>CM070630.1:6250000-7500000 GCA_036346255.1 Ampelocalamus luodianensis | reverse complement strand
TTGTTTCAGGATGCGTTGCACACTGGACATACATGCATGTCTGTGTACTCTTTATGGTAGAGGATACAGACATTCGGACATGCATGTATTTTTTTTACTTCCATTCCCAACGGACAAAGAACATTCTTGGCTCTATAGGTGGTTTTGGGAAACTCGTTTCCATCCGGAAGCATGTCCGCTAAGAGACCTAACAGCGCCATGAAACTCTTGTCGGGCCAACTGTTGCTTGCCTTCAATTTCAGCAGTTCAAGCACGGATGACAACCTTGTGTATTTTGGCTTGCAGCCCGGGAACAAAGGCTTCTCCGAGTCTTTTATCAAGCCCTCGAATTTACCAAACTCTCTCTCACTATAGTTCACTTCTGCATCGCGAAACATCTAATCCAGATTGTCATCGTGTAGCCTATCCGAATCGGAACCATAATCGACATCATCCGACGCATATCGTTGACTTCGTCGGCAATGTCGTTATTACTATCTTCTTGTATAATCTACTCTTCACCTTGACTGGTCCAATGTGTATACCCCTTTTTGAAATCCCTTCAAATCAAATGTAATTCGATCTGCGCTTGGTTGCCAAACATCTTTAGATTCTCGTAGTCAATGCATGGATAGTACATATATTCCACCCCCTTATTCAACATATCCCTCTCGGCAGCTCTTGTAAAAGCACGCATGCCATTAATGTACTCTTCACTCACACGGTTCTTAGCGTACATCCAGCTTCGTTCCATCACACGGTTCGTGTTGAAAAGCCTGGAAATAAATAAAAGGGTGACCATAGTCTTCACTAGCGATTTCGTCGTAAACGTCCGAAACTACTCAAATTAAAGTATGTTTATGCTCCAGTAGCCCACCTCGATCACAAGAAAGGTATCAATGAAGTCGGCCGGGGAAGGTCCAAGGCGGCTGGTCATCGGTGAACAGAGGCAACGGCGGCAAGCTCCTCGGTGACAGGTCTTCTCGGTGGAAATAAACTGAAACGAAACACATGCACAGCTTTAGGGGGGTATATAGGTAGGAAAATCAACCTTGTAGGGTCGAGCACTCACCGGAGAAGAGTTGGCGTCGATGGCGGCGGCGGTGATAGCTCGGCATGGGCGGCAATAGCTGAAATGGACCACACAATCGAGTGGGCTCAGTGAGGTGAGGGGATACTAAAACCGAGCACGGAGTGGCGCCGATGGACTCACCGTAGCGCCAGAGATGGAGAAGAAGACTGTTGAGGAGTACACTGCAACGGATGATATAAGTAAGCGAGCAAAACGACGCACTGTCTGTGATAGGATAATTATCACAGACGGTTTTCACCAAAAACCATCTGTGACATGCAGTAATATCAGATACGGTTATTATTAAGAACCGCCTGTAAAATACCACAAACAGTTTCGAACAACAAACCGTCTGTGATATGTAGCAATATCACAGACGGTTATTGTTAAGAACCGTCTGTGATATTTCACAGATGGTTTTTTATCATCAATCGTCTGTGATATTACCTCTTCACAGACGGTTTTTAGTGCGACCAGTAACACAGATGATCTCTAAACCAAAACCATATATGATGTCATGTAATACAAACGGTTTTGGTCAACCGTCTGTGATGAGATGTCTAGTATTATCCTTTCTGTAGTAGTGTATATTGATACCACATGAGAGAAATGGATCGAAACTAGCCACTTCTATCGTTAAAGATCTAATCAATCAAAGTACATAACTACGTGTAGGTTGCATCAATCACAGAACTAGCTAGCATAGCCCCAGCTATATTTCTTTTTCTAATGAGTTGATGGGTGGTAGGCTCGGCAGGCTCTGCTTCTCTATTCCCACAACTACTTCTGTAATATGTAGGTAGTTTCTAAACAATGCGAAGCTACACTTCCGTAGTTCAGTGTTTGTCGAGCAGTTTATCTACGTTTTTTTTTTCAAAAGTGAATTGCACAAATCCTAAAGTAGTGGATTTTATTTGTTAAATAATTATTTTTTCGAATTTTTTTATTAGTAACCGCTCCACACTTTATTTTCAAATATAAGCATTTTAGCTACTCCATAACTCATGATTTTTTTAAATAATATTATTTTAATGTTTTTTACAAAACTAAGTAGTCGCCCAAAATAATTACAAAACTAGGTATCTGTCGCCATTTGAAATGGCGACAGGGACCTCGTCACGTGGGGAAGGTTTCTGTCGCCAGTTCAATTGGTGGCAGGGTTTCTGTCGTCATTTGAATTAGCGAGATGTTTCTATGAATTTTTAAATATAGCAAATAAGCTAAAAAATTACGAATTGTTTTATGGAGCCTCCTTACAGAATGTATTTGCTTTTGTATTTTTTTTTTATAATTTTATCCGATTTTTTTCTCCAAATTCATTTACGTATACTGTTTGTAGGAATTTCTAAATATATAAAGTGAGCTCCAAAAATTGTGAATTTTTTTGAAGGCTCCTTACATAGTAGAATTGATTGTGTAATATTTTCATATTTTTATATATTTTTAAATTATCTCGAAAATACCGTTGTCTTCTTTCTTTTGCCTGAAGTTCCATCGGACTGCACTACGCTGCCTCGGTTTGCCTAAAATTCCATCGGACAATGTCAGAACATATAAAATTCTGAAAAAATTACACAATGAATTCCACTATGTAAGGAGCCTTCAAGAAAAAATTCATAATTTTTGAAGATCATTTCATATATTTTAAAATTCCTACAAACAGTATATGTAAATGAATTATAGAGAAAAATTCAGAATAGATAAAATTATAAAAAAATTACATAAGCAAGTACGCTGAGTAGGGAGGCTCCAAAAAAATCATAATTTTTTAACTTATTTGTTATATTTAAAAATTCCTAAAACCTGTCGCTAGTTCAAATGGCGACAGGAACCCTGTCGCCAATTGAACTAGCGATAGGAACCTTCCCCACGTGACAAGGTCCTTGTCGTTAATTGAAATGGCGACTACTTAGTTTGTAAAATGAAAAAAATAATATTATTTTAAAAAATTCCACAACTCATTATGTGGCCAAACCTTGCACGTCACTTATAGTAGCGTGACAGTGTTATTTTACCACACCACTCCATGTACCATCGGTGGTGTGGCCAAACGTGCCATTTTTTTTATCAGATTTGAAAAATATTTTATTAATAACACAAGCGAACTTAACAAATAGTACATCAATGAACCAAAACATCCTTAGCTAGTTCAGTCAAGATATGAAACCTAGGACACGATATCCAAGCTAGTTGGTCATCACATACACATACACGCAGGAGCATGCAGTTTCTCAATTGATTCTCTTCTGCTAATTATAAACGCATCAAACTAATCCACACACATGCCATTTTCGTGATCTCTGTATCCATCTCGATTGATCTTGTCGTCGTCGTTTGTCTTTCGATCTCGTTGTTGCTAAACAACAAGCAGGTGCAAGTGATCAAGAAGTTAAAAGATTCATAATGGAACAGTCACGGATCGATGAGCCTACGGTTAGATTTGGGACTTGCACTGTGCTTTTTCAGGCCGGCCTGAGGCCCGGTCGACATGGCACGGCCCAAGCATAGCACGGCACGCCACGTGGTGGGCTGGGCCAGCACGACACAAATGGCGGGCTGGGTTAGGTCTGAGAATGCAACACATCAGGCGGCACAGCATGATCAGTTGGGCCGTGCTCCGGCCAGCACAGCACGAAAGAGGTCTGGTCCTTCCCGTGGCCTAATCCCCCTGACCTAGCCCAACCCTCCCCAGGCCTAGCCCAATCCCCCTGACCTAGCCCAACCCTCCCCCAGGCCTAGCCCAATCCCCCCAGCCTGCCCAACCAACCCTGTCCCCCACTCCCCCTGGCCTAGCCCAACTCCCCACATGGCTCCCCTATCCCCAACCTTCCTCTCGACTTTCCGAGTTTTTCCTCGAAATATTTAACTAGGGTTTTAACGAGATGGGCATGACAGCAATGAAGATAGCGGTTGCCACCACCATCGCCGCCGCCGTCTATAGTTACTTAGGGCTGGGCTTAGGTCGGCACGGCATGGCCCTGGTACGGCGGGCTTTGGGCTGTGCCTGGGCCTGACTGGAGGTGAGGCGGGCCGACACGGCACGACACGACACGGCCTGAAGCACGACGGGCCCGACACGGCACGGCCAATGCCCACCACTACCTACAGCCATCACAGTGTGCCAGAACACAGTGAACCAATTATGGCTAGTTATGGGGCTGTGCAAGCTAGTTCTGTACTTATGTACTTTGATTGATCAGGTCTTTCAAGAAAGACAAATAGAAGTAGCTAGTTTCGATCGATTTCACTCGTGTTATAGCAATAACTTTGCCAGAATGCAATTTCGATCAGCAGAGGGATGCCGTGGCTGGGGGCACCGCTTCGCCACCAAAAGCAAACAATTGTCACATGTAAATGAATTGACAAAAATAATACTATGAATGTATCGACAAACGACACGTGCCCTGACAGCTTGGACCCTTTGCCACGCCCCACCGAGCAGATCACCTACCGCTCGGTGGGTGCGTGACAGGGGGGATTCGGGAGGTAGGAGCACAGCATCAAATATGTGTTACCTGCCGATACGTTTATGGCGCCATTTTTACCCTTTAGTTCCGAAGAGACTGTTTTGCCATTGCTATGCGAAACAATATCAATTAAGCGAAAACTCACGGGCGAAGGGCGCGCACCAGCGAGGCACGGACTCACTGCTTACCCTCCTTAGGACACACGCTTTACAACCGTCAGATGGACCGACCACGGACGGGATTATGGGTGCGAGACTTTGGGTTGGTGCGAGAGGTGACAGCGAAAAGTAGAGGCCATCTTTGGGGCGTGGAGGGAGGAAAGCGGGGGCCTTTTCGCATTTCACATCGCCTTTTCGCAAAATTGCACGCGGGCACGCTCTCGGCTCTCCTCCTCGTGGAGTTTGCGGCTGCGTACACTGCATCGCTCCTATTTTTTTTAAAAAGGACCCTAAATGAATGTTGAAAGCTGTGTAAAAAAGAATGTCAGGAAAAAAACCCTAAATGAATGTTGAAAGGCTAAAACATTCGACTATGTTGAAAGCTGTGTAAAAAAGAATGTCAGGAAAAAACAAGTATGTTAAGCACTTGATGGTATATGTTTTTCATGGTTCTGTTGAAATTGTAAAAAAAAAAACACAGTATACCGGGTATACATATGCTTGATACATTGGTGGGAGTTATCATAGAAGTACTACAGGTGAAAGTTGAGCCAGATTTTTATCCGTTTGAATGTTTTTGTTTTGAAATTTGACTAGAAGTTCTAGCATTCACAGTAAGAAGAAGTGAGCATCCGGGTTTGAGTCTTGGTGGGCGGGGTAGTGGATGCCACTCCTGCCAACGAGCAGCGCTCAGCTCCTTGTTTGAATGCTCTTTCACTTTGGTAGACCTGGGAGTTGGGTCATGCTTTCTGGGCTGGCCCGAGGCCCGACCGGCACGTCACGAACAGTCAGGCCGGGCCGGAGTACGGGGCCTGTTGGGCGGCACGAATGCAGCACCACGACACTTTGAGGGGACACAAATGCTAGGTATACATATGCTCAGTCCCACACCATTCAATCTCCCGCCGCTCCCCTAGTCCCCCCCAATGACTCTCCCATCAATGCTCTTTAGCTCTCCCCAGGTATGGAGGACTACGACATGGATGATCGTCGTATGGACAGTACGAAGGGATATAAGGAGTACCAATGTGGTCCGAACCCGATGGAGATGCCAGACTTTGGTACCCCATCCACGGATGGCAATATTGGTGTGTCCACGCCCGGCAACAGCAGCGTCGGTCGAAGGGCGGAGTGCTGGAAACACATGATCTAGAGTGAGGAAGTTCGAGACGGACAAACGGTAGAGATCGCAACTTGTAATTATTACAAAGCTCAATTAACTGCTCGTATAGGTGGAAGGACTGGGCACTTGAACCGGCACTACAAATCATACTTGAAAAACATAGAGGCAAACACGCGAGATGGAGGAGTCCAAACGCAGCTCAACTTCGAGGCTGATGGCTTTGTAAGTACTTGGGCATACAACCCTCATTATGCCCATGAGGAAATTGCTAGATACATTGTTTCCAAGGATCAACCGATTAGGGTGGGTGAAAGTCGCTCGTTCGAAAGAATGATCCAACGCGCTTTTGTACATAGTACCAACATGTTAGTAGGAGAACGACGTCGTCTGATATTTTAGGGATGTATAGTAGAGAGCTAATAGCACTAAAACAAATTTTCCTAAAATTTCAGTACTCTTTTGCTTTAACTTCGGATATTTAGACATCATTACACCAGAGAACTATCTATATTAGTGTTGTAGCCTATTATTTAGACAACGAGTATAAGCTAAACAAGAGAGTCACATGGTTTAAGTTAATTACTGAATCACACACGGGAGATGCCATTACTGAGCTCATAATAGGGGTAATTGATCATTTTCAAATAGGAAATAAGATTGTTTCTATAACTCTTGATAACACATCGGCGAATACGACGGCTATGAATATACTCACCCCAAGGTTGCAGGCATATATCGGTGGATATGTTCTCCATCAGATATGCATATGTCACATCCTCAACCTCGTTGTGCAAAACAGTATGGAGGTGATTGGCGTTTATTTGAACAATATCCGCGATGCCCTTCGTTTCCTCTCAAGTTCAATGGTAGTGACAGCCTGGTTCGCGGAGTATTACGTAGCCAACGACAAGGCCGCAAGAAAATTTGGTCTTGATATGAAGGTGAGGTGGAACTCAACATACATCATGCTGAAAAAGGTGCAAAGGAATGAACATCTTATATATGTCTTTGGCAATGCTAACTCAGATAAGTTGATAGTTGCTAACTCAGACTGGAAAATTATTAGTTATTTTCGAGAGTTTTCGAGACCTTTTTACAAAGCAACTAAGGCTATATCCAGTATTTACTACCCTACCTCGTACTTGGTTATAGATTTTATTTGGCTAATTGCAGACAAGTTTGTTAAATCTAGAGGGCATCCCCTTTTAGGTCATGTTATTGTAGCAATAGAGGAAAATTTTGTTAAATATTTTGGATCTATTTCACACCTATATTGCTTTGCTATCATTTTAGATCCTACAAAAAAGTTAGTAGGTCTGCATATGGCTATAGAGGGAATAGGTGAGTACATCGGTCTTGATTTCTCTGAAGCTTTCAAACATGTCAAAGAGGAGTTTGTTCGTGTTTTCCGCTTGTATCATGACAAGCTTGGTGGCAGCACGAGATCGGATGCCTCACAACAGATGCATCAAAGCAAGACAAGCTTGACAACACACTTGTGAAGAAGCTGAAAGGGAAGTCTAGTTCCTCATCTTCTCAGTCTCAGACGTCCCTAAGTGGAATTCTACCTCAGAACTGAACCACTACTCGGAGCATGATTTTGCAAACATGGATCCTAATCTTTCTGGCGAAGGCAAGTTAGACTTGCTCAACTGGTGAAAAAACAACAAGCAGATATTCACTGTGTTGTGCCATTTCGCACGAGATGTTCTATTGGTTCTGGTGTCCTCTGTCTCTTCAGAAGTGACGTTCAGCATGGTAGTAAGAATAATTGAAGAAAGGAGGTCATCCCTCACACCCAAGATGGTGGAGGCAATCACTTGCCTCAAGAACTGGGAATTAACAAAAGAGCGACATCAGCATCAACTAGAGGATCCTGAGATCATAGAGGCGTTAGCTGATCTCAATGTCGAGCAGCCGACATGTATGCATGAATGTAATTACTGTACTCTTTTCCTTACCGTGGAAACCCCACACTGGGGCGTAAGGTTTTTAACGAGTGTAAGATCGAGGAGGCCGACTAGAGGGAGGTGAATAGGCGTTTTTAAAACTTCTATGCGCTAAAACCGATTTCTAATGCGGAAGCTTATAACAATACGGTTTTGCACAATTAAAGCCTAAATCAACTAGGTTCAACTAAGTGTACCAACAATACAAGTCTTTTGATAATAATCAATCAAGTATGGACTTGTAAGCAATTCAATTTAAACAATGTAAAGCAAGCATTCATACACAATGAATGTAAATGCAATAGTAAGGCAATAGAGATCACACCACAAAGACACGTCGATGTTTTACCGTGGTGTTCGGAGACTTGTCGGTCTCCCCTAGTCCACGTTGAGGGAAACCCAAACCAATTAGACCGGCTCCACAAATTAAGCCTTCCTCCGAGGTATCAACACCTCGCTCCACTAGGGTTGCTCTTACTCCACTCCGGAGATAGCGAGCACCAAGCCACTCACAAACACCGGGCCTTCTCACAAGCTTCACTTGAGAAGATCACCGGACCACGACGCCTCCACGCCGTCTAGGTGTCGGCAAACACCAAGAGTAATAAGCCAAGCCCCTTGCTTGACTCTCACCGAGTGCAACACATGCACAATTGAATGCTCAATCCAATTCTAGTTGCAACACATGCAACTAGAACCTCTCTCTTTTGCTCACAAGGTGCAACACATGCACAATTGAGTGGAGAAGCTCACACTAGCTCAAGTGGGTGAAATGAGATGCCAAAGATTGTCTCTCAACCGGCTAAGGGGGTATTTATAGCCCCCACAACAAAAACTAGCCGTTTGGAGTCGAAACAGCCAAAAACTAGCCGTTACAGCATTGGTGCGGTACTACCGCAGTTATACGGGCGGTACTACCATTCTGCGGTACTACCACTGTTATAAGGGCGGTACTACCGCAGCCTAATTTTCAGCACAAACGACACTCGGTAAAAAGGTCATAACTTTTGACTCCGATGTCGGAATTGAGTGATCTTGGACTCTATTAAAAGCTTATTCAGAGGGATACACAATTCACCTATTTGATTGATCACAAACACATTTGATCAAATCAAAAAGCACACCTCAAAAGAGCCACTACCATGATCTAAGTCCAAAGAAATAGCAACAAGCAATCTTAGACCATGTCAAGGGAATACACATGAATCTTAACCATTTGCAAAACACATTTGCAAACTTAGATCATGCTACAAGGAGTAGGTACATGGACTTCAATCATTTGCAAAACATATTTGTAAAGTATAGTCACATGTTACAAGGATTAAATGCATGAGCCTCGACTATTTGCAAAACACATTCGCAAATAATAGCATCATGCCACGGTGAGCTAGAGCAAGCAAGATTGAGTTATCAACACATGATGAGACTCAAGCTACTAGACAAGACCCCTCTTAATAGTATGACAACCTATACTAGCAATCCGGTCTTCCAACCAAGCACCAAGACCGGTAAAAGACTAGGAACACATCCTTAGCCCTAGCTAGTCATACCTTTGCCTTGACCATCCACTTGAAGCTTGATGATTCACATCCTTGCTTCATGTCCGGGTCATCGTCTTGATATGCATCAACCTATGATGCATCTTTTACTTGACCTTAATCAACACATGATGAGTCTTCTCTTGACTCGATGATCAACTCATGATCATCTCTTATTCGAGATCTTGATATGCATCAACACGTGATGCATCATCTTCTTGAACCTTGACTTTGATGACAATCAACTCATAATGCCATCCAAAGTCTTCATCACCCTGGAACATAACCTATTTATCCAACTTATGGAAAATGTTAGTCCCACAATGCCATTAACATTTATTACCAAGATATACCTGCATTAAATGCTTCTGAACAAGCCATTACTGACAGGTGCGGTATTACCGCCAACTAGCATCCAGTAATACCGCTCTCCGGTAGTACCGTTTCTCAGATGCGGTACTACCGATTTTCAAAGGCTCGAGAAATACAGAAAAACACCTTCTCTGGAATTTACATACCGCCACATAACAAACGGAACAACCGGGTTGCGGTAGTTCAGCCAACATATTTGCGGTCATACCGCTACGCGGTAGTTCCGCCACATGAACTCCGGTACTACCGCACATCGGTAATACTGCTTACCAAATGCGGCCATACCGATTCCCACTGAACTTTTTCCAGAAGCTTTTCGAAATGCAATGCATGACTCCTTTGTCTTGAGCCATGTCAATCTTTTATCACATTTGTATTTCCTTTTCATGTCATCATTTAAACTCCGGGACTAAGCCTTCAAAACATCTTAGCACACACATTAGTCCCACAACACAATTGCAAATAATTGAATATAAAGTAACATGAGTATATATGAACTACACAAGTTATATATACCAAGAGTATATACGAACTACAAGTTGTATATACTAAATATGAGTGTATACGAACTACACAAGTTGTATATACTCATATGAATATATTAACTACACAAGTTAAATATATTCAAGGATATGTTTCAAAGTATAGATCCTTAATATATGTGGAAAGAGAATATGGATCAATACTAATGAAACCACAAAATATAGAATGAACTCCCCCTAAATGTGTGCATACACAAATGTGTAATGGAAATATATGCACATATCCAAGTTAAACTTTTTGGTGGAGTTTAACCTATATTTTGGATTCGAGGAATGCAACAAGATATAATAAGAAGTAGAATGCATACCTCTTGTATTTTTATCTTTATATCCAAATGAGACTAAGCAATAGATAATCAATAGAATTGTTAGTCTCACAAATAAATTTATCATTAATGAATACATACCTGTTTGGATTTTTGCTTTTATATCCAAGCTGAGACTAAACATGATATAACAATAAGAGTGTTAGTCTCATAAGTGCATTTGTCATTAATCACTAAAATACTTCATTAACACATAATGACGAGTCTAGATCATTCAACGAGGCAGTAACAATGTGTGTAAAATATCAATGAAATTCCACTTCCCCCCCTAATTTTTAAGTGTCCATAATTTTACATAATTATGGTTTCACAAAAAGAAATAATTAATATATCAAAATTGTACATGCTGCATGCAAAATTTTTATTCTTTTTATCTCTAGTAAACAACTACTTGTAGAATTCAATTATGATCTTAGTAATGTTCAAGGGGCAATTAATATATCAAAATTGTATATGCTTTATTTTTATTTTATTTTCCCTTTCTTTTCTTTTCTTCTTTCCCCTTTCCTTTCTTTCTTTTCTTCTTTCGAATCCCTGCACTCCTCTAGTCCTCCAACCTCCTCAGTCCTCTCTTGCTGTCTTCTTCTTCCCCAATCCTCAATCCCCCCCTTCACTCACGGCTTCACTAGTTCATCTACCTGTCCTCCCCTCGCACTCTCCTTGGCCCAAGACAGCGCCTCCTGCTGCCACGCCGACGCCACCTTCCAGGCCTCCACACGCCGCCGCCTTCCACCCTCCCCAACTAGCCATCCCTCTCCAACCCCCAATTCCCATCCGTGGCGCCGGCGGCAAGGAGGCAGCGAGAAGGAGGCCCCGGCAGCAGCGTTGCGGACTTGCGACGACAAAAAGGAGGCGGCCCCGGGGGTGGTGTCCTGGCGGGGCTCGAACAAGGCGGCGGCGGCCAAGGCGGGCGACCGCGCGGCGGAGCTGCACGACAGTGTCCGAGGCGGGTGGAGGTGGCCGAGTGCGCGATAGTGGCCGAGACAGGCGGATGCGACCGAGCGCACGGCGGACACGGCCAAGCTACAAGTGGCATGTGTCGTGCCGACTTGGCACTACGGCAGTCCCGTGTGCCTTCGTGCCATGCTGGGCCTCGCCGGCGGCTGTCCGTGTTGGCACGACACGGCACGGCTCAGGAAGCTCGCTGTGCCGTGCGGCCGTGGCCCGTAGCCCGAGAAGATTGCTATGCCATGCCGTCGTGGCCCATGGCCCATCGTGCCCATGCCATACTGGCATGGCACGGCCCAACTCCCACATCTACACTTTGGGTTCATATACATAGGAAGAAATTGTTACTTACCGGTCCAAAGTCATATAATGTGTTGACTTATTTCCTTGCAAGTAGTTTGGTTTAACAGTGAAGCCTACTCTTAATCCCGCAACAAGGCTTGGGTTTTTAAGCCAACGATTTTAATTCTTTTCTACTAAGATGTCTTGATTTTTAATCATCAATTTTATCAATTGAGATGTGTCCATTGTAAAATTCACATGTTATAATTGTTCTCTCACTTGGCAATAACTATATATATTTGCCAGCCTTTTATAATTCGTTACTCACTTCGCAATAAAAGAAGGGAGCTGTTAGCCCACACTATACCATTGGAATGCATTTTCAATGGTATAGCAGTTTTATATAGTTTCTTGAAGTTTCAGTTACTTAAAAGTTCCATATTTTGAGTTTGAAGTTTTGACTAGGTTTCAACGCATTTCGTGAAAAGTTTCAAAAAGATTTCAAGTCACATTTAGAGGTTTTAAAGCTGCAAGTATCATAGAGCTTCATCACCAAAATTAGGGTTCATAAAGTCGCAACTATCATAGAGTTTTAAATAATTTGGAAGGTTCCACAGCTAAGTAACAAAAGAGTTTCACACAATTTTGGAGGTTCTAAAAGCCAAGTATCATAGAGTTTCAACAAGACTAAGAGATTCTAAAGCCAAGTATCGTAGAGTTTCAACAATTTTTTATGTTCTACAAGCCAAGTACGACAGAGTTTCAACAATTCTGAACATTTTCATAGAGTTTTGAGGAGTTTGAAGTTCCAAAAATACAAGTTTTAGTAAAATTTTTGAGGAGTTTCGTAGAGTTTCGAGTGGTTTCAAGTTCCAAAAATGAAACTTGGTGTTGCGACAAGTTACACATCTGAAACATGATGTTTCATGAAGTTTCAAAAAAATGACATTCGAGTATCAAATCATAAACTCGGTGTTTCAACACATTTCACGTCTATACATGATGTTTCAAAAAATTAGCTTCAAGTTTCAAATCTAAAACTTGTTGTTTCAACGAGTTTCACGTCCGAAATGTGACGTTTCATGAAGTTTCACAAAACGAGCTTCAAGTATCAAATCTAAAACTTGGTGTTCCAATGAGATTCAACTTCGAAATGTGATGTGCTTCATAAAGTTTCAAAAAATGAGCTTCAAGTTTCAAATCTGCAACTTGGTGTTTCAACAAGTTTCACATCTGAACCCTGATGTTTCATGAAGTTTCAAAAATTGAGCTCTGAGTTTCAAATATGAAATTTCATATTTCAATGAGTTTTAAGTCTAAAACATGATGTTTGAAGTTTGTTTCAGGTAGATCCACAAAAAAAAAACAAAAAAAAATTTGAACAAGTTTCAACAAAAATCAAATCTAAATATACCCGACGTCCTCACTGGCCACGCCCACGCGGTCGTATGCCACTTGGATGAGCTCGGTGGCCGACCCTCATGTCCTTGTGGCGGCAGAGCACGCCACACCGACTACCGCTTTGCCATCTACAGCGCTCACGCGTCATGCCTGCCCACGCTCGCTTACGCCGTTTGCCACGAGTCATCTGCACTTGCTCGCGTGCTTGATGCCCGGTTCCTCTACTCTCACACATTGACTGCAAGCTATTTGCTCCTTTGCCAAGCTAGCTGCTACCGCTCTTGAACTCAATGCCCGCTCGCTGTTGCTCCCATCCTCTGGCTACCACAACTCATAGATCCAAATCCTCGGTGGGGAGGGGGAGAGAGAGGGGAGAAAGAATGTGTGGGTAAGTATATGTATAGATAGTGTATGTGTGGATGTGAATAAAAGTTGGAATGGACGGTTATGGATGAATCGGGACTGTCTATTCATAAGTTACCTGAAATTTTCTTAATTTTAAGTCACTTGTTGTAACTATTGGATCAATATCCAATCATATGATATTCATTGGATCAATATCCAATCATATGACATACCAATCTCTACACAAATCTAATGATCACAACAAATGACTTAAACTTAAGAAAATTATAGGTAACTTAAAACTAGCAAAACCGTAAAAAAAAAAAAAGTGAAAGACAATAAAGAAAGGTCGGCACTAGTCCAACCAAGTCCAAGAGCTTAGAGCAGCCAAAACAAAATCTACGGCGCCGTAATGCAATTTAACAGTAACCGGAGCCGTTCCCTGCCAACCACACTCACTGTGCCCAACTCGCTCGCTCGCTCCAAGCTTCCAAACCAAGCAACCCCATGCCACCCCCACCTCCACCCGAGGGCTCAAAACGCAAAGCTCCACCCACGCCGAGGTCCCCGCAGCAAAACCTCCACCTTACTCCCCTCGCCGCCGGCCACCGCCACTGCCACCGCCACCGCGCTCCCGCACTCCGCCGCGGGCTTGGGTCTCAGGCCTCCCCCACTGCCCCACCCCCATGCGACGGCGGCACCTGCCGCCGCCGCCTCCCATGGCCGCCCCCACCGCCCAAACCCTACTCTCGCTGCTACTGCTGCTTCTGCTGCTGCTGCTCACCGCCGTTCGAGCTTCCGGCGGCGGCGGCGAGCGCGAGGCCCTGCTTAGGTTCAAGGCAGCCGTCACCGCCGACGAGGGTGGGCTTCTCCGCGACTGGTCCCCGTCCTCGGCCGACCACTGCCTCTGGCCGGGCGTGTCCTGCGGCGCTTCCGGCGAGGTCGTCGCGCTCAACATCTCCTCCTCACCCGGCCGGCGCCTCTCGGGCGCGCTCTCCCTGGCGGTCGCGGCGCTGCGCGGCCTCCGCGTGCTCGCGCTCCCCTCCCACGCGCTCTCGGGCCCTCTCCCCGTCGCGATCTGGTCGCTGCGCCGCCTCCTCGTGCTCGACCTCTCCGGCAACCGCCTCCAGGGCGAGATCCCGGCGTCACTCGCCTGCGTTGCGCTCCAGACGCTGGACCTAGCCTACAACCAGTTCAACGGCTCCGTGCCCGCCGCGCTTGTCGCCCTCCCGGGGCTGCGGCGCCTGTCGCTGGCCTCCAACCGCCTCGGCGGCGCCATCCCCGACGAATTCGGTGGCGCAGGGTGCCGGAGCCTGCAGTTCCTCGACCTCTCTGGGAACCTCCTCGTCGGTGGCATCCCCCGGAGCTTGGGGAACTGCAGCAAGCTGGAGGCGCTGTTGCTGTCCTCCAACCTGCTGGATGACGTCATCCCGCCGGAGATTGGACGGCTCAGGAACTTGCGGGCTTTGGTTGTGTCAAGGAACAGTTTGAGCGGGCCTGTGCCAGCGGAGCTTGGTGGCTGTGTTGAGCTGTCAGTGCTCGTGCTGTCCAATCCTTATGCGCCGATTGGTGGTTTGAATTTGTCGGATTATGGGGATGTCGACGACTTCAACTATTTCCAAGGAGGGATTCCAGATGCCGTTGCTGCGTTGCCGAAGCTGAGGGTGCTATGGGCACCAAGGGCTACACTGGATGGGGAGTTGCCGGGGAATTGGAGTTCTTGCCAGAGCTTGGAGATGATGAATTTGGGGGAGAATTTGTTCTCTGGTGGGATTCCTAGGGGGCTGGTCGAATGCGGGCATCTGAGGTTCTTGAATTTGAGCTCGAACAAGTTTACAGGCTCAGTTGATCCTTCACTGCCAGTGCCTTGCATGGATGTATTTGATGTCAGTGGAAACCGGTTCTCTGGCCCGATTCCAGTGTTTTTATCAAAGGGTTGCCCCTCATATCAGCTCCCATTTGATGATTTGGTTTCAGAGTATTATTCCTTCTTTGCATATCAGGCGCTTGCTGGCTTCTTTTCATCCACACTAGTCTTGGTTACGGGTTTGACGAGTTACCATAGTTTTGCCCGAAACAATTTTACTGGAACAGTGACATCCTTGCCGCTTGCTGCCGAGAAGCTGGGAATGCAGGGGCCCTATGCTTTCCTGGCTGATGGAAATAATCTTGCTGGTCAGTTGCAACCTGGACTATTCAACAAGTGCAACAGCTCAAGGGGCTTCATTGTGGACGTCAGCAATAACCTGATAACAGGTGGGATTCCCGTAGAGATTGGCTCATTGTGCAGTTCTCTTGTTGTTTTTGGTGTTGCTGGTAATCGGCTTTCTGGTTTGATACCAACAAGTATCGGGCAGTTGAATTATCTTATCAGCTTGGATTTGAGCAGGAACCACCTTGGTGGTGAAATTCCTACTTCGGTGAAGAACTTGCCACATTTAGAGCGCCTCTCTTTGGGCCATAACTTTCTAAATGGCACTATTCCAAATGATATCAATCAGCTGCGTTCTCTGAAGGTTCTGGACCTGTCCTCAAACCTCCTCACAGGGGAGATCCCTGGTGCCCTTGCTGACTTGACTAATCTCTCTGCCCTCCTCCTTGATAATAATAAACTTACTGGGAAGATACCTTTAGAATTTGCTAACTCGGCATCTCTTACCGTATTTAACGTGTCATTCAACAATTTGTCTGGTCCAGTGCCAACAAATAGCAGTAGAGTTCGATGTGATAGCGTTATTGGGAATCCTTTACTACAATCTTGTCACATGTATACCCTGGCAGTCCCGTCAGCTGCTCAGCAGGGGCATGATTTGAATTCGAATGACTACAATGATACAACGCCTGCAGATCCACAAAATCAAGGAGGAAACAATTCATTCAACACAATTGAGATAGCTTCAATAACATCGGCTACAGCTATCGTTTCAGTCCTCCTTGCTCTGATTGTGCTCTTTATTTGCACAAGAAAGTGCGCTCCTCGAATGTCAGCTCAATCATCTGGAAGAAGAGAAGTTACAATCTTCCAAGAAATCGGGGTGCCGATCACTTACGAGACCGTTTTTCGAGCAACTGGAAGTTTCAATGCAAGCAATTGCATTGGAAGTGGGGGCTTCGGAGCCACTTACAAAGCTGAAATTTCACCTGGAGTGTTGGTAGCTATAAAGAGGCTCTCTGTTGGAAGATTCCAAGGAGTTCAACAGTTCCATGCTGAGATCAAAACTCTCGGGAGATTAAGACATCCCAATCTTGTTACCTTGGTAGGCTACCATCTTGGTGAGTCTGAAATGTTTCTCATATATAACTACTTGCCCGGTGGAAATCTTGAGAGGTTTATACAGGAGAGATCGAAGAGACCAGTAGACTGGAAGATGCTGCACAAGATTGCTTTGGACGTTGCAAAAGCACTTGCTTATTTGCATGATACTTGTGTTCCTCGAATCCTTCATCGTGATGTGAAACCGAGCAATATTTTGTTGGACACTGACTTTAATGCTTATCTCTCGGACTTCGGACTGGCAAGGCTCTTGGGAAATTCAGAAACCCATGCAACCACTGGTGTAGCTGGAACTTTTGGATATGTTGCTCCAGAATATGCTATGACTTGCCGTGTTTCGGATAAAGCTGATGTGTATAGCTATGGTGTTGTGCTGATGGAGTTAATATCAGACAAGAAAGCCTTGGACCCATCATTTTCTCCTTATGGTAATGGGTTTAACATAGTTGCTTGGGCATGCATGCTGCTTCGTCAAGGCCGTGCCCGTGAATTCTTCATCGATGGTTTGTGGGATGTGGGCCCACACGATGACTTGGTAGAGACATTGCATTTAGCAGTGATGTGCACTGTTGATTCACTCTCTGTACGACCGACAATGAAGCAGGTCGTTCAACGGCTAAAGCAACTTCAGCCTCCAATTCGTGAACACCGATAAAGGATGCATGATTTACATATTCAACATGTAGAAGAAGGTAAAGATAGCCGTAACTTGTGTCTGTTGATGATTTTTTTTTCCCTAATCATTTGCTTGATTAGATTTTATCTTGTAGATGCCAGTTTTGTATAATACAGTTTTCCTCTGAATTGCTCACTAATGTGTCTGCAGATAAGATGAGCAGATGTAAATTAACAATCCTAATTCCAAAGATTTCATTCTAGATTGACTGACTTGTGATCCTTTGTTGTTTCCTTTAAAAGAATTATCAGCGCATTTCGATCTCATATTTGATACAATGTCAACACGAGACTAGCATAAGAAAATGCCTCGAAAAAACTTATAAACCTTCAGCAGGTTTATCATCTCTACAACACCCTGCTACAGGTTTTGTTCTTGTATATATTTCCCCATTATTTGCATTATTGTTTTCTGTTCTGAATTTGTATATGGAGATCAAAGTTTCAATCCAATCAACTAATTCTGCAAGTAGGCATGCATATGTGTAGCAAACCTGGGAATCCCTAAACATTGAACAACATATGATCCAATCATTCGTTAGTCTTGTTGTAGCTTCCTAGTGCAAGTAAGTGCTTTGTCTAAAAATTGTGCCAGTTTTGGTTCAGATGACACCCTTGTGTTTTTGGTTGTATACCAAAATCTTTGCTGTGATTTGTAGCTCCTCTTGCTAGAAAGAGTAATCATGAAACTGCCACACTCCTCTTGCCATGTTAAATCCATTAAAAAACATGGCATCTCAAAATTTGAACAAAATTTAAAGAACATGACCTGACATAATTAGCTCACAGTGAAAACAGGGCATGCCATATACTCCTGAAGAATTGAAGGGTTCACCTACTTCGGAGTTTCAGTTTCTGTCTGCACTGCACTTGTTTCAGTCTGTAGTCAGTAAACAGCAAGCAAACCATGCATTTGGGATTTTACACATTCCAGTGATGACTCATGATGCAGACCCAATGTTAGATTAGAGAGATGGAAATGCAGCTTAATTACAGCTTTGTATATAGTCAATCCAGGCTAAGTTCGTCAGTGTGTGTACGTCTCGCCCAGTGCTATACAAGTTTTCAAAATGAGTTGGCAAGCACCAGCACAAGTTCTGCCTGCTTCAGATAATCTCAAGCAAAACTAATTCTATCCGGGATCAATGGATCATGCAACAGAAACTTGTAACTCTGTTAACACCACTAACAAAACTACCTTGGATCTGAACATTTTTCTGTTGATTGGTTCTTTATCTGCTCTTATCTTGGTGATTGGTCGTTATAGTTACTAGAATCAGTCGGCAGAAACCGCAGCAAGGGCAAAATAGTCCAATGGATGGAGCCATATATCGCCAATACAAAACCCTAAGATTTATCCATGACGCAAAATCATAAATAAACAACCTAAAAAGAACCGAAAAATCTTCCTGAACCTTGCAACACCGAGCTACTGACGTGAACTATGTAATGAGTCAGTCCCTCTTGTTGGTGGTCCATTCCTGGTAGCGGCGGAGGCTGGCCGGGAAGTCGGTGAAGAGGCCGTCGACGCCGACGTCGTTGAGCCAATAGTCGTACTCGGCGTAGGGATCCTGCCGGAAGTTGAAGCGCAGGAACTGGTTCTCGTTCCTGTACGTGTAGGGGTGCACCTGCAGGCCCCGCGCGTGCGCCATGGCGACGAGGTCCGTCGGCGTGGCCAGCTTGTTGTCCTTGGTCGGCGGCACCACCGTGTCCTTCCACGGCCCGACGGCAACCACGTACTCCTTCATGTAGTCCAGGTACTCGTCGGAGGTGATCTCGTCGTACGACTGCGCCATCACTTTCATGTCGGTGTTGCTCACGAAGAGTGCCACTGCGTGTGACGTAGGGTGTCAGGGATTCGTTGGTGGGTTACCTGGTTGGTGTCCTCGGTGCGGATGGTGACGTCGTCGATGAGGAACACCTTGGGCGAGTCGATGAGGTCGGCGGCGTAGATGAGCGACGTCGGGGCGAAGGACTGGATGAAGAGGGGCTTGGCGAGCCACTCCTTGGACATGTACTTGCCGCCGTACCCGTACTTCTTCAGCGTCGCGATGAACTTGTCCTCGTACTTCTTCCCGTCCGCCCACTTCACCTGTTAGAAAAATACAATCGTGCCAAGAATTGATCCAAGGTAATTGACACAGCTAGAGCTTGCAGTTTAGTATCAATAGGGATGGAGATATGTATGGCTTACTTGCTTGTTGATGAACACGGGGTTCTTCATCTCCGGGTAGATCCCGACGACTCTCTTGGCGTTCAGCGCGATGTTGATGAACTCTTCGAAGGTGATGATGGGAGAAACGCCTGCAAATGAAAGGTAATTTACTCATTTAGATGGATGATCTGATTCTGATCTGCAAGCGATGGATTCGCAGAGATGGCGATTGGATCGCTGGAACGTACGTACCATTGTGGGACTTGTCACGGAAGGCCCATCTCTGCTTCGCCCTCAGCGTCTTCAGCTCGGCCAAAGTGAAATCAGCTGCAAGAAAACGAACAACCAAGAGCATGTTCCAGATTAATCACTCGATCATCACAAATCAACCAAAAGAGAAAATGCGAGACAAAAGCAAGGGTATGGACTTACTGATGAAGTATCCGGTGACGTTGGCCCACTGCACCTCGAGCGTGCGGCGGCGGCCGGCGAACTCCTTGCGGTCGGCGACGTCGGTGGTGTCGTCGAGCGTCATGTCGTGGACGCAGACGAGGTGGCCGTCCTTGGTCGCCGAGATGTCCGACTCGATGAAGTCGGCGCCCTCGTCGATGGCGCGCATGTACGCCGCCGCCGTCTCCTCGGGGAGCTCGCCGTTGGACCCCCGGTGCGCGATGTTGAACGGCCGCGACGTCTGCAGCTCCGCCTTCTTCTCACCCCCACCCCCTCCTCCCCCGACCAGCGGCCGCGCTGCGCCGACGTCAACCACGCATCCAAGAGCCAGCAAAGCCGCGATCCCTGCACGCACTCGGACGTCGTATCAAACGTACAAGAAACATCGCATTTTTAACGATCACAATCACAATATCGCTAGACCAGAACGTCGCATGGGATCGGACGGGCGTGCACGTACAAAGGGAGGCCATTTTCGCCGGTGCGCTAGCAGTTGGCTCGCGCGGCGTGGCCTGCTGCTACCGCCGGCTTCGAGGGAGTGGGTTGATTGGATTGCGGCGACGACGAGTGATATATATACAAGAACGCATTGCGAGGAATATTCTAACAGAATTTAGGTTAATTATGCATGGGGTTTTGTGGGAAATGATTATCTTCTTCGACGATATTAACACCGGAGATCTTGACCGGAGGCTAAACGAACTAACAAAATTCACCGGGGAAGGTAGAACAAAAGCATTTTGGGCTCATCTTATCGGTACAGTATGCTCAGCTGGTTTGGGCCTGAAGCCCCGGCCTTTGAGAAGCAATTTGGATCGAGCCAGGCCGCAAAAGACTTGATTTGGACCAGGCTATCTTAAGTGTGAAGAGCCATGTAATAATGGGATAGGGAGCGAGGAGCTGCGGTTTGACAGCCTGTTAGGTGATGACACCATTGACAAGCACGGCACGGAACTTACTGTTTTGACGCGTTTTATTCGTAATAAGCAAAAGTTGCATTCATAATTGTAAAAATGGCACCGTAAAAATCTATCGTATTCCTGGGTGACAGGAAGGCAGCAGAACAAACTGCAGTGGCCGAGCGCACTATGTCAAACGGTGCACTATCTACACTATTTAGTTCACTTTCATATTGTTTTAGCACTATTTATCACTGTAGCATATCAATGCTCAACACTGTTTACCACGGTAGCGCATGGGGCGATTCCTTTACGCTTCCCGGTGCACAATAGGAACTGCGGCGTATTCCTGCTACAGTTTGGGAGTGCTGGATATTATTTTTGAAATTACGTGCGAACAAAACTACTACATATCAAAATCATATCAAATCCACCAAAAACTCGTCGGATAACCCGACATCGTTACACGGGCACTCGTCTCAACCAGCTTGCAGCCTTGCACCGGTGAAGGGTCGAAACACACGTGCGATCTTCGCGCGAGTTCAGCGGAAAAATATCGTCGCTTTCGAGACGCGATGTTGCGCTCTCCACAAATCAGCCGTCCGATGCCCGTCACCTCAACCTGCCGAAATTGCTTCCGCTGACCGGCCGGAATGAGTCATGCGTCCGTTTCCATCGACAGCAATCAATGAGGGCACCTTTGGTAAGTACCACATCACGCATACAGGGACATTGTGGTCATTTTGCCTCTAGTTTTACGTAAGATGGTGGCGACAGAATGACGTTAGATACGGGGGCGCTTGCACCGGCCAATTGTGCAAAATCTTGAGACGCGCCCGCGTGGACGACAGAAAACTGTAGATTTTTCGAGAGTGGGCTTTCCCGCGTGCCCATGAACGGATTAGATATCGGTATGCTACACTAGTGAGAAATTAAAAAAATTATCACGTAAAACAGGAAGCTATATGAGTAAGAGATCATAGATCGTTACGATTAGACGTTTAATGCAGAAGAAGAGTTAGAGCAGTCTGGTCCAACGTTGTGCACATCGATATAGTAGTAGTAGTCGAGCGTCTAACATCCTTAGTCGTCGATCGTCTCTTCCAGCAGCCTCTCGTGTTCCTTACGTATATCGCAGATCATCTTCGATCGGTGCAACAACGATTGCAGCAGAGCAGCGTCTATAGAGTACCCACATGTCCAGGCGTAGAATGCCGTGCGCTGGTATGCTAGCACTAGCATGCACAACAGAGCCTTCGAGAAGGTGGTGGCTAGGGTTTCGATGGATGGTACAATCTTATTGAAGTATAAGTGAATTATCTGTCTTTCCTCATCAGTTTAAGTTTTTGGGTGAACTAGTTATCTCTTTCTGAACGAATTCAAAAAAATAAGAATAAGACAAAATACTAAAATTCTTCATTTTTCCAAATTTCTCTCATTGAAATAATCAAAATGAAGAATGTGTTTACTTGGTTAAATTCAAAAGGTTAATTAAATAACTTTGTTACCTAGTTATTACCTAAAGAAGGATATTTGTTACAATACAAAAAAGGATCGAATCATTTTACTTTCTATTCATTTTTGTATTTCTTTCTATTAAAATGAAGATGAAGAAGTTGTATGTAACTCAATATAATATCAGAGCCAAGAGGTCTTGAGTTCAAGATCCGGCTGGCGCAATTAAGAAAATAATTGCAACCTATCTCTATCCCACGTCTTAGGCCTGAGGGAGCCTACACGTGAGGGGGAATATTGAAATATAAGTGAATTGTCCGTCTTTCCTCATCAGCTTAAGTTTTTGGGTGAACTAGTTGGTACATGCAACTCAATAATTCGGTGTCGTTGTCTACTTGAATGGATTTGAGAGGTGAACTGAATTGTGTGCTAACGTAGTTAGAAAAATGAACAATGTGGTGATAGACTCCGGATTTCTTTTTAATAGGAAAAGTCCAACAAAAGTGAAAAAAAAAATCATCAAGAATCAACAAGTAGTACTGAAAACCTGAAGTGCTAGCAACAAGAGATGTCCACACATCACACCCAATTTTTCTCCTCTCGTGGCATTATCTTACGTCTTTCATGCCCCTATACCTCGCCGCAAAACGAGAAGGCAGAACGTGCTCTCCGCACTCTCAACAATGTGGTCTGCACACTCTTGTTGCACACCCACATGCTGCCACCATACTAGGCCGAGGCGCTCGCAACAGCCACGCACCTTATCAATCGCCGCCCCTCCTCTATTCAAAACTCCATCCCCTTCGAGTTGCTTTACCGCACCCATCCCACATATAATCATCTTTGGGTTTTCGGCTACCTTTGCTACCCAAATATCTCATCAACCACCCCGCACAAACTCGCTCCTCGTTCGGCCGCCTACATCTTTCTCGATTACCCTAGCTCTCACAAAGGGTACTGATGCCTTGACCTCGCCACCAAACGACTCATCATCTCTCGTCATGTTGTCTTCAATGAAACTTCGTTTCCCTTTGCTCATTGTGACTTCCCCCCGATCTCGACATCCAGCACCTTGCTGTACTTTCTCCTTGATGATCCCGTCGCGTCGGTGCTTCGCACTGCAGCAGCTCTAGCTCCTACACTCCATGTGATAGCTCCATCACATAGTGATGTTGAGCGATCACGCCCAACACACACGGCTGCTCCGTCGTTCTACGATGTCGAGCAACCGTGCCCGCCCCTCCATGCCCCCACCTTGCCTGCGCGGTCTCGGCATGAGTTTGTACCACAACGAGTCGTGCCCGCGTCGCCTCCAGCTGTCGTCGCCTCACCGCCCGAGCCTCTCCTGGTCGCGCCCGTGTCGACCCCGGCTACGCCCGCACCCATCCAGGTTGCGCCGACGCCACCTGGTCCGGTCCCACCGCTACCGATGCAGGCACAATCGATGCGGACACGCGCGGCCTCTGGCATCGTCAAGCCAGTTGACCACCTCAACTTGTTCGTCGTGCACTCCTCGGTTTCCGCCATCCCGGTGAATTACCGCAGCGCACTGGCTGACCTCAACTGGCATGCCACCATGGCGGAGGAGTTCCACGCTCTCATCCCCAACAACACTTGGAAGCTCGTTCCTCACCCCACCGACGCGAACGTTGTGACGAGCAAGTGGATCTTCAAGCACAAGTTCCACTCCGATGGCACTCTCGCCCGCCACAAAATGCGGTGGGTCGTGCGTGGATACTCACAACAGCACGGCATCGACTACGACAAGACATCAGCCCAATGGTCAAACCATCGACCATTCGGGTTGTCCTCGGCATCGTGGCCTCTCGCTCTTGGTCCATCCATCAGTTCGATGTCAAAAATACCTTTCTACATGGCAATCTTGAGGAGACCGTCTATTGTAAGCAACAGTCGGGTTTCATCGACCCTTCCTCACCAGACTATATGTGTCTCCTTCGAAAGTCACTCTATGGTATCAAGCAGGTGCCCCGTGCGTGGTCTCAGCGGTTTGCCACCTATCTTGATCAACTCGGCTTCGACCCTTCCACCTCGGACACGTCTCTCTTTGTTCTCATTGATGGAGATAATGTGGCTTACCTGTCGCTCTACGTCGACGACATCATCCTCACCGTCTCCTCCGTCCCTCTACTTCGGCGGCTCAGTCAACAACTCCACTCCGAGTTTGCGATGATCGACCTCGGTGACCTCCACTTCTTCCTCGGCATCTCCGTCACGCGTTCCTCAGCTGACATCTTCCTCTCCTAGCGCCAGTACGCTGTGGACCTTCTCCAACGCTCTGGCATGGTCGAGTGTCACCCTACGACGACTCCAGTTGACTGTGAGGACCCCGGTTTATTCGGCTTGTACTGTTTAACCATCCACTTGGTTCTAACAGTACCAATCAAATAAACCAAGCCTCGAGATATGTATACTTCCTGCACTGCAGATACACACCTGTTACAAAATCATGCATCAATTCCATTCATACACATAGAGCGAAGCAAAAGTAACAATCGAAAGACATAGATAATATAAAGAGAGTTATTACAAGAGAGAGGCCAACCGGCCGAAAGCCATACAAATAAGTAAATACACAATGAAGCAAAATGGCCATAAGATGGCGATAAACATAAGCCAATCGGTGTGCCTTTACCCACAAGGCAACCAACCGGACCGCCAAGCTAATCGCCCTGCACGGCGCCGCAACACAACTCACAAAAGTGAGGCCCTTGGGGCTCACCTTCTTCCTCTCGCAACAATTATTATTAAGCAAGCGGATGAGTACAAAACTTGTTTTTGTACTGCAAGACTGACGTGTGAGATAACAGAGCTATAATTAACTACATGCAAGCTTTATTTAAGTGGATGAGGCTCGACTTATTTTCAAAGATAAAGCAAGTTTTCATTTGCAATAGGGTAATAGATTCAAAGCAAGTTTGCAATTAACTTTTATTGTTCAAATAAAAGAGAGACAATAATAACAATAGATAAATGACAACACCAACCTAGAAGTGACTAACCCGTAGTCACCACAACCATAGCATGAAGTACCCTTCATACCACAGTCAAGTTTAAGTTTTTAAAAGGTTGTAGTCTAGTTCTTGCACGACTTACCAAGCATGTCCATAACCTAGGACGAGGCTATTCGAATAGTTTTAACCTGCAGGGTGTACCAATGTACCCACACGATAGACCGCCTTTCCACCGACCACGGTTAGCACACTTCCTTTGGTATGCGTGCATGGCTAAGTCTAACAAGACGCTTTCCAATGGACGATGCTAATTAAGAGCCGCAACCCACGGAGAAGGACACATTAGATGACTCTAACCGGTCCGCTAATGCTCCTCCAAACACCACACACAAGAGCACACCCACCGACCAGCTCATAATTAGCACCTCCCAAAGTACTTAGTCAAGAGAGGTTCCATATCCCCTCGTGTGGTTAGCACGCACAAGCGCTGGCTTAGTGACACAAGTAACTCGGTCCTTGGGGACTTAGGCACCATTCCACACACCCAACAGATCACATCAACATACCATTGTGCCCAAGTCAAGATATAGTTTTGTTTTCGGTTTTGATTTGTAAATCAATAAAACACAAGGGTTGGACATAATGGAGTAGTATAAGTAGTTGTGTGATCAAGATCACCGACTAAGTCGATGATCGCCCAATACTACCGATAACTAGGCATGGCTAAGCAATATTCATTCGTAATCTACTAAGTGATAAGAGTTCATCCATCGAACTCTAACCACAGCAAATAACCTAGGCTCAGGTAGTAGAGGATAACCATTTACCTACAGATTTTGCAACTAGAGGTCTAACTAATCAATTTAACAACAAAATAGCAATGCATACATAGAAGTTAAACAAAATATTAGACTTTAAAAGTAATGGGATTAATGGAAATGATCAAACTGCTTGCCTGCTTGTTGTGGCTCAATTTGTTATGAGAGTCGTTCTCGGGTTACCGCAAATGTCGAACCCTAAGCGAAAGAGAAAACAACCAATAAGACGAGCAACACTTAAACAAAAGAGCAAGCAAAAATTATCCAAATGCGACAAAATTCATACACAAGGTAGAATAGGAATAAACCTAGACATAGGAACTGGAAAACCTAATTTGGATTTGTGGTGCAAAAGATATTCTCTAAAACCTATTTTCGGTCATAATTAGCACTGTAGCAAAAATATTTTCTAGAAATATTTTGGAGCTGAAATTTTAGGTGGCTACCTACTGGTGTAGTGATAACCCATATAAAATTTCAGCTCATTTGGAGTTATATTGAAAGAGTTATGATTTGTCTAAATTGTTTAGGTATTAAACTAAATTATGATCCTTATGATTTCTAAAAATAGTAAAATTTGTGAAACCAATTTTCCTAGCAATTACACTATCAGTGGAAGCTAATCCAATTGGATTCATACAAAAATGATCTATAGATTAAAAGTTATGCATTTTACAAGTTTGCTAAAGTTCTGAAAAACAGTATTAAGTTCACTTGTTTACTATTTTTGAAAATGGTGTTCCAGGTTTGACCATGGTCTACAATTATTTTTATATTTAAGTTCAAGTTATAAGGAAGCTAACAAAATTGGAATCATCTAATTTGGAGCTAAGATGACAAAGATATGAAAATGACAAGACCCTAATGTGATACTGATTTCTGACTTAGCACTTTCGGGATTTTCCTAACACCCGAGACGTGGGCGATTGAGAGCCGTCGATCTCCGATCGGACGTCCCGATTGAACCACGCTAACGCGTTTGAAAACGCGCGTGAGGCGGAACAGGTCGTGGACCGTCGATCTCAAGATGGACGGCTCACAAGCAACGTGACACAGCGACAAAGACAAATCTAACGAAAATCCCGCCGCAGATCTAGGGATGGCGGCGACACGGGCGCGTTGCGACGCGCTGGCGCGCCCGGCAACGAGCCCGATGGCTTCACCGCAAAACGCCGCGACCAAAAGCACGGCGGCGCGAGTGAATGCGATAAATGGTGCGCATGGCGTTGCGCACCTCCGTACCACCCACACCGACGCGGTGGACTGGAGCGAGGCGCGACGGCGAGGGGCGGCGCGGAAAAGATGGCAACGACGACAAGCGACAAGGAGCTCGCAGCAGTTCATTCAAGCGGTGCCCGAGCATCTAGGGGCTACCAGGAGCTACCGACCGACGCGGAGGTGCAGAGGTGGTCGAGCACTCCGGCGACGGTTCTCGCGACGGACCGAGGAAGACGACGTGGAGCGGACACCGAGCAAAACCAACCACACCGCGTCATCAAGATGGATTCCAACGCCTCCGAGGATGCTACCGAGCAAGGAATCGGAGGGAGGAGGACTCACCGGCCGAGACGAAGAAAGGTGCTCGCGCCGATTTGGGGAATCCAAAATCTCGCGCCCCGCTGAAGCAACTCGAAATGGAGTGGGGTTAAGCACCACCGAGGTGAGAGGAAGCAACAGAGCAAGAAGGGAGCCAAGAACCACCGAGCACCGTCGGCGACAGAGCTCCAAGCTCGGCAATGGCGAAATGGGCGCTGGGTTGTATGGGCTCGCCAAGCTTAGAGGTGCAAGAGAGTCGCGGGAGAGGAAAGGAAGCCAACGGAGGTGACCAGGGGGCTTAAGTAGGCTTGAGGGCACGAACGCCGTTGCTCGCTCGGGTTCTCACTGCCACGCGGTCGCCGTGAGCGACGGAGCGATTGAGACGCACGACTAAACGGGCGGTGGAGTGACGGGCATTTAATGCGCTGCAGACACCCGTTGCGAGATCGCCGGATGGGACAAGCGGCTGCGCGCCACGCCGCTTCCGCCATGGCGCCAAGCGCGCGGCGAGAGGAGGACGACGACGCACACCGTCCGATTCGCATCCAAGGGTGAGGGCACGATCGCGATGAAACGACATCGGCGAATGTCGACCGCCCGATTGAAATCCAACGGTGCGAATCCAAGGGCAACCGGAGTTGTCCGAATGCATACACGAGCGAGCCGTCCGATTGAGATCCAACGGTCCAAAGCGCGCCGCGCGCCGATCCGCCGCGGTCTTGTTAGTTGACTCGACCGAAGTCGGTTGGCTCGAGCCCGAGTCGACTCGCACCGAGGAACAAGTGCAAACCGCTTAGGTTTTGATTTTTGAAATGAAACTTTGGGGATTTAATTGAGGCATCAAATCAACACCAAAATTTATGAAATTTTAACCGAGCTTCTTGACAATAGGATCAACCTTCCATAAAATTTCCAGAGATTTTGGAGCACTTTAATTTTCTCAAGAAATTCCGAAGGTTATTTCAGAGGTTTGACTTGCCCTAAAATATTTCAAATAATTTCCAAAAATTATGGAATAATTCGAGGTGCCACCAAGCAACCTTTGGAACCAGGAAAATTATTTCCAAGTGTTTGACACTAGATTTGACCAAGGAGGTTGTTGACTTGATAACAAATGAGGGTTTAGATTTTGAATTCCCAAAATTCCTTTACAAGAATTTCGTAAAAGTTCAAGAGTGAAAGGATGATGTAAAAGTTTTAATTTACCCTCATTATATTACATTTGAAACACAAGCCAAATTTGGGGATGTTACAAACCTCCCCCCCTTACAAAAATCTCGTCCCGAGATTTGGTTCACTCGGAAAAGAATGAGGGGTAGTCTGCACGAAGACGATCTTCTCGCTCCCAAGTAGCTTCATCCTCGGAATGGTTTGACCACTGAACTTTGAGGAACTTGATGGTCTTGTTCCTCGTTCTTCGCTCAGCCTCTTCGAGGATGCGAACAGGGTGCTCGCAGAGGTCAAATCTTCACGAACATCAAGAGTTTCCAACGGAGTTTCTCGGTTGGAACACTGAGGCACTTCTTTAGTGGGACACATGGAAAACATCATGTACCCCGCAAGTGCAGTGAGCAACTCCAACTTGTAGGCAACAGCTCCTTCTTCTCGATAACACGGTATGGACCGACATATCGAGGAGCCAACTTACCCTTGACACCAAAACGCTGGTGACCTTTGGAGGAGAAACCTTGAGATAAACGAAGTCATCGGGCTCAAAGCTCAACTCACGACGACGGCGATCCGCATAGCTCTTTTGCCGGATTGAGCCGCGCGTAGCGATCACGAATGAGTGGACTTGACCCTCGGCCTCATTAATCGAGTCGGGCCAAAGAAAGGTCTTTCACCGGTCTCGCACCAGTTCAACGGGTCCTACACTTTCTCCGTATAAGGCCTCAAATGGTGCCATGCCGAGACCGGCTTGAAACCGTTGTTGTAAGAAAATCCTGGCGAATGGCGTGCACTTCTCCCGGTGCTTCCCATAGGAAAGAACACACGCCGCAAAGATGTCCTCTAAAACTTGGTTGACCTCTCGGTCGACCATCTGCTTGGGGGTGAAAAGTCGAGTGAAAGAAAAGCGAGTTCCATAGCCTCTTGCGAGCTATGCCAAAATCGAGACGTGAGCAAATGAACCACGATCCGACACGATCGTCTTTGGTACACCATGCAAACTCACGATGCGGGCTATGTAGAGATCCGCGGAAGACCTACTCGAAGGTCGGTCTTGACAGAAGAAAATGAGCCACCTTAGTCAATCGATCGATGACTACCCGATGGCATCATTCTTCTTTGGGGACCGGGTAGACCGGTGATAAAGTCCATCCCGACCAATCCCACTTCCACTCCGAATTGGTAAGGGTGGCGATCCACGGACGATGTTCGGCCTTGACACGACGACACACGCCGCACTCGCAACGAACCTTGCGATCTCCTCTTCATTCGGGTCCACCAAAATCTCTGCGGAGATCATGATACATCTTCGTGGCCCCGGATGAATGGATAACGGAGAATCGTGGGCTTCGCGGAGGATCAACTCCCGCAACTCCATGTCCTTTGGAACTACGAGGCGCGTTCGAACCTCACGACACCAAGCTCATCTACGGAGAAGCACTTGGTCGTTCCGTTCTTGACATTTTCCTTGATGCGGTTTACTCCAACATCCGATCACGGCGAGCGCACTGATCCGATCCACCAAGGTTGGTTGTACAACCAAGGAAGCGAGGAACCATGCTCAACCGCACCAAGTTGAGACGCCGAACTCCTCCGAAGAGGGGCCGATGCTCTGAAGCAACAATGCATTGCAATGCGCTGCGACTAAGCGCATCCGCAACGACATTGGCCTTGCCGGATGGTAGTGAATACCCATGTCATAGTCCTGATCAACTCCAACCATCTCCTTTGCGGAGGTTCAGTGCAGTTGGGTGAACAAATACTTTAGGCTTTTGTGATCCGAATACACTTCACAACGACACCGATTAAGTAATGTCGCCAAATCTTAAGTGCATGAATCACAGCCGCCAACTCCAAGTCATGGGTAGGATAGTTGAGTTCATGAGGTCTCGATTGCCTTGATGCATAGGCCACTACCTTGCCTTCTTGCATAAGGACACAACCGAGGCCTCGACGAGAAGCGCCACAAAAGATATCGAAGCTTCGACGGACATCGGGAGAACAAGAACGGAGCGGTGGTCAATCGCTTCTTAAGTGCTTGAAACTTTCTCGCAATCAGCGGACCACGAGAACTTCTTGTCCTTCTTGAGCAACTCCGTCATAGGCTTCGCTATCTTGGAGAAGTTCTCGATAAAGCGACGATAATATCCCGCTAAACCAAGAAAACTCCGAACCGGTGACCGGTGGTCGACTCGAGAAAGCACGTCGATCTTGCTAGGATCCACGCCTACGCCTCCCGCCGAAAGAATATGGCCTAAGAAGGCTACTTCCTTCAACCGTAACGCACACTTGTCAACCGCGATACTGGTGGTGCTCACGAGCTTGCCCAACACAAGCCTCAAATGCTCGGTGTGTTCTTCATCGCTCTTGGAGTAGATAAGGATATCATCGATGAAGACCACAACGAACCTATCCAAATACTCCATGAACACCGAATTCATGAGGTTCATGAACAAGGTGGAGCATTGGTTAGGCCGAATGACATGACGGTATACTCGTACAAGCCATAACGAGTAGAAAAGGTCGTCTTTGGAATATCCTCGTGTCGAATCCGAACCTCGATGATATCCCACTCGCATCAATCTTGAGAAAACTCGAGCTCCAGTTAATTGATCGAAAAGGTCATCGACACGGCAAAGGGTACTTGTTCTTTACCGTTACTTCATTAAGTGGACGGTAATCAACACACATGCGCGACGTCTTGTCCTTTTTCGGGACAAAGATTGCCGAGCATCCCCAAGGAGATGAGCTAGGCGGATGAAACCCTTCTCTTGAAGCTCTCCCACCGCTTCTTCAACTCCACCAACTCAATTGGATCCATCCGTAAGGCCTCTTCGAGATCGGGCGATGCAGGAACCAACTCAATGACAAACTCGAGGTCTCGAATGGTGGCATCCGGGAAGGTCGTCGGGAAGACATCAACAAAGTCACATACCACCGGGACTTCACGAATATCTAGAGTCGGCTTCGCTTCGAGCGCGAAGAGATGCGGACCACTGCGGCTAGTAAAGCGAACCCGCCGCCGGAAGGACTAGTGAGGTAGATGAGTCTCCTAGCGCAATCAATTTGTCCCATGTTGAGACAACCAATCCATGCCTAGGATTACATCTAAGCTCGCCGATCGAAGGAGGATAAGGTTTGCCAAGAATCCTACCCTTCTATCTCAACAGGACATCCTACACTCGGACTCGACTCTCAACTCCGAACCGGAGAGCGAATGAGCGGGACCAACAATGCGATAAAAGAAGACTTCCACAGCAAAGAAAAGACTCGAAACAAACGAATGAGATGCGCTGAATCAAATAATATTGAAAGGTGGAAAGAGTTAACCAAAGGGTACCCAACACGACGTCGGGTGCCTCCTGTGCCTCCTCGCGGAGATGAGGTTGACGCGCCACTACCCACGCCTTGGGTAGCGGGGACAACCTTCGATCTCGGGAGAACCACCTCCCGCCCGTCCTCCATTAGGACGAGGGCGCTCGATCTGTTAGGGCAACTATTGGCATAATGCCCTTCTCGTTGCACAAAAGCAGTGACCGGCGGCCGGATTGCGGGGCCACCTCGCCGTTCGCAGCGCACGGATCGGGCACGGCCCGCGGAGGCGCGAAGGCTGGTGCCGGCGGCCTGCGGTAGCGCGAAGCCCGAACGGGCCCTGGGTAGGCCCGACACGAGGACGAGAGAGGCGGCTGTGCGGACCATGGGCCTCCCACTTGCGCTGCGGGACTCGCCCGCCGCCGCCTTGTGCTCGCAACAATGGCCTTGTCCACCAAGGCACGAAAGTCAACAAAGTCCACAATGGAGAGCCTGTCTTGCAGCTCCTCGGACAAACCCTCCATGAACTTCTCCGCTTGGCCTCATCGGTAGCCACCTCGGATGGAGCATAACGAGCCAAGTGGTTGAACTCGCATGTACTCCATCACCGACTTACGCCCTTGCTTGCGCGAGAAACTCCTTCTTCTTGACTTCATTAAGCGGCAGGATATGAGCTCGACGAACGCCGTCCGAACTCATCCCAAGAGACGGTGTGGCGGCGGGCTGCATGGCCAGAAGTTCTCCCACTGGGAGAGTCTTGCTCCCGCAAGCGATGGGAGGCAAAGAGTGCCTTGTCTGGTCGAGCATCGAGCAACGTCGAGCTTACGCTCAACTCGACGCAACCGGTCATCCGCGCCCAAAGGGTCTTGGAGACTGGAAACGTGGGGTTGAGTGCGAAGAAACTCGGCCAAACCCCACGAGATCGATGTCCTCCCGCCGCCCGGATCCCGAGGCACCGGCAGAGGGCGGAGGTGTTGCGCGCAATAACATCCAGCAGGACCCTCCGTCCTCCGAACAGTTGCGCTCGACCAAGCGGGACCTCGGCCATGGTCGGAGGAGGCGGAGCTCCTCATCCAAACCAAAGTCACGACCACGGCCGCTACGAGTACCTCGACCATCCCGATTCAAGAAATTTAGGTTAGAAACCAAAACACTAATACTAGAAGTTGATGAAAGCGAAAAGTCGACGATTAGGGAATGTGACACCACCTAACCGAAAGCCAAAAAAAACAGCAAGTAAACAACTTTATATGCTTCCAAAAAGGCTCCAAAACCGCAAGTGAAACATCAAACCAAATCTCAACTTCTCAATGCCATTAACCCGTATTGAAAGAACGAGTAATAGTGTGAGAAGATAAAAATTTCAGCGCACTACAACAAGTTTAACAGTACTCATGAGCAAGGTTAAAGCGATAAACATACGTTAGATACTTAGCTAACTAGTATCACATCTTACCCTTTTATTCCCACAAGTTTTAGTTGATTAACCTCTCGTTTTCTACCCTATTTAGAAACCTTTGAGCTTGCTGTCCGGAAACTGAATGATCGCTGTCCAGATTTTGCATCCAAGCTCCTAAGCCGAAATCTTCAACTTCGGAAGCTTCAAAACCTTGTAAAGAACAGCTAACACTTCAATTTGCCAAACTCATTAGTTCCCAAAACCCCATTTAAACGATAATGACTATCTTTTGAGAGAAGGAAAGGAGAACAACTTTTAAAACTCAAATTAGAGTAAGATGAGATAGAAAGCTTACTTAAGCTTTCATAAACCATTTGATACTCTGAAATTAAGGTTTTCAAAATATCCTAAGGACGACCAAGCTTGGGTTACTACGGTCGGAATGGCTCTGATACCAACTTTGTGAGGACCCCGGTTTATTCGGCTTGTACTGTTTAACCATCCACTTGGTCCTAACAGTACCAATCAAATAAACCAAGCCTCGAGATATGTATACTTCCCAGAATTGCAGTATACACACCCCGTTACAAAATCATGCATCAATTCCATTCATACACATAGAGCCGAAGCAAAAGTAACAACTGAAAGACATAGATAATATAAAGAGAGTTATTACAAGAGAGAGGCCAACCGGCCGAAAGCCATACAAATAAGTAAATACACAGCGGAAGCAAAATGGCCATAAGATGGCGATAAACATAAGCCAATCGGTGTGCCTTTACCCACAAGGCAACCAACCGGACCGCCAAGCTAATCGTCCCAGACGGCGCCGCAACACAACTCACAAAAGTGAGGCCCTTGGGGCTCACCTTCTTCCTCTGCAACAATTATTATTAAGCAAAGCAGATGAGTACAAAACTTGTTTTTGTACTCGCAAGACTGACGTGTGAGATAACAGAGCTATAATTAACTACATGCAAGCTTTATTTAAGTGGATGAGGCTCTGGACTTATTTTCAGCATAAAGCAAGTTTTCATTTGCAATAGGGTAATAGATTCAAAGCAAGTTTGCAATTAACTTTTATTGTTCAAATAAAAGAGAGACAATAATAACAATAGATAAATGACAACACCAACCTAGAAGTGACTAACCCGTAGTCACCACAACCATAGCATGAAGTACCCCTTCATACCACCCAGGTCAAGTTTAAGTTTTTAAAAGGTTGTAGTCTAGTTCTTGCACGACCTTACCAAGCATGTCCATAACCTAGGACGAGGCTATTCGAATAGTTTTAACCTGCAGGTGTACCAATGTACCCACACGATAGACCGCCTTTCCACCACCACTGTTAGCACACTTCCTTTGGTATGCGGGCATGGCTAAGTCTAACAAGACGCTTTCCAATGGACGATGCTAATTAAGAGCCGCAACCCACGGGAGAAGGACACATTAGATGGCCTAACCGGTCCGCTAATGCTCCTCCAAACACCACACACAAGAGCACACCCACCACCAGCTCATAATTAGCACCTCCCAAAGTACTTAGTCAAGAGAGGTTCCATATCCCCTCGTGTGGTTAGCAATAATAAGCGCTTGGCTTAGTGACACAAGTAACTCGGTCCTTGGGGACTTAGGCACCATTCCACACACCCAACGGATCACATCAACATACCATTGTGCCCAAGTCAAGATATAGTTTTGTTTTCGGTTTTGATTTGTAAATCAATAAAACACAAGGGTTGGACATAATGGAGTAGTATAAGTAGTTGTGTGATCAAGATCACCGACTAAGTCGATGATCGCCCAATACTACCGATAACTAGGCATGGCTAAGCAATATTCATTCGTAATCTACTAAGTGATAAGAGTTCATCCATCGAACTCTAACCACAAAGAAATAACCTAGGCTCGGTAGTAGAGGATAACCATTTACCTCTGATTTTGCAACTAGAGGTCTAACTAATCAATTTAACAACAAAATAGCAATGCATACATAGAAGTTAAACAAAATATTAGACTTTAAAAGTAATGGGATTAATGGGAAATGATCAAACTGCTTGCTCGCTTGTTGTGGCTCAATTTGTGCGGAGGGTCGTTCTGGGGTTACCGCAAATGTCGAACCCTAAGCGAAAGAGCGAAAACAACCAATAGGACGAGCAACACTTAAACAAAAGAGCAAGCAAAAATTATCCAAATGCGACAAAATTCATACACAAGGTAGAATAGGAATAAACCTAGACATAGGAACTGGAAAAACCTAATTTGGATTTGTGGTGCAAAAGATATTCTCTAAAAACCTATTTTCGGTCATAATTAGCACTGTAGCAAAAATATTTTCTAGAAATATTTTGGAGCTGAAATTTTTAGGTGGCTACCTACTGGTGTAGTGATAACCCATATAAAATTTCAGCTCATTTGGAGTTATATTGAAAGAGTTATGATTTGTCTAAATTGTTTAGGGTATTAAACTAAATTATGATCCTTATGATTTCTAAAAACAGTAAAATTTGTGAAACCAATTTTCCTAGCAATTACACTATCAGTGGAAGCTAATCCAATTGGATTCATACAAAAATGATCTATAGATTAAAAGTTATGCATTTTACAAGTTTGCTAAAGTTCTGAAAAACAGTATTAAGTTCACTTGTTTACTATTTTTGAAAATGGTGTTCCAGGTTTGACCATGGTCTACAATTATTTTTATATTTAAGTTCAAGTTATAAGGAAGCTAAAAAAATTGGAATCATCTAATTTGGAGCTAAGATGACAAAGATATGAAAATGACAAGACCCTAATGTGATACTGATTTCTGGACTTAGCACTTTCGGGGATTTTCCTAACACCCGGAGACGTGGACGATTGAGAGCCGTCGATCTCCGATCGGACGTCCCCGATTGAACCACGCTAACGCGTTTGAAAACGCGCGCGTGAGGCGGAACAGAGGCTGTGGACCGTCGATCTCAAGATGGACGGCTCACAAGCAACGTGACACAGTGCACAACACAAATCTAACGAAAATCCCGCCGCAGATCTAGGGATGGGCGGCGCTGGCGGCCCACGTTGCGCGCGCGCTGGCGCGTCCGGCAACGAGCCCGATGGCTTCACCGCAAAACGCCGCGACCAAAAGCACGCGGCGCGAGTGAATGCCGAAATGGTGCGCAATGGCGTTGCGCGCCCTCGTACCACCCACACCGACGGCGGTGGTGGAGAGCGCGCGCGACGGCGAGGCGGCGACGCAGAAAAGATGGCAACGACGACAAGCGACAAGGAGCTCCGCAGCATTCATTCAGCGGTTCGAGCATCTAGGGGCTACCAGGAGCTACCGACCGACGCGAGTGCAGAGGTGGTTGGAGCAGCCCGCGATGAAGTTCGCGACGGACCGAGGAAGACGACGTGGAGCGGACGGCCGAGCAAAACCAACCACACCGCGTCATCAAGATGGATTCCAACGCCTCCAGGATGCTACCAGAGCAAGGAATCGGAGGAGGAGGACTCACCGTGGCGGAGACGAAGAAAGGTGCTCGCGCCGATTTGGGGAATCAAAATCTCGGCGCTCCGTTGAAGCAACCTGAAATGGAGTGGGGTTAAGCACCACCGAGGTGAGAGGAAGCAACAGAGCAAGAAGGGAGCCAAAGAACCACTGGAGCACCGTCGGACAGGAGCTCCAAGCTCGGCAATGGCGAAATGGGCGCTGGGTTGTATGGGCTCGCCAAGCTTAGAGGTGCAAGAGAGCTGCGGGAGAGGAAAGGAAGCCAACGGAGGTGACCAGGGGCTTAAGTAGGCTTGAGGGCACGAACGCCGTTGCTCGCCTCGGGTTCTCACTTCGCCACGCGTCGCCGTGAGCGACGGGAGCGATTGAGACGACGACTAAACGGGCGGTGGGTAGCGGGCATTTAATGCGCTGCAGACACCGTTGCGAGATCGCCGGATGGGACAAGCGGCCGCGCCACGCTTCGGCTACGCCATGGCGCTGCATGCGCGCAGCGAGAGGAGGACGACGACGCACGCCGTCCGGTCGCATCAAGGGTGAGGGCACGATCGCGATGAAACGGCATCGGCGAATGTCGACCGCCGATTGAAATCTAACGGCTGCGAATCCAAGGGCAACCGGAGTTGTCCGAATGCATACACGAGCGCGAGCCGTCCGATTGAGATCCAACGGTCCCAGCGCGCACGCCCGCGATCACCGCGCCGGTGTCGTTAGTTGACTCGACCGAGTCAGTTGGCTCGAGCCCGAGTCTGACTCACACCCGAGGAACAGTGCAAACCAGTTAGGTTTTGATTTTTGAAATGAAACTTTGGGGATTTTGTAACATCCCAATTTTGGGCTTGTGTTTCAAATGTAAGAAAATGAGTAGAAATTAAAACTTTTTCTTACATCATGTATTTCCTTTGGGTACTGAACAAGTATTGTACCAAAGATTATGGAAGTACAAAGTCACAAGTCTTTTGATCCAAATCTTGTTCTTCCAAAAACAATCTTGTCAAATCTTATGATCATCCTCTGGATATATTTTTCCTAAGTCTCTGTGGTGGTATGTGACCCTCTGAAAAATTTCACAATTTTTAGAAATTGTTTGAATATTTTTAGAGGCAAATCAAACCTGTTTGACTCTCACCAAACATTAAAACAGAGCCTTGCAGAATTTTTGGAGATTTATTCGCAGCATAAAACTCTCTGAAAATTTTTCACAAGGTCAATGCCCCAGTCAGCAAGCTCCTGCAAAAATTTCATAATTTTTGGAGTTAATTTGCTACCCCAAATAAATCTTTCAAAGTCTCTGTTTTTATTTCAAAGTCAAACTAGGTTTTACTGTTACTCGGGTTCGAGTCAGACTCGGGCTCGAGCCAACCGACTCGGTCCAGTCAACTAAATGCACCGAGCCACTCTTTAAAGCGCGCGGTGGATCTCAACCGTTAGATCTAAATCGCACGGCCCGCGCGCGTGTGTCGATTCGGACCCTCCGGTTGCATTGGCCAATAGGGACCGTTGGATTTCAATCCAACCGTCCAGATCTCCGTAGGCAATCGGACCGTCCGCGAACTCGCTTAATCGTGACCGCCCATTTCTAATCCTACGGCCGTGGCTCGCCTTCTCTCGTTCTTCTTCCTCCTCGCTTGCTCGGGCGCGGCGTTCATGGCGAGAGAAAGAGAGAGCATGGGGGCTTGATGTGTCACCTCCACGCTGCTTTTGCCAACGTCTCTCGCAATGCATTTAATGCGCACTGTGCTTTCTCCTCCATGGTCACCGTGCTCACTTGCTCCCATCTTTTCGTGGTCTACAACCGAGCATGAACCGAGCTCACCATGGGCTCATGCCCTTGATCGAAACCCTAATCCTTCCCTATATAATTGCCCTCTTGGTCCTCCCGGTGTTCCTTTGCACCACACTTTGCTCTTCTCTCGTGTTTGAGCTCAAGAACACCTCCCACCCTCAAAACACCATTGTTGGCCGTAGAGCTCCAATGGCGGCCTTGGTGTCCAAAGTGGTTCATCTTCAGCATTTCTTGCACCCTTTGAACCCCTCAACCTCCTTTATATTTCCCTAACTTGATTTTGGGTTGCATTCACAGAATCACTCAATTTTAAGTTTGGAGATTTTCGTTGGTTTCACCCCTTTCTTCTCCAAACTCAGTAAGTGATTCTTTTGCAATTACTTGCTTTTGGAGCCTCTTTGAGCTATAATGAAGCTGTGGTAATGATGCGGTTCCACTCATTTTGCTCGTAACCTCATTTCCCACTTCATCTTCTTCGCCCGGTGGACTTCATCGTGTTCAAGTCTTCCCGCCATCTTTGAAGCTCCTCTCTGCTAAGGTAGCTCCTATATAGTCCCTAGAAGTCATGGCACTCGCTTCCTTGACCGCAATGAGCATTTTGCCATTTTCGTGTTTTGCCGTGTCGGCCTTCATCTTTGTTTTCGGCCACGGCTGCCTGCACTTCCACCGCCGGCGAGGTCACCACCTCTGGGTCCGCAACACTATTGCGAACCCATTTTGATAGTTTGTGGGCGCCGCCGCGACCGGAGTCGCCGGCGACAAGCCGTCAAAGCCATTCGGGTTTTGTCAGCTGAGAAGCTCCCGTTTTCGTCAGATCATTAGGACACATTAATTACCAATCATTAGCTGTTAATTGTGTCTTAATCATTATTATTGAGCCACTGACCTGTGGGCCCAATCTCCTTAAATCAATCTCTGTTTCACTCCACACTGTTCCGACATCATTAATGCTTAGTCATTGATTAATAAAAATGTCGGCACTTAACCCTGTCGGAAACCTTCTCTGGGTCGCTGACTTGTGGGCCCAGTGCACTGTGCACGTGGGTTAAATCGCTGCGATCGTGACTCGTAGTCACCGACATGCGGTCCCACTCGCCGCACTTTTTGAACTTCGATCTATAGCGCCGTCCATTTTGTGATCCGCGCCCGGATCTTGCATGCATTCGACCATCCGTTCCTCAATGCGTCGGGCCGCCGATCTTGCGATCAATGGTCGAGATCGTGTGTGCAATCGGACAATCCGGTTGTTGGTGCGTTCGGGCCGCCATCCGCCGATCTGCGGCGGGATTGGCCCAAGCAACCGCACCGTCCGGCTGCATACACTCGGTGAGCCGCTGGATCTTGATCCAACGGTAGGTTTCATGTGGGTTTCGCGCGCGTGCGCTATTTTCGGCGCGCGTGAGCCGTAGGATGTTAGATCAAGGGTTGTGGGGTTGTCCACGTCATTTCCTTTTTATTGGATTGTTCGTATTTGGTAAGCAATTGTTTATCAACCAAAATGATATAAAAACTTTAGAAACTCATAACTAATTCATTTTAACTGCTTTTTAGTTAATTCCAACTGTAATAAATTATGTTATCACTTTAGCTTATTATAAGAATGGATTTAAGCATGTTCCAAAGAGAGTAAAATTGTATAAATAGGAATAACTTGATTTCGTCATTTTGAATATTCGGAAAATGAATAAAACTTTAGAAAATGCATATCTTGCTCTGTGTATGTCCAAAATGAATGATTCCAACCTTGATAAATTTGTTATTAACCCAATGTTAATGTAAAAATGATGGTAAGTCCAAGATTGTAATGTAAACCTTGATTAATGATTTAGTACCTATTTTCAAAGAATTAGAAAATTTCGAAGACTTATAAAATGCACCAGTAATTCTCTGTAAATCCTAAAAATAGAAATTTGATGTTAGAAATCCCTCTCGTTATCATTCCATAATGTGAAATAGGTTTTGCACATGTTTATATTTCTCGAAAGTGCATGATACTAGTTTTGCATCTTAGAAAAACCATAACTAAATCATTTTAACTCCAAATGACCTGAAATTTTATGTGGGTTACCTCTATACCAGTAGGTAGCTACCATAAAAATTTCAGCCTCAAAACCTTTCTAGAAAATATTTTTGCTACAGTGCTAATTATGGTAGAAAATGTATTTTTATGCATTATCTTTTGCACCACAAATCCAAATTAGGTTTTTCCAGTTTCTATGTCTAGGTATATTCGTATTCTACCTAATGTGTAAATTTCATCGATTTGGTTAAGTTTTGCTTGCTCTTTTGTTTATTTGTGGCTCGTCTTATTGGTTGTTCTTGGTTCTTTTGCCTTTCGCTTAGGATTCGACATTTGCGGTAATCCCGAGAACGATCCTCCGCAACCAATTGAGCAACAGCAAGAAGGCAAGCAGTTTGATCATGTTAATCCCAGTATTTTAAGTATTTATGTTGATTACAAATTCTATGTATGCATTGCTATTTTGTTTTAATAGTTGGCCTAGTAGATGCATTACCTTGGCAAATGATTATCCTCTACTACCATGAGCCTAGGTTACTTGCTGTGATTTAGAGTTCGTGGATGGGCTCTTGTCACTTAGTAGTTGCGAATTAATTGCTTAGCCATGCTTAGCTTCGGTAGAAATGGGCGGTTATCGACTTGTCGATAACCTTGATCACACAAACTTATTATGTATTATGATTTCCATCTTGTGCCATGTCTACTTATGAAAACTAAAACTGAAAACAAAATGATTTAGACTTGGGCACAATGGTATGATGGTGTGATTTTCGTGTGACCGAATGGTGCCCGAGTCAACAAGGACCGAACATCTTGTTACACTAAACCAAGCATTTTAGCGTGCATAACCACACTAGAGGGTATGGGACCTCTCTTGACTTAGTACTTTGGCGTGTATTGGCCCGGTCGCAGGAGGTCGCAGGAGGGATGGTGTTGGGAGCATTGTAGTGTCCGAAAGACTTCACCCGGATGGGATTTGTTGTCTTTCGCTTGCAATGTAAGCGTATGGTGTTTCTACCCATACGAGCGGCTCGTAGTTAATACACAATATTGGAAAGCGCCTCGTAGGACTTAGCCGTGCTGCACACCTACGGAAGTGTGCTTTGGCTTAAAGGCGGTCCAAGTGTGGTACATTGGTACACCCGCAGGTTAAAACTATTCGAATAGCCTCGCCCTAGGTTATGGACACGCTTGGGGAGGTCTTTCAAGAGTTAGACTACAACCTTTTAAATTAAAACTTGATGGGTGGTACGAATCGGGGTTCGTGCTATGTTGTGGTGACTATTGGGATAGTCACTTCCTGTGTGGTTACTTGTATGTATCTTTACTTATCATTACTTTGATAACAAAACAGATTTGCAAACTTGCTTTTGAAATGTATTACATTATTGCAAATAAAGTTGGCTTCATGCAAAATGAGACATACAACCTCCACCTAAATAAGCTTGCATGTAGTTATGAATAGGTCTGCTATTCCACACGTCAGTCTTGCGGGTACAAAGACAATCTTTGTACTCAGATGCTATGCTTAATTGTTTTGTTGCAGAGGAAGGAGGTGAGCCCGAAGGGCCTCACTTTATGAAGCTGTGTTGTGGTAGTTTATGGGCGACTAGCTTGGCGGCCCGCTCGGTTGCCTTGTGGGTGTGTGGCTAACCGGTCGACTTTTGTTCTAGCCATCTTATGGCGCTTTTGCTTCCGCTATCATTCTTGTATATTGATTCTATTTGGCCGGTCGGCTCCCTTTTGTAATAACTTTACTTTATGTATGTCGTTGATGAACTTAGTGATGTATGTGTATGGAATTGATGTGTAATTTTGTGATGATGTACGTATGCTGCAATTCTGGGAAGCATATGTCCATCGAGGCTTAGAATGTTTAATTAGTAACACTAGAACCATTTGGGGGTTAAGTGTTCCTAGTTAAATATTCCGGGTCCTCACAAAGTTGGTATCAGAGCCATACTGACCGTAGAAACCTCTAGCTTGGTCGCCTTGTAGGATGTTCTGAAAACCTACTTTCAAGAGTCAAATGGTTTATGAAAATTAAGTAAGTTATCAGATTTTACTCCTTACCTATCTTAGTTTTCTTCACTCGTCTTGTTCTGGTTTGGGTTTTGAAAATTGTTTTCCTCTCATCTTCTTCCAAAGGATAGTCCTTATCGCTTAATTTGGGTTTTGGGGACCAATGAGTTTGGCAAATTGAAGTGTTGGCTGCCCTTCTACAAGGTTTTGAAGCTTCGAAGGGAAAATTTGACTAGGAGCTTGGATGCAAAATCTGGACAGCAAGCGCCAATTTCCGGACAGCAAGCTCAAAGGTTCTAAAGAAGGTAGATAATGAGAGGATAATTCAACTAAAACCGTGGGAATAAAAGGGTAAGAAGTGATATGAAATTAGCTAATGTCTATACTCTATCGTGGTTATACCTTGATTTTTGACTGTTTTGAGCCGATTTTAGTTCTGAAATTTTGGGTCTTCTCAAACGATTACTCGCTCTTCCATACGGGTTAGTCGTTTGGAAGTGGATTCGTGACTTATGACCTCATGTTCTTTTGTGGCTGTTCGTTGGTCATGTTAACTCGCTTGATTCCCGTGTTCTTGGGTCTTGAACCGTATCTAACTTGTCTTAGTAAATCGTGATGGTGGTGGGACACGAGCGCCGGAATCACCGGTAGTCCCGATGAGGAGCTTCCTCCTCCCGACCATGGCGGAAGTCCTCATGCAAATCGAACGCAATCGCTCGGAGGACCGTAGGGTGTTGGAGGTCATCGCCAGAACACCTCCACTCACTCGTGCCTCGATCCGAGGTGGTTCCCGCCTCGTGGGGACTTGCGGAGTTCCTCCGCACTCGCCTCCCACCTTCTCCCGGCCCGAGGATCCCTTGGACGCAGACGATCGGCCGCGCTCGTTGAGCGAAGCTCAACGCTGCTCGCGCCGTGAGCAGAGCGGCACTTTCGCATCCCATCACCGGAGGGTGCGGCACACTCATGGTGGGAGAACTTCTCGCCATGCACCGCGGGACACGTGGTCTCGTGGGAGGAGTTCCGACGCTTTCGTCGGGCCCATGTCCCCGCCTACCGATGAAGTCAAGAAGAAGGAGTTCCTTGCGCCAAACAGGGCGCAAATTGTGATCGAGTACTCCACGAGTTCAACCATTTGGCGAGGTACGCCTCGCCGAGGTGGCCACCGATGAGGCCAAGGGAGAAGTTCATGGAGGGTTTGTCCGAGGAGCTTCAGACAAGCTCTCTATTGTGGACTTCCCGACTTCCGCACCTTGGTGGACAAGGCCATCATCGCCGAGCACAAGGCGAGCGCTGGGCGAGTCCCGCAGCGCAAGTGGGAGGCCCAATGTCCGCACAGCCGCCTCGCTCGCCCCCGTGTTGGACCCGCACCGGTGGCCCGTTCTTTGGCTTCACCACCGCCGAGGCCTTCAAAGACCAGCTCCACGCCCTCCGCAGCCGTGACTCGCCACGCGGCGCCGCGACCAGCCAGCAGGTGTTCCCGTAACCCGCGCCGACGCCACCGCTTCATCGCCACGACAAGGGCCACTACGCGAGTAGTTGTCCTAAGAAGATCGAGCGCCCTCGCCCCAATGGAGGACGCGGCAAGGGAGTGGTCACCCACCGACCGTAAGACCCCGGCTTGGGGAGCGCCGAGTCAACCATATCTCGGCCGAGGAGGCACAGAGGCACCCGACGTGGTGTTGGGTACGCCCTTGTTAATTTGCGCCCCGCTACGCTTTATTTGACTCGGGCCTCGATTCTTTTATTTCGAGGTCTTTTGCTATTGATTGTGGGCTTCACCGTGTTCCTCTGGGATTCCATCACGATTCGCCTCTCCGGTTCGGAAATGAGAGCCGACCAAGTATGCCGGATGTTCCTATCCACATCGAAGGAGTGGGATTCTTGGCTAATCTTATCCTACTCGACTCGCGCGCTTGGATGTGATTCTTGGCATGGATTGGTTGTCCCAACACTTGGGGCAAATCGACAGCGTGAAGATTGTCTACCTCACCATCCTTCAGTGAACAGTTGGGTTTTCGCCACGATTGCATAGAGCCCCATCTTTATGTCCTTGAAGCAAAGCCAAGATTGGAGATTCACGACGCCCCATCGTGTGTGACTTCGCGGATGTCTTTCCGAAGACTTGCTCGCATGCCTCCTGCTCGAGATCCGAGTTTGTAATCGAGTTGTCGCCTGCACCGCCCTATTTCTAAGAGGCCGACGCATGCCTCCTAATGAGTTGGAGGAGTCAAGAAGCAATCGGGTGAGCTGCAAGAGAAGGGTTTTATCCGTCCTAGCTCATCTCCTTGGGGTTGTCCAGTTATCTTTGTGAAGAAGAAGGACAAGACCTTGCGCATGTGTGTTGATTACCGTCCGCTTAATGAGGTGACGGTAAAGAACAAGTATCCTTTGCCCCGGATTGATGATCTCTTCGATCAGTTGACCGGAGCACGAGTTTTCTCCAAGATTGACTTGAGATTGGGCTATCATCAAGTCAGGATCAGGGCCGAGGATATTCCTAAGACGGCTTTTGCTACTCGTTATGGCCTTTACGAGTACACCGTCATGTCTTTTGGTTTGACTAATGCTCCTGCTTTATTCATGAATCTTATGAACTCGGTATTCATGGAGTATTTGGATAGGTTCGTGGTGGTATTCATCGATGATATCCTTATCTACTCCAAGAGTGAAGAAGAGCATGCTGAGCATCTTCAGCTTGTGTTGGGCAAGTCGCGTGAACACCACTTGTATGCCAAATTCACAAGTGCGAGTTCGTTGAAGGAAGTGGCGTTCTTGGGCCATGTTCTTTCAAAGGAGGTGTGGTCGTGGATCCTAGCAAAGTCGGTGATGTGCTATCTTGGGGTCACCAAGTCGGTCACCGATGTGCGGAGTTTTCTTGGTTTGGTGGCTACTATCGCCGCTTTATCGAGAATTTCTCCAAGATTGCAAAGCCTATGACCGAATCGCCAAGAAAGACAAGAAATTTGAGTGGTCCGCTGCTTGTGATGTGAGTTTTCAGAACTCAAGAAGCGGTTGACCTCAGCCCCGTGCTTGTTCTCCCCGATATTCACAAGAGTTTTGATATCTTTGTGATGCTTCTCGTCGTGGTCTTGGTTGTGTTCTTATGCAGAGGGCAAGGTTGTGGCCTATGCATCGCGGCAGCTGAGGCCTCATGAACTCAACTATCCTACTCATGACTTGGAGTTAGTCGTGGTCCATGCACTCAAGATTTGGCGGCATTATCCGATTGGTAACCGCTGTGAGGTGTATTCGACCACAAGAGCTTGAAGTACTTGTTCACCCAACAGATCTGAACCTCGTGCAAGGAAGATGGTTGGAATTGATCAAGGACTATGACATGGGCATTCAGCACCATCCGGCAAGGCCAATGTCGCTGCGGATGCACTCATCGGAAGGTGTATTGCAACATGTTGATGCTCCAAGAGCAGCAGCCTTTCCTCATTTCGTAATTCCAATACCAATTTGGGTTTGATCGAGCACGGTTCCCTTGCTTCGTTGGTTGTGCAACCAACCTTGGTGGACCAAATCAAGGCGCATGCAGCATGATGCATGGGGTGAGCCGATCGCGTAACATCAAGGATGGGATGGCCAAGTGCTTTTCGTGAGGATGAGCATGGCGTTGTATGGTTTGGGCGCGCCTTGTGGTTCCTAAGGTCATGGAATTGCGGATTTGATTCTCCGCGAAGCCCATGATTCTCCTTTGTCTATTCATCCCGGGCTACCAAGATGTATCAGATCTTCGCCGAGATTCTCGTGGACCCGAATGAAGCGCGAGATTGCCAAGTTCGCTGTCGAATCGCGACGTGTCTTCGTCGCGTGAAGGCCGAGCATCGGCCCAAACAGTCTTCTTCACCTTTGCCGCTGCGAGAATGGAAGTGGATTCGCTGGCATGGACTTCATCACCGGATTGCCCCGCCGTCCAAAGGGAATGATGCTATTTGGGTCGTGGATCGATGTGTTGACTAAAGTGGCACATTTCCTTCCGGCCAAGACTCGCCGTGTGGGGCCTTTGGCCGAACTTTATGTCTCGAGGATTGTGAGTCTTCACGGTGTATCAAGACGATTATTTCGATCGTGGTGCACTTTTCACCTCGCGTTTTGGCATAGTCCGCAAGAGGCTATGGGGACCCGCTTCATTTCAAGATGACCTTTCATCCTCGGGATCGATGGTCGACGGAGCGAGTCAACCAAGTGTTGGAAGATATGCTCCGTGCTTGTGTTCTTTCCTATGGGAAAAGTGGGAGAAATGCCTACCTTTGCCGAGTTCTCCTACAACAACAACTATCGTGCGATCTTGGCATGGCACCATTTGAGGCTTTGTATGGGAGAAGATGCGAACCCCATTGAACTGGTCGAGATCGTGAGCGCGGTTCTTCGCCCGATTCGATTAATGAGGCCGAAGTCAAGTTCGCTTGATCCGCGAGCATCCGCGCACGCCCACCCGTGCGTAAGAGCTATGCGCATCGTCGCCGCCGTGAGTTGAGCTTTGAGCCCAATGACTTTGTGTATATCAAAGTCTCACCTTGAAGGGCCATCGCTTTGGCATCAAGGGCAAGTTGGCTCCTCGATATGTTGGGCCTTACCGTATCATCGAGAGAGTTGGAGCAGTTGCATACAGATTGGAGCTGCCAGCTGCACTTGAGGGGGTGCATGATGTGTTCCATGTTTCACACCTGAAGAAGTGCCTCCGTGTCCCAACTGAGGAAACTCCGTTGGAAACTCTCGATGTGCAGGAGGATTTGACCTATCGCGAGCATCCTGTTCGCATTCTTGAGGAATCTGAACGGAGAACAAGGAACCGTGTCATCAAGTTCCTTAAGGTTCAGTGGTCAAACCATCCCGAAGATGAAGCAACTTGGGAGCGAGAAGATCGCCTTCGTGCAGATTTTCCTTCTTTCTTCTCCGAGTAAACGGAATCTCGGGTCGAGATTCTTGTAAGGGGGGGAGAGTTGTAACATCCCAATTTTGGGCTTGTGTTTCAAATGTAAGAAAATGAGTAGAAATTAAAACTTTTTCTTACATCATGTATTTCCTTTGTGTACTGAACAAGTATTGTACCAAAGATTATGGAAGTACAAAGTCACAAGTCTTTTGATCCAAATCTTGTTCTTCCAAAAACAATCTTGTCAAATCTTATGATCATCCTCTGATATATTTTTCCTAAGTCTCTGTGGTGGTATGTGACCCTCTCAAAAATTTCACAATTTTTAGAAATTGTTTGAATATTTTTAGAGGCAATAAACCTGTTTGACTCTCACCAAACATTAAAACAGAGCCTTGCAGAATTTTTGGAGATTTATTCGCAGCATAAAACTCTCTGAAAATTTTTCACAAGGTCAATGCCCCAGTCAGCAAGCTCCTGCAAAAATTTCATAATTTTTGGAGTTAATTTGCTACCCCAAATAAATCTTTCAAAGTCTCTGCTTTTATTTCAAAGTCAAACTAGGTTTTATCGTTACTGGTTCGAGTCAGACTCGGGCTCGAGCCAACCGACTCGGTCCAGTCAACTAAATGCACCGAGCCACTCTTTAAAGCGCGGTGGATCTCAACCGTTAGATCTAAATCGCACGGCCCGCGCGCGTGTGTCGATTCGACCCTCCGGCTGCATTGGCCAATAGGGACCGTTGGATTTCAATCCAACCGCCCGCATCTCCGTAGGCAATCGGACCGTCCGCGAACTCGCTTAATCGCGGACCGCCCATTTCTAATCCTACGGCCGTGGCTCGCCTTCTCTGTTCTTCTTCCTCCTCGCCGCCTCCGGCGCGCGGCGCTCATGGCAGAGAAAGAGAGAGCATGGGGGCTTGATGTGTCACCTCCACGCTGCTTTTGCCAACGCTCTCTCGCAATGCATTTAATGCGCACTGTGCTTTCTCCTCCATGGTCACCGTGCTCACTTGCTCCCATCTTTCGTGGTCTACAACCGAGCATGAACCGAGCTCACCATGGGCTCATGCCCTTGATCGAAACCCTAATCCTTCCCTATATAATTGCCCTCTTGGTCCTCCCGGTGTTCCTTTGCACCACACTTTGCTCTTCTCTCGTGTTTGAGCTCAAGAACACCTCCCACCCTCAAAACACCATTGTTGGCCGAGAGCTCCAATGGCGGCCTTGGTGTCCAAAGTGGTTCATCTTCACATTTCTTGCACCCTTTGAAACCCTCAACCTCCTTTATATTTCCCTAACTTGATTTTGGGTTGCATTCACAGAATCACTCAATTTTAAGTTTGGAGATTTTCGTTGGTTTCACCCCTTTCTTCTCCAAATTCCGTAAGTGATTCTTTTGCAATTACTTGCTTTTGGAGCCTCTTTGAGCTATAATGAAGTCGTGGTAATGATGCGGTTCCACTCATTTTGCTCGTAACCTCATTTCCACTTCATCTTCTTCGCCCGGTGGACTTCATCGTGTTCAAGTCTTCCCGCCATCTTTGAAGCTCCTCTGCTAAGGTAGCTCCTATATAGTCCCTAGAAGTCATGGCACTCGCTTCCTTGGACCGCAATGAGCATTTTGCCATTTTCGTGTTTTGCCGTGTCGGCCTTCATCTTTGTTTTCGGCTCACGGCTGCCTGCACTTCCACCGCCGCGAGGTCACACCACTGGGTCCGCAACACTATTGCGAACCCATTTTGATAGTTTGTGGGCGCCGCCGCACCGAGTCGCGGCGACAAGCCGCCAAAGCCATTCGGTTTTGTCACCGAGAAGCTCCGTTTTGCTGGATCATTAGGACACATTAATTACCAATCATTAGCCGTTAATTGTGTCTTAATCATTATTATTGAGCCACCGACTGTGGGCCCAATCTCCTTAAATCAATCGCTTTCACCCACATCGCTCCGACATCATTAATGCTTAGTCATTGATTAATAAAAATGTCGCACTTAACCCCGTCGGAAACCTTCTCCGGTCGCCGACTTGGGGCCAGCGCACCGCACGTGGGTTAAATCGCTGCGTCGTGACTCGTAGTCACCGACATGCGTCCCACTCGCCGCACTCTTTTTGAACTTCGATCTATAGCCGCCGCCCATTTTGTGATCTCGCGCCCGCATCTTGCATGCATTCGACCATCCGCTCCTCATCATCTGGGGCCGCCGATCTTGCGATCAATGGTCGAGATCGTGTGCAATCGGACAATCCGGTTGTTGGTGCGTTCGGGCCGCCCATCCGCCGACCGCGGTGGGATTGGCCAAGCAACCGCACCGTCCGGCTGCATACACTCGGGTGAGCCGTTGGATCTTGATCCAACGGTAGGTTTCATGTGGTTTCGCGCGGCGCTATTTTCGTGGCGTGAGCCGTAGGATGTTAGATCAAGGGTTGGGGTTGTCCACGCCATTTCCTTTTATTGGATTGTTTCAGTATTTCGTAAGCAATTGTTTATCAACCAAAATGATATAAAAACTTTAGAAACTCATAACTAATTCATTTTAATCGCTTTTAGTTAATTCCAATCGTAATAAATTATGTTATCACTTTAGCTTATTATAAGAATGGATTTAAGCATGTTCCAAGAGAGTAAAATTGTATAAATAGGAATAACTTGATTTGGCCATTTTGAATATTCCGTAAAATGAATAAAACTTTAGAAAATGCATATCTTGCTCTGTATGTCCAAAATGAATGATTCCAACCTTGATAAATTTGTTATTAACCCAATGTTAATGTAAAAATGATGGTAAGTCCAAGATTGTAACAGAAACCTTGATTAATGATTTAGTACCTATTTTCAGCAATTAGAAAATTCTGGAAGACTTATAAAATGCACCAGTAATTCTCTGTAAATCCTAAAAATAGAAATTTGATGTTAGGAAATCCCTCTGTTATCATTCCATAATGTGAAATAGGTTTTGCACATGTTTATATTTCTGGAAAGTGCATGATACTAGTTTTGCATCTTAGAAAAACCATAACTAAATCATTTTAACTCCAAATGACCTGAAATTTTATGTGGGTTACCTCTATACCAGTAGGTAGCTACCATAAAAATTTCAGCCTCAAAACCTTTCTAGAAAATATTTTTGCTACAGTGCTAATTATGGCCGAAAATGTATTTTTATGCATTATCTTTTGCACCACAAATCCAAATTAGGTTTTTCCAGTTTCTATGTCTAGGTATATTCGTATTCTACCTAATGTGTAAATTTCGTCGCATTTGGTTAAGTTTTGCTTGCTCTTTTGTTTATTTGTGGCTCGTCTTATTGGTTGTTCTTGGTTCTTTTTGCCTTTCGCTTAGGATTCGACATTTGCGGTAATCCCGAGAACGATCCTCCGCAACCAATTGAGCAACAGCAAGAAGGCAAGCAGTTTGATCATGTTAATCCCAGTATTTTAAGTATTTATGTTGATTACAAATTCTATGTATGCATTGCTATTTTGTTTTAATAGTTGGCCTAGTAGATGCATTACCTTGGCAAATGATTATCCTCTACTACCATGAGCCTAGGTTACTTGCTGTGATTTAGAGTTCGTGGATGGGCTCTTGTCACTTAGTAGTTGCTAATTAATTGCTTAGCCATGCTTAGCTTCGTAGAAATGGGCGGTTATCGACTTGTCGATAACCTTGATCACACAAACTTATTATGTATTATGATTTCCATCTTGTGCCATGTCTACTTATGAAAACTAAAACTGAAAACAAAATGATTTAGACTTGGGCACAATGGTATGATGGTGTGATTTTGGTGTGATCGAATGGTGCCCGAGTCAACAAGGACCGAACATCTTGTTACACTAAACCAAGCATTTTAGCGCATAACCACACTAGAGGGTATGGGACCTCTCTTGACTTAGTACTTTGGCGTGTATTGGCCCGGTCGCAGGAGGTCGCAGGAGGGATGGTGTTGGGAGATTGTAGTGTCCAAAGACTTCACCGGGATGGGATTTGTTGTCTTTCGCTTGCAATGTAAGCGTATGGTGTTTCTACCCATACGAGCGCTCGTAGTTAATACACAATATTGGAAAGCGCCTCGTAGGACTTAGCCGTGCGGCACACCTACGGAAGTGTGCTTTGGCTTAAAGGCGGTCTCAAGTGTGGGTACATTGGTACACCCCGCAGGTTAAAACTATTCGAATAGCCTCGCCCTAGGTTATGGACACGCTTGGGGAGGTCTTTCAAGAGTTAGACTACAACCTTTTAAATTAAAACTTGATGGGTGGTACGAATCGGGGTTCGTGCTATGTTGTGGTGACTATTGGGATAGTCACTTCTGTGTGGTTACTTGTATGTATCTTTACTTATCATTACTTTGATAACAAAACAGATTTGCAAACTTGCTTTTGAAATGTATTACATTATTGCAAATAAAGTTGGCTTCATGCAAAATGAGACATACAACCTCCACCTAAATAAGCTTGCATGTAGTTATGAATAGGTCCGCTATTCCACACGCCGATCTTGCGGGTACAAAGACAATCTTTGTACTCGGATGCTATGCTTAATTGTTTTGTTGCAGAGGAAGGAGGTGAGCCCGAAGGGCCTCACTTTTTTGAGCTGTGTTGTGGTAGTTTATGGGCGACTAGCTTATGCCCGGTCGGTTGCCTTGTGGGTGTGTGGCTAACCGGTCGACTTTTGTTCTAGCCATCTTATGGCGCTTTTGCTTCCGCTTATCATTCTTGTATATTGATTCTATTTGGCCTGGTCGGCTCCTTTGTAATAACTTTACTTTATGTATGTCGTTGATGAACTTAGTGATGTATGTGTATGGAATTGATGTGTAATTTTGTGATGATGTACGATGCTGCAATTTGGGAAGCATATGTCCATCGAGGCTTAGAATGTTTAATTAGTAACACTAGAACCATTTGGGGTTAAGTGTTCCTAGTTAAATATTCCGGGTCCTCACAGATTTAATTGAGGCATCAAATCAACACCAAAATTTATGAAATTTTAACTGAGCTTGCTGACAATAGGATCAACCTTCCATAAAATTTCCAGAGATTTTGGAGCACTTTTATTTTCTCAAGAAATTCCGAAGGTTATTTGGAGGTTTGACCAAGGTTTGACTTGCCCTAAAATATTTCAAATAATTTCCAAAATTATGGAATAATTCAGAGGTGCCACCAAGCAACCTTGGAACCCAGGAAAATTATTTCCAAGTGTTTGACACTAGATTTGACCAAGGAGGTTGTTGACTTGATAACAAATGAGGTTTAGATTTTGAATTCCCAAAATTCCTTTACAAGAATTTCGAAAAGTTCAAGAGTGAAAGGATGACAGAAAAGTTTTAATTTACCCTCATTATATTACATTTGAAACACAAGCCAAATTTGGGGATGTTACATTGACACTCGTGCCAAGTTGTTCGCACAAGATGGTGCACCTGTCAACAACCCAGCTGAGTACAGGAGTATGGTTGGTGCTCTTCAGTACCTGACTCTTACTCGATCAGACCTAGCCTACGCTGTTCAACAGGTCTATCTCTTAATGCACGATCTGCGGGAACCTCATCTCGCCTTGATCAAACGCATTCTGAGATATGTGAAGGGCACCCTCGACATCAGCCTCCACATTGGGACCGCCCCAGTCAACTCCATCACGGCCTACTCTGATGCAGACTGGGTTGGCTGTCCGGATTCCAGACGTTCCACCTCCGGCTATTGCGTATATCTTGGCGATAACCTTGTGTCTTGGTACTCAAAACGCCAGACCATGGTATCTCGCTCCAACGCAGAAGTAGAGTATCGTGTTGTTGCCCACGCAGACGCTGAGTGCTGCTGGCTGCGACAGCTTCTTCAGGAGTTGTATATCCCAATTGCTTCCGTGACCGTTGTTTACTGCGACAATGTCAGTGCCGTCTACATGTCCTCCAACCCAGTTCTGCATCGGCGTACGAAGCATATTGAGATCGACATCCATTTTATCCGCGAAAAGTCTCCCTTGGACATGTTCGAGTTCTTCATGTACCCTCCTCCCACCAATTCACAGCCATCATGACTAAAGGCCTGCCTTACAGTTGTCCAATGATTTTCGGTCCAGTCTTTGTGTTCGAAATCCTCCTGATGCAACTGCGAGCGGGTATTAGAGAATATTGTATAATTGTAACCCGCCTAGATTAGCTCCTCTAATTCCTACCTAGATTACCTCCTCTAATTGAAGATCCTATAAACTTCCTCGTCTGGGCTCTTGTCTGATCATATATGAAAAGCCACCCCAGCCTATTGGCCTGTGCGGTGCTTGCGCCATATTCTTTCCTTTCTACAAATCTTCATTCCAAAAACCCCACGCCTCTCTTTGTAAAGAGCTCATAATGGATCCAATCTAAACTAGTTTGTTCCAACCTATTAAATGTGTGATCTTGTAGGTTGATGCGTGGCTGTGACCCAGAAACTCTTTTCCGATCCACATGTCGGCAGCGATCCCTAACATGACATAGATACTCCCAAATACACATAAAGATCAAATCGAACGAACCTTATGCGATATGATCTGCAACCAGGCCCTTGTCACTCACGACCAGTTCGCCGACCAGTTTGTGATCATGTACGACCAGCTCACCACTAGTTCGTTCCCCATATGACCAGTCCGTATCTGGTCAGACTAAGTGATCTTCTTGCGTATCCTCTTTTTGCATCACTATATCTGAACGAACTTCGAGTGAGATATATGCCATCAATGGACTATTTAATCTTTTCTCGATGTAGTGATGAATAACTTCGTGTGGTCGACACTTCGACCACTTGTGGCACATCCATGCACTTGTTTTATCCGAGCACATCGAGGTGCCCAGAGATATCTCTCCTGTTATAGATCTCATATCCGACTAATCATATCCCTTCACATGTTTCATAGTATACCCGAAAGTTATCTTTATAACTAACTAGTTACGGAGTAGCGTTTGATAACCCATAAGTGTAATGTTACACATGTAGGAAATCATGCTAATCTTAGGTCCAAGGATTATACATTATCATTGCTTGAGATCAACTAATGACACATAGAAACATAACAATCTCAATAGTGTCTCAAGGTGGGTCAATCCAACATCATGATCTCTAACATGTGCGCACACTATTGATTCAATATCCCCATATCTATGACCGGTGAAACATGGTCATCAATCAATACATGTGCTGGTCTATAAGTCATTAGTGTCTCGATCAGTGACATTCAACCAAGGATTTTTTTAAAAAAAATGATATTATGCAACAAATAAAGAGCTTCACCAACAAGTCACATATTTGCTAATCTTTATAAATGATATTTTATCCAAGATACATAATAACATGGAAAGCGTCCATTAGGCACCCCTGAACTCTTACGAAAGTCTAAATTTCAACTTTCAACTTTAAAAACGGATGTTTGACCCCCCTCAAATGTCAATAACGAACAAATTACCCCCTGAGACGAAAACCACTCTGGTTTTGCTGATGTGGCATCTACGTAGACAAGTTTTGTTGACATGGCGTCCCCGTCACATGCATGTGTACAGCTGAGTCAACAAATAATTTCTCCATTAATTCCCTTTTCCTCTTCATTTCTTCTTCTCTTTCTTTTCCTTCTTCTTTTGTTTTCTTCTTCCTCCACCGAGCACATGCTTCTCCTTCTCCCGAGCCGTTGTCGCCCCCCAAGTGCCATCGCTCGCCATCTTCCTCCCCTCCTCTCTTTCTCTCCGGCTGCCATAGATGCCTCTCCACCGCACCTATTCACCACCTCCTCCACCACTCCTGCCCACACCATATGCGCCCATCTAGACGAACAACGCCATTGCGCCACTGTACGGCCGGAGCTCCCGCACCGTCGACATCGTCCATTCAGTAGCGGATGCATCCACCTCCACTTCAGTCGCGCTCCGCCTCCTCATGAACACAGTCCTCGACATCCCCGTCGATTGCGGCGACGCGCGCTCGGTGTCGTGAGCCTCTACGGCCCACACTCGTTGTAGTCCTCGTCAGCCATAGTGGGGGCGTTTGTCGTTGTCATCCAGTCGGTCATCACGGTACGTGTTCGTCGTCATCCCCATCGGCCCTCATTGTGGCTATCCGCCTGGAGCTTCTCTACCGTCCAGATCCAGTCGCAGCCACCCAGATTCGCTCCGATCAAGTGGCCTACGCTGTCCCAGCCGCCGTCTTCGTCTTCCAGGGAGGCGCAAGCCACAAGCGTGCCGCCACCACCTCCTCCTTGGCCCCGTCTTAGCCTCCAAGCGCCCCCGCCCCATGTAATATCCCATTTATTTAAAAATAATATAAGGAGATTGGGAGATTTCTTATTTGCCTCACCAAGAAACAGGACAAAATCTGTCATCATCTTACAATGTGGTTTTTGTGACTGGAACAGCTTCGAATGGAAAACATCATAACTACAAATTTCTAGATATCTTTGCATAGTCCAATTTGAAGTCCTCAATGACCTAATGTGGAGTTTCGACGTGTGAGATATGAGGCCCGCAAGGTAGGCTGCACAGAGAATCAGAGTCCACAACTGAGTCAACTTCCAAAGCAAATTTGGAAACGAAGACGGCGTTTTCAGAAAATCTCCACAAATAGAAAGTTGAAGTACTACGCATTAGCTAAATGAAAAAAAGAAACACTCAATTCCGAGTTTGGTAGAGAAAGCTATGACCTTCAAAATATTGCTACACAGAAGGAAAGCGAAAAACTGACTCGAATTCAAAGTGTACTCCGAATCATATTCAATGCCTGTTGTTTCCAACCCTACTACATCCAAGTCATGACCCTCCAGCCCCTTGGCCTTTAAATAGGATCCCATGGGTGCCCCTGTGCTTCCCTTCCTCTGGTGCCGCCCCCTGCTGCCCTGTGCGCCTCCTCCCTTGTGCTTCCCTCCCTCCAAGCCGTCGCCTCCCCTCCTGGTGTTGTGCCTTGTTGCTGTTGTGCCTCCAAATGAAGGAGGAGGTACCAAGGAGGTCCAGTAAGGAAGGAGAGGATGGAAGGAGGAAGAAGAAGGAGGAAGATAAAGAAGAGGAAAAGAGAGGGTTTTCGTGGGTCTTCGTGTTCGACGTCGTGTTCTTCAAGGGCAATCACTGTTAGTCCCTAGGGATTCCATGGATTAGTCATGTACGATTCGTAGATCATTTTGTCTAAGGGGAGATTAGTTTTCAGCATGCCCTAGTTTGTTGAGTTTCAACGACAATTCGTGGTATTTAGGCTAGGATTAACAGCATAGTCCAATTATACAAGTTGTAGATATTTTCGTTACGTTTCCAAGAAGGTCTAGATTACTAGATTCGGAGTAGCGAGCAAAAGTTATGGCCTCGAAAAGGTCATTGTTCAGAATTCAAGCGTCGTTGGCAAAGATCGTGTAGATGGGCTGTTTTTACCTAGTAAATGAAATAATTATAAATTGGTGATTACTTGAATAAGATAGAAAATTTTGAGCAAATTGCAAAACTGGTGTCGTTTATATCTTTTCAAGTTTTAGAATTAAATATACGAAATTGTGAAGCGGTCTGTCCTAACAGATTCTGGGATAGTCTTCGGGGAAGCAAACAGGGGAGAAAACAACAGAATCAGAAGTTTGTCATATCTAGGAAGTTGTAGGAAATGGCATGTGGATTCCAAAAAGTATTGGCTATCAAGATTTGGAGTTCAGATAAATAAGTTAGAGCCATTTTACTACTGGGATAGTGAGTAGTGCGTCCGGTATATTTGGGTTAATTGGGTCGGTTTGGCGTAAACATGCGAGGACGATTAGTGTAAGGTGTTGGTATTGTGATGATGTTATCTTGAGATTGTTTTGAATTGTTTATTCAGGAAGTATGACCTCTAGTGCTCTACCGTCGCCTCGCTATCTGGCTCCGAAGGAATAAAGATGCAAGCACATGTTAGAGTGGTGAACAACGGATTGTTCGTCATTGTCATTGATATTACTTATCATGCTATTTATTGTGCTTTCGTTAAGCTTGTTCTTATATATGATATTGATGACATTGGATAATAAGATTATGATATTGAGTTAATGAGAATGAGATAATGAGCTAATGAGATGAATTATATTGATGAATAATCAAAGATGTTGCATCATTTACATTAATCATGAGTTCATGATAGGAGTTGCACGACCTAGGTCGGTGAGAAAGATACATGGCTAATAGGGGGATAACGAGCTGGCTTGGCTCAGCTAGGCTTGGCTTGTTAAGCTAATAAGCAGAATACCAGGCTCGGCTCGGCTCGTTAAAAAGCTTGAACTCGACTCGTTAGGTTCATTTAAAATGTTTAAACATGATTTTGAATTTTCAAACGAAATTTGGCCAAAATTTGACTAAAATTATTCAAACGAGTGCGGCCGTGCAGTACTGCACGGATTGGGGATTAGGGTTGGTGCAGTAGTGCACACCACGACATTGCGCACAATGGGCTGGGCCTAATTTTCTTACCGAGCTAAACGAGTAACTCGCGAGTCAGCTCGGCTCGGCTTGTTAAGAAAACAAGCTAAATTGCCAGCTCAGCTCGGCTCGTTAAGGGACCGAGTTCGAGCCGAGTTGAGCCGAGCCCTTAACAAGCCGAACTGGCTCGCGAGTTTCGAGCTTTTTTTCACCCTTAACGAGTAGTCCAGAATGCTCTAGATAAAGTCTTATATTTATAGGGACTAGTTAAAGTATTACAATATAGGGATCTATCCTAACGAAGATGGGGGAAGAGCGTGTCATTGACGGGTGAACACTCCGCTATACCGGTATTAACTGATGAGATGCATATGAGCATGAGCATGATAGTGCATTTGCATATATGATTAAAATTTTAAATTGTGCAAATTTCCCAATATGGAATATGACTTGTTTATTTGAGTATGAGAATGTCATTAAACAGATAGATGATGATGATAACCTTGATTATAGTTGATAAACTATTGTTTATCACTTTATTGTGTATTTACAGAGTCTTAAACGCACTATTGCTTTATTGTTGTTTTTAGATGATCATTGATGATGACATACATGGGAGGGAATAGATCACAAGCGTCACATGCGAAAAAACTAAACATTCAATATTTATTTAGAGTGATTTCTTATAAATCTAGATGCATTGTTATTTCCTTTAGATCGTTGTTCATGGACTTATTCATTACTTAGATTAATGCTTAAGACTAGTTGGTAACTTCATTAGTTGATTAGTATTACTTTAAACGTTCATTTGTGACCCGTGGACGAGTTTTAGTTTTGATATACTTGCTGGAATTTATTATAAATTAATATTTAAATCAGTAATTAGTATAGGTTGGTGATATTTTGGTCTCTGTGTTGGGTCGGGGTATTACACCCCAACCTCGATCCCCGCACCCACCGCTCCTCCTCCTTCACCATCGTGCCTGCGCCAGCGATGGATCCCTCACCATCCTCCCACCGCTGCCGCCGCCTCGTCTCCTTCCCACACTCCTTTCACCTTCACCAACATCGTCCTCCAATGCCTCCTCCGTAGGCTCGGCTACGCCGGCGAGCCCCACCACGTCGCCATGGTACCTGCCGTCACTAGCCTCGTCGAGGAAGAAGATGTGGAGGACTTTAGAGTATGACATATGGATCCCACTATATTTAAATTTTATTTGCTGATTACGTGCTAATTGGGTTGTCATGTCTTCACAAAATCAGCCCAAGCCATCAACGAGTTAGATGAAAACCAGATTGGAATGACCTTGGGAGGTAATTTGTCCGGTATTACATTTGAGGGTGGTCAAACATCTGGTTTTAAAGTTGAAGGTTGAAATCTAGATTTTTGCAAGAGTTGAGGGTATCAAATAGGCTTTTTCCTAACAACATTTATTCTCTAATTTATGAACATAGACGTAATACAATTATCCTCTTAATTACCTCTTACAGCATAGAACCATCATCCATTTTTAGGACATTGTTAAGCTGACATTCATCATCCATTTTTAGGACATTGTTAAGCTGACATTCTCTCGAATTCGTTCACTCCCTTAACTTACAGTAAACAGCTCAGGTATTAGCTAATCATACCAAGAAATTTCAGAGGGGAAAAAAAGAAAAAGAACACCTCTCCTCCCATAGGTATACTTCAGGATTACAAGAACACCGACGGCGAGGGGTTGACGACGATATGCTTAAGCGGGTTCGTAACGTCGCCGCCGCCGGCGTGCTTCACGAACTCGGCCGGCGTCAGGAAGTTGCCGTGGCAGACGCACACTATCCTCACCTCCTCCCCTTTCCTGTACTTGTACAGGAAGCCGTCGATCTTCCGGCCGTTGGGGCCGTCCACCCTGGAGGACACCATCGGCATGTCCTCCATCATGCTCTTCCGGAGGTCGCCGGTGCTCGCCGTGCGCATCGTCAGGGACCTGAGGGTTCGCAACGGTGGTTGCTCCTTCATCATGCCGTTCAGCGGCTTCTCGGCTGATAATGTCGTCGGGGGAAGGGATTTATTCTGACTGCTGGCATTATCAGAGGATGTGTTCATGCTAGATGGGCTCCTCACCTCAGCACCACCACAACCTGTGCATCAAGAGTAGAGGGGCATTTATTGTCATATTTTTCAGATTCCACGAGAAGAAAAATGTGCAGTTTTTACTAATCACCATTATATTATATGAAATTGTTCAGTCTATTCACTACAAGTCTACAACAACAACGGACACTCTATGTGCTGCAATGCAAATGAAAGGAACTATGCCAATGGCAAAGGCATAAAAAATTTAATCATAACACCAGCTTGTACAATGATTAATCTGAACGATCATATTTCTATGCTACGTAATGACAGAAAGATTAGAAGCAAGAACCATTCTGTAAAAGGCGTCTCTCTGGTCTCTACAAACAACAGCACATCTCAAAAGAGTTCCACAAACGACATCAATAAATAAAAAACACTAGTTAAAAACAACAAGCTGATGTGTAAAAGCATCATCTTTATCCGAAGGAGTTCTCCGTTCTTACACCAAAAGAATCTATCATCAGGGGAAAACAAGGGCACCTAACAAATTCTGCTCAGTAAACACCATCCCTGCTCCATGTCATCAGAATTGCTATCCAAATCACAACCCTACAGCTAAAGATCCAAGTCCAATTAAGCCTAGTTCACTTAGATCTCTCTGCCCATGGATCACCTACCCAGGGGCGGATTTACAGTGCGCTAGCCGGGTGCGCTAACCGGGTGCACAGGACACCGGGTCAAAAAAACCATTATCCTTTAAATATACATTAGATATAACCATGTATATATAGTATGAACACCCCTAACCTAAGATAAGATGACACCTTAAACCAAAAAATTAAACATATATGATATGTATAGGAAGTAGAGACCCCGGTCATTTTCGTTCTAGATCCGCCACTGCACCTACCTAAAGAACCCAGCTAAACTTTGTACAAGCAGTCAAGCACAAAAACACGGCATGACACCAACCTACATGAATAATCAAGAACTAGCAACCAACACGTATAAATGAATAATTCAACTGAAACAAATCGCAATAAAACAGTGGAAATTACTAACATACTGTATTAGTAGTTCCAGTAGTATGGAAGATAATAGTAGCAAAAATACCTTGTTCTGGCATGCTTGAAGAGGTGCTCCCCTGCGAGGCGACGGAGCGCCGGAGCTGGAACCCGCAGCCGCTGGGGTACAGCGGCTCTTGGTCGTCCCGGCCGTCGCCGGACCTGCCGGAGTTCATGGAGTTGCGGCGCTCGAGGCGCTTGCGCTTAGCCTTGAGGCGCTTCAGGCTCTGCATCTCGCGCCGGCGCCACCGCTCCTCCTCGGTCTCGGTGGGAAGCGAACTGGAACGCATCAGCGGCGGCGACGGGGGCGCCGCGGCGGCGAGGTCGTCGCTGCCGCGGAGCGAGCAGATGGATGCGATGGAGGAGGACCGCACCAGGCGCGGCTTCTTGGACTCCCGCGCCGGGTCGGCGCCGAAGCAGCCGCCCAGGGACAGGCCCAGGCTGAGCTCGATCTCGTCGGACTCGTCGGCCACGCTCCCCGCCCGCGCGCCCTCCTCGCCGCCGAACCTGCCCAAGAAGTCCCTCGACGCCATGGCGGAGCTTCAATAGCCTCTTTTCGCAGATTCAGAGCAAGGCACTACCCAAGAACCAAGAATTCAGCGCGAAACGAGCAACAAATGGTAGTCTTTCGCCTGGCCAAGCTCCAAGAACGCCAAATTCCTCAGAAACACCTCGCCCATGCTGCGAATTCCCCCAACGACGGAGAATTCACGGGCTGCAAATGCAGAGGAAAGGACATTACAGCACCCATAAATGGCCAAGACACGGCGGCTACTGCCCAGAATCGCACAAAGAAATCGAGAGGAAGTGGGCAGGGACACAAGAATCGGATCTCTCCCTGTGCGTGGCGTGGGATTGTCGAGAGAGGGGTGGAAATGGAGAGGAGAGGAGAAGAGAGGAGGAGGAAACAGGAGTGAAGAGGAGACGAGGCCTTCGTCTCTGTCTAATCTCTTTGTTCCTCCATTAAACCGAAAAAAAGGTACGTAATTTTTTTCTTGCGAGCGCATGGATTTTTTCTTGCGAGCGTTTTTCGCGAATCTCAAAGGGTGGCCATGTGAATTTCACGAATTGAATACAAAGCTATTACGTCACGCTGAGATTCGCGAGCGACACGTGTTGGCCCACCCGATGAAGCATGCGCCGGTGATTATTTTCCCGAGGTGGCCATGTGTCGGACAACGATGACACGTGTTGGATCCCGGCAAGCCGAGCTGAGCCGGGAGGACGCGGCTCGGCTTGGTTGCACAGTGGTGGGGACTTTTAAAAGTGTGACGTGTCGAGGGCCCGTAAGGGAGTTTTGGCTGACACCTTTTGGCGGGAGGTGGAAATGAAGAAAAAAAAAAAGCACAACTATTTCTATAGTAGTATCATTCTAAAACAATTAGAACAAATGTGTTTCGGATCGTAAAGTTTATGTAGTTTTGTTGCAGAAATAGTGTCCATGCAAAACTGTTGTTGTCGTTTATATTTTACTATCGTTTGGTCACTATAGTCTCTCGTTAATATTTAAGCATAAATACATGCATTATACCCTACTCTTATTTCCGCAAAAATTTAGTGTAAATGGCCCCCAAGGGCCTAATACTGGTTACTACAAAAGTTTAGTATAGTTTCCACAAATTACATTAAGAAACCCAAAGAAAGAAACTTGAAACTTACATAGAAGTCCCTGGGTTTTCCTATTGTTTTTGGCCCTATTGAAGATGATGACGCCGACATTTCTTTTTTTATAAAATTAACAATATATCACTGAATAACTACATGATTCACAATATGCCACTCATTATGGGACTGACATGTGGGCTCAGAGTCCATATGTTAGTGAGACGCCAATGACATGTAGGGAGACACATGATCTACCAAAGGGCGTACCTTGTTGCTGTTGGCGGTGACTGAGACCGATGTCAAGGCGCAGTGGAGGACCACATTGATGAATTCCAGAGCTCCAAGCAGTGATGTATGCCAGTTTTCACATGGGTTGGTCCACGATTGGAGAAATTTGCATGCTAGTTACACTAGATGTGTATAGGGATGGGTCCTCGCCCTTGTCTTCGCTGGCGGCAAGCCAAAGAGCAAGGGAAGGGGTCGGATCTGGGAGAAGGAGGGACCCAGAGGTGGAGTCCGGGGAGGCAGAGGTCTCCCACCAAGAGATGACCTAGTTACCACAACATTAAAAAAAAGTGTACTTTAGTTGTATCGATCACACTATTATCTTTCAATAATGGGTTTCTTATGCCATGTGCATGGTCGATTTAATATATCGTATCTTGTAGGCCATTAACTAGCTAGTGAACGGCTAACTAGTGAACGTTCACTATATAGCAAACACATAATAGGAAACTAGGCATCTTTTAAAAAAAAAAACGAAGAGGCAAGAGAGTTGCCTTTATATTGATAAAGCAGGAGAAAATAAGATAAAAAGGCACCCCCGATAGGGGAAACACCCCAGACGGAAGAGAACCCACAACTGGCCATGCTTCACAGCACCCTAGCAATAACACTAGAGTTAGAGGCACCAACTAGCAAACCCTAGCCATGCCAAAACACCAACCAGCTCTATCAAACACAACACACATCATAGCCAAGGGAAGGGCAACACCTCTCACCTAATGAACTAAAACTTCAAATCTGGTTAAATCGGACAGTGTAGAGGATCACCAAAGCACGCTTGAGAGAGAATAATAGAAGCAAGGGCAAGGTGAATCCACACATTGATAGGGCAACCAGCAAGGAGCTTAAGATGAATTAGGTGAGAAAGCAGTTCCTCTCCTTGACGATGACGGTGGATGGTGCAAACAAAGGACGACAACTCCGACTCCTCTCCCCCTCCGCGTACGCGGCTCATTCACGGTGGACTGGACCATTTGTTGAAAATGAGGCCTCAAGGGGTGTTGTCTTGTGCCTCAAGACAACACTTCATCGGTAATAGCCCGACTACTCGGGGCTCTTTCAACGCCGACCTGCTAGTCCTTAGGTCAACGAACTACACTATGGCCGCCTCCGACATAGCAGCATGGTTGGGTCATCTCTGCAGCCACACAATCTGGTGAATGCATGACACTTGGAGAAACCAGTGACACATAACAACGAGAGCCAGGGAGGGAGGCAGGAGCTCCGGGACCGGGGGTGAGGAGGCCACTCAAGGCTATGGCAGGATGCACTGAGCTCTGGAGCAACTTGCTGTTGGTGGTGCTAAAGACGCGCACGGGTGTGCCCTTGGAGCCGGCAGCGGCGAGCATGGGACATTGTGATACAGAAATTGGAGCAGTACGCGCACATGTAGAGGCGCTCCACCCTACGCTGACAGAGCTGTACCTCACCCTTGACCTTGCATGCCCTTGTGCGTGGCGTCGTTCATCTTGACATGGTCGCTGATCGATGGAGGCTCCTGGCAACGACATGTCAATGTTGGTGACCTCCCCGGCGTGGAGCACCGTGGATCCCAGGGGATCTTCCCGGTGCACGCTAAGACGAATTGCACGGTTGCTCCACGTGTGGCCCGCCAGGGTCTCCTCGGTGGCAGCATCCCTGAGCCCATGGCCGCCGACCGATGGCATCAAGTGGCGGAGCTGACTCAAGATCCACCCCTAAGCGGAGTGCTCGCGTTGGGGCGACGGCAGCACGGCGACCGGGGCCAGATCGATCTGGATCTAGATCGAGCCTCAAGGGGGGAGGCGTCAATGGGTCGTGAGCTCCAGCCAAGAAGAGCGACAGCTCCACACCTCCGGAGGGTTATCTCGCACCACCTCATCGGCCATGTTCGTCTCGCCGCCACCATGTTGGTTGCGTTCTCGCAGCAAGATCTGAAAAGAGAGGGAAGGAGGAGGGAGGGAGGAGGAAGGAGGAAGGAGGGGAGGCTCGGGAGGGAGGGGTGTGTGGGGGCGTCGCCGGTGCCGCATCCGTAGCGCACGCCGGCGGGGGGTTGGAGGCGGGTGGCTCTCGGCATTTGGGAGCGAGCGACACGGGAGCCTACATGCATTAAATTGTAGGAATCAGGTCAAACTAGACATCTTAGCATGCAATTATTTCCAAATATATATACCTCTAGCGTGAACTCGTATCTATGTGCAAATGTTTAGCGATTCAAACTTTCTATGCAAGTTGTTGAATAAGGAGTGGATCATATAACATCGGCTAACACTACTACAGAAAAGCTCACCACATACGGTTCAGAAACGTCACCGTAGATGATTTTCTGAACCGTCTGTGCTTATGGGTCAATAATACCCTAAGAGCATTACAGGCGGTTTTTGAACCGTCTGTAATAACACTTATCATAGACGGTTGTAAGTTGAGAACTGTCTGTAATAGTCTATTATCACAAACGGTTCTAGTTAAGAAACGTCTGTGATGGCACTATATCGTTCTCATAACTAGGCCTAATTCAGTTCATCAATATTATCTGATTGCGCTATAAAACAGCGCAATCAAAGAATGCGGATAAACCATAGTAGGCCTATTTATGAGGCATCCATCAATCATCACAAGAACTAGATGCTTCAATAATTAATTTTCATGCACGCAAGTATAATGATTTACATAGTCGAAACCCTAGCCATCCAATAATTTTGTAATTTTAGATCCAAACATCAAGGAAAAAATGGGAGGGGATCGGATGGGGGATATCGCCAGCGTTGAAGGAGAGGCGACGACAGTGTCACCGTTGTGTCACGACGGTGACACTGCATAAGACACTTTTACAACAAGAGTGCCTTCTGCAGTGAATTGTGACGTCACAACCGGAGGCGGAGAGCTCACGGCGGTAGTCAGCGTCGTTAGGGGACGGGTCGCTTCGATCGGTTTGGGAAAGGCGAAAAAATCGATCTGGAGTAGTTGGACGCTTGCAGGCAGTATATATAAGTGGATTTTGGTAGCGGAACCGATCTGGAGTAGTTGAGCGGTCGCAACGCCGCTTCGGTTTGAAAGTTTGAATAAAGAGGCGACCAAATCTAGGGGATATAAGGGGATGACGAAATATTACGATTTTTAATTCAAATCGTTTGTGATGAGTTAATTATCATATACAGTTTGTATTAAATAACGTCTGTAATACTTTACAGACGGATTTCAATATGAACCGTCTGTGATATTACCTCTCATAGACTGTTTTTAGCGCACCAATAACACAGACGGTCGCTAAACCAAAACCATCTGTGATTGTATTTAATACGGACGGTTTTGATCAACCGTTTATGATGAGACGTCCAATATTATCCTTTTAGTAGTGTACATAATGAAACAACATCGTGAATAATCAAAGCGTCGAAATTTGAGTTCATTGTCCTCTTTAAAACGTACATTAAATTTTACTCCAAGAATGAATATACATACACTACGTCTAAAATTTCCTCAAAACATCCACGGAAAGCATGGAATATGTCCTACGGGAACAATAACCATAATTCCATAAGCATGGAGTGATGTACACGGAGATGGAGTAAAATTGTAACGGTAACCAAGTTCAAAGCTACCAAGCGGCCCAAGCCGAGCCAGACACCAACCAGCTCATCTCGGCTCGGCTGGCCCACATGAAGTAATAAGGCGGCTCTTCGCAACCCTGTAGGCAGGCAGGCAGGCAGCAACTGGCACCAAACAAGCTGCTGCCACTTGCCGTGCCGCGGGGCCCCACCCTCGCTCGCCCCGTGGGGCCCTTCACCGCAGCGACACGTCGCGCCCCCCCAGGCATCCGCTTTAAAGCCGCAGCCGGGTATGTGTGCGTCTGCCGCCGCATTGCGCGCCACGTGTGGCGCCCCGGCACGGCACGCGGGCCCGACGACAGCTCACTGGCCCCGAGGCCAACTTGCCCCCCCCCTCCCCACGCGTCACCGTTCCCAGGCCCACCAGCTCACTTTACCATATGAGCCCGCGCGTCGGTGGCCTGACGGGACACGGGCTTGTGGGTCTCGTTGGGGTTGGTTTAAGCGGGGGTGGGTGGCGGGGGAGAACATTTTGGAGGCTTAAATGATACTGTTCCGGAATGGCAAAATAGTCCGATCGTAAATGAATGAGCGAAAAATAGCATTGCGGATGATTTGGCAGACGATACGTGCCCCCGTCGTGTCACGCCTCCCACCGCGCGGACAGAGGAAAAACGTTTAATCAGTATGTAAACAGTGTTTAGTAGTGTATAAACAGTAAACGTCGTGCCGCTGACAGGTGGGCGAGAAAATGTTGCATAAACAGTGAATGTCATTTCCCACGAGCCCCTGACGCACGGGTGAGGCAGGTCCGGGTCCGTAGCCTGAGGACAGGATAGGTCCGAGCCCTTGGCGCACGGACGATATCTATTTGGCGAGTTTGTTGTACTATTTTTTTACTTTGATCTTTAGAGAAAGACTATATTTGATATTTTGCATATTAATAGTGTTATTTAAATCAAAAACTTGAATATTTCTAGGGCTCCCAACAAAGTCCATCTACCGTGCTCCTACTTATGAAAAAAAGGTTCAAATGATCAATAAAATTTCCAAAAACTTTTGCAGAGATAGGTACAATGTAATCCATCTTGCAACAAAAATTTAAATATAAATTTGATATACACGTTGAGAAACAAAAAAAAAACAAATTATGCTGAAAATGAAATCCAAAATGAAAAAGGAAAAAGCAACTATTCACTGAAATTGTCTTTTGTTTCTCAACGTTTAGATGAAATTTAGATTTTAAATTTTATAGCATGATAGATTATATTGTGCCCTAACTATACAAATGTTTTCAGATTTTTTTAAATAATTATTTGGACTTTTTTTTTTAAAGTCGAGCACCGGTAGTACGAACTTTGTTAGGAAGCAATGGAAATGTTCTGGGGTGGGGCGTTGTCGCGACGTCTGCGGTGCGAGGACACGTAACCCGGGGTGTGGCCGATGGCGACGTTCTGGCGCTCGGATCCACGTGTCGGGCAGCGGCGGGAGGAGGCGAACGGACGGCCGGGATGGAGCCTGGCTGTCCCCCGCGGTGGGGCCCTCATACAAGTGGATGGCGGATAGCGTTGCGTCCCCCGGCCGTGGGACGCGCGGATCCTCTGCGGAAACGGTCTACTCCGGGGCATTAAAGGCGTGTTTAATGGGCAACAAATCGCCAAAGGCCAGGCTACCCGACGTGTATTTCCATTCTTGTTTCAAAGGTTGTCTATATATGTTTAGCCTTTATATTGAGTGGCTAGAAGGTAGCCAAGATGTTTACTAGCCTAGATTCACCTATAATTGCCTGAAATCTTATTTAGAGTATATGCGTAATAATATAAGATTGCATCATAACTTAAATATAAGAGTTATTCTTACCTGATTTCGGATACTTAGCTCAAGTATAAAACTAGCTTGAACATATGCTCACAAATTGGAGCCCAACCCTCCTCAAAACTCGGTATAACTTACATGAGAAGCAAGCATGAATCGTGAATCACCTAACACTTAAAAGAGCTACAGATAATCTTAATTCTCAACAACCCAGCTAATCAGTATTAAGTAAGCAACTCATCTGATTAGTATAGGATGCAGCCATCAATGCTGACCAGTGACCCCTTGGATGGAAAAAAAAAGCTGACCAGTATTCAGTAACCAATAATTGCTCTACAGAGGATAAGCCATACGACCACCTGCATGTGTCCCGTTCGCAAGAGATCCAGCAAATCCGCGAGGCGGGGAGCAGAATCTTGCGGATATCGATTTTGTACGATGTTCGCCATAGAAAAAAAGATCGCGGGTCGGCGATTTGATGATGTCAGATTCAAACTCCCAGAAGTTAACTCCTCGTCTTCTCCTTTTCCTCGTCTGCTCGGCTTCACTGTGGAAATGAATCATCTGGAAGGGTTTAACGTATGTGATCTACAGTGATACCTATTGTCCGATCAAAAATTAAGAGTTTAGGTCAATTAACACAATGTTTTTGCAAAGAAAATATTTATTGTTTGTACAGTACTTGGTACAGTATTATCGTTTGCATACTGTTTACTCTCACACGATCGAGATCCCTTCGCCGTGGCATACCGCGGTTGGACGGTGACCTTTGCCCGGCGGCATGCTGAGAGCTTGCACTTCCGGCCTCTGGTGGTGGTTAGACCGGTACTATTATTACTACTAGTGGTAATCTATGTACAGTGATTCGGTTTAGCTGGTGTGCAAGTTTTCATCCCAACACCAGGTTGTAAGGTGAAATTAAACGTGCTACATACTTTAGCTTGGGGGTAGATGTGCACTACAGGTACTTTGTTCCCTACAGTCGGAAGAAGGAACGCCCTAGAATACGTGCACGCAAACCATATTAATTTTATTGAAAGATATTATTTAGAATATGTTGCTGGGATATATCAACTGTAGGAGTGAATTTGTCATAAGAAATGCTTTCATAATATATGTTTCCGTTGAATAGCTTTTTCCGAACATATGATGACAGAATTTAGGGCATACTTAGTTCATATACTAAGTTTGCCATAATTTTTTTTTTTTTTGCCAAGGTTACGTAGGTTAGGTCATCAAAATTGAAGACACACCTTGACTAGCAAAAAAAAAATCTTGTCATACTTTTTTAGTCTGAGATCCAGTTGGTAGAAAAGAAATATGACCACATGTGTGGCTACGAAACAAATAAACGTCTAACTTAGTCAAACTTGTCTAACTTGGAGTCTGGTAAGATTTGGCTACAAACCAAATATACCTTTAGTTGTAAGTCATCTTGAAAGTCAGATTCATTTATTAATCGTTATCTTTACGATCTGTTAATTCAAAATATACACAACTAATGATGATCTGATCTAAACAAAAATCACATGGCAATCTGGGGGGTGGCAACGACACTGATGGATGTACCCTAGCTCTTAGCTGCTTTATCAAAAAAAAGACTTGGATCCAACACGCAATCGATCGACCACACACAGTTGAACACCCTGCGTTTTATAAAAAGGGCAAGATATGCTTAATTGTTGTATCTCGTTGTAGTGTACCCATTGGCGTAGGAATTAATCCTTGTTAATTGCCACCTTACATGTCATAGTTAACTCGAAGTAGTACTAGCTAGCTAGTGACCCTCGAAACGAACAATTAAGTGAGTCGTGCATAAAAGAAAAGAAAAAACGTTTATCGGGCGTATATTTTGTGGTCTTATTCATAAATATAGGTGTATTTCATACTCCAATGCAAAATTAGTGTGATGTTTTCTCTGTACCTCTAATAAATATATAGTTTTACTTTCCATATATATATATATATATATATATATATATATATATATATATATATATATATATATATATATATATATTATCTACAAGTATGTATTGAATATAGTGTTTAGAGATAATAATTAGAGTAGCCTACTCATTTTTAATATCTTCTTTGTTTATATAACAAGAGGAAATACGCCGTGTAAACTTGGTGTAAACTTGGACTTTTTGGCCGATACGGCCTGTTTTTGAATCGTATTTGCACTTATGGCAAGAGAACTTTAGTATTTACAAAATAGCAGCGGCGCTGGCGACCATGCGCTCGCGCCGACGCGCCGACATCGTAGTCGCGGCGCACGCCACCCCGCCCGCTCCTCTTATCCCCACGTCAATCTCTCTCGCGTCGCATGGCACCTGTACCCGCCACCTCAGCACGCCCCGCCAGCCACCTCACCCCACCCCTCCACGTGCCGCTCCCTCCCTCCCTCTCCGTGCACTGCTCCCGGGCGCAGGCTCACCCTACGCCCACTCCTCTCCACTGCTCCCGGGCGCAGGGTGACCCTGTGCCCATCCCCGGTCGGCCCCACACTTAATTGCAAACCTTAATTAAGCAAAAGAAATCGGCCGGTAATTAGTGATTCTTAATTAATTGGAAAAGCAAATGACCGACCCCACAAATAAAAGTGCAAAACTTTAATTAAGCAAAAGAAATCGGCCGGTAATTAGTGATTCTTAATTAATTGGAAAAGCAAATGACCACCACACAAAGAAATGGTAAGATTGCTCTCGGCGCAGGCTCACTGCGCCATCCCCACCACACCCCACATACAAAATTGCAAAAGCTTGCTTAAGGATAATAGCTTGCTTAAGGATAATAATAAAAGTTTGTGATAATTTTAAAATGTAAAGATGAGCTCAAAAAATTACGAATTTTTTTGTGTGGGCTCCTGAAACCGTGTACTTGTTTGTATAAATTTTGCATAATTTTATTTGTTGAGATTTTTTATTGCTAATTGATATGATTGTGTCATTCTAATATGTGTTGATTGAGCAAAAATTTAAACGAGGGGCCCCTCCATTTGCAGCAGGCCCTCCCTCCCTCTATTTGCAGCAGGTGTTGATTGTTGAAAGAAGGAGGCCCTCCCTCCCTGTATTTGGCTAAATTTTCCACCGAAAGCATTGATCCGTCACCTCCTGTCTCTTGTCTCAAATCATTGCGCGGGATAAGGATTCTCTTTAAAAGCAGTGGCAATGAATTGGAGAGAGCTAGCATAATTGCATTTTCGCAGTCGCTCGCTCGTTCTTTTAGTAGTTCATTTCATATCGCAGTGAGTTCGTGGCAGAGAAGGGAGAAGCCAACCAGAGAGAAGTTGAAATCGTCTGAGCACCTAGAAAAGTCTTGTGAGCACTTAGAAAAAAAGTAAGTGTCATTCGCATTCAGCTATAGTTTTAGCTAGTTTTAGCAATGTGATTAGGATGTAATTAGATGAATTATAGTTTGTTATTGTAGAAACTGAGTAGTTATAGTTGTGTAGTCGGTGTATTTTGACTTAGTATTCGAACATAAAATTTGAAGATTTAGTTTGATTAGCACGTAATTAGAATACTTAGTAGTTAGCAATGTGATTAGCCCGTAATTAGTTGATTTAGCAGACTTATTGTTGTTAGTGTTGTAAATTTTAACTCGGTAATTTGCATACTGTGAGGAACCTGACCGTAAAATATTAAAATATTTGGAGGTTGTTAAACGAAATTGAAATAGAGTGTTAGCAGACTTAGAATTGAAACGAAATTAAAAGCTGAGGAGGCAGACAGAGTGTTAGCAGACAGAGTGTTAGCAGACTTAGCAGACTTAGAATTGAAACAAAATTAAAAGCTAGGGAGGCAGAGTGTTAGCAGACTTAGCAGAGTCTTGTCTTTTCGATTAGTTGACTTAGCAGACTTATTGTTGTTAGTGTTAGTGTTAGCAGACTTAGCATAGTCTTGTATTTTCAATTAGTTAACTTAGCGGACTTATTGTCGTTAGTGTTGTAAATTTTAACTCAGTGATTTGCATAGTATGAGGAACCTAACCGTAAAATTTTAAAATTTTAACTCGGTGTTAGCAGAACATGCACTATGGCATGGACCCAGTCAATGACAAACGTGCCTCACTCCAATTTTTTGAAACCAATTGTGTTGGTTTCCTTTTTATTGTACTTGAGCTTAGAATAGGTTTGAAACTTGTTACTACCACAGAAAATTTTAGAATTGGAATTAATTTACAATCGTTTATATTCATTAGTCACATTCTCAGTAATGTTCTCTATCTATGTGTTGCTAGGCATGTCTCTACCGGAGTTACTGGAACAATTCTACGACGAGGACCACCGGTGCAAGTTGTGGCTCACCACTGATGCGGATGGCCCTCCGCCCCTGGCGCTTCGGGCGGGGAGGGACTGGTGGGCGCTGGACGATCGTTACGCCCCGATCCTCCGTGAGGGCTTGTTGCCTTTGCGAGGATGGTCTCCGTCGGACGTGGTTCACCTCGGCGGCACCGTCTCGCACTTATCGGCAGTGGAGGCCCGAGACGCACACCTTCCACTTTCGGTGGGGTGAGATGACGGTCACCTTACAGGACGTGTCTTTCTTGACTGTTCTCCCGATCCGGGGTGTGCCTCTTGTTCCAGGCCCTCCGAGTGTGGACTGAAAGGCCATGCTGGAGTAGCGCTTTGGGCAATCTATCCCGGAGGGTTCACGTGGCGTCCCCCGGACTTGGCTGAGGCAGTTCAGGAAATGCCCGGAGGGTGCACCTGACGAGGTCGTTAGGACGTACCTCGTTGCTTACCTTCTCCAGCTCTCGCGTCGGCCCTCGCGTCGGCCGTCCCACCCCTCGCTCTGGCGTCCCTCACAGCCATGGTCGCCCTCAACCCAGCCGCACACGGCTAGCCCCAGCTGCCCACGCCTCGCCGTCTCCTTTCCCCTCGACGCCTCCCTCAACCGTAGCGAGGGGTGGGCGGGTGAAGGTCATAGATAAAGGGGGTGGGCGGAGGCGGGTACGACGTGAATCCGGAGGCGGTGTGGTGGCTTAGATCTAGTCGGGTCTCCCCCTCTCTGGCACAAGCGCCACCTATCGCTGTTCACCGCCGGAGGCGGCTGCAGAAGGCGGAGGTGCAGGGGCGGGTGGAGCCGACGGTGGTAGGCGGTAGGCCGAGGGAGGCAGCAACACAGGCGGCGACCAAGGAAGTTTGTCTCGAGCTAGAAAAGCAAAGACGTGCGGGGAGGATAAAATAAGAAAGGGAAGAAGGAAAAGAAGAAAGAGAGAGGAGGTGACTTGGCTGATGAGGTAGCAAAATATGGTGATATGTGTACCAACGTAGATGTCATATCAACGCGACGTCACACAAAATCGCCCCAATTTGGGTTGAAGGGGGTAAATTGAACGGTTTTGATAGTTGAAGATGTCAGATGTCCGATTTTATAGTTCAGGGTTGAAATCTAGTCTTTTCGAAGAGTTCAAGAATGTAAAAGGGACTTTTCCCGCTCGTTTATTGTGAGTGGAGGGGTGTCCGGGCCCACTGTCAGAGACACAGGAGCAGGGCCTTCTATGCTATTCTAGCTTGAGGTGCTCGACGTACGTACGTACGAATACGTACGTGTCAACCATATGTAGGACTGTCCATGTATTAGTTATGTCTTGTACTTCACCATAGTGATGTCGCGTCAGTACCTCTTTTTTTTCGTTGAGGTGTTGCCGTGGATACACCGTAACAGTATATGTGGTGTTTGTTTGCCTGAGTGATAAACATTAAGTGACTCCTCTTTGTACGAAATTTATGAGAAACTCCCGCGTATTACGTGTGTTTAAGAGAGAGCACGGGTGATCGTATTTGCCATCCGTTGGGAGCCATATCATTTACAAGTGAAAGTGGCGTATGCTTGGAGTTACATTAATTTTTTAGCGTATGGAGATTTTTTAAATATAAATTGCGGCGTTCTATGCTGAGCTTAACCTAGCTAATTAAGCTTAAATGTCTGTTTAGAAGAAGTTAAAGAACCGAAAAGTGTACGCTGCAATCGTAATTTCGTAGACATTCTACGTACGTGCATGTGCCCAAAGCAGAGCAAATTGTTTCGTCGTGCATGGGTACAGAATTTCTTAATGGACGAGTGCCACGTGTCAAACTAACAAACTGCTCGATGGATCGGCGACCGCGTCTGCTCGCATCTGTCTGTGTCTGTGTGTCCATTGGTTGACAGGCTCCCACTTAAATTTTAATTTTCAGTAAAGTAGTTTAACATCGGACTATTTGTACTATTGTTCACTCTTCACCCTAGTAAAGATAGCCTGACAGCACAATTGTGCCCTCACTTATTTTTTAACTTGGGTCCCTTGGTTGACCACATACCGAATTTTTTTCAATTTAACCCTTTTTAGTAAAAATGCACATTTATACCTGGTAGTCTTATTTCAGTTTTGGACCCGAGGGTCGGCGCCGTGACTCACGGCGAAGTCTCTCGGCCAGTGAGTCCGGCGTAGCAATCTGACCCTAACCGGCCAGGCGGCCAGCGTGGCGATGCCTGTGTTGTGACTCATGGCGCCGGTGCATGTTCCTCAGCGCGTGACTCATGGCGCCCACCTCGGCGCCCGCAGATCTCGGCGTGAGCATTCAAACCGGCTGCCGGGCCTTCTTCCTCCATCCCTCTGCTCTCTCTCTCTCTCTCTCTCTCTCTCTCTCTCTCTCGCCTTGGTTTAGGGAGGCGCGTCCGCGTCGCGCGCCGCCTCGCCTCCATGGCGATACGGCGCGTCCCGCGTATGGCCGCCCGGCCCGTCCGCCTCGCCGCCGCCGCCCGCCGCAGGTCCCGTGCGCCGCCGCCCATGCCGCGATCTCGCCGCCCCCTCGCCGCACCCGACCACTTGCCCTTCAGCGGCCGTGATGAAGAAAATGGGCGTGTGCCCGGCCGAAAGTAATTTTTTTAAATAAGTAAAGGTAGTTAGTAATTGTAGTTAATAAGTAAAATTTGGTTAGAAATTGTAGTTAGTAAGTTTAGTTAGAAATTGTAGTTAGAAATTTAGTTAGAAATTTTTTTTAGAGTTAGAAAATGTTGTTAGTAAATTTAGTTAGTCATAGCAATTTTAGTTAGATATGATGTAGTTAGGGTTTAGATATATAGTTAGACATAGCTAATTTAGTAACATATAATGTAGTTAGGGTTTAGATATAGTTAGACATAGTTAGAAATTTTAGTTTGTTTAGTTACATATAGTTAGTTAGACATAGTTATTTAATTCATTATGCAATTAGTTAGTATACTACTTTACTATTAGACATTAACAACCACTGCCTTTTGTATGGATTAGATGGACAATCTAGTAACCTTGCACCATGGAGGCAGTATTGAGAAAGATGGTTATGGAAATGTGTCATTTGTTGGGATGGAAAGTGTGTCCCTGCTGCTTAGTGATCGTCCAGTCTTATGGTGAATTGGTCGCTAGAGCTCGTGAGGTTCTTAGTTCGAATGGTAATGAGGATGGCATCTCGATTGAGGTGTACTTGGTTTGGTTCTAAAGACTCTATTTTTAGGCGGATGGTCTCAATTGACTCTGAGGATCAGTGGCAAAATTATGTCAAATCGGTGATGAGGACCCAATATCAATGTTTGGATTTGTTTGTGCGGAAGTTGTCCATTGATCCCAATCCTCGTGGGCATTCACCCCTCATGGGCATTCACCTTATGGGCATTCACAGTTTAGGTAGTCCTCCCCTTTGGACCCCCGTTACCCAATTGTGATGCGGATGTGAATGGGCGGTTGTGGTACCGATGCTCAATCCGCCGAATGAGATTGGAATTTCTCATCCTCTGACCCCTCAAGAGATCCCTTTGACTCGAACCATCCAAGTAAGTGTCGTAGTACCACTTTAGTTTACCGTTCATTAATCCATTCCTTTGTCTCACTTGCCATCACGTGTGTGGTTGTGATGCGATTAGATGTTCTGAAAATGATGATCGTCCTCCTGTGGCACCTTGGGCAACATGGATCAGTGCAGCGTAGGGCCTCTAACGGTGTTGATGTTCAGATTGATGATGATGAGGAGCCTTATGGGGCGGCTAGAGCCATTGATTCCGATGAAGGCCGGCTGTTGCGGCATTGACACAACAAGATATTGAGCTCATCGGACAATTACGCCTAATCGTGATCCGGCTATTGAAGAATTGTGACCTTAGTCATTCCCAAGGTGCTTATGCGGAAAGCGAGACGGCGAGTTGTTAGAGGCTCACGGCGGGGATAGCATGGAAATCAAAAGGGTTTGGTCTTCAAGGACTTGCCTACATTGAGAAGGTGGTTACAGAAGTACGTGAGCGCAGAGGCCTTTCAAGGTTAGGCATTCCTATGTCTGTGTGGCGTTACACGGTGGTGTGTGAGAAGGCCGATTGTAATTGGAGGGTGTGTGCTAGGAAGCGAGAAGGACAGGCAAGTTCAAGATCACAAAAATCGTTGGCCCACACACTATGCGAGAATCAAACTTGAAAGCGAAGCATCGCCGATTGACATCTACCCTCATTGCGAGATCACTATACTCAATGAAGAAGGCGCCCAATTTGAAGGTGAGGACAATTATGGAGATGACACGGAAGATGTTCGGATCGACATAAGGTATGGAAAAGCATGGAGGGCAAGCGGCGAGCACGGAAGATGATATATGGGGATTGGGAGGAGAAGTACGGCGGTTGCGGCATTGTTCAATGCAATGAAAGCGATTAATCGAGGCATGCATTACGAGTACATCCCCAAACCAAATGAATGGAAGGATGGAAGGCGATTTTCTTAGCGCGTTACGGTGTTTTCCACGTGCGTCGAGGCATTGGGCATTGTCGTCCGTCTTCTCCATTGATGGTACTTTTCTTCTTGGCAAGTATATGGGCACATTGTTGATAGCCATTTCGTTGGCGGACAACACATTGGTCCCTCTTGCGTTTGCTTTGGTGGAAGGAGAACAAAGATAGTTGGGGATGGTTCCTGCGGCTTGTTGGATACATGTTGTTGGCCACTGAGAGTTGGTGTCATATCAGGCGGACACTAGGGCATGCTTAGTGTATGCAGGGAGGGCGATTAAGAGTGCGCACCTATCCATCACCGTGGTGCACTCGGCACCTCGCGAGAATTTACTCAGTAAGGATAGTGCGAAGATAACTTTCCTCTTTTCGAGGAGGTTGCGCGCCCGACTTGAGGTGTCGTTGTTGAAGAGAAGTGGAGCGACTCAAAGCTGGAACAAACACGGAGGGTGAGCGGTGGTTGAGAGGCTTCTTTGAGGAACTGAGAAATGGACTAGGGCCTATGACCAAGGTGGTGGAGGTATGAGTTTGGACTAGCAACATGGTGAATCATTTAATAGTTTGCTAAAGGGTATACGTGCCATGCCGTCAATGCAATCGTATCATTCACCTTCTACAAGCTTGTTGCATGGTTCAACACGAGGCACTTGGATGCAATGGCGCAGCCGAGTAGAAATGAGACATGGGCACCTAAACCCAAAAGCATCTGGAGAGGGCAAAGGATAGGGCTCGCACACATGAGGTGTCATGTTTTGACCATAAAATGCGGGCAAGTATGAGGTCATTGAAAGGGGTGGTACAATGGCCGATGGTGAGGTCCGGTGATCAAGAGTCATGTTATCGTGCTCATTGATTTCTCTTGCGTGTGGGAGAACAAGGCGTACCACTTTCCATGTTCTCACTATGTTGCGGCGACTAATCATCGCAACTATGCGTCGAGAGCCGAGGATACCTAGGAGTTGACGTTGATACCCTTGTTCTTACATGGTCTCCCCGTTTTGAGCCTTACGGGCGAGGGCGGTGGCCTCCTTACTCGGTCAGAAGTACATAGCCGATCGGGTTGTCGTTGGAACAAACATGGGAGTAGAAAGAGGACTAGACACAAGATGGTTATGGATCAAGTTTAGGAAGGACAAGGCGAGGAAGAGCAACCCCCTTTCTTACGGACCAGAGCATAACCAATGTGGCAAATCACGGCGGACTTGGCCATAATTCTCGTACTTGTCACGGCCACTTAGTCAGTGCAAATAAATAATTATCAAGGGTTTATTAATTACTAACCGTATTTATTCCACTCTTGTACTCAATTTTACATTTCTTTGTAACTAACATCTGCTATTTATGTTTTGCGAGGATGGCGTGATTCCACCTCACGGATCCATTACTACGAGCACCACCAGGGGCGTCGGCCGAGAGGGTGGTAATGTCAACAAATGTTTGTATGTCTCTATATTTCATTTTTGATGGATTCATATTAAATAATTCATAATTCGGACGAGTCAGGTCGAGCGGTTGGAGAGCAGTGGAGGCCTTCCTTGGGAGAGCTTCCTCCGAACACACCTTCCGCACCTCGGGGTTCTTATCGGTTAGCTCGGGCGGTTGCTGATGCGGACAATGGCAAGCGAGGATCACCTACTACTGCGAGCTTGGATCGTACACTTGTTTGGGTGTGTTCTCTTTCCGGCAGCGACGGAGACAACGCGTCATGGATGTACCTCCCTGCCTTGGCCGGCCGGGACATGGCGGGTGGCTACGGTGGGCTTACGGAGTTTTGTCCTTCCTCTACCGCCACTTGTGCTCGGCTTGTCGGCGGTCTTCGGCCTAAATCGATCGGCGGTGTGTGTACCTTCTGCGACTTTGGATGTGGTCTCATGTACCGATTAATTCGGCCAGCGATTCTTCCTCCTCGTCCGTGGTTTGAAGTGGCCAACCTCGACACCAAGACGGTTGCCCACCTTGGCACGAGTTCGAGTTCCGTTTGCCGAGGAGGCGCGGCGTCGTTGAGTACGCCAGCGAGCTTGACACACTTACGGCCGATGGTGAGTTCATTGCATTTTCATTTCACATAGAGTTGATATTCGATTCAATCTTTCTTACAATACCTAAACACCTTTTATGCGCGAGTCGCGGGAGCCTTACGAGAGGCGGCCGGTGGTCCATCTTGGGTGAGCACGATGTGCGGCGTGGGCGAGACCTCTACGATGAGGTGTCCGTGATGCGCCTTCTGTTGAGTACCACCTGCCACATAGAGTTGCCGCCCGTTTGGCCTCGGCGAGTGGCGGTGGAGCCGTTCTCGGCGTCGTGGAGTTGCACAAGTAAGTGGCGTCGCTACTTTTTGTCCTTTGTATACATAACTACTAATTCACTATATTTGCCCGATGATGTATATATTGCGAGGATCGATCGTCGAGAGCGAGAAAAGGCAGCAGACTTGAGGCGTTGCGCAGTGTAGGCACAGCGTCGCGTGACCCTTACACTCCAGGCGCAAGCGCTCTTGGTGGAAAGGGCAAGGCTAGGAGGCAATGAGGATTGTGTTTATGTACCTTGTATGGACTTTTATGGACTATTTGGACTTTTGGATTGTTGTTTCCACTATTAGTGTGGTATTTTGATGAATATATGCTCGTATGATATATTTGTGTCATATTATTAAATGTGGATGGTCGAGAAACGGGGAAACTCTAGCGAATTTTCCAGTGATTATATGCAGTAGTGATTATATCTGGGACCAAAGGCGTGTGCTTATTGTTGGTGCGACCAAAGTTACTCAGAAATATATAGGCATAGTGACAAAAAAAACAAATCATGCTACTCACATGTTCAAGTTTAACAATATACTCACATGCACATCTTTGAAAAAGTGCGATACATGACAAGAATACAACAAAATAACAAGTCGAGGAAATGATAACATTGTTCATTATTAAACCATAACTACTAAGTCTAGCACACTCAGGTCACAGCAGAGGCCACTTTCCCTTCCTCAAAGCATCGAGTTCTCCTCCATTGCAGCCTTAGCCGGCGAACACGCTCAAGCCTCCTCTCCCTCTCCCCTACGCATTTGCACGCCTCATTTCACCTCTTCCTCGCGCTCCTTTTCTGCTGCCTCCTCTTTGCGTGTCTTCTCCAATAGCTCCTCGCGCTCGCATTCCACTTCTTGATCCCTCCATATCTTGCTTGTCCTCCTCCTTGATCTCGGTGTCGATCCCTTTGCTCAAAGTCACATAGCGGGAGGTTCTGCAAAACATGGAGTGCATTAAGCGTAATGAAATGTTATTGATTCATCGCAAGAACAAAGAAAAAGCCGTAATTTCTCACCAACAATCCAATGCGGATGCATTTGAGGTGTAGGTCAAAGGCTAATCCAATACCTGCGAATACAACAAATTGTATGAACCTTACATAATATGAACTACATAATATGAACTACATATTGCAGACAAATTAGAATACGATGGACAAAGATTACCTTGGTTTACTAGCTTTACCACACCTCGGCATCCTAACGGTGGGAGAAACAGAGAGGGCCGGCGTAACTAAGGTTCCATAATACACAATACGAATCAATAAAACAAGTGAGACTAATTGCTTCAAACCCTAGGTCATGACTAACCTAATTTTGCATAATACACATGATATAGACCAAATCAATGCGTAAAAAGTGAGGAGGACAAAGAGGATACCTTGCTCGAAGTTGTATGGATCAATTCGAAGTTTCCACGGTGAAAATTGGTGATTCGAAAAGTTCGTGGGTTGGGTTGAGTGAAAACCGAGAGAGAGAGGAAGAAATAGATGAAGGGTCGGGCGGTATTTAATTGAGCTCGGCGCCGAGATGCGTGGCGCTGAGGTCGGCGCCATGAGTCACGGCGCCGAGGGTAACCTGACTCGGCGCCATGAGTCACGGCGAAGTGCGAGGCATCGCTGCCGCCCGCTGGGGTTCGGGACCTCGCGCCGTGACTCATGGCGCCGAGCCATATTCAGCGGCGCCGTGAGTCACAGCCACCCCAGGTCCAAAGCGGAAATAAGACTACCAGGGGTATAAATGTGCGTTTTTTACGAAAAAAGGGTTAAATTGAAAAAAAAATCGGGACCACATACTTCTCGATTATATTAGAAAGTACTCCTTGAATAGAAACTGCTTGTACACCATTTCATTGTTCTGTAAAGGACATCAAGGAAATTTGTTTAGAAGATTTGGTATTTTGTTGTTATAGACATTTAAGATATATATGTATGTATGTATATGTATGTATGCATGTATGTATATATGTATGTATAGTTTTTTTCTACTTCCGACAGTAGTTACTTCCTATTTAGTATCTCATAACGTAGGGAGTATCTTACGCAACCGAGAGTATATATGTGTAGTATACGAGTACATAAGACCACTTAGGTGGTATTTACACCTTTTTAGGGGTAGTATGTATAATTTTTTAGACATACTTATTTCATGTGGACTAACTATGGACTCTCTTAAAAAATTTCATGTGGTTTGTATTGGAGTATCTTACAATTAGTATATAAGTATAACCAAAATGATAAAGGAGTATATCAAATTCTTTTAGGAGTATCTTATCATTCCCTATGCCCTTTAAAAATTAGCTCTTCATGATGATCAACACGTATATAGCTTGTTTCATCACGTTATTTTTTCTCGACCCTTATGCCGTTTCCGAAAGGAGGCAACTCATCAAATTGATTGTATTATTTCTCATCCACTACATTCTCAACTCCGACAATCCTCCTTTTCCATGAAGAACTACGCGGTGCTTCTTATTTACCTGGTCGGTTATATAGAAGATTTGAACAACTTAGTTAGCGAGTATGAATGGTTTGTCTTTGTATCCGACATGTTCGAGGTCCATGGTAGTGACACCGTACTTGTCGACCTTCACTTGTGGGAGATGGACCCAACGACACCAAAATAGGGGAGCTTAAAAAGCACATAGTCGAGCTCCTAAATCTCCTCTATGAGCCCATAGTAGGAGCTCCTCAGCCCATTGGTACTGAACGTATCTTTACGGACACCACTGTTCTGATTAGTACTCTTTATATCCTGAGCCTACGTATATAATGTGTACCTATTTATCTCGTATCTTTGTCATGTCACAACTGTAAATGTTGGCCCTTTTGCCAACCATGTCATCATATCACTTGACGATTTCCTAGCGAGTCGCTCCTTCAACCATTTGTTGAACCGACTATTGTGCTGTCTCGTGATCCAAACAATCAGCTGCTCCAGATTCTATTGCCGAAGTACATCCTTGTGCTGGTCGATACACGGGGACACTTCAGTTGTGTGTTGCAAGACCGTGAAATGGGGTTGAGCATACGCAACCATATATGGAGTGATTGCTTTCCTTCCGATGGTCCCGATACCCTCGAGCCTCCTGTCATGACGAGATCGAGACACAACTATCAGTTTGACCTGTGCCATGTAATCAACGCATAACTCAATGACCTCTTCGGTTATAACCTTAGACGATGCTACCCTCCAGTTGAGATCGATTCCATACAAAGGACTTAAGAATTCCCATGAACCTCTCGAACGGGTACATGCTACATAGGAACACGGGCCCGCACATCTTTATCTCTCTCACAATGTGAATAATGAGATGGACCATGATATCAAAAAATGACGGAGGGAAATACATCTCAAGATGACATAGAGTCGTCACCACCTCATCCTGCAGAGCATTTAGGGGTTGTTTGGTTCATTGCCCTAACCTGCCAAGCCAAATTTTGGTAGTGCCTAGGTAATTTGGCTAGCGTTTGGATTGATACCAAAATTTTAGTGTGCCCTAAAAAATTTGGCGTTTCTTCTCAACTGCTTGGCCAAAATTGTGCGGCCAAAAAGCTGGCCAAAAAAACTGTTAGGGCAACTAGCCCATGAGTTTGCTACGTGGCGTCATTTCATTAGATGTGAATAGGGGCATTAAATGCATAGTTAGTTCAATTAATCAATTTCTTATTACCATATTTCCTAAACCGAGTATCCGATTTGTGATCCGATTGAACCATTGTGTTCCTTGTTATTTTATCCACAAACCAAGACCCATGTTGATATATTTTGGGGCAAAAAAATAGATGTCATGCGGGACCCACGCGTTATACTCACAATTTTGGCAAATTTTGATATGGCTGCAATCCAAACACATCAATTTCGACATTGCCCATGAATTGGTATGGTTACGATCCAAACACTATTTTTTTCAGATTTTTCATTGCCTGGGTTTTAGCAATACCAAAATTTTGCTATGGCCACCTGGGGTCACAAACCAAATAGGCCCTTAGTCCTTCGGGATCGATGACCTTCTAAACAATTGTGTTAAAGAAATAACATAGCCTCATGATTGTCTCTCGGATTTTGATCAGCAAAATACTTCTAATTGCAACAGGGGGCATCTGTGTCATTAGCACATGATAATCATGAGACTTTATGCCAATTAACTTCAAATCTTCCATCGAAACAAGTTTCTTCATGTTGGCGGAGTAACCGGACGGAACTTTCACACCATGCAAGCACTGGCATAGTTCAGTTCTCTCGACCTTGGAAAGAGTGTAACAAGTAGTGTGAAGGTATGTTCGTTCTTTATCGATCTTTGTCGGTGCTAACTCAGGTCTGATATCCATATCATCCAAGTTAAGCTGTGCGTTGACACTATCCTTTGTTTTATCATGAATGTTCAGTAAGAGACCAATCAAGCTGTCATATACATTCTTCTCTACGTGCATGACGTCGATGTAGTGGTAAACTTCTAGGTGCTCCCAATAAGATAAGTCTTTTCTTCTAGATGTTCTTCTCACGAGTCCTCGATTTACATCTCTTTCCGAGCACAACATCTAAATCCTTAACTATATCATAGACCTCTATTCCGCTTAAATGCCTTGGAGCTGAACTGTCCTTCTTCTCTCCGTGGAATTATTTCTTTATCCTGTGGTATGGGTGAGCCCGCCGAAGGAACCTACGGTGATGCATATACACGGTTTCGCGCGAGTGCTTCAGCCAGACATTCTCAGTATCATCTAATCAGTGAGTACAGGTTTCCCCTTTTGTACTCTAGCCTGACAGGTTAGCAAGGATAGGATAATCATTTATGGTGCAGAACAATAAGGAGCGTAAAGTAAAATTCTTTCATTTGTATGCATCCCATACCTGTACCCCTTCGATCCATAGTATTTTTATATCTTCCATCAATAATGCTAGGTACACATCAATATCATTCTCAGGTTGCTTTCAATTGAAAGATGCACCTTGCATGATTGACATTGTCTTGCTGATGATTATCGTTGTTCGTTGTTAGCGACCGCCTCCCTTGCAGATCTAAGCATTACAGTTAAGTCAGGAATTGGCTCTACTACCTTATTAAAGTTGAATTGGTAAATTTATTTTTCATCCATAATTTTCTTTAAGAATGATAAACTTTTTACACAATGGTGTCCTGAAGCAAACCCCTCTATTATGTTACAATGGTGTACATAATTTGCATTCCAGTATTTGAGGATGTGGTCTAGAAGGGGCCATATAAGGAGCTACCCTACAAGTAGGGATGCCAATTGTGCTCCATTATTCGTGTACCCATAGGTAAAAACCCTAATAGAGGTGGGTATGTTCCTCCTTTTGTGTCCATAGGTAAGAACATAGAGATAAATCTCTAACCAACGGGCAAATAGGCACGGGCATAGGTGAGCTCCACCCGTGCCTGCCGCACTGTTTACCCAGTATTCCCTGACTAGTGGGCCCTACTGAGAAAATTGTAGACAAGCACAATACTGCACCTAGTGGTGGCCAGATGGGCCACCCGGCCCAACACGACATGGGCTCGTGTCGGCAAGGCCCATTTAGGCACGGCCCATCCTGGCATGCGTGTTAAACGGGTCATGTCGTGCCGTGTCGGCCCATGTGCCGGCAAAGCAGCCCAGGAATGGCCCATCGGCCATTCATGCCGTGCCAAGCCAACACGAGCCCGTTTGGCCTAGCGGGCCAAGGCTAGCCCGCTTAGCCAGTTCGGCCCAAAAAGTTCGAAAAAGTTAGAAAAATCCCAAAAAATTAGAAAAATATGTAGAATTTAGAAATAAAAAAATTGTAAAAAAAATAAGATAAGAATATTGAAAATATAATAAAGAGCTTTATTAATGTTCGAATGGTTGTCTCATTAAAACATTTATCAAGTAAAAAACTCAACATGAGAAAACATTGGCAAATGAAAAAAGAGTACAATCTATATCTCTATGTACATCGTTGTTCTAAATGTCGTTGTCTAGGTATAGATTTTTTAACACCTCCGACAACTATGAATTTTCCACAAAATGTTGTGTTCTTGAATCAAGTTGTTCCCAGTCCTTCATAGTTAGAAGTATCTCCACCATCTCACTTGGGAGACGTGTTCTTCTCTCTTCCAATATTCTTCCAGAAAGACTGAAAGCAGACTCAAGAAAAACCATCGAGACAGGAACGACTAACACATCATGTGCAAGTATGGATAGCATGGGATATGTTAACTTATGGTTAGGCCACAATTGCAAAATTTCAAAGCCTTCTGAGTTGAAATCCACCATTTCGCTGTCCATATAGGTGTATAGTTCCCCACTCCTTGGGTGAGAGGTTGGTCTTGGTTGAGAAGATACCACTGCAGAACAAGAAGACCTAGACCTAGAGGAAGAGTCTGCACCCCAAATCTTGCCTGACAGATTTGTCTTCTTACCTAAGGTGGGTGTTACTGAAGGTCATTGCAAGTGGACTCCCCCGGAACTTTTTTTCAAACCTTTGGAAAACCTCATGTAATCAAGAATGAACATCTAAAAAAGTTAGAATAGTCTAGCCCTATAGCATCACTAAGAAGATCAAGAACATTAGCAAATTCGTCAATTTTAGCTCTAGGGTCTAAAATAAATGCAAATGCATATAGGAAAAGGATTTCTCTCTAATATTTAAGGTATTTAGTTTTCATAGCAACAATAGCCTCTCTTAAAACTGTGTCATTTTCATAGTTTTTTAATTGACTAGCAATCTGTAAAATACTATGCATAATAATAGGAGATATTAGATAATAGACAACGAGATAAAGTAATAGTGGCCTTATAAAATATTTCTAAAAACTGAAGTATCTTCTCAGCAACGAACCAATGTTGCTCAGTCAATAGTACACTACCATCAGTGTTCTGATAGTGCATTTCAATAAAAACAGAAAAAATGCTCTTATATGGTAAAAGACTCTTAAACATCAAGTAAGTAGAGTTCCATCTTACCGGCATGTCCAAATCGAACTTTTTTGGACATACACCCATCGCTCTGTAGAAGTTCTTATATGATGCTATTCTTATGTTAGAATTATTCAAGTAAGATATCGTATCGCGAAAAGCTTTAATATACGAATTCAACCTCTTCAAACCGTATTTGACTATAAGGTTAATAATATGACAAGCGCATCGTTGATGTGGCAAGAAAGAATCGACATATGTACTCAACACTAGAGTAAGAATATCTATGGTCCTAAAGTTTGAAGCTGCATTGTCTAAAGTAATTGAGAATATTTTGTTTGTGAGACCAAAGTCTTCCACGACTAAAATAATTATTCTCACCCGTGTGTGCTACATCAATTAATTTGAAACTTATAATTATTTTCTCCATTACCCTGTTGTCATTAACATAATGAGCAACTACACTAAAATAATCCTCCCTAGACCGACCACTCCATATGTCCGAGGTCAAAGCCACCGAAAATGTGCATGTACTAAATAGTTCCTTTAATTTATTATGGTATTCATTGTAGTATGTTACTAGATTCCTAGTTGTTCTATTTAGAAACGGTAGAAAATATAGGATTACGCACAATCCTAATGTAAGTTTGAAAACAGTAGACTTCCCAAAGCCTAACAGTAAATCCTCAGAAGCAATTAAATGACACAGAGATTGACAGGCTATCTCAGGATCGTAGTACCAGCTATGTACTATACCATTGGGGTTGTACTGCAGCTATGTCTGCCTCATTACCAATCCTTGCTTGACCTTTCATCTTATAGTATGTCTAAACAAGTGCCTCGTTCCACCTGAAGACTTTGTAGGCAATTCATTGCGACAAATTTTGTAAATAGCATATGGTACCTCATTTTCCTGTGCGTCCGGCTTGGTTGTCCTATCGAAATTCTCCCAGATTCTCGATGTAAACGACCTCGACCTCTTTGCTCCGGTGGTCACCGACAAAGATGCTGTCATGGAGCCTGATGACAGAACTCCGCCTTGCCCTTCCGGTAACAACTGTGATTCGTTTGAGGTACTCGTAGCCTCTATGGATGCAACTTCCTCCGGTGAAAGCGTGTAATCACGAATAGCAAAGCTATTGTAATTTTCCATAACAAAATCTGTAAAATCGAAACTAACACTATTATTATTTTTATCTAACATAACAAATCATAACAATAAAATTATGCAAAAAAATAGCATTGTACCTCTTTTGCTGAGTTGCTACTGAAATTTGAATTTTCCCAAATTTGGCATAATTTTTTTGAATTTTGGCAAACTATCTCACAACGAATTTGAATTTGCACAACAAAATTTGAAAGCGAGATTGAGGAATGGATGGGTGCTGAATGAGGGAGGTATGGTGGCTATTTATAGAAAACTATTAGGGATGTTTTCAAAAAAAAAATTGCTATTTTTAAAGCCCCAAATGGTAAAAAAAAAATAACCAGATTTTTTGAAAATCCGAACGTTACGAGCAAAACGGGCCAAATGGCCCGTGGCGGGCATGGCACACTGCGCCAAAAAGCCCCCAATGGGTAGATTTTTTCTTGGACCGTGTCGTGCCAGGCACGTTCCACCATGCCGGCGCGGCCCCCCTGCCTCCCCTCCCCTTTTCTCCCTACCCCGAGCCGCCAAGCGCCACACCTGCCACACGTGCCCGCCTGCTGCATGCGGAAAGTGCCCCTGTCGCCATTCACACGCCCGCACCCCCACTGCCTCCTCCCTCCGCGTCTGCCGCCACCCCGCTACCACCTCCTCCGCCTCCGCGCTAGCCCCCACCCCCGCCCCCAGCCCTATCCACCCTTCCCCCTCCCCCTCCTCCCTTCGTGCCAGCCCTCACCCCATCATCTCTCCCATGGGTCATGGCTGCTGCCTCCGCGCCGGTCACCCCCTTCTCCATCGGCGTCAACCGTCGCCTCCCCCACCCTCCCTATTCTCCCTCCATGCTGGCCCCCACCCCACCGCCTCCCCCTGGCTCCTCCCTCTTCTCTTCTCCCTCTAGCTCCACGCCCGTCGCCTCTAAGCCGCCTCCCCCCCTGGTCGGCGTCGTGCCATGGGCAGCCTCCTCCTTACCATGTTGTCGTCGCCCTCTGCCTTCTACCCTCCCGACCTTCCCTCTACACGAGCCACATATGATGTGCCTGGCATGGTCCAACACTAGATGTTTTCAAAATTTTTGCTATTTTTAAAACCCCAAACGGTCAAATGATCGGATTTTTTAAAATCCGAATGTTACGGGCAAAACGAGCCAAAGGGCCCATGCCGGGCATGGCACACTACGCCAAAAAGCCCCCAACGGGCAGATTTTTTCTTGGACCGTGTCGTGCCAAGCACGTTCCACCGTGCCGATGCAGCCCACCCGCCTCCCCTCCCCTTTTCTCCCTACCCCGAGCCGCCGAGCACCACACCTGCCACATGTGCCCACCTGCTGGACGCGGAAAGTGCCCCTGTCGCCATTCACACGCCCGCACCGCCACTGCCTTCTTCTCGCGTCGGCCGCCACCCCGCTGCCTCCTCCCTCCGTGCTAGCCCCCAGCCCTATCCACCCTTCCCCCTCCCCCTCCTCCCTTCGCGCCAGCCCTTGCCCCGTCATCTCCCCCGTGGGTCATGGTTGTTGCCTCCGTGCTGGTCACCCCCTTCTCCATCCGTGTCAATCGTCGCCTCCCCCACCCTCTCTCTTCTCCCTCTGTGGTGACCCCCGCCCCACCGCCTCCCCCTGGCTCCTCCCTCTTCTCCCTCCCCCTCTTCTCTTCTCCCTCTAGCTCCGCGCCCCATCGCCTCTGAGCCGCCCCCTCGCCGGCGTCGGGCCACGGGCAGCCTCCTCCTTACCATGTTGCCACCGCCCTCTGCCTTCCGTCCCCCTCCCGACCTCCCCTCTATGCAAGCCACATATGTTGTGCTTAGCACGGCCCGACACTGTGTGTGTCCTGTCGGACCGACCTACCATGCTGGGGTGGCAGCCCAAGCATGGTCTGTGCCTTCGTGTCGTGCTGACCCAGCCCGTGTACAGTGTGGGTTGTGCCGTGCCTGGGTTGGGCCAAAAGTGTCGTGCCTCTGGCTAGCCTGGTCGGCACAGCCCATCTGGCCACCTCTATCCTACCCCCTCAAGTTCCAACCCCTCACACGACGTCCCCATGCATGCCGCCATTGCCTGTTGTTATTCCCACCGTGCCCCTTCCCTTCCCCCGCATAGTCGTCGCCTCGCGTCCCCACCATATCCCTCCTCTTTCCCCACCGGCCCATGCCTCCAGCCACCCTCACCGGCCGTCGCTAATAGTTTTCTATAAATAGTCATACCTCCCTATGCCACCTTTCCCCCTATGCCACACTGGATTGATCCCCACCCCCTCTGGCCTCAATCCCCAATCGCATCCCCCTCCTGTACCTCCCTCGGCCTCCCGTAACTAGCACCCTTGCCTCCGTCCACTCACATGTCTGGATCTAGAAGAGGTCAAGCCCATTGCAAGGATATAGAAGAGAAGGATGGCAGGATCTAGAAGAGGACTTTGTCGTGATCTGTAAAAGGAGAACGACAATGTTGAGATCATAGGGGGAATTGATCACATGCCACACCTTATATATGGTTTTAATCATTTGGGACTAAGTTCCCGGTAATAGATCAAATGCCACATATTTCATGAGCCACTTTATCATTTGCCATTTTGGAGAAAAAATTCCAATTTTGTCCCCTGTATTCTTCCTCCCCTTCTTCTTCCTTGCTACGTCCCTCACCTCCCCCAGCCAACACCACCCCGAGCTGATGCCACCTGGATCTGCACCAGACTACCTCGGATCCAGCCGCCGCTCCTCCTCTGCTCACACGAAGCTCGAGTCGACGTCGTCGGCCGCCAATGCCCGGAGGAAGAGAGGGAGGCGGTGGCGGTAGGGGTGAGGGGGAAGGAGATAGAGGCGGAGGCGAGGGAGGGGGCAGTTGGCGGCACGAGAGCAGGGTGAGGAGAGGGCGCGTAGGAGGAGGGACGCCTGGAGGGGGCGGAAGAGGCGGTCGGGACTAGCGAGGTGGGAGATGCATGAGTTGGAGAGAAGCGTTAGGGGTGGAGGAGGAGGAGTGGCGGGATTGGGGTGGGTGAAGAGGAGGGAGAGAGACGAGAAGGCAACGGTGCTGTGATGCTGCGGGGGAGAGGGGCGGTCGGTGGTGTGAGGACAGGAGCGAGGGGAGGGGTGGAGGAGGGGAGAAGCACTGGGGGCGAGGGGAGAAGCGTTGCGGGCGGCGCGGGGGCAGGGGTGAGGGGAGGGGGCGGAGGAGGAGGGGAGAAGCACCGGGGGTGGAGGAGGAGTGGCGGCTACCATGGCAAGAAGAAGAAGGTGAGGAAGAGAAGGGGTGGAAGAAGAAGAGGGAAGAAAACATGGATAGAAACGTCCAAAGTTGCAAAATAACAAAACTGCAAGGAAAGGTGTGACAAATAATCAATTGCAATGAATATAATGATATTTTGTAGAAACCAACTATAAGGTGTGGTAAAATGGCAAATTTCTCGAGATAATAGTTGTCCTTTAGTTTATGTTTCTCTTTGTTTCCTTTTTTCCCTAATTTCTTGCTATTCTACATTTCTCTCAGATCTGATGGTGTAGCGTCTTGTGCTGTGGTCTCAAAACGATTGTCTGGATTGTTGACCTTGAGCTCTAGTCGAATCTGAACGCCAAGATGTTAAGTTGTCAACTATTATCTTTTTATTTGTTGTCAAGTTTAGAAGTCTTGAAGTTGTATGATGCACTGAATTTGGAATTGTTGCTAAAAATATTCCATTATTGGTTTGCATTTTTGGCTTCTAACATGCTGCTGTCCGAGACATGGTTTTGCGGGCAGCGCGCATAGGCGACGAGTATGGACGAATCTCTCATGGTATGTCCCATGGGGAAAATAAATTTTATGACAAGTACCTTGTGAAACGCTACATTGTATATCTGACAATTGAATATATGTGGAGGAGAGACCTCACAGGAGTCCTCCATGTAGAATTTATTTCCTTCCGCAGGTAAAAAATAGTCTCATCTCATGGACAAGCACTACCACTCTACCATGCTCACGGCGCCCGCCCGTTTGCCATGCCTACCAGCAGGTGAGCTCGAACACGTCAGAGAATGAAATGTGGGTTCAAGCCTATCTGATGAGGTGGCACACTGAAAGTACCATGTTCTTTCGGTCCTGCTGCCGATCAATTTTTATATCATCGATCTAAATATCCAGAGATATTATCTGCCGAAGAAAAATTTGAGAAATGTGAACATACTTATACACACCCACTCACATGTGGGTGCATCCTTAGCACAAATATATAGTAATACATTTTACTTTTCATGAAGCGTAAATCTTGCAATAATGATACGTGTGGTTCGTACACTAATACACACACTTCAATTGCACTTCGACGAACTACAGACCCAATATTTCATGATAAAGACACCAAAACAGCTAAACATAAAGAATACTGCAATAATTGCAGTACTTCTGGGATCTGGTCATCCATGTAGATGAGGCATGTTAGAAACCGCCCGTGGACCGAGTCTGGCCAAGGTGGCTCTCATCCCAAACCCTAGAGGTCAGAAATTATAAATAGGAGGTACTATTCATTGTAAAAGATTGATCGATGGATGAAGGAATAAAAGAAGCAAGACGCCCTCCTACATCTCTGTGTTCTATCTCTTGTTTAATTCTTGTGTTCATGCATTGTTCTTACGATTCGAGTTTGTTCACGAGGTTATCGCCGGATCGACTCGCCAATGACGGTTCCTCAACACGTTATCAAGACGATCGACTCTCCTCGCGATCGAAAGGTAACCGTCGATGAACGACACTCGTAGATTGAATCGCTTTTTCTAGATTGCTTTCAATTCGCAAATTTGGCTTTCTAGATTGTTTTCTTACGGTGCAAACTGTTCTAATCTACCGCGAGCCGACTTGAAGTCGCCGCCAAGCCGATCGGTGGATTGCATGAAAGAGTAGATGATGATTGTACCGTGAGGTTGTAGATAAAATCGCATGGAAGGCACCATATGCACGCACCGCCGCAGCGGTTGTCACTACCTCCGCGACACGTTATCGGCCGGCATAGTCCGCCATCACGTATCGCCACGAGGCAACGACAGAGCCACGCCGCCAAAGACGCGGCAAGCATGCACATGTCGGATGAAGCCGCTACCGACGTTAGTAAGTCCGCACTATATTACATTGCATACATCGGCATGAATAAACGAGAACCAAAAAATCACCGACGCCTCAGAGCCGCGTTGCCGCCGACTTGGAGTCGCACCACCACCTTGAAGTGCCGCCCTACCCATGGCCGCCAAAGACGCGGTTCACGGTCCACGGCCGCCTCTCCGGCCGCATACGCGCAGCCGCCACCACCGAGCTCGCATGGCCGCCACCCAAGAAAGAAAAAGGGCCGAGAGGACTCGCCGGACCGCATGGGCGCCGCCGCATGGCCGCCGAGCTCGCCACGACGCCGCGAGCCGCCCGCGCAGGCCGTCGGCCGCCGCCGCGCGCCGCCCTCGTGGTTGCGCCACCGCCGCCGCACTCGCCTCGGCGCCAAACTTGCCATGCATCTCGCGGCCCGCCGCGACGCTGCCTACGCCGCGACGGCCGCGCGCCTCAACGCCTCCTCCTCGCGCGCCCTCGGTGGCCATCAGAGCGCGCCGCACCGCGCCGCTCGCCGCTTTCTCCGCCGCTTCCCACGCCGCACCGCCGCCGCCGGCTGCCTCACGCCGCCGGCCGGCGCTGCTCGCCATCGCGCGCGCGATGCACGACGCCGCCGCGCCCGCAGCAGCGGCGCTGCGCGATTTTCGGGCCGACCACACCGGGCGCTCGGCCGCCGGTGCGTCGCTCAACCGGCCACGCCAGCTACTACCGGGCCTCGAGCCGCTGCCGGCTCCGCCCGCGCGCAGACACCTCACCGCTCGCTGCGCTGTGTGCTCCGCGATGAGCGCGACGCCGCCTCGAAAACGGCAGGAAACCCTACCCCACCTGCGCCTCTAATGGGCCAAAGCATGAAACGGCCCAAAAGAAAAGAAAAAAAAAAGGAGAAAAACGCATGAAAAAAAGGGGAAATTTGCAAAAGGGACCCTTGGAATTCTGAAAATTTCAAGTTTTTTTTCGTGAATACAGAAATTTTATGGAAAACCCCCTGGAAATTGGAAAATTACACGAATTTTCTCTCAGAATTGAGATTTCGTGTTTTAACCCTCGAAAATTGCAGAATTTGCCAGAAAATACCTTTTCTAGCAGAGAAGGGTCTCGGGAATTCAATTTTTGAATCAATTTTTGCATTTGAAGCATGTTTAACTTTGTTATTGTTATTTCTATGCAATCTATTTACCGCATTTACTGTTTTGATTATCTGTGATTGTTTATATTGCTTTTAATCACTGAAAATAGCAGTAAATCATGAAAAATGCATAGAAAAATACGGGAATACGAACCTGAAGTTCGATGAGCATTATGAGAATTTTGCAACCATTTTATGCAGATTACTAGCAAGAATCCTTTGAACTTTTGCACGAATATGAAGATGATCGCATCACGAATCAGAATTAAGAACTGACCAAAGATGGCGATTTTGTATAAAATTTGTATCAATCTTCAATTATGTGGTAATGTAATCACAGATGAGCGTAAGATCGAGAAGACTCTCTACCTTTCACCCAAACGCAGATAATCCGCGACGCAACTATCGCCAAAGACGGCTACATGAAGTATGCCGAATTAATTGACATCATGCAAGTTATGGAAACTCAAGGTGATGTTCTAGAAAGAACTTCATCTTGCACCATCTAGTAGCAATGTTGGCCATGAAGCCATCGCTAGCAGCTACAGTGATGAAACCTCTCACAAATGAGAGGAGCAAAAGGGTAAGGTCGTAAGGCCGCACATTATTGATGCTTTACGCCTAAGAAGAAGGGCAAATGATAGCATGAGACATACCTCGCCATTGCAGCACAGAGGATCCACATCCATTAGCCGCACTTATGAATGTGAATGAACCTAGTAATGACCCCATCATCCCTCCTTTGGACATCGCAACGGCCACAAGTAGTCGCCAAGAGGAGAAGATCGCGATGGAGCCGATTTAGCGTAAGTTCAAATACTTCGCTTATTAGATCCAAAGGCACGCATTGCACTCTGACCTTTTATAGAAACTTGCGCTTGCAATTGAAGCGTAATTTTGAATTATTGAATAATGGTTGCAAGCTCTAGGAGTGCAAAGCATTAAATTCTTATTATGAGTCCTGCAAGACTTATTTTCCGTCTTTATAATAGCAAGTTACGCTCGATATCCAAGTATTTTATTTATGTGTTGCTTGCTTTCTGCTACATATTAATAAAGTATATTATATTAGAACGTGTGTGGTGCCCTATGGAGGAAGTGTGCTTAGCATGTAGCGGCACAATGAAAACCATCCTAAGAGAAATGAAAAATTTTCCAGTCGATCAGCAAGAATGCTGGTAGTCTTACGACAATCGCAGGCAGCGATACTTGTATAATAGGCTCGTGAAGGGCCACAATTATACTCCCAATGGGCACAACTTTGGTCATTGAAGAAGACTTGTTGTACCCTAATCGACTAGAACTCTCAAGGATATTTGCGCTAATCAGCCTGTGTAGAGATCAAGAAGAGTATGGTACAGAATACATGCTCATTAGAAAGCGTGAAGAAAGTGAAAAATAGCATTAGAATGTCTTCCTTCATATGAAATCGACTATACTACACTAATATTAAGGCACCGCAAATTATAACGCCTTGAAAACCGTATTTAGAAGCTCAACTTATCTATCTCTCGCATGATAGATTATGCGCCTAGGTCTTAGGATAATGAGAGATATAATTAACAATTCACAGGACATAATATGAATATAAAGAATTTCCGAACTGAAGATTTTGTGCCCGCATGTGCCATCGGGAAATTAATTATCGACCTTTTGCTCAAAGCGAAGGATGAAGTCCTCGCATTCCCGGATCGTATCCAGGAGACTTTTATGTCCTATACAACCCCGTAAGGGTCAATTAGGTATTTTATGGTGCTCATCGATGCTTCCTCTGAATGGTCGCGACGATGTTTATTGTCTACGAAACCATGCTTTTGCAAAGCCAATCTCGCAGATAATTAAATTAGAAATATTTTCCGATCATCATATGAAGTCCACCTAAATGGACAACGAGAATTTACTTTGAAAGCATTTGATGATTATTGCATGAAAATGGGAATTAAAATTTGAGCATTCTGCATCGCATATCCACACCCGAATGGACTAGCGTAATTTTGAAGAATTGTAATTTACCAACTATATGTTGGGGACACGCATCCGCCAGAGCAGCTCTCATCATTTTTAGACCATCGCCTATAACATCCATCCAACTATGCAACTAGTGCAAGGGTCAAGATCAAAACTCCTCATCTTCGCAGTTTGGTTGCAAGGGTTATATACCTATACCACCACCGCAGCGAACTGAAATGGGTCTTCTCCGAAAGTCTGGGATATACGTTGGTTATGAGACAGCATCCATAATCAAGTATTTGGACCATATGATTGGAGATTTGTATAATGCCCGATTCGCTGATAGTACATTAGATGAGGTTAGTTTCCCGTCATTAGGGGGAGGAAATCAACCCTTGATGATAATGTCGGGAAACAATTGAAGTCTAGAAGACAATTGAAATCTATGCATATGACCCGCGCACTAGTGAAGCAAATAGAGAAGTCCAGAAGATAATTGCAGTCCAGAAGATAATTGAATTGAAGTCTAAAAGACAATTGAAGTCCAGAAGATAATTGATTCGCAAGTTTTAGCGAATCAGCTGCCAGACCACTTTAGTGATTTGAAGAGCGTGACCAAGTTGCATTTGCCTGCACGCAATGCACCGGAGAGGGTTGAAATACCGATGAAGGTATCCCTAATCCCGCCCTAAGGCCTCTGAAGGACGAACTCCGCCTCGAATCCGAAAGCAACCGGGACGCCGTGAAAAAGGATAAGAAGGACTTGACACAGTCGATCACCAAAGTGCCCCCATAACTAGAAGGGGAGCCAGTTGAGACTGCATCGGTATGGAACCTTCAGAAAAGGCATATCAGAATTGAACATCCCCATGAAAGGAGACATCAGCATGGATGTGTGCGCACACATCGGAGAGTAAAAACTAAAGGACTTGCCTGCAATTGGAAGCAAGAGTGAGCAAGTAGAAGCATTAGAAGAATCGCCCCTTGAAGAAATAGCTATAAAATTTATGACCTCGGGAGAATCTTTGAATATGACAACAGCCAATGTCGACATATACTTTGCAAAGAAACTTGTCACAATCATCAATCTTGATTCAGAGCCTATATTGCCTGCTGAATGAAAAAAAATCGGATTGAAAGAAGGCAGTAGAAACTAAATTATTCTCTCCGAATAAAAGAAGGGCGTTTGGGCCTGTAAGCCGTACGTCTCCCCTTGTGCACCCTGTAGGGCATAAGTGGATATTTGTTCGAAAGAGAAATGAAAAAAAAAACAAGGCTCGTTGAATAAGGTTTTATTGAACATCCAGGAGATGATTATGAAGAAACCTATTCCCCGGTCATGGGCGGAACTCCTTTTAGACATTTATCTCAATGGCAGTGAACTTGAAGTTAGAATTGAAATTGATGGATGGGGTACCAGCATACCTTTATGAAATATTGGATTCGGACATTTATATGAAGATACCTGAATGTATCTCTGTCCCGAACCAAGATAGAGCAAATAGAAATATGTATAGTGTGAAACTCAGAAAGTCATTGTACGAACTTAAGCAATCAAGCAGAATGTGGTATAATCGCTTGAAGCGACTTTCTATGCAAGAAAGGCTACACGAAAAATGAGAATAATCTCTGTGTATTTATACAACGATTCCAGAATGAATTTTGTATAATCTTAGAGTATGAAGATGATTTGAATATCATCGGAACCCTGAAGGATATTAGGAAAGCAAGCTCTTACCTGGAGTCGGAGTTCAAATGAAAGATTTGGGTGAAAACCAAATATTGCCTAGGCTTGCGCTTGGGCATGCCCCAAGGATATTAGTACATCACCAACCCACACTCGTAAGGTGTTAGAAAGGTTTGACTTTGAAATGGCATACCCTTTGAAAGTGCCAATGGTCGGGAGAGCTTTGCAGCAAGACAAGGACCCGCACAAACCTAGAAAAGAGGTGGAGGAAGTCCTGAGACCGGAATTCCCATATTTAAGTGTGATAGAAACACTCATGTATTGAATAAACTGTACTAGACCAGACATTGCATTTGCCGTGAACCTATTAGTAAGGTATAGTCTGTAACCTACCAAAGGCATTGGCGAGTGGAATGAAGGACATCTCCGATACCTCTAAGGAAGCAAAGAACTTGGTACATTCTACTGAAAGAACAAAGACTTAACTATGAATGGCAATGCAGATAACGGGTACTTGTAGGACCCGCATACAGCCAAATAGCAAACAGGCTATGTATTCCTATGTGGTGGAACCGTAATTCCATAAAATCGTCTAAGCAAGTGTCTTGTACCGATTTGACGAACCACTCGAAAACAATAGCACTACACGAGGCCTCACGAGAATGTGCTTGCTTCGGCGGATGATTCACTACATCCAGCGATTATGTGGATTGAATACCGCACAAACTCCCACTATTATCTATGAAGATAATGCGACTTGTGTTGCACAAGTGCGGATGGGTTATTGTGAAGAATCCTCTTACAAAAGCATATCAACCCCAAGTTCTTCTATGCTCATGAATTGCAAAAGATGAACGTAATCAAAGCATCTTGCATACTAGGTCATGTGAGAATCTTGCAGATTTATTCACTAAGTCACTTCCAGTGCCTAGCTTTGAAAGATGCATATGTGGAATTGGAATGACGAGACTTAGAGAAGTGCAGATCTGTGGGGAGAACCTTCACGAACTCATTACTAAAGCTTGATCACGAAGACCGAGTACCCAAAAGGTAAATCACGGAGATTAAATGAAATTGGGTGGATTGTACTTTTTCCCTTGACGAGTTTTCCCAAGTTTCTGGCTAAGGTTTTTAATGAGGCAATTCGTGCAGCATAGCAGAACATGATTCATGTACTCTTTCTCCGAATTTTTCCCACTGGGTTTTTATGGAGTTTTGATGAGACATGGACATGAAGGATGAGTGCCCAAGGGGGAGTGTTAGGAAACCGCCCAGACCGGAGTCCCGCCCAGGTGGGCTCCTCATCCCAAACCCTAGCAGGGTCGTAGCCTATAAATAGGAGGTACTATTCATTGTAAAAGATTGATCGATGGGTGAAGGAATAAAAAGAAGCAAGACGTCCTCCTACATCTCTGTGTTGTATCTCTTGTTTAATTCTTGTGTTCATGCATTGTTCTTACGATTCTGAGTTTGTCTACGAGGTTATCGCTCGGACTGGACTCGCCAGCGACGGTTCCTCAACAAAGCCTACCACGCTGGCACGGATGGTGGTTTCAAAAGGCCAACCCTACTTATTTTTTAAAAAGAGTATAAGGCGGATGCAGTATGCATACATAACAACATCTCATTCACACCATCACACACGTCCTCACATATGTATACGTTTCCTACACACGCTGATTTTTTTTTTTTTTGAAAATACCAGACCTGGTGGAGTGTAGACACGCTTTTTAACTTAACACGCACATGTATAAATACTATTTTTTATTTGATGGGACACATGAGGTTCGAAACTCCCAAAATCCAACCCTGACGGGCAGCTCGCTCATCCAGCGTAGCTAGCCATCCGAGTGCCAACTAGATCCTCGACTGATTTCGTGCGAGCCGTAACTGCCGCGATTCCTTTCTAAGTGCACTGGAGAATTGTCGTAGCTTCGGGTGGGTGCGGGGAATTTTTTTATTAATCTTTTTTCAGATTTAATTTTAAAATTAATCTCCGACGCACTTTATTTCCAATTCTAACCCATTTGATCGTACCATCATCCATAACGTGACAAAATAACATTGTTACGTCAGCCTATTCTAGGTAAACTCTTGTTATACCACGAGTGGTGACGTAAAAATCTTACTTTGTCACGTCATCACCAATGACGCGACAAAAAGTGTATTTTTACGGACTTCTTCTATAACGTAACAATGTTGTTTTGTCACGTCATGGATAGTGACGTGATCAAAATGGTCAGAATTAGAAATAAAATGCGACGTGGTTAACTTTAAAATTAAATTTGAAAAAAATTAATTAATAAAAAAAGTTCAGGTGCTAACTCCATATATTATATGTGCTCATCCTAATAAAGCTAATATTGAACTTCCGAAAGTATAGTTTAACTCCATTTCCCAGATGCTATCAAGCCCATATGCCAAATGTTTAGTACCATACTATTTTAACCTTTTTCAAGAGAAGGTATACATCATCTCCCGTCCATACACGCACAGAACAGAGGAAACACACACAGCACTACGAAAGGAGGCATAACTCCAACCACAAGGCCGAGCACATCGATCGGAGAAAAAGGGAACCGTAAACACGCAGAAACAAGACGAAATCCTATAGTGCAGAAAAGCTCAAGGCTTCTTTCACCCTGTAAAAGATTTGACAACAAAGACGACATGATCTTATTAGTGGCTACGCCGGCATCGATCTCTGGAGATGGATTGCACTTTGCACAGTGGTGTGGCTGCCTTGGTGGGAGTGTGTCAGTGCAGAGATTGCCATCGACTGGAGTGACGTAAGGCATCTTCATGTGTTGTGGAGTGACGTAAGGGCATCTTCATGTGTTGTTACTGACACTGCGTAGCATCCATGGTGGCAGCTTGCCGCTGTTTACTTGTGCCGGGGACGGTTGAGGTTCTGCCTCCCCTCCTGCTCCTCTAGATTGATATGACCTGCAATGGTGAAGAGTTACGTTGCTAGATCATTGGTAATGTGAGTGCATTGTCCAATCGCGGTACAATGACAGGTTCGGCTAGCAAGGTGAAACAATCTAGCTCACGTAATTCATACAGAAAGCCAACGCATAACATCTAGCCAAGTTGCTTTCAGGCATGAATACATTATCTCAAGGACTCGATTCAATGGACTAACAACGCTCGATTGAAACAATTCATTAGCTTAAGTTTTTGAGAAGCTATTGTATAGTCAATATTTTTGCTAAGTCCTCGAGGTAAATGCACATCATTAACTAATTAATCTACTGCTAGACATGCGTGAGATCATTATGGGACAGAAAGGAAAACATAGCCAATATTTTTTTCAAGAATAATGCAGACAATTCTACTTTATTTTAGTGGTACATTAAGGAGCAAAATATAGTACATATAGTGGAAGCATAATACCCAATATTTAGAGTCGGCATGGAATCTGGAACCGTAACTGCTGTAGGTGAAGGTGAGCTTGTTGTTGCTCCATTTGGCTGCTCCTGGTGATGAGTATTGAATAAATCATTATTGTTCTCTTTCTCTTTCCCTGTTTCGACGAGGTGCTTTGAAAAATACCAACAACAGAAGAGTTTAGCCTCCGGCCAATACAACACTAGGTCATCTTGCAGTAAACAAGAAAGAAGTTTTACCTTTTGCAGTTGATCATTCTGATCTGTAAGTGACTTCTCCTGCACAATAGAAGACAGTTGATTGTAAGAACATATGTTAGCATAAACCTTTATCAACTTTGTGCATTTCCTGACACAATTTTAGCACAGGTTTGTTGCCGGACCGGCTACAGTACCTGCCAACAGTCTCAACTGCTTTAATTTTCATTGTTTCTTGGTAATGTGCTGTGTAACAGCTATTGAGACATTCCTTCGCATTCGATGTGCACCAGAACACAGTTTTACAGCCCTGCCCTAAGTCCTTGTTCGATTTTCTCTCTTAATGCAATGGCCGGCAGTTATGCCATTCACTTTATATATATATATATAGGACACCCGTTTCGTACTCCTGAGAGTATGTACTCCCACTTTCAATATATCACTTTAACACACATATTATACTTCTTTATCATTTTCAGTATACTTACATACCAATTATAAGATATTCCAATGCGATTTGATTGAAAAATATTCATTGGAGCCCTTTGTTTTTTGCTATATACCCCTTTTCATATATAATAGAAGTATATATACAAATTTTGCTATAAAAAGTGAAATTTAATGAAATTTGTCTTGGAACTCACTTTGGAGTATCTTATAATCATTATTGAAGTATACTCAAATAGATAAAGAGGTATCATCGTACGATTTAAGTGGTATATGAGAGGTGGGAGTACCATACCATTTTCATATATATATATAGAATAAGTTATTCTACGCTCTGAATAGATATTCTGCGCACGGCGCGCCGGCCCACACTCCCCCTGCGCTAAGCGAGGCGCGCCAGCTCCCACGCTTCCCGCGTGGGATCTACAGTAAAACACAAGCGCGCGCGCTGCAATCGGCAATAAAAGTCTTGGTATCGTCCAATCTAGCAGTAAACCCACATAAATCCATGTTTTGTACGTGAATGTGTCTTTCTCTTGTTGTCGCAATAACTTTTGATTGGAAGCTTCGATTCATGAACGGTTTTCATCGGTAGCTTAGTGACGACGAGGGTAACAGGATGATATAAGTCTCGCAAATAAAAACATATGTGCGTTTACTAAAAGATTTCACTGCATCGCTAAAAGAGATTTACTTACGGCCTCCAGGTGACTTTACTGTCATCTTAGCCAACTAGTACAGACAAGTAAACAGCTAATTAGAAATAATAAGTTTCTTGTTTTGTACATAAATATTATTTTTTTTGTTTTCGTAATAATTTTTTATTGGAAGCTCCGATTCACGAACGGTTTTCACCGGTAACTTGGTGATGACGAAGATAACAGATTGATATAGGTCTCACAAATAAAAACCTCTATGCGTTTACTAGAAAAGATTTACTGTATCGCTAAAAAAAAATTACTACCGTCTCCACATAAATTTACTGTTCTTTTACAAAAAGATTTACTTGACTCCATTTGTAGTTTACTGCTCTGTTACAAAAAAATATTTACTTCAACCTCCACATGACTTTACTGCTCTGTTACAAAGAGATTTCATGCAACCTCTACATGACTTTATTGCCATCTTAGCCAACTAGCAAACAATCGGTTTCTTGTTTTGCACATGAACGTTTTTTTCTTGTTTTTGCAATAACTTTTGATTGGAAGCTCCGATTCACGAACGGTTTTCACCGATAGCTTGGTGACGACGAGGATAATAGAATGATATGTCTTACAAATAAAAACCTCTATGCGTGTTTACTAAAAAAGATTTATTGTATCGCTAAAAGAGATTTACTACGGCCTCCACATGACTTTACTGCCATATTAGCCAACTAGTACAGACAAGGAGACAACTAACTAGCAAACAATCGTTAGAAGGTATTAATCTATATATATATATATATATATATATATATATATATATATATATATATATATATATATATATATCGAGAGAGACATTCACTAGGTTCAACTGTCCAATAATTTGTTCTTTCATTTTGTAACTTCATTTGTTATAGAATATATTGTTGTGTTGAAGAACTAGATGTTCGAATAAGATTTAAGCAGAACAAAATAAAACGGTGCTGCCAGCAGACTGTTTATGTTGAATTTCATTAAAAAACACACTGGTCTCCCTGAAATATGCGCATGGTTCTTTCTTCTTTTTTTCGGCAATGGTGTATTTATGGAGGCTCGATTGCTCATATCAACAATATTACTTAGTGGTCCTTGTCAGGGTTCAGAATTTCGTTTTCGAAAAAATTTCGTTGGTGGGCGAAATAGCCGAAATCCCCGAAATTTCGGAATTTCGGTCTGAAATTTCGGTGGGTTTTCAAACTGATTTGAATCAAATTTGAATTTAAAATTTAAAATAATCGCAAAAAATAATGCCTCGCATGGGAATCGATCCTCGGTCTCTAGGGAACCAACGAGTGGGCCTTGCCACTGTGCCGCTTCATCTTCTGCTTTTATACTAGTATTTACTCCTTTTAACCCTTCAAATTCCTTCAAATTCAAATCAACCAAAAAAATTTGAACGAATTGAATTTATTTCGGATGGGGACGAAATGAACGAAATTTCGGACATTTCGGCGACATTTCGCCGAAATTGTGAACCCTGGTCCTTGTACATGCAGCATGCAAACCACAAGGGAATCTCAATGAGGGTAGCATACCTTCTTCTGAAGCTCAGATATTGAATCAAACAGAAGCTGATTCTGTAAAAAAGGCAATGATATTCTATAAGATTTGAATTTGAAATTGGTAAATGAAGCAAACTAGTTCTGCACATTATCAACACAACTTGTTCACCTTTCTTGATCTTATGTGCTTCAAAGAACTGTCGAGTTGTTGTTCCAATTGTTGGAGTTCTTTTATGGTCAGTGCGTCTAATTGTTCACCTAAGAGTTGCCTTAAGTTGAAATAGGCCAAAACACCTGTTAGCACTCATCATATAACCAGAATGAGGATGCTCTTATGAAAGTATATAATACCTTTGACTCTTCTCAAGTGCTTCGAGTTTGGTCTTTAACCTCCCATATTCATCTCCCCAATTTTCCTAGGAGGAAAAGAATATCAAATACATCTAATCAGCAAGTATAGCTGGAAGAAACTAATCTCTTAACTACATGGGCGTAGATAGTTTTCCAACAACTAAGGATGTTATTTACCTGGTTTTTAATATTTGGATCCAGTACAGCTCTTTCTTCAAATGAGTAACGTTGGTAACGATCAAGAATCCCTTCCATATTACTAAAGAAATGTCACATAATAATGTCATGCATGCAGCAAGAAACAACCGAGATCTCACATTTGAATATAACCAAACAAATACTCAGATACGATTTTTCATACTTTCGATATTACAGAATCCGTGATGCACAAATTCGTACAAAAATTACGTCCTATGACTTGAGTTATTGAAAATGACGAGGCTTAATTTTCTCCTTATTTAAAAGGTGCAATACACATTGGACTATTATGTGATGATAACTCGGATAATGGTTGGATAAAGTTGTCAAGCACCTTGTATGGCAAAGTGGCAAACACATGAACGTTTGCAGGTAATATCATCATCACATGCACTGTCTACCTTAAAGAGTTATAGAGAAGCAAGGAACTCAAGCAACTGAGGGTGCTACAGAGGTGAATTCAGAAAGGGTTTTTGGAATCGGACGACGGTTACAAAGTAATTTGTGATGTAATAACAATTCTTATATAGAGAGAGCTACTTATACTCTCTTAGTTTGTGTTTTATATGCAAATTGTGCATTGCTTTTACCATAAATAGGGTGGCACTAATCTGTTCTTAGTCATTCAATTAGTTAATTAACATCGACAATTTTGCAGGAATAAAGTGGTGATGTTTAAGCAATTGCTTTCTATAGTAGCTTAGTGTGGCAATATATTTAGATTTCAACAATCTAATAATGGAATTACTACAAAATGGTAAACTATCGCAGCATCATTAAATTAGAATGGCTTATGTGTCACCAAACTAACTCTTAAAGTCTCTACAGACGGTATGCATTATTGTAAACTAGAAATTTTTACCAAGGGCATAGTGTTCTCAAAAGAAGAAATCATGTGAAGAAAATTTATTAAGGGCTCCATACAAGTACAAGCTAAATTTTCATGACAAAAGGGAGAAAATTATATTATTAAGTAAAGGTTACATTACCTGGCTTTGAAACAACAACCTTAAGTAGGTAGTATACACATATATTATTAAAATTTAAAAAGGTGATTGCGGCACATTAATGTCCTACTCATCTATAGGTCTGTCTATCCATCTATAAATATAGATCATAAACATTATTTTGGTTACCATTGTGTGATGTGCTTACAATGTTGGATGCACTCTTGTGAAATTATACATGTTGACTTATTAACGAAGAAAAATGGTTGTTTTCTCTTAGCTAGACCTCCAACTTTACCATTACACAATAATATGACAGATTATGTTAGCTGTTCAACAATCCAACATTTTGTAATTTTATACTCAATTCTTATCACAAAATAAATCCTTTAGATCAGATCATCTACTTCGGAAACTTAATTTTCAGATACTTACAACAAAAACACTGATATACACTGAATAAATCAATTATCAAATAACTAAAGCTTTTTTCCTTTAATATTGAATAAAAGAGATTAACATAGTTTTGCCTAACGAGTAAAGAGTAACAAATAAAATATTAAAGATGGTTTTAGCTCAAACCAAATCATATTGTTATGTCGATATGTCAGTTATGTATATATTTCGACATAGGATGATATGGTGTATATATTTCGACATAGGATGATATGGCGTGGGATTGAGGAGGATGAAGATGCAAAGGAGGATAAATTGGCGAAGGTGAGGTTCGCCCTCGAGTCGGTTGGACTTGGTTCGGTCGAGGCTCTGATCTTTGCCGAAACTTGGTGAGGCAAACTTTGTCTATTTCTTGGTTGAGTTTCTCCTCTTTTACATCTGCTCCTTTTATAGACTAAGCAAACAGGATTTTCGAAAATCTGAGAGCACAAACCGAATTGGAAAGCTAAACTAGCATATTCTCTAACACGATCTCTTAAGGAGAAACTAACTCTATCTAATCTCTTAAGGAGAAACTATCCTATCTCTAACCATTTTGATCCCCTTCCCTTGCCGCAATATCTACTGCTGCCTCCTGGTCCTCGGTTGCCATATCAGCAACAGTATCCGACTCGGCAATAATGCCCGAGTCCGATACGGTTACAGCAGTCCCGGCCGAAGGAGTTGCAGCCGTGTTGCGTCGTCGTATCTGATACGTCTTTCCAACAAAGGCGTCCACAACATAGGATGCTACAAGGTATCTCAGCATGTAATTATTTTCCTAGAATCTCCTTTTTTAACAACAAAAGTTCACAGTTTGCTAAAACAATCAAACCTCACAATCAAAATTGTCAACCATGTATAGTCTTGGTGTTCACTGAAACTAAAAGCGTAAGCTATATCACCATGTATACCACTTAGAATTGATACAAACAGTTTGGTATAATAGAGCAGCCTCCTAATATATGACGCATAAATGCACAGTGGGGATCATGCATGTTGAGAGAAATGGTGCTTCTGAAATTTCCGAAAATAATGAGAAAAATAATACCGGTTCTCTGGATCATAAAGGCTTTGATACTAAATCGCTTCTATAGGAAGAGCTGTTATTTCTATAGAATTTGAAATATTAACCATTAATTACATGGCAAACTCAACTTTGATTATTTTTAAAAATAAGACACCGGATAAATCCTTCTCATTACTATTATTTACATGACAAGCTTAACTGCGTTTTAAAAAATACGACGCTGGACAAATTCTTCTTACTGCTTTGTTTAATTTGGGGATGACAGATATCATCTGAATTAAAATCACCAATATGCACGTACAGCTACATGTTGAGAATGAACAAGAAAACAAAGAACAACTGACAACCCAGTAGTGATAAATAGCATCTTGCTATGCGTTTACGAAGAAAAAAGTCGGCGAACGTCACACAATTAATACATTATACAATTCTCCTAATTCGTACAGAAGAGCATAATCATATGTTAAAACCTGTAGACACTAGTCAAGTTCCATCCAACGATCCATCTCAACTTTCACAAATTATCTTTCTTTTCGCTTCGCCAGTACATATTAATTAGCCATGAATCCTGACCTCTTGCTCCACTGCTAAGCTGAGACTTGACATACTAATTAACAAATTAAATCACCTTAAAAGTTAAAACCTATCTTGCATGTGTTAATCACCAGTACTACTTCTACTCGTACTTCAATGCACACCAGCGTCATCGAACTATATAATCCAGGAAATACCGAAATACTAATATTAGAAATAAAGTACCAGCAAGTACATCCCGATGGCGAGCTGAGCAGCAAGCGATTCCACGGTCGAAACAAGGCGAGCTTAGATCGCCCATGCAAGCAGAAGCCACACAATATAGCACGAAATAATAACCGCACATGCATCCAGCAACATTTCCCGCATCTCAATTCCCCACCCGAAGGATCGAACTTTCCGAATCAACACCAGCCCAAATCAATCATCCGGTTCCCAAAACCCAAAATAGAGCTCACAGGCAGCAGCTGGGAAGGCGAAGGGATCGGGAAGGAGGCTAGCTAGGCAGGCGGTCGGGCGTACCTAGCTTGGCTAGAGTACTCGTAGAGCTTGCCCTTTGTGGAGAAGACGATGAGCGCAACCTCAGCGTCGCAGAGCACGGAGATCTCGTGCGCCTTCTTGAGCAGCCCGTTCCGCCGCTTGGAGAAGGTCACCTGCCGGTTTATCTTGTTCTCGATCCGCCGCAGCTGCACCGGCCCGCGCCCCATATCCGCCCTCCTGGTGGCACCCTCCGGATTGCGGCGGCGCCTACAGGGCTAGCTGCAAATGGCGGCAGCGACGGCGGCGTGTGGAGGAAGGGATGTTGGTGTGTAGACTGTAGTTGTGGCGGAGCTCGGAGGAGAAGAGGAGGGGAGGCGAGAGGGTGGTTTTAGATGGGGCGAGAGGCGGTGTGGCGAAACCAGGGTGGTTTTGCGTGCGAGGCTGTCGTGTTTTGGTTGGCCAGAGGGGCCTCGGGGCGACGTGGACGGCTTCGTGCCGTTCGATCGGGAGAGAGGTCGTTATTGCGACCCAGGAGGGTGTGGGCCCGCGGGCCCGCGGCGCCAGTGCACCCGCGCCCGTGTGCAGGCGTGGCACGCGGGGCGGGGATTGGTCGCTGGGAAAGGTGGGGCCAAGCGGGGTGTGACCGGGGTGGCTGGGCTCCGCGGTGTAAAAAGTTTTTTTTTTCGCCTTGCTCCAGTGCTCGGTGTGGTCCGTCAGTCTGTGGCTGTCGGGTACGGAATCGGCTCGGGGCACCGCATCGTAGTAGAGCGCAGACCGAATCAGCCCGTAACACGTGTCCTGTTAGCCCCACCCATTCAATGGAGGTTGCATTATCTCTTGATTACAATTAAAATCGATCAAAACAGCTAAATTATCTCCCGAAAATCAGGTAACTAATAGTTTCACCCACTCAAAACAATCTTCCCGGGCGAGAGGGAGTTGGATCTAGAAGAGCCATTGGAGTGCACGCCAAGTAAAAGTATGGCAGAAGTTCTAGTTCACCATTCGCCTTCATCTAGCATGTTGTGCCGTGAATTGCTCTCTGTAAAATATTTAACTTTTGATATAACACTTTACCTTAGTATGTCTTTCATTGTTAGAAATACAAGCTCACGGATTTGTTACTGATTTTTTTCTTTGTTTTAGTTCTAAAATTGTATGTGGAGTTACTGACTCAGGTACTAAGTTCGAGCATGTCTCTTCTACGAAGTTTTCATTAAATTTCCCATTTTTTGTCGGTATACCCCCGGTTCTTGATGTCTTTTAATTAGAAGTAGAATTCGTACGCTACATCTGTGCGAGTGAATCCAAATGCATTGTGATAAAAGAATAAATTATTCACCACTCCGGTTCGAGCTCATGGCAAGCTGTGCTCGACCGACGTTGAGCCCATCCCCGTCCTTTGGGCACACGGTAAGGGCATTACGGGGCTGTTTGGATTGGAATCTAAATAAATCAAATTAAATTTTGATAATGCTCATAAAATTTGGCTATGATTTAGTTTGTTGCCAAATTTTGGTACTACCCAGAAAAAATTGGTAACGGTTGTGTCCTTCATGCGCACTGTGCGGACGAAATCCGGGCGGTCGAATGGCTCGCCCGCGTTTTGGCAGCCCATAGCTCTTTGCTTTGGTGACGTGGCAGCAGGGTTGGCTGCATTAAATGCGTTAATGGTTTGATTAACAAGCTTCAAACGATGATATTTTCTAAATCAAGTATCTGATTTGTGATCCGTTTAAACTGTTATGTTCCTTATCATTTAATCAATAAAGCAAAACTCATGTTGACTTATTTTAGTGCCAAAAAAAAATAGATGTCATGTGGGATCCACGTGCTATACTCACAATTTTGGCATGACTGCAATCCAAACATATTAATTTCGGCATTGCCTGTGAATTGGCATGGCTACATTCCAAACATCATTTTTTGCCCATTTTTTGGTATTACCAAAATTTTAGTATAACTATCAGGGGTCATAAACCAAACAAGCCGGTGCACTAAACACTAAACGCACCACTCCTCTCCGAGCCCCATGACGAGCTCGCCGATTCCTTCACGACTCCGACGAGCCCAACCGCGACGACGAGTGCGCCACTCTCTTCGAGCCCCTATCGGGAGCTCTCCGCCGCCTACGTTATGCGCCGCTCATAGAGCAAATGCAGCTCATAGACGGCTACTCGAAGAGTCCGCCAGTACAGAAGTGAAGTGATAAGTGATAGGGAATTATGTGGATTGGGAACGACGGGAATTAACAGAAAACTGAATGTCTCTACGTTGTTAGTCCTCCATTGAGTGCATGGGCTACGAGGACACGTGTCGCGTGCTGATTTGGTCTGCACTTTACAATGTGTGGTGCCTCTGCAGATGAGCGGGTTCATCCATCGGGCACAAGGGAGCGAGATGGCGGGTGACACGTGGCGTGGCCGACGTGGACACTGGCTGAAGGGTCGGGGGCAGATGGGGCCCACATGGCAGTGACTCTCCTTCTCTCCTTGTGGACTGCTCGTTCGGTGAAGGGCGGCGCAACAATGGCGTGTGAACGACGACGTGAATGTAAAGGCCTAAAGGGTGCTGTAAATGATGGACAAGCGCAACAACGAGAAGATGTGTCGGTTGCATAAAGGAGTGAGTGACCAATTTGATAGACAAGCTGGCATAGTCCGTAAACATCGTATCAAGGCAATCATGTGTCACATACTCACATACAGCGATTCCAAAGGATTCTTTTTTCATGAAACATTCCAGAGGATTTGCACTATGTGAAGTTTATCTGTTCTACACGACTACACCCGTTTGGAACGCACAAATTTAACAGGAAATTGTTCGCACCCAAGGTTTGAGTTCTGGATTTGTAAGCATTCGACCAGACCAAGAAATGAATAGTATATATATATATATATATATATATATGAGTCCGTTTCGTACCCCTGAGATTATGTACTTCCACTTCTAAGATACTACTTAAATGAAAATATTATACTCCTCTATCACTTTCAATATACTTAAATACCAATTATAAGATACTCCAATGTAACTTAATTAAAAAAAAATCATTGCAGCATTTTGTTTTTGTTGTATACCATTTTTCATATATAAAAGAAGTATGTATACAAATTTTGCTATAAAAAGTGTTTTTCGATGGAATTTTTCATAGAACTCGCTTTGTGATATCTTATAATCATTATTGGAGTATAATCAAATAGATAAAGATGTATCATCATACGGTTTAAGTGGTATATAAGAAGTGGGAGTACGTACTCCTAGGAGTATGCTTCCCTGCACTATGCGCGCTACGCCCGCACCCGTGCCTTCCGCTCGATATCGGCAGTAAAACCCTCACGCGGTCATAAAAAAGGGAGTAAACATGGCTTGTTCGCCCCATGCTTCCCCCGCGTTGTGCCTGCTCCTATCCCTCCCGATTGAGATCGGTAGTAAAACCCGTGCGCGGTGACGATAAAAAAACTAACAAAATGCAAATGGCGATGAAGATTTGTTGGTAATATGATCATGCCGTGCGTCGCCCCGTGTCATTTTAAAAAGGTTTTATTGTCGTTTCGATGAGGAAGAGAGGACCGTAATCATCGGGATGCTGGTTTTACTAAGGAAAATGATGTCGCGTTGTTAATCCATTAAATGTTATTTTTTATTGTAAATGATACCTATTATTACTTTGAAAGGCATTTCAGGTTACTGCTGTAAACCGCTTGCGCATTGTGTTTTTGGGTAGTTACTGTGAGTTTGCTAACATTTTAGTGATGTTGGAAAATGACATTACGTTGGTTCTCCCGGTAATCATAAGTTTTACTGTAAAAGTAACACAAATTACTATCAGTTACAAAAGACTTTATTGGGTATTGTCATAAAACACAAAAAAAAAACTACATTGGTTAGTTGAGCAGCCTATACTTCTGTAGTGCATCAGGAAGAGGCTTGACACTGTTGACCATGTGGAATAATACATAAAACATCGTCTGGGCCCTATACTTGTTCCCCGTCTCCTACATACACATGATAAAAAAAAAACCGCATGTCAGATGCTATGCGTATGGAGAAAAAAATACTACATGTTACAGGTTGCTGGGAAAAAATCTTACCGGCTCTATCGATGTTGCCAGTGTTCTGCTTTCATCGTCCTAGAATTACAGGTACTTCATTACGAAAGAGGCACAATCGTTCTTCAGTACTTGCTTCAGCGTCCCCATGGTGTGCACTCTCCAGTTCATGACGATCGGGAATTTCCCACTCGCCACGACCTACAAGGCTACGCATAGGCGAGGGGTGGTCCTCTTCCTCAATGGATCATGGTAGTCCGTTACTTTTGTGCCCTTCAGCTTGTAGTCGTTGGAGTCCAGTACTTTCAAGTGCTTTTGTGCTATGTTGAAGCAGTAAATAGATCAGTGCTAATAGTGTAAAACTGGGAGAAAGAGCTGCAAAGTGGATAAAAAACCATAAAAATATGTAATTTACTGTAATAAAAATGTGTAATTTACTGGATCATAAATGCTATTTACTGCAAGTTACAAAACAATTTACTGTAATAAAAATATGTATTTACTATCTTTGTACGCCATCCTCTTGACCTCATTCCCTTGCTCTATCGTAAGTTTGCTGATGGTTGTGACGACGAGGGCAAGAGCGCACCTAATGCACGTCATCCAAGGCCCCTTCCTCCTATCGCGCGGAGCCCGCATTTGACATAACATCGGTCTTACTAACGGCATGCTTACTAATTACTGCATTCATGACTCAGGTTTACTGTTGATATGAAAAAAGGGATAATATTTTATGGCATCGACGTAGTCCTCTAGAACAACGTTGCACATCTCCTGGAGGATTATCGTCGCTTCGACTGCTACATCGAGGCGACGAGTGATCGAGTCTACCTTACCGAGACCCCTCAAGCAAGAGAAGAGAGCCTATGGGCGCAATTCGACTTGATTCTTCAGTCGGAGCGTCATTGGGTGGCTCTCGAGCGAGTGCATCAACAGGTGGACGAGTTTCGGGCTTCCTACGCTAATCCTGCATGCTTCAATGCCGATGACGTCGCCAACAAAGTTTTGAAAATAGAAATAGAAGGCTACCTCCGCCACTAGAAAACTTTGATTATTTAGATTTCTATTTTTTTAATCTTTGTAAGAAGCGTCTGACCATATGTCAATACAAAATAAAAATAAAAAAATCTAGTTTGGATTTGTATTTACTATATATGTTGAAACCGTTTTACTGAATGACATGTTTTATATTACTACATCCACCATATACATTCCCGGGTGTAACTTGTGGGGGTGTTCATTTTTACTGTTCTATAAATGTCTGTTTACTTCAGTGGACCGACTCTGTAACCTAACGCATATGCCTTAGGTTTTACTATCCAAGAGAAAAAAAGATTGCAAAAAAAAAACGGTGGTAAAAATGAGAAGCCGATTACTGTGTACACCATTGTTTTACTGTTATAACACATAACAATTACCGTCGAATCGAGTACCGCGCGGTCACGGACATTTTTGGACTGCCAACTACAGTTGGTGGGCCGACCGTATGGGTATTGCATGCCGCAAGAGAAGGCAGTAAAACACAGAACAACCTTACTGTCTTACCGTTATGTTTACTATCAAACAAGTGTGTGCCGCAAAAAAAGGTCGTAAAATGGTTCACGAATTACTGTCAATCTCGTATTATTTACGGTCGAAATCGAGTGCCACACGGTGCGCGCGTTTCTGAACTGCTGGCTGTAATTGGTGGGTTGTCGTATGCTGGTTGTGCGCCCGCGCATCACACCTGGCCTGCATCACGTATGAAACGTTGGCTAGGCATAGAATAGCTATTATATATATATATATATATATATATATATATATATATATATATATATATATATATATATATATATATATATATAGAGAGAGAGAGAGAGAGAGAAAGAAAATACTATATACTCTCAGGTGTAGTTACTCCCTCTCCATCCACCTTTTAATCCTCGATGAGATCTGTGAGTATTTTAGAGCCTAATGGGCCTGAAAATCATGGATATGAGAGAGACCCGATCCAATACCTCCTGGTGTTTAATCCTAGCTAAAATTTTGAGATCTTTCCTTTTTTGAGATTTCCGGGATTTTGAGATTTCCTCAACTGACCAAAGCTTTCCTCAACCGACTAAGAGCTTTCCTTTTTTGAGATTTCCGGGATTGTGGTGATTGAATCTTTCCTGTTTGTCGCCCCCGTTCAGATGTGCCCCCGTTCAGATGCTACTCTTGGTCTGCGACTAGGCAGATACACTCTTTCTTGGAGATCAATTTTTAATCTCATTGGCGATCAGGCCGACACTTCTTGGAATCTTGCCTATCAGTTCTTCACTTGTATGGAGGACGCAAACACCGCAAGGTATGTTGTTCACTTGTTCTGTATCCAATCTCCTAATTATGTTTTTTCGACAATATTCCAATTCTGATGGAGAATTGGAGTATTGGATGCAGCGATGCTACCGACGAGGTTTATAGCCAGCGTCTGTATCCAATCTCCTGATTATGTTTTTTCGATAATATTCCAATTCTGATGGAGAATTTGAGTATTGGATGCAGTGATGCTACCGACGAGGTTTATAGCCAGCGTACCAAGGATTGGGCTTAATTTGTGATAGGGGATATGCCAAAATTCCCATCGAAGCTGCTAGATCCGGCCTAGCCAGCGTGCATGCATCCTTAATCGGTAATGGCAACCACGACATCGGTGTGGCTCTACGCGTATGCTCCTCTCGCCCGTCTATGCATGGCTGCGGTGCCTACCTGTGGGTTGCGGCCGCCACGACGAGATGGCCCAAGGTTCAGGTGCAACGATGACGAAGCAGCCTGAGGTGTGCGTGTTGACGGGTCTATGGCCACACGCGCTCGCGACGAGCAACGCTTCGGTTAGGCGACCACATGTACGGCGACTGATATGACTCGGCTTCCAGTCGCAGTGGCTCTGGCGCCAGCAGCTGCGTTGCGCCTGTCCCTGCTATAGGCCTGTAGCCGACGTGCAGGTATTCGGCTACACGTGTATGATGGCGCCGCCGGTGCTACTGATGCGGCTGGCTAATGCCGCTCTAGGGTATATCAGGCTGTATATGTACTGGGAATGGAAAGTGGTATCGTGACATACTTCGTAGAACCTACATACATGCATACTTCATAGAACCTACATACATGCATGCACATGCAATTGTTTTTTCATCCAACGAGAACAACATCACATGTACAAGAAGCTAGTGGTGCACCAGTCTGTTTCAACATTTCTTGTGTGCATATACTCACTTCCGGATGTACTTCTTTTCCAAGATATGTATTATACTTCTTTTGATCTCTTGTCTATATACCCTTTTCCATCGTGAGTCGTGAACATACTTCTTTTTAATTCCTATCATATCAACATACCCTCATTCATTATGAACATACAAATGCTATAGTTTCGATATCCCTTGTGTGATTAGGTTGTCTAATTTGCAAGGAAGGAGAATTAATTAAAAAAAATTTGATGCATATGGACCAGAGCCACACATGTACCAATCAACATACTCCATAAGTACATTCATACGTGAAATACTCTTTACTTCCCAAATCCATGCACAGATGTACTAATATATTATCATAGGTGTATATACTCCCCAATTACATGTACTAACATACTACCGAGATATACATACTACCTAAGTACATGTACTACAATACTCCCTTAGGTACATGTACTAACTAATTTGTTAGAATTGGGCCAATATATGTAAGGTGATCTTTGTCTCATAATAAAATCTGGAATAAAAATATTGTCCATATTACCAACACTAAGTACATGTATATACTCCCCAATTACATGTACTAACATACTCCCGAGGTATGCATACTACCTAAGTACATGGACTAAAATACTCCCTTAGGTATACATATACACGTATGATTGGTCAGAGCCATCTTGATCCTTGCCGTGATGAGACCCAAGAACATACGTTGTTCCATACTCCAACCGATCACAATTTTCTACGCATACGTTGTTCCATACTTGCCCCCACGATCTCGCTTGAGGATGAAAGCGTAACTCAATGGAATTTACATAATCAATGTGATGCTCCACGCCAGGTATTTAATGGCATGCTCTACGGCAGTTAATCAACAATCGCCTCATGTAGAAAACGTCAAAGACTAAGCAACGCCGACTTATACGTCAAAGATTACGTAGTATCCGGGACTTGATTGATTTTCTTTTGCAAGGCAATAAATTTCGTTAGCGGGTTGCTAGCGACTGATACGGACTGGTATCCGATCCAATAATTCAATCAAGTATGTAGTATCCGAGACAGATAGTTGCCTGTGGTACATTTCACATGTTTCTAGCGATTCACATGGCATACCTCTCCAATTTCTAACGAATCATTTACTCTTTTGAACTCGTCGGTCTAATGGTTTGATATGTAAGAATTTAGCTTTAAAACTTATTTATGACTGTTTATGTAATATCAAATACTCTTTTACTTAAGCAAATGTATGAATGTAATATTTATCGATATTATACTGTTTGAGTTAACTACTGATCATAGAACTAGCTCGATATATACCGAGGGTCTGAATGTAAAAACGGTCCGACAAGTGGCCAATTGCTTTAGTCTTCAGATTACAAGGACATGAGCACTCATCATGGAACAGCAGCAAGCTGACTAACACTGCGGAAAGCAGGGGGGACAGTGCGTGGTTGCGGCCATGGATGGATGCCCTAATGATGGAACAGGCTTGATCGCCTTTCCTGCAACTGTTGCAGCTTGGCCAGCTTTGTGCAAACCATATATGCTCAATGCTTCAGACATAAACAAAGGTGCGATGAAAGCGCAAGGTTACGCTAATTGAAGTCAAAGGTATGCTTCGATTGGTAGGTGATCCCATCTTCCTCCCTGTAGCTTCGGAACTGATTGGTGGTTCAGTCGTGTCCGAGCTGCGTTGGCTGACAGGCACCCACTTTCTTACCCTGCCTTTGATTATTTTTGCGCCTTGTTACGTCGACAGCAACCTGAGAACTAAGCAGGTGTTGACGTCTGCAGATCTTATCTTCTAGTTCAATCACGACTGAAAATGTGGATGCAGGGGGGAGGCATTCTCTGAAGATTCCTCGCAAAAAAAGAAGGCATTCTCTGAAGAGTGAAGACAGGAGCGGTCATGTTTTTTTTTTTGGTCATGTCAATTGAAAGAACGCCTCTTGTTCTTAGAAGCAAAAGTTCAGTTTGGGTGAAAACGGAAGGACTTCCCGATCAGGTTCGATGATAGTCGATTATGCATCTGATTGCCCCAGGCATCATATCAGATCCCTGCTTCGCGAGGACCTATAATCCCATATCGTCCCGAGCTAAATATCGTCCAGGGTAGGAGCAAAAGTGCAACTTGGAGAAACAAGAATCGATGTGTACCAACGTGACGGTTTCTTCTTTCTTCCTCTGATCCGCTTCCTCAGTGTCTGAGCTCTCTTGTGTTATTAATATTGTATGTATATTGAAGAGGTCTAATGGACAATATATATAAGGTGTACAAGGATACAGATAAGGAAATATAAAAGACTCTCTATTCTATTTCTAACATAACTTTAACACCCCTCCGCAAATGCAAAGCATATACAATAGCATTGCATTTGAAAATGGTTGACACTAAAATATGAAAAATCTAAAACCCGAGTCTTGATAATGTCGTCGTAACATGCAGCTCTTGAAAAATATATCGATAAAAGATTTCCTCCCATCCAAGGTCCCGCAACAAAGTCGACCGCGGCAACATGACGAAAAAGATGATGACACCGATAAAAAGATAAATTGTCAAGTCGAATAGGAATAGATAGAAGCATGACGACGCAGATCGAAGTCCAAGACGACGGCGGCGCAGTGCACAAGAAGCACAATAAAGACGCAGTGCACAAGAAGCGTAATAAAGACGCAGAGAGCACAAGAAGCGCAGCGGATGCACAATGCAAAAGAAGCGCGGCGCAATGCACAAAAAGTGCAACAGAGACGCAGTGCAGAAGAAACGCGGCGCAATGCACAAAAATTACACCGAGACGCAGTGCGAAAGAAGCGCAGCGGCCTTAAAAGCGGGGCGACGGATCTGCGGTTTGAAGAAAGAACAAATGTCTTTGTCATGCAAAAAGAATTCTTATCCTTCTATGACCGACAACAAATTTGTGGACTCGCATGGCATAAACGAAACTAAAAGATAAAGATTTACGGACTTTGATGGATGCAGCGGAAATAACGACATAAAGAGGGAAAAACTCTTAACATAACTAGCAATAGGGACTAGCAGCAAGCAATTGCATCTCTCCTCCTATCACCAATAGCAAGCACCAGACCAGCCGCCAAAGTCCAGCTACGTGTGTGCGCTCACGGGATGGCAGAAAAGCAAGCACTCACGTGAAACTCAATCTCCACCCGACGAGAAGCTTCGACATCCCAATAGCCAATAGTCATCCCAGCCGAACACAGCAGCATCCACACCCACAGCAGCAGCCAAGAGGAGGGAGGCGGCTGCTTGAGAGGCTCGGCGGCGGCAGGAGTCGAAGGCTCCCAAAGCCGAAAGATGCAGCGAATCTGCTCCTGCACGACCACATGGCGCCTCCACGATGCGAGCGAGCCTTGGAGAGGCGTCGGAACCAAGGCGGCAGTGGCCGAAAGGAGAGGCCAAGAGGGCCGAGTGGCGGCAGGATCCGACACGGGGAGCCCGGATCCGATGGCGGGGAAAAGCCCGGCGGCCGGATCTGAGGTAGGGGAGACGCGGTGGCGGTGGGAGGAGCCTAGTCCAGGGCGACTCGAGACTCGAGCATCGTCGGGAGGAGGAGCAGCGAGACGACGAGGCGAGGCGGTCCGCGCAGATCCGGTCGACGCGGGCTCGCACGAAGTAGAGGCGGCGCGGGTTCGTGAGGGGGCCGCGAGGGCCACGCCGCGCGGATCTGGAGGCGGCGGCTCGGCGAGCACCAGCGCGACGAAGACCATGGCAACAAGGCGGCGGTCGAGGAGCCGGCGGTACTTGACGCAGAGATCCCCGGAGAAGGAGGCCACCCCCGGGAGTGAAGATCGCTCCTCCCGGGGGCGGCGGCAGCAAAGAACGAGCGGAGGTTAGGAGGTGGCGGTCACTGTGAGGACCCCGATTTATTTGGCTTGTAATGCTTAACCATCCACTTGGTCCTAGCATTACAAATCAAATAAACCAAGCCTCGAGATATGTATACTTCCCAGAAATGCAGTATACACACCCCGCTACAAAATTGTACATCAATTCCATCCATTCACATAGAACCGAAGCACAACACAAGTTCAAAAGACATACATAATAATAAGTTATTACACAAGAAGGCCGACCGGCCAACGACATCAAAGCAACATTAACAGCGGAAGCAAAAGTGCCATAAGATGGCTATAAACAAAATCCAACCGGTTAGCCATAACCCACAAGGCAACCGACCGGGCCGCCAAGCTAGTCGCCCATACCGCAGCACATCTCACAAAAAGGGAAGCCCTTGGGGCTCACCTTCTTCCTCTGCAACAAAAAAATATTAAGCAAGGCAGGTGAGTACAAAAATTGTTTTTGTACTCGCAAGACTGACGTGTGGAATAGCAGACCTATCCATATGCTACATGCAAGCTTGTTTAAGTGGAGGTTGTATGTCTCGTTTTGCACAAAACCAACTTTCTTTGCAATAATGTAGTATGTTTCAAAAGCAAGTTTGCAAGCAGTTTTTATAGAATGAAATAACACGGAATACAATAAGTACAAGAGTAACCACCTATTGGTAACTAACCCAATAGCCACCACACATAGCACGAATCCCAGATTCGTACCACCCATCAAGTTTTAATTAAAATGTTGTAGTCTAACTCTTGAAAGACCTTGCCAAGTGTGTCCATAACCTAGGACGAGGCTATTCGAATAGTTTTAAACCCTGCAGGGGTGTACCAATGTACCCACACTTCAGACCGCCTTTTTGCCAAGCTATTAAGCACACTTCCTTTGGTATGCCGGCACGGCTAAGTCCTACGAGACGTTTCCAATGGAATGCGTTAATTAAGAGTCGCACGTATGGGGTTAACCCTTAGTGACCAGCCGGCGAAAGAGGCCACTAGGACCACACGTTGTGGTGGGGTCAAGCAAAGCCGGGAGTCAATAGTTACTAGCCGGACATTACAAGACCCCGGTCGGGGTGGAGGACCTAGAAAGGAACCACCCCGGTCACGCCTTAGTGATCCTTTTTCTCTATAAACTACAGCCAGCGACTCATTAATTAATGCCTCCCAAAGTACTAATTCAAGAGAGGTCACATACCCTCTAGTGTGGTTAGCACGCACAAAATGCTTGGTTTAGTGTAACAAGATGTTCGGTCCTTGTTGACCCGGGCACCATTCCAGTCACACCCCACAATCACACCATCTTACCATTGTGCCCAAGTCTAAATCATTTTGTTTTCAGTTTTAGTTTTTCATAAGTAGACAAGGCACAAGGCTGAAATCATAAGTGATAATAAGTTTTAGGTGATCAAGGTTATCGACAAGTCGATAACCGCCCATTTCTACCGGAAACTAAGCATGACTAAGCAATTAATTCGCAAACTACTAAGTGACAAGAGCTCATCCAACGAGCTCTAAATCACAACAATAACCTAGGCTCATGGTAGTAGAGGACAATCATTTGTCTACGGAAATGCATCTACTAGGCCAACTATCGACAATAGTTAAAGCAAGATAGCAATGCATACATAGAAGTTGTAAACAACATAAATACTTTAAATACTGGGATTAACATGATCAAACTGCTTGCCTTGCTGGATTTGTTCTTGCTGCAGAGGGGAGTGCTTAGGTTCAAAGTTTTCTTCGGAACCTAACGCGAAAAAGCGATAAAAACCGATAAGAACGAAAAACACTAAAAGGAACTCAACAGCAAAGAACATCCAAATCCAATGAAATTTCTACAGCAGCTAGAAGTTGATTTTAGACAATTTTAGAAACAAGAATCACTTCATTTGGACTAAGCATGACAAAGTTATGGCTAAAACTAGTTCTCTCAGCCTATAATTTCTTTAAATTAATTAGTGATACTGTTCATGGCGAAAATTCCTAGAATGATCTAAGCTCTGAAATTTTTATGGTATGTAGATTATGACATCCTAATGACAGCAAGGTTGAGTTTACTAAATTTGGAGTTATAATGATTTACTTATGATTTTTCTAAGTTGCAAAACTAGCATAATGCACTTTCCAGAAATATAAACATGTGCAAAACCTATTTCACATTAAAGTATGATAACAGAGGGATTTTCTAGCATCAACTTTATATTTTTATAACTTACAGGGAATTACTTGTCTCTTTTACAACATTAAATGAATTTTTAAATGCTACCAATAAGGTTAAATCTATTAATGATTTTCCAGTCTTGATTTAAGCCTACAACCATTTTTGATTGAAATTTAGTTAATAACAAATTTATCAAAGTTAAAATCATTTAATTTGCAGATATCTGAGAAAAGATATGCATTTTCTAAGTTTTAATTCAATTCGGAATATACAGAAATGGCGAAAACAAGCTATTAAAGATTACAATTTTCTACCACGAAGCATAGCTAAAAGCATTTTTATATTAAACTTTAGTGACATACAAATTTATTACAGTTGGTTTCATTTAAAAAGGATCTGTTCTGATTTAGATATGAATTTCTAAAGATTTGACACAATTTTTCAGTTGACAAACAACTACTTACAGAAATAAACAACACTTAACCGAAAAGAATCGACGTGGACAACTATGGGCCTCGATTTGGAATCCAACGGCGCGCGAAGAGTGCGCGAGAGCGACCGACGGCTCAATACATCACGGCCGTCGATCAAGAATCGGAGGGTCCATAATGAGTGTGGTTCGGTGACCCGAACGCGCGACGAGCCACGCCACCACGATCAAGCGATGAACGCCCTGGCGATGAGAGGATCGGGTGACCCGATCGGCGCAACGATCTGGATCGCAGATCGCGAAATGGACGATGGTCAATGAACGGTGCAACTAGGAGCGCCGACACACGGGGTCGCATGTCGCTGATCGAGAGTCATACACGCGGACTTTAACACACGTGCACGTGGCTCGAGTCCCACCGCAATGACTTAAAGGGGATCTTTAGGATGACTAATTAAATACTAATGACCAATGATTAATGATGATTAGCAATTAATGTGTCCTAACGATTTTGAACATAGGTGATTTAAGTGATTGGGGGCCCACCTGGCACTGGCACAAGAGGACAGTTTAGGACCAATTAAATGTTAACAATGATTAACATTTAATGAACTCGATAATTAGTCTTAATGACCCCGAGACTGAGGTTTAAGGCCTACGGGCCCACACGTCAGTGACCCAAAAGACCATTTCGGGCACATTAATGCTAAGACAGGGATTAATGATAATCATTAGCATTAATGATGTCCGAAAGCATCAGTTAGCGCCAGTGGGTGATTACAGAGGGTTGGACCCACATGTTAGTGAGACATTTAGGCCAGATTAAGACACAATTAATACTTCTAATGATTGACAATGATTGCATTAACTGTGTCCTAATAATTTGACGAAAACGGGAGTTTCTCAGCTGACAAAAACCGAGCGAGAACAGCGGCTTGTCGCCGGCGACTCCGGTCGCGGCGGCGCCCACAAAATACCAAAATGGGTTCGCAATAGCGTTGCGGACCCAATGGTGATGACCTCGCCGGCGGTGGAGGTCTAGAACGCCGGCGAGCCGGAAAACGAGGATGGAGCCATTTTCGGCAAACATGAAAATAGCAAAAAGCTCCGTTGCGGTCCAGGAAAGCGAGTGCCATCACTTCTAGGGACTAAATAGAAGCTACCTTAACGCAGACGAGCTTCAAAGATGGCCGGGGAAGACTCGAACACGGTGAAGTTCACCGGAGCCGAGGAAGATGAAGTGGAAAACGACAATCTGAGCAAAATGAACACCAATGGGTGATCAAAATAGCATCATTAGGGTTCCCACAAGCTCCACAAGTAAGTAATTGCAAAAAGAACCACTTACAGGAGTTGGAGAAGAAAGGGGGTGAAATCAGCCGAAAATCTCCAAACTTAAAATTGAGTGATTCCTGTGAATGCAGCCCAAAATTAAGTTAGGGGAAATATAAAGGAAGTTAGGGGAAATATTTCCAGAGGATGATCAAAAGGTTTGACAAGATTGTTTTTGAAGGATCAAGATTTGGATCAAAGACTTGTGACTTTGTGTTTCCATGGCTCTTGTACAATAATTGTTTAGTACACACAGGAAATACATGACGTAAGAAAAAGTTTTAATTTCTACTCATTTTCTTACATTTGAAACACAAGCCTAAAATTGGGATGTTACAGTCACGGTAAACCCTAACCCTAACCTTGTCTCTGATACCATGTTATGAATATTGTGTGTATATTGAAGAGACTCAATGAGCAATATATATAAGGTGTTTAAGGGTATAGATAAGGAAATATAAAAGACTCTCTATTCTATTTCTAATATATCTTTAACATCTTGTAGGCCAACCTGTCCTTGAAAACGTTGGATATATAGTCCGTTTATGCCTCTTGGCATCTGTAAACTTTTGTTGTTTGAATGAAAGCGTTTTCAGCTGGGCAAATCAAAAGTACTTCCTGCTGATACGGAGCATAGAATTTTCAAGGCAGTGAGGAGTTTTTGGCTTTCGGCTCCGTTAGCTTTTTTTTGAAACGAAATAGCAAATATAGTCTCTCCGTGATCGAATGACAAAATTGCCATTACGGCTCAGCCCACTGAAGCCACATATTGCACTGCACGTGGGCACCACAGGGATTGCCGAAGGTGGCTTCCGCAGACGGAGAGTACGGTAGGTGCCTACCGTGGTGCCATTTTTACAAATTCGTATGAGTAAAACTACTTTTGCTATTATAAATCGAAGATATGCCAATTTAACGAAAGACTCCACCATTAGTACTATGCTGAGGCCTTAGGGCCAAGCCCCATCCATCGTACTTCAATTGAAAAACCTGAAGCTTTCGTGTGATTGATGGTGAAATTTGTATATGCGTCGAGATTTTCTGAACGCTGAATGCAGGTCCATGAAGAAAACTCAAGACAGTTAACAGTTGATGGATCTAGGAAAAAGGAAGTTGACCTTTTGCTTTTGATATAATTGAAGTATTTGACTATTTGCTTCAAACAAACAAGGTCGTTGTAGCATAGTGGTGAGTATTCCCCCTGTCACGCGGACGACCCGGGTTCGATCCCCAGGAACGGCGTTGTTTTGTAAATTTTGATACGTTTTTACAAACGCAAATGGCAGATAGCTGCATTTACAAAAAATAAATAGTTAAAAAAAATTCCAAAAAACGCCAGGCTCCTGTCACTAGTAGCCCCCACCACAATCGATCCAATGTCGTCATTCCAAGTGGTGTGTGTCAATCGCCATTTGGAATGACAAGAACCCGCACCTCCCTATTGTCATTCCAAATGACAACATGAGACAGTCTATAAAGGGGGATTTTATACTTTGCCATTATGAGATAGATGAATTTCATGATTTACCCCCTTTGTGTCTTATTCTGTCTATAGAACGTCCAAAAAATCGGTCGAAAAGTTATTTTTATTCAGAGAAAAAGAGAAGATGGAGAGAAGGGAGAGGGGGGAAGTGACCTAGCGAAGTGCTGCCAGTTCGTAGCGGAGGAGAGAAGAGAGTGAGGAGCAGATCCGGTTGCCCACCTTGCAGATAAATGTTCTTGCAATTTTGTATATATATTCGAAACCCTGATAGGTTAGCAAATAAAACTAACGATATATAATTTAATGGATTAGATAATTTTAGATGTATTGATATGTAGTGTAATTTGCTGTAGTACATCATTTTAGATGTGTCTAGTTTAGTTTATCACGTAGATATTCGTGCATTATTATGTAGTGTATTATCTTGCGGTTTAGTTTTCGATATGTCGTTAATCATGTAGAATTTTGTTTTGTGCAATAATTGAGAATTATTTTTTTTAAAAAAAAAATATTTAATAGAGAATTACAAAAAATAAATATGGCTATGAAGTGCTACCAGTTTGTACCGAAGGTTGGAATGGCAACAGTAGCCCATTTTTGTAATTTTTGGTTATTTTTTTGTAATACTCTATTAAAATAATCGTGTAGAATTTTTTAGTTGTGCATAGTTCGGTTCTGACCATGTTGTTAATCGTGTAGAAGTTTTTTTTTGTGCAATAATTGAATTAATTATATAGTTGTAGATAGAATGTATTGCTACGTGGTGTAGTATCGTGCAGTACATCATTTTAGTTGTGCGTAATTAAGTTCTAGACATGTCATTAATCTTGTAGGTTTTTGGGTGCAATAATTGAATTAATTGCATAGTTGTATATGAAATGCATTGCTATGTGGTTTAGTGTCGTGCAATACATCATTTTAGTCGTGTATAGTTCAGTTCTGGACATGTCGTTAATCGTGTAGAATTTTTTTGGTGCAATAATTGAATTAATTACATAGTTGTAGATATATGATGTACTTTCAAATATGTCATTAATCTATTTTGTGTTGCTGCTAATTGCAAAGTTAGTTTGTGATATGCTTCTTATTACTTTTTGTGTATGTTTCATAGTATTTATAATGTAAGCATTGAATTTTCAAGTGTAGTGGCTCCCGGAGACGCTGTGCAGTGGCCATACGAGTTGCTTGACCCAGTTGTTGATGCGGGTCATTGTAGCCGCCTTAGTACCATCCTCCCTAACAGGGCAAGTCACCCACTGAGCTAGGCGTGTTACGGCTACGCACGCCTATGAGGGCATGGAGGGTCGACCCACGTTGGGTTCCGAGGTACGTGTAGTTGTGACCTCCATGTTCTCAATTTTAGTCTGACTTATGTTGGTGGGCTCACATATGTTGTTAATCCTTCCGACGGAAGCTGAGAGCGAAAGGCCTGCTTTCACCAGCGAGGATGGTTGAGGTGGTGTGGGAGGACGACCAGGACGTCAAGGGCGATTTGCGTACGTCGAGGTGGTTTTCGTACGACCGGTGCCTCCTGATGGTGCTGGTTGACCGTTGGAGGCCAAATACACACATGTTTCATCTTCCGTGCGGGGAGATGGCGACGACGCTTCAGGGCGTGGGTTTCCTGACCGGGTTGCCATGCGCAAGCTTCCCCCTGGCAGCGTACGACGTCTCGGACACATAGGCATAAGGTTCCCCATCACTCCCTTTTCCTTTTGGTACCATCCACGCCCGCCGTCGTGGCGCAGAACGCTATCGACATTTGGTCCTGTGCGCCGCCCCTCGCTGGAGTGACGTGGCAAGCCACGTGGCGCCACCTAGCAGCCACGTGTGTGCCACATCAATCCCTTCACCCAGTTAGTGCCACGTGAGTGCTTGCATGGACAAGCCCACTGTTTCACAGAAAAAGTCCACCGTGGAGCAAAACGTTTTCGCGGACCTAGTCCGTGGACCATGGGCCCACATGTCGTAGACTAATTAGGATTTCCCACTGAAAAATAATTCAACCGAAAATGAAAATCTTCCACTGACATCATGCTTGCGCAATATATAGATGTTCCTTTAGAAAATAATTCATTAATTCTAAAAATTGAATTTAAGTAAATTTCTTTAGAATTCAAACTTCAGAGGACTCATTCTCCTTCAAACGAGCTTCGATTCCAGTTATTTAAATTCCTAAATTTATCTAAAATTATAATCTAGCTAACTAAACCAAAATTATTTAATTTGGAGTTTATTTGAATTTTATTTAAATTTGGCTTATTTTCCTGTATAGAGTTCGACGACTCCAGAGAGCTAGAATTCTTCGATGAGTCCGATCAACAACAATTTGAGCAAGGAAAGTTACATCTTTGATCATATTTGAATCCTAGTAATTTAAATTATGTTTTAAATTATTATTGCATTTCTTATTTGTATTCAATTTAGTTTATATCGCTGTTTTTAAATTTTTATAGTTATTCCTAATTCCTTTGTATGGACAAATTGACATTGAATTATTTGTACCTTGTCACCTTAGATGAACAACCTAATTGATACACTAGTACGAGCTAGGAACCATTTGGAAAATATTATGCAAAGACATGCTTATACCAAAATATTTAATTGGGGAATTTAGCTAAATATTCAACTTAGTTTAAAAATGAGTTTATGCATTGCTTTGCCATAGAGTTTTGCAAATGATTTGTGAAATAAAATAAAAACTGACTTAGACTAGGCAAATTTGGATAAATGGATGGTGTATGTTTATGTACGGGATCAACCCAGCGAATGGTTGATGCCCATAGGTTAGTTGGAAGTTGCCCAGTTAAATAAGGACCGGTTTGATAGTCGCTTTTTGCTAAGATCCACCATACTACCGCAAGTCTGTAATAAAATAGACTTAGCTAACTTCGTGGTTGTGTCATTTTGAGGTGTGGGTATCGTGAAGACCTATTTTTAGTACACACATGGCGCAAGAGGTGGTTACCGTTTGGCGTGAAACCTTCTGTAACGAAATCTTAGCGGGCATAACTACATTAGAATAGTGTAGGGTGAAGGCTTTGTGATAGTCGCTTAGTCGCATGCCTACGGAAGCGTGTCTTGGCTGATATATTAAGCAGACTATCCTTTATGGGTAAAGCTGTACAAACTCTGCAGAGTAAAAACTATTCGAATAGCCATGTCCACGGTCATGGACATGCTGAGTAAAGCCACTCTCAAAGTTAGATTTTGGGTTTTGCTTTTAAAAATGATTTAGCTAAATATTTTTGAATAGTTTATCCAAATAGGAAAATTGGATAGACAGCCGGTGTTAAGGGAGTTATTCCTTCACTAATCTTGTAGGAGGTTTATCCTACACTCAAATGATGAAATAAAATTTAAAATCAATTTCTAGATATAGTATAATTGCCTTGGAACTTATTAAATATATTTAAACTAAAAATATCACTTTATGCAAACTTAGCCATATAAGCCATCCTTTGCTATACCCTCATGCATTCTATTTTGTTAATTAGGTTTAACTTGCGGAGTACGTTTTGTACTCACCTTGCTTAATAAACTGTTGATCAGAGGAGGATTACTACGTGGATGGGGAGAATTTGGACGGCTAGGCTGCACCCCAAACGATTGCCTGTAGCGTATCGCGTGGCCTACTACTGCTTTATTTATTCATTGTACATTTCCTTTTGGCTTCGTGTCCTTTTGTAATATAACTCCGATAATATGAATAAAATGTGTGATATGAACTTGTTATTATTTTTGTTGAACTGTGTGCACTAGCTATTCCTAGACTAGAGTGGAAAACACAAAGAATCCGGGATCTTTCTACTCCCGGGTTCGACAAAGATGGTATCAGAGACATATCGACTGTAGGCTGCAACCTTAGTTAGAACAAACAAACTCTAAGGGCTTATTTTGAAAAACTAAAATATTTTACCTATCTTTCAGTTGTCCTTATTCAACCTCTCTCTTTAAAATGGTTACTAACTCTTGTTTTTTCAAAATTATACATGGCCGAAGTACCCAGAGCCCTTTCACGTGGTATGTACGCAGGACACTAGGCAGCATGACTATGGAAGTTGATGCAGTAGTTGCAGTTTGGAGAGAGAGACCCATCTACCAGGGATACCAGTGCACAGTGGGGACTTAGGAGCGGTGGAGAGTAGAGGTGCTACTCTACACCAACTCTTAGGATGATGCACCACTTCACATCTTCGACCCTCCAGTACTCCGCGACTCCTTCTTCACCGGCAATCATGATGCTGCACAGGAGGCAATCCGCAAGCTGCAACACATCTACCATTTTGAGCTTAACTACACCAACTTCCACTTCTACCCACTGTACTACCCTACCAGTCTACGCAGCTCTTTTTGTCCCACCAGGAACAAAGATTTCCCTAACCTGACCAGACAGGAGGAGTTGACAGTTGTGATGGACTACACTTACCAGACCACTCTAGACGAGCTACGCGACACTTACCAGAGGCTGTAGGAGGAGTTAGCCTTGCTTAAGGCAGGCAACGCTTCTCCTCTGTTGAGGGAGAGACTTCGGGACCTGCTCTGAAGAAGCGGAGGACTGGCAAGAAGGAGTACCTTAGCGACTTTCGTAGGCAGACTCCTAAATCTCGGCCCAAGGTCTTAGATCCTAGCCTTTTACTTAGTTTTTATTTCTGTTATTTCAGAAAATTTGCTCTTTTTGTGCTTGTTCTTGGTTCTTGGTGTTGTTTTAAGTATATCCCCTTAATTTCCCCTTCTTCTATTTTTTTTTCTAAGTTTTGGAGTTCAAGCAGATGGTGACAACTCGTAGAACTGGCAGCGGAAATACAAGTAGGCAGGGCAACGAGAATGCTGATTATCAGAACTACCCGATCCCACCACCACCTCCAGCTAACGGACGTGATTGGCATCACATGATGGCCAACCAGACTAACCTGATTGACCTGCTTGCCCAATCGCTCAACAGCACTCAGAACTTGCAGGCAGCAGCAACTCATGCACCACCACCACTACCTCAAAGGGTCAACTTATCAGAATTCATGAGAATAAGCCCTCCCACATTCTCTAGCAACACTGAGCCAATGGATGCTGACAATTGGCTTCGGGCTACTCTAAACATTTCTCTAGTTCATAGGATTTTCAAAGGACCAACCATTTGCAACTTATAGCCATTTGAATTTCACTAAAATTATTGCTTTGACTCAAAAATCCAATTCTTAGATATTGTTGGTTTAGCTATTTGAGCCATATTTCTTTGTGTATCTTGGCTTAAAATAGTATTTCTAATCCATACAAAGCCATGAAAGTGAAAAACTTCATGAAATTCAAATTTGAATGTGTTTCGAGGGTTTGAGCAAAATTATTCTCTTTATGTGGCTACAAAGTATATTTTCTCCTTATATTTTAAAAGAAAATTCATCTTATAAAAAATCCTTTTTGGAAAACTTTTTTGGCAATCCAATGTTCTTTTCCGAAAAGTTCGAACCATTTGGACTTTATCTGAAAACGTTTTGAATTTTCTACTCGTGGAACAAAAATCATGCCATTAATGCGAAATTTAGCATATCTTTTGAATGAAGAGTCCTTTTTCGAAACTTCTTTTTGGAAAATCTTCCTAAGAGTCTAAAGTTTATTTCTGCTAAATTAAAAAGTATTTAGACTTGATTTGAAAAGGTTTTGATTTTTCTCTATTTGATCAACATGTTGAAATTCAGAGTTTTGCAAGGTTTTGATCTGATTTGTGATTTTTGTATCTCCTAGTGGGTTCATAATTTGAGGATCGTAATATAATAAGTCTTGATCCTCCATAGTTTAGATTTGTTTTCTAATTTTCTAAGATTTATGGAACCTAGTTTGTCCAGTTTTTCGTCACTCTTTCAAAGCTCAATTGTTATGTCATAATCTGAAAACCTGAAACTTTTAGTTTTTTTAATCTTTATGACTTTCATATCTTCAAAATGATTGAGATTTGAGTGAACCACTTAAAACCAAACTTGTGAGTATTTTTGTTTACCAACTCCATGATTTATCTCAGATTTGTTGGAACATATATATCTCAAGTTTGTATACGCATAAAAGAGTTTTTTTTACTTTGTCTATTTTCATAAAATTGGACATTGATCTTGCATATTTTCAAGTGGTTGAAAATCCGAGCTCGAAGTCTTCATGAAAGATGGTTCATAAGGGTATGTCAAACTTATTCATGCGAAAGGATGCTCAAAATACCCTCATATGATTATTTTGGCAATTATAGAGGCAATTTAAATGAAAATGAGTTTATTTTGCTGAAATGGATTTTAAATGTTTTCAAATCTTGATTCTTGATTCAAAACTCTCCAATCATGCTTCTATTTCAATTTGATAAGATTTGGAGTTGTGTAGAACCCCCCTCGCTCAAATTTCTTAAAATCAAAATTTGTTGAATTCCTGTCAAGCGTAACTGCTCTAACTGTTGTGTATCCCCGGTCTGACCTCTGTTGGTTCTCCGATCTGAGATCTGTTGGTTGACCGTTGTTTAACCACTCATATTTCTCAAAATCAAAATTTGTTGAATTCCTAGAATTAAATTGATTGCTTGTCAAACTAGGATTGCAAACCTTGACTTGGACTTGGGGTGTTGGTGCACTTAAGGAAAACTATAATATTTATGTTTTAATTTTGCAAAATCGAATTGACTTTCGCTTCCACATTAGAAATTGGTTTTACACTTAGAGATTTTTAGAAAAGACTATTCACCCCCCTCTTGTCAGTGTTGTTATGTAAATATTATTTTGTGTACGACTTACATTATGCTAGTCTCGTGTTTACGATATTATTTGCTCTTGTTTTGTGAGGGAATCAGCATCGCGACACCCCACACCACCCTACTTCTAGCATTTCGTACACGAAATGACCGCACTCTCATTCCCAAGTCATTCTCTTTCTAAGATGTTGTTCAGTACTCTCAAATAAATCGGTTCAACAAAGGGAGAAATGCATTAGAAAATGACACTACAATACTTTTGTTATTGCACCGCCGAAGGTGCTATTTTTGTTACTGCGCCGACAAAATCACATTCCAAATATATTTGGTCAGATTGAAACTCCTAAATTGTTCTCTACTTTATATTTCCTTATCTTTTCAAAAATTGATGGTTGCATGGACACTTAAAGATATTACAAAAAATATAAATTTAATTTAATTTCAAAATATCGGACCCGGGGCATGGAATACTCGAAGCCCTCATGTGTGTACCGTACTAGTCCCATAGTCAGTGGCTAGTGCATACATCTACAACATTAGCATACACATCTATACACAATATACATACAACATGTAACAAATATCGTACTTAATTTAAGCGATTACATCATAACTGTATAATACACGGTCGACCGACCAAAGTAAAAGACAATTATCAGAAGTAGCAAGTTAAGCAGCAGAAGAAAAAATATCAAACCCAAAACTCCAACGGCATGCCCATCCAACTGTCAGGCAACTAACAAGGACCAAACCCTAGCAAGACCCATCTCCGTACCCTCCGGTACCGGGAGCGAAAAAGACATCGTCCAAAATTGGCTCATCCTCATACTTTGATCAACAATTTTAAGCAAGATTGAGTACATTTTGTACTCAACTAGACTTGTAGTGTATTGCAACATAATAATACATGCAAGGTTATCAAAGGAAAAGGCTCTACTCTACAAGTTATTTTCAACATTAAGCAAGTTTTATTTTTAATACCGATATGTAATAGTTTGCAACGGAATGTGTAAAAGCAGTTGACTGATAACAAAATAACAAGTATGTAACTCATATAATAACAAATTAACAGCCCTCGTTGGGTGCGATCAACATTTTATTCTCAATCATAGACATGAAACTCACACAATTCAACCATCCCGACATTTCCCAACAAAATCGATTTTGCAAAACTAGAGACTATACGCGGCAATACTACACTTAGCATGATCATCACCACGAGCACGACTATTTAAATAGATGTACACTCTGCAGAGGTGTACAACTTTACCTATAGTATACGAATTCTCTAGTTTGTTCGGCATCCGTCAATGCCACTACTCACAATCTTTTAGTAAGCAGCCTAGAGCACGTAACAAAGCCTTTATATCACCTAATTCTACCCTTGCACTAGCCCGACGAATGGAAAACCTTGCTTCACCCGGGTACACCCCCATCTCAGTGAGCCATTCACCATTGTATCAGAAGGTTTTGATCCCAACGCCTTGGTGAAGGGAGCCCCTTCGAGCAAGCCTACCCGGTCATACTCGTACTACTACGGCCTACCAATATGAAAGGCTAGTCTTCGATGACTTAATTAGCTAAGGTCGTCCCTTACCAGCACATATGGTTGTACGCTTATGCTTAGGTCAGATATACCAACGTTTGGACCTTAATTGACCCGGGCGAGGATCTCTCCCTATCTACTTGTGAGATACACCTCTCACACTCCTCAGTTTATAATATAACTTGCCCACGTCACAACTTAGTTTTTTATTTATATTTTTATACAAAAATAACAGAGGTAAATTCCACTAGACCATCATTTCAAAATATCCCAAATTTGTACTCAACATTTCATACATTTTCAAATTGTAGTAAATCTAGAGCACGACTAAGTATTTGGAATTCTGGACGGTTTTGGCCCTGTAGCGCAAATTAATTCCTAAACTAGCCCCCTTAGCGTCAAAATTCCAGTTTTAGCCCCATCCTAGCACCTACTGCCGTCGAGGACGGCAGCAACCGAGTTCATGTTGTGCCAATTGGCATCATCTAGGTGCTGCCGTGCCAATTGGCAGCACCCAAGATCTTCTGCGAGAATAAACGCAACATGAAGCCACCCGGCTCGCGCTGCGGCGCGTGGCGGAAGACGCGATCGGGCTCGCGCGAGGCGGGCGCATGCGGCGCGGCGCGCCAGTGCGCGACGCGCGTGGCGAGGGAGGCAAGGTGTCTGCCGTCCCCAAGGCGACACCTTGTGTCTTCTTTGTGCCCAACCGCGAAGATCTCGGTTCTGTCGCCAACCGACAAAGAAGCACCTACGTCGCGTGCTAAAGGACCGCATTAAGTCAGATGCTGCCGATCGGGACGGCAACAGGTACTATCACGGGGCCAAAAATGAAATTCTGATGCTAAGGGGGCTAGTTTAGGAATTAATTTGCGCTACAGGGCCAAAACAGTCCAAAATTCAAGTATTTGTGCGATATTCGCACTTGAAATACCCAGATCGATATCATCTATTGCCTAAACTATAACCTAATGGCTACAACAATAGGGCTACCAATATTTCAAGGAGGATCATGTATTTAATAGGAATATAACTACCGTTATCCCCAAATAAAGCAATTTTAAGTAGACATACACACATGCACAATAGATTTTGTAAAAAGAAGTACAATAATTAAAATAGTGGAATAACATGGTCAAAGGAGGTGCTTTCCTTGATCTGGTATCTCTGAATATGAGGACGAAGGGTCATCGAATAATTCATTCGCACTATCGACGTCTATTCAAAAGAGCGAATAACAAATCATATATAGAAAAATAATTTGAACACAAAAAAACCCAAATATTTTTGCATATTCAGATAGAGCATGATTTTAGATGAATTTAGAAATAAGATTAATTCAATTTGGAGTTCATATACAAACTTCTTTGGGGTTTGAATTTGCTTCGGTTTTGAAAACTCGTAAATTAATATAAAAAAAAGGTGACGTCGAAAGCGTATTCTCTGATGTTTACGCTTTCTAACCGAGAAAGCATATTTTTCTCTGAGTTCTTTTGAGGTTTACGCTTTCCAACAAAGAAAGTGTATTTTCCTCTGTGTAAAAGCGGCTTTTCTTATTATTATTTTTCTATTTTTTCCAGATTTTATTTATTTACATGGGGAGCTTACTTGTCAGTTACTCATATTTTATTTCATTGATTTTATTTATAAAAATAGAGGCGGTCCCACATGTCATACACTCATTAATTGTTAACTAAATGATTAAACCTATTTTTGATTTAACCTACTGATAGTTAGGGTCCACATGTTAGTCTCTCGGTTATAAAATCACGTTTTAAAATCGAAAATAGTGAATGGGTCCAGCATGTCAGTGACTCATTTACTAAACACGTTTTAAATTAGATTTTCGATTAACACGATTGGGACCCACTGTCAATCAGAGAAGAGGAGAGAAGTAGGGGCTCGCGCATGGCTAAGTGCCATGGCGAGCTCACTGGCGACGAACAGTGGTGCAACTTGGCTCAAGGATGGACAAAATGGGTTCCCCTCTCGACGACGATCCCACCGGGTGGTGGTGGAGACCGGAGAGATGGACGAAGACAACGCTACGTCGGCAAAAATCGGCAGAGCTCCTCAGGTCTGAAATGGCTTTCGCGCATGGGGCATATCGACGACGAAGATGGAGCGCAATGGCTCTAGGGAGCAACAACGATGCTACCGGCAATGGCTCGTGGACCGACGGTTACCGGAGCGGTGGTGACAACATCTCCCATGGCGGTGCCATAGGTGGCTACGGTGAAATCTATGCTATGCTAGCTAATCATCCAAACTAATGCACACAAAACCTCTAGGGGACTACTAGAAGCTCACCAAGGTCCTTGATGGCGTCGAGGGATGGCCAGAGTAGCTTGGCAACATTGAACAGCGGTGGCACAGAGGAGGCTCATGGTGCTAGCGCTTTATGGCCATGGAGATGGAGAGGCTACAAGAAGTGTAGCATTAGCTCACTGGAGTCCTAAGGATGGTATAGAAGCGAGGAATCGAACAGGCATTCACCGGAGTAACGATGAATAGAAAAGGAGTCGGCGGTGGTCGAATTTGGTGAAGAAGCTCGATTCCGATGATTCCCTGAGCTTGGGTCCACATTAAGCAAGAAAAAAGTATTACTGGAGTATGGAACGTGATATGACGTGATTAAGTGAGGTTCAAGCTCACCAGAGCACCGAGAACGCGAAGGTCCGAAATGGGGTGTGCGTCGAAGACGAAGAAGATGATGACATGATCACGCTCCGAGGTTCCCGGAGCTACATCAAGCAAAGGAGTATCATTGAGGTAAGAGGCGCATGGTGATGCAGGTGGCGAGGGCAAGGAAGCTCATAAGAGGAAATGGTGGTGTGAGACTTGCTCACTAGCATCGAGAACGACACTCTCGTTCTCGACGAAGCAAAGCACGAGATGCTCTGATTATGTGCGGAAAGTGAGAATGGCGAGTTGAGGAATTGTGACGTGGTGAGGAGATTAGATGTGGCCGTGAATGGCGCGAGAGAAGCAACCAGAAAATGGCGCCGTGAATGGTTTTCCTGCGTTAAGCTTCGGCCTCATCGTCCGCGCGAGATAACGACACTTCAACAAGGTAGCTAGGATGAGCGAGGGTTGGCAAAGGCAACGAGGCAGTTGAGGCGTGAAAATGGTGCACGCGGTGTCGCAAACCACGGGCAAGCGACGGAGCGCGCTGGCGTGCGGAGGCGAACGCGAGGTGGAAGACAAGTTGTGATAGGTGGGGCCAGCATGTCAGTGAGCGTGAAGAGCGAGAGCTGGCATGGGCTGGAGCAAGCACGAGTGAAGTTGGGCCAGGCAAATTAGGCCCACTTGCCCGGTGAGAAATTCAAATTAGGCTTTGAATATTTCTAGAAAAGGCTGAGAACTTGGTGAATTTTTAAATGTATCGAACATGCTCCAAAATTTGTAAAAAATATTTTGGAGGTTCCTAACACAGTATGGTTCCTTGTGAAGAATTTTTAGGATTTTATCTATCCCGTGATTTTCTCAAAAATTCTTCCAAGATGTTGTTCTAATATGAATGTATTGTTGCTTTTGATGAAAATTTCAAAACGTGCTCAAATAAATTTTCCACAAACAAACATGCTTAATTTTTTTTGTTTCCTTACTTATTTTAATATACTTACCCAAAATAGGATTTTTTTTTTGGATGTTACACAAAAGTGGGCTTATGTCGCCATTTGAATTAGCGATAGGGATCCTGTCAACAATTCAAATGACAACGGAACTGTTTCAATGGCGACAGGGCTACTATCGCTATTTTAACTGGCGACAGGAGCATGTCGCCAACTCAAACGGTGATATGAGTCCATTTTTTGTTAAAAAAATCGATTATTTATTTTTGTAATTTTTTTATTAAAATAATATTATTTTAAAAAGTTATTTTAAAAAGTCCTGCATTTCAATTGCCAGCATATCTCAAACTGAAAAGGAACAAACTAAACGTTTCCAACCTTTTCTTTTTAAATAACTCGTTAGCCTACATCTCTTCCGCATAGAATAGCATGTGATTTTAATTTTAAACTTAAAAAATGGTCGCTTCTTTGTTTGGTTCAGAGCTGCAGGGAAGTGAAGCAACAGTACCTCTACCAATCAAATAATAAGGAGAGAGAGATGAAGTGGCCACAAATCGAGTTCGAAATCAGAAATGTGCTCATAGCTGAAAATAATCATTTTACTAATAAGTCGATTTCTGTATGATATGATGCGTCCTCTAATTTCTTCGCTGAAAATGATAACTGTTGTTGATTGCTAATCATGTTACTTGTGCTCTCTAGAAAGAAAAAAAAGAAACAACTTGACATAAACCAAAGAAACTGTACATCCAAGAACATTTTTAAGAACAAGACTGAAAATCACTACGCAAGGAATAGCATATCAACTAATTTATCAGATTCTATATTTTAACATTCAGAACGTACCAACAAAACATAACAAGAAGTCATAAAACATTTAGGGCTTGTTTGGAAGCAATGGGTCGGAAAATTAGGGAGCAAAATTCATGTGGGGGATTTTGAGGGCATATTAAATCTCTCTCAACCCTAAGGGGAAATCTTCCTGCTCGGAAACAAAATCTCTGTTACCGTTCGAGAACGACAGGGATAAAAATCCTGGCTATGAAAAAAAATTCAAAAAAATAGTAAAAATCCAAAACAATAGCACAATTAAACAAACGTTCACATTCTTGAATATTTATCTCAAAAACTTTCAAAGATACACAATTTAATCAATCTCTTACATGATATCGTTTTGATACGATACTGATCATAGTACACCTCCCAACAGCTCAGAAAAGATGGGACAAACAGAAATGCAGAGTTTCCAACCCTTCAGGAGTACAAGGCCGCACAAATAATTGCAAAAAATGTCGAAACACAAGACAGCAAATAAGTCACTGCAAATTGGGTATGTGATTCAGCAACCTACTTTTCTAGACAGCCAGCTGAAAGAGCATGCATCCACTGGACAACCAGAAGCAAACATTTCTCTGCCAGGTACACGCAAAAGATGCATGCAAGACAACTTATGCATGCTAGCTGCGTCATCTGTAAGAGCTGGATGCAACTGCTTACGGAAATAGTAATCACAGAACCAACAGTTAGGCATGTCTACAGCAAAGCGATGGCAGCATGTCCTCCATAGCATGGCAAAATCACGCATTCACAACGAACATGAAAGAGAAGACTATTATCATATCAGATCAAACACTTCTCATCCACATCAAGGGAATTTCATGTTGTAGGGTTATTGAAACATGCAGGCACCCTCAAGACACCAGCAATAGGATCCATCAGCATTTCGAAAATGGATCGACAAGTTGCAAGGTCAATAATAGTCTTTTAAATTGGAGAGCCTGTAGCGCGCCACTATGCTCATGCCTGGTGATATTATCTTTTCAGCATATGGTATTACCAAAGTTTACACATGAATGGCTATGAGTTTGGAAACTAATATTGGTATTAATGAACAAACTATCTGAAAGAGCACTCATTAGAGCCCATGAATATGGTGAACTACTGACAATTAAACTTAGGAAAGCCCTAAATAGCACAACTATTTAAGTAACACATTTTAGATAGAAAGAGGACCAGACACTCGCATTCTAAAATGGTAGCCATTGAAATTAGGATCTATGAACTAATGAAAAAACGTCCAGACATCAATGATCAATCATGTAGGGTCTTAGCTGGACCCCTTTCATAATCGCTGATTCTAATTCCGTCAGGATAGCATTCAATTCTTCAGTAGTTAAGAGCAATGTGTTGTAAAGGTTTGGTTATCGCAGTAGGTTAATACGGTTGGAATTGGCTTTTCCAGCACAGGTAGGTCAGAAAGGAGTTCTCTAATCCATTCTGCCTCTACGGCCACTGAGTCTAGAGCTACCAGCTCAGCCTCCATGGTGGATCGTGTAAGGATAGTCTGTTTAGAAGACTTCCATGAAACAGCCTCACCTGCTAGAGTGAATACATAGCCACTCGTAGCCTTCATGTCATCCAAGTCACTGATCCGGTTAGAATCACTGAATCCTTCCAAAACTGTCGGATGGTCAAAATAATATATTCCCAAGTTAGACGTCCCCTTTAAGTACCTAAGTACCCTCTTTAGTGCTATCCAATGATCATCTCCTGGATTGGACTATAACGACTCAATCTGCTTACAACATATGAGATGTCAGGCCTCGTTGCACTAGTTAGATATATTAAGGATCCAATAATTTGAGAATATTTAAGTTGGTCTTTTCCATGTCTAGTGTTTTTTATGCAGCTTGACATTTGGATCATAGGATGTGGCCGCTGATTTACAGTCCATGAGTCCAAATCTAGTTAGGACCTTGTTCACATAATGGGGTTGTGAAAGAATAATCTCATTCTCACCATTTATAAGCTTGATGTTTAAAATAATATCAGCTTCACTCAGATCTTTCATATCAAAATTCTAGGAGAGGAAAGACTTCGTTTTATTGATTGCATCCATGTTGGTCCCAAAAAGCAATATGTCATCTACGTATAAACACAGAATGACTCCTTCACCCCCACTAAACCGATAGTAGACACATTTATCGGCTTCATTCACACAAAAGCCAACCGAGGTCATTGTACTATCAAATTTCTCATGCCATTGCTTGAGAGCTTGTTTTAGACCAAACAAGGATTTAATCAATCGATATACTTTTCTCTCTTACCCTTCAACCACAAAACCATCAGGCTGTTGCATATAAATCTCTTCATCCACCTCTCCATTTAGGAAAGCGGTCTTTGCATATAAATCAGGATGCTGGTTGTTCTTGTGTGACTAATTTCAGTTCATTGCACATAATTTTTCAAAAGTTCATTGCAAATAATTGTGAGCATCAGGCAGACATGCATGTAGACATCATCATCTCATAAAGCGTTGTCTCACATTCACCATTCGTCATTCAACTCATCACATCTCAGATCATCACACCATAAGCACAAGCACAACCTCGACTAGTAGGTTAGAGGGGGATTCAATCTTATCCAGTGTAGGGCTTCAGCGGAGTGGAAGAGTGGGGTCCTGGGAGACCAGTGGAGGTCCCCCAAGACCGACATGGAGGGGCTTTGGATCAGAGTAGATTGAGGTCAGGGAATCGAGGGAAACCAAGGAGGAGGTCACCCATGGCCTAGGATCACCAGCAGTGGCGTGTGAGGCGGCGACGTGTTGGGCAGTGGCATCATTAGTGTGGCGGCGCTCGAGCGGTTTAACTAGTAGATCTCGAGGGAGCTGGGGAAGGCCATCAAGAAGGCGAGGCTAGAGCGTTGGTGGCATTGGCAGGCGCAGGAGCGGTTGAGCGAGGTGGCGGCGACGGACGGAGGGAAGCGTGCGGCAGCGTCGATCACAACAAGAGGAAGGGGATCACGACACGAGAGTTGTTCACCAGGGGAGAAGTGTTGGCCCAAACCGAAGATGATTCAACCGATCCAACGCAACACAAAAAACTCACGCTTGGGAAAACCACTCGGTAGAACACTTGGCAGAACACACGCACGACAGATGTAGGCACTGGAAGCCGATCCAACACGGAGCACGCACACGTACTGGAAGCAATCTGATCCGAAGAAGAAACACTACTGGAAGTTGATAGAAGATGGAGCAGACGCTCACGTACTCTAGATAGGACTTCGACCCTTGTGCGAACGTACTAGAGAACACACACTCATGATGGATACAAGACATGCTTCCCAGGGCTCTAGAACTCTCGTACACAGGAAGCGAATAGAAGAAAGATTTGGTGCTGCATACGGCAGTGTTTTCTATTTTTCTTTTTTTCTCTATTGCTTCCTCAAAACTGATTACAGGGGTGCCCTTTTATTGAGAGCAAATAATTATTCGTATCCAGAACGAATTCTATGTATCCTGAAGGAATACTACACAAACTCTAGTATCTATGATGAATATTGTCTAAATGTGAAACACAAACTTTTCCTAAAATTTGAATATGTGTCATATACACAAAGATCACCTAATAATCACACTCTAATCTTTGTGCACTTACTTACTGAGCTAGTCGGACTCAACTACGACGTGCCCAACTATTACTAAATACAGGACGATGGACGCATCTCCTCAATGTCCCAGACTCGACTCAGGATAACGACCACATCTCGTCAATGTCCCGGACTGTAACAGCCCAAAATCTCTAAGTTGAATTAGTTAAGCATCTAATGTATATTTGTGAAATTTTAGACTTTTTAAAACTTTTTGTTGTAAACCTTATGTTGAAGAATTCTTGATTTTCAACGGATAGGACTTTAAACCTAGAATCAAATACTCTTTCTCCCTTAAACATTTCTCAAAGTGAAACTTCAGAAAAACTAAAAAGGTTTCCATTGTGGGAATATTTCAATTAGGATCTATCTCCTCTCATATGATTGTTTGGATTTCCTGAAATTTTTGAAGATTAGTTGGTTCCTTGTTTATTTGCTTATTCAAATCGGGTTTGAATTTAAAATACAAACAAAACTTAAGTGAACAATGCCTGGGAATATTTTTCCTAGGTTTTGGCACATGTTAGAGACTCACCCTAAAAATTTCACAAATTGTAGAAATTATTTGCTATTTTAAAACATTCCGTCAAAGTGGAGATTTGAAAATCAAATATCAAAAAGGAGCTTAAAATAATTCTAGAGACAAATATAATACACGAAAACCTCTAGAAATTTTACACCATGATTTTCACTAGGTCCTCTGGGTGCCTAAAATTTTCTTGAATTTTGGAGCTAGGAATCTATGTCTAAAAACTCCCATAAGTCTCGACCATTTTCCAAAAATCAGAAAAATTCATTTCCTTCTCTCATTGTTTCCTCGGCCGAGGTTGAGCCAATCATTGCAAATGCCAAACCAGCCGCCGAGCCGCTTCTCTTCCAGCCGATCGCCTGCCGCCACCCGCGAGTTTCCTCTTCCACCTCAACGCATACGCCGCCTCGCCTGTGACTACGCCACCGCCGCATGCATGCGCGCCACCGAGGTCATCGCCGGTTTTGGTCTTAGCGCCCGGTTTCGCCGACCTGCCCACCGCTTTCACGCCCATGCCGCACTCCACGTTTGCTGGTCACGAGCCCATGCTTTGCCCGCCTTCCCGGACCGCACCGAGCTTGCCGCCACCACGGCCGTCGGCTTTCTTCTCGGTTTACTCGCCTCCTTTGCCTATTTAAGCCAAGCACCGTATGCCCGACTCCTTTTCTCCATTTTCCCACCTCCTTCTTCAATTCCACTCCTCTTAGAGCTCCAAGGGTTCGAGCTCGAATGCCGCTCTTGGACCGCCGCACGCCTTCTAACTCTCCGCTCGGTGAAGTCCGACACCCACACCGCGTCACGGCTCGTCCCTCACCTCAAGAAGCAAGAACCCTTCGTCAATTTAGAGCTTGAACCCCGAGCACCTCGCGTCGCCATTCTTCCTCGGCTCGGAAAAACCACTTCTTCCGTCGCCGTGTCTACTCGGCGACTCCTCTCCAATTCCTCCTTCGGAGCACCTCTAGGCTCCCTTGACGTTCTCGATCACTCACTTACGCTCTCTTTCTCTCGTGGATCCCTTCACGGTGGACCACCCCACTTGCCGGCTTCGTCGCCGACCACTCCGCCACTCCTGTCCTCGGCGACCACACCGGTATGCTCACCACACTCCATGGCTGCTCATGCTCACGCTAATTCCTCCCCAACTTTACCCGACTGTCACCCCTTTCCACCTCCACGGCCCGCCGCCGCGCCTGTCACGCCGCCGCGCGCTCAAGCCGCACCACCGCCACCCCTAGCCTCCTTGTACTCCGGCAACCCATTTTGGCCATCTCCATCGCCTCGCACCACTCCCCTCGCCGCGACGAACCACGCCTAGAGCCTCCCTTCTCTCTCGGTTCTCTCGAATATGTTTGTATCTCTGTGTATATTGTTGTCTCGATGCTGGGGCCCACTTAAGCTAAGCAATTTCGCTAATCATCTATGAAGTTGTGCTTAGGTCACTTTAAATGGTTTAGTAAATTTGAAGGTTGAGGTTTGGATGGAGGTTAGGCATTAGTTTCATTCTGAAATTTTCTCTGTATTGTCGTGAACCTCCAGTTCTTGTATCCGTGTAGTAAAGAGGGTGAGGATAGCTAATGCCGCTGAGCCCTTGGATGTAGATAGCATTCACCAAGATTGGTTAGTTGATTAAGCGTTCGTTGGATAAGTTGTGTGTATAATCCGGTGTTTATCGCTGACCTTCTATCCTTATGTGATTCTTAGTATTTGCATGTGTGCTTGGATGTATGGCGATGAAGTAGGGCAAATTTTTGAGGTTAAGCGGGAAATGCTAGAAGTATGACCTTATTCTTGAGCACCTTGTATGCTATTTGGATGTTTGCTAGTGGCGTTGGTTTGAGCAAGAGTTGATTTAAGACTTTGTGAGTCAGCAATAATTGATTAGTGTATTGCTATCATATCTTGCAAAGGCAAGTATGTTGTCGGTATGATTAGCAGTTAGTGGTCTAACTGAATCCAACTTGTGGGATTTCGGTTGCATGCAAGTCTTATTGCACTTATGTGTTAAGTTAATTAGCATCTAGTAGTTGGCTAATTAGTTAGTCAATGTTCCAATAGTATATTTTGTAGGTCTAAAATGATCTTATCACAGTAAAGGTTGCATAGAATAGCTGGTTAATTAAATTATGGTGATTGGTTACTTAGCTAATAGATGTGCACACAATCACCATCAAAGTCTGTCGAAAGAAGAAAACATATAAGAGGATTAATTTTGACTGTATGATTAGCGTGGAAATAAGTGAGTTTGGAAAGATCAGTAATAAGAAATCCTGTATAATTTAAATAATCTCCGAATCTGCTAATTTGTTGTTCCTAAATTCATGATCTATCTTCTGTGTTATTGATTTTTGAATGTTGTTGGCGTTCTCGTGTTTATTCGCTGTTTTTCGCTTTGGCAGTTTTTGTCGCTAGATGGCGTTGATATCGAGAGTGATCCTCTGCAGCAAGTCATTTATCTCAAGCAAAACAAAGGCAAGCAGTTTGATCATATCCAGTTCATTCCCATTATTTTCAAGTCTAATATTTTGTTTAACTTGTATGTATGCATGCTTTTGTGTCAAAGTAATTTTGTCGATTAGAGGTAGTTAATCCCATTGCATTGTTGCCACAAAATTGTTCACCCTGCCACTACCTTAGGAATATTATTCTCATTGGTGAATTAGAGCCGGTGAATGATTTAGGCCTTTTATTTGTCTTTACGATATGATGCTTAGCAATGCTTAGATATCCAGTAGAATTGGGCGGTTATCGACTTAGTCGGTAACCTTGATCACACAAAATTATTATAACTTTATATTTTCACCTTTGTGCTATGATATTTGTGAAAACTAAAAATAAAAACAAAATGATTTGGACTTGGGCACAATGGTAAGTTGGTGTGCTTTTGGGTGTGACTGAAAGGTGTCCGAGTCAATTAAGGACCGAGTTACTTGCGCCACCGTCTCGAGCATTTTGCGTGCTAACCACACTAGAGTATATGGGACCTCTCTTGACTTAGTACTTTGGCGTGTATTGGCCCGGTCGCAGGAGGTCGCAGGAGGGATGGAGGTGGGAGCATGGTAGTTGTCAAAAGCTTTATCACGAGTGGGTAGTTGTCTTTCGGCTTTACCATGTAAGCGTATGGATTTCTATCCATACGAGCGACTCGTAGTTAATACACAATATTGGAAAACGTCTTGTTAGACTTAGCCGTGCTGCATACCAAAGGAAGTATGCTAACCGTGGATGGTGGAAAAGCGGTCTAAAGTGTGGGTACATTGGTACACCCGCAGGTTAAAACTATTCGAATAGCCTCGTCTAGGTTATGGACACGCCGGATACGCCCGTGAGAACTAGACTACAACATTTAATTAAAACTTGACGGGTTGGTATGAACGGGTGTTCATACTATTGTTGTGATGGCCATTGGGTTGGTCATCTCCGGGATGTCTTTATGTTACTACTTCTTGTATCATTATTATTTCGCAAATAAAATTGAACTGTTAAAAGCGCCTTCAAAACTATTACATTCTTGCAAAAGAAAACTTGCTTTCGCTAAAAGTAAGTCCGAGCCCCCTCCACTTAAATAAAGCTTGCATGTAGTTAAATTATAGTTCATACCCTTACACGTCGGTCTTGCGGGTACAAAGGCAATCTTTGTACTCGTGTGCTTTGCTTAATGTTTTGTTGCAGAGGAAGAAGGTGAGCCCCAAGGGTTTCCTTTTGTGAGATGCGCTGGGTTTGACGACTAGCTTAGCGGCGGTTGGTTGCCTTGTGGGTAAAGGCACACTAATTGGCTCTTTTATTTATCGCCATCTTATGGCTTTTGCTTCCGCTGTGTAGTTTGTTATTTTATCTTGTAAGTTCTTTCTGTTGTATTTATTGTAGTTTTGATCTTGTAACCTCTCGTGTATGGATTTGATGCATGATTTTGTAACGGGGTGTGTATACTGCATTTCTGGGAAGTATACATATCCTGAGGCTTGGTTTATTTGAATTGTGATGCTAGGGTCAATGGAAGGCTAAGCATTACAAGTCAAATAAACTGGGGTCCTCACACGGACTCAACTCTACAGACTCGACTTAGGACGGCAAACACATCTTCTTAATGTCCCGGACTCAACTCTAACTTGACATTGGATTACAACTCACAGAACTCGGCCATGAGTAGCGTTGGCTCGTCATCTTCTAGCTTCTTTGCGAAATAAGCCTTTTATTTATTTTTCTTCTTGGAACAGCATTCTGAGGCCAAGTATCCATAGTCCTGGCAATTATAGCATCTCACCTTTGTCTTGTCAATTTTTTGATTCTTGCGACCTCGTCCACCACCACTGTTAGAGCCGCTGGAGGAGCCCTTGCCTTCGCCTTTCGACGATCAGATCTCCCACTTGGCACGGGTTAACAGTAGGTGCTCATATTTGCTGTCGCTAGATCCTCGGATCCATTCCTCGTGCTCCTTCAAGCGGCCGATCACCTCCTCAACCATCGACACCTTGAGGTCGCCGAACTACTCAATGGTGGAGACGATTTGCAAAAACTGTCCAGGGACTACTCGAAGGAACTTTCTCACAATATAGCTCTCTTCCATCTTGTCCCCCAAGACTCGGATTTGGTTGACAATAGTCGTCAACCTCATGGCGAAGTCGTCGATCGACTCCGTCTCTTTCATGCTTCCCCTGGAACTCGCTCCTGAGGGTCTGCACTCGTGCTTGCTTGACATGATTGGTACCAAGATGCATCATCTTCAACGCCTTCCACGCGGCTTTAGTCGTCTCCTTTTCGACCAATAGGAAGAGTGTTTCCTATGGGATGCCTCCATAGATGGCCGCTGAGGCTATCTGATCCTTGCGTACATCGATGTTGTCATCTTCGACCGCGCCTCACACTCCTTGAGCGCGTATGTACACCTTCATCTTGATTGTCTATACTGCATAATTACTCTTTGTGAGCATCGAATAATACAGCGAGACGGCGGAACTCTCTTTCGCCATCACACCCGATGTCACCTCATCACCGGTGACACAACTTCCTAAAGAGCACGGCATGATCTTGGGCATACACCGACTAAGAACTCAGACTCTAATGCCAATTCTTGGCCCAAACTGAAGATGATTCAAACGATCCAACGCAACACAAAAAAACTCACCCTTGGGAAAACCACTCGGTAGAACACTTGGCAGAACACACGCACGACAGATGTAGGCACTGGAAGCCGATCCAACACGGAGCACGCACACGTACTGGAAGCAATCTGATCCGAAGAAGAAACACCTGCTGGAAGCTGACCGAAGATGGAGTAGACGCTCGCGTACGCTATATAGGACTTTGATCCTTGTGTGAACGTACTGTTGAACACACGCTCACGATGGATACAAGACACGCTTCCCAGGGCTCTGGAACTCTCGCGTGCAGAAAGCGAATAGAAGAAAGATTTGGTGCTACATATGGCAATGTTTTCTAAATTTTTTCTCTATTGCTTCCTCAAAACTGATTACAGATGTACCTTTTTATTGAGAGCAAACGACTATTCGTATTCAGAACGGATTCTACATATCCTGAAGGGATATCACACAAACTCCAGTATCCATAATGAATACTGCCTAAATATGAAACACAAGCTCTCCCTAAAATCTAACTATGCCATATACACAAAGATTACCTAACAAGAAGTTGCCTATGTACGGAGGCGATGATTTTCCCCCATGGAAATGAGGGGATTGGCACAGGAATCAACCTTGCTCTGTCATCCAAATGGCCAGTTCGATCGACCTGGGAAAATTTTCCACAAGGCTTTTGGACCACAGGATCAGGTCGGGATCCGGGCGGGAATGATGCTCCCGAACAAGCCCTTGGGAGAAAGCATGTAACTCCCAGGGAAAGCTCAAGTACATAACCAGTAACTTTATTCTAATTCGATTGTAATCCGATCCCGGCATTATAACTGTTTCATCGCACGAAGAAAAATGTAAATACCCTAAAACCGCAAGGACGGTTGTCCAGGAAAGTAATAAATTTAAGTTACAACGAAGTGATATCTCGGTCCATCAGCACTAACCAAAGCAAAAGTATTTCAGTATGATGAATTGTTCACATGAACAAACGAAGCGTATACTATTGCCTCAAACTCACTCTTGTGAGCAGCGCCATTTGTGGTGGCAATTGCACTAGCTTTTTATTTTTAATTTATTTTTAAAAAATACTTTAAAGATAATCTCTCCTTAACTTTATCTTCAATTCTGATCTCTTTGATCATGTCATGACATGTGATGTGACCAAATTGTGCTTCATGTCACTGACCGCGGCGTGATCAAACCTGGCACGATGGTCCTCCGAGTCAACACACGTTCGTTTTTAGCTAAGTCCTATCGCACCAAGAGAAGTGGTATGATAGCACTCGTTTGCCACGCCTAGGAAGAGGTTATCTTTAAAATATTTTTAAAAATGAATTAAATAGTAAAAAAAGTTCCAATTACACCCTTTGGTGGGTTAAGCTCATCCCAAGCCTCGATCCATGTGACCATGGAGTCAGCTAGCTTGTTGAAGTAACCATCCACCTTGCCGAGCTTCGCTCTCACTTGCTTGGCCAGCTCAAGGTAACACTTCTGGACAGTGGTGGCCTCCTTTGGGAGGGCCACAGACTGGAAGAAGGGGATCAGCTCCTCTTGCCAGAAGATGCCGTTGTATTCCTTCTTCAGGTTCACAAACGGGTTGCTTGCTTTGCTGTGCCAGATGTAGGGCAGGCCAGTCTTCACACCCAAACCCAAATGATCCGTAATCACCTGTGTGCATAGGAGAGATTGGCATGGTTTACTCAGTACAAACATAACTCCACCAAGAAGGAACTGAACGGAGCAATGCACAGTATCAAGAAGCATGCGTCGGTAATGGTTATTAGCTTGCACAACACACTGGATATAACAAGGTGCATGACCATCAAATTGTTGAACTCTGAATAAAATAACAGAATATACCTTGGTGCACCATCCTGCCCACATATCGTCGTAGCGACCAATTGGCTGGCCATCACCCATAAGACCAAAGTACATCGCAGGACCAATGAGCTCACGGTCAAACGCAAGGTTCATTCCACACATCGGGAACAAGGTGCCCTTCGGGATTGTAAGAACAGCATCCACATACCTGATTTCAAGAAGGAAAACATCAGGTTAGAAAGAAGAGATTGCCTAAAAGATGAAATATGCTGAAATCTAACATCCTTACCTGGTATTTCTCTCAAGGGGCTTGACAAGCTGAGTAGGAGCATCGTAGTCTGGAATGTTGAGCCAAAGCCCATGAGAAACAGCAGTTGGGACACCTTCACGAAGGCTGAATGGATACCCACGGACAAAATCAGCACCATCACGGTACGGGTCGTACAAAGTGTTGAAGAAAAATGGAGTAGAAGGGCTCAGAAGGTTTTTGATGTGCTGTTCGAGTGCATTGATGTCCTTTCCTGATGGATCCTTAGCAACCTGAGTTTTTGCAAAAAGAATAGGTCAGCAATGAGCCAATGACAAACGATAGGATAATCATGCAGGCTTAATCATGGGACAGTCCATCAGATGTGCTGATTTCAGATGGGTGGTTGCTCCAATCTATTTCTGCATTTACATTTCTTGTGTAAAGGCATGATTAATAACTAAAGTAAATCCAAAAGATGATGTATAGCCAATAAAAAAGACAGCATGGTCCCAAGGCAAATTGGATATATCGTTTAGCCCAAATATTTTTATAAGTTTAGGCTTCGGAATAATCCATGCAAGATGCAATCAAGGTACCTTTCTTTCCTTGTTTCCGTATTGTTAAACAAGCATTGTTTTGTTCCCTAGGTAAGACTACTGATCACGACCCTCAAGCATAAACAAATACGTATGCATGAATGCATCAGCACAACTGACATAGTAAGGCGGCAAGGCGTTATATACAAGTTGCATTGTTGCATCGTTATATCTGAATCCTACAACCATTGTGGGGTACCACAGATCCAGAGGTTATTCCATATCCCCTCCAACTGCAAGCAATACAGGACCAAAGCAGTGTGGCTAGATCTAATGCTTCATAGTACTTATTAGCAGTAGAACATGTCAAAAGTTCAATCACAAACTGAACTAACATGATTAGATCTGATAGCCGTGACTATATGCGTGACTCCACGGATTAAGGAGACACTACTCAAGTAATCAACTTGATAGATCAATCAGTCATCTGGAACACGTGAAATTTACATTCTACCTACCCCGATCACAAGGCTATAAACCATGAGATTTTTACACAGCAGTAAACTAAAGGACAATAGCTAATAGAGTAATAGCAGTAACAACAAAAACACCAACTTTACAGCCTCGATCCTAATCTATGTAATTTAAACCTCACAACTCAAATCATCCCACAGGACATACATCTACGAAGAAAACAAACCAGAGATCTCACCCCCTCAACTACCTAACCAGATCCAAGGCCCACCGCACCAAATCACACCAATACAAAGACAGATGTCGGATCACAGGGGGAAGGAACAGGGGTGGGAGCACTCACGAAGCAGTCGTCGTCGATGGTGTAGATGTACTTCTTATTGGAGACCATGTAGCCGAAGCAGCGGCACGCCGAGTCCTTGAAGGAGATGCAGGATGCCTTGGGCCCGAGGATGCGGTTGATGTCGTTGCGGTTGTAGAGCTCGTAGTCGAAGCCCTCGGGCACCCGGATGGTCTTGGCCGGGTCGCCGTCCTGGACGATGATGAGGTGGTAGGGCTGGAAGAAGGGCCGCCACATCTCGAGGAAGTCGAGGTTGCGGATCGTCGGGATGACTATGTCCAGCTCGTCCTTGAGCAGCGGCGTCGACGGCGCGGCCATTGCGGAGGGCGGTAGAGGAGGCAGGGGAGGGAGGGAGGTGGTCGGGGACCCGGGGTGAAGACGGGAGGGAAACGGAAGGGGTATAAAAGGAGGGAGGGGGAGGGGAGGGAGGCACGTGCGGCGGCGGATGGGCCGGCCTCGGCAGGTGGGCTGGGCTGGTGGAGCCGCTTTTTTTTTCCTGTCCAGGAAGGGAAGAGTGGAGGACTGAGCTGGATTGTTTTCAAGTCGCTTCATCTTTTCGGTGTTTATTTCTTTAGAAATAGTATGCATATGTGGATGTGTTCAGTGATCAAAGTGCATATCCGTACTCTGTGAAGTTTTAACACTCATTCTAGATTAAACATATGTTAAGAACGTATAGGTGAGTGTACGTGTGGTGTGTGTATGCCTAAGTACGCACACTCTAAAAAAAGGAGGAAACAGTGTGGTGGTCCTTGGTGGCTGCTTGGTGCTTGTTATGGTACGTACGATGTAGGCGTGGAGTCTAGTCAGAGCGAAGAGGATATACATTCATGGGAACCGATGGCTGCTCGGTTGGCGGAAGGTGTAGTCAACTTCTCACCGACTTGGGTTCCGATGCCTACTCTGTCTCTCTCTCTCTCAAGTGAGTGCTAGAGCTCTCGTCAAAAAAGTTTAAAGAAAGGATACATTTACTGTTGACGAGTCATGAAAACTGTTGAACGGTACAAAAGGGATCGTAAGAGTGTGGAGGAGTTGTCTGATCTTATGAGTGTGCTTCCTAGACCAGATGACATGATCGGTTCAATTTCCATCTGTTTGGGATGCAAGAGTTTTGTGGGAATAGGCACAATTCCTATAGGATTTCTATGGACATACTTTGGAGGAATTTTTTAAATAGGAAACAGTGTAATTTCCGTATGAATTTTGTGACATTACTGGGCTGATCTAAGGAGAGATGCAGGCTATATGAGAAGTTATGTGAATTTTTTTTTACATATAGCATGGTACTACTAGTAGTGACAGTATATGGGTTATCTTAGGTACTTCATTTCCAGGTCAAACCATGCATGGTTGATAGATCGAACTTGGACGTACGCAGGTCATGAACATAAACAATGCAATTGATTGGCGGCACCAATATGCGAGCGCGATTACTTCAACATTGCACAGCAGGGAAAAAATCCTATATGATTTGGTCCATAACTCCATCAATATAGATCAACTTTATTGTGTGACATGTGTTTTTTGACGAATATCAAAACGTACAGCTTCATAAATCACTGATGTGAATTTTCATTAATTGAATACTAAAAACTGGCATGTCACGTTTTGAGATTCGTAAAAAAAACACATATCACACGATGGAGTTGACCTATATTGATGGAGTTATGAACCGGATCCTATATGAATTTTTTTTTTCGCACAGCAGGGAACGTGCCTTTCCGCGCTGTACGTTACTGCATGGAAATGAATGGAGGAGCTTTCAAATCAGGACGGTACAGTACCGCACTCGGATTAAACCATGTTGGTGTGATCATCGGGCACGCATCGCAAGGTCGTTTTGCTTTTGGACCGCGGTGCCCATGTGAGCTCTAAGAAGCAAAGTCAGTGCCCACAAACACTATATATACGCGTGATTAACAGGAAGAGATGTAGGGGCTAGCCACGGTCCTAGCATCGGACTAGACCAGTTGTTATTGAGTCGAACTCGAATGTTTAGTAATTTTTAATGAGATTTTTATAGATTTTTTAAATATTTGTAAGATTTTCAAGTCTCAGGCTACAACCTACCCAACCCGAGGTCTGGATCCGCCCCTAGATGCTTGTAATCAAATGTGCTATAGTTTCCCTTTTCAAAAAGAAGGCAGGAGTAGCAGTGGTGGATCCAGAACGAAAATGACCAGAGTCCCTGAGGCAAGATGGGTCACGTTCGGATGGGTTGTGGCTTAGGATATCCTCTTATGTCGGGCTAGAGGTGTCCACACTACATATACATGATTATATCAAATAAAAATTGATTTTTGGATCCGGTGTCCTGTGCACCCTGCTATAACACTGTAGATCTTCAAAGGAGCACAAAGTGGGCAGTTTGGTTTGCTTTCAATGGTTGTCAATGCTTGTCTTACCAAAATTTGGTGGTGTTGACTGAATTTGGCTTTCATATGGTTTGCTACCAAACTTCGATAAGATTTCCTACTCTCTTATCTCTCTAGTTCATTGTCTTGCTAATCTTTGATCAAAACATTGGTAGCCAATTTAGTGGTCAGAGTTGGATAAAGCCAAATTTTGGTAAGACTTAGTGAGCAAATTTGTCTTCAAACCAAATAGCCTCGTGCCAAACTACTCAGATATGTAAGCTATACCCTATGCAGCAATGCGTGGTGCTTTGTAATCGAAAAAAAACTGAGGAGTTGGCATTATCGTGCACATTTGGACTTTTGGAAGATCCGGGGTACGCCGGAGACTTCAGTTTGTTGAGTGCATGAATCACGTATACGCGCTGATGGAACTACGGACGACCTTTTTGTTTTTGGATCGGAAAGTTCTTCTCTTTGCCCACCTTGCACGTTGGCGATTACCGGTGGGACATGGTCACATGGAGCTTATGATTGATGGTTTTTGCTGAAACGCAAGAAGAACACACAGCGCGCTGAGGCGTAACGAGAGCCAAATGCCGCCTTTCCGAGCCTTGGCCGCCGCGTCGACGAACAGCGCGCGCGCATGGCTCGCCGAATGCCCGAGTGCGCCACGACGCAACCGCCCGCGTAGCAAAAAAAGGGCACAGATCGGTCACACGTTCGCGCCAGCCAGAGCGGCGCACACGCCGCGCGCGGCCGAAGCCCATCTGCCCATGTCCAGGCCTTGCCGCGGGCCGCGGGGCGTGTGCTTGATGCCCGCAGGCACGGCCCGATTTTGATCGCCGTCACGTCTCGTACAGGTCAGGCTAGGAGCTGAAGAAAGAAGCGGCATATTCGCCAACTTGGCCCAACATTCGATTTGCCGGGGGCATGACGCCCACCATCCTATTTTTCATGGGCCGGGACGTGATTGCGGATGACGTCCGGGCCGCCATCCTATTTTCGATGGCTGAGCCGTGATCCGGGGGTGCGACCCGTCGGTTGGGTGATGGACGACGTCCGAGCAAAGAAACGGTCCAACTTGTCATCCACAACTCGGCCGAGAACACCGGCGATCCAAATTTAGGTGGCTGGGACGTGATCACGGATGACGTCTAGGGTCCTATTTTTATGGGATGGTGTGGTGGATGGCCCAAGATGCATTTATGCATGCTTTGCCAGGGCATCTCTGCAATGGTGGCATCAGCCCGCCCAGCCGCGTCGTCTCCATCACGGACAAAGCCGGCACGGATTGATCATGCGTGGTTTTCGTCCCAAATTTACCAATCTGTTAGCCTGCCCATCAAGATTTGTAAGATTATATTAGCATTCGGGTTGATACTGCTGATCTAACGGAAAACGTAACAATGCTTCTAATCATAATTGATATTTTTTTGAACAATTTATGTACTGTTTTTTTTTTTAATGTGGGTATGGAGTCTCCAAATTCTATGAACTGTTTTAAGCCATAGCCCATAAGTACAGTTGTTGTTGCACCACAATCCAACCGGCTGTAGCTCTCACATGACATGCCCGATTGCACGAAGACTGTCCTCCCTGACACATCAAATCCATTTTGTCAAGCGTCGCTGCACAGGTAGAATTCTATTTAGTGTTTAATCTTTTTGAAAGTTATTTTAAAGATAGTCTCTTCGTAACTTTATTTTCAATTCTGATCTCCTTGGTCACGCCATGACCTGTGGCTTGACCAATCGTATAGTGCTATGATTTTAGAGTAGTTCGTTGAAGTCGTTACAAGACTTTGCTTAGACGATTTTCATGAAATTGTAGTTCCACCTCACACGAATACATAGCCTATTTGTGACTTGGCTGTATGCAGGTCCGACAGGTACCCGACATCTGCATATCCAATCACAGTCAGGTCTTGATTCTTTCTGTAGAACAGACCAAGGTCTTTACTTCCTTAGAGGTATCGAAAGATGTCATTTATTCCCTGTTAATGCCTTTTGGTAGGTTCTGCATTATACCTTGCTAATAGGTTTACGGCAAATGCGATGTCTGGTCTAGTACAGTTTGTTAAATACATGAGTGCTTCTATTGCACTTAAGTACGGGAATTCCGGTCCCAGGACTTCCTCCCCCTCTTCTCTAGGTCTGTACGAATCCTTATCTTGCTGCAAAGATCTCCCGACTATTGACACTTTCGAAGGGTATGCCTTTTCAAAACCAAAACTTTCTAACACTTTTTGAGTGTAGGTTGATTGATGCATTAACATCCCTTCAGGGACATGCTCAAGCTGCAAGCTTAGGCAATATTTGGTTTTACCCAAATATTTCATTTCAAACTCCGACTTCAAATAAAAGCTTGCTTCCTTAGTATCTTTCAGGGTTTCGATGATGTTCAAATCATCTACATATACTGATATTATACAAAATCCATTCTGGAATCGTCGTATAAATACATAGGGAAAATCATCATTGTTCGTGTAGTCTTTCTTGCATAGAAAGTTACTCAAGCGATTATACCACATCATACCTGATTGCTTAAGTCCGTACAGTGATTTTATAAGTTTTACATTGTACAGATTTCTATTTGCTCTGTCTTGGTTCGGGATAGAGATACCTTAAGGTACCTTCATATAAATATCTGAATCCAAATTTTCATAAAGGTGTGCAGTTACCACATCTATTAATTTTATTTCTAAATTCAAGATCACTGCCATTGAGATTAAATATCTAAAGGTAACTTCGCCCATGATCGGGGAATAGGTTTCTTCATAATCAATTCTTGGACGGTGAGTAAAACTTTGTGCGACGAGTCTTGCTTTATATCTTACAGCTTCATTATTTTCATTTCTCTTTCGAACAAATACCCACTTATACCCTACGGGGTGCACATGGGGAGGCGTGCAGCTTTCAGACCCAAACACCTCTCTTTTATTTAGAGATAATAATTCAGTTTCTATTGCCTTCTTCCAATCTTGCCAATCTGATCTTTTCTTACATTCAGCAAGCGATGCAGGCTCTCGATCAAAATCGATAATTGTGGCAATTTTTTTGCAAAATAAATATCAACATTGGCTGTTATTCTATTCATAGATTCTCCCGTGGTCACATAGTTTATAGTTATTTCATCATAGGGCGATTCTCCTAGTGCTTCTACTTGCTCACCGCTACTTCTAATTACGGGAGCAAGTCCCTTTAGTTTTTCAGCTCCGATGTGTGCACACACATCGGTGCCAGTTTCTCCCTCTGTGGAAATGTTCAAATCCGGCATGCCTTTTTCTAAAGGTGTCGTATTGGTGCCAAGTCTCAACTGGCTCCCCTTTTGGTTCTAGGGAACTTTGATGATCGGCTATGTTAAGTTTTTCTTATTCTTTTTCACCAGGCGTCCCCGACTACTTGGGATTCGAGGGGTCGGATTTCTCGTCCTTTTATTTTGAGGCATCTGGACGGGATTAGGGGTACCTTCAATTTTCTTTGGTATTTCAACCATCTCTAGTGCATTGCGTGCAGGTACATACGACTTGGTCATACTTTTCAAATCACTAAAGTGGTTAGGCAGTTGATTCGCTAATGCTTACAAATCAATGATCTTCTGGACTTCTCTATTTGCTTCACTAGTGCGCGGGTTATGTGCATGGATTCCCGTGGTTTGCCACGTTATTTCCCGACATGTTTCATGAAGGGGTTGATTTCCTCCCCCTAATGACGGGAAACTATCTTCATCAAATATACTATCAGCGTAGCGGGCGGTATACAAAGCTCCAGTCATAGTGTCCGAATACCTGCTTATGGATGTTATTTCATAACCAACGTATATCCCAGACTTTCCGAGAGAGCTCATCGCAATACGCTGTGGTGGTGGTATAGGTATAAACCTTGCACCCAAATTTGCGAAGAAGAGAAATTTTCAGTGCTGACCCTTACACTAATTGCATAGGTGAATGGATGTTATATGCCGACGGTCTAAAATTGATAAGAGTTATTGCGTGCAGGACTGCGTGTTCTTAACATGTAGTTTGTAAATTACAATTTTGTAAAAGCGATCGGGCAATAAATTTAATTCCTTTAATTAATACCTCTGCTAGTCCATTCTGGGTGTGGACATGCGGTACGGAATGCTCAACTTTAATTCTTATTGCCATGCAACAATCATCAAATGCATTTGAAGTAAATTCTCCGACATTGTCCATTCTGATGGACTACACATGATGATCAGGAAAAAAATTATTAATTTTAATTATCTACGAAATTAGCTTTGCAAAAGCATAGTTTCTCGTAGAAAATAAATATACGTGCGACCATTTCGAGGAAGCATCGATGAGCACCATAGAATAGACAGGGGCTGTATAGGACCGCAAATGTCTCCTTGGATACGTTCCAGGAATACAGGGACTTCATCATTCACTTTCAAAGCAGGAAGTCTAGTAATTAATTTTCCGGTGGCACATATAGGACATACAAAATCTTTCTGATTCGAAAAATTCTTGACATCGATATTATGTCCCTGTGAATTGTTAATTATATTTCTCATCATTCTAAGATCTAGGTGGCCTAATCTATCATACTAGAAATAGAAAAGTTTAGAGCTTCTAAATATGGTTTTCAAAGCAGTATAGGCTGCGGGTGCCTTAATATTAGTGTAGTATAGCCCAGTTTCAAATGAACGAAGTCATTTTAATACCATTTTTCTACTTTCTTCATGCTTTGTAATGAGCTAGTATTCTTTACCAGACTCTTCTTCAATCTCTACGTGGAAACCGTTAGCGCTAATATCCTTAAAACTTACGAGAGTTCTAGTTGATTCTGGGTACAACAAGGCATCTTTAATGACCAAAGTTGTGTCTATCGGGAGTATAATTGTGGCCCTTCCTGAGCCTATTATACAAACATTGCTGCCTGCGATTGTCATAAGACTATCAGCATTCTTACTGATCGACTGAAAGAATTTCGCCTCTCAAGATGGTATTCATCGTGCCGCTATCAACTAAGCACACTCCCTCCATAGGGCGTCAGACGCATTCTAATATAAATTATTTTATTAATATGTAGCAGGAAGCAATCAACACATAAATAAAATACTTTAAATATCAAAACATATCATGCTATTATCAACTGAATAAATTAATAAATTAAATAATATCATCCAACCATCACGAGAAATACATTGCTTAAGGCTCTATACAAACATACAACCATCATCTATGCAAAAGTATAACTTATTCTATACACAAAATAAATGACATTTAAAGTCTAAGTGCATTCTGTGTACTAAACTGAGTCCACCAAAGAGTTAGAGACTTCAGCTGCTATCTTCTCAGGGGTGATATGCTCTTCGTGGGAAAATATGGCGGCAACTGCTGCAATATCAAGGGAGGTGCAGCTGTAAGAGTGGAGTCCACCTCCATTGGTGTAGGCAGCAGCTCCCCCCACACCCCGCGCAAAGGCAAAGTGGGTTTCATGCTACCATTTGCTGCCCTTCTTTTGTTTGGCATTAAAAGTGTCGATGACGTGTTGCGGTTCTGCATAGGTCCGCGACCAGTGCCCCCACTTGCCACACTTGTAGCAGGGTTGGTCTTGTTGACCACATGGCTTGTCGTTCTGTTTTAGCTTGTTGGACTTCTTTTCTTGTGGAGCATTTGGTTTGCCTTTCTGGGTTGTAGTCTTGCTCTTCCTTCCCATTTTCTTCATTATAGGCTTCTGCACCTTGAAGCTCCCAGCGTTGGCCTCACAGCCAGTGGAGCTCCTAGGTGGCCGGACGATGAAATTTTTGTGGAGAACGTCATCCTGAGCCTCTACAGCCTGCATAATATCAATCAATTTGGCATACTCCTTGTAGGTTGTAGCCATCTTGACGATAGTTGAGTGCAGACTGCACTACATTGAGGTGGAAGGTGGAGAGCTTCTTCTCAATCTTCTGCTCATCTGTGACTTGCCTGTCATAGAGTTGAAGATTGGTACAAATTCTATGCAGAGCAGAATTTCACTCCCAAATCGTCTTGAAGTCAACAAATCTCAGTCGGTTTCATTCCTGCTCTACATGAGGAAGAATGTTGTACTTTAGCTTCTCGAACCGCTTCTTTAGTGTAGTCCACAAGGCTAGTACGCTCTTCTCTGCCATGTACTCATTCTTGAGTGTGAGGCAGAGGTGATGCTTGAGGAAGTGAAGTGCCTTATCATTTTCCTTAAAAGTGGGTTTGGCATCCTTCGATGCACCAATCCCAATAGCAGTGCGGAGCTTCTTGGCTCCAAGTACTATCTCGACGTCAGAAGACCAAGTCAAATAGTTTTGGTCGTGTTGGGCTAGCTCCTCGAACTCCTGGTTCATGATGTCTGTCATTTACATGTGCATGCATGAAATAAATTGGATAATGGTACAAAATATTCTCGTAATGTTCCAGATTTTTTTTACGCATTTTCTATAATTTTACTGCTAATTTTAGTGATTAAAGGCAATTTAAGCAATTACGATTAATCAAAATAGTAAATAAATACATAAAACATAGAAAATAATAATAATAATAATAATAATGCTAAATATGCTTCGAATGCTAAAAATGATTCAAAATTTGAATTTTCGAGGCCCTTTTCTGTTGGAATATGAATTTTTAGTGAATTCTGCAAATTTTGAGGGCTAAAATGTTAATTTTCAGTTCTGACAAAAAAAATTTGCGTAATTTCATAAAATCTAAGGGTCCATTTGCAAAATTTCCTTTTCTTTTTGAGGTTTTCCTTTTTTTTTTCTTTTCCCAAAAAAACATGGGTCAGGCCAATTATTCCTTGGCCCAAACCGACCCAAACGGCCTAGTCAAAACCGACGTAGGGGAGGGGATAGGGTTTCCCCTCCCTGTTCCCCAACATTGGCGATGGCTCTAGGCCGGGTAAGTGCACGCGACAGGCGTGGTGCGTGTAGGTGGCCACAGGGCGGCGTAGCGACACGCAGGGGCAGCAGCGCCCCCCTTGCGGGGTCGAAGCGCAGCGTGTGGCCGCCTACAAGGTCGGCGGCGGAAAAGGCGGCGCACGGCGCGGTGGGCTCGCGCGCCGACGACGATTCGGGCGGCGCAACGAGCGCGTGCGTGGTGGCGTGAGGGCCACATGCGGTGGTGGCGCTACGGCAACAGGCGGCGCGGCGCGGCGAGCGGCGTGGCGTGGCGCGGCGGCGGCGCCGGCGATGCAGGCGTGGCTAGCGCGGTGCGAAGCATAGGCTGGGGAGCACACGCGGTGGCGAGTGGCGCCGTGTGGGGCGGCGCGACGACGACGCGCTTGTGCGTGAGGCGAGCAGCGCGACGGCGGTGTGGCGCGGCCGTGTGGGGGCCAACGGCGTGCGATGGCACGACGACGACACGACGAGCGCAACGCCTAGCGCGGCCGGTGATGCGCCTGAGATCAAGCCAACAGAGGCGTGGCGACCCGGTGGCAACATATCGCTTCCTTTTTTCAATCTGTAGTACAATCAAATCTGTCCTTTCAATCAATCTATCGATCGGTTTGGTCGGCAATTCCAAGTCGGCTTGCGGTAGATTAGGATAGATTTGCATCGTAGGAAAATCTAGAAAATGAACTAGATGCGATTCAATATACGAGTGTATGCTTTGACGATTATCGTCTCAATCCGTGTAGGCCGAAGAGCGTAGTCGTGCTGATAACGTATTGAGAAACCATCACTGACGACCAGTCCGATCGGCACTTCGTAGAGAATAGATGAATCGCACACAAGCACACAAGTACAAAAATAAAATGACACAGAGATATCAGGACTTCTTCTCTTCTTTATTGCTCTTTTCAGCGGCCATTACAATCAGACACAGAGATATCAGGACTTCTTCTCTTCTTTATTGCTCTTTTCAGCGGCCATTACAATGATTGAGATAAACTGGACACGAGCCAATCTCCAACTCTCAAAACCGTTTACTTTACCCCCTTCCACCCTAAACCACTGCGATTTCGCTGACGTGGCATCCACGTGAGCACCCACGTGGATGCCATGCAATCAACATAGCGATTTTCGTATAATGTGGTACCCATGTGGCAAATAAACTTAAAAAATTATACTAGGCCCTACATGTCACTCTCCTTCATTTGATCTATGTCATAATAAGGCTAATCATTGATTAACCTCTAATTAATCGCATGATTTACCACAAATTAATGCTTAACACTAATTTATCACATCGGTGGAGGTCAGACCGCGCGGCCGCGCCAGGGACGGATGAGTAGGCGGCGGCGGTGAAAGGACTGGCAAAGAGAGACTAGATGGGCGACATGGACTCGCCGCCGAGCGTGGAGATCGTGGCAGCCCGACCGTGCTACTACTTGGCGCTGTTGGGACGCTGGACATAGCCACTAGGAAGGAGGTCACCGCAGTGGTGCAAGGGAGGAACGCGCGGGCATTGTACGCGTGTGGGCACCCTCCACTGCTCACCACCACAATTCAGAGTGAGGCTAAGTTGGACGCAATGGTGGTTGGTGCTGAGGACGACAGGGCGGTTGGAACGGGAGTGTGACGACGGTGGCGGGCAGAATGGCGCGGGCTCAATGGTGATGGCGAGCTCCAACAACGGGGAGGGAAAGGCGACGCACGCACGAGCACGGCTTCGGCGCGGTGAAATTGGTGATCGCCTCGGCTTGGCCCAAGGTGGCCTGAGGCGTGCTGGCACGGCGGCGACCATGGTGCGGAGGTGGAGGTTGGCGACGATGGTCTCTAGCGAAGGAACATGGAGCGTTAGGAGGAGGCATGGAGAGGGAGGGAGGAGGAGGCAGTGGTGGGTGACGCGGTGGAGGCGTGGAGAGCGGGAGGAGGTGACAGGGGCAGTTCGGGGGAGGCATGGAGAGGGAGGGAGGAGGAGGTGGTGGTGGAGACATGTAGAGGGGGGAGGAGGCGGCAGGGGCGGCTCGAGGGAGGCATGGAGAGGGAGGAATGAGGAGGTGGGGGGTGACGTGGTGGAGAGGGAGATAAGGAGGGAGGGGGCGACGCTGTGGAGGCACGAAGAGGGGAGAGAGAGAAAAATGAGGAAGAAAGGAAAAGTAGGGTTGACTGTGGGGTCCACCTTACTCAGCAAAAACCACCATCATGTCAGCAAAAACCGCCCTCACGTCAGCGAAAACCAGAGGTGGGAAGGGGCGAAGGGTGAAAACAGAACAGTTTTGAGAGTTGAAGGTTGCGTTTTAAACGGTTTTAGAGTTGGAGGTTGAAAATCGGACTTGGACGATAGTTTGGAGATTGAAAAATGAACTTTTTTTCTATGCGGTATGTGCAGCAGAAACGAACATACTGCAGTAACTGCTGAATGCAAGGTGGATGATTGGACAGACCTGACGTCCGGGTTCATGAAGACGTTCCTGGTGAGCAGAAAGACGTGCGTCAACAGCGGGTAAACCCGTCACGAACGACATGGCGGCGATCAGCGGGTAAACCTGCAGAAACGTAGCAGGAAGAGACCACATGAATGGACTTACAACAGCGAAAAAGACACAGAATTCTACAACAAAATGCTACAGACAGGGGAGAGATCATACATCTGGCTTCAACCAGCGCCCCATCTCGATCGTTGCCTAACTATGCTTTGCACTGATTAATCACTGCAAGCGTCCTGTGCCTTTCTTTCCCTTCGTGTGCACTTCGCTGCCAATGCCCCATGCATATGTTCCTGTGTGCGTGAATATATACGTATCCGGTGCAAGACACGGGAGCAGGTTACGCCCATATCTCGACCGATCGATTCGATTCCTGTCGGCTGATTTGGGGATAAGGCAGAAATGCTAGAAAACCACGAGCTGCCTGCTGTTTCTAGAGCTTCTTTGCCAATGTTTCTTCAGTGCTGCCTTTTCACGTCAACCCGTTCCTTCCATGACCGCTAAGCCCGGTCCGTCAACCCTTTTAACACTAGGATCGTTATGCTTCCAATAATTAGAGATAAATTTATCTTTAACATATGTTACATCATCTTTAGAGACAACATCTCCAATAGACAGTCTCTAGTATACTCTTTAACATTTATATTTTATAATTTTTTTTAAACGGACTTACATGTCAACTAGAGTAGATTAATGTATCATGTCTTGTTTCGCGTGCACGACTGTCTCTTCAGGAAGAGACAACATGTTCTCTCTCTTCTCCCCCTCTCTCATCTATATAGGATTTATTGATGTGACATAGCTAAGAGACGACAATATATGCACTATTAAAGATGCCCTCAAGAGAGTTTTCATTATCATACATCAGTAGACCCACCGACAAGTGGGACCCACCTGCATAGAGCGAGTTGCTCTCACACGAACCAAATGAGAACACGTAGAACCACTGGACCAGTGAGCTAAAACAACCACGCTTTGACGGAGGACGCTTCTCTTCGTTTCTCCGAGCTAGGGTTTTTCTGCCTCTCCCGCCGCCGCCGCCGCCGAATCGCCGGAGGAGGGGGAGATGGGCACGCCGGAGACGTCGCGGGAGCCGTGCCCGGACCGCATCCTGGACGACGTGGGCGGCGCATTCGGGATGGGCGCGGTGGGCGGCTCCGTCTTCCACTTCCTCAAGGGTACCTACAACTCCCCAAACGGGGAGCGCCTCGTCGGCGGCACCCAGGCCGTGCGCATGAACGCGCCGCGCGTCGGGGGGAGCTTCGCCGTCTGGGGCGGCCTCTTCTCGGCCTTCGACTGCACCATGGTGTTCATGCGCCAGAAGGAGGACCCGTGGAACTCCATCATCGCTGGCGCCGCGACCGGAGGGTTCCTCTCCATGCGCCAGGGCTCCGGCGCCGCCGGCCGCGCGGCCCTCATGGGCGGCGCGCTCCTCGCTCTCATCGAGGGCGCCGGCCTCATGCTCAACCGCGTCCTCGCCACGCCGCAGAACCTCCCGCCTCTCCCAGCCGACGACCCCAACCTGGCCGCCGCCATGACCGCTGGCGGCGGCGGCATCCCGGGTCTACCTCAGGCGCCCGTGTTCCCTACTGAGGCGGCGAGCTCGAGCGGTGGGGGTGGGTGGTTCGGGGGTCTCTTCGGCAAGAAGGAGGAGGAGAAGAAGCCCAGCGCGAGCGGGGGCAAGTCGGAGATCTTGGAGAGCTTCGACACGCCCAGCGCTCCGATACCGTCCTTCGAGTACAAGTGAAAAAAAGGTGCGATTTTTATTCGATTTGCTCATCAATTTGTATCTGTTTCGAGCTTTGAAAAGGCGCTATCTTTAAAGGACGCGACTAGCGCTCAGACGTACGGTCCGAGCGCTAGCGACGCAGCGTTGGGGCGTTGAATTTCGGAACACAGGGTTGCAGCCGTCCATCTAGAGAAAGCGAACATCCTCCCGGTCCGAGTGCAGTAGCAGGGGCGAGCCAAGGCGGCCGGTGGCCGAAGGCCGAGCCGGCCGGGCGCGGTGCAGGAGCCGAGGGAGCGCAGGGGCGCAGGGAGCCAAACATCACCGTGAAAACATCATCTCAAAAACATCCAGAATAAAAAACAAAGCATTTGAAAAAAAAACACATTGAAAAATTGCAATATCGTCGTTAATAGTATACAACATCACCGTTAATAGTATGGAACTTTTTTTTTCTACAGATGAAACATTTTTTTTCTATAGATGCAATATTTTTTCTCTACATATGCAACATCTCAAAAAACAATATGCAACATTATTCTCAACGGGATGCAACATTATTCTCAACGAGCCGCAACATGTTTATCAACGGGCCGCAACATTAGTACACGAAAGCAAGCGACAAAGGGAGGGAGGGGGTGATAAGGAACCTCGGGGCGGGAAGAGGACGGAGAGGAGGCCGAGGGAGCGCGCGGAGCGGACGGAGCTGAGCAGCTTCTCACCGACGCGGGAGAGATCCATGTTGCTGCCCTGGATCAGGAGCAGGGGCAGGAAGACGAGGGGACCGGGCGTCGACTCGAAGAATTCGCCGCCACCGCCGCCGAAGAGGGAGGAGTAGGCGGCGGCTAAGGGCGTGGTAGGCGACAGCGCGTCTCCCCGCATCTCAGCAGCGTTGCCGGCCTGAGGCCCCCTCGGCGCAGGGGACTATTGGAGGGAGCGCCGGCGGCAGCTCCCAGAAACGCCCCTGACCTCGTCTTCGGCCACGAGCTTCGCAGCACGTCCTCCCTCGGCCAGCCGCCTCCTCGCAGTCTGCTTCTCCGAGGTGCCTCCTCCGGAGTAGAGGGAGGGGAACATGAAGTTGGATAAGGCAGTAGAGAAATGAGGAGCTCAAGGGTGGCCTGGGATGGGACTGGGAGGTCATAGGGGATGGGGAATGGGGATGGGGATGACCGGATGAGGAATGAGGACAAGGATGAGCGAGTTGGGGGAAAGTGAAGTGAGCAGCGCGAGAATAGAAAATTTAGAAAGTTTATGATATTTTGCTCTCTTCGGACGTATGGACAGTACCGTTTCCCATCTTTAAATTCGATTCGGTCCTTTGTTCGTTGTTCCCTCTATTTTGCTTGATGCGGTGGGGATTGGGAGCTTGTGTTTTTGTTCGGAAGTTAAAACGCATTTGGATTTGGCCGCTGCTTTGTTTCTTGTGCTACATGCCGCGAGATTTTCGGTAGTAGTCCATACCGTATCCAACAAGAAGCGCTAATATAGTTTCCTATTCGAGGACACGATTGGTCATGCTATATATCTGCTCTGGTGTCTCGGTTCATAGCTCCTAACCCAGGAGAGGTTTTCTTTGTTCGCGATCTTCCGTTGAGTTCTACTACTGCTCCTTCGTCCACAACAAAGCATTGAACCTTCAAATAGGGTTACACAGCAACTCTGATGGAGGGGCGGCCTTTTTTCGAGAGGGACCCATGCCCAGACCACATCCTCGATGATGTGGGTAATGCTTTCGCCATGGGTGCTGTGGGAGGTTCTGCCTACTACTTCATCAAGGGCCTCCGCACCGCAGCTCGCCCCGTGGCGCATGGATTGCTGGCGTTATGGAGGCCATGCACATGAATGTGCCCCATGTTGCTGGCAGCATCGCTGTCTGGGGTGGCCTCTACTCAGCCTGTGATTGTGCCCTCGTATTTGCGCGTCAGAAGGAAGACCCCTATAATGCCATCCTTGCTGGTGCAGCCACTGGTGGCATCCTTTCTATGTGTCAGGGCTTCCGCTCAGCTGCTCGGGCATCCCTGGTGGGTGCGGCTTTTTTTGCCCTTATAACTGGCGCAGGGGTCATGTTCGAACGCCTTGCTGTACCTAATACCGGATCAATGCCAGTCGAGGACCCCTTCATTCCCCATGCAGAAACATCATCTGGTGGTGGGTGATTTGGCGGATTATTTGGGAAGGTGGAAGAGGGAACCACAAACAGCAGCAGCAAGACTGAGACTTTAGAGACTTATGATGCGCCCAGCGCGCCAATACCATCTTTTGAGTATAAATAGAGGCATGGGCATAGGATTTCTCAGCTGATGGGGTTAATTTCTCTTTTATTGATGTTCCTCCGCTCAAGTGTATCTGGGTTTTTATTGGAGTGTCTTTTGAATGACTGTTGCCACTTGCCAGTCATGAGATTAAAAACAGTGGCAGGGATGGAAGATGCAAAAAAAATGTTTATGTGGATTGCAATAGAGGTTTGTTTGGTGATGTAAAGGAACAAGGTCCAGGCGCCCAACTTTCACATCTTTCTGGTTTTTCCAAGTGTAAGGGTTGGATAAATTGTTTGATGATGCGTTCGGTGCTATTCTGGCATTAGCTCATTGTTAATTTGTACTATTTTAGTTTCATTTGTGTTGACGTTTCACAAAGTTCTTAGGTATCATGACGCTGACTGGATTTAATGGGTTCCAAATTTTGGGGAGCTGGGTAGTTGTAAATGGAGGTTTATGTTTATGACCAACAAAAGCTGGAACATTTGATATATTCTGCTTCTATTGATTGATTATTTACAAACTTCCATCAGTTGTGTAAAATGAGAAGGATGTGCTGTAGTCTAGAACCATGTACTTGATCACAGAGTAGTTTAGTACTTCAGTACATTTCTTGGTTGCTTGAATGCAGTATGTATTCTAGTCTTATAGACTAAAAAAAGCTATTTTTGACCATGTACTTGATAGTAGAGTACTTTAGTCTGTCTGCTAGTTTCTTGAAGGCAATATGCGTTGCAGGCACATGTTCTGCTGATCGGTTACTTCATCCTAAAAATATTTTTGTGTGACCTAACTTCTGGCGGGTTATGAATACAAGATGGATTGCTAATGACGAGTTTTTAGGGGCTGGCTGTTTATGAGTTGACTGATTGTTTCTTAGTCACTTTTGAATCATTGGGCCACATCACACACACACACACACACACACACACACACACACACACACAAAAATCAACATGTCCATAAGACCACACACACACAAAAATCAACATGTCCATAAGACCATAACACAAAAATCAGGCAACTTACAAATAGCAAAACCATTATTTTAGAGCTTGTTGTGATGTTATAGACATGAGTATGAATCTGTTCAATAATATTTGGCCTGGCTTGCCTTTTCTTCTTGTTGCAATATTCAACTTACATTTTCAGTGAGGCCATATTCTTGTTGAGAACTTGTAGATGATTCATATGTTTCATTGGGATAGAAGTCACAGGAAACATGCATAATTTGGGAACACTGATTAGGGATGGGTCAGATGGCCATTTATTTTATTTGGGTTGTTTTGTTCAGCTAATTCGTTCTTCAAATTCCTTTTTCAGTAGGTCTGACACATTGACAAACCAATGCAAGTTTCGTCTTGTTTTTGGTTTACAAAATCGAAATACATGTTAAGGTGCATGAAATCGTCTTAACCATCAAAGATCTTGTGCTACATGCCAAGCATTTTTTTTCATATGTTGTTTGGGATTTTGATTGCATGACTAATTTAACATCATCTGTCCACAGCATGTCCCTTGGCTGCCTAATAGAAGATGTGAACAAGATATACAATTTCATATCTAACCTTGTGATTCAATAACTTAAATCTTATGCAAACATAGATGTGAAGGTATAAAGGCGTTGTTTGGTCTCCAGTTATTTCACAACTGAATTCAACTACGCAACCTTGGAAACTATACCAGTAACAGCTAAGAAAGTTATAAATTGAGCTTTGTGCTTGAAGCTAAGAAAGTTGCCATCTTCTCTCAAAAGATCTGCCACTGAGACAACCAGGTTAGAATTACTGTTTGTTGATTAGCAATGCTGAGTTATCATGCTTACTATGGATTAGAAGGTGTAATATTGCTGATATTTTCAATGGGTGGTTCTGTATTACTTGTGAAGTCATAATGCATGGGTTAGAATCTCAATTTTAAGGCCTTGAATCACCAATATTTTTTTCGCGAGGAAATCACCAATATTGTGGCCAGCATCTGACCGAGATTTTGGTACTTAGAGAAGATTTCTGGTATTTTTTCTGTGTTATATTGAAATGTCTTTTAGAAAAGATCGAGCATATGGTTCATTTCTGTGCTGTCCGTTTGGTCTTGGTGTATATTATGCTGTGCTTTTGTTGCACATTGATGATTTTAAAAGGTTGTGATTTGTGCTCACAAGTCACAATTCCCCTTGCAAACAATAGAGTATCTCAGTAGCAGATGCTGTTGTTGTATGCTTTATCTTCATTTTTTTCATGCTTGGATCTGTTAATCAACATGCCCAGATGATCTAGAGTTCATGAACTAGTGTGCTGTTTGTTTCTACTTCGCAGGTGGACCGATGGCACTGATGCTTTGGTGGGCTCGAGATGTGGTAGTCTGGAACCGGGGATGCAATTTAGCTTTATCTGGGAGAAGAGAAGGAATGCTTGTTCGATGAACTCATGAGTGCGCCGCTCTACTTCCACGATTCATATCTATGTGCCAACCTATCGTTGATAATAGGTTTTGGCCACTGGCCCTTATGTATTGATGTATGTGAGCCTTTTTAACGTGGCAGGTTTGCAACTTTGCAAATGTTGTTGTAGTAGCAGTATAATACCCATTACATTCGTATTGTGGAATGTACTGGATTGAAAAGCCTTAACACATGCCTCGGGCTGGCTTTCTAAAGTGACTTTTTGAGTGAGGTAATTGCATCCTTGCATTGCATCCTGTCTTTCCACAGATCTTTTGTTTCATTAGTATTTAAGCTAATGCAAAAATAAGTGCTCTGTGCAAGGTTCTTGTCTGCGATTTGTCGTCCTATTGTTGTTTGGTCGTTCATATAGAGATCATTGCACGACCGATGGTATTAGTTACCGGTGGTTTGGTACCGATGTTTTTTGACGTAATAATTTTTTTTTGACGTAAGTTTGGTACCGATGTAGTGTCAAGTTGTTAATTAGGTTGTAAAAGTGTAAAACTATATACCGATGTGCACATTTGCTACTGTTCTTGTACACTGCCATCGTGCCGTGTAAGCGAATGCTTGGCTGTCCTAAACTACACGAATGCTTGGCTGTCCTAAACTGACAGCGTAGTTTGAACAAACCACGGTTCAAGATTCTGAGAGTGCCCTGGTTGAGTAAGATGGAATGGATGACCAAGGCCACAACACAGTTCAACATGGAAATCAGAACATCTTTTGTACGACGTTAGAATTTTCTAGCAAGGATAAAAACGCTGAACCAACCAAAGCTACCTAAATGTTCTTCAAAGTCAGCCTATACAGCACAAATTAACCCTGTAGTTTGACCTGGATTGAGAACACCTTTCGGTTTTTTTTCGGACGGAAATTTGACAAGGACATGTTTTTTCAGAGAAATCAAAATCAGAATTTGTCATTGCGGTGGCATGAATCGCCAACATCCATGTCCCAGTCCCAAAACTGTCAGATAGGACGTCCTAGGCTCTGACCGAAAGAACATGGACCATTTGCCCATGAGCCAACGACTAACCTGAAAGTCCAAGGATCGATCAATCAAATTTGTTCATCGGGTCAACTAGTTGGTAGTCATTCAACCGGCAATACACGGTACACCTGGTATCTGTGAGTGTCCATGAATCCACTACTAATTGATAGTCCTACTAGTAATTGGCCGATATTTATCTTAGAAGTGTTACGAACCGGGGAAATTTCCCCTTCAACTAAAAAACTAAAAAAGCATGTTCATTATTTAAAACACACATGTATAGTTCTAGTGTTCAACGAGCATGCATATATGTTATATTGGCAATTGTAACACCTCAGCCCTATAGTACCACATTTTTTTACTGCAGTCATAAGCCTTTGTTTGGTTGATCAAAATCCTGCTTATCCATATAAATGAATCGGGATTTTAATTCAAATTTCCGCTTTATCCACATGGATCTCGGCCGGAAATGGATTTCCCAAACAAGCCCTAAGGTGTTACAGCAATGCAACTGCGACAACAGCTGAGTGGCACGTGCGCATCTCGCACACTTCTCAGCCCAACACGGAGCTTATAATGCCACTAACAACACTATCAATTTTAATATCAATTAACAATAAATTATAATAAGCATCTCAGTGATAAAACCCATCCGCGGATTACATTAAACAAGTATAATGATATATCAATCATAGATAAATAATCTCTAAAATGCATAGCAAGTTAATAATCCAAGAACAAGGTAAAACCAATAGAATAAAATCTAGTAAGATGATCACGTGTTCAACCGTCGTGATCAGAGGCCGGAACGCGGCCGTTGGAATGGCCATTAATCCTCGTCTTTAAACTCCCATGGCACAAGCGTCCCTTTCCTTGCATTCCTACTCCCACTCCAAGTGACCACCAACCAGGCAACCACGTTGCTTCGGCGGGGAGGAACTAAACTGTAAGCAACCCAAGAAGCACGAGCTAGCCACCGGTAGAAAGACGCAGGCCGGCCACGTTTCCCATCCCGAGCCATCGCTGCGCGCGTACGCGTCATGCGTGTACAGGAGCCGGCCGGTCGAGTTACCGTGAAGGAACCCAACCAACAGCAGAGGTTGGTGGCGCTTTGCCATCTCGGTCGCCGCCGGTGGCTAGCTAGCTTCCTGCGGAATTCACCGATCACTGCAAAGCCGAGCTTCCTTGGCCTTAAAGCCCCGGGCGCACGCCCCGCTCACTCACCCAATGCACGTTCTAGTGTAGGTGTACGCTGTTCTTGCAGTTCGTTGCAAGGCATTGTGAGAATGGAGCTTCCCAACTCCGTGCTCGTCCTGATCTTTGCAGCCACGCTCTCCGTTGCAGGTTCCTCTTCTTTGTTAATCTTTTGTTGATTTCGTTTGGCTAATTCGAGGTTTGTTCTTTGGTGTTGATTCTGTCAAGTGTCAATTCGTTGCAGTGGCATATGACCCGCTTGATCCGAACGGAAACATTACCATCAAATGGGACGTCATGTCGTGGACACCTGATGGATATATCGTGAGTACTTGCATTTATTGGTTGCTTCTGTTCCTTTGTGTCCATGCTTCTCCTCATGCTAAAATTGGACATGATGGAGATCGATCATGCCAAGAACAACAACGTGAAGTTGTGGACTAACTGATCGATCGCCGGCCGGCGGTGCGGTGGGGATGCAGGCGATGGTGACGATCAACAACTACCAGATGTACCGGCACATCATGGCCCCGGGGTGGACTGTGGGGTGGACGTGGGCGAAGCAGGAGGTAATCTGGTCCATGGTGGGGGCGCAGGCGACGGAGCAGGGCGACTGCTCCCGGTTCAAGGGCAACATCCCGCACAGCTGCAAGAAGACGCCGGCCGTCGTGGACCTGCTCCCCGGCGTGCCCTACAACCAGCAGATCGCTAACTGCTGCAAGGGCGGCGTCATCCCCGCCTACGGCCAGGACCGCGCCGCCGCCGTCGCCGCCTTCCAGGTCAGCGTCGGCCAGGCCGGCACCACCAACCGCACCGTCAAACTCCCCAAGAACTTCACTCTCCTCGGCCCCGGCCCCGGCTACACCTGCGGCCCCGCCAAGATCGTCCCCTCCACCGTCTTCTTCACCCCCGACCACCGCCGCAAGACCCAAGCCCTCAGTGAGTTCGAGCTTCTCTTCCTGATCATGGCGGCGCGCGTCTATATATGCACTTGCCACAGACATGACATAGCTATATATCTGAACGTGCCATGCATGCAGTGACGTGGAACTTGACGTGCACGTACTCGCAGCACCTGGCGTCCAAGTACCCGTCGTGCTGCGTCTCCTTCTCCTCCTTCTACAACGACACCATCATCCCCTGCGCCAAGTGCGCGTGCGGCTGCGAGCACAAGAGCTGCGTCCAGTACGTACTAGCACTGCCACTTACTCAGCCGTCGTCGAACGCACACGCACGACGACGCGAATTTCGCCGTGCGATCAGGCATTCAGACTAACTAACCCGCGTACTTGCGTCGTTTTTTTCAGGAGCGAGAGGGACTCGAAGCGGCTGTCGGTGTCGGGGAAGCACGCGCACGCGCGAGGGCACAGGGGGCAGCGGGAGAGCGCGGCGCCGCTGCTGCAGTGCACGACGCACATGTGCCCCGTGCGCGTGCACTGGCACGTCAAGCTCAACTACAAGGAGTACTGGCGCGCCAAGATCGCCATCATCAACTTCAACTACCGCATGAACTACACCGGCTGGACGCTCGTCGCCCAGCACCCGAACCTCGACAACATCACCGAGGTCTTCAGCTTCGACTACAAGCCCGTCGTCGCATACGGCTCCATCAGTAAGCTAGCTAGCTAGCCCTCCTATTCATCACCATCGATCGATCTCTTCCATTCCATGCAAGAAAGCTTAGCCAAGAACTGAACATTGGAATATAAATTAGTTGTTAATGGCTATGATTTTTTTTCTTTGGGCGTGCAGATGACACGGCGATGTTCTACGGGCTCAAGTACTTCAACGACCAGCTGATGGAGGCGGGGCCGTACGGGAACGTGCAGTCCGAGGTGCTGATGCGCAAGGACGCCAGCACCTTCACGTTCAAGCAGGGGTGGGCGTTCCCGCGAAAGGTCTACTTCAACGGCGACGAGTGCCAGATGCCGCCGCCTGACTCGTACCCCTACCTGCCCAACTCTGCGCCGGTGGCCGCCTCAGCGTCGCTGATGAGCTCTGCAGTGGCGGCTGTCGTGGCTTTCTCGTTGCTGCTCATGGAATAAGCATGAGAAAAGAGATGGCATAGTGCTAGGACTTGAAAGAAAAGTTGGTGTTATTCTTGTAGATAGAATGTTTTGGGTTTCAAGATTGAGCCTGGTGTTTTGAACATAATTAAACACATCTTTTTTTTTTCTGCAAGTGGAGGGGACATGAGCATAATTTTGAGTGAGAAATCTATAAAACACAATCAGGTTGGAATTAAGAGAATAACACTTTGCATCTCACATTAGCTGACTGAAGTGATAGCATGTTGTGGGCGTTATTTAGGTACGAGTCCGAGGACCGAAGATTGGACACTCGCACTTGACCGGCTGACATGTCTATGCCACCGCTAAGGCTCTGAGGCCCGGTTGAGAAGAGAGGGAGACCATAGACTTTTCTTGTTTATTTATTTGCTTAATCTCTGGATTACATGGCGGGTTCCATTTATAGGACCAAATGACTAATCAATCGTATCGTGAAGGATATTGATTGCTAATTGACGTATTTTGAAGGGATACTTACTAACTAACATATCTCCTAAACTTAAGGGATACTTGACTAACTAAAACATACTTGCCAAACTAACAAATCTGATTGCCTAACTTCCGAGTGGTTCCTTGTTGCTGTCTTGGACATACTGTTGGGCTGGAGTCCCTCCACATGGAGAAGAAGCCCAAATCAACCCATAAGCTTGGAAGCTTCTGAACCGTTGATTGCTCTATTGATCAACGGTTGAGATGCCTCCTCCTTGGTGAGGGGAAGAAAAATCCGAACTCTTTTCTTGAGCTGCTGCTGGAAGGAGAGGCTTAGGGAGTGAGAAGCATATGCACACAACAAACAAGAGATAAAGGGGAAAAGAAGAAGAGAAGCTCTGTCCCATCTCGGGTGATCCTGTGCAGTCTTCATTAAGACGTCGACGGAGCATCAAACGTCATCCGATCTGGCTCAAACATGGTCAGTATGTTCTTGACTTGATGCTCTTCGATTTGTACGGTTGGATTGCTGATTGGTTGAGAGGAACACCTGATTTGAGAGGGGTTTTGTCAGTTCGGGTAGCAGCAGATTCAGTACTGAGCAGATTTGGTAGAAGTTCAGTTTTAGTAGTGAAACCTTGTCCGATTTGGCTGAAATTTGGACAGTATGTTAGGGACTCTTGGATCTACATTCTTGCCAAGTTTTATGCAGTTTGGATCTGTGGTTTGTGATATATGAGCTGATAACCGAAGGGGACAAAAATTGTGTCTTCTCTGCTTGATTGTTAGTGTACCTCTTGTTAGTTGTGTATGGTTGTTGATGATGATACCAAGATTATATCTTGATAATGTTGTTGCTTCTGTGATGTACCTCTAGATGTTCTAGAGAAGAATCCTTATACCCATTGTTGATTATAGTGGAAGATTTGGGAGTGGACTGTGCAAACCCCGTGGTTTTTACTCATCACATTGAGGAGGTTTTTCACGTAAATCGTTGTGTCACTTTGTGCATATTCTTGTTGTTAATTCCGTTGCTTATTTGTTGGTTGAAGCTATCCTCATTAGTTCACTACAAGTAGAGGTGTTGAACTTTTGTTAATTGCAATGTTTAGCCCCAACAAGTGGTATCAGAGCTCGTGTTTGTTTTAGTGATTGTCTTGCAGTGAAAGATGGAGGTGAATACCACGAGGACGATATCTATGAATGGTACAAATTACCAAGCTTGGAAGGGTAAGATGGAGGATTTGCTCTATGTGAAAGAGTACTACAAGCCAGTATTTGTCACCGAGAAGCCGGATGACAAAACTGATGATGAATGGAAGGTACTTCACCGTCAAGCTTGTGGATTCATTCGACAGTGGGTCAATGACAATGTGTTGAATCATATCAGTGATGAGACACATGCACGCACCTTATGGCAGAAATAGGAAGAATTGTATGCTAGGAAGGAAGGCGCCAATAAGATGTTCTTGATCAAGCAATTGATGCATTTGAGGTACCGAGATGATACTTCTGTAGCTGATCATGTGAATGCATTTCAAGGCATTATAAATCAACTATCTTCCATGGGCATCTCATTTGATGATGAGGTCAGGGCTTTGCTACTACTTGGTTGTTTGCCGGATACTTGGGAAACTCTTAAAGTCACTTTGTGCAATTCAGCTCCAAATGGTACTGTCTCTTGGAACCTTGTGAAGACCAAAGTGATAAATGAAGAGTCAAAAAAACTTGCTGAAAGGGAGAGTTCCTCCTCACAACCCGAGGTGCTGTTGCAAGAGCCGAGGTTCGAGGTCCGAGGAATTCAGTTGAAAGTAGAAGCAAGTCAAGAGAAAAATTTTCAGATATTGAGTGCTATCACTGCCATGAGAAGTGACACATTAGAAAGTTCTGCCGGAAGCTCAAGCGGGAAAACAAGAAGAAAAAGAAGAAGGCACAGAAACAAGACAATGATAGTGACAGTGATGTTGGTCGCATTACTTCAGCGGTTGAGGACATGATGGTAGTCATTGCTGAAAATAATGTTGGCAAGATTGGTTCCACTGTTGAAGAAAGGATCACTGTTGTTTCTGATGATGCAACCATCAACTTTGTGGGTGATGATGACATGATTTGGATACCTGATAGTAGTGCTACCATACATGCTACATCTCATAGAAGGCTCTTCACAAATTATGTTGTTGGTGATTTTGGCATTGTGAAGATGGGAAACAATGATCGTGCTCAAATCATTGGAAAAGGAGATGTGCATTTGGAGACAGCTAATGAGACACTACTAATTCTCAAGTCTGTGAGACATGTTGAAGACTTGCGGCTCAACATAATTTCAATGGGATTGCTTGATAATGAGAAGTATTCCAGCAGATTTGAAAATAGACAGTACAAACTCACCAATGGTAGCATGGTATTTGCAAGAGGTAAAATGGTTTCTCTCCTGTATTATGTTCATGCCAAACTCTCTTGTGTTTCTGTCAATACATTAGGACAGGATGATCCTTGTGTTCTATGGCACAAGAGGCCTGGGCACATGGGTGAGAAGGGCATGGCTGTGCTAGTGAAGAAGAATCTCCTGTCAGGGATTTCAAGTGTGCAATTGAAGAGTTGTACAGACTGCCTAGTGGGGAAGCAGCACCGGGTTGCTTTCAAAAGTTAGCCTCCTCACAAGAAGCCAGAGTTAGTGGATTTGGTGCATTCCGATGTGTGCACGATGTCGGTAATGTCAATTGGTGATGCTAAGTACTTTGTCACTTTCATTGATGATTCTTTCAGGAAAGTTTGGGTTTATCCCTTGAAGTCCAAAAATCAAGTGCTGAGTACATTCAAGCAATTCCAAGCCTCAGTTGAGAGAGAAACTGAGAAGAAGATAAAGTGCATTCGTACTGATAATGGAGGAGAATACATTGGGCCATTTGATGCATATTGCAAGGAACAAGGAATTAGGCATCAATTTACTCCTCCTAAGACACCACAACTAAATGGTGTTGCTGAGAGGATGCATATGACATTGGTGGAGAGAGTTCGATGCTTGTTGTCACATGCAAGGCTACCAAAGTCTTATTAGGGTGAGGCTTTGATAACTGCAGTTTATCTTGTTAATCTCTCACTATGTTATCCTTTGTAGGGAGATGTTCCTAACAGGGTGTGGTACAACAAGGATGTCTTCTATGATCATCTGAAAGTGTTTGGGTGCAAGGCATTTGTTCATATTCCTCAGGATGAAAGGTCCAAACTTGATGCAAAGACACGACAGTGCATACTCCTTGGCTATGGTTTGAATAAGTTTGGCTACAAACTGTTTGATCCTATAGCAAAGAAAGTTGTCAGAAGCCGTGATGTTGTGTTTGTTGAAGACCAGACAATTGAGGATATTATGAAGGCAAAGGTGAAAGTTCCTCAACAGCAAGACATGGTTGATTTAGACCCAATACCTGCAGCTCCAGCTCCACAACAAGCTGAAGGCGATGTTGCAGATGATGCACAAGATGATGTGCATGGTACAGGTGGTGAGAATGCTCCCCAGCAGCATGAGTTTGATGCTGAATTTGATGATCATGATCAACAACCACCAATACCAGAAGTTTCACTCAGACGATCTACCAGAGCTTGCAGACCTTCTAGCAGGTATTCCTTAGATGATTATGTGGTGTTATTGTCTGATAATTTAGAACCTGAGTGCTTTGTAGAAGCAATCGAAGATGAGCACAAGAAAGTGGATGAAAGCTATGCAAGAGGAGATGGATTCCTTGCATAAGAATCATACATATGAGCTGGTGAAGTTGCCAAAGGGCAAGAAAGCATTGAAGAACAAGTGGGTCTATAGAATCAAGCAAGAAGAGCACACGTCACATCTAAGATACAAGACGAGGCTAGTTGTGAAAGGATTTGGCCAAAGGAAAGGAATTGACTTTGATGAGATCTTCTCTCCGGTGGTGAAGATGACATCCATTCGGGTGGTTCTTGGCATTGCAGCTAGTCACAACTTGGAGGTTGAGCAAATGGATGTGAAAACAACCTTTCTTCATGGAAACTTAAAGAAAGAGATATACATGGAGCAGCCTGAAGGGTTTGTTAAGAAGGGCAAAGAAGACTATGCATGCAAGCTAAAGAAAAGTCTTTATGTCCTGAAACAAGCACCAAGACAATGGTACATGAAGTTTGAATCTGTTATGGGGGAGCAAGGCTACAATAGGTGTAGCACAGACCATTGTGTGTTCTTTCAGAGATTCTCAGGTGATGATTTTATCATCTTGTTGCTCTATGTTGATAATATCTTGATTGTTGGCAAGAATGTCTCTAGGATTGCAAAGCTGAAGAAAGAGTTGAGCAAGTTCTTTGCTATGAAGGACTTAAGACCAGCAAAGCAGATTCTTGGTATGAGAATTGAGAGGGATAGAAATTCCAACAAGTTGTACTTGTCACAAGAGAAGTACATTGAGAAGGTACTTAAGAAGTTTTGGTTGGACAATGCAAAAGCCGTGAGTTGTCCACTTGCAGCTCATTTCAAGTTGAGCACCAAGCAATGTCCTTCTACTGATGAGATGAAGAAGGAAATGCAGAACGTTCCATATGCCTCGGCAGTTGGAAGCTTGATGTATGCTATGGTGTGTATAAGGCCGAACGTTGCTCATACAGTTAGTACAGTGAGCAGATTTATATCAAATCCTAGAAAGCCGCATTGGGAAGCCGTGAAATGGATCATGAGATATCTCTGGGGCAGCACAAAGACAAAACTTTGCTTTGGAAAAAGAGAGCCCGTGTTAGTTGCATACACGGATGCAGATATGGCCGGAGATGTTGATAGCAGAAAATCTACTTGAGTGGTACCGATTACATATCGTGGAGCTGTGTCATGGAAAAGTAAGTTGCAGAAATGTGTGTCATTGTCTACAACTGAAGCTGAATTCATTGCAGCGACAGAGGCGAGCAAGGAGCTATTATGGCTGAAAAGGTTTGTTAGTGAGCTTGGTTTTGATCAAGATAAGTATGTGTTGTTTTGTGATAACCAAAGTGCCATCCACTTGAGTAAGAATTCAAGTTTCCACTCAAGGTTAATGCATATTGATGTTCGTTACCATTGGATCCGAGATGTGTTGAATTCTAAGCAAATGCAGCTTGAGAAAGTTCACACTGATGACAATGGTGTTGATATGTTGACCAAGGTAGTGACGAGGGAGAAGCTCAAGGCATGTCATCAGTTTGCTGGCATGGTTGAAGCAAGGTGGTAAGACCCTCCATGATGTCGGGAGGGGGAGTTTGTTGGGCTGGAGTCCCTCCACATGGAGAAGAAGCCCAAAAATCAGCCCATAAGCTTGGAAGCTTCTGAACCGTTGATTGCTCTATTGATCAATGGTTGAGATGCCCCCTCCTTGGTGAGGGGAAGAAAAACCCTAGCTCTTTTCTTGAGCTGCTGCTGGAAAGAGAGGCTTAGGGAGTGAGAAGCATATGCACACAACAAGGTTATCCTGTGCAGTCTTCATCAAGACGTCGATCGGAGCATCAAATGTCATCCGATCTGGCTCAAACTTGCTTAGTATGTTCTTGACCTGATTCTCTTCTATTTGTACGGTTGGAGTGCTGATTGGTTGAGAGGAGCACCTGATTTGAGAGGGGTTTTGTCAGTTCGGGTAGCAGCAGATTCAGTACTGAGCAGATTTGGTAGAAGTTCAGTTTGAGTAGTGAAACCTTGTCCGATTTGGCTGAAATTTGGACAGTATGTTAGGGACTCGTGGATATACATTCCTGCCAAGTTTTATGCAGTTTGGATCTGTGGTTTGTGAGATATGAGCTGATAACCAAAGGGGACAGAAACTGTGTCTTCTCTGCTTGGTTGTTAGTGTACCTCTTGTTAGTTGTGTATGGTTGTTGATGATATACCAAGATTATATTTTGATGATGTTGTTGCTTCTGTGATGTACCTCTAGATGTTCTAGAGAAGAATTCTTGTACCCATTGTTGATTATAGTGGAAGATTTGGGAGTGGGCTGTCCAAGCCCCATGGTTTTTACTCCTCACATTGAGGAGGTTTTTCACGTAAATCGCTGTGTCACTTTGTGCATGTTCTTGTTGTTAATCCTGTTGCTTATTTGTTGGTTGAAGCTATCCTCATTGGTTCACTACAAGTAGAGGTGCTGAACTTTTGCTAATTGCAATGTTTAGCCCCAACACATACTTATCCTCTACCCATACAGCCAGTCGTAACCTTACGCACCTAGCCTTTCTGTTGTATCGTGCACATAACAACTTCACCACTCCTTCACACGTAGCTCGTCCTTGAGCTGTCATGGTGCCCAAGGACAAAGCCCATCGTGACCCCACGTCGATGAGAGGGATCGATAACGGCCTTGCACCATGTGGAAAAGGATGAACGAAGCCTCGATGAACAATAACGAGTACAGCAGGCCTCAAGTGTGACTTGACGTCGCATGAGTCACTAGTGGCATGGGCAACTGGTGTGGGACGGCAATGATGCCCTTTGTACCATGGAGTGCGACTGTGTTGGGAGAGGCGCGACAACGTCGCAATCGCCTACAAGGCATCCGTCGTGTTCTGCACCTCTGTAGGCACCACGTCAGTCGACAACAAGGAGAAGATGACCACGAAACCATGACAATCTTCCTCCTAGCGAGGGCACCGACGGTGGCAGTGCTACTGGTAGCGGAGGCGTCGCCAATGGTATTGGAATTGTCTCCGGCGGTGGAGCAAGTAGCACTAGTGGTGGAGCCAAGGGTGTTAGCAATGCGGTCAACGTCAATAGCACCTCAACCACCTCCAGATGTGACGCCGGTAGTAGAGGCACAGCCGTGAGTGCGTTGGCTCTTCTCTTCCATGAATTCCACCTTGAGCTCCATCACGAGCCTCATGCACTCTTGGATTCCTAAGCGAAGCTCAATGTAGAGGCCCCTCATGGCCTTGAGTTCTCCGGCATAGGAATCGTAACCCATCATGGCGGAAGGGACGACAATTGGCTCTGATACCAAATGTTGTGGCCACTATTTGGGTATGGATCCGAGGACTGAGGGTTGGGCACTCGCCGTTGACCGGCCGGCATGTCCATGCCACCGCCAAGGCTCTGATGCCCGATTGAGAAGAAAGGGGGACTAGAGACATTTCTTGTTTATTTCTTTGCTTAATCTCTGAATTACATGCTGAGTTCCTTTTATAGGACCGAATGACTAATCAATGGTATCTTGAAGGATATCGATTGTTAACTGATGTATCTTGAAGGGGCACTTACTAACATATGTCCTAAAATTAAGGGATACTTGACTAACTAAAATATACTTGCCAAACTAACAAATCTGATTGTCTAACTTCCGTGTGGTTTCCTTGTTGCCGAAGCTGCTAAACTGGTGCTGCCTTGGATGTGCTTATCCTTTGCCCATACGGCCGGCCGGCGGGCCGTAACCTTATGCACCTAGCCTTGCTGCTGTATCGTGCACATAACATAGACCTATCTCTTGTTCACCGATGTTGCCTCTGCAATCCGGGGTTAATTTATATATTAAAGATATCAAATAACTTCACTTTGCACAGACACGCCTACCTGAAATCAAATGTGTGAATGTTCATAGCCAGCTAACCACAAAGGATAAATTTTGCTAAAGTACAGTGTATGCGTCTGAGCTAGAATGTACAGCAAGTACGAATGTACAATGATTGATGAGGGCTTGACTAGGTATTTGCATTTCTGCACATCTGAATCTGCTCTTCAGGATATATGCCATCTAAAACTTTGAAGATGCCCAATCGAGTCAAAACTTTCGTGAAATTTGTATATATTCACTCGTCCTTCGCTACACATAAACCAGCAAAAATGTCAATGCTGTCCAAATGGTTATAAATGGAAGTAGAAGTGAAGCTGATAATCGTGGGGAAGCATTCGGCAGCCATGGGTATGCATCTGGGGGTGGCATGACACAGTTGTCACCATTGAAGTACACTCGTCTTGGGAAGGCCCAGCCTTTCTGGAAGGTGAATGTTGACGGGTCCTTCCGGAATAGAAGTTCAGACTGAACATTTCCATCTGGTCCAGCAGTCATGAGCAAGTCATTGTAGTACTTGATGCCCCATAACATCGCGGTGTCATCTGCGACAGAGGATTTGTCAATAGCTGAAAAAAATACTTACAGAATATGAATGTGTTCAGGGGAGGAAGTGCTCACTTATTACTCCATAAGGGTTCAGAGATTTGTAGTTAAAGCTGAAAATAGTAGTCAGATTGTCAAAATTAGGGTGCTGAGCAACTAGGTTCCACTGCGAGTAGTTCATCCGGTAGTTGAAATTTGTCACCGTGATCTTTACCCTCCAGTACTCCTTGTAGTTAACTTTGACATGCCAATGCACTCTTATTGGGCACATATGAGAAGTACATTCGACCAGAGGTGCCAAGCTGTTCTCGTTAGGACCATTCACGACAGAAGCCAAATAAGGTGAATTGCCCCTGTCAAAGAGTACACCCAACTGTCACATAACTGAACAAAAAACTGTTTTTCTTATAAATTTTTTTGGGTTATGTCAATTGTAACTTACTCTACACATCTTCCTGGTTTATTCTGGCAGCCACACGAGCATGTCGGGCAGTTAACTATGGTGTCGTTGTAAAAAGATGAGAACGAAACACAGCATGATGGAGCTCTTTGAGCGACAAATTGTGAGTATGTACATGTCACATTCCATGTCACTGCACGAAGGAAAAAAGTGGTCACCAAAATGCTAAAAGGTGTTGTTACAACAGGAAGATTATGAATTTGTCGAACAGATTGGAAGCTTATTCCTGAAATGTTTTATGCATCAAATGTTAGATCATGAAAAGAAAATCTTACTGAGGGCTTGAGTTGTCCTCCTTCCATCCTGTGAAATGAACTTAGTAGGTCTCACAAGCTTGGCAGCTCCACAAGTATACCCCGGACCGGGGGCCTTCAGAGTGAAATTCTTGGGCACTCGCACAGTCTTGTTTGTAGTCCCAGCTCGACCAACACTGACTTGAAATGACGCCCCAGCATTGGCAGGGTCTTGTGCCCACGAGCTAAGGACTCCTCCTTTGCAGCAGTTGGCAATCTGCATACTGTAAGGAGTCCCAGGAAGCAGGTCCACAATCTCCGGGTCCTTCTTACAGCAATGCGGGATGTTTGCTTTAAATTTGGAGCAATCGCCTTGCTCTGTGGCTTGGCCACCGTTCATTGCCCAGATTATCTCCTTCTTTGCCCATACCCACCCGAGTTTCCAACCCGGCGCTTGAATATGGCGATACTGCTGGTAATTGTATAGTGAGACAACAGCCTGGAGAAAATAAAAATTTCCAGGATGTCAGCATTGGCAGGTCTTGAGAACTAACAAAAGGATTTTGTGGAGGCTATCTACCCCTCACTAGTGTAAAATGCATCTGAAGAAAAGGTAAATGATGCAAAAGAAAAAAAAATGGTCTAGTTTGAAATGCAACAGAGGGAGCTTATGTAAGCATTGGGTTATGACTTTTGAAAATTAAGATTAAACAAATGCACACGTTCAGCGCACCTATTAACAAATAGAAATATACAAAGAATTAGTATTATGTTCTGTACTTCTGTTATCATCTCCTTGACCAGCAGCCTTGTATTGCAATATCAGTGCACCAATATTCAGTCATGTCAATTGTAAGTTTATCAAGAAAATTACTGCCCGATATCTGGCATTTATGGAAATACTACGGAGGCTATCACTTCCTGCTAAAATAATAACAGCAAAGCATCACTTCACCAAACAAGATTGTAGAGCAAATAATTCAACACCATGGCAATGGCTTGAGCACTAATCTGCACAAAATTGGAGTAAACGAGAGGCCTTGTGGAATAATTGTCTTTGCTTATGCAAGATTCATGAAAGCAGATGGGGACTTCTGTAACAATAGTGACATGCATTGAATTGGTCAATAATGGTAATAATGTAGCTCCAAACACGAAGTAGTGGTTTACTCACGACATAGCCATCTGCTGTCCACTGCATCACATCCCACTTGATTGTTATGTTCCCATTCGGATCAAGCGGATCGTATGCATCTGCAGAATACAAAAGGAAATTTTCAGGAAACATGGTACCTCCAAATTGAATTATGTTTCGGTAGCACACATTTAGGAAATCATGCAAGAGCCTTGTTAATAAAACAAAACAGATTAAAGTACGGATGAATATTTGGCACTGAACAGACCGGTCAAAAGTAAAGAGTGGCTGGTATCGCAGTGAAACATGCATGGTAAAGACCAAGAATTCGAACTAGTTGCTACAAGTCAAGAGCAAACATGAGCGCATGGATTCTCCAGCAGGAAACACTAGTGCGTCAGGCTCATAATTCAGACGATACAGATGATGGAACTAGACATCGCGGCCATCGTTTCTGAAACATGCCACTGTTGGCATAAATTGAACAGAAAGAACTATACTATCAGAGGTTTTAGGATCAGATCAGTAACTTAACTATACCTGTGTTCCTACCATTAACTGTCGTTTACATACCAATAAAAAAATCACAATTTTAGCATGATGCTATGATACTATCCATAAGGCCGATTCTTCTCTCTGAGCTGCAACAGAATAGTATGTACCCACTCATTATCCCTGTAAGGTTTGTTTGGCCATAAACTAAATCAACCTATATGAACCAGAGAAAACAAAAAATCAAGAGAAATGCATATATCAAGGGTTAAATGGTCCGTTTGAGAGAGGCTATAAGCATTTTAAAAAATCACCTCCTAAAAGAGTATCGAAAAAAAGAAATTCTCCATCAATCCTAAGAAATAACATATATCATACCAAAACACACAAACACACAATTTTGCCTGAAAATGACATGAATCGAAGAACATCTCCTGAGAAGCCAAGAAATCCAATACCAAAATTTGCAAGAATCAAACAAAATGCAGCGGGCTGGGGTGCTGACCTGACGAAGGCAGTAGAGAGGAGAAGGCGACGAGCAGCGCAATGGAGGCACCCAGGGGCAGGAGTAGCGGGAGCGGTCTTGCCATGGCTCCGCCAGAGCTCAAGAACAAGCTGCACCCAGATCACTGTCGTGTCTGTACTTTGTGCGGAAGAAGGCTACAAGAACTTCAGAAAAGTGGGTCAGAGAGAGAGAGAGAGAGGGGCAGCTTTCCTCTCTCTCCTGTGCTTTCTGGCCTGTATGTATGCGAGTGAGATTTCTTGCGCGTCCGTGTCTGTCCGGGGATACAAACATGCAGACAGGTTTGACCTATTCTTGTGGGAAGCTTTTCTTTTCCTTCTGGGGGTGCTACTCCTAGATTACCACCACTGCCAGTGCCACCAGTTCCATTTTGTTTTCTCTTTGTATTTCTGGCTCTGGGTTTTCAGAAAGTGAAAACGCAGAAAATGAAGATTCTTTAAAAAAAAGTAGGAGTTTAAGCTAGATAGATAGGTACTGGTACTATATATCCTCCGATTCAGTTGAATACTTAAGCTGAAAGAAAAAATTGACGATATACCAATTTATAATTCTTCTGACCTTTGATCCAATGAAAGATAAAACTCCTTTCACTGAAGCTGTATTGTACGGTCCCTGTGGCTCTCAAGATGAAAAAGAAAGCTGCACCTTTTTTTTTTGAACTGCAAAAAGAAAGCTGCACCTGTGTTGGACTTTTCGTACATTATTATAATCAAGTCAAGTCTTCCGGGTTAATTAATTATCTGATATTTTGTAAAGCCGGACCCTAACATGATGGACCTATCTCTGTCATTTTGGTAGGTCCTCACTAGTGCTTACTCCAAATAGTCGCTTTTATTGTAGACTACCAAACTCGCCATCGGTTTTTCCCTCCCTAAATAATTTCCACTAGTGAATGGTCATTGGCACTCACATCAACTGGAATATTCCGCTGCATTTTGTTTTCCTTATGGGCGAAGATCGATCGCTGTGGACTTTCAAATAAATCAACCAGGGTCAGAAATTCAGAACAGCATCGTGTTAATGTGATCTCCTTTTTTTTCTTCAGAAAGACAGGTGCTAATGTGATTTCGAAACCACCAAATGTCCAAACAACTGCCTTATGTTCTTATGGCACGCACGCCAGACTGCCAGAGCCGAAGATTTCATGGATTTCGTCACGAAAATAGTAGTTTCGCATAGATATTTCTGCTCAATATATGCGTTTTTCTGACCATGTCTGCAGTACGCACGCATCTCCCGGAACAGTGCTAGATCGAGTACGTATTTCTCACCGCACGTAGTAGGGGGGAGAGAGCCAGGAGAGAGCGCGCGCGCGCTTTGTTTTGAGACAACGACATGACGTTTAGAATTCCACTTGCATACATCACAAGAAGTCGGAAGCTTGTGGGCGAAACGCATCATGTATCCATGCAGGTCTCATGAACGACAACCAAGATCCAGCACAATGCATGGGCGAGATGACCAAAACGCAGCAACAAAACAAAGCCACCACCAGGCTAGCAGCAAGGGGGCGTACAGTATCAGCGCAGCTCGCTGTGGCGTTTCTGTTCGTACTTGTTTGATGGCGACACGGAAACGTGTGGTCCGGTACTCCGGTCCATCCAGGCGGGCGCCGCGGAGTCGTCGCCCCCCGCGCGCGCGTATGTGTGCAGTGTGCTGCACGCCTGCACTGCCTCCCTCGGCCACTCGGCGTCTGGGCGCCTCTCGGCCACTGCCAGTGCGCGTGGCCGCGTGGGTGGAGGAGGCCTTCATTACTCCTGGACGGTGCGGGCCGCCTGGAGGTTGGGGAGGAGGGGGGCAGCACAGGCCCGGGCCGCGTGGGCTTGCCGCCGATCGCGCGGTGGGAGAGAGCAATCGTGCCGGCGCAGCACGGAAGAATCCGAAAGAAATGACATCGGCGCGGGACGGAAGAAGCCGGCCGTGGTCGGGGAGGCGGAGTTTCCATCTCACTGTTTGGGCTTCCGAGTATTAATTTGGGGCGTGTGCAGTTATAATTCTAAGTGCGTATACAATGTCATAGATAATTATTATTAAAATATTTTCTATATCATTTATAGATAAAAAATATATATATCTATCTATCTATTATTATATTATTAAAGGGATAGAAAAAAAAAGTTACCAAGTTCGCTCTTAACGATTGAAAATTCCCACATTAATCGGTGAAAAAAGAGAAACATCTACACCGTTGATTATGATGGGTTCAGATTATAACGATCTAGATTAAATGAAAGAGTCCATGTCAAATACAACATAGAAATAAGAGTCCATCTCAAGTACAATGCAAAAACAACTGAAATTTAGAATAAAAAATAAAATAAAATTAGCAATTTAATTTTATATATGAATTCATAAGTAAAATCACAAGATAAAAATAATTAAGAATATTTTTTTAAAAAATAATTGAATTAGTATACTAATTCCAACAAAAATATCTGGAATTCAGAATAAAAAATAAAATAAAATTAGCAAATTGATTTTGATACGAATTACAAAGTAAAATCATCAATAACTGTAATTATATATATATATATATATATATATATATATAATAACAATTGGATAAATTTTCATATGAATTCAAAAGTAAAATACTTAAATAAATAAAATTTGGAACAAAAAAATATCATCAATTTGATTTCCATACGAATTCCCAAGTAAAATCATAAATAAATATAACTCGGAATAAAATTTAAACCAAAAATAGAAATTGGATTAGTATACGAATTTCACCAAAAAAACATATTTTGCAACAAAAAAATAATAAAATTAGCATTTTGATTTCGATACGAATTATGAAGTAAAATCTGTAAATAATTGTAATTCAGCATAAAAATTAAATAAAAATTAACAATTGGATTACTTTACGAATTTCAACAAAAAATAATTAAAATTAGGGACAACAAATAAAAGAAAATTTGTAATTTGATTTTCATACGAATTCCAAAGTAAAATATCTTAATAACTAAAATTTTAAAAAATTAAATATAAGTTACAATGAAGATATCGTGAATTGTATTGGAGGAGACCACGAAAGAGTGCAATAGCGTCGATCTGTCCTACAAGAAGACATTGATCCACAAAGAAGCGAATAGCCGAGGCAGCAGCGACGAAGATGAGAACAATTACATGTTGCTCACCTTAGTTGTTCAACAAGGACAATGTCGTACTGCTCGCTGGAGCCATTGAAGAGAAAGACCAAAGTAAAAGAAGCCAAGTGCTGTAACAACGAATGATGAGTATCGATGTTGTTGAAGAAGTCAGTGGCAAAAAAAAACTCGATAATGGGGAAGACATAGCAGAGAGGAGATGAAGCTTTGGATTAAAGATGAACTATCGACGATATGTGATCATCGGGTAGCTAGGAGCATGCCATCGTTGGTGAGTGATATGGCATCACCGACGATGGCGAGAAGATTCTCCCTATCGTTAGACAACGATTAAGGCAGACATACCGACATCAGTGAAGATGGAAGGTCATCGCAGTTAGTGAGAAAGCCCCATAATTGAGTTGGACAACATCAAGGAAGAGAAGCGACCGACACAAGAGAAGAAAATATTGTGTATGTGTATATGCATGCGTGCATCCTACGAATAGAAGCATAGGTGTACAAAAACAAAAGAGCAAAGAGCTCGGAATAGAGATAGCGCAACGGTAAGGAAAAGGCATGGGGACACTAGAGAGAGCACAACAGGTGTCTCGGTAGGGATCGACGATATTTGCACGTATATACGTGTAGATTTCACAACGGTCATCATTAAGTGATAATTGGAGAGAAGTAGAAGATAACTATGTGGTAGAGTATTGCATTAGAAGTGGTAGTAGCTAAGAGATATCGATCAATAATTGGGCTTACTCTTGGAGGTTGAAGCAAAAAAGTTTGTGGCGGGGAGAAGAAACAGAAGACACACGATTCGGTGGGGCAACCGACGTAAGGAAAGATAAGTTCAAGGTAGGTCGTTCATGGTGTATCGGTGTATATGTGGTCAAGGTACTATAATACCATGTAAACTAATAAGATAATTTTGTTGCACACATAATCAATGTATTGCTTGAGATTAACATAGGTACGTGTGCATGCAAATATTTTAGAAAAGAGTTACGGATATGCAGCTACATGATGCATACATAATGGAGAGTGGTTAACTTATTATACTCATGATTTTCTTCCGTCAAAGCTCATACTTCAATTACATTACTCAAGTTGTATTTTCCTTCAAGCTTTTATTGTCATTTCCTAATGTTTATGATATCTTAAAAAAAAATATAAATAGCTACAATATACATAAATATATTCTAAAATATCTAAGTTATATCATTTATCACTACAAACTTTAAAACAAATCTAGCCGTGTGTCGGTATTTTAGAACCGATCTTACGTAAAGATTGTTTGATTCGGGAGGTCTCCACAATTGATCACGCAGAGAGAACGACATAGGATTTTTATACAGGTTCAGGCCTTCTCTGGAGAGAATAACAACCGTACTCCTATGTGTATTGTATTGAGTATTGTGATTACAATCAGTGGAAAGACTAAGGCTTGTACTTCTCCTAATTATGTGTCTCTGGTTCATTGAGACTTGCCGTTATCTTCTGACTGCAGCCTTTATATAGTGTGCGAAGAGGTAGTCGTTTCTCCAGATCAAGAGGCGCCTTATTATTTTATTTAACGGGCATAGTGATGGTTTTTACGACTAGATCATCAACATAGGCTTCTAAATTTCGGCCTAATTGAGGTGAAAAAGTCGATTGCATCAAGCGTTGAAAAGATGCATCAATATTTTTTTAAACCAAATGACATTTTGACATAGCAAAATATACCAAATGGTGTAATAAATACGGTCTTTTCTTCATCTTCTAGACACATATTAATCTGGTGGTAACTGGAATATGCATTTAGAAAACTTAATATTTCACAACCAGCAGTAGAATCAACCAACTGATCGCTACGTTGTAAAGATAAATCATCTTTTGGACAAGCTTTATTAAGATCAGTGAAGTCTACGCACATACACCATTTGCCGTTTGACTTCCTAACTATTACAGGGTTGGCCAACCACTCTGAGTGATTGACTTCTCTTATAAAGCCTGCTTTAAGTAGCTTGTCCAATTCTGATTTGATAGCATCTCGTCAATCAGGGACAAATATCCGTAATTTTTGTTTTATGGGTACTTTATCAGGCCGTAAAGCTAGCCTATGCTCGATCACTTCCCTAAGGACTCCAGGCATGTCGGATGCTTACCACGTGAATACATCTGCGTTTGCTCGGAGGAAAGTGATGAGAGCGTCTTCCTATTTGGGGTCGGAAGTATCATCGATGCGAATGGTCTTCGAGGGCTCCGCTGCGTCCAGAGGAACCTCTTTGACATAGTCGTTCGGCTTTGGTGCAGCTTTAGGCTTTGACTACTTGGTCGAAGGTTGCCCTTTGTTTTCTTCTCGAGTTGGTATCTGACCAACCAGCTCGAGGGATCGACGATCGCAGGTGTGCGCCATCTTTTTATCACAGTGAATTGTGATTACTCCTTTGGAACCTAGCATCTTAAGATATTAATACCCATAATGAGTAGCTATTAAATTTTTTGCCAAAGTTGGTCGTCCGGGTATGGCGTTATATGCCGTATCGAAATTGACCACATCAAAGGAGTTTTTCTTTGTCCTGAAATTGCTTAGAGAACCAAATGTTAAAGGAAGAGAAACTTGGCCAATAGGTATGGCCGAAGACCCCAGTACAATCCCATGAAAAGAGTATTGTACCGGGCTTACCTTAGTCCTAGGTACCTGCATCTTGTCTAGGGCACTTGTAAACAGAATGTTTAGCGAGCTGCCACCATCAACTAACACTCGATTTACTCGACAGTTATTGATGATGGGTTCAACCATGATCGAAAATCGACCTGGTCGAGTCGAAGGGATCAGGTAGTCACTCTTCTCGAAAGAAATGGTGACTTCTGACCACTTTGGCATTTTATTGACAAGAGGGGAGTCAATGGAGTTTACCTCACGTTCGACAGCCTTAAGCTGTCATTTTGACTCGTATGCCGATGATCCCCCATAGATGTGCTCAATGGTGTGTTGATCTTGGAACGACATCTTCTTGTCGTCGTTCGACTATTTACGATCACTCGTTTATCCTACCTGCTCAAGGGTAGGAAGTGGCCATTTGCCGGAGTAATAGTCCTCGAGTTTTCGTTGAAAACCTGGCAATTGCATAGGTCATGTCCTTCCTTTTTATGGAAATGGCACCACCTAGCCTTGTCGTTCTTCCGCTCAAGGCGCTTACCTTTACCTCGGTCGGAGTATTGCTTAGAACTTCATGGCTCCTTATCGCTTATGGCCGAGACCTCCTTAGAACTTCTGGTTTGAGGTTTTTGTCCCTTCACCTTGTTCTTGGATATCTTGGCCTTTTTATCCTTCTTCTTACAACTTTCGCCCGCCTCTTGAGGAATTTTGTCGTCTCGATCAATGGTTTTGTTCCACTTGACTGCTTCAGCAGCAGTCACATATCGATCGGCCATCTCGAAGAGCTCGACAACGGTAGCAGGAGGATTCAAAGCGATATCCTCCATAATTCTTCTACTGCGGACTCCCTGCTTAAAGGCTATGATAACAGATGAGTCAGAAACCTCTGGAATTGAATTAAGAACCTGACTGAAATGCTTGATGAATTAGCATAAGGTCTTATGATTGTTTTTTCTCATCCTATGCAGGTCATCCTCCTTTCCAGGGCAATTGTAGGTGCCCTAAAAATTAGCTAGTAGAAGATCGTAGAGGTGTTGCCACGAGTAGATCGACTCGAGTGGTTGGTTTAGTAGCCACAATCGAGCAGACCCTTCGAGCACAGTTGGAAGGTAATTCGCCATGACGCATTCTCCTCCCCTGGCTGCTTGGACATCAGTTGTGTAGATTTGAAGGAATTCAATGGGATTTTGAGACCCATCAAACTTCTCCTTGTTCACTGGTCGAAATCGAGGCGGTTAGCTAACCGCTCAAAGGTCAGGTGAGAACGCCTGACATTCGGTAATGACTTCATGAGGCCTTCTTTGCAGGAAAGAAGGGTTGATATCGCCAGGTGATCGTACACAACGATACCCGGTCATGAGTAGACCCGACCTATTGTAGGTCTCAGCCTTACGAGGGAAATACTCCTCGTATTCCATCTGCCGTTGTAGATTTCTGGGTTGAGGTGATGAACGATCACCTCCACTAAGAGCTCATTGATCATCAAGCATTCGAGGAGTTCTCCTACGATTGGAGTTAAGCTTAGGAGAATGATGTAATTTGTTGTTGCGCCGATCTCCATGTGATGAGCTGTTCGAACGACTGGTAGCTGATGGAGCTATACTTCTATGACTTCCGGAATGATGTCAGTGAGGATACTCGAGTCTGGACATTGTGCTTCGAAGCCTTCGTGCGATGTATTTGGCGAAGAGATCGTAGCCTAGTGCTCGAGCAAGCTCTCGAGTTGGGTTATCGAGCAGATCATTGATGTGTTGGAGTTCCTGAGCCTCCTTCGACTAGTACTGAGCGCGCCCAAGCAGATTTCTCTGAGCTGCAATTCTTCTATGTCGGGTTGTCTTAGGATCACCCACATCTGATCCTTGAGTTTTCCTTAATGGAGTGCGATTATGTCGAGGATTTCCCTCACGCTCATCAGAGTGTTGATCCTGGTCATCACTGGGGCGTCCTTACCATTGCCACGAGGGGGCACAGTGTGTGATCATCGAGGAGTATCCTCAGGCCTGTCTCTTGGAGAGAGATCATTATCTAAGGGAAGGGCGAAAACCTCACGTTGATGATCTCACCTTCACTTGAGGCCTCCTCACTTGAGGAGTAGTCGAATGACACTATCTGGCAACTTGAAGTAAACCCCTCCAGGAAGGAGAATTTCGGGTCATAACTGTCTCCGTCCGTAGGTGAGTCTTGTGATGGGATGGTCAAACTCGCAGGAAAAGCATGTTCGACCCTCTCCTTTGTGGGGCTAAGCGGAGAGAGAGGACCACCAGATGCTGATGAAGCTCCGGAATTATGGCTTCCAGAACTTGCCTCGCCAGGTCAGACTACCTTAGGTGGACTCGAACACTTGGAGGGAAAACTCTTGTCGCGTTGTGAGTATGCCTTGGGGCAGTCCTGATTGTGGTCAGATTGACCCTTGCCCTCTGAGAAAACTGGTCCCTCAGCTGGGCGTATTGTTGTGGGGGATAAGGATCCCTCCTCAACTCCATTGATGGCATGGTCTCCTGGATATGGGGAAAGATCTCTGGAGGCAGCATCACCATCGGACGAGTTACTCAGCTCATAGTTGAAACTGGTATCCATGTCGACATCTGCGTAATCGACCAAGTCGAACCAGTTCTCTTTGTTCCACTCTCTTGCCATGGAAGTATTAAGAGAAAAAAGAATATGTTGACAAGGAATTACTGGAAGATCCCCACGGACAACGCCAACTGTCGGTGTTTTATAACCGATCTTACGTAAAGATTGTTTGATTCGGGGGTCTCCACAATTAATCACGCAGAGAGAATGACACAGGGATTTTTATACAGGTTTAGACCTTTTCTGGAGAGAATAACAACCCTACTCCTGTGTGTATTGTATTGAGTATTGTGGTTACAATCAGTGGAAATACTAAGGCTTGTACTCCTCCTGATTGTGTGTCTTTGGTTCGTCGAGACTTGCCGTTATCTTCTGACTGCAGCCTTTATATAGTGTGCGAAGAGGTAGCCGTTTCTCCAGGTCAAGAGGCGCCTCATTATTTCATTTAACGGACGTAGTGATGGTAGTAATCACCGGAGTAGTAACCCCTCCACGTCGCCTGGCAGTTACTTGTCAGAGATAATGGCGCATTACGTGTAGTTATTCTAGAGCATAACAGCGTACATTGACTGCTTAGATTCTATAATTAATTGGGCCTACTCATCTGCAGGCTCTATTGATTATAAGGTGGTCATAACTGACCTGATCGTAGAATAATTTACGGCTATGAGGTAGTCGTAGAAGAACTTACGACTGGGTACTGATCATAGAAGATCTTACGACCAGAAGATGATCGTAGAAGAACTTACGATCAGGTAGTAGTCGTTGAAGGACTTACGACTAGAGGGTGGTCGTAGAAAGACTTATGACCACATGATTGGCTTCTCCCTTATGCTTATTAAGGGGTATACTCAAGAATCATACAAAAGCATATTTACCCATAATAAGAATTACAGATAAATAATCAAATAAGGATTATTAGATCCTCATCACCGTGCAAATGTGCGGGTCACCCTGCTAGTTATATTATTAAAGCGATAGAAAAAGAAGTCACCACGTTCGCTCTCAAAGGCTAGAAATTCCCACATTAATCGGTGGAAAAAGAGAAACATCTGGACCGTTTATTATGGTGGGTCTAGATTATAACAATTTAGATTAAACGAAAGACTCTATGTCAAGTACAATATAGAAATAAGAGTTCATGTCAAGTACAATAAAAAATTACTGAAAATTGGAATACAAAATAAAATAAAATTATCAATTCCATTTTGACATGAATTCCTAAGTAAAATCACTAGATAAACATAATTCGAATTTTTTTAAAAAAAATTAGTAATTGGGTTAGTATACAATTTCCTACAAAAAATAACAGAAATTCAGAATAAAAAATAAAATAAAATAAGCAAATTGATTTCGATACGAATTCCAAAGTAAAATCACCAATAATTGTACTTCTTAATATATATTTTAAAAAATAGCAATTGGATTAGTATAAGAATTCCAACAAAAAAATTAAAAATCGAGATAAAAATAAAATAAAATTTGCAATTTGATTTCCATATGAATTCCAAAGTAAAATACAGAAATAAATAAAATCCAAAACAAAAAACATCATCAATTTGATTTCCATACGAATTTCTAAGTAAAATCGTAAATAAATATAACTCAGAATAAAAATTAAACCAAAAATAGCAATTGGATTAGTATATAAATTTCAACAAAAAATAAATTAATTTTGGAATAAAAAAATAAAACTAGCATTTTGATTTCGATACGAATTCCGAAGTAAAATCTATAAATAATTGTAATTCAGCATAAAAATTAACAAATGGATTAGTTTACGAATTCCAACAAAAAATAATTTAAATTGGGGACAACAAATAAAAGAAAATTTGATTTCCATATAAAATCCAAAGTAAATCTCTTAATAACTAAAATTTTGAATAAATTAAATATAAATTATAATGAGTATATCCTCAATGGTGTCGGATTAGACCACGAAAGAGTGCAATAGTGTTGATCTATCTTACAAGAAGACATTGATCCATAAGGAAACGAATTGCCGAGGCAATGGCGACGAAGAAGAGAACAATTCCCTGTTGCTCACGTTAGCTGTTCGATAAGGACAATGTTGTGCTGCTCGCTAGAGCCATTGAAGAGAAAGACCGAAGTAAAAGGAGTCAAGTGCTATGATGATGAATTGTGTGTATCAGCGTTGTTGAAGAAGTCCATGGCCAAAGAAATTCAATAATGGGGAAGACATAACAGAGAGAGGATGAAGCTTTGGATTAAAAATGAGCTATCAACGATATGTGACCATCGGGTAGCTAGGAGCATGCCATCGTTGGTGAGTGACACAGTGTCACTGACGATGGCGAGCAGATTCTCTCTAACGTTAGACAACGACTAAGGTAGACATACTAACATTAGTGAAGGTGGGAGGTCGTCGTAGTTAGTGAGAAAGCCACATCGTTGAGTTGGACAACGTAGAAGAAGAGGAGTGACCGACACAAGAGAAGAAGACATCGGACATGTATAACATCGGACATGTGTATATACATGCATGGATCCTACGAATAGAAGTATGGACGTACATAAACAAAGGCACAAAGAGCTCAGAGTAGAGATAGCGCAACGATAAGGAATAGGCTTGGGGCCACTGGAGAGAGTGTGGCAGTGTCCCAGCAGAGATCGACGATATTTGCACGCATATACGTGTAGATATCACAACGGTCATCATTAAACAATAATTGGAGAGAAGTAGAAGATAATTATGTGGTAGAGTATTGCACTGAAAATAGTAGCAGTTGAGAGATATCAATCAAGAATTGGGCTTGCTCTTGGAGGTTGAAGCAGAAAAATTATGGCGAGGAGAAGAGATAGAAGACACACGGTTCGGTGGGGCAATCAACGTAAGTGAAGATAAGTTGAAGGTATGTCGTCCATGGTACATCGGTGTATATGTGGGCAATATACTATAATACCATGTAAACTAATAAGATAATTTTGTTGCACACATAATCAATGTATTGCTTGAGATTAACCGAGGTACATGTGCATGCAAATATTTTGGAAAAGAGTTAAGGGCATATAACTACATGATGTATACATAATAGAGAGTGATTAACTTATTATACTCAAGATTTTCTTTCATGAAAGCTCATACTTCAATTACGTTACTCAAGTTGTATTTTTCTTTAAGTTTCTATTGTCATTTTCTAATATTTATGGTATCTTATAAATATAAATAACTACAAGATATGTAATTATATTCTGAAGCATCTAAGTTATATCATTTGTCCCTACAAATTTTAAAACAAATCTAGCCGCAAAAATGCGTGGGTCACCCTGCAAGTTATTCAAATTTGGTAAGGGTAATCTTAATTTTATTGGATCGTATACGATGCTCTTTTCTAATGGAACTTGCATTGTTTTGGATGGTTTTATACCTGGATGCTCCTTATCTGAAGCTTTTAGATGTTCTCCGCACCCTGTTTTCAGTGTTCCAAACAATCTATACCTACAATTTGTTTGCTTCTGTAGTTCACATAACTCACGCATGCATGTCTATGCAACTATATAGTTAAAGATGTACAAAAGTTAGACCGAATTACTAGCTAAGACGAACAGTTGAGACCACATACGGAACCTAGCTTTTTGCACGGCGTTCATCAAATTTGTTTTTTTTTTTTTACTTTTAATCAGCTCCACCACTACCCCTGGTAGAAAAATAATTCTATAGGACCTGGTCCACAACTCCATTGATATGGATCAACTTTATCATGTGACACGTGTTTTTTTACTAATCTCAAAGCGCACAGCCTCATAAATCACTGATGCGAATTTTCACGAATTGAATATACGTCACGCTTTAGATTCGCGAAAGGACACGTGTCGTGCAGTGGAGTTGGTCCACATCAATGACCAAGTCCTATAAGATTATTTTCTATCCACCACCACGCGTCCGATTATCATTCTAGACCAACGTATACTATTTGTTTCGGCAAACTGAATTAAAGCACATCTGGGGGTAATTAAGGCACACGAAACTAAATAAGGCCCTGGCCTGCATGATCTGAATTATTACATCCTTTTGATTCATCAGAAGAAAATCGTCACTTGTGACCACGTACGTACGTACCCAGACAAGCTGGGCCATACCATGCATATCTGAAATTAAGTGGACCGTAACAGTGGATGAGAAAGAGAACACAACTAGAACAGTAGACAACACATCAACAGTTCAACACCACGCAACGAGCCAAGCATCTGCGTCGTAACTCGTAACGTGTCGCGCGCGGTCACCAGACGGACAGTGCTTTGCCCTTTTCAACTTGTGGCGCCGTCGCCAGCCGGGCCCCGGCCTCACGGTTGCAGCGCGGCGTAGGTCCGGTACTTGTACTCTTCCGCCGCCGCGGCCTCCTCCCTGCTCGCGTCGGCCGTCTGTCCGGCGCCGTGGTGCTTGGGGCTGCACGGCACGTAGGTGCTGACGGGGCACGTCGTCTTGGTCCTGTGGAAGAACGAGGCGCACTCCTCGTACGACCGCTGGTGGGGCGCCCACGGGATGCAGTTGCGTTCGACGTTGAGTTTCCCTTCCTTGATCAGGTTCCAGCAGCACGACCCGAACGACGTGAAGTAGTTGCCGGAGAGCGTGAGGTTCTTGAGGCGGCCCGACCACGCGTTCGCGAGACGGCAGAGCGCGTCGGGCACCTCGCACCTCGCCGTAGAGGATGTTGGAAATTAATCTAGACTTGCCAAATAGTAGGGTATTAGGATTCTGATGCAATCAGCATCAGATCAAAATTAGTTTGTTTTCTTTGTTAGGCTTTCCATGTTTAAGCTTTCCATGTTTAGTTTTGGCTTGGCTAGCAAGTTGATCAGATAGTCTTTAAAAAGACATGTAATTATATCAGTTTGATTGAAGCAATAGAGAAAAAGAAAGAGAAAACGCTGCGAGGCAATGTAGCATCAAAAAAACTTTCGCTCGCTTCTTGCGTACGTGCTTCTACCAGAGTTGTCTACGTGTGTTCTAGTGCATGTGTGTTTCTAGTGCACGTCTCGTGTGTGCACTTCATCGTTCCTCCATAGCATGCACGTGATATTGTTCCTTGCAGCAAGCGTGTACGTGAGTTCTTCCTGTACGTGTGTGTGTATTGCTTCAGGAGCATAGAGTGCTTCATCGATTGGCTTCCTCGCTGTACGCGTGTGTTCACGTATACGGTTTTGCCGTGAGTCTCTTGTTCCGAATTGCTGAAGGTTCTTCGAGTTCGGTTTGGGCCAACAATTGGTATCAGAGCCATGCTGAGGACAAGGTCGTTGTTGCCGTCGGGCCGCACCATCGTCACCGGTTGTGGTCCGTCAAGGGTACTGGGAAGAGAAAGTAGTGTTTCTCTTCAATACCCCATGCTCATCTATGTGCAAGTTTATGTCTCGTGTGTCGAGGCCCGAGTCTCCATCACCGTCGAGCTACGTCACGGGCGGAAGAAAAGTTGCAAGTCACCGGCAAGCTGCGTCACAGGTGGCAAAGATGTGGCAGCGAGAGGATGCTGTGATGGCACACTCGCGGTGAAGGCCATGAACCATGGTGTGAGACCGTGTTCGTGGAAGTGGCAGTGTGATGCTGCTGCGAGAAACCAACGGGGCGCGACGGCTCGATGCAGCGAGATCGACGCACTGCACAATGCATGTGGCTCCGTGAGAAGGAGGAGCCTGCACATCGATGGAACGCAAGATGAGTTGCACATTTCCAAGGTGAAAGCGTTGTGTTGGTACTTAGTGTTTGCGGTGCCGTATTTATGTGTGTGTCTGCGGAGTTGAGTTCGGGACGTTGAGAAGATGTGTTCGCCGTCCTGAATCGAGTTCGTTGGACGTTGAAGAGATGTGTTCGCCGTCCTGAATCGAATCCGTGGAGTTGAGTCCGGGACGTTGAAGAGATGTGTTCGCCGTCCTGTGTCGAGTATCAGTTGGGCAAGTCATAGTTGAGACCGACTGCTGCAACAAATTAGAGTCGGCAAGTCTAGATTAGGGGGAGATTGTTGGAAATTAATCTAGACTTGCCAAATAGTAGGATATTAGGATTCTGATGCAATCAACATCAGATCAAAATTAGTTTGTTTCCTTTGTTAGGCTTTCCATGTTTAAGCTTTCCATATTTAGTTTTGGCTTGGCTAGCAAGTTGATCAGATAGTCTTTAAAAAGACATGTAATTATATCAGTTTGATTGAAGCAATAGAGAAAGAGAAAGAGAAAACGCTGCGAGGCAATGTAGCATCAAAAAAACTTTCGCTCGCTTCTTGCGTACGTGCTTCTACCAGAGTTGTCTACGTGTGTTCTAGTGCATGTGTGTTTCTAGTGCACGTCTCGTGTGTGCACTTCATCGTTCCTCCATAGCATGCACGTGATATTGTTCCTTGCAGCAAGCGTGTACGTGAGTTCTTCCTGTACGTGTGTGTATTGCTTCAGGAGCATAGAGTGCTTCATCGATTGGCTTCCTCGCTGTACGCGTGTGTTCACGTATACGGTTTTGCCGTGAGTCTCTTGTTCCGAATTGCTGAAGGTTCTTCGAGTTCGGTTTGGGCCAACAGAGGAGGTTGTCCGCCAGGTTAAGCTGCTCCACCTTCTGCAGGCACGCGAACGACGCCGGGATGGTGCCGGTGAGTTGGTTCGTGCCGGCGTCGATGACCGTGGCCTTGGCGAGCAGGCCGAGCTCGTAGGGGAGGCAGCCGCTGAGGCTGTTGTTGTGGAAGAGCACCTCGAAGAGCGTGTTGGCGGTGCGGGCAATGGACGTGGGGATCTGCCCCGTGAACCTGTTGTTGGCGAGGGAGAGGTAGTTCACCGGCGAGAACCCGAGGTTGTCCGGGAGGTTGCCGGAGAACTGGTTGTTGTTGACGAAGATGGCCTGCACTCGCGGGAACGAGCAGAAGACCTCGGCCGGCAGCTCGCCGTAGAAGCGGTTGAACCGGATGTCGATGAAGGTGGCGTTTCTGAGCCCCAGCACGTCCGTTGGGAACGTGCTGGGCGCGAGCTTGTTGTTGCTCAGGTCGAGCTCGTAAAAGTACGGCAGCCTGCTGAGGTTGGGCACGGCGCCGCCGAAGTTGTTGGAGTTGGCATGGAACAGCGCGAGGTCGGGGAGGCTGCTCACGAAGTCCCGCAGGCTGCCAGCCTGCAGCATGTATCCGTTGAAGTCCACCGACGCGATGGTCCGGTCCTTGACGTTGGGCGGCCGATCGCAGTAGAAGCCCTTGTAGAATTTGTTCTTGTCGTCGCAGAGGTTGGTGCCCTTCCAGCTGCTGGTGATGTCCATGGGGTCGCAGGTTACGGTCTTCCTGAACCTCTGGATCACGAGGTACGCCTTGTACAGCCGCTCGTTGTCGAAGTCGCACGGTCGCGGCTCGGACGACGACGGCGAGCTGCCTCCCCGGCCACCGCCTCCTCCTCTCCTCCGCCGCGGCCAATGCCGATGCTGTTGATGTCGAGGTTCTGCCGGCTCGTCTGCCTGGCTTCCGTGCGCCCCGCGAGCGCAATGCATGAGACTAACAAGTAGAAGAGAGTGAGACACTGCGGAACCGAGCGGCTGGTGCTTGCTTGACCTGCCATTTCTGATACGGGAGGTGTCGGTGCCTCGGTGGCAGAAACGAGAACAATGTGTTTTTGCTTGACTGCTTGTGTGTTGGGTTTGTTTATAGGAGCCGGGAGAGCTAGGGCCAGTTCGGCGCGGCGCGGCGCCTCTTCCCGCGAATTGAAGGTGGAGCGCGACCGCGCGATCAAGTGTCCTGGTCCTAACTCCTAAGGGCGCGTGTAGTATATAAATGTTGATTAATCCTTGATTGCAACCGTTTTTGTTTGCATGGCATGCACACATTGATTTCATACATTACAAACGTTTTGATGCCCATGTCGTGGAGCTTTGATGCTGCACGTTGCTGTCGCAGCCAAGCGTGAGCAGTTACTTTATTCATTAGCATTACTAATAGTCTGTTAGCCATTCAGGCGTTATTAGGGCATGTACAGTGGGGTGACATCAGCCGTCTATAATACTTGCCACGTAAGATTTTTTGTGACATGGATGAGAGAGAAGGAAGAGAGAGGTAGAAGCCGTCTGGCATGCAACAGACGGTCTATAAGGTCCTTATAGACATCACTTTTGTTGTTGTATCTATGCCGTCTGTAACCCACATGTTTTATGGTCTTATTTTATGAAGGATATATATAGACAACTTAAAGACAACCCATTGTATGGATTGCGTTTAGTTCTGTCTATAGATGACATGGAAGGTATTACAGACAACCACTGTCTATACCACTGTACATGCCCTTAGTAAACTAGTAGTCTATTAGCGTCAGCATTAGCAGTGCATGAGCACATTATTTAGTTGTGGATATCATGTGGATATGCTCATGATCTTAGGATGATGATACAATTGACAATGGTGTTGAGGGTTTATCAAAACACTCGTTTTCACTAAAGTTCGGTAAAATCAGTTTATCCACAATAGAGCGGGTTTTACCGTAGCGTGGTCGAAATCTGCGAGTACTGTAGCTGCAAGTGCTGAGCAGTCGAAAGCTACGAGTACCGAGTGGTCGAAAGCTACGAGTGCCAAGTAGCCGAAATCTTCGAGTACTATGAGTACTATGAGTACTATTCGTCGAGTACTGTTCGTCGAGTACTGTTCTCTTTGAGAACTGTAGCTTTGAGTACTTTAGTTTCGAGTGCTAAACGTGGTCGTAGAAGGCTTCGACTGCATGTGGTCGTAGAGAGTGGTCGTGGACACTGATTGTAGACAGTGGCCGAGGACATTAGTCGTAGAGAGTGGTCGTGGACACTGGTCGTAGACAGTGGTCCTGGACACTGGTCGTAAACAGTGGTCGTGGATGTTATTTTGTATGATGCATGTTTTAACTAACGTGGGTCAAGTTGCGAAGAATTTATTCCCGGAATCGATTTCTTTGTCTATTCTTATGCAGGTGGTTTGATGGTCAACTATGGTCAACGGTGAGAAGGATCAGGACTTGCTTAGGAGAACCAAGGTCCAGAACGATCGTGGATGTCGGGGATGAGATGGTTGGACTCAAGCATGGCGCAAAATAGACAATGATGACCGAGCGCAGCAGTTCTGTGCGGCAGGTTACATTGAGTAGCGCGATAGCTCTCTGCGACGGGTTACATCGAGCAGCGTGATAATTCTGTGCAACGAGGTTACATCAAGCAGCACGACAGTTCGTACGCGGATTACATCAAGCGGCATGCCTTTCGGTGCGACAGATTGCATCAAATGACGCAAGGGTCGATGCAAGTGAAACCCGTTGTGTGTGGGCTTAATGGGTGCCCATTTGGGATTATCTCTCTAGAAGCTTGTCTCCACTATAAAAGAGGAGGGTGCTGGTTGTGCACCTCCCAACCTTTGTATTAAAAAAACCCTAGTTTGTGTTTAGGGATAGGAAAGTGGAGATGTATGGTTCTAGAGAGTTGAATTGATTGTATGCTCAAGTGTTGAGCTTTTGTCCTCTAGGATGGAGTGGCTGTAAACCAATATCAATCTGAAATCAATCCAAGCAAGTTTCTTCAAGATGAATCTCTTCTTGTTCTTACTCTCTCTTTTGTGATTTTAGAGCTTTCTGTGATCCTTTAGTTTTTCTTTGGTTTCTAGTCTGGATCTTGCTTGCTATGACATATGAGAATGCATATAGGATCATCTTGATCATCTCTTACTCACGAGTAAGTTTTTGGATCATATTTTGGTTTTGATTCGGTTTTGAAGTAATCTTTACTCAAACCGAAAAAGGTCAGAATTTTAGCAATGATCTTCATGATCCTTGACTGGAATAAGTTTCTGACATCTTAGAGAATGTTTGTTTCAAGTTTTGTATAGTTTGGAGTTGTGAATCAAATCTTAGACAAACTTGTGATCTTGCATTCTAGCTAATTTTACTGTTCATCTGAGAGGTCTGACCGCCCAACTCATTTTGTCTTGAGTTTTTGGTGATTTTGGTCTATTTTCTTAAGAGCATTTATTGGATTCAATATAAGTTTTCTGCTATACTTGTATATTGATCTTTATAGCTCTCATAGCTATTGAAGTGAAAATTGTGTTGAATCCGATCAAGGTGAAAAAGAGACAGTACTCCTATTCACCCCCTCTAGTCACCGTTTTGGTCCAACACTAGTATAAATACGAGTGAAAAAATCCAGAAAAGCTGTGCAGTTTGGCAGCACCAAAATCTATCTAGCATCTTGCAAGTTCTTTGTGTCCAGAGCATTTGCGTACAACAGCTCAACCCAACAACAACAAGTGGTGTTAGGGCCTAACTACCAAGGCCTCACGATCCCAGTCCGGCTCACGTAGTCTACCCTGGGAGCGCGGATGGAGCAGGGCACGAAGGGGAGGACACGAGCAGGTGGTGCAGGAGCGCATCATGAGGGAATCCAGCAGCACAGTCGTCTACCCCACGCTGACGATGACGAACTGCACTGATTGGGCTCTCGTGATGAGGGTGAACCTGAAGGCACAAGGACTGTGGGCAACAATCGATCTCAGCAACGCCAGCGAGAGGGAGGACATGATGGCCCTGGAAGCCATCCTCTGAGTCGTGACACCGGACATGCTATCCATGTTGGCTATGAAGAACATGGCCAAGGAGGTATGGGATACCGTGAAGATGATGAGGATGGGCGTGGATCGCGTTCGCGAGGCAAACACGCAACAACTGCGAAGGAGTTCAAGGACATCCAGTTCAAGGAGGGACAAACGGTGGACTAATTCTCCATGAGAATTACGGGCCTCGTCAACCACCTTCGAGTCCTCGACGACACGGTGGAAGAAGAGAAGGTAGTGAAGAAATTCCTTTATCGTTGTGCCATCCAGGTACACCCAGGTAGCAATCGCGATCGAAACATTGCTAGACTTAAGCACGTTGTCAGTTGAGGAGCTCACCGGTCGGCTTCGAGTGGTGGAACAGCGCTACGGGCGCGACGACACCAGCAATACCAGTATGCGGCTGTTCTTATCCGAAGAGGAGTCAACGACAGTCTTTCACAAGGAGTTCGAGGAGTGGCTCGCACGCGAGTTCGAGGAGTGGCTCGAATGCGCCAAGAAAGAGGGAGCAAGGCGACGACTACTCCAACGATGATAATCGTTATCGCAGCAAGCCGCATGGCCATGGGCGCGGTAAAGGCGGGCACGACAGTAAGGACAGTGGCTCATCTAGTGTACGTCGTGACATGTCGTAGGTTCAGTGCTACAACTACGACAAGTACATGCATTACTCCAGGGATTGTCGCAAGCCTAAGCACGCTGAGCAAGTTAATCTGACGCAGGTTGATGACGACAATGACGAACCTACGCTTCTCATGGCGCAGGTGTGCACGCTCACGGAGGCTTCTGTGGGCGCAGGTACTGACGTGATGTTCAATGAGGTGCGCGCGTAGGTGCATCTAGGACACGAGGAGGACGCCCATGATGACGCTTGGTACCTGGACATCGGTGCCAGCAATTACATGTCTGGGTGCCAAGCAAGCTTCGCGAAGATGCGTGAGAGCGTCACCGGCTCTGTCAAATTCGGCGACGGATTCGTGGTGGATATACGCGGTCGTGGCACCGTCATGTTCACCTGTCGGAATAGGGAGCACCGTGCGTTGATAGGGGTGTACTACATCCCACGACTGCGAAGCAACATAGTGAGCCTCGGGTAGCTTGACGAGGATGGCTACGAGATGCTCATCCAGAACAGCGTGCTCACTATTCATGACCGGCAGCATCGCATACTTTCTCGAGTAAACCGCACTCGCAACCGGCTCTATGTGCTTACCCTCAGCATTGCACAATCGGTGGGCATGTCCGCGCGGTGTGGCGATGGCGCGTGGCGGCGAGTGGCAACGTGCATCGGGCGCAAGAGCCAGCAACGTGCGGTTGGGGGCAGCGACACGGCGGAGTGCGAGCGGCCAAGGGGGGCACACGCGAAGTGGTGCGGCAGCGGCTGTACACGCGACGGTCTACGTGGCACGTGTGGAGGCAGCGTGCAGAGCACACAACAGTGGCGCGGTTAGCGCGAGAGGTCTGCAGGGCGCGCATGGGCGGCGCGGCGAGCGCCGGCGTCAGGCCGGTAGGGCCACACACGGGAGTGCAGGCATGGTGCACGGCTTAGTGGCTGGTGGCACGACGCGGAGGAAGCACGGTGCAGCCACGGTCGGGGTGTGACACCAGGCGGTGCGCGGCAATCAAGCATATACTCCGATACATTATTGGTACGCGGAGCTATGACTGTCGTTACGCGAAGAAATTAGAGGAACCACGGTTTGTCGGCTACAACAATAGTGACATGGCCGGTGACGTCGACGATCGCAAGTTCCAGGAGCTATGTACAAGGATCGACATCGTCGAGATCAAGAAAATGCATCAAGGATTATGGGGTGTTTGTTGATTAATCCTTGATTGCATCCGTTTTTTTGCATGGCATGCATACATTGATTGCATACGTTACTGACGTTTTGATGCCCACGTCGTGGAGCTTTGATGCTGCACGTCGCTATCGCAAACAAGCGTGAGCAGTTACTTTATTCATTAGCATTACTAATAGTCCATTAGCCATTCAGGTGTTACTAGTAGACTAGTAGTCCATTAGCGTTAGCATTAGCAATGCATGACCACATTATTTGTTAGCATTGCTAGTATAAATATGAGTGTAAAAAATCCAGAAAAGATGTGCAGTTTGGTAGCACCAAAATTTGTCTCATGTCTTGCCAGTTCTTTGTTTCCAGAGCGTTTGCGTAGAGTAGCTTGACCCAGCAACGACAAGCGGTATCAAATTCAGTGATGGCTCCGTGGTGGATATACGCGGTCGTGGCACCGTCCTGTTCACCAGTCGGAATGGGGAGCACCGTGCGCTGACGGGGGTGTACTACATCCCATGACTGCGAAGCAACATAGTGAGCCTCGGGCAGCTTGACGAAAACGGCTACGAGACGCTCATCCAGAATGGTGTGCTCACTATCCGCGACCGGCAATGTCGCATACTTTCTTGGGTAAACCGCACTCTCAACCGGCTCTATGTGCTTACCCTCAGCATTGCACAACCGGTGGGCCTGTCCGCACGGCTCGACGATGGCGCGTGGCGGCGAGTGGCAACGCGCATCGGGCGCAGGAGCCGGCAGCGTGCGGCGGGGGGCAGCGAAGCGGCAGAGTGTGAGCGGCCAAGGGGTGCGTGCGAAGTGGTGTGGTAGTGGCCGCACACGTGATGGTTTGCGGGACACGTGCGGAGGCAGCGCGCAGAGTGCGCAACAATGGCGCGGTTGGCGAGTGGTGCGCAAAGCGCGCCGCAGGCGCGGGCGCGGCGCTAGCGTCGGGCGAGCGAGCCGCTGCGGGAGCGCACTTATGGCACGCGGCTCAGTGGCCAGTGGCACGGCGTAGAGGAAGCACGGTGCAGCCACGGTCGGGTGTGACACCAGGTGGCGCATGGCAGTCAAGCATATACTCCAATACATTACTAGTACGCAGAGCTATGACTATCGTTACGCGAAGAAATTGGAGGAACCACGGTTTGTCGGTTACAACAATAGTGACATGGTCGACGATGTCGATGACCGCAAGTTCCAGGAAATGCGTACAAGGATCAGCATCGTCAAGATCAATAAAACGCATCAGGGATTAGGGTGTGTTTGTTGATTAATCCTTAATTGCTTCCATTTTTGTTTGCATGGAATGCACACATTGATTGCATACATTACGGACGCTTTGATGCCCATGTTGTGGAGCTTTGATGCTGCACGTCGCTGTCGCGGACAAGCGTGAGCAGTTACTTTATTCATTAGCATTACTAATAATCCGTTAGCCATTTGGGCGTTACTAGTAGACTAGTAGTCCATTAGCGTTAGCATTAGCAGTGCATGAGCACATTATTTGTTAGTGTTGCTAGTATAAATATGAGTGAAAAAATCCAGAAAAGCTGTGCAGTTTTGGTAGCACCAAAATCTGTCTCACGTCTTGCAAGTTCTTTGTGTCCAGAGTGTATGCGTACGATAGCTCGAACCCAGCAAGGACAATAAACACCCACACGACACCACGGCAGCATGGGGAGTTGTTGGATTAACCACTTAGGGGTTGTTTGGGAACTCAAATCCCGGCCGGGATCCCGGCCGATTCCCGGGGATGGAATTCCATGGGATAAGTTTCCCTAGGTTAACCAGAAGCCCGTTTGGATGCCCACGAGACCGGGGTTTCGCCCCCCAATCCACGCCATTTCCACCGGGAAACAAACCTCGACTGCCCACATCGGGAAAACTCTCCCCGTCGCGTCGCCTCTCTTGAGCGCACCCCCATCTCCGCCTTGTGACGACGCTCGCTGCTCGCTCACTTGCGATCACCTCTACCTCCGCCGAGCTCGAGTGGGAGGAGGCCCGGGAGCCGCTCCACGCTGACATCGACACGGCCAAGACCTGCGGCGTCAGCCCGGGGATGGCCTTCGCGCGCGCCGTGCTCCCGAGGCTAGAGGCCCCCGGCGTCAGGGTCGGGCTCGTGCCGTGCGCCGTCGGCGGCATGTCCATCCGGGAGTGGGCCCGCGAGGAGCGCCTCTACGACCAGATGGTGCGGCGAGATCGAGTCCGTGCTGTGGTACTAGGGGAGGCGGGAAGAAGGTGGGCGGCATCGCGCGGTCCTCCTCCTCCTCGGCCGCCGCATTCCTCACGGCGGCACCACCACGTTGCTGCACAATATCAGCGAGTCCGAGAAGGCCTCCTACGTGGGGCACATCAACGCTTACCTCGTCGAGGATCCGTTCCTCAAGAATGCGCTCCCCGTCGATCCGGCCACCGATCACCTCTTCCACCTCACCAAGGACGGTGTGCTCCTATGGTGCGTTCCTGATCATTTGGGTTTCTACTTACTTTGGATCCAGTGATTTGTGATCGATATGCTTCCTTTTGGTTGTTTGATCCGATGAAGCTCATCAACTTGGCGTGCCGGGGACGATCGACGAGCACGCCATCAATACCAAGAGTCTGCTCAACCTATGGGAGAAGAACGAGAACCATACGCTCTGCCTCAACTTCGCCAAGGCCATCGGCTGAACCATCGTCAACATCGGAATGCAGGACCTCGCCGAGGGGAGGGTAGGACTCTCCCTGTTTTTATTCAATTTCTTGCTTATTTGTGTGGGCATCGCATTACATATTTATGATAGTATGAGATTCAGAGTAAAGCTGAATGTTTTAGTTTGTTACTTTTCTGTTGGATACTTGGGTGTTCATTCAGAGGTTGTTGATGACACATGGGAGTGAAATCTACTTCCTGGTTGTTGTCATTGGGACACCATGGCACGATCATTTCTATTAAAGTTGGGGTGGTAACATATGGTTGGTTTGATTGTTCTTGTGCCTTTTTATTATGCCTGTCATCAAGATAGTCGAAATTTGCTTCGAGTGAACTATATACACCAATAATTTGGGTTGCACAATCGGTTTCATATCATTGAATTCACCACTAGATTCTGTTGCAAGTTTCAGAAACATTTAGCTTATACCTTTGTGTTCTATTTTGTTGTCATAAAAGTTATTTGTGATATGTTTGTAAATTCAGTTCCTTTTGCATCTCTACTTAACTGCCATCGTTCGGAATTAAGCTCAGAATTCTAGTATGCGTTTTGTTAGTAGTTTTCTATTTTCACTCTTTTTATGTATTAAAGCATTCATATAAGCCTTTTGGTGAGCTTATGAAAACTCTCTTATGTACTTATGACCTCATCTTATCACGGGTTGATATCTCAAATTATCAAGGTAAGTTCTTGTCTTATGTTACTATTTCCTTAGCGGAGGAGCTACATTTGTCTATGTGTGTGTGCGGCGTTGTGTTTGTTTCATGTATGAAGCGTGTGATAACATATTGTCACAATGATTACAGATACAACTATTGGCGGATGTAAACTGAAGAGCACACCTCATTTGGATTAGCTGGATGGAGACAAGCAAGGTAGTTCATAATTTATATTCATTCTGATACATAGTGTAGACTATTTTAATCTGTGTGTTATGGGAAAATAACTCACTTGTCAATGCTTCAGTGATTATTGCGGGAGATGGATGAGCTTATGAGTCTGTCTCTGAAAAATACTACTAAGGTGGATGAACTTTCGGTGAAGAAAGGAGGTTTTCAGAGAACAGTAACAAATTTGCTAGATAGTGCGGAGTGGGGAGAAATGTTCTAGTGTGTCTGTTGTTATTTTGTCATCCCATATATGAAATTATGAATTGCTTGTGCACCCTTACCATCATCGGGTACCGTCGTGTGTCTGCTGTTATTTTGCTAGATAGTGCGGAGTCGGGAGAAATGTTCAAGTGTTGGTCATGTTAAGCCGTTCTATATGACTCTTTGATTATGTTGTTATTCTAGTAAGACTATTTGATTTGTTTAGTTGTATGTTGTTTCTGAATTTTATGATTTTTTTTGAAAAAAAAATAATTTTTTTATGGCCGGGATTTTTATCCCTGATATTCCCAAACAGTAGCAGGGATTTTATTCCCAGGCGGGAAGATTTCCCCTTGTGTTGAGGGGGATTCCATATGCCCTCAAAATCCATGTGGGGGATTTTGTCCCCTGGTTTTCCTCCCCTTTGCTTCCAAACAAACCCTTAAGCCTTGTTTGGAAAGGCCGGGATCGACCGGGATCAAGGATTGATCCACGGGGAACAACCCGGCGTGGGAATTTTTTCCGGTCGAGTCTGCGTGGCTGCTTGGATGAATCCCGGGATCGAGAATTCCCTGCCCGTTCCAATCCAATCCACGGGGGTTACAAGACTCGCCTCGGTCGCGTGTTTCTTCCCCGTCGTAGCGTTGCTGCGCTCACAACTCTGCCGTTCTTCCAATCGTCAGCTCCTCCGAATGGCGCCGCCTCCCCCTTTCTCCCCCCTTGACTCCGGTGATGCGGATCTCGCCGCCGTCGCAGATTCAGTTAGTCTCCTCCTCTCCCTCCTCCTCATACGATTTCTAGGGTTTGTTGCAGATCCGGTTAGCTCTATCCAGTTTCTCGCAGATCCGACCGGGGAGAGAGAGGAGAACTCTGAACCGGAGGCGAAGGGCTGCGGGTTGCTCGAGGAGCCTCTTCCAGGCGTGGAATCGGGAAGCCGCAGTGGGAGGTGGCGGCGCAGGGTGTTCGAGCTTGAGCTGGAGCTTCGTCCTCCGCTCTGTCTCCTTCTGGTAAGAAAGGTGCTTGCGAGGTTTCTTCCCCTCTTTTCTTGGCCGCTTACATGCGTTCCCTTCCCAATTCTGCAGTTCTTTCTTGGGTATTTGCGTATGCCGCTTCCTTGGATTGGAGGTAGATGCTGCCCACCAACAGAGCGAGCCTCGATCGATGCACAGTAGATCTTGGTCCTTCTCAGGTCTGCTTTCATCTCAGACTCGTATCTCATAAGCTTATTCTGTTCTCTCTCCTTTTTTTTGAGTAATTGTTAGATCATAGGATGATTGGAATTTAGTTGGTGGCAATTTAACATATTATCCTCTTTCACAAAGCTCTTCAATCTTAATTAGTTAATCCTGAACTTCAGAGTTTTTATTGGTTCGTTTGCACACAAAATTTATGTGCAATCATCTATGTCTGCTTTCCACTTTCTATTCTCTAGCTAGTTTTTCTTGAAATGTTAGTTTGCCTTCTGCTTTCATATCTTGACTTAGCTATTAAAGTTTGCATGCTTCTGCTGCAGGATTTGGTATGCAAGTATTTCTTTATAAATCTCTAAGACATCTGAACCAACATCATTAGAGAAGAGTCTTTTGGTTTGTAGTTCTAGGCTTCTAGCTAGTACTGGATTTGTAGTTCTAGGCTTCTAGCCATAATCTCTAAGACATCTGAACCAGCATCATTAGAGGAGGTAGCAGTCAAGATCTTAGGTCCAATCCTCAAACTGAATGTTGCTTCTAGCTTCTAGCAGCTAGTTACATGAATATTGTTGATTGTGCTAATCAAGTTAGTTTATCTTCATTTCTGTTTGCCCTTATGAATTTCATCTTTGCTTGTTTATTTTTGGTGAGGGATTTATTCTGATAAGCAACGATACATCTTTATGGACGTTTTATAGTAAGGATCGAGGAACTATTGTGGAAATGTTCTTCTGATGGTATGCTTGCCAATAATTATCTGGTTGGATTTCTTTTGTTCTCTCTAGTGAGTGGGCTCTTTAGTGCGGTATGGTAAAGAATCGAAGCTATCTGCAAATATTCTCACACCGACAACTAAAGCTCTGAGATCATGATGTCCTGTCACTCTGATGAGGTATTTACCTATCTCTTTCTTTTAATATATTGGGAGATCTTAACTTCTTAGAGCGTATGTAATATCTGCTGTAAACATTAGAGCCCCTCAAAACTAACACTAGATTACAGAGGGAAGAGGATAAACAAATGCTCTTAGCTTAGGCTCCACATATACATGATCAGTTCTTGTTTGTGGCCATTTTTATTGCCTTGTCGTGAAGTTGTATCTTTGTGTGGTTTCGTTTTCTTTTAGTATATAATTTTCTGCACTCATCTTTCTTTGTACATTTGAAATAATCAAATCAATTACCAGCAAGTTTTAGTTGGTATTTTTGAGCTGCAAGGCAATGCAATGCTAGGCAAGCATCTGCTGCTGCTTATTTATTCCCCTGTACTATAGATGGAGATGTTGTGTCTGATGGCAAGTTGTTATCGAATTCAATTGAACTGAACAGAATGGTCCTTAGTATTCTAGTGGCCAAATAGGTAGATTCCATTTCCACAAAAGCTATACATGTTAGATGTTTGTTTTGCTCTGCTCTATACATGTTACCACAATGGCTGCTCTGCTTTATTTGTGGTTAGGCTCTCATCGTATTCTTGTTGGATTTAGAGTTATCAGTGGTAGTGCGTGTGGAGTTGGCTAGGACCAGTAGAAGAATCGTTAGATTCCATTTCCACAATTTGCACATGTGACTTCTCAGTTTGTAGGGATAAATGCTCCTCAATCCATATGCTCTAGAAAGCACTTTTTACTTGCTGTTCTAGCTGTTGGTGAATGTTCAGTTCTTATTGATGAAGTTGTACATTGGTGGTTAAGTGTGGCTGATGGGAAGACTAGCAAGCAGGTTCACACATTTGTGGTTAAGTGTGGCTGCGGTTCAAGTCCTTGGATTGACACTGCATTGATAGACATGTGCATCAAGTGTGATTAACAACCATACTCATGTGCATCATGCGAATTCTTTGCTGCTGTGGCTAGTTTCAGAGACGAGGGAGTGAGAAAGTGCTTTCTGGAGTATGCCTCTGCTGCTACTTGTAAACAGATTTCAATTAGAGATCAAATTTCAATTAGCTGCAATAATTAGCTGCTATTCTCTCCATGATTGCGTTGTCAGATTAAGAGTGTGCGCACATTTAACAGGAAGCTCTGGATAGTGTAACTGCATGGAGCAAGCAACTATGTATATGTATGGTGCTTGGCTTGCACAACTAGATCACCAGTACTGAGACTATGATGTCCTGGTCTTAGTTGTTTTGCTCTCTCTCTCTCTCTCTAACTCTCTTTCTCTCATCTGATTATGTGTAGAGAAAGACAGGGGATCAAGGTCTCATCTGATTTTTGGGGGTTTACTGTTATGTGTGCAATGTCCTAAATCAGTAGCATAGTCCATAGGACCATTATTTACATGAGAAGTCAGTATTTGGTCAGTATTCAATTGTTTCATCAACTTAGTATAGGAAATGGTATTGGGACTCCAGATATGTTACTTGTGATTGTTTACATCATTAGCTAAGTCACTTGATACTTTTGCTATTACTAAAGGCCACAAGTGCTTCATTTCAACTGCTGCCTACTGGCCTTCATAACATGCTCTTTGTTACTGGGTCGTAACATTTTGTTCTAACTTTTGAATGACAGCATAATCTGTTTTGTGTTTTTATTCATCCAAGATTTTGCACATTTCGATGATTTTTTTCATCAACTTTGGCATACTCATATAAGTAAAAATTTGTGCATATACTAAGATTTGGTAGAGTTTGCTTTATACTGTACTTTCAAGTTAACTTGTTTCACCTTGTTGGTATCTATGGTGCTTAATGTAATGCGATTGTACCATGACACTGCGATATTGGTACTTGGTTTACTTTAAAAATCTTATGTTTTAGTCATAGAATGGGATTTCATGGTCATTTCTTTGGAGTATTTACATAGCTTCCCGTTGTTATTCTGAGTTAGACTTGGGAAGAATGGAGTCGGGGAAGTGCTTGGGTTGGGCTAGCTGTCGGACTTCGAAAAGGAAGCGTTGGAAAGTCTCAAGGGCGAGCTCAAGTCCTCAATTGAGAAGGTCATCAAGTTTGCAAACGAGAATTAGTTAGGACATTTTGCATATTATAGCAATTCAAACCTGTAGTCACCAATGGCATGCTAACTTCAAGCCTGATATCAGATGTTTATGTAATAGCATTATTTGTTATCCAATTTTCTAGAGGTTGTATTCAAAATTTATAATCTGTGTTTTTTTTTATTTTGAAATTTCTAGACCTTCTGTTCTGAATTTTTGTGATTTTTTTTTGAATTTTCCGCAATTTTTTGAATTTTATGCAATTTTTATTTATTTTTTCTAATTTTATGGGTTGTTTGTGAAAAATTCTGATATTTTTTGAATTTTCTGATTTTGTTTTGGAAATTTTCCTGAAATTTTCTGATTTTGTAGTATATGCAATCCCTAATGATCCAACTATTTGTCCAAACAAATCAAGTGATTAGATCCATGGTGGGAGGGGATTAAATCCAAGGTGGGAGGGGATTGGGTGGAGGGAGAGGGATCAACCCAAACCCTCCTTGGATTGTTTCTCCTTTGGATAGATTTTCCTATTAGCCAAACAAGCCCTTACTGGGAAGGTAAGAAGGTTCGGTCGTTAGGAGTGGCACGCACTCTTGCCTGCGATGGCAATTGCTCTGTAACTCCAGTACTCCGGAATGGAAGGTTATACCATCGTTTACTTCAGTATAGTATTTACTCTTAGGGACTTCCCCCATGGACCATGGTTCTTTCGTCGGGGAACTTGTCTTGTTGCTTATTGGATCGTAGTGTGTCCATAATCCCGGACTCCAAATAATCGCAGAGCTCATGTGTGGTGCGAGGATAATATGTACTATGTACTGCCACAGTGCTAGAATCGGTAGAAACTGGAACCGGTTTTGAAAACCCTGGTCGTGACTACCAGTCTACCAATGGTCAAAAAATTTCAAATCAAAATTTGAATTTTTTGGATTTAAATTAAAAAGGATCAAATTCAAATAAAATTCAAGCAAATTCAATTTTTTTGGGCTGATTTTGGCCGGTTTGAAGTCTTACCGGGGGTTCGGTAAGACCGATATGGCCGATTTTTGACCGGTAACCCAAACCATGGTCACGACTCACGAGGATACTAAGGGAAATTTTACGGTTCATTCCACTATTTGTAAGGGATGGTAGTAGAAATCAAATCTGATCAAACTTTCGCTGTAAATTGCAAAGCTAACCACCCTAAACCTAATTCATGAAACCAAATTAATCGTCGAAGCTGCGGGGCTTCTGCGCCAATGATGGTATTGTCGATCATCCAAGACTTTGATAACATGCAACCGCTCGGTAGTTGCTGCTGCCGTCGCCGAACAAGGCCACACAAAGACGTGTCTATCTATCTATCTATTATATTATTAAAGCGATAGAAAAAGAAGCCACCACGTTCGCTCTCAAAGACTAGAAATTCCCACATTAATCGGTGGAAAAAGAGAAACATCTACACCGTTGATTACGGTGGGTCCAGATTATGATGATCTAGATTAAACGAAAGAGTCCATGTCAAGTATAATGCAAAAATAACAAAAATCTATTATATTATTAAAGCAAAATCTTCTATTATATTATTAAAGCAATAGAAAAAGAAGTCACTATGTTCGCTCTCAAGGACTAAACATTCCCACATTAATTAGTGAAAAAGGAGAAACATCTACACTGTTGATTATGATGGGTCTATATTATAACGATCTAGATTAAACAAAAGAGTCCATATCAAGTACAATATAGAAATAAGAGTCTATCTCAAGTACAATGCAAAAATAACTGAAATTCAAAATAAAAAAATAAAATTAGCAATTTAATTTTGATACAAATTCCTAAGTAAAATAACAAGATAAACATAATTCAGAATATTTTTTTTAAAAAAAAAGTAATTGGACTATTATACTAATTCTAACAAAAATAACTCGAATTCAGAATATAAAATAAAATAAAATTTGCAAATAGATTTCGATTTGAATTACAAAGTAAAATCACCAATAACTATAATTATATATATATAAATAAATAAAATAGCAATTGGATTAATTTCCATATGAATTCCAAAGTAAAATACTTAAATAAATAAAATTCAGAACAAAAAAATCATCAATTTGATTTTCATACGAATTCCTAAGTAAAATCATAAATAAATATAACTCAAAATAAAAATTAAACCAAAAATAGAAATTGGATTAGTATACGAATTTCACCAAAAATAAATTGATTTTGGAATAAAAAATAACATAAAATTAGAACTTTGATTTCGATACGAATTCCGAAGTAAAATCTATGAATAACTGTAATTCGGCAAAAAAATTAACAATCGGAATAGTTTACTAATTCCAATAAAAATAATTGAAATTAGGGACAACAAATAAAAGAAAATTTGTAATTTGATTTTCACACGAATTCCAAAGTAAAATATCTAAAATTTTGAAAAATTAAATATAAGTTATAATGGAGATATCGTGAATTGTGTCGGAGGAGACCACGAAAGAGTGCAATGGCGTCGATCTGTTCTACAAGAAGACATTGATCCACAAGGAAGCAAATAGCCAAGGTAGGTGTAATAGCCCAAATTTCAAATTCCAAATGAAAATAAAGTTTAATTATTTTTGTGGATTTTTCTGAGATTTTTAAAATCTCTTACTTAATCAATTTGAAGCTAAACAAATTTATTTGCAAAATATATTACCAAATAATAGCTGGAAATATTTTATTTAAGTCCTAAATGCTCCAAAGAATTTCTGTGAATTTTCTCAAAATTTTTAGACTTAATTTGCTATATTCTAAAGCCTAAATGAATTATCAGCATTTAATTAATTAAAAAGTCAAAAGAAAATCCCAAGCGACCAACGGTAGAAACCTAGCGGCCCAATCCCTTTCATACGCACACGACCCACGCCCGCCTCCACACACTTTAACCCAAGCGCATCCCGGTAGTTGGATTGAAATCCAACGGCCAGAATTAAATAAAACGTTTGGGCAACCGAACACACCCTCTGGTTTTGCACCGTCAGATCTAGATCCAACGGTACACGTGCATCAGTGACTTAACTACTCCCCACACACCCTCGATCTATCGCGACCGTTGGATTAAAATCCAACAGCTGCACATCTACCACACTTACCCCTTCGCCCCACCCTTGTCCACCGTACGATCAAAATCCAACGGGCCCGCGTCGTCGTCTACCTTCCTTTCTTCCCGCTGCTCCTTCCTTTTCTTCACCGCACGTCCGCCATTGATGCTGATTTGGAAACCTTCCATACCCGGTGCAATCCCCATTAAAACCCCGCGATTTCGCACGCATTAAGATCGTCGCATCAAATCGCGCCCATACCGGCCTCTCCCTTTCCATCTCCTGCCCCAAATCCCTGTAATTCCGCCAGTGACACCGCGCAGAGCTTCGTGCCCTCCATGGCAACCCAGTGACGCCCGCGCCCTATAAATAGGACCGCCGGGAACGTCTCGACCTCCACAACTCGTAGCCACCACCCACAGCTCGCCCCGTTCGCCGTAGCGCCCAGTTTTCGAAAATCTTCGCTGACGAAAACCTTCGGGCCTTCTCCGTTTCCGGCGCCACCGTAGACGCTCCGACCATGCCGACCCCATCATCGTCATCGTCTCGTCGTTGCGAAGCCGTTGCTGCCAACCACTTCGCCGGAGGACCCCGGGATCGCCGACTTCATCGACGACCGAACCTCGTCGCCGCTCTTTAGCTCGTCGCCAGTGACTCCCTCACGCTCCTCTGCCGCAAGGTAACGCCCCAGAATTAGTGTCACGCTAGCTTCACGTTGAGCACCTCCATTCGGCTCGCTGTGGCGTGAAACGCCGACGAACCTAGAACCCGAGCACCACCGTCGCCGGTCCTACGTGGCTCGGCCACCTCAGCGCCACCTCACTGCCCCGTAGGCACCACTTCAGCACCAAAGGCCGCGTGGCTGCCAGGTCAACACTCGCGTGGCCAATCTACCGCACCAGCTCGCCCTCGGCTCAGTCCACCTTGAGCCGTGTCTATGACACGTGGGGCCCATATGTCAGGAATTATTTTAATTCCTTTAAAATTCTGAAATTCCTCGCTGACGTCAGCATTGCGCAGTAAATAGATTTTCCAGTAGAAAAATAATTCGGGAAATTCAATTAAATTGTAGATTTAGGTTTTAAACTTCTAAAATTCATATCTTTTGCATCTGAACTCCAAATTGGGTGATTCAAGTTGCAAAATTTGTATAAAATTATAATCTAGCTAACTAAACCAAAATATTTCAATTTGGAGTTAATTTGAGTTGTCTTTTTTAATTTATTTGAATTTGAATTGAATTTATCGTATTTTCGTGTATAGACTTCGACGACTCTGGAGAGTTTGACCAACCCGAAGACTTAGATTTTTAGGACGTCAACGAAGGCAAGTTACACCATTGATCATATTATTCCCAGTATTTTAAAGTATTTAATTTTTGTTTTCAAATTACTATTGCATGCATATGTTTATACAGTCGTTTGAATGCCCTGTTTTTGTATATAGTTATTCCAATCTTCATTGTATGGCCAATTTGAGTGTTGAATATGAATGCCTTGTCACCCTTAGGTAAAATACTACTAAAATTAGTCATATGCTTAGCCACGCTTGGATCACACTTATAAATTTGGGAAGGTTTAGCCAAATCTTTTACGACTTGATTTAAATTTGGTTATGTGGTATTGTTTTACCACAAAAGGTTTATAAAGAGGATTTTTACTCTAAATAAAATAAAATGGGTTTGGACTCGAGCGAGATGGATGGATGGTGGGTGCAGGTTTATGCACGGGCTTAATCTGGTTAGGATTAAGGCCCAGGGTTTAATTGGAAGTCGCCCAAGTCAATTGAGGACCGGTCTTTGAGCCGCTTTTTGCTACGCCTTATCGTACCACCACATGTCTTGTATGGGCAGGATTTGGCTAAATAATTTGTGGCGTCTTAGTGTTATTTGTGCCATGTTGTATGTGTGGGCGTTGGTTAGACATTAGTTCCACTTGGCGCAAGAGGGGGCTCCCAGAGGATGGTTAGTTCAATGGTAGCGAAACCTTAGCGGGCATAAATACATTAAGACATTGCATTGTAACGGCCTCATGATAATTGCTTAGTCACACGCCTTCGGAAGCGTGCTTTGGCCGACATTAAAAGCATATTATCTCGTGTGGGTAAAGCTGTACAAACTCTGGAGAGTAGAAACTATTCGAATAGTCGCGTCCGCGGTCATGGACATGCTAGCAAATCCACTCTAAGTTAGATTTATTTTTGGTTTATAAAATGATTTCAACAGATGTTTTTAGGGTTAATCCTATGGTAAAATTGGGTGGTTAGCCAAGTGTTAGGAGGGTATCCTTCACCATTCAATTAATGGAGGTTATCCACTATACAACTGTCATTTTAAACACTAGTTTTAGTTATAGTATAAAAACTGGCCTTGGAAATTAATATGTGTATTTAACCTGAAAATGTTGTTTATGCAAAATGAACCTTGTCATTATCCTTTGTTTACCTTATGCATGCATTACCTTTCAATATTGGGTGTAACTTGCAAGCACGGAAGTTGTGCTTACTCTTGCTGAATAATCTTTATTCAGGAGAAGACATTTATCAAGACGGTTAGGATCTTGACGACTAGGCTACGCCCCCAGACGATTGCCTGTGGCAAGTCGTGTGGTCTACTACTATTTTGCTTTCCGCTGTGTTATTTATCTATTTGGCCTCATGCCCATTTTGTAATAAACTCTGAGTTATTATTAATAAATACGAGATATGTTTGTGCTATCACTTTTGTTTGACTGTGTACACTAGAAATCCTGGACTAGTGTATGAACACAGAGAATTCGGGATCCTTCGCTCCCGGGTTCGACAGTAGCAACGACAAAGATGAGAACAATTACATGCTGCTCACCTTAGCTGTTTGACAAGGACAATGTCATGCTACTCGCTGGAGCCGTTGAAGAGAATGATCGGAGTCAAAGGAGCTAAGTGCTATGACGACGAATGGTGAGAAGTCAATAGCCAAAGAAACTTGATAATGGGGAAGACATAGCAGAGAGAAGATGAAGCTTTGGATTAAAGACGAGTTATCGATGATATGTGATCATCAGGTGATTAGGAGCATGCCATCGTTGGTGAGTGATCGACATGGCAACACCGACGATGGCAAGAAGATTCTCCCTATCATTAGACAACGACTAAGGCGGACATACTGACTTCAGTGAAGATGTGAGGTTGTCGCAGTTAGTGAGGAAACCACACCGTTGAGTTGGACAATATCGAAGAAGAGGAGCGACCGACACAGGAGAAAAAGACATCAGACATGTATAACATTGTGCATGTGTATATACATGCATGCATCCTATGAATACAAGCATGAATGTACAAAAATAAAGCAGCAAAGAGCTCGGAGTAGAGATAGCGCAACGGTAAGGAATAGGCTTGGGGCCACTGGAGAGAACACGATGGGTGTCCCGGCAGGGATCCACGATATTTGCACGCATATACGTGTAGATGTTACAATGGTCATCATTAAGCGATAATTGAAGAGAAGTAGAAAATAACTATATGGTAGAGTATTGTATTAGAAGTGGTAGCAGTTCAGAGATATCGATCAAGAATTAAGCTTGTTCTTGGAGATTGAAGCAGAAAAATTATGGTGGAGAGAAGATATAGAAGACACACAGTTCAGTGGGGCAACCGACGAAAAGGTAGATAAGTTCAAGGTAGGTTGCCCATGGTGCATCGGTGTATACGTGGGCAAGATACTCTAATACCATATAAACTAATAAGATAATTTTGTTGCACACATAATCAATATATTGCTTGATATTAACAGAGGTACATGTGCATGCAAATATTTTAAAAATGAATTAAGGGCATACAGCTACATATATGATGCATACATAATAGAGAGTGGTTAACTTATTATATTCATGATTTTCTTCTATTAAAGTTCATACTTCAATTACGTTACTCAAGTTGTATTTTTCTTCAAGCTTCGATTGTCATTTTGTAATATTTATGATATCTTAAAATTTTAAATAGCTGCAAGATACGTAAATATATTCTGAAGCATTTAAGTTATATCATTTGTCACTACAAACTTTAAAACAAATTTAGCCACGCAAATGCGCGGGCCACTTTGCTAGTTGTTTTTAAGTTATTTATATATTACTCCACAAACTATACAGGCAATACGGATGGATACAACAACGAAACAACAGTCTATTAGAGCCTTATAGACTGTCGGTTGCATACCGGACAGCTTTATTCTCTCTCAAATTTCTCTCTCATCCACATCATTAAAAATCTTACGTGGCAAATATTATAAACTGCTGATGTCTATCAGTCTATACATGCCCTAATCCTACCCCGGCGATGGAAGGAGATAGATGCTCCTACTGCCTCAACAACGACAAGAAGATACTCCTAATTATTCTCCATCCGGTGCTTGTTCATCCTTGGCTCATCTTGTTAAGCAGCAAGGGGCACGATAACGGCAGCAGGACGGCTCTGACGCAACGGATTCTGTTGGGTTTTGGAATGGGGGCTTCAAATCAGCGTGTGACGGAAAGAAAGGAAAAACTACCATTCGACTTGCCTGGCAACTCTCCAGCAATTTAACGTCAATCAGGAGAGCATAACATACAGCAACTAATGGTCCGTAGTGTACTAACAAGTAGGGGAAAAAAACCTGCCGGTTACGGCAGTAACCGGAAATACCGGCTCGAACCGGTAAAAAAAAAAGGTCAAAAAATTTTAAAATTGAATTTGATTTTTTGACTGCATAATATACTTCTTAGGTTGGTTTAGGCCCTTTTTATGCTAGATAACGTATTGTATGAGCTAAATATACTTGAATTATTGTATGAACAAGTCCCGGGTAGTTTTTTCAACTGACTATATGAATTAACCTAATCTAAAGAGCTTAGCGTGATCCGTTTCATCAAATCTCTATTATTTATGACATCTTAAGCCTCAATGGATTGATGTTTGTTTCTAAAACAGAAGTCTCTGGTCTTTTACAAATTTGTATATATGACATAAGTACTCTATATATGTTGTTTCCCTTGGATTTGGTATTATGCTTAACAAAATAGTTCATGCAATCTAATTATTCATTTTATATTTTAACTCTATATGCATGTAGTTCAAATTAACAGACACATATGATCAAATATGTTCTTGAATAGTTTCATTTTGTTGCAACACCTATGTTTCAAATAGATATCTTAGCTTATAATCAATTTCTCGATTACCTTTTTTTTGCACTCAAAGTAACCTAATTAAATCATTGATGATCATGCCAGTAGATACTACCTACTTCTTTCTAACCTAATTATTCATCAGATTTTTCCGGTTTTTTTGACCGGTTTTTTTGGTAACCGGTTTTTAAAATTCGCAATTTAAAATTCAGTTCGCAAACTTCATCCGATTTTTCTGGTAACCGGCCGCCAACGAGATTTGCACCGGTACCGATTTTTTGATCCTTGCTAGCAACAAGCCAACAAGACTTCAGAGTAAACCTACTACTGACCACCAACGTTGAAAACTTGAAATTGCGCCTGAACGGTTAAACAACGAAGTAAATTGCATCATGCAAACAACAACAAAAGAATTACTGAACAAACAAAGTATGCTCATGACACACAGAAAGTTCGAAGTGACTTCACGACAGTAGCGGATTCGTTTGCTTTCAGAACAATACGGAGAAATAGGGGGTGAAGCCCACTGAATACATATCAGGTAAAAATAGCCGAATTCGCTTGAAACATGCGAGTGGCTATGCACAAGAAAATTATACCAATAAAAGAATCTAATTTCAACTAGATAGAATGGAGCACATAATATCATGACCATAATTCAGATTTGGTTTTCTCATCTTTGAGATCTCAATATCACATACACATTACATAGCTCTAAATCATCTCCATTTTCTAAAGACCAAGGGCACTGTAGATTTTCCGAAACTAACCCTCCGCAAAAACTAATGCCAAGGCTACAAGTATTGAGCTAAAGGGGAAAGCAAACATCTTCCATCATATCCCAACACCTACTTACACACCTTCATTCACAGCAAAAGGATCTTCAACTGTTGGAGTTAGTACTCACGATGCTCATATGAGGCATCATTCTTGGCCTCCAGAGATGAGGCAGCTGCCTTGTCCAAAAACCACACCAACTTCCCGTCTGTTGGCTGAACCATTCTAGCGGGCAGTGATGCGGGAGCGTCTTGACCCTCGCTATTGTCAGAAATGGCTAAATGCACAGCCTTTGCATTGTCGTCACCAGTAGCCACTATTGCTATGTTTGATGCTGAGTTTATTACTGGAAAAGTGAAGGTAATCCGCTCGGGTGGTGGCTGTGGAGAATCAGTGATGTAGGTGACCCAATCGTCTTTCAGTTCAAGGGCTGGATGGTTAGGGAACAATGAGGCCACATGTCCACCAGAGCCCACACCAAGGAGAATGAGATCAAACTTGGGGCAGTCATTGCTTTCTGAGACTCCAACTGTACGGACCTTGACCAGCTGCCTGATAACAAATTCGTAGTCTGTCGCTGCATCCTCCACCGTGGCATTGTCATTTATGGAATAAATATGGCCATTGAGGATAGGTACCTGCAAAAACATTTAAATGCAACAGATGGTTGGCAAAAACAATTGATTTAAGCCATACATTACAAAGATGCTACCACATAATTTTTTCACGTCCAAAAACATAATTTTTTTAGCATCATCATGAGCCACCGTTTAAGTGACAAACGGCCAAATCTTATTTTCTTCTGTGGTGCAAGATAAACCAAATAAAGGCAACCATGGAAATCCGTGTAATATGAAATGGCAAGGGCAGACGCATACAGTGGAACATATACATATGACCAAGACTCAAAACTGTGAACAAGAACAACAAGTCAACAAATGCTTGCAATAATCTCACGCAATATTAACACTAGCACCGAAAGGAAATGTTCCAGCTTCAACAAAGCTTTTAGATGCAACTAACGGACTCCCTCCTTTAGAAAACTAGCTGGATATCCAGAATTTGCCTTAAACTCTTTGGACTAAGTACCATGCTAGTGTAGAACAATGGAACCAAGCACGCTACATAAATCATATGATTGATGTAACTTAAGACAGGTGTCCCGCTCAGAGGAAGTCATCCTGTTCCAATAAAGGACATTCGTTTGGACATTCTTTTAGTCCGACAATAATGGCCTGAGCCCAGAGGTGATATTGAGAGGATACGACAAAATGTGGTTGGTGGTGGGAGCTTCTAGAGTAGTTGGACTATTAAAGCAGTAGTTAGGCAGCCTTGATCTGGTTCCCACAGTTGGCAAAGGATATTGCACAATCTGAACATAATGGACTGCATGCTAAATCATACCAGAAAATGGCACAGCAAAATGACAAATTAGCTCCTAGATGCAGCACCTATCCAGATCAACATTCAGGACCTAAGGAGTAAAATCTACCAGGCACTATGTTTCCAGCTGACATAACATTATATCTTTTTGTCTTTCAACAGATTACATTACCAGTATTAAAACGCAACGAACTAGATCAAACAATTTGCTATCCTGTGCTAATATCAGGTGTTCAGGGAAGTAAAACGGACAGGTCACACAAAAACAAAGAGACAAGATTGGATGTCAGGAATAAAACATTGATCTATGGTGCACTAGACAACTCTCCAACCTGATCTTTCTCTATAAAAATCATTGTTATAGAAAACATGAAGTTCTCTACTATTTATAACTGTATAGCCCACCGGTTGGTCCTTTTGCCTACGGAACTACTGAATTAAACACTTGTGGTTCCATGCTTGAAATAAATCAAGTACCAAATGCTCCGAACATTCGGAGGAAATGAGAAGAATCAAAGAACAGTATCAAGCCACAGGTCATTAGGTCAAACCTACGAACCAGTAGGCCATCCAAGGTTTTGTTATCACTGATTTGTAAGGATTGACCGATAGGTCAATCTACTGGCAATGGACAAGAAAGGATTAACAACAAAACCATCCCTCCAAATCATAGGCAGTTGGGCACTAAAATTTTAGACTCCAAAACACATAGCACTTGATGTGAGATGTCTTACTGTGGAAAGATTGCGATACCTACTCACTTCAGTTGTTAAAATTTTCGGCATGACTGATATCAAAACTACTAACACCACATATAGTCAAAAGCACAAATAAAATCTGAATGACCAAACTGGTATTGCCTATTTGGTTTAGATGATAAAAGAAAGCAAATATTAATGGAAGTAACGAGAAGAAACATCAGTAAATATGGTGGATCTCATGCAAGGTATAACTGTCATCTGGTCAGTACAAAATAATAAATGAAAAACAGAAGGCAAATCAATTCATTTTGAGCAAAATGAAACTCAAGCAAAAAATATCAAGCAAATCTTAAGAAACAAAAATATGGAATTTCTGAAAAGTTTGTTCTAGGCTGCACTGTGAAAAAAGTCTTCTCACATACCTTCGATAGGAAATTTTCTTTTGTTAGCTTATAGTTACTCTCTGCATGGTTCTTTGCTACAGCACGCTCGTCAGTCCAGAAGATGTACCATTTAGACCAATCTAGGGTCTTGTTGTATGGCGCTTCACAAAGTTTCCTTTTTAGAAATGAAAAGCATAGCAGTTCATATGCAGAATCAAAGATGAAAAATTAGTTAATAAAGATGAGATAAGAAAATTACCCCAAAAAACTGACAAGGGGCCCTCCAGATAGGGCAACAGCAAAGTACCCCCTTTCTTTAACAGAAATTTCTGAAACTTGTGAGATATATTCAGCCAGATCTGTTGCCATCTCATCTGAATTATCAAATATCCTTATTTCACTGTTCTTTTTTGGTTCATATGAGGCAGCCATTTCCCTCTCCATTGTTTTCTTTGGTCTAGAACTCTATACCAAGTTATCGTTCCACCAAAATACTACTGCACAGAGAGTAGCAGTATATTACCAACAAGGAAATCCAGAAGAAGTTATCCAATTCATGTCAAGAACACCAGAATTTAACAAAACTTGAAAATCAAACATAGAATCTAGATCTTTAACTTCTACATTCTTGGTTGTTTCTGGCCAGCAAGGCACCAAAATGTTGGAAAAGGGAAGATAATCTATCCTGCACAATATCCTTACCTGATCTCTGTTAATATGAATGAAGCATATATATTGCAATAGCCCATAGGGCATATATATAGTACAAGAGAGACACACACAAGACTAAACCCTAACAATAGGAAATACCACTAATACCCTTAACACCCCCCCCCCTCTCAAATGCAAGACGTATGCAATAGCATTGCATTTGAAAAGGGTTAACACTACAATAGGGAAAATCCGAAATCCGAGTCTTGAAGATGTCGTCATAGCGTGCAACTCTTAATAAATTGTGTCGAGTGACAACCCTTAAAGCACAAGGTGCAGAGGATGCGGAAGGTGACACAAATAGAGATAGTTGTCAAATCAAGCCGAAGAGAGAGATAGAAGCATGACGGCGCAGATCGAAGCCCAAGACGGCGGCGACGCAGTGCACAAGAAGCGCAATGGAGGCGCAGTGCAGAAGAAGCGCGGCAGCCTTAGAAGCTCGGGGCGGCGGCTCAAAGATAAGCTGCGGCATCATAAAGATTTCTACGATCTGCAGCTGCTCGGAGAGAAGAGCGGCGGCTGCTGCCATGCAAAAGGAAGGAGAGGACCACATTCAATCCAAGAGAATGAATCGTGGCTAGCAAAGCAACCGGCTGACTGACAAGGATTGGTGGACTCATACGACTTTGACGAACTCAAAGAGAGATACTACGGACTTAGATGGACGCAAACGGAAGACTAAAAAAAAGGACTCAATAAAAGGTAGCAGGAACAGCAATTAGGAGGCTCAAGTTCCCGGTCAAAAGGTCACAGCAAGCACAGCCAAACTCTTTTTCTCCATCTCCCCGACTGCATCCTCGTCTCGTTCCACCCGTTCTCCACCATCCGACGGCGGCGCACGCGCACGCGAAGCCAGCGGGAGAGGGAGCGGCAACAAGCTTGAGTCGGTGGCGGCGGGAGCTCGGGCGCGAGGATTTTGTGGCCCCTCCCGTCCAGATCCGGGGCTCCTTGTGCTGCTCCGGCGGCGGGTGGCGTGGCGGCCCACGGGGCAGCGGCCAGAGAGAGCGACGGGGAGGACCGAGGCCACGGGGAGTCGTCGGGGAGCCAAGGCGGAGCAAGGGAGGCCAAAGGAGCCAGATCCGGGCGGGGACAGAGCAGGAGAAGGCCCAGGGAGCTGGATTCGGGCGGAGGAAGCGGCGGCGGCAGAGGAGGGCGCCGAATCTGGCGGCGGGGAGGCCGGATCCGGCGAAGGAGAGGCCGGATCCAGGGCGGGCGCGGCGCAGCGGCCAGGAGGCAGCGCAATGGTGCCGTGCGTCGGGAGGGAGCCAGATCTGGCTGGAGGAGGCGGCCAGAGAGGGTGATGGCGCCGGATCCGCGCGAGGAGGTAGCTGGAGCGGTGGACGGCTGCAACGGCGTCCCGGCGGTGTGGAAGACGCGGCGGTCGGAAGGTGGCGGCGGCGAGCGCGTTGGCGCGCGCAATGGTCGGCGTGGCCGCCCCTGAGAGTAGAGAGCACCGTCCCGGGGGCAGCAGCGGAGGCGGCTGAGCTAGGTTGGAGTCTGTGTGAGAACCTAGAGCTCTGATACCATGTTAATATGAATGAAGCATATATATTGCAATAGCCCATAGGGCATATATATAGTATAAGAGGGACACACACAAGACTAAACCCTAACAATAGGAAATACCACTAATACCCTTAACAATCTCATCCACTCTCTTATTCTAAATTCCATCATAGGAGAGATCTCCCCATTAATTGAGATATCTCCAATTGCAAGCGTAACATAGACTCCGCATACCGATTTTTATAACTGGTAATAGCAAGGGTCTTTTGCTAATCTTTTTGTTAATTGACTCTAAACATTTCCAAACAAACGATGCATAACTCTAAATTATAAAATTACCCTGCAATAGAATAATACAACAGGGTGCTTCTTTCTAGAATGCAGGAGAGTGATGATCAAGAAAATAGGAAAGATAGCGTGCATCTAGAAACTGATATGCTGATTGTTCTGTTGCATTATTTAATATAGTATCCTTTTACAAGCTATGTTTGGACTTCCAAATATTTCCTGCATAGCCAAATAAAATGCCGAATTGCAGGGGAAATGATTAAGAAATTACTCCTATATATTGTAGAACTTGAACAAAAGGAATAAGTCTTCAAGAAAAGAGTTTGCACACAACATGAAAGTAACTATAAAATGAACATGAATGCCCACATCAAGTCAATTTGTGGGAGCATAGATTTGTTGTGTAATATGATGTGATGGAAATCTAATTGAATTTGCTAACCAAAAAAGAGAGAAGATAGAACTTAGGGGATCTATCGTTGCTTTGATTAATTCTAGCTTTGACATTCCAGTATGATTTTTGTTAGAAGGGAATTCTCCTATTGCACGATAGTAGTTGAAACCCACTTTCAACCCATGGATGGAAGAGTAAAACAGACAACTGCACAAATCAGCTCATGAACATCTCGGCAAAACGACCAATCCAACATTCTACGAACCAAGCGATAGGGGCTAAGGTTCCAAAGCCAATTACACAACTCAAACCGTGTTGGACCGAAAAGGCGACTAGAGGGGGGGTGAATAGGAGCACGATCTATTTTTCTTCCAAATTGAATTCAATACGAATCTCACTCCAATAGCTATTTAAGCTATGAAGATCAATCAATCAAGCACAGCGGAAGACTTGTATTGAATCCAATCAAAACTCCGAAGCAAAATCTTCAAAAACTCAAAACACCAAGACCCGGGCGGTCTGACCTCTCACGGGGGCGGTCAGACCGGTCGGATCGATCCCAGTGGTCGGACCGATCCCTCGGGCGGTCAGACCTCTAGTTCAAGAACAGTGAACTCAGCCCGAAAAACCAAAACACAAATTGAGCTAACTTTTGATTCGTGCGTCCAAACCTCACGAAACTTGACACACACCTTCTCAAGGATGTCAGGAACCTATTCCAAGCAACGATCGTGAAGATTCTTGCCAAAGTTCAGACCTTTTTCCATTTGAGTGAAGGTGGTTCAAAAACCGAGTCAAAAATGAAATCTGATCTAGAAACTTGCTCGTGGGTGATTGATGATCAAGATGACCCTAGATGGGTTCCCACATGTTGCAGCAAGTTAGATCACAGCAAGAAACTAACCAAAAACTCGCAGATCAAAGAAAGACTCAAAATCACCAAATAGAGAGAAAGAAAGCAAATGAACTCATCTTTGAGAGAACTTTCTTTGGATTGATTTGATATGGTATTGGTTTACAGCCACTCCATCAATGGAGGACAAAGACTCAATACATGAGCATGAAATCAAATCCAACTCTCTAGAACCCTAACCTCCACTACTCCTCTCCCTAAGCAAACTAGGGTTTCAAACACATGAAAGGGTTGAGGGGGTGCAGCCACCTCCCTCCTCTATTTATAGTGGGGGCCTAGACCTTCTAAAAGAGTTTCCATAATGGGCTCCCGTTAAGGCCCAACACAAACGGGTCACACACGCACGCATTTTAAAGCGTCGTCTTCATCTCCTCTTGACCTAATCCGCTTCTCCAACGCACCGTCTTGCGCGCGGGTTGGCAAAGGTAACCAAGGCGGTATTTGGTAAAATTACCAAATACCCCTTCTCGGTCCTTCTCCAAGACCGAGTCCAGTTGTCTGGCACTCGCTGCTCCGCCACGTGTAGGTTGATCCAACGGCTCTCATCATGTCGGCAAGTCTCTCCCATCCGGCTCCCACCGAAACCACCATGGCACTTGCACCGACCCCCGCGCCGCTTGATCCAACCCGTCGCACCGAACTGCCTGTTCGGTCACCTTTGTCCATCTTGCACCATGCTTGAGTCCAATGACTTCACCCGGCATCGTCGATCGTTCTGAACCTCAGCTCTCCAAGCCTAGTCCCGATCATCCTCGTCGTTGACCACCAAGCAACCTGCACAACAATAGACAAGCAAATCGAATCCGGGAACAAGTTCTTCACAACTTGACCCACGTTAGTCAAAACATGCATCATGCAACACATATGCAATGAAACCCATGAACTTGACCTAACTAGAACACATCGCCGCCACACGGGACGACGACTTAAGTCAAAACCAGTCAGACCGCCACCATGGCCAGTCTGACCGCCCCTGCCGGTCTGACCGCCAACAGACGGTCGGTCTGATCGTCACCAAGGGACTTAGCCAAAATTCAAACTCTGAAATCCGCAACCTCTCTGAAAATTTCAAACGAATAGAACTTTTGACTGGAGGCTCCAAAAATTATGGGATCAAGAGTAGTAGAACCTCCTCTCTTGCCTACACCCTCTATTTTTGGCCCAGCCTCAAACTCCAACACAACTTTCAAGGCGGTCGACCGCTCGGCGATGGCGGTCGGACCGCCACACCGCCGGTCGATCGCCGCCACGGCTGGTCGGACCGCCAGCAAGTTCACCCGATAAACCACTTGAGGCACGGCCGGTCTGACCGCCACCAAGGCCGGTCTGACCGCCTGAGGCCTGACAGAACCCGATCTTTGCCGAAAACGCGTGTTTCCGCAAACCTTCAACGTCATTGCCAATTGTCACATCATCCTAAGATCATGAGCATATCCCCATGATATCCATAAACCGAGACACTAAAAGTCTAAAACTACATAAATCCTGCTGCGTAAGTCCAAAGTATCAGGATATGGGCCTAATCATCACAATTGTGCCTAAAACGATCTTAAACTGAAGATAAAAAGATATCATGACAGAAAAGGAAATCTCAGCATTACACACAGGAATTCCACACAGCTAGTAACACTAGTTCGAAGAACATAATATAGCAAATAAAGGAAAAGAGGCTGCCTTTCTTGTTCTGCTCAATGAAGGGAGAAAAGCTGAATAACACTAGACCAAAACTGGGGGAAGAAAAATAAGGAAGAGGGCAGTTGCAACTACAAGCTCTAGCAGCCATCATTTGAGTTGAGACCAGTTAAAATATTCCAAGCTTTTTTTTCGTTTAACAATCACAACAAAAGCACTCAAATACTACTTTACTGCTAATGAACACTGCAGGAAGGCAATCCATTGTGGATGCCGAAAACTGAAAAGCTGCTTCCTTTGGCCCATTCCTCGCGTGCTTTTTTTTCGAGGAAAAGAAACCAAAAGAACTCGGATAAGGCCATGACGGCCACACCATTGCCCAACAGATGAAAACAGTTGTATTAAGAATTCACAACCACGCATAATTCCGCAATTCATTTATCTCCAAATCAAATCTTTGATTGACTAAGACACCCACCTAGCCACATTATCTAAAACCCTGGTACGACAATCTCACACTCCATCGAATCAACGAACCAATCGACCGCACTTCTACGCGCCAATGTTCTAACAGGTAATGAAGAATTCAAGATACGACCATCAAGAACAGAAGGGAGAATTGCAGTTCATGGCGGCTGCGCGCTGAATCATCTCCGACCAGGAGAAGGTGCCTAATCAAGAACCAACCCAAGATCACAGGAGCGGAACCAAATCAACAAGGGCCCGGGTCCCAATAACTCACCAGAGTTGTGCATTTGCTTCCCTCTCCTCCTCCTCCTCCTTACTTCTCCCCACGCCGCAAGGAAACAAAGGAGGTATCAAAAGAAGCCAGGGGAAGCGCGCACACACCTATATATACACCCATACGCATACAAGTATATTATTTTTTTCTCTACATATAAAATTATTACTATTTGATAATAAGCCAAAAAGAAATCAAGAAAAAGGTGGACGTTTGCATCAGAAAGAAGAGAGAGGACCTCGCAAAAGGGGGGGGCGGGAGGAAAACCTTGTTTTGATCTGAACTCTGGGGATTATATCCTTCTTTTCTTTTTCTTTTTCTTTTTTTTTCCTTTTCTTCCATCTGGTTTCTACTCTATTCTTTTCTCTCTTTTTTTTTCCTTTTCTTCCCTCTAGTCTCTACTCTCTACTCTACAAATGGCTTTATCTTTTTGTTTGTAGGGTTTCATTGAAATTTGGTTGCATCCATCTGTCGAGCTGCAACGCACGTGCGACTGCCCTCATCCTTATCACGCTTCTCCTCTACTTTCTTTATCATCTCTTGGTAGATTACCCCTTAAGCTTCCCATCAAAATCATTATTTTCTCAAAATAATGGGATTAGCAAATCAATATAATCGTGCAGTTGGAATTTTATGCCTTTCTGTTAGTATCTGCTTTGCTTGTTAACGCTAGTTTTTCTTCTTCTGTATTGTTTCTACGAAAGTATCTATCGGAGGTTAAAGAGTTTGTCAGTTGCCATGTTGATTGTTGCTGGTACAAGTTGCAGGGGTCATGTTATCTTTTGAGATAAAACAATGGAGCACCTGTCTGCATTTGCAACTAACAGGAGGATGGCGAGCAATCGTAAGCATGGAGGGTCCATGCTTTTCCTATCCCGAAATCCAAGTGTTTTTTTGTTTGGAAAAAGTTCATTTCACCCCCTAAACTCTTATGAAAGTATGAAAATCAATTCTCAACTACGAAATCAGACACGCGACAACCCTCAAGTGTCTTCACTGGACAAAATGCCCCTAAAGCAAATCCAGCCCGTTTTTTCATTGTGGTGTCACACATGTCCACTCCGGTTGGCATCCAACGCCTCATGGCTCCAAATGTCATATCCGGGTGGCTTTATTTCTAGTTTTTTTAAAAAAAATCATGGCTAAGGACCCACATGCCATTGAGAGAGAGAGAGAGAGAGAGGAAGACTTCTTCTCTAGGGACCCACATGCCATTGTGTATGTGTGAGAGAGAGAAGGCTTCTTCTTCCCTGGTTTGCCAAGAAATAAATGACAAGGAGGGAGGCTGACGAGCTTTGCTCGTCGGCAACTTCGAGGTGATGGTGAAGCTTGGGAAATAGACAAAATGGGATCAGGGTGACGAAGAGAATTTAACGGAGGTGGTTGTTCGTGGAGGCCGGAGAGATGCATCAGATTCGTGTCAACAGCGACGTGCGACGGCAGGTGCTCCAAGGAGGTGGTCACACAGTGGACGAGAGAAAGAAGTGAGTGTGTCCAAATGTATAACGCGGCGATGGAATGTTTTTGTGTGGAGTAATTGGATTGAAACTCACCCATAACGACGATGATGAATCTCGACGGAGCCGAATAAGGGAAATGCTGAATGAACAGAAACCAAATCGAGCAATTGACCAGTGCAGGAAGTAATTGACCAAATCGAGCAAAATTTTACCTCCTTACGACTTAATCGAGCAATACTATGATGCAATTCAAGAAAGCTAGCTTCATCACCGGGAAAAAATGTCATCTTCTGTAGCCTTAGTCCCATAACCTTATGGCAGGGGTTGACGGAGCTCCACGCTGTCGTCGAGCCTGCCGACTGTTAACTCCTCCTAGGCTTTGGCCTCCTCGTGCGCCCGTGCATCAACCTTTGTCGGTCGTTGAGATCGTCGCTTGTGTAGGGAAGGGGAGCTCGGTGGAGCCTCGCCTCGGCGGAGAATGTCCAAAGCAGATTTGACAAGCATAGCGTTGAAGCAGATAGTCCCCGCCAGTGCCGAGCTCGGTCGAACCATTTCCATGACCGCCTACTATGCAAGAAATGATGACAGAGAGAGTGAAGAGGGGGAGATGGAGAAAGAGAGAGGATATGATTTGGATGATGAGGTGGCAAAATATGGTGACATGGATGCTAACGAGCCATGTCAGCAAACCTAAGGTGGTTTTAAGAGTTGAATGATGTCAAATATTTGGTTTTGTTGTTCAGGGTTGATTTCTAGACTTTCGAAAGAGTTGAGGGCAAATGGACTTTTTCTTTTTTTTTTCTTTTGTTTTTGAAAAATTGTCCTAGATAGTATGTTACTGCTTCATGTTCTGAGAAGTGCAATGTACATGTATGTCATGCCTATCTTGCCTCAAATTTGCTTCGACAACACAAAAATCATCAACTACAAAACTGCTTATTTTTAGGTAGACATAGTTAATCAATCATGAGGCGTGCGTTGCATGATGATAAAAGTGTTGCCTCTTGTAAAACACATTTTTGGATACATAATAAAGGATCCTAAATTTAGGGTGTTGTCGGACCCGGATTTGCATCCAGACCCTCTGTGTATACCGAGCTAGTATCATGATCAGTAGTTAGCTCACAAAGTACAACATCAATGAATATCACATCTATACATGCGAATAAAAATAATAATAAATAAGTGTAAATAGACCACATGGTCAAAGTCTTACATCATAGGCCGAAAATACCAAATATAGATGAAGTCTTGCAGCGGAAAAGATAAATAGACGTGGTAACACTCATGATATTCCCAGAGGTGATCGACTGGGGGTAAGCGACCTAGTACTTGGGGTCATCTTGGACTCTCGATGGGTAGAGGTAACCCTTCACCGGTTGATATATTCGAGCACTAAATCCACATATATGAGCAACCATTAGTACAAAAGTACTCAACAAGCCCTTATACCAAATGCAATTATGTGGATACTTGACTTGCCAAAAGAGGGGTCTTATGGTTACTTTAGCACAAAACAAGTTTAGCCTAAATATCGTAATTATTTTCAGAGCTTATGACCTAGCCATTTCAACTTAAAACCAAAGTATCATTTGTATAAGCAAGTTTTTATCATAGAGAAAGGTTCTATCCACCTATCTCTAGATATCAGGTTTCGTCCACCTGACTCTAGATATCAGGTTACATCCGCCTAACTCTAGATCATAAGGTTACATTCACCTAACTCTAGATCTCAGATTCTATCCACCAAACTCTAGACATCAGGTTTCATCCATCTGGCTCTAGATCACAAGGCTCCATCCACCAAACTCTAGACATCAGGTTCCATCCACCCGACTCTAGATACAAGGTTATATCCATCTACAATTATCTCATTGCTACAACCATTTTTAAGCTAACAAGTTCTCATCCCAATTTTATCAAAACTAACCACTATGGCCTCTGGGCCACGCTCATGACCGAAAGCATGACTATTCGAATAGATTATACATTCTGCGCAGGTTGTAGAACTTTACCCATAAGACACGATCAACTCATAATATAGGTCAGTGACACACTTCCTTAGGCGTGCGACTATGAGATGATCATAGCAGAGCCTTTACAATAACTTGCTATAATACTACACCATCCAATGGGTTCGATCCTCGGGCGTTTGAACACATTAATTTTGAGGAATACCACCATTGGGGGAGTAGACGTATCCCAACTTAGTACCACCACAACACTCAATGGGTGTGTATATGTACAATGAGAGCCCCTTATCCTCCTCTTATAGGCGGAGGGGTCTTCCCTCGTGAATCAATAAGTAATATGGGAATAAACTAGACAGCCATGCCTCGTTGGCCTTAACCACTAACGGGCCTCATTTAGGTAAAGTGTTCACATGGTTGGGCCTAATGGTCCGACATTACAACACCTTCCTTGGACACTTTGCCAACGCTATGCTCACACCTTGTAAAAAACTTCTTCCGAAAAACCCAGGGGGGAAATAGGTAAGAATAAAAGAGTATATAGCTCGTGTCCTTGCTATTGCATGTGTTACCTCATTAAAAACATTCAATTAATAAAACCCATTGCGACAAAACTTAATTAAGGGAAAACGAGGACATCACTTCATCCCATATATGAATGCATATATGAAGATTTTAATCTCCCCTGAAGGCAACAACCCTTTGAGCCTTCTTATGCCAATGCCATGAACATGCTTTGCAAAGGTAGAAGTTGGGAAGGCTTTAGTGAATAAATTCGCAGGATTTTCACCTGTTTGTATTTTATGTATTTCTATATTTCGTTTCTCTTGTTGTTCATGGGAATAGAAATGATTAGGGAGTGTATGCTTTGTCATCGAAGTTTTGACATAGCTATTATACGTCTATGCAATGCAAGCAGCATTATCAGAGAATGCCTTTAATTCCATTCCAATGTCACTTAGTAGGCTGGGAACTATATCTTGCAAAACAATTCACTGTGAATGCAATGTCAGGCATGGTAAAATTTGCAAGATATAAGAGCGCTACAATTGCACTCAATTATGGGATTTCAAGTCCCAATACTTCTTCGTTCTCATTCCTAGCTCCATATAGATCTTTCTCCACTTCAAGCAATCTAACAATCATTAGAGTACCCAGTGGACGAGATTTATCCATATAAAATATATGTAGTACTTTCTTGGTGTAGGTGGTTTGGTGCAAGAATATGGCACCAGGCAAATGTTAGATCTGCAAACCGAGACAATATTCGGTTTCGCCCAAATCTTTCATCTCAAAGTCTATCTGTAAGTATGAGCTTACTTTGAGGATTTCTTCAGTAGTTCCGATGATGTTCAAATCATTGACATATACATATATAATGCAGAATCGATGAGTGTATTTCTTGATGAATACACATGGACATACCTCATTGTTAGTATATCCATTTTGTAGAAGGAACTCACTCAACCGGTTGTACCACATATGTCCCGACTGTTTTAATCGGTATAGTTTGTAATTTCACACTATACATGTTGTGATTCTCATTCACGCTCATACATGGGACCTTCAGTCCCTCTGGAATCTTCGTAAAGATTTCAGAATCAAGTGACTCATACAAATATGTAGTCACAACATCCATGAGTTTCATATTTAGATTCATGTATGCTGACATTGATATCAAGTAACGGAACATAATGCCATCCATTACAGGAGAGTAGGTCTCATTGTAATTGATGTCAAGTCTCTACGTAAACCCTTGTGATACTAATCTCGCTTTGTATCTCATCACTTCATTTCGTTCAATCTACTTTCTTATGAACACTCATTTGTGTCCAATAGGAATGACGTTTGGAGGCGTCTTGACCACAAGTCCGAAGACTTTCCTCTTATTTAGCAAGTTTAGTTCAACTTCAATGTGTCCTTCCATTTATCCCAGTGGAAGTGACTTTTGCCTTCAGCAATAGTCTTCTTCGGATCCGAATTCTCGATATGGAAAGTAACCCTAGAAGCGAAGCAGTTGCTATCAGCACATACTTGTCTCAAGTATATTTCTCCTGTTTCCACATAGTTTGTTGCGAATTCCTTATCCAATTCGATTGCCATTCTATTTAGATCAATAAGCTCTCCATGATTCCCCTAATATGGAAGAGTCTGAGTGTTCTATTGCCCTAGTGTCAGCAGGTGTGCTTTCCTCTGCACTAGGAGCCTCCCCTCGTGCTCCTGCACGGGGCATGCCCCCTTGAGCTCTTATACGGGGAACAATGTCCATCAGACATTCCTCATTTGTATTAAGTTCACTAAGTGTCTCCCCCTATTCTATACGTCTCTTTTGTGGACATCTCCATGGTTTGAGATCTTTTGAACTAGGAGGTTCCCACCTCTTGCGCAAAGAAGGAGGTTCTTGAGTGGAACCCAAAGCCTGGGGTCGTTCAACTCTGACAGGTGCATTCACCGCTGGTATATACGATGTCGTCATTCCTTTGTGACCCGTGAATGAATCTAGTAGCTTGTTTGCAAGATTTTGCAAATCAACTATACACTGAACTTTCTATTCAGATTCTTTAGTGTGTGGATCTATATTATCATGACTACTATCATGCCATGATAGTTCTCGGCATTCTAATTTAGGGTCCTTTCCTTCCCCTGATGCTGGGAATAGTTCTTCATTAAATACACAATCAACGTATCTTGCTTTCAAGAGATCCCCCATCGTGACCTCTAAATATTTGATTATACATAGAGATTCAAATCACATGTAAATTCCCAATTTATACTAGGGGCCCATTGACATACCTTGTGGTAGTGAGACGGTGCGTAGATGGCACTGTTACACGCTGGACTCTTGCTCTTGGTGATAGCAAGATCCTTACTCTCATGGAGAGGATGACACTTAGAGATGGGGCAAATTTTTCTTGGTTTATTTCTCTTCACAATGCCATACCAACCTGAGGGGTTGGGTATACATATTTATAGGCTGCTACTCAGCCAAGCATATGCCAAGATGCTAGTCTAAGATGCTAACAACATGTCCTAGATGCTAGTCTAAGATGCTAACAACCTGTCCTAGATGTTGTGTCCTCTAAGATGCTAACAACCTGTCCTAGATGCTGGTCAAGATGCTGTCCTAGAGATGCTAACAACCAGTCAAGGATGTTGTCTTTTACAAAAGCAAAAAACCGACACAGAAAGCCGACACAGAAAACCGACACAGAGACTTATCCATCATTCTCCCCCTAAGTCTTGTGTGTCTCCTTGTGAGGAATCTGAGCCATCTCGATCCTAGAGCAGAGCGTCGTCCTTGATTTCCACGCCGGAGGCGTCCCCAAACTTGACAGAGCCTCGAACGCCTGAGTCACGCTCGGAGAAGAACTCCCGCCGCCCGATCATGTGGTGGGTGTCGCCGGTGTCGAGGCACCACCCATCGGTCTTGCTGTTGCCGGAACTTTCGCCGAGGAGGGCGTGTGCTTTTGGCTCGTCAAGGTGGAGGAGAGCCGCTGCGGGCGGTGCCGCTGGAGGTAGTTCGATGCTCGCCTGAGCAATGAACAGAGCCGGATGCTCCTCCTCCTCCGCCTGCGCGACGTGGGCCTGGCCGCGTCGTGGCTGTCGACAATCCTTGGCCCAGTGACCAGGCTTGCCGCAGTTGTAGCAAGAGTTGTCTCGTGCCGGCTCTTGCTTGCCAGCGGTGCCGCCCTGAGCGCCTCCACGGTCATCACCCTCGGCACGTCCTCGCGCCCATGCCTGGGCGTCTTTGCGCGGCTTGCCGCGCTTGCCACGCTTGTGGCCGCCTGTCGTGGAAGAAGGCTCCCCCTTCTTCCTGTCACCCTGGCCGGCAGCCCACTGCTCCTGAGTGAGGAGGAGCTTCCCGCCAATGGTGACGGGTCCCGAGAGGAGCTGTGGCTCATCACTGTCGACGACCTTGAGGCGACCTATCGCCTCCTCGATCGACATCGTGGAGAGGTCCAGCAGAGACTGGATCGAGCGAGCCATCTGCTTGTACTTCTCGGGGACGCAGCGAAAGAGCTTCTCCACAGCTCTCTCCTCGCCGTAGGTGTCATCGCCGAACTGCACCAGCTTCTGCAACAGAGTGTTGAGACGGAGAGCAAAGTCATCGACGTCCTCACCTGGCTTGAAGGCCAGGTTCTCCCACTCCGTGCGAAGTGCCTGCAGTGTGGACTTGCGGGCGCGGTCGCTGCCGATGCGTGAGGCAGCGATGGCGTCCCAAGCCTCCTTGGCAGTCCGCTTGTTGGAGAGCGAGAACTGCATCTCGGGCGGGACTGCAGCGATGAGAGCATCCAGCGCCCGTCGATCCTGGTTGTAGTCGACGTCGCCGTACCAGACTGCATCCCACATGTGCCGCACCTGGAGCCTCACATTCATCACCGCGGCCCACTCGACGTAGTTGGCCTTAGTGATGGTAGGCCACCCACCGCCGGGGCCGGCGTCCCTGACAACAGCCTGGAACCCGTGGTAACCACGGTACCGGTCCGGGGAGAGAGAGCCACGCTGCCTGTGAAGGCCGCGCTCTCTATCGACCCGTCTGCTGCCGTTGTCGTGCGCGCCTCTTACAGGAGCGCCACCGCCGTGCGCGCCTCCTCCAGGAGCGCCACCAGCGCGACCGCGCTGTCGAAGCGCCTCAAGCTCGTGGCGTGCGCGGCGCCATCGCGCGCCCGCTCGCTGTGGCTCCCTCGCCAGCGGGTCGAGGTCTGCATCGACGCTATCGTCAGTGGAAATGGAGCTACTGACGCTGGCGCGCAGAGCCTCGACCTCCGCTGTTACCACCGCACGCGCCGCATCGCCGCCGCCCGCCGCTTCCACCTGCGCCGCCGCTGCTGCCGGCTCGCCGCCCCGGCCTCGACGCCCTTTGCGCGGCGAGCTTCGGTTGTCACGCCGCGCCGCTCGAGGCGATCGGCGGCCGAGAGGCGCCTGCGGACATGCGCGCTACTCGGGGTGTTGCGTGAGAGAGGGGCGCTTCGACGAGCCGCTGCTGCCGTCTCGGAGAGGAGTGGCGTGGGATACTGAGCTGCTGGTGCTACTGGTGGGCTGCTGCGAGGCCGAGAAGGAGATGAGCGGGAGATGCTCGGGCTACGAGATAGTATGCTCGATACCACTTGTTACACGCTGGACTCTTGCTCTTGGTGATAGCAAGATCCTTACTCTCATGGAGAGGATGACACTTGGAGATGGGGCAAATTTTTCTTGGTTTATTTCTCTTCACAATGCCATACCAACCTGAGGGGTTGGGTATACATATTTATAGGCTGCTACTCAGCCAAGCATATGCCAAGATGCTAGTCTAAGATGCTAACAACCTGTCCTAGATGCTAGTCTAAGATGCTAACAACATGTCCTAGATGCTGTGTCCTCTAAGATACTAACAACCTGTCCTAGATGCTGGTCAAGATGCTGTCCTAGAGATGCTAACAACCAGTCAAGGATGTTGTCCTTTACAAAAGCAAAAAACCGACACAAAAAGCCAACACAGAAAGCCGACACAGAAAGCCGACACAGAGACTTATCCATCAGGCACGACTGAACTTACGCAGATGGAAAATACTTGGTTCTTTCCCATGCACTAATAGGAAAGGTGAATATTCATGGTATGCAGATGGTTGGAGTTGTATTAACGATGCGACATGTAATGCAACATGTCCCCAACACGTAGTGGGGAGTTCACACTTTATTAGTAAAGGTCTAGCAATCAGCTTGATCCTCTTAGTTAATGATTCTGCCAGTCCATTTTGTGTATGAACATGCAAGACAGAGTGTTCCACTTTTATGCCTAAGGCCATACAATAATCATTAAATGCTTTAGAGGTAAACTCGCCAGCATTATCCATGCGCATGAATTGGATCCACTAATCCATGCGGCGCGGTAGGAACATCAAGGATACGACAGCACCGTTGGTGCGGCTATGGAGAGAGAGAGAAATAGGAAGGGCCAGATAAGCACTAGAAAATAATCAAAATAGATCTGCTGGGGACAACGTACTAGATGGCCTACGCAAGAGCATTACCGTGCTGATAATGTGTTAGATTTGTGGTCACATTGCCGACGAACAATCACACGAAAAGTAAAAGACACAAGAAATAGTCCCGATAATCTCTCTCTCGTTATTGATGAGTGGATATGAGATGCGTAGGTACGTGTACAATGAAAACCCCCTGCCCCCCTTATATAGACAGATGGGGTCTTCCCTCATTAATCAATAAGCAACATGGGGCTAAACTAGACAACCGTACTTCATGCTTCATGGACTTTAACCACTAATGAGTCTCATTTAGGTTAAGTGTCAGCATGGTTAGGCCTAATGGGCCGACATTGCAACAACTTGTAATAGGAAAAACAAACTTGCTTATAACTAATTGTCATATTATGGGTGTTGTCCTACCTAACTAACCTTACTATTTGGTCATGTCGACAAATTTCTCATTTTTGGACAGTGTTACATGCTGTTAGAAACCTTCTAGTTTTGAAGAGTTCTTTTGTTTCACGTTAACCATTGAATTTTAATATTTTGTGGTGCTTATATACTTTATCTAGGAAATATCATGTGAAACACTTCTCAGTTCGAATGTAGATTACACATTCAACTCTATAGAATTGGTCAGTTCAATTGACACGCACGCAGACTTTGTTTGGATAGCTTTAGCTTGAAACACGTGCTGCAATACGGGATCTTTCTTCATCCATAATAAATATCGACAAGTTTTATTACTTTACTGTCTCGCTCCCTGAAAGTAACTGTGCAAACATATACTCATGCATTTCATTTCTTTTTTCTGTTGTTGGTCTCATTTACTGTGTAGACAAGGTTGATGATGGAGGTCGGCGTATGAGGCACAGTTTTTTGGATCGATCGAGAAACCTTTCGTTCGTCTCATATGGAACTCTTGGGCACCGCAAAAATGCAAAAAATTTGCATGGTTGGCTGTCCAAGAATGGCTTCCGACGTCAAATGTCCTAGAAAGAAGGCACATTCCAAATGATTTCTGGTGCTCATTATATACAGATAATCCAAAAACAGCACCTCATCTCTTCCTCAAATGTGTCTTCACACAAAGGGTATGGAATGTAGTAGCAACATGGGCACATCACAATAGCCTAATACCTACACAATAGGAGGATCATGAGACAATCCTGGATTGGTGGCTAGCAATATCGGAAAGAGAAATGGCCATGAATAGGAAGGGCCAGAGCTCTCTAGTCATTCTCATAATGTGGCAAGTCTAGAAGAAAAGAAATATGAGGATTTTTCAACATCAGCAAAACGACATGATTGGGACGGTAGCGATAATAAAAGAAGAAGCTAGGGCCTAGATAACAAGCGGGGTGAATAAATTGGAAGCCTACTTACCAGTAGAAGAAGTGCTGGTGTCCTGAAGACCAGCTCCAAAAGGAAGGTGGCAAAGTCGGGGGCATTAGGGGGTAGGCCCGAGGAAGCATATCGAGGAGTGATCCCAGTTTAATTGTATTTTTTTCCTATTTTCTGTCTTGATCTTGTATCTTGTGAACCTTTTCTTCTCTCTTTAATGCATTAATGGCAATTCTCTTGCTATTTCACAAAAAAAAAAGTTGATGATGAAAATGAAAAATATGTTATCTCATGGGGCAGCAGTCTTCCGTTAGGTTACTTAGAAAATAGGGACTTCTCGATATTTTACTACATTTCCAGGTAACTTGAGCAATGCGATCCTTTATACATTTCAACTTTTGCATAGATCGAAAGCAATGGCGTGCACTTTAGAAAGAGCTTCTCAGTTCTTTACCGGATACCTCTTGTTGCATCTTGATGAGGTACATCACCTTCTAAAGTTAGACATGGCCAGTAACCTATCTTGCAAGCTTATAATTCTTATCCTGAAGTTAGAAACCAGTCTTGTGACACTAACATCTTACCCCATGGATAGTTAGATGCATTGTTGCATGATTTCCATGTCATAGTTACATGCATTTAACATCTAAAAGTTTACTACTGTGGATAATGCATAGATGGTCATGCTGACAGGTTTTGCAGAAGAACACTTACAACGATTTTTTCCCCATGTGTTGATCATGCTGACACATCACCAACGTACTCGGTTTCAAGTATCACAAGCGAATTGTCTGCTCGTGCTGCATATCGTTGAATGTCTGAACTAAGAACTCATGAGTTACTTCACATCACTGAATTACGTTGTATCGTCAGGAAATTAGTTTTTTTTTAACAAGTAGATTTGTACTAGTTGAGATAGTAGTCAGGACGTTCAAAGATGATGTTATACATTGAAATTCATGTTTTAATACTTTGAACTAGTGTACCGAATTGTGCAATATTCCTTTTGGAGAAATTGTTGTTTAAGTTAACCTGACATTTTGTAGGACCGAAAAGGCGACTAGAGGGGGTGAATAGGAGTACGATCTCTTTTCTTTAACAAGATCAGATTCAACACTAATTTCACTCCAATAGCTATACAAGCTATGAAGATCAATATACAAACACAGTGGAAGTCTTGTATTGAATCCAATCAAAACCCCGAAGCAAATAGACCAAAATCACAAAAACTCAAACCCAAAATAGTTGGGCGGTCAGACCTCTATGTAGATGGTGGTCTGACCTCCAGGCCAAATGAACAATAAAATCTATCCGAACTCAAAATCACAAATTGGTCTAACTTTTGATTCGTGACTTCAAACCTTACCAAACTTGAGAAAACCCTTCTCTAGGATGTCAGGAACCTATTCCATACAACGATTGTGAAAATTCTTACCAAAGTTTTGACCTTTTTCCATTTGAGTGAAGGTTGTTCAAAAATCGATTCAAAACGAAAATATGATCTAAAACTTGCTCGTGGGTGATTGATGATCACGATGATCCTAGATGTGTTCCCACATGTCACAGCAAGGTAGATCACGGCCAGAAACCAACAGAAAACAAAAGGATCAAAGAAAGCCTCAAAATCACAAAATAGAGAGCAAGAACAAAAAGAGACTCATCTCAAGATAACTTGTATGGATTGATTTCCAATTGATGTGGGTTTACAACCACTCCATCCTGGAGGACAAAACTCAATACATGAGCACACACTCAATCCATCTCTCTAAAAACCTAACCTCTCCACTCTCTATCCCTAAGCCCCAAACTAGGGTTTTCTCAAGTCCAGAGTTTTGGAGGTGCTAGCCAGCACCCTCCTCTATTTATAGTGGAGGTTAGATTCTAGAAGCATATTCCTATTGGGCACCCGTTAAGCCCACACACAAACGTGTTTAACTCACGCATGCCTTTTAAAGCACCGTCTTCATCTTCTCTTGACCTAAACCGCTTCTCCTTGTCCATCTTGCGCCGCGGTTTAGCCAAAAGGTCACTAAGGTGGTATTTAGGTGAAATTACCAAAATACCCCTTCTCGGTCCTTCTTCGAAGATCGAGTCCAAACTACGTGAAGCAATCTCATGCTTCGCCACGTGTAGGCTGATCAACGGCTCTCATCATGTCGGCAAGTCTCTCCTATCCGGCTCCCACCGGACCACCATGGCACTTGCACCGACCCCCGCGCCGCTTGATTCAACCTGTTGCACCGAACTGCCCGTTCGATCACCTTTGTCCATTTTACGCCATGCTTGAGTCCATTGACCTCACCCGGCATCCTTGATCGTTATGAACCTCAGCTCTCCAAGCTTAGTCTCGATTATCCTCGCCGTTGACCATCGTTGACCTCCAAGTTTTTGCACAACAATAGACAAAAAAAAATTCGATTCCGGGAACAAGTTCTTTGCAACTTGACCCACGTTAGTCAAAACATGCATCATGCAACACATATGACATGAAACCCATGAATATGACCTAACAAGCAAACATCGCCGCCAGGATGGCCAGCGAACCAAGTTAAAACCGGTCAGACCGCCACCCCATGGCCGGTCTAACCGCCCCTGGCCGGTCTGACCGCCACTTGGCCGGTTTGACCGTCCAGCCTAGGGACTTAGCCAAATTTCCTCCCTGGAAAACCGCAACCTCTCTGGAAATTTCAAACGAATAGAACTTTTGCCTTGAGGCCCAAAAAATTATGAAACTAAGTGCAGTAGAACCTCCTCTCTTGCCTACACTCTCTATTTTTGGCCCAGCCTAAAAAACAACAAACAACATTCTGTCCGGTCAGACCGCCACCCACGACCGGTCTGACCGCCAGCCACTTGGCCTGAGCACTGGCCGGTCTGACCGCCAGAGGTGACCGGTCAGACCGCCACAAAGGCGGGTCTGACCGCCTACCTGGCCGATCTGACCGCCTATAGCCTGACAGAACTGAAACTCTGTTGAAAACGCGTGTTTCCGCAAACCTTCAACGCCATTGCCAATTGTATCATCCTCCTAAGATCATGAGCATATCCCCATGATATCCACACATTTGCCTTTTTATGTACCAAATTACTACCATGGAGTATGATGTGCTAATTGTCCAAATGGATGTTATTTTCTGAATGGCACATGTTTCAATGCCTGGTTCTAAATTGTGTCGTATATGAAGATGGTGAAATTGACCATGTATCTGTTTGGCAAATGGAAAAGATTATGTGAATAATTAAATCCAATTTTTTTGAATAGTTGGTAAAAGTTCTCTCAAGAAAATATTGCATCGAGAAAGGAAAAGAGTGGCTAGTCAAGCTACACTCATTTCATTTTCATTAGTAGATAATTAGCTCAATTGTTCAAAACTCAATACAATTATGCGTTTGATCATTATTCTCCAAACTAATAAAAACATTTATATTAATACTAAATTAGCACACAAATATATAAATAAAAAAATTAAATCAAATCTACTCATAATGTCCGTTAAACGGCATCAAACAAGTCATCATCTGCCTCAGGGGTATTTCGGATATTTTTCAACTTAGAAGCTCCAGCCAACCGATCTAAAAGTCAGGCAGTCAAACATCAAATCTCTTCAGCTCAGCTGTTCAACCGTGCAGCCCTTCAACTCAGCTAAAAGCTGCAGCCGCACCAAACAGGCCCTTCAACTGCCCCAAAGCTTCTACTTAAACCACTGAAGCCTAACTCTCAAAAACAGAGTTTGGATTCTTAGCATTTTCTAAAGAAGCGAAAACAGCTTCTAGGGAAGCTGATACCCCTTCTTTAACCCAACACCTAGATACATGTGCTAAGAAGCTGATACCCCTTCATACTAACTTCTCTTTGAAGCCGGCTGCTAGGGAAGCTAAAACTCCAGATATTACTCCCAAAGCCATCAAAGTTTTTTTTTTTGTGACCATCTGGCTATAGTAAAGAAGAAACAGCCAGACACGCGCACCGAGCACTAGCACTCAAACGCGGGCAAACGGAGGCCAATGTCCCCCCTTGCCATCTGAGCTGCACTCAGTTCTTTAAAGCCATCCAAGATTTGAGACGATGAAATGGACAGACGCGTCATTCTCATGCTTACGTGCCTCCACAGCTTAGTTTAGAGCTTGGAATAATTGCTGCGTCGACGGAGGCAATGTAATCGCATCTTCTTTTCCATTTGATTGGGTAATGCAGCATTTCTTAGAGCCGTTGGTTGGCTTATTGGTAGGTGTCATGGTAAGCTTACAATTTTCGCATGTCCTAACTAACATCATGCAAATGCCAAGAGGACCCAATTTTGGAAGGTCAACAACCAAACATTGATCACCACCATCCACCAGAAAACAAGATAGGGGGAAAACAGCCAGTGCTTGGTGTATACAAAACCCTTTATTGATGAGAGAGAGAGAGCGATTGCATTGGAGGGATCTGAACTTTTGTTTCCTCAATAATTTTGGGCCAAATCAGTCACTTTCAACATACTACTGTCTATTGTGTACAAGAAACTGCTGATAATGAGATAGCGAAAGTGCTCTGGGAAACAATGGGCACGGTCCAAGGTAGGTGGGCTGTCCATCCACAAATTTGGACAAACAAGGAGCTCATCATTTCTTCCTCTAGACTCGCATAAGCAACATAATTATATACTCTGGCACCTTCCGTTGCAGTTGACCCTAGTGCCATATGAGGATGTAAATATGGAATTCTTATACGCACAAGCACAACGGTGAAAAGAAATGATAAAAGGATTTCTTGTGTAACTTAGCAACTATGGTAAAACTTGGCACAATTCCAATAGGAAGAAGTCCATTCTACCCCCTCAAGTATCGACCTGCGGATACCTAACCTCCTGAACTAAAAAATCGGCTCTTTGACACCCCTAAGTTGCAAAACCGGACAACCTACCCCCTCTGGCTGTTTCGTGCGGTGGTATTGCTAATGTGGCGCCCAGGTGGCCCGGTTTCGCCATATCGGCTTGGTGAGCTGGCTTCTTTGGTACTTGGGCCCGCCTGTAAGTAAGCCCACAACAATTAACATTGAAAACAATACAAGATAAATAACGTCGTTGCAGCATGCAGTGCAAGAAGCTTGCGATTAAATTTGTTCTCAATTGCATTGTGATTCAATTTGTTCACAATTGCATTGCAGCGGTCTCCCTGGAATGGATCTACTACGCCTGCTGCATGGTCGTGGCGTTGCCGTGGCGCTCCATGACCCGCCGCATCGCCAGCGCTACCGCCTCGCTCGCGCGCAGCGTCCCGCTCGCCATGATCGCCGCGAACTCTCTCATAACCTCCTCCTGCACCTTCCCGCCGCACTTCGGGCGGGTCGACGGCAAAGAACAACCGCCTCCTTCTCGCCTTCTCTTCTTGCTTGGGGATGCCGCGCGACAAGGAAGTGCGCGACCTCGTTCGGGTTGTTGCGGTTGTGGTGAGCGGCGATGCGTCTCGGCGGTGTAGCATGGGGTGATGTCGCGGAGGTAGTCCTCGAACACCTCCCGCGGGACGTGCGTGACGCCCAGGTCCACCACCCGCACCAGCCTCCCGTATGGCGTCGTCCCCGTCGGCGATGACTGGATCCCGCCGCCGAAGTAGTACTCGTTATCGTATACCACCACACCTGTATGCCTATATGTAGCAGATCAAAATCCTTTTTTTTCTTCTCAAAATCGTGTCCACATCAAATCCAAATTACTCGCCTACTAGCTAGACTCGTTAGGTTCACAAGATCTAAGAAGAATTGGAGAAGAACTGACCAGATAGCCTCGATGGGCTTGCCGAGGAAGATTGGTCCTGCAACGCCAGCTTGAGGCGAAGGCCCTCCTTGACTTCCTCCTTCCGCTTCCGCCACATGGTCACCACGGCCCCTGCGGCCACGCTCTACGGGTGCGCATCCGGCCGCCCAGCCCTCTCCGCCGGCACCGGCGTCATCACGACCCGCTCGGCTAGGGCGTCCACCAGCGTTGTCGACCTCACGGGCCTCCCCGCTAGGCTCGCGAAACTGAGCCCGCGTCCCCTCTCTCGGCCGTCGCGCAGCGCCGCGGGGCTAGCAGATCCCAGCAAGAACGATGGCGAGGCGGCCGAGGGGCTAGAGGCGGCGCTGGACCAAGGGAGGTAGGTTGAGAGGGAGTTGGCGGCAGGGAAAAGCGGCCGGAGAGGAGCCGGAGTAGGCGCTGGCGGCTGGCGCAACCGGCGGCGGGGACAGGCGAGCGGCAGTGCGGAGCTATCCCAGGAGAGGAGCCATGGAAGGAAGAGAGAAGATTGAGGGAAGAAGCAAAGAAAAGGGGATGGCCTGGGGGTGGAAGGTGGCGTCGGGGACTGACTAAGGAATAAAGAGGGGTAGAAGCTGAGTCATCGCCACGTCGTAGTCGAGTCAGCGATTGATCTGGCAAAACCGGGTCACGCGGACGACACATCAGCAATACCACCACGTGAAACAGCCAGAGGGGTTAGGTTGTCCGGTTTTACAACTTATGGGTGTCAAAGGGCCGATTTTTTAGTTCAGAAGGTTAGGTGTCCGTATGTTGATACTTGAGGAGGTAAAATGGACTTCTTCCATTCCAATAAGAAACACCCATTCTTACTAGTTGGACCACAACCAGTATCCAGCAACAGTGTTTGTAACTCAATAATGACCAGCAAAATTCTGACTTGGAAGCTGTCATTTCAGATCAGAACCTTTTTCCATTTGCTTGTCTTTAGCACACTTCTTTTCCGGTTGCCTCTCATCGAAGCACACTTGATGGGGAAATGGATTTCAATGCAGAATCTACACTGTTTTCACCGCAATAAATATTCCACTGCCACGGTGTTTGCTACAGTCACTGCCTGGTACTGTTCATATACACATAAAGACAAGGGAGCAAGGGTCCCAGAAGCCCATTGTTCTTGTTATCTCAGGCGAGAGCCCTTCTATCATGGTGTGGATGATATCACTTTGATCCAAGATTGGTGTGGAACTGTAGATGATATCACATTGATCCAAGATTGCCTATGAGATGAGAACTCACAAAAAGAGGCACCAGTGCACGCAAACCAAATGTCTAGCTCTACAGCAAAGTCAGGCAAGACATGGCCTTACCTGCTTGATGGAAATCCGAAAAAGGAACAAGTGTGCGTGGTGATCTCGTCAACTGTTTCTGCTCCACCCAGCAACCCCCAGTTGCCGAGACCTAAATTATGACGTGACAAGCAGATGTGTATGTCCCACAGCAACATCAACTTTCAGTGAGAAGAAACCGTTGATCATCATATCTAAGTTCATGCATTCAAGCTTATTGGAACACACATTCTCACCCTGGAAAAAAACCTTGTTGGAAACAGAGGGATGCTAAACATTACTTGGATAGAAATGATCGAGTTAGTAGCTTTGGTAGACTATTGTTCCAAAAACTTTTGGTAGACTATTGTTCCAAAAAATTTTGCTCAAAGGATATCTTATCAGATGCAATCAACTGCTTCATCTGAGCCCAGAAGCTTCCTCTGGCAAATGAGGTAAACAAAAAATAAGTAAAATGGTACATTATTTGTGCTAATGAAATGCAAGGCATTACACAGAACATCACAGAGGAGACAGCAGACCAACCAAAAAATTAAAACCACACGAAGCCCTCAGATCAGAAAAATGTTGTAGTCCACTCAAAGGTAGGCACAATTCAAGGACAGCAATTTTCTGGTCTTGTAAGCTATAAGTGGACTGTGTCGTTTCCCCTCCCATGATGAAATCATCCGCTCCAACCCGACTGTTATGGAACTACATGTATAAGAACAAACCATTAGTAACATATTTGCAGGAAAGATGTGCAGCACAGTTACAAAAAGAAACAATTTAGACACCAAACTTTTATTCATTAATTTCAATGTGCCAAACTTCAAGGTTTTGTTATGAGTAATAAAATCAGTTCAAACTGGAATCAAAGAGGCGACACGGCATGCGAAACTGCATACGATACAAGAAAACGAGAGAAATATACCAAAGTCAGCAAATCCCTAGATGGTCTTGAAAGAGTAACAGTACATCCAGTGTACACAGGATGTACACGTGGGGAGAACTATTTGATGAAAAGTTGAAACAGGATATCATGTACAAATCATAATTTGTTATCTTGCCCCGCACACGCAGGAAAGCAGATAACAGGACCTGTGAAATTTGTCCACTTGATTATAGTATGATTCCTACATTGACTAAACAATATAATTAGGTACCAAAGAGGGCCACACGAGCCTATAGGTGTCAATAGTTCTTGAGACAGAGATGAAATTATATGCACAGTTGTCCTGAGGAAAACACGCCAGGCATTCTGAATAGTATGACTCCCACTTATCTTGGTATTTCAATTGCAAGTGGGCCTATAATGATGCTGATTTCATCAAACATAGGCATACACACGATTCAAGCTATTGCAACTGGGTAAACATGATAATTATGTTCAACATCAGAGTTCCCTGCATAGAGTACTAAATATTAAGGACAAACAAGATGTTACATCACTCCACAGCAGGAACTTGGGACAATGATTCAGTGAGTGAGAAGCACTAGCCTGGATGATGAGAAACCAGGTTTGCAAGGGCAAGCTCATGAATCATGATACTATAGTAATTTAATAACTATACAGTACAGTACAGATAGGTCATTTCGTAATTTTCCAAATCCAAACAATAAAACAACACAACTATGCATATGTAGAACACATCAAAAATGCACTTCTTAAATGAAACTTCCATTTACATGCTTAAAGCATAAAATTCAGCACCCAATAAGAAACTCTCAAGTCTCAACAGACAGCAAACTATTCTGGTAGGGGGAAAAGGAGACGAATTCAGGATCAATGCGTCTTTTATAGTTTATTTATCAGTTTTCGCTGTAGATTTGCAAATGGGTGAGAAACACTATTTATCAGTTTTCGCTGAAGATTTGCAAAAGGGTGAGAAACCCTTTCAACTTCTATTTTTTTAGAGTGCTCAGGGGTACACGAAACTGAGGGGGTGCAGTAGATATGCTCCCCACCCTTTGTTGAACAAATGAGTAATCGGAGGATATGTGTCAGAACATCAACATGACATGTAGTAGATGTGTTGGTGTGACCTTGGCAACATAGAATGAGATAATATGGATCTCAGAATATGTATTTTACCGTGTGGACCTACTGACGAGCAAACAACTAATTTAATTTCACATTGCAAGGTCCATAAATTAAACTAAAACCACACGTCAAACAAACTGTAACAATGTAGCCAGAGTGTTGCCATGATAAGCGGGCTGGAATGCGGGAAAAGGAAAGGAACAAGACAATTCCAATGTGTACTAGCCTTTTGAAGGAAGAGGTGTGAAGTGTGGTAGCATTGGACTCCTATTGCAGACTTGAATGCATCAACCAAAGCATTTTGAATGTGCAAAGTATATCTCCGAAACCACATAGGATGATAGGAGTGCAACTGCTTCAATCCACTAAAGGCACACCAAACTACTCCAAAACCACATAGGATGATAGGAGTGCAACTGCTTCAATCCACTAAAGGCACACCAAACTATCTATGGTAATTCATCCTAATCGAAAAAGAACACCTCAATTTCTATCAGTTCAACTCATTCATCAATTATTGGGAATCCATGACCAATCTACTGTTAATTAACTTTGAGCCAAGTTGAGCAATCCTACTCAAGCAAAATTACCTGCTTTTGAGTTAGTTCATGCCAAAATCCTCATTTCCCAAAACTTCCTTCTCACCTAGATGGAAGTGCAATTTCTTTAGTTCATAACCCATTCAGTAAGAAAATGTACCATTTTATGGATATTTCTACACTTACAATTTGTCTGCTATACATTTACAAAGAAATCAAGCTTTTGACTCACATGTTGAGGTTGAATGGTATAAAGGAGTTGATTTAAAACAAGGCTCAAATCTGCATATCAGCTCCTTTGGAATAACGATAACGATATTCCATTTTCATCAATCAAGTGCAAACTAAGATGTGGTTTGAAACGGCTAAACTAGAACAGTGGGTTAGTCTACAGAAAAACCACAAGACCATCCGCAAGTCAAATGCCGAAGTAAAGAATATATTCTACACACAGTGAAAAAACCAGTGTGACCATGAAAATTACCCAAAATTCTGCTCAAGCCCGGAGCATTCGACGCCTGGGCTTCTTGACAAAGCTCATTCTGAGCTTGTACAGCCTTTTGCTCTTCAATATCATCTTCTCTGGCAAAGTCAGCCTCTTCTTCACCTTCTTCTCCTTCTTCGCTTTCACATACCTCTTGTCAATCTTATACACTCCCGGCTTCACAGCCAACCCACGTGCCACTGCCTCCCTGAACAGTGCATTTGCACGATCCCCTAAGTTATGCTTAGCCAGCTTCTCGATCAGCAAGCTATATGACTTCGTGCCAGGAGCATGCCCATGTCCTTTCATCATCCTGAACACCTTGACAGCATGCTCAACCCTCTCAATCCCACATAAAATCTTGATGAACCCATAATACGCCTTCCTATCAAGTTTATCTGTGAACCCTGCGGACCGCATCCATGTCATCATCTCATCCCCTTCGGAAATCCGGGCAGCCTGGTACAAGCTCTTGATAAGCACCAAGTATGTGTCAGCATCCGGCGAACATCCCCACTCACCCATTCTCTGGAACAGATTCATCGCATCCTCAGTCTTGCGAATCTTGCATAGATTTGTGATCAGCACCCGGAACGTCCCTGCATCTCGGGGAATGCCATTGGCCTCCATGTCAACTAAAAACTTCTCCGCCTCCGCAGGCATCCTTAACGGGTCCTTCTTGCGACAGAGCCGGCAGACACAATCAAGAACTGCATTGTAGGCGTCCAATCCTGGCTGAAACCCACCACGGCGCGTCTCGCCGATCAACCTTAGCGCATGATCAAGCTTCCCAGCATTGGCATAACCAGATACCAGCAACGTACAGATATTATCATCCGGGAAGATCTCATTGGCGACCTTCTTGACAGCACGCTCTGCGTGCGAGGGGAAGCCCTCAGCTGAGAGGGCGGAGACCAGAGAAGTGAGTACCTCGCGGGTACGAAGCTGCTCAGTCAATTCGTCGAACACCTTGACCGCGTCCGTGGGGCGACCGGCGCTGGCGAGGTGGAGGAGGTAGGCGTCGAGTGTGGCGGGTCCGAGTGCGGAGGGGAACTCCTGGAGGAGGGACCGGACGGCGGGGAAGTCGCGGCGGCGGGCGAGGTGGCGGACGACGAGGGCGAGGGCACCGTCGGAGGGGTGGAGCGAGCGGCGGCAGACGAGGAAGCGGAAGAGGTCGGCGGCGGCGCGCGAGGTAGCTGGAGGGGAGAGGGATAGCGCCTCGGCGAGGAGGGCGTTGGTCGGGCGGACGTCGGAGAAGTGGAGGGAGAAGTAGGCGTCCGGGGAGGTGGCGGGGGGAGGGGTGGAGGAGAGCGTAGCAAGCGCCGCGGCGAGGGAAGAGGCGAGGGAGGTGATCTCGGTGGGCGTGGGGGTGGTGGAGAGGTGGCGGATCAAGGGGGAGGGGGAGGCGACGGCAGCGGTGGCGGCGGCGGCGGCCGGAGATGGGAGGAGGAGGCGGAGGAGGTGGCGGCGCCACATTTTGGAGGGGAGGAGATCCAGGGAGTGAGGAGGGTATGGGGAGGTTTCGACTTTCGAGTGGGCACTCCGGTCCGGTGTTCAGGTCTACCGTCTAAGCGGCGCTAAGGGCAGTCCCGAGCGTCGATTTGAGATCGGTCGGTCAGGATGGAGCCATGGAGAAAGAAAGGAGAAATTAATCATTCGCCTCCCTTCCACGTGGCTTCTATCCTTTGGCATTGTGGTGCATTCGGAGCGAATATGTAAGAATATTGCTCACCCTCTATCCTATTTCATTTTTTTTTTTTGAAGTCGGAGTCGAACACGGATATTATTGGATACTGATTTCTCTATCCCATATTCGCTCTACGAGTCTCCGGTCAGTCAGTCGGACGAAAATTATCCACTTCTTTTGCACCCCATACACAAAACATTAGACAGTAGAAGTACAATCAAAGTGAACACGGAGAGACTAATCGCTGGGATGTCGAAAAAAAACACTCAGTATCTCCTGCCTACTCACATGCAGCAACCAACCTATCTATTATCTTGACCCTAAGTAAAGTCATAACATGATTTCCTCGGACCACCTCACATCCGGACGGATATCCCTCATCGGTATCCTATTTCGTATCTTTTCCTCGAAGTCAGAGTCGGACACAGATACTATTAGATACCTATTTCTCTATCCTGTATTCGCTCCGTTGGCATTCGGTCGGTCGGGAATTATCCGCTCCATTTGTACCCCTACTTGCCACTATTTTTATTGCACTTAATTATTTGCCATTTTGGATATTTTTTGCCCATGTCTTCGTCTCCTTCTTCCTCCTCTTCTCCTCTTCTCTTCTTCCTTGCTTGCACCAGCCATGGCAGATCGAGTGGCCGAAGGAGACCGTTCACCCCACGTCATGCCTCTCCTCATCCTCTCTCTTACCCTCCTCTAAATGCCCACCGACAGTGGTCATGCTGTCTCTTCCGCACTCTTCACCCCTTCACCTCCGTTGCTGCCTCTGCTCCCTCCTCTCAATGCCAACCGCTTCCCACCTCACTCCTCCTCATGTCGTCCCCTACCATCCCGTGCGCTCACGCTCCTCTTTCGCTCGGTCCTCGTGTGCGCCCCGACATAGCCACTCTCACTGCCAAGGCGCGTGATGCTGACGTCGAGGTTGGCGGGCCTGAGAAGGAAGCCTATAAGGGTAAGGAAGGACCCAAAGCAACAACACATGTGGAGCCTGCGTAGACTCTGGTAAGGTTTACTATTTGTTGGAGCGATGTTCTACCGGGCAAACAAATAGTAATTCGTATGCCTAAGTGTGATTACCCTCTGAGGTAATGACACGGGGCGTCGCACATTGTAAAAACCGAGAATACCTAGGGTATTTTTTTTTAAAATTAAGCAGAAAATAGGTGCCCAAACGCGAAGATAACTTGGAGCTTGGGTGGTGGGAGTGTACATCCGTACCTCCCGCCTACTAAGCTAAGCTCAGTTCCTCTCGTTATTAAATTTTAGGATGAACATAAAGACAGTTCTATTTCAAGGATACAATATCCTTGTTAAGCTCCCCATGAATGATTCCATGAGCGGCTTCTAAATGAGTGGTTGATGATTTACTTTCTGATTATTACTCTTTTTGTGTGCCCTACCGGTTTCTAAATGTCATATACACATGAGTGGTAAATCCTGAATTGTACATCTTTTGACAGTGGAAAATAATCAAATCTCCTTTTATCTTATCGTCTCTTGTTTGATTAGAATTTTGATTAGGATATATGATTCCCCCAGAATTTTTCAGAAGAGTTGGACGAATCCAGCTGTAAGGCGTCTGGGGTTTTATGGACGACTGATTAAACCCTGACTGTGCAGGACGATCCAAGAGCTTTGCAGAAGCGCCACGGCTGCCGGCCCGAAAGAGTATCCACAGCAAAGATTGCATCCTATGACCAGTACTCTGCATAGAAAATGCACACATCGGGATCAAACCGTGTAGGAAGACTCCATTCCTTGCAGGAAAGACAGGAATGCGCGAGTACAAGAAAAACCCTAGAGAATTTTTAGAAGCGCGAGAATGACATAATCAAAGATGGCATGCCAGCTCGCTGATGTCCAATCCGCAACTGCGGTGAGCATTCTGACAATGGAGACATTTACACTACTTGGATGAAGTGAGTATCCCAGAAAGATTTGGATTTGAACATTTGATCACTCAGAGTCACAATTCATAAATTGGGTCAAATGAAATCAACACAAGAAAGTTAGGGCCGGCATACCAACAAAAGAAATCAGTTTGGATGGATCCCCTCTCCACTCCATGCCAACCCTCACTATGTAGCACAATATTCTCTCCTGAGGCCTTTCAGCTGGATCTGTCCAATTGGTGTGTATGTTCGTATTGGAGATACTAGTTATGTTTATTTTTTTCGTTTGTGATCCTGTTCATGCCTCTGATTTCTGCGTGAAGGCTTTGGCAAGTAGGGGTTTGTGAACAGTGGGAAAAGCCGAGGTTTCTCTTGAGGAGGAAAGTTTCAGCTCTCCTGCGGTTGATTTGTTGGACTCATATGATATCCAATAACAGTAATATTAGAATGAACACCTAAATCAGCTTAACATATTCATTATTTGCCTTTGCAGATCTTAAACAAAGAGGCAGTCGAAAAGGTCCTTGCGGAAAGAGAGATTCCTGATGTAAAGCCTGGATGTATTGTTCAAATGAGAGTGGTAAATCATTTGCATTCTCGCTTTAGTGTTATTCATTCATGTTTGTTGTTCTGATTCCATGTATAAACATTAAACAGCAAGTTCCTGAGAACAAGCGGCGCGAGTCTACATTGAAAGACATTGTCATAGCAAGGCGCGATGCTGGGATCAATACAACATTCAGACTGCGTATATTAGTAACTGGCAACGGAGTTGTCTGTCTTTCCACTGTAAGCGACACCAAATATGTGCTTCTCTTTTCCATTTTTATGTATGATTGTATGTACTACATTGTTTTGGGACTTTCCATGTAGAGACAAAATTATTTCTTGGTTCGGTACAATTATATTGCTATGAGAATAACTACTTGTTAATTCAAATCTTACAATCATTGAACATACTGTGAACTTTGTGGCTTGAGTGGGCCATTTCTCCCAATTCTTTAGCTTCGCAGACATGATGGTCACATTCATTGGTTGTCCATAAACTTATAGCTAATTAAACGCGAATTAAATTATAGGTGCGCGCTTCCTGTATTAGAAGTGTAGTTGGCTGTTTGCAGAACTGGGAAATGTGTATTTAGGTTAGATGTCTTTGTTTCTTGAGTATCTGCTGGCTTCTTCCTTCAAAAAAATTGAGTATCTGCTGGCTTCTTGATATCCTTAAATATGCTCAGCTTTTGTGTGTGTCTCTGTGAATTTCTTCAGGTCTTTGCAAGGCGGCTTTTGTAGAAGCTTCTGGGGATAAATAGCTGTGGAGAAATGAAAGCATGGGTCAAGATTTGTTTCAATCCTGACTTGGGCCTGCTTAACCCACCTCAGCCTTTTCTAGTACCTAGGAGGGATTGTTTGGAAATACAAGCCTAATCCCTATACATCAAACAACATGCTGGTCTGTGCTTCAAATGGAAGACCTCTAAAAGCATCTTCTCTAGGAGCGAACAGAGAAGGATTTCCTTGCCCACATTTGGTGTTTAGGATAAGCATATTTCAGTAGTTACTTCACTCTGGATTCTCTGGTCTGAACGGAATGCAGTTAACGGAGGAAAAGCACCAAGGCAATGTGCCGATCTCTGCACAAGTGTCAGACGCCAATGCCAGGAGCTTTTGGATTACTTGGGTAAACAAGAAATTCAGAAGCACGTGCCAAGCGAGAAGTGGAGGAAAGCTTCGGCAGAGTATGTGAAAATTAACATAGATGGTTCATTCAATGATCATTCACAAACTGGTGGCTGGGGATTTGTGACAAGAGATTCCAATGGACTTCTGGGAGCACGAGCAGGCAATATTCAGTGTATTAGTGACCCAATGCAAACAGAATTGGAGGCCTGTGTTCAAGCTTTGCCCTTTGCAACCAAAGCTGGAATGGGGAGAATCGAGTTGGAAACTGACGCTTTGAACTCGAAAGCTGCGCTCGAGGGGACGAACTATGATCTGTCTTCGTACGGAGTTCTGATTCGTGAGGCTAAGTTTTCGTTGATTTGTCATTTTTTAGATGTCAGAGTCCTTTACTGTTCTCGATCTTGTAATGCTGTAGCCGACAAGTTGGCTAAGTTTGGAACTAATTTGGGACCGGTCGGAGTCATGCTGTGGCCAGACTCGGTTCCATCATGCCGCGACTGCGTATGAGCCCTTGGTTTAATGGAATCGCAAATATTCTATCTAAAAAAAAAAAAATTTGTTAAAGAAGAAATTCTTGATATAGATCGAGAACAATCAGATTAAATAGAGAGGATCCAACTACCTGACGGCGCAAACCAAACATAACCTCTCATATAAACTGACAATTCATTCAATTGTGCAATAATCCTTATCAACAGATAGTAAGCACTGCAAAGGCAATGCATAAAACAAGTACTCTAAACAGTCAAACATTCGTATCTTTTAAAAAAAAAACCTACATCAAGTATCTAGATTATTAAGTGATTTTTTTGGAATAATATGTAGTGCCTTTCCATCCATTCAGATAGTGGTTCATGTTTACTAAAAAGCAACGGATGAACGAGGGCAATCTAGTAACATAGCAGACTGTAACTGTGTAGAAAATACTGAAACCTGTAATAAGCTTACCACACAGCATCAGCCTCCAAATTTAGCAGCATGAAAGTCCTGAAGTCCCTACTATGGAACGTCACAACAAAGAGTTGGAGCATGCAATCAGAGAAACAGTAACACAACACAGCATTAACGAGCCGATGGAGACATTAATTGACACAACAGTGGGCAAACAACGTTTGTCTTTAGAGCAACAGGTTTTACGCAAGCTGACTTCCAAGCAGGAGGTCCCCCTAACATAGAACCCATGAACCCATATAGTACATCAATAAAAGGGGTAATTTGCTGAAATTAAACACTGAGTTTTTCCCATATGGGTAACAGAGATAGAAACCACTTCATCCTGCATTAAGCATCCTGATTAACATCACTTTCCACCAAACAAGTAGTCCAGGGACGAGCCACCGCCAGGAGCAGCCTGAACCTTGGTTGAAGGACGGGGCTGCAAATGTCGACAGAATTAAACCACAAATCGTACTCAATATCATAAGGTAAAAAAGATGGAGACAGAAGGGCCATATCTCTGGGTACATATGATAAAACAAAATGCAAGTTAAAACAGAAAATTGGGATCAGAAAAATGATATTTGAACATCTTTATAATAGCCAATAACATCTAAGCAATCCCTGGTCATAATCAGGTCCTCTGGTTGCACACTGTGACTACAAGCATTTGCAAATTGTAATAAATAGATACTAGGCTAGATGACCTGTTTCGTTAATTCATTTGCTTGCTAAAAAATGCTTAATTGTCCTGTTCTAGATATGCAAAGTGAATATGCTGTAAAGCGCTATAACAGAGAACAAAATGCAACAGTGAGAAGGATTATGCTAATTATTGATGATTAACATGGCACACACATCACGGTAAGTATTTCTACCTTTGCAACCTCGGAATGAACATCATACTCACTTAGGTAGTTTGTGGAAATTGAACAGTATGTAGTCCAACATGGTACTAGCAAAAACAAAAATAAAGGCGCAGGTAAAAGTGAATGACCTGCTGTCAAAACTCTCAAAGTAAGCTTTTGACCGAAATATGTGCATAGTATAAACAGTTCTGTGACTTTTTTATGACAAGAAACAACTGCATCAAATTCAGGTTCATTACAATGGAAAAAAGGCATACCGTAATGAAGTTGCCTCTGTTCTGGCCATCTGCTCGGAAATAGTTATTAGCTTGGCTACCCTGAATGCCAGCTGGAGTCTGCTTGGCTACATCAGCAGGTACAGACGCTGGTTTCTCAGCAGGTGGAGCATTTGCAGCAGGTGCTGCAGCAGGCTTTGGGGGTTCACTATCTCCAAATAGATAACCCAGAGAACTTTGACCACCACCAGCACTCCCGCCACGCCTCATCTTGACTGTCAGAAAAAAAAGGCAAACTGCAACAGATTGGTGAACAAGCTAAGCAGGATTGCCATAATCTATAGAAAATGATTTTGTACATTGTCAAAACAGCAAATAAACCAAGAGTTAAAAGCTGCCAAAGTTACAGATGTCTAAGATGCAAAAATTATTGTTGCTTACATTGAATTTAGTCAGAGAGTTAAGAGATGAATATTACAAAAAAAAAATGTTGGTCAAATGCAATATATAATTTGAACAGGTTAGATAAGATCAACTTCAGAAAAAGACAGATAATTTAGAAACATAAACAAATACGGTTTGAGGAGAACAGCGAGAGAAGTTCGAACAACTACTTCTCCAACAGGAGTTTAGAAGGGTTCAGATCATGGTTATTAAGGCGGTTAGGCGAGGCGACCCACCCCCCTCACACCTTTGAAGCGGTAAGGCGTAAGGCGAGGCGACACCTTACGTATTCTAAGGCGCGACAGTGCAGAGCGGCCGCAGAAGATCCTAACAGCAGCAGACTTCTCTGGACGCAGAGGATCCAGCTGCCCGGCTTGCCCACTGCCCCGCTTGCCCGCTGCCTGCCTTCGCTTATCCCTGCCTGTGCGAACAGGCGCACAGCCCCTCCCGGCCTCCCCCACCCAGCTCGAACCCCCCCTCTCTCCCTCCCGGCGGCGACCCTCTCCCTCTCCCTCCCGGCGGCAACCTCCTGGCTCGGGCTCCCTCCCTCCAACCCCTCCCGACGGCAACCCGGCCTCCCCCTCCCTCCCGCCTCCTCGCTTCCCCCACCTTCTCCGCTGCGGTTCCGGGTCCGGGCGATGGAGGAGAGGGCGATGGGGATGGACTGGAGAGGGCGACGCCGAGATGGAGCGCGCCGCCGCCGCCGCCGAGGGTTCAGGGTGAGTCTTCGGTCTTCGCCCTCTCCTCTTTCCCCTTCTCTCTCGCGGGCTCAGGTCGGGTCCAGCAGCCCAAGGCGTCGCCTCAGGCCTTCCTTACGCCTTTCTCCGCCTGAGCGACGCCTTAGAGACGCTTTGCACCTGAGGCGGACGCCATACGCATGCACGGCAAGGCGGCGCGACGCCTTGGACCCCGGCGGCGCCTTACCGCCTAGGCGACGACTTAATAACCATGGTTCAGATCATCAACAGTGGTATACAGGCAATAGAGAAATCTCTGGTAAACAATCGCTGTGGGACCACGTTGGTTGAATCACAACTGTTGGGGGGGGAAAAGCAACGGGTCTCACTAAATTTGGAGCCTTCAGATGAGGTGTGCTTGTGGAGATCATGGCCATGGATCAAGGTAGGAACCAGTCAATCCATGGCCAGTTGACCACCAATAACCATCAAACAGTAGATATCCACAATGGTGCATTAGAAAAAACATCCACGTTGGCTGGACTCTATTGAAGATTATCCAAATTTCAAAGTAAAGAAATTAATAGCTTGAGCCTTGAACCACATTTTCAGTCATCTAACTTACAATAGTATATCCCCCGGGTATCTACTTACAAGTTACAGGACTATATTTTTGGTAACAGGAGAGAAGAGTACTTCATCGACAAAACCTTTTAGTAAAAGAAACCACTAATAACAAGCTATCAGTATCTTTGGGTTGACATGCCAAAAAGAACAAGAACAGTATGCTCCAATGCACAGTACAGTTCAAAATGCAGTGCAGTAGTGAACTACAGGTTCATATATGCCCTGTTTGGGGGAGCTGTAGTTTTTGTCATAAGCTGCTTTTTGGCTTTCTAGCAGTTTGGCTTTTTGTTGGGTGGTTGATTGTTCTGAGTTGTGAATGTCTAAAATGCCCCCTAAGACTAATGATACTTATTTGGTGCCAATTAAGCTAATTCATGCAATGATTTTGTAACACTAATGCATTTAGCTAATTACATACATGATGTCAAATGGATTTGTGTACATCAAAATCGGTAAAAAAAGAGAGAGAAAAGTATGGTTGAGGGCGGCGAGCTGGTCGACGGAGGAAGTGGCGCCAGGACCGGGGGTAGGTGGCGGCGGCTGGGACCAGAGGTAGGAAACGATGGCTGGGACCGGGAGGCGGCGATGTCGGCCCGAGGGAAGCGGCGGTGGTGCCCTCTAAGGCGGAGATGGTGGCGTAGGGACGGATGGCGGTGACCGGGACCAGCGGAGGCGTAGGGGCCGGCAGCATCAGCAGTCTGGAGGGCGACGGTGACAGGGAGCAGCGGAGGCAGGGACGTAGGGGCCAATGGCGTCGGGAGTCGAGTGACCAGGAGCAGCGGAAGGCGGAGGCTGGGCCAGCGGCGTCGGGGTGGCGGTGATGGAGCTTCCAACGAGGGCGATTGGCGGCGAGAGGCGGGATGGAGAGGCGGCAGGGATGGATAGTGGGAGGCGACATGGTCTCGTTGGGGGGCGGCCGAGTAGAGGAGCTAGGGTTGGGGATCGAATGGATGGGACCGGGAAGGCCCTTTTAACCAGTGGCATTTGGTGGGTAAATATGTTGAACTTCTAGTGGCAAATAGTGTATCCCTTCAGCGAAAAACTTAATAAGCTAGTCGAGACTTGCTTCTGCATGTGCTTCGGCTTTGGCTTACTTGATAAGCTGTTGCAAAGCTAGCCCGTTTGGGGGGCTTCCGGCTTTTCCGAAGACGAAGCCAGCTTACAGCTCCGTCCAATCAAAAAATCAACACTCAAGATCAGTCAAACAAGATAAGAAAATGGAAGATAAATTTATCTTGCTTGATAGCATTTCAATCCCAGGATTGATTTTTTTCAAATGGATGGCCTGCGAGAATGTGCAGTTTAGGTGCATTTGGAAACCAAATTGCAAAAAATCATGTTACAATGTGCAGCTCCACACTATAACCAGTACCCAGTATGCAACACAAAAGATCAGGACAGTAGCTTGAGTTAAAAATTAAGGCAAAAATAACCATAAACCATATACATTAGCATCGCACTCAATCTATCGAACAACCCAGATGCAAGGTTCCCTACACCATATCAGATGTTGAACCAATCTTGACATACCACCTACGGCAACTAAAAATTAAGGCAAAAATGACCATAGACCATATACATTAGCATCGCACTCAATCTATTGAACAGCCCACATGCAAGGTTCCCTACACCATATCAGGTGTTGGACTAATCTTAACATGCCACCTACGCAACTAGAACAAATTCCTCAGCCATTCTTTTCTTACATGGAATTGGGCCTGCACCTGATACCTTGCAGAGAAACATGCATATGGGCCGCTTCCAAAATTCTGTACAGCATTTTCTGAACCCATGTACTACTTTTCATCACAAAAGGATCAAGCTTCAAGCACCTCTAAACCCACATCACCATTCACCAGCACTTATCTAGTATTTATTATAATAGCTACCATCTTCAACCTTCTTTTCACAAAACCAGATCCCCATCACAACTCGAGTCGATTCCCAAGCTAGTGAACATGGACCTGCACTGATATTGCATATGATAACGCACCACACACCCTAGAATCTTCGCATCTACGTACAAGATAACCCTTCAAGAAGAAACTGCCATAATCACACACTCTTTCCTCCCAATTTCCCCATCTAAAGGCTTGATGCCTACAAATCTATTATCAGTACAAGCATAATGACTGACATTACCAAAAATCATCCACCAAAACAACTACCGACAAAAGGAAGTAGGCGCAATCCCGATACCAACACATCCTAGAATCACCAATCCAAAACCATACAAACAAAAACAGGATCCACGGACCATGAACACAGGATCACCTCAACTGAGAGATTTTGACCAGATCCGGAACTAAAAGCCTATCAAAAAATCAAGAACACGGTAGATCCGGCCCGCGGATCGCCGGAACGATATCGCCAGATCCAAACGAACTAGATGAGAGGGATCTGAGGGGAGAGGAGGTTATTCTGTACCTCAGATCGGGCGCCGACGAGGGGAGGCGTCGCTCGAAGTGGTGTGAGTGGTGGGGAAGGAAGTGCTATCTTGGATTCCTTATAGAGTAGCACGTTTGCAGGGAAGGTCCAAGGCTGACTCTTTTGCAATTTGGTCCTCGTTAAAGTTTACAATTTAGACCAAAAGTCCTTCATGGAGGATATAAACTCGAATCTTTTGTGGGTTACGCCAGTTTCAATGGTGGGTTTCACTTCCCAGTTATCAAGACTGCCACGTCAGCTTTGCAGACTAGGAATGATAAATGAAACTGTCTCTCTCGATGGGAGTTTCATTTCATCGTTTCAAGTCAAGCTCGCAGGAGTTAATATGTGCATGAAGTTGTGATCCCGAGGGCATGAGATTGAAACTCGCCGCCTCAATGCGGGTTTCAGTGGTTTCATTGCTCTGGTAACGGTGACGAGCGGGTTTCACCTAGATGAAACCCTCTTCCTCTCTCTCCTCATGAATACTTTGCCAACTAAGCAAATTTGCTGATGTGGCGTATCATTAAATGAGAATGAAATCCCTTTGAAACCCCCACTGAGACTGGCCTTAGTGAGAACAGTTGGTGTTTGGTACCCTGTGTTTTCCATGACTTGTACGGTGGGAGCGTTTCCATCTAATGCTCATCCCAGTCATCAGATCTTATTTAAATGAACCATAATAAAAATTATCGGTTTGGTGCAATCAAAAATCATGAACCGCAACAATCAGTTCTATGCTTGCAACAAAATCCCACTCCAATTCAACAAAACACAAACTAAAAATTGTGCAATAAATGAGAACAACTATGACAACAAATACAAGAATATGTTGCAACAAAAATTGAAACAGTGTTGGAAAAAAATGAAAACCACTAAATCAACCCCAACATTTTTAGAGAGTGCTGCAACATTCAGAAATAACCACTACAACAACTCGACTTACTGATGTTCACATTTTAGATGGGCTCGGAGGAGGAGGAGGCCAACCCACACTGTCATCCTGTCGTCGGCCACATTGCAACAAATAAAAATACTTTCTGCAATAATGAACAAACAATGTTGCAACAATTCGAGGAATATCTGCATCACCCCTCTAGGGGAGGAAGCATGCTGACAACAACAAGTAGTAGAGGTTGAAAGGAGGAGAAGATGTTTGACCCCGAAGCGTTGTCGTTGGTTGGCCCAAATCTGGTGGGGCAGAGGTCGGTCCGGTGCCACGTTGCCGTTTGGCCCTAATCTAGGGGTGAAAGACTGTCCCAGTGTCTCACCACTGCCCTCGCCCACTAGTTCTCGTCGGGGCCTAGGCCTGGCCGCCTAACTCCTTCGGCTCACTGGACGACACCCTTCTCCTTATCGATCTAGCTAGAGAGATATTGGGAGATAGATAGAGAGGGGGAAGGGAGGGGGTGAGGAGCGTGACTCTAGCAGCAAGCTCGGGCCATCAGCGAGCCACTGGAGATGGAGTAGGAGAGGATTCGATTGGGATGGAGTGGCTGAGAATGTTATAGCTGGGAGGTGAGGAATATGTGGATAGAAGCAGGGGTCTCTTCGGAGAAAAGCAATGAAATGGGAATGGAGTTGGAGTCGTCCGATGAGTTCGGACGCCCAGATGGTAGCATTATCCGTTTATTGTTTTTGATTAGATGGTGGATTATTCAAGAAAGAATGAAATAGCTGGAGAAAGCTTGCATCCCTTGTATAACCGGCAAACACATCTAGCCACTTCTTTTTTAGGAAAGGTGTGGTTTAACATTTAAAGTAAGAAGTCGGTAATGATCTCGTACGCCTGAGATCGTAGAAAGAAAGACTAAAAGAAATGAAATGTTATCAAGTGACGTCCACAGTATAACCATCTAGTGCACATTTTCAAATCAGGCAAAAACTAGAATTGGATTTCAAATGGGTTTGCAACTACGAAGAAAACGAGAAACCATGTTTGAGATCAGGAGAAAAACAACAAAGTCCATAGAGTTAGGTCTAGGTTTTTGTGTTCACCCGGCCCTCTAGGCTCTAACCATAGCTCCAAGGGCTAGCGGTGTACGACGGTGACAGTCCCACCGGCCTTGGGCTTGGCAGCAGATGGTGGACAGGGTTGGGGCTTGCCAGTGATGACTGATGAGGATAACAACACGAATTAGGCCGGTGTGGAAAAGAGACAACACCCGAGGCAGCAATGGTATCGCCAGATGTGGGTGGTGGAGGCAACCGACGGCAGCATGAAGGGGCAGTCGCAACGCCGATGGCTGTGGAGAGCGACGGATGTGGGGGTAGGGATAGGGGCCGGTAGTGCCTGGAGGTGGATGTGGGAAGAAGACATGGCATTAGGGCATCTCCAATAGTGCCATGTCAGGCGTCAGTTAGTTTTTTCATGTCAGCAAAATCCTAGGTGGAAGAGAGAGAAGCATGAGAGAGAAGGGAAACCGTCTCTTTCTCAAGCAACTATGTCTACACACGAACCAAAACAAAGCAACCAGTGCATGTGAGAGAGGTGAAGGAGTGAGAATATTTATAAGTTTGGCATGAATATTAGCGACAACTTGCTAGAGACAACTTATTAGAGGTGGTATCTCTAAATCTGTATTTCGGTGACGTGGAGTTGATATAGCAAAATTAGAAACGATACTATTAGAGATACCTTAAGCACAAAGCGAAGAGACGATGGCGCGAAAGGCAAGCCAACAACACGTATCATACATTGATGCGGCTGGTGGACCCACTTGTAGTAGATTAGCAAACGATTGCCAAGTAGACACTCCGATAAAATAGCTATTAAATTGTGTAGTTCATATGGAGAAAATGATATATTACCACTTGGCTAAACTTTGTAGTTCATATAGAGAAAAATGATATATTACCACTTGGCTACGTGACCTGTGCAATATTTCCATTCCACAGGTCAAACATGTCTTCAAAGAAAAATACCAATTTCACAGCTTTGCAAGGACTCATATGCAAAAGACAAAACACTACGATTGACAAGGAAACCACTCCACACCCTGTTGACTAAAGTCAACCGAGCGGCGGCCCGCATAGAGAGCACATGAGAGCGGCAGAGCAGAAGCCCCCTCCCTCCCTCCCGCATAAAAGAACGCTACACGTAGGTGTCACGAGCCGTTCATCGCGATTTGGACGGTGGAGATCTCGTGTAGCGTAGAATTGGGCAGTGCACGTCTTGTTCCGTGCGCCCTACCCCCGTGTGTGCATGTGACCTGTGGGCCCCGGTGACAGCTACACAATAACCAGCGCCAGAGATGCATGCGCTAGTCGCTTTCCTTCACCCACCTGTGTCGAGGGCTCCTGTGACGACAGGTACACAATAAACCTGCGCCACATACACAAACGCGCACACACCACACCACGCCACACACGTGAGTATATCTCTAATACACGTATAATCCAGAGCGAATGTTTAAACCCATGAAGTATTGAAGTGTAGACACACACTTTAACTACTGAAAACACGCATATATGTACTAAACTACCTAAACGGAAACCATCTAAATGGTGCGTCGCGCTGGCATCGATCCGGTGGGCAGAACGCACGCCGACGCTGCTGCCAATCGAGCTAACGCTCGGTCCGCCAGAGATGCATGAGCTAGTCGCTTTCCTTCACCGACCTGTGTCGAGGAGCGAGAGATGGCAAATATTACAGGCCCATCATAATGATTAGGCACTACATTACATCAAGCCCGGACTGTTTAATGTTTACCCCCTAAAATGAAAAATATTTAAACATGCGTCCCAATGATTTGACTAAATTTATCCAGGCCCATTTATATACCTGGGCTCGTGGCCCATTTCACGTCTCACGTATATGTAGACCCAATTGAACACCATTCCCGCTGCGGCCGCGCAGCAATATCCCGTATCGATCAGATCACCAGCCCGTCCACCATGGATGGAGCAGTGGCTGGGCCAACCTGCCGTCCGACGAGCAGAGGCGCGTCAAGCGCCGGAGCAGGAAGAACACGGACGCGAGAGGCTCCCACCCGTGGTGGCAATGCCGTGTGCATGGGGTGGTGAACAGCCACTGCTCCACCCGCGTGCGCTGCCTGGAGGACAAGGAGGATCGATCCGCCGCTTGAGCATGGTCTGCGAGATGGAAGGAAAGCGCCCGTCGGCCGCGCCGGAATCCTCGAACAGGAAAGGGCCGGCCGTGCCGCCCCTGCAGCCTCAGCCTCGGGTGTACCTCGTCTGCTACGTCGGCATCAAGGGCGGGATCAAGACTAATATTGAGTTACGTGTGTTCATTCCTAACCCTGGCTTGTTCTGCGGACTATTGTTAAATTATCTCTTTTTTTTTAGAATCAAGCAGGAGCTTAGGTTCTATTCATGCATGAGGGAGTTACAATCATGGCGAATACAACTCGAAAGAAAAGGAGGAACCGAGTCGGTCCAGGTACAGTATCTCATATCCGCCGCCGCTTGTTTAGCGCAGAGATGCGCAGCAACATTTGCTTCCATCGGAACGTAGAACGAATTGCAGGAGGTGAAGAATCCCCGTAATCTCAGAGCGTTGAGAATGTCTTGCCTCCCAGAGACTAACTAGTACCTGACAATCTGTCTCCACAACAATCCGTTGAGACCCAATACTATGAGCTAGTGAAATTCCCTCTTTGCAAGCTAATGCTTCTGCTACAAGGACATTTGGTATATGATCAAACCACTTTGTCAAACAGGCATGAAAATGCTTTGTACCTCTTAAAATTGCACCAGCAGCACCATGAAAAGCATGGGGATCAAAAGCTCCGTCCACATTCACTTTCATCACCGGCTGAGGTGGTGCTCTCCAAACTGCGTACTTCCTCACTCTGCATTGGGGGGCGAAGTCTGCATGAGTGAACAAGCTTCTTCAGTAACTTCTCTAGCCCACCGAATAGCCCGGCTTGGTTTCAGAACCTCACTACCATGGCGAATATTATTTCTTGATGTCCACAAGCACCACATTCCACAAATGATCATTGCAGCATCGAGTTTGTTGGCAGAACTGCGCACTCTTATCCCCCTTGAGAGAGAACCTGTTCCAGCGGTCTTCAGCGTACAAGATAACCCATCAGCACATAATAAAAATAAATATGGCGAAATCGGGTCACCTTGTCGCAGCCCCTTGAGACTAATTAATTTATCTATGCTTACCTAAGTGACTAATTAATTCATCTTTGTTTTATTTGTGCGTTACTCCGTTTTGGTATTTTCAGTATCTACAGTAACTTAATTTTTTAGGGCGGTTATAAGGAAGATGCAAACACACACACTACACGTACACACGTGAATACGCCTCTTTAGCATACGTCTAAAAATACAGATTGAAGAATAAATCCGTGACCTCACAAGTCACAAGATCCTACTAAAAACGCACTCACGTGTGCATTGATTTCTAGAAATGTGTCTACAAGAATTATATATGAAGGATGCATCGACCACGTTACTAGAAATTTGTTTGCACATAATTAAGAATAGATGTATCAAATGAGTAGCTTATTAAGTGAGAAAGCAAATTTTGACTTAAGCTGAGCAGCTGCACGAAGGAAAGTTAGTAACATCTTATTAAGTGAGAACGCAAACTTGTGAATTTAACTAAAATATCTAGCTCTAGAAATCTCCCTCATACCTATCCAAAATATCTACCTAAGTATCTGGAATATTCTAATTTTTACCATGACAAAATACCTCTCATCTTCAAGGAGCAACTTCTCAACATGGAGGAACAACAGTACTATGTATATGGAGCTTTACCTTGGAGTCCAGGCGTAAGAAGTAACAAGTAGAATGTAGTAGTGACCTTCTCCAGGGTTAAGTGCTACGGATCAAGAAATCAAAACATATCGATCTACTAACACAACCAAGCATGCTGCCCCTAATATGACACTACATTCCCGGGCATTTTCCCGGCCAGGCGGCGGTACCGGTAACCGGCCGGTTACCGGTCAAACCGGTTTTTTTTCGGGACGAAATTAGATCAAATTCGCTTAAAATTCGTCCAAAAATCAAATTTTGAATTGGCTAAATCGGACGTTGTAGTTCCGATATTTGATTTCCCGAAAGACCTCCGGTAGCCGGTAACCGGCGGTTACCACCCGGGTTTTTCTTCTATGGACATGACTATGGGCAATTAATAGTAATCTAGTAGCACATTTTTTAGTTCACATGTCTTACAATCTTATATTGAATTCATCTACCATAGTTTTGATTCCACAGAATAATCGCAGTTTTAAGGTGGTTCACAATGTTTTTATTCCACTTCCTGACTTCAGCGCTAATATATGTCATTCTATTTTTGAGTTTTTTTTTCAATTCATCATCAAGCTTCTCAATGATGATATAGTAATGAATGTGTCTAGCACGTATCTAATAGTGAATAATCAATGGAACATCATTCACCCTATACAAAAATCAACTAATATGAAAAATTTCACTGTCAGAAGTGGTTGCACATCACTATAGTTTCACCATTTAACTGAAAAGATATAATATAAATTGATATTTTGTTTTTTAATGATCACAGTATTAGTAGCTATTCAACAGTACACAACAAATAATGTATCAATACTACAACAGTGTCCCAACAACATCTTCTTCTCCATTGTTCATTATTAGCTAATGTGGGATTTCTATTAGACCTGCATAGAATGACAGTTGGAAATAAGAGGTAGAAATATGTAAGTTATCTTTTAAAAAAGAATAAACTTAAAAATGACATATAATTCTAATTTTCCATTTAATTAGAAAATTGAAATACATAGTGATTAAACAGTGTGTAGATATATTATTCATTAGTGAATTCAATAGAAGCATTCATCATAACATAATCTCTGTTGAAATCTAAAAGATAAATCTAAATTATAAATTATAAATCATATGAAGTTGTAAAGATATATTGTCGTGGTATCTAATCCCATGTATTTCTCATCTAATTCAGCTTTCACAATGATCAATGTTCTAAATAAAGACTGTTAAAGCCTTGTAAAAGTCTATTAAGAGTTAAGACACTAAAGGTGGTCTTCCCGTCATGTTTGTTTAGATTCCAAGTTGGTCCATTATATCAGACAATTCATATGGATTAATAGATGTTAACGATTATTAGGCTTGTTTAATTGTAGTAGCAGTAGAAGATGAATTAGATGTTTTTTTTGTTACTGCAAACATATGTATATATTTATCTGAATTATACACACTACTACAGAAAACCTCATTACAGACGGTTCGGAACTGTCATCACAGACGGTTTCCAACCGTCTGTGTAAAAGTACGTCTGTGATAACAGAGCGATTATCCTGACGGTTTTTGAGCCGTGCAGCGATAAAGCTATCACGAGCGGTTGGAACAAGAGCCGTCGTGAAAATAGCTATCACAGACGTTCGAACAAGAACCGCTCGTGATATCAATTATCACGATGGTTCTTGTTCGAACCGTCGTGATAGGCTATTTCACTGACGGCTCTTGTTCAACTGTCTGTGATAGTTTTTTTATTGCAAAAAAATATTGCCATTTCATGGATACACTCATACACATACACCGCCATTTCCGAAACCTCCCAAACATGGATTCATTGATACACATACATGGATTCCCAACTCCTAAGCCTCCCAATAAATTTCTCAAGCCATGGATTCATGGATACACGCATACACTCGGTCATATACAAGTACCAATGAGTAGAATCGGAGGAGAATCTAATGTAAATCTGAATATGAATCTAACACAAGTACCACAAGCTCATACATACAAACTGGATCTGAATCTAATAGAACCTCATATACAAAAGTACCAACAGAACCTCATATACTAGAGATATCGGCGTCGGAGGAGGACTGGAGGAGGTCAGCGTTGGTGTCGGCGTCGACTCTCAGCTGTTGGGGAGGAATACCACGTCGAAGGTTGGGGCTGCGGAGCAAGGGAGGACCGAGCACGGAGGTGTAGCGGGACCGTGGAGCGTCGGGGACCGGAGGAGCGGCTACACCGGAGCTTGGAGGAGGACTGCGGAGCAAGGAGGACCGAGCCAGAGGAGGATCGGGCTGCTGGAGTGCGAGGCGAGCGCCTGAGTAGGTCGGCCATAATATATAAGGACATATTTTGCCTCCCGCGCACACGTTCAAAATTTTCAAATTCCCGCGCTGCGAATCACAGACGGCTTCATACAAAAACCATCTATGATGACAAATCACAGACGGTTCGTATCACGAACCATCTGTGATAAGTAACTCATCACAGACGGTTCTTAATATGAACCGTCTGTGATAAGTACCACATCACAGACGGTTGGTATTAAGAGCCGTCTGTGATTTGGATTTTACTATAGCTTAGAATTTTCCTTACTCTCTGATTTTACCATGGCTTAGAATTTTCCTCTCTCTAATTTTACCATGGCTTAGAATTTTTCTTACTCTCTAATTTTACCATGACTTCAAATTTTACCATGGCTTCTTACTCTCTGACTTTACCATGGCTTAGAATTTGATTTTACCATGGCTTAGAATTTGATTTTACCATGGCTTAGAATTTTCCTTAGTCTCTGAAAATTTGAAGCCATGGTAAAATCAGAGATGATTTTACCATGGCTTAGAATTTTCCATACTCTCTGAAAATTTGAAGCCATGGTAAAATCATACTCTCTGAAAATTTGAAGCCATGGTAAAATCAAAATCACAGACGGTTGTTAATCCCAACCGTCTGTGATGAGGATACACACACTGACGGTTGGTATCACGAACCGAAATGCGTGATGGTGTCCTCATCACGACACGCTCCTTCTTCCAACCGTCTGTGATACTTCACAGACGGTTGGTATAAGGAGCCGTCTGTGATGAGGCACTATCACAGACGGTTCTTATTATGAACCGTTTGTGAAGTATCACAGACGGTTGGTAATAAGAACCGTATGTGATGAGGCACTATCACAGACGGTTCCAAAGGGAACCGTCTGTATAAGTTCAACACAGACGGCTCCTTTGGAACCGTCTGTGATGAGGTGTCTGGTATGGTCTGTTTTGTAGTAATGACATATCAAAACATTTAAAATGTCATTTACCGTATAAACACTAAAAAGTGGGGGTGACCGTTCGCTAACCTTTACCGTTATTTACAACGTTGATAGTGATGACCTGCAAGCGCACATGATTGTGCATCACTTTTCACCTTGGAGTATTCCGAGGTATATTCTACTGAGAACTGATGGATTGTTTCGTCTAAACTAAATCAAAGAATTTAAAGAAAGTAATTTATATTATTATTTAGGACATCAACAATGATAAATATTAAAAATAGAATATTAAAGACAATATTAAATCTATGACTAGAGAACTCTTGTATGCAATGCAATAAAGGAAGATATGACCTAGGGTTTTGGATCACCTGCATCCGTAGACGATGTTAGGAGCAGGGGTAGACCTAGGTAAAAAAATGAGCGGGAGCACAAGTGGGTTATCAAGGGCACTTTTACTAGGCTGAGCGGGGGCATACATGGTTAGACATTGGACTACTCCATTAAAACTGAAATTTGAGTGAGGTCTGAGCCCCCACTCAGTCTTCTTTGGGTCCATCCCTGGTTAGGAGATTGAAAATATGTAATCTGAAATAAAGCTAATTGTGCTTGCGTCTTCGTGTTTATGTAGGCGACACACACTAAATACATCTCCCTCCCCATCACACATATGTGAGAATTGTTGTCCGCGTCACGTGCCTAAATGCAACATGTTCACGTTCATAGCAATTAAGGTATTATATCAGATCAATGTTGCAAGTAGTTTCTCAAATGGTTTGCTTCAAAAGCGGAAAATCACACCTTTAGTTGTCCATAATCCGTCATCTTCCGCTATCAACCTATCACAACCTTTATGGCACATGAGTACCCCATCTGCTATGTCGGTCCATCAAGGGCAGGATAAGGACTAATTCAATCAAAATAGGGTTCAACCTCACGTGCATAAAACCCGGGTCCGGGTTATTTTTCTCAAATGTGTTTATGCAGTTTTGCATAACCACAGTTACAGTTGTAGGCCATTATTTAAGCGATAATTCACACTTATAGTAGAAAAAAAAATGCTAGAAAACGCTATATCGTTCATTAGCCATCTAATGGAATAACGATTCACCGTAGGATCCAACCCTCAACCACTACCCCTCTCTAGTCATGCTACCACGAGCGACCTAGGTGTGTCATTGGATGACATTTGATCTGACGGTCGAGACCTATCGCCTCGCTTCCTATCTTAACGGTGTAGGGCTGTGTAGTCGCTTCCTGAAAAAAATATATAACAATTTGCAGTTTTTTCTTCCATCTTCCTCGCTTAATTTGGCTGCAGTAGAATTACACTTGCGTTAATAGTTAATAATAATATCAGATGTCCACAGCAAGAAACTCCATCTAACATGTTAGTGGACACTGGAGTCTGGAAGGATGTCATCATTGACATGAAGGTGAAATTCAGAGCTCCTACGCTGTTGCTACACTGTGACAACATCCTGTATAACGACTCCCAAATCATAACATTTCGCCTCAAACGCACTCTCATCCTCAACATATACAGCGGGCATGGAACAATCATGGTAATCAAGCTCACCGGCTGGAAAACCTGACGGAAAACGCGCTCTCATGATGCCTGTACTGGTGGCATGGTCGCTATCTCTACCAGGGTTTTGTGCAGTGCTTGGGGCTTGGAGAAGAAAGGGGCGTGGTCCGACCCTTTCAAACGCAAAACCTTCTCTGGCGGGTTGGACCCGCACATGCTCTGCTGAAGGGAAAGAGGTATTGCGCTGTCCTCTGTTGTCTCTACATAGAATCGCCGCACCGATCCGTAGTTCTCTTCTGTTAGGGCGAGTTTCTCCAGTACTGGGGCAAAGGGGATAGGTCTCATGGACACTGAAGCCAAGGATACATCCTTCAAGGTCAAAAGGAGGGGGTCTGAGAACTCTTAACTTTGAAACTAGGATTCAGTAATATGATTGGAGATGACTGTGCATAGCATACCTTGGAAGGGCTTTGGTTGAATAATAATTCTCTTAGCAAAGCCTTGTCGATATTGATAGTGGTGGGAGGCCGGTCCTTGCCGTTGGAGTATACAAATTCCTGCGCCTTTTGGAGCGTACCATTTGTATCCATCTGCAGTATATGGAGTAGAATTGCCAGGCATCAGGGCAGGATCGTTGAAAGATATACTAATTTGAATGCAAGGTGACATTTCAGTGCTTTTTTTCATCCCTTTAATTCTAATGATGCTGTGATAGAGATCAACCTGTTGTTGAAACATATCAAGAGCACTATGCCCATTTGTCAGCATTGCTGCACAAAGGAAAACAGCCTTGGCAACTTTCATTGGAAACATCTCCATTGCATAGGATATACAAGCACCACCGAAATCATGTCCAACCAAAATCACCTGTGTAATAACAAAAATATCAAAATGTATATTGCTTGGGAGAAAGAAAGATGTTATGCACAACAAGAATCACATAGAACAGGGACCCTGATGTACACTTGAACTCAACGGCAAAAATCTCTTGAAAACATTTCTATGATGCTTTAAAATATCAGTAGCAGTGCCACCAAAAACATTCCAACAATACTAAGAAAATATGAGGCCGGTGCATCAGAGAGCCACAAATTATTCTGCCAATCATAAAATGGCATATCCTTCATAAAAATTTTAGACTAAACTTTAGTGGCATAATGGCATGTCATGACCCAGCTGCTTGAAGTCTAAAAGGAAGTGCAAAAGCTTTGCACAACTTTTCATTAAGAAGGGAAAGAAACATAGTATAAGCTTAAAAGAAAAGAAAGGAAGGAAAAAGCAAAAGAAAGCCTAACGGAGAGCCCACAAGACAAGCTAGGCAAAACGAAACTAACACGACTCATTTAAGTAATACTGAGGAATGTTCAGGCTTCGAACCATAACGATCAGACCACTAATTCTGAGTATCAATTAGTATGATTCCTGTCATGATTGTGATCTCCAGAACAAGTTTAAATAATCTATCCCTTATAAATGGATTCCCAGAACACTGAAACATACAGTATCTTTGCTTTGGTTGCTGCTTGTACATATTGCTACATTGGATGGCAAGGGGTAAACTTAGGCTAACAGTGCATAGTCTCAGTCATGTCCAGCAGACACTTAGATCACCACTCCGCTCACATTTTCCTTGCAGCTGTGCTAGCTATTTTTTGAACTAATGTGATCAAAGTGAAAGAGGGAGAATGGTGCAGCCGTGCAGGCCTACGGGGTGCTACATAGCCCTGTACCAAAATCCACGTGCTTGCAGCGAGCATGCTTACACATTGAAATGTAGAACGTGAGCTGCAGAAAGAAATCTTAGTTTGCCATTAGAGCCCAACTTACGAGAAATAGTCACTACAATCCAGTTCACAGATTATACAATGCAAGCAGTAGCGTGTTGTCAGCAATTAAATTATAGATAGACTAGTTAGGTGCATGTTATATTACTACATTGGAATGTTTCAGACAAGGAACTTTCCCAACACACAGAAAATTCAGAATATAGAGCATAAAAGGGTAGCAAACACCATTTGCAACACCACAACAGTCAATGGTAGCCTACTAAAACATTGCAAATGAAAGTAAACTTTCCTAAATATTCCAAACATATTATGATTAACATATCGTAAAAGAGCAAACCTTTTCGGCGTCACCTAGGCCTTTAAGGTAAGATGTAAGTGGTTCAGCATACTCTGAAAGACTGCTTATCTTGTTTGTATCATAAGAATGAATCCCAGAACCAGTTAAGTCGATAGCATTGACTTTGAACCCACTATCTTCAAGAAGTGCTATAGTCTTGTACCAACACCAAGCACCAAAACCACCTCCATGAACAAGAACAATGATGTTGGTTTCCAAATCTTTAGTATTCAAATCCTGTTGATATGTAAACCATTGGTCAATATGATAGTGGTTATATGATTTTTTTTAAAAAATAACCTAGTTTTATTATAAAATACAATAATATACTTGCCTTTTTTTTATTTTACAGAAATAATCATCTGTCGCTCAACCATTAGACGACTAGCCTAAGTCGCTCAACGGTTGAGCGACTTGGGCACTTGTCGCCTAGGATGTACGGACACGGACACGCGTGTCGGATACGACACGTATCGGATACGGGATACGCCATTTTCTAAAAAATGGCGATACGGGGACACGACTGCATATATATAATAATAATAATATATGTATATGTATATGTATATTAGTATATGTATTATTGAACTAGGGATCCTAATTCTTGCACTCGGATTGAAAGTAATCTTATCTTTATCAGAACAAGAACCCAACAATGCAATGAGCACATAAAAGCACAAATGAAATTATTCTTCAAGAACATGCCCAAAAGTCGAGAACTAACAAAAAAACTAACCATTTTTTTAAAGCTTCATATGTTCGTTTGTCGTAGATTTGTACACTGCGATACTACGGCAACCTAAAGAGTTCGATTAGTCCATTGAAATCCCAAGAACTAGAGGACAAGAATCTAACCTCCACGACCAATTGCGCAACAAATCTAAGCAATAAATTCCCAAGTATCGCTCAAGGCTACCAAGAAAGCAACGAACAGATCAAGAAATAAATCCAAGAACGTAGCCAAGAACCGAGACACTGATTGAGTTAGCAGGTAGGTTAACAAGGGGTGAATAGTTGGGCCAGTCGTTTTGGGCCGAATTGAATCGGCCCTAAGTGTCCGATACGTGTCTTATATGTGTCCGATACGTATCGGATTTTGTTTTTATTTTTTTTCGCGATTGCAATTTCCGACACGCCGGGGATACGTATCCGAGCCGTGTCGGAGCCGTGTCCGTGTCCGACACGGTGTCCGACACGGACACGGCACCTTGCCGGCGTGTCGGTGCTTCCGAGCTTGTCGCCCAACGGTGTACAATGCCTGCCCTGCTAGCTGAGCGACCTGTACACTAGGACCAACCGTTAAGCGACAAGTGTCCAAGTCGCTCAACCGTTGAGCGATTTAGGCTAGTCGCCCAACGGTTGAGCGACAGATGATTATTTCTGTAAAAATAAAAAAAAAAAGACAGATATATTACTGTATTTCGGAATAAAAACTAGGTTATTTTTAAAAAATCGTGGTTATATGCATGCAATGGCCGCAGTTAGAAAAGCGTTAATCTACAATACAAACACAATTAAAACATCTGCATTACTTAAGCAACAATCCGCAATAAATCAGTAAGACATGCAGTTACGATAGCCAAGTTTGAATCTTTTGAAGCTCGCGAGGAATAACTAGAATCTCCAAACACTAAAATTCAAGAGCAAAACACACTAGACAAAATGTCATACAGGTACTGGTGCTTTTTTTTTAAAAAGTTGCAACTGTTGAAATGATTGTTTGCTAGTGGGCATTAGAAATCAATACCTGTTGAATATGGGATATATTGTGATCCGAATTTCTAATATGGAAGTATCCGGATTAGTTACCATATTAGCGGATTAGTTTCCTACTTGGACTCTAAGTCCTTTTACCCCTTTATATACCTCTTGTAAGCCGCACGGGGAGAGTTGACGCCTGACGCCTCATTGTAATCCCCTGCGTTTTGTAATCGCTCCACATATAGTGATCATCGCCGGTTGGCGCCCGTGGTTTTTTCCCGCAAGGGTTTTTCACGTAAAATTCGTGTCTCTTGTCCCTGTTGATCCGTGTATTATTTCTAACAAGTGGTATCAGAGCACAGGATTAGGGTTTGGAAAGAGACACACGAAAAAAATATAACAGATCTATTCCGTGCGCCGACGTCTCACGAGCGCGTCTTCGTCCGCTGCGTCGGCACTCTCACTCGGTCGTCATCCGCTGCGTCTGCCCGTCGTCCTGCGCCGCCGTCTCGCATCTACGCGCAGCAGCGCGTCTCCGTCTCCACCCGTTGCGCGGCGTGCCTTCGCTCACGTCAACTTCGGTCTTCGGTCCCGAGGCAGCGCATCTTTAGCTGTGTCTTCGCCTCCCGTCGCGCCATCGTCCATAAGCAGCCAAGCTAGCCGACCAAGGAAGTTCCAAACGCACAGGTCCCAAGTTCTTTGCTTTATTAAATCACATAGCAAGAACAATCTATCTTTGCTTCACGTGGAGGTTTCAAGTTCTGGGATTTATTATTTGCTTCGTTCCACCCGAGCAAGACGCGTGGACGTGCGGCAGCAGACCAAGACCAAATCTTCCAGCAGCACAACCCAGGTCGCAAGAAATTTTCTTTCTTTAATACATCACCGCAGCAAACTTTTGTCCATTGAGCACAGGTTCTATCAAGTTGGGAAGAAATTTTTTCAGCCAACTTTTGCTTCGTGCACACGAGATTTTTACCAGGAGATTTGAAGTCTTTGATTCGTGTACACAGAAGGTGTACCAAAGAGGTCGTGATTTTTGCTAGGTTTACATATATCAGTACCAGCAATTTTCAGGTTTTATTCCTCATGGCGACTTTGAAGTATGATCTTCCACTCCTGGATCGTGACACAAGATTTTCGCTGTGGCAAGTCAAGATGAGAGCTGTGTTGGCACAGATGGATTTAGATGATGCATTGGAAGGTTTTGCGAAAGAACCTATCGCATGGACCCTAGATGACAAGCGTAAAGACCGTAAAGCTTTATCTCAGATTCACCTTCATCTATCCAATAATATTTTGCAGGATGTTTTGAAGGAGAAGACAGCTGCTGCATTATGGCTGAAACTGGAACAAATTTGCATGACAAAGGATCTCACCAGCAAGATGCATCTCAAGCAGAAGTTGTACTCTCATAAATTGCAAGAAGGAGAATCCGTGCTTGATCATCTTTCGACATTTAAGGAGATTGTTGCCGATCTAGAGTCGATGGAGGTAAAATATGAGGATGAGGATTTGGGTCTTATTCTTTTGTGTTCACTGCCTAGTTCATTTTCAAATTTCAGAAATACCATAATATATAGTAGAGATACTCTCACTCTTAATGAAGTTTATGAAGCTTTGCATGCTAAGGAGAAGATGAAACAGATGGTACCTTCTGAAAATTCAAACTCGAAAGGAGAAGGCTTGTTTATTCGTGGCAGGCAAAAGGAGAAGAACTCAAACAATGGATTTCGAGGTAAAAGTCCGAACAGCTACAAGAACCGGTCGAAATCTAGAGGCAAGTATAAGTCGTGCAAATATTGCAAGAAAAGTGGGCACGACATCTCTGAATGCTGGAAGCTGCAAAATAAAGAAAAGAAAACCGGCCATTATAAGCCAAAAGGTAAACCAGATAATGAAGGTAAAGCCTCCCTTGTTGCTGATGATAGTCCTAATGGAGAAATCCTTGTTGCTTTTGCTGGATGTGCTAAGACCAATGATGAATGGATTCTTGATTCTGACTGTACCTTTCATATGTGTCATAATAAGGATTGGTTTGCCACCTATGAACTCGTTGAAGGTGGTACTGTGTTGATGGGTGATAACTCATCTTGTAAGGTTGCAGGAATTGGTTCAATTCGGATCAAGATGTTTGATGGTATTGTCGAACTTTGTGGATGTGAGGCACATTCGATTTGAAAAGAAACCTCATCTCTTTGAGTACTCTTGATACTAAAGGGTACAAGTATTCAGTGAAGGTGGAGTTTTAAAGGTATCAAAAGGCTCTCTTATTGTGATGAAAATCGATATTAAAGCGCCAATTTGTACCATCTGCGAGGTACTACAATATCGAGTAATGTTGCTGTAATTTCAAGTTCATTATCCGATTACGATGCTACTAATCTTTGGCATATCGTCTTGGGCATATGAGTGAACTTGGTTTAGCGAATTGAGTAAGAGAGGACTTCTTGATGGACATAGCATCGGCAAGCTGAAATTTTGTGAGCATTGTGTGTTTGGCAAACACAAGAGGGTGAGATTTAATACCTCGGTTCATACTACGAAGGTATTTTGGATTATGTACATTCGATTTATGGGGCCATCTCGCAAGACATCTCTAGGAGGTGCTCGTTATATGTTAACAATTATTGATGATTATTCTAGAAGAGTGTGGCCTTATTTCTTGAAACATAAGTCGAAGCATTTTCGGCATTTAAAGAGTGGAAGACTATGATTGAAAGGCAAAGCGAAAAGAAGGTAAAGAAACTTCGCGACCGATAATGGGATGAAATTGCTCGATGAATTTGAATCATATTGCAAGGTGAAGGCATTGTTAGGCATTACACCGTTCTGGTACTCCTCAACAAAACGGTGTAGTGAGCGTATGAACGAACCATCATTTCCAAGGCTGTTGCATGTTGTCTAATGCGAGTTTGCATAGGCGTTTTTGGTCAAGCCTTCCATTGCTTGCTATCTCATTAATCGGTCACCCAATATTGCAATTGAAAAGAAGACTCCAATTGAGGTATGGTCGGTTCCCGACAAATTATTCGAATTGAGAGTTTTTGTTGTACCGCTTATGCTCATGTTGATAATGAAAAATTGGAGCCTAGAGCTATTAAGTGCATCTTTTTGGTTATAAATCGGTGTTAAAGGATATAAGTTGTGGAATCTGAAACAAGGAAGGTTGTGATTAGCGAAATGTTGTCTTTAATGAATCGCTATGCTTCCGATAAACTGCCTACTAACGTTCCTGTTGAGAGTAAGCAGAATTCGAGTGTTCAGGTGGAGCACTCTGTTGGTTCAGGTGACACATCAGATAAAAAAAATATTATTGTTCATGATGCACCTATTGTTGAGGATACTCCCATTGTTGAGCAGCCATCACAACGGTCTATTGCAGTTGATAGGCCTAGGAGGGAGATTAATCCACCCAGGAGGTTGATTGAACAAGCTAACATTGTTGCTTATGCTTTGAGTGTAGCAGAAGAAATTGAAGGTAATACAAAACCTTCATCATACTCTGAGGCTATTAGCTCCACTGATTGTAATAAGTGGATAACTGCTATGCATGATGAGATGGAGTCACTTGAAAAGAATGGCACTTGGGAATTAGTAAAATTGCCAAAGGAGAAGAAGCCTGTTCGTTGTAAGTGGATTTTCAAAAGAAAGGAAGGTATTTCTTCTATTGAACCAGCAAGGTATAAAGCAAGATTGGTTGCTAAAGGTTATAGTCAGATTCCAGGAATTGATTTTAATGATGTCTTTTCCCCTGTTGTGAAGCATAGTTCTATTCGCACTTTACTCAGTATTGTTGCTATGCATGATTATGAACTTGAGCAGTTAGATGTTAAAACTGCATTCTTACATGGGGAGTTGGAAGAAGACATTTATATGGACCAACCTGAGGGTTTTGTTATTCCTGGAAAAGAACACCTTGTTTGTAGATTAAAGAAATCTCTTTATGGTTTGAAGCAGTCTCCTAGGCAATGGTACAAGAGATTTGACTCCTTTATACTCTCTCATGATTTTAAGCGGTCTGATTATGATAGTTGTGTCTATTTAAAGACTGTTAATGGTTCAGCCATTTATTTGCTTCTCTATGTTGATGATATGTTGATTGCTGCGAAAGATAAGCCAGAAATAGTAAAACTGAAAGCACAATTGAGTAATGAATTTGAGATGAAGGACCTAGGTGAAGCAAAGAAAATTCTTGGCATGGAGATTATCAAAGAGAGGAAATCTGGCAAGCTATACCTTAGTCAACAAGGTTATATTGAGAAGGTTCTTCGTCGTTTTAATATGCATGATGCAAAACCGATGAGTACTCCATTAGCCGCATTTGATTATCTTGACTTTATGTCCTAAGTCGATTATGATATTGAGTACATGTCTAGAGTTCCATATTCGGTGCGATTGGTTCTCTTATGTATGCCATGGTCATTCTCGTCACGATTTATCTCATGCACCGAGTGTTGTTAGTAGATACATGGCTAATCTCGAAAAGAGCACCGAAAGCGATTCGATGGATTTTCGATATTTGCGTGGCACTTCTAATGCTTGTTTGCGTTTGAGAGTTTTAGAGATGGACTTGTTGGTTATGTTGATTCGATTATCTTGGTGATTTGGACAAGAGGAGGTCTCTCACAGTTATGTTTTCACCATTGGTGGTTGTCTTCGTTAGTTGGAAGGCAAGTTTGCAACCTCATCGTTGCTTTATCTACCACCAAGCGAATATATGGTTATTTCGAAGCTTGTAAAGAAGCTATTTGGTTGAGAGGTTTATACACCGAGCTTTGTGGAGATAATTCTTGCACTACTATATTTTGTGATAGTCGAGTGCTATATGCCTTACAAAGGATCAGATGTTCCATGAGAGAACAAAGCACATTGACGTGAGATATCACTTTATTCGAAGTGTTATTGCTCAAGGTGATGTCAAAGTGTGCAAGATAAGTACCCATGATAATCCAGCTGACATGATGACAAAGTCAGTCCCTGCTGCTAAGTTTGAGCTTTGCTCAAGCTTAGTTGGTATTACAGTCTAGTCCTAGAGACTAGTTGGCGCACGGTGATTTTTATCTTATTATGGAGATATTTGATGATTGAAGATTCTTCATTATGCTACAAGAGGAAATTCGTCTCAAGGTGGAGATTGTTGAATATGGGATATATTGTGATCCGAATTTCTAATATGGAAGTATCCGGATTAGTTACCATATTAGCGGATTAGTTTCCTACTTTGACTCTAAGTCCTTTTACCCCTTTATATACCTCTTGTAAGCCGCACGGGGAGAGTTGACGCCTGACGCTGACGCCTCATTGTAATCCCCTGCGTTTTGTAATCGCTCCACATATAGTGATCATCGCCGGTTGACGCCCGTGGTTTTTTCCCGCAAGGGTTTTCCACGTAAAATTCGTGTCTCTTGTCCCTGTTGATCCGTGTATTATTTCTAACAATACCAATTAACAGTCAAATGGTGTGCTAATTCAGCGTACCATCATATGCAGTCATCAACTGGCCAGTGGCATTGAAAATGTCAAACACGAACTTCCCAATCAACCAAGGCTTCCTTGCTGGCCAGTATCTTCTTACCAGTCAACACTACTAGTGGATACTGGATAGTCAGATTGACTTTGGAATTTTGTTTGCTTAGTGGTCAGTAATGCCGGTATATAAGTCAATATAGCTTAGTAGGCACGCCGGCAGCTGTTTCCAGTAATTGTGAAGACAAACCTGGAAACAACAGAACTAGACAACACAAATGCATCGAGACTGAAACAATTGGAAGTGAAGAATTTCAGTATCCCCCGCCATTGGACAAATTGGGAGCCCCCCATTGTCCTTTCTCTAGAAAAATGAACACATGTGACAATATCATTGCCATAGGAGAAACAATAAATCAATTTCAACTGTCCCCAATCCATGAAGGAGCTTCTGAAACAGACCGATATATACCACCAACCACCATTCATCACCCACTCAAACGAAGTTTCCTACTTGCTCTAAACTTTTACCAAACCAATGCTCGGTCGTTGTCCAACACCCATTTGTTCACACGTATCAAGAGAATTCATCATGTCCAAATGATAATTCGAGGTCTTTAGTCTAGATAGAAAATTGGAAATGCGTTTCCCTAATGGATCAGGAGAACTATGAAGAGACGGAAACAGTACTATATAGAGAGCTCTCTTGATCCACATGTACATACACTGCAGCACAGGAAATACGCAATTCCCTTAAGGGAACTGCACCAGCCAGGATAAGAACCCATCAAGGGAAAGAACCAAGAAAGAAAGGGGGGGAAAAAGGAGAGAAAAGCTCTTTCTTAGCTCCAACCAAGCCGATTGAACTAAATTCTAATCAAAGAAAGGTGGCTATGTGAATCGTTTCACATCCTGCGCAATAACTCACTGAATGGATTACATTGTGCAGTCATGGAGGAAAGAATGGACAGGGTAGAAAGCACCAGCCCGAGGGTGCAGGCTTTCAAGTCTGGACAACAGTACTCCCTATGGCATGTGGGGTCACATTTATGGTCCCACTAGATAGTGTCACAAATGGATCGGAGATTCCGAGAGGCACCACGAAATGGAACTGCTACTACTAATCAGTTCTCACCGAGCCAACAGCTGTAGACGCGACGACGCGACGAACGCGAGACAGGTAAAAACAAACCCAATTAGAGGAATTTGTCGAGGAAGAAGCATCGAATTAAACTGCAGATACAACAAATCAGACAAATGAGAAGCGAAGAACAATCCAAAGATCGCACCTTTCTGCAACCCGGACCAAACAAACAATGAAAGGAATCAAAATTTCACCCCAAAAATTGGGAGGGAATGGCACCGGGAACAGATAACTGCTATGCCCTGCGCGAAAACCGACCAATCCCACCTAAAACCCCGAACAGGAGATGAAAAGTCAACATAGAACAGCGCTACAATTCCACGCAGCGGCACGCACACCAATTAAGCAATGCAACCGGGAGAAGCAAGCGAGGAGGAGGCCTCGATACCTTGGCGAGGAGCTGCTGCGGCTGGAGCTCGGGGTCGGCCAGCGAGCGCGGGCGCGTGCTGGAGCTCCTCGGCAGCGGCGGCCCCTGCTGCTGCCGCTTCGCGGCGTACCGCACCGACGCCGAACGCTCGAACGCGCCGTCGCCGATGCCGCCACCGTGCCGCTGCCCCAGCACGAGCGCCGCGGCGGCCGCCAGAGCCTGCTCGTCGATGGCCGCGGCCTTGGCGGCCTCGCGCCCGCCGCCGCGGCGGGAGGACGTGGACGAGCGCCGCTTCGCCGGCGGCGGCGGCGAGGCCGAGGGGGACGGGTCGGAGAGGCAGGAGAGCAGCGAGCCCATCGGCCGGGCCTGGGCAGATTCGGATTTTTCTTGCGTTTGCTCCGATTCCGCAGTCCGAGAAGAAGGGGAAAGAAGAAAGCAGCAGGGGCGCGGCAGAAATGGCAGGAAAAGCATACGAAAATTTATACTTCTGGTACTGCCATTTTTGCAGAAAAGGCCTCCTTCTTCAATTAATTTTGTTTAGAAGTGGTTGGTTGTTGAGGGATTATTAGTTACTAGGAGTACCTCATTTGACAAGACTTTGGGCTTTGAAACTCGAAAGTGTAGCATGTTTGGTTAACAACATCACTCAAAAGCACCATAAAAAAAGATCTTGATAGATAAATTTTTAGCGGTTTTGCTAAACAACATTCAACTATTTTTTTTATTAAAATAGTCGAATTTTCATCTGTTCGATATGTTTTGAGATTTATACTTCTTCTTATACGATGAATTGGGTTCGAATTTATTATGATTTTTTTCTTCAGAACATAACATGTTCACCATATTGTCGTATTTTGTTGGTATATAATTTTATTTTTTATTTTTGTTTTTGCTCAATCTCTCAAAATATATGTTAGATTTTGAATTATGTGATAGAAGTATGAGTTATTAAGACTTTTGAGAATAATTACAGTGACCAAGAATATAAATAATTTACTATAATTTATGTATAATGAAGTGTAAATGAACTAAAATCTGTCTGTTTTGGATTGAGAAAACAGTCGAATCTTGTATATACTGACCCTATTTTTAGGCTCCATTTGGAATGTGAATTTTTTTCCCGATTTCTATGGAAATTAAATGGTTTCTTGTGAAATTCTTGCATTTCAAATATTGTCTTATCGTTACAAAGTTCTGGTACCCGAAACGTATGAATTTCGTCGAATATTTTTTAGCAAGGAGTACAATTTTCTCAAAAATTCTAGCAAGATTACTCCATCCCAAACGCCCTAAAATAGATATTCTATATATATATAAAAAAAAACATGGCCTATGTCACCTACCGTCGCCCAAAATTTCTGAGTCGATATGAACAGTGAAACAAGAAGTCTCCAATCTCCATGCCCTGTCGACGTCGTGGCTGTCTCTTTTCCTAGTGCTTTTTGATGGATCGAACTCGAAGCATTGAAATCGGCTGCCAAACGATTAACAAATGCCGCACAGTGCAGAGCAGTATCAGCTGGAAGTACCAAGCATTGAAATCGATGCCACCCAGTCCCGGCTCCTATTGCCAAATGTGTCGTCCTTGTTCTGTTTTTTCAGTTAAAAAAAATATAAGAACCAGCGGACAAGACGAGTCAAATAAAAGAACTGGTGTGGGGAGCGAAACCGGCGGATGATTAGGGAAGCGGATACTCTGCGTTAAGAGGAGTACAGCGACATGTCCTAAGGGGTTATTTGGTTAGTGTCTTGGATTTCATGTCTGAGAAAAAGTAGTGTTTAGAGGTAGTCTAAAAAGTAAATGATTTTGGTCTGATCAGATAAACCTGAAAATAAGTTGTTTGATTAGAATCCTGTGTCTGAAAATAGTGAATGAAAAATAGATCAATGGATCAAAGATACAATGGTGTGGATAGAGCTGTTAGGCTCTAGGCGTTCGTTTTTGACGCTTGGGCGTTGAGCCTGACTGGCTGGCAGCAATGCGCAGGAAGTCAAGCAAACAGCTCGCAGGTGGGCTCCCGGTTGCAACCTGGCCAGGCATGTTGTCCCTAGGGAGCGAACCAAACACGCCATAAGTCTTCTCTCCACCGTCCGAGCCAAGGCGAACGGTCTAAATCAAGCGCAACAGTATCCAAGGAAATAACAGGTTACTACAGTGCTTTTGTGCTACTCTCGAGTACAGTTCATGCAGTCTGAAATTACTGTTCATATAGTGCAGTTCAGCAGCAGACGGTCTAGATCCATAAGACCCTTTGCAATGTTGGATTTTAGCCGGCTCAAAGAGCTATTTTACGTGGTTGGAATCGGCTCCATACAATGAAGTTATCGATTACAACAAAATTAATTATAAAATCGAACTCTAGTTTAGAGTCGATTCAAACACAATGAAAAATTTATGAGGTCCACCTGTTAGATCTTGGAGCGAGGAAGATGAGAGAGACGATGTTGGTTTTTTAATACACGTGGATCCACTTATAATTAGAATCGGATCAATACATTGGAGAAAAACAAGTTCAGTTCCTTGAATACTTATGTGATATCCCTTTGAATCGATATCGGTTTAATATACTGAAGATACTTCGAGAGCTGTTCGAAAAAAGAATGGATATCGGTTTAATACACTGTAGATGCTCCGAGGGCTGTTCGGAAAAAGGAAAGGGCGGCCGTAAAACAACCGAAGCCACGCTTGATTTCGTGTTCTGAATGCGAAGTCAGGTCAGTGACGTGCGAGTACGAGTGACCAAGGCTCCATGTGTTTTCTCCCCCTTTTTTACGCTTCATTGGGAGGATCGTCCCCACATTTTACCCAACGGCGTGCCTACGGAACGGAGCGGCCGTCGGCCGCAGACAATTGAACGGAGAAGAGATCCACGGAATAAATGCTATGCTGTGCTATGCTACGGAAGAAAATTACTTGGGTGACCTGCTTCCAGGTATCGTTCAAAGTGACGCAACTGCCGAGTCTAGAGAGCAGGGTAATCTTTTTGAGTCCATGGATGACGGATGCATCCTTGTCGCATATTACTTCCTTCGTTTCAGAACATTCGGTCATCTTTATTTTGATAGGTCAAACATAGTAATCTTTGACTGTCTAAATATTTAGATTGATCGTATAAAAATGGTACTATTACTTTGTTGGATTTATTGTAAGAAATAATTTTATAATATTATACTTCCATTATATTTTACAAATATATCTATTATATTATATTATGAGAGCGATAGAAAAATAAGTCACCGTGTTCGCTCCTAAGAACTAGAAATTACCACGTTAATCGAAGGGAAAAGGAGAAATATCTACACCATTGATTTTTAGTAGGTCCATATTACAATGGTGCATATAGATTTCTAAATGAATACACCACTATTATCCACGTATAAAGATCTAGATACATACCTAATAGCTTTTTCGCCCTGAAAAGGATGTGATTTCTGGCACAAGTCAATGCGAAAAAGAAGCATAGTTTCTCATCCGACGACACGGGCAATAACAAAGGAAAGGAGAAGCCACGAGCTCGGAAGTCGACTTAGGTCATGTGTAATGGGCTTACATCAGCTGTCTATAGTTCCTGTCATGTAGAATTTAAATTGGCGTGGATGAAAGAGAATAAAGAGAGAGAAATATAATGTCTACAATTATATAGTCGACTGTATTATCTGAACTAAAAAGGCTATCCAACCACATTTCTTAGGTCTATGAAAGCATTAAAAGATTGTGTGATCTATAAAGATAAGTAAAAAGATAACCTATTGTATGAGCTGACTTTAGTTCTGTCTATAGGTGACATAAAAAGTTACTATAAACAGCAGTTGTGTATATCATTGCACATGCCCTTAACGTCATCCGTGGCTTCGATGCGTGGATGCGCCCATGGGCGGCGCCAGGGGGGTGCCTGTGCACCCACAGGCACCCCCAAAAAAAGTGCAATTTTTTAAAAACTAGGTATACCTAAAAAAAGTGTAATTTTTTTGAACTAGGTATACCCTAAAAAAATGCAAATTTTGTTAAACTAGGTATACGTATGAGTAATTGGCACTTGGATTGAAATATCAGGTAAAAGACGCCGCTTCAATGTTAGTTGGTTTGATAAGTATAATTGGAGTGAATATAGTGTCGAGAAGGATGCTATATTTTGCTTTGTCTATTATTTGTTCAAGGAGAAAATTGTGGGAGGCGATAGTTTTGTTAAAGGAGGATTTAGAAATTGGAATAGGTATAACTCAGTTGACAAGCATGTGGGTAGTATAAGAAGTGTCCATAATCGAGCTTAAGAGAAATACAATTTCTTTGTTAAACCTACAACATCAATTGCTCAACCTCTTATAAAACAAACTGAAGAGGATAAACAACTTTACATTTCTAGGTTGACTTATTCAATTAGATGCTTGAGGTTTATTTTACGTCAAGAACTAGCATGTCCTAGATATGATGAAAGCACAAATTCTAGCGATAAGGGGAATTTTCTTGAACTTTTGGAATGGATTGCAAACAACAATAAGGAGGTTGCTAAGGTTGTCTTAAGCAATGCTCCTGAAAATTGTAAGATGATTGTTCATGAGATACAAACGGACATAATTAATTGTTGTGCCGTCCAAACTACCAAGCACATTATTGAAGAAATTGGTGATGATCACTATTTAATTCTAGCTGATAAGTCTAGTGATGTATCTCACAAAGAACAACTTGCTCTTTGCTTGCGTTATGTTGATAAAGAAGGACGGGTATGTGAGCGGTTCCTTAGAGTAATTCATGTAGCTGATATCACTTCCTGTCACTTAAGAATGCAATTGGTATTGCTCCTACCGGTGGCAACGGCGAGCGTTGAAAGAGTATTTTCGGCGATGAATCTTGTGAAGAACAAGTTGAGAAATAGTATGAGCGATCAAGTATTGAATGATTGTTTACTCACCTTTATAGAGCGAGATATCTTCTCGAAGGTTAGTGATGATGATATAATCAAGTGTTTCCAAGGAATGAGATCGCTTCGTGTGGTATTGTGATTTCTATTAGCTATTTAGGACTCTTTTATTCATGTAAGATTTTATTTGAACTATTTATATTGCATTATTAACTAATTTTGAACTCTTTTGTGTAATTGTGTTGGACTTATGAAATTACATATGTGTCGTACAATATTTTTTTTTCATCATTGAAGTGTGCACCCCCATTGTTAAATTCCTAGCTCCGCCACTGGATGCGCCGGCTGTCCTCACGTACGATAGTCGCATGCATTCTTGCCCTGCTTGTAGATCTGCTTGATGGCCAACTCACCTTGCATGCTTTAGCTGGAAAACGTGCCCATGGCCAAATATCACGAAGTTGTAGCTGCAGATTGGCAACAAAATTAGAATAGATTTTACAAACTACTAAGTCTTCATGGTTGTAGCCAAAAGATCTTAGTACATGAATCATGTAAGTATAAAGTAACACTAGCTGCTCTTCTAATGTAGCACATGATAGTGTATACTTCTTCGACAATTCTTTTCAGGAGTGCAGTAAGGCCATTACTATCACATTTATTCTTTTTGGGACTGCAGTAAGATTCATACTTTCGGTATAGGGAAATATGTGGCATAAATCTATTTCAATGTAGAAGGTTAAAGAAGAACTCCAGCTTGGCCCTGCAATGGATGAATTTTGGGCACTATTAGCCCCCTAGACCACCGTAATTCCAAATCTAGCCCTCCTACCCCTGAAATTCCACATTTGGCTTCCTCCTTCTACCTGTTGTGCCCCCGGGCCGCAGCAGGCGTTCTACTACACCACCTGGAGGACGCGGCTTGTTGTTGAAGGGTAGCGGCGGGGGTGCACTGGTGGCCAGGGCAGTAGAGGTGCGTGGTGTCCATGAGATTATGCGACCTGCAGAAAAGTTAGATCGTGTCCTCGTTTGGCGTCTCTGCACTTCATGATCAGTTTTGTAAGCAAGATGAAACAATCTAGTAATAGAGTTGTAATCTTTATAATCAAGGATGTCTTGAATTTCTCGATTCAATCATCCCAAAAACCTAGCCATTGATGTCTCCTCATTCTCATCTAAACCACAACACAACATACCAATTTGCAATTCTTGATAGTAGTCTTCCACAGACTTTGTACCTTGTCGTAAGCGTTGTAATTTATTTAACAAATCACGAGCATAATATGAGAGAACAAATCGATACCTCATAAGCAATTTTAAAGCCTCCCAAGTGTTAGGTACGTTATTGGGATGTTGATGGCAATGTTCTTTCCACCAAACAGAAGAAAAATCGGTAAATTCACTAGTAGCAGCCCTAACTTGTCAAATCTCAGGAAATTCATGACAAGAAAATTTTTGATCCACAGCTAGTTCCCAATTAAGATACCTATCAGGATCATATTTACCATTAAAAGAGGGCATAGTGAGTTTGGTGTTTTGTTTTTGCAACTCTGGTTTTACACAATTGTTTTTTTTCTTTTATTACTTAATAATTATCTGCACCTTTTAAAAGATTGATAAAAACATAGCAAAAGATTTAAGTTTAGGATCATATTGCTGTTATTTATTATTACAACTGTAACATCCCAATTTTGGACTTGTGTTTCAAATGTAAGAAAATGAGTAGAAATTTTAAAAAAATCTTACATCATGTATTTCCTGTATGTTCTAAACAATTCCTGTACAAGAATTATGGAAATACAAAGTCACAAGTCTTTTGATCCAAAACCTTGTCTTCCAAAAAATATTCTTGTCAAATCTTGTGATTATCCTTTGGAAATATTTTTCCTAAGTTCCTGGGATGGCATGTGACCCCTCTGAAAAATTTCACAATTTTTAGAAATTGTTTGAATATTTTTAGAAGGCAGTCAAACCTGTTTGACTTTCAGTCAAACCTTAAACCAGAGCCTTGCAGAATCTTTGGAGAAAATGCACTGCATAAAAACCTTTGAAAATTTTACACAAGGTTAATGTCTGAGTTAGCAAGCTCCAGTAAAACTTTCAGAATTTTTGGAGTTGTTTTGCTATCTCAAATAAATCCTCAAAATTCCAGCTCACTTTAAAACCCAAAATCTGATTTCACTGTTTGTTGGGTGCGAGTCAGACTCGGACTCGAGCCACTTGACTTGGTCCAGTCAACTAACTGCCCCTGGTCCGGCTTAAAAGCGTGCATCCAATCTCAGCCGTTGGATCCTAATCGCTCGGCACATGTTCGCGTGAACATTCGGACCTCGCGAATGCGCTAATCCTTTTGGACCGTTAGATCTTGATCCAACCGTCCATATTATCTGTGAACGTTCGGACCTCCGGAAGACACATTTAACCGTGACCGTTCGTTTTTGATCCAACGCTTGTGATCTCCCTTTCTGTTCTGAACCTCAGTAGCGTGGAGCGATCTGAGCCGTTCATTTCTAATCCGAGGGTTCCCGATCTCTCCCTTTGTTTCAAATCTCAGAAACGTGGTGTGATCTCAGCCGTCCGATCAAAATCCAAGGGCTCAAAATCGCCCGAGCATTTTCTCTGGTCATCTTCAACCTCCAGCCGTGCGTGAACAGAGGGAGGCATGGCCTTGTCAACTCGTGCTCCCCCGACAGCCACTCCTAGTCGACATTTAGGGATTGTAGGGCACTTTCGGCCACGATCTCACCCTACTCCTACATCCCCACCACTTCTTCTTTTTGGTCCACATTTTGTGCTCTAAGCCAATGTCACCCGAAAGGCTCCTTTTGCCAAACCCTAATTTTCCAAACTTTATAAAGGTCTCAAAATCCCCTCCTGGTGTTCCTTTACACCACCCATAGCTCCTTCTTCATTTTTGGAGCTTAATACACCGAAAACACCAAATCACCATTGTTGGCCCGAGAAGCTCAATTGTGGATCTTGGTGCTCCAGTGGTTCATCTTTAATTTTTCTTGTACCCTTTTGAACTCCTTAGCACCCTAATCATTTCCCCTCTCTCAATTTTGGGTTTCATTAACAGGATTTGACAAATTTGGGGTTTGTTCAAATTCGGCCGAAACCATCCCCTTTCTTCCTCAGCTCCGGTGAGTGCTCCATTTCTCAATTATTTGCTCATGAAGCTTCTTTGGGCTATAATGTAGCTATTTTGACCACCAGTGGTGTTCATTTTGACTCAGGTCTCTTTTCCCACTTCGTCTTCTTCAACTCCGGTGGATTCCTCTGCTGTCTAAGCTGCTCCGGCCATCTTTGAAACTCATCTCGGTCAAGGTAGCTTCTTATTAGTTCCTAGAGGCCGTGGCACTCGCTTCTTTGAACTACAGCGGAGCTTTTTGCTATTTTCGCTTTTGGCAGTAAAAGCCCCCATCTTCATTTTCCGGCTCACCGGCGTTTAGGGCCGTCACTGCCAGCGAGGTCACCACCGTTGGGTCCGCAAGACTATTGTGAATCCATTTTGGTGCTTGGTGGGCGCCGCCGCGGTCGGAGTCGCCGGCGACAAGCCGTAGATCCCGCTCGGGTTTTGTCAGGCGTAATCGTTTGTTTTCGGTTGTCATTAGGACACCATTAATGATCTAATCATCGCTAATCTTTAGGGGTGATTATTGTGTCTTAATCTAGCCCGTTGTGTCTCTAACCAGTGGGCCCAGCCTTTTTAAAACCCCGCTGGCGCTAGCTGATTTCTTTCGGACATCATTAATGCTAATGATTGTCATTAATCGCTGTCTTAACATTAATATGTCCGAATTTGCCTCATGTCTCACTGATATGTGGGCCCGTTGGCTTTAAACCACAGTCACGGGCTTATTAGGGCAAATCTGGGGTCATTAATTGCTAATCATTGCTTAACAATTGATATGTCTTAAGCCGACAAATTGTCTCACTGACATGTGGGCCCGCATTGAACCCCGCGCACTTAAGCCCCGTGCGTTGCGCTTTGTTGATCATGGACCGTCGATCTCGTGATCAACGGCCCAGATCTGAGGAACATTCGGACCTCCGGATGTCCCAAACACTCAGAGCCGTCCATCTCACGATATGCGGCTGAGATCGTGGGTGCATTCGGACTTCCGAATGCGCTTGCGCTCTGGGCCCTCCATCTCCAGATCTACGGTCGTGGTTGATTGAGACATTCGGACCTCCGAATGCCCCAATCCACGTGAACCGTTGGATCTCGATCTAACGGCGGGCCTCTTTAGGGTCACGCGCGTGCGTTATCTCCTTGCGCGCGTGGGCCGTAGGATTTTAGATCAAAGGCCCACAAGCGTCCACATCATTTCTTTTAGTTAAGATCTGTTTGATTTCAGTAAGTCTTTATTTATCAACTGAAAATTATAGTTAAACTTTAAAAACTCATAACTAATTCATGTTAACTCCTTTTTAGGTGTTTCCAACTGCAATAAATTCTTATGTCACTAAAGTTTAATATAAAAATGCATTTAGGCATATTTCTGTAACAGAAAATTTTGTAACTAAAATAACTTGATTTCTGCCAATTTTGAATATTCCATAAAATGGATTAAATCTTGTAAAATGCATATATTTTTCTGTATAATTCCAATTTGTGCAAAATCAATTTTGTCAGATTCCTCTGATAGTTTACTTTAATAGAAAATAGGTTTTGAACATGGCTTTATTTCTGTAAAGTAACTTGTGCTAGGTTTACAATTTAGAAAAATCATAAGTAAATCGTTATAACTCCAAAATTAGTAAACTCAACTTTGCTGACCTTAGGATGTCATAACCTACCTATCATAAAAATTTCAGACCTTAGATCATTCTAGAATTTTTCGTCATGAACAGTACCCGTAATTAATTTAGTTGATTTAATAGGCTGAAAGAGTGTATTTTGGCTATAACTTTTGCATACTAAATCCAAATTGCATGATTCTTGTTCCTAAAATTGTATAAAATCATCTTCTTGCTACTGTATAAATTTCATTATATTTGGATGTCTTTTACTGTTGGAGTTATTTGGTGTTCTTCGTTCTTATTGGTTTATCGCCTTTTCGCGTTAGGTTCCTAAGATAATATTGATATTGATTCTGAGCCACAGCCATCAGACCCTGTACTCCAGCAAGGCAAGCAGATGTAGCATCATTTGATCATGTTGTTCCTACTATTTTCAAATTCTAATATATTGTTTGCAAATTCTATGTATGCATTGCTATGTTGTCTTAACTATTGTCGATAGTTAACCCAGTAGATGCATTATCAGTAGGCAAATGTTTATCCTCTAATACTGAGCCTAGGTTTATCTTGCTGTGATTTTGGGTTCGTTGGATGAACCCTTGTCACTTAGTTGGTTACGAGTTTGCTGCTTAGCCATGCTTAGCTATCGGTAGAAATGGGCGGTTATCGACTTGTCGATAACCTTGATCACACAAACTTATTATGATCTCTATAATTCAGTTTTGTGCTATGTTTAAATTGCAAAACTAAAACTAAAAATAAAATAATTTGGACTTGGGCACATTGGTAAGATGGTGTGATTTTTGGGTGTGACTGGAATGGTGCCCGAGTCAACAAGGACCGAACATCTTGTTACACTAAACCAAGCATTCTTGTGTGCTAATCACACTAGAGGGTATGAGACCTCTCTTGACTTAGTACTTTGGCGTGTGTTGGCTACGAGTCGCAGGAGGGCGTGTGTGTGTTGCGTTGTGGTAAAATGAGATAGTTGTGTGCGGGAGCATTGTAGTTGTCCAAAGAGCTTTACCCCGAGGGGTAGTTGTCTTTTTGGCTTTACAATGTAAGCGCATGGGTTTCTATCCATACGAGCGACTCATAGTTGATCCACAATATTGAAAATGTCTCGTAGGACTTAGTCGTGCCGGCATACCTTTGGAAGTGTGCTAATCTTGTGGCTTAAAGGCGGTCTGAAGTGTGGGTACATTGGTACACCCCTGCAGGGTTTAAAACTATTCGAATAGCCTCGTCCTAGGTTATGGACACGCTTGAGGAAGTCTTTCAAGAGTTAGACTACAACATTTTAAATTAAAACTTGATGGGTGGTATGAATCAGGGATTCATGCTATGTGTAGTAGCTATTGGGTTAGTCACTTCTAGGTGGTTACTTGTTAATTATTGTTACTCACTGTTATTTCAATGCTTAAAAACTGATTTGTTAAATTGCTTTCAATCTATTACATTATTGCAAATGAAAATTGCTTTATGCGTCCAAATAACCATATAACCAACTTCCTTTAATACAGCTTTCATGTAGCTATGTATAGACTTGTTACTCGTAAGTCTTGCGAGTACATTATTGTACTCATCTGCATTGCTTGTTGTGTGCAGAGGAAGAAGGTGAGCCCGAAGGGCCTCACTTTTGTGAGTTGTGCTGTGGCAGTGTGTGGGGTGATTAGCTTGGCGGCCCGGTCGGTTGCCCTGTGGTGTTATATGGCTAACCGGTCGTCTTTTGGTTTAAACTATCTTATGACACCTTTTGCTTCCGCTGATACTTAATACTTGTCATTTGGCTGGTTGGCTGTTCTGTAATAACTTATTATTATGCATGTCTTTTGCTAGACTTGTTATACTATCTTGTATGGAATTGATGCATGCTTTTGTATGATGTATGTGTGCTGCAATTTCTGGGAAGCACATGTTCATCGAGACGCGATGTATTTTGTTTGTGATGCTAGAGCCAATGGAAGGCTAAGTATTACAAGCTAAATAAACCGGGGTCTCACGACAACATGTGCACTTCTTACATTTTTGCTATTGTCTAGCTAGAATTTATATTTTGCCCCTTTTTCGCATATCATGCTCCCAGGTTGCATGATATAATAGAACATGATGTGTACGGTGGCAGTCTACACGATTTTAAGTGGTTTTGCTACATTGACTCTTTTATACGATGATTGTATGTTAGATACTGAAAGATCACACACTGCTTGTACCTTGTATATCATAATTCATATTACTTCTCGACATTGTGTTTAGTCAAGCAGTTGACTTAATGCCAAAAGTTTTGGTGGGTGCAATATTCCATGTGATTAAACTATAGAATCTTATGTCCCATAAGAAAGCATTTTCTTATTTCAAGCAATATTCCTTCTTATGCACAAATACATGCAAACCCATAAAAATATATGGGGATACCTTACCTAGGTACCTAAAATCATGCACACCTACATAGATACCTTACCTAGGTACCTGAAATCATGCACACCTACATTTCTGTCATCTGATAAATGCGTCATGGGTTTGATCATCTTAAATTATTGTACATCTGTACATGACATCACAAGATTTAGTTAAATTGTATAAAATTATTTACATTTGAAGCAAAACTTACTTAGACAACTAATATGTCTTGAATTCAGTAATACCAAAATTGTAGTATAGAAGCACTTTCTGTACCTTTTTTATAGAAAATTTCTCTTTGTTCACAGGTTTTGTTGGCTGATCCTCACAACATTTTCATGTTAATGTAAAGAATTGTTGTATTTAAACTCAATAGACTTCCCGAGAAAAGGTCTACTGTACTTTAGTTTTATATGGTGAACGTCTTGGCATGTACGATGCATGAGATCAATAGCTTTGAGGAGGAAGTGCCAAGGTTTGAAAAACATTCTTTCGGTACAAAAATTCTAAATATATACAATATGTAGCATTTGGGAGGCTTGAATTCAGATTTAGTTTCTGTTTGTGAACTCTGCTCTTCCAGGATACTGAATCTGAACATACACTTACAAAAAACTAAACTAATTTAGTTTGCCTTTTACAAAATCACAACATTAGTTAAGCAAAACAGAAGTATGCCTTTAGTAGAATCTAAAAAAAAATGGAAGACATGGCCAAATTTTATTATACTTGTTTCGAAATCCATAACTTGATTAATCCTCAATAATTCTCTGCGACTTTTGCAATAAATGATTTTTTTGGAGGTGTAATATCTGATTACTAATTCTAATGCTCCTCTGTTGGAGCTTGACTATGGGTCCAGCATGTATCATCTATGCCAAAGAAGGACAAGTTGGCTGAGTCAGAATTGAAGTAATGGCTTGAAAGCATCAATTGGAATAAAGAAAATGGCAAAGTGGTGGTAAGTTACGATGCTTTAGTTCAAAGTTTGTTTCCGGAGTTGCCTTGCTTAGTATGTAACTTCATATGTCCTTACACAGGTCAAACCTACGAGGGTTGGATCAAGCATTGGTGTAGTCATCACATATGGTGCTAACGAGGTAGCTAAGAAAGCTGAGGAAATAATTTCATAGGTACATGCTGCTTACTAATATATTTCTAGGAGTTGTCTAGTTTAGAAAACATCAAATGCATTTGATCTGATATCCTCTGGTGGTTGATTGGGAATTGAAGAAGTTGACATTGAAATTTTCCTTGAGGGGACAGTAAATATACAACCATCGTTGTGGATGTTAGGACAGCTAATAAAAGTGACCCTGTTGTTCTGCTTCCAACAAAAGTATGTTTTATGCCATGTTGTGTCGTTTGGCATCTGCCATCTTGCATATATCTATGTAGTAGTGTTTTATGCTTCAAATCTTTGCATTATAATTAGTTCTCTGTTGCAAAGATTATACTATACAAATATTACATCACTCTGTCATTGCTCATAGATTGTTCAATCCAGTGAAGGAATTCCTGTCCACAAGCGGTGCTCCCTACCACTGTCGTCACTGGATCATTTCCATGGTCGACGGGTTTGACGGCGCGACGAAGCGCGCGTGACCGTCTAGTAATCCTAAAGATCTATTTATTATAAGTTTTCTACAATCTATACTTGGATACGGCTTCTGGATTACATATACAGCCATTGGTTGCATGACACTAATCTGGATTACATGTACGTGACCATCGAGCAACATCTCTGTTGGGAAACCATGGGCATGACCCTACAGTCGGCCTATTAGTGGGCGCCCCATCCCAAACCCTAGCAGGGTCGTAGCCTATAAATAGGGGGTGCTATTCATTGTAAAGGATTGATCGATGGATGGAGGAATAAAGAGAAGCAAGACGCCCCCCTATATCTCTGTGTTCAATCTCTTATTCTGTTCTTGTTGTTCATGCATTGTTCTTACGATTCTACGCTTGTCTACGAGGTAATCGCTCGGACTGGACTCGCCAGCGACGGTTTCTCAACACGTTATCAGCACGATCGACTCTCCTCGCATCGAAAAGGTAACCGTCGATGAACGACACTCGTAGATTGAATTGTTTTCTAGATTGCATTCAATTCTGCAAATTTGGCTTTCTAGATTGGTTTCCTACGGTGCAAATCCGCTCTAATTTACCGCGAGCCGATTTGAAGTCGCCGGCCAAGCCGATCGGTGGATTGCATGAAAGAGTAGATGATGATTGTACCGTAGGTAGTATATGCAATCGCATGAAAGACATCATGTGCACGGCGCCGCCTGCAAGCGGCTGTCACTACCTCCGCGACACGTTACCGGTCGGCATAGTCCGCCATCACGTATCGCCACGGAGGCAACGACAGTGCCACACCGCTAGCACGCGGTAAGCACGCACATGACGGCATGAAGCCGCGACTCGGTTGCAATCTTGTACTACATTACATCGCATTGCATTGCATACATATGGATGAATAAACGACACTTGAAAAACGGCGCGGGTTCGAAGAACCACGTGACGGCCGCACACCGTCGGTCGCCGCCTCGAGCCGCGCCGCGGAACCCCTTGCCGCTTATAGCGCGCGCGCCGCACCTTGAAGCCGCGTCGCGAGCCTTGTTCGCCATAGCGGCGCGGCCGCGCCGGGAACCTCTGCGCGACCCGCTTGAGCTGGAACCACCGTGGGCGCCGTTGTCGGACCGCCATGCGCGGCGCCCCTTCGCACGAAGCCGCACCGCTGCCGCGTCGCGCGCCTTGTAGGCCGCCGCGCCGCCACACCGAACGGTCGCCCCGCACTGCGCGCCGCTGCACCGGCCGCAACGCTTGGAGCCGCCCCCGCATGACCATCTGAAGTCACCGGTATGCATGGCCGCCGGCCCCATCCATCGCGCAGCATCTCCCGCATGAAGCACCTGTGCGCCCGCCAAAGTTGCCCCTTGCGCCGCCGGCTTGAGGCTAGTTGGAGGAACCCTATAATCCCCAATCCTTTTCTTTTTTTGAGCCTGCCAAGCAAGAGGCCGAAGTGGTTGGCCAAGCAATGGGCTAAAAAGGGCAACCGGGCCTTATGAAGAAATCAGGCCATGAAAGGCCCGTACGAAAAAAAGGGAAGAAAAGGGCCACCATGAAAGGCCCATACGGGAAAGAAAAAAAAAGGGAAAGAAAAAAAAGGAAATTCTAAATTTTGCAAAAAGACCCTCGAACAATATGAAAATTACGAAGAAATTTACGCGGGCGTGGAACTTTTGCAAAAAGAACCCTCGTGATTCTGAAAATTACAAGGAAGTTTCACTGGTAATGAAATTTTGCGAAACCCCCCCCGGAATTGGGAAATTTACGGGATTATGTATATTCTTGCAGAATAACCCATCAAAAATTTGATAATTACACGAATTTTCTCTCAGAACTGAGATTTCATGTTTTAACCCTTTGGAATTGCAGAATTCACCGAAAATACCTTTTCCAGTAGAAAAGAGCCTCGGGAATCCAATTTTGAATCGATTTTTGCATTTGAAGCATGTTTATTTTTGTTATTATTATTTCTATGTAATTTATTTATTGTATTTACTGTTTTGATTATCTGTGATTATTTATATTACTTTTAATCACTGGAAATAACAGTAAATCATGAAAAAACGCATAGAAAAATATGGGATCACGAACCGGAAGTTCGAAGAGCATTATGAGATTTTTGCAACCATCTTACGCAAATTACCAGCAGTAATCTTATGAATTTTGGCATGAATATGAAGATGACTGGCATCTCGAATCAGGAATTCGGAGAACTGACCCAGCATGGCCAGAATTTGTACAGAATTTGTATCAGTCTTCAATTTTGTGGTAATGTAATCACAGATGAGCAGAAGATTGAGAAGACTCTATCTACCTTTCACTCGAATGCGGTACAATCCGCACGCAACTATCGTCAAGACGGCTACATGGAGTATGCCGAATTAACTGACATTATGCAAGTTGCGTAAACTCAAGATGATGTTCCAAGGCAGAACTATATCTCATAACCACCTAATAGCAATATTGGTCATGAAGCCAATGCTAGTAGCTACAAGGTGATGAATCCTCTCACGAAAGAGAGGAGCAAGAAGGGTATGTTATGGGTCGCATATTATTGATGCTTTTCAGTCTAAGAAAAAGGGCAAATGATAGCATGAGGCACACCTCGCCATTGCAGGCATAGAGGATTCACATCCATTAGTTGCACATTATGGATGTGGATAGCCCAGTAGCAGGCCCCATCACCACTCCTTTGGACATCGCAGTGGCCGCAGCCGCAGTTTCCCAAGAGGAGAAGATCGCCATAGAGCAGATTGAAGCAAAAGTTCCTGAATACTTCGCCGATTCGATCTAGTGCACGCATTGCACTTGGATCTTTTATAGAAACTTGCAGTTTGTAATTAAAGCAGAACTTTGAATTATTGAATAATGGTTGCAAGCTCTAGGAGAGAAAATCATTAAATTCTTATTATGAGTCCTGCAAGACTTATTTTCCCGTCTTTATAATAGCAAGTTACGTTCTGATATCTGAAGTATTTTATTTATGTGTTGCTTGCTTTCTTCTACATATTAATAAAGTACATTGTATTAGAACGCGTGTGACGCCCTATGGAGGAAGTGTGCTTAGCAGGTAGCGGCACAATGAATACCATCCTGAGAGAAATGGAGTTTTTTCCAGTCGATCAACAAGAATGCTGGTAGTCTTACGACAGTCGCAGGCAGCGATACTTGTATAATAGGCTCAGGAAGGGCCATAATTATACTTCCAATGGGCAAAACTTTGGTCATTGAAGAAGACTTGTTGTACCCAGAATCGACTAGAATTCTCAAGAATGTTTGCGCTAACAGTTTCCACGTAGAGACTGAAGAAGAATATGGTACAGAATACCTGTTCATTACAAAGCGTGAAGAAAGTAAAAAAAAAAATAGCATTAGAAGGTCTTCCTTCATATGAAACTGGGCTATACTACACTAATATTAAGGCACCTGCAGCCTATATTGCCTTGAAAACCGTATTTGGAAGCTCTGAACTTATCTATCTCTGGCATGATAGATTATGCCGCCTAGGTCTTAGGATAATGAGAGATATAATTAACAATTCAGAGGGACATAATATGAATATAAAGAATTTTCCGAATCAGGAAGATTTTGTGTGCCCTGTATGTGCCACCGGGAAATTAATTATTAGACCTTTTGCTCAAAGCGAAGGATGAAGTCTCGCATTCTGGACCGTATCGAGGAGACATTTGCGGTCCTATACACTCGTAAGGGTCATTTAGGTATTTTATGGTGCTCATCGATGCTTCCTCGGAATGGTCGCACGTATGTTTATTGTCTACGAGAAATCATGCTTTTGCAAAGCTAAATCTCGCAGATAAATAACAATTGAAAAATAATTTCCCTGATGATCATGTAAAGTCCACCTGAATGGACAACGCCGGAGAATTTACTTTGAAAGCATTTGATGATTATTGCATGAAAATGGGAATTAAAAGTTGAGCATTCTGTACCGCATGTCCGCATCCAGAATGGACTAGCAGAACTTTGAAGAAAGTTACCAACTACATGTTGGGGACACGCAGTCTTGCTCGCAGCAGTTCTCATCATTTTTAGACCGTCGGCCTATAACATCCATCTACCTATGCAACTAGCGTATGGGTCAGCACCGAAAACTTCTCATCTTCACAGGTTTGGTTGCAAGGGTTATATACTTATACCACCATCGCAGCGAACTGCATTGGGTCTTCTCCGAAAGTCTAGGATATACTTTGGTTATGATACAACATCCATAATCAAGTATTTGGAACCTATAACTGGAGTTTTGCATAATGCCCAATTCGCTGATAGTACATTAGATGAGATTAGTTTCCCACCATTAGGGGGAGGAAATCAACCCTTGATAATAATATCGGGAAATAATTGAAGTCTAGAAGAGAATTAAAATCCAGAAGATAATTGAAATCTATGCATATGACCCGAGCACTAGTGAAGCAAATAGAGAAGTCCAGAAGATAATTGCAGTCCAGAAGATAATTGAATTGAAGTCTAGAAGACAATTGAAGTCCAGAAGATAATTGATTTGCAAGTATTAGCGAATCAACTGCCAGACTACTTTAGTGATTTGAAGAGCGTGAATAAGTAGCATTTGCCTGCAAGCAATGCACCGAAGAGGGTTGAAATACCATTGAAGGTATCCCTAATCCCGTCCAGAGGCCTCAGAATAAAATGACGAGAACTCCGATCCCTCGAATCCGAAGTAACCGGGGACGCCTGGTGAAAAAGGATAAGAAGGACTTGACACAGCCGATCACCAAAGTACCCTAGAACTAGAAGGGGAGCCAGTTGAGACCTGACATCGGTATGGAACCTTCAGAAAAGGTATACCAGAACTGAACATCCCCATGAAGGGAGACATCAGTATGGATGTGTGCGCACACATCGAAGCTGAAAAACTAAAGGGACTTGCCCCGCAATTGGAAGCAGCGGTGAGCAATAGAAGCATTAAAAGAATCGCCCCTTGAAGAAATAGCTATAAACTTTATGACCTCGGGAGAATCTTTGAATATGACAACAGCCAATGTCGACATTTACTTTGCAAAGAAACTTGCCACAATCATCAATCTTGATTCAGAGCCTGCATCGCTCGCTGAATGAAAGGAAATATCAGATTGAGAAGATTGAGAGAAGGCAATAGAAACTGAATTATTCTCTCCGAATAAAAGAAAGATGTTTGGGCATGTAATCCGCACGCCTCCCCTTGTGCACCCTGTAGGGTATAAGTGGGTATTTGTTCGAAAGAGAAATGAAAAGAAGCAAGGCTCGTTGAACAAGGTTTCACTGGACATCCAAAAAATGATTATGAAGAAACTCATTCTCCGGTCATGGGTGGAACTCCCTTTTAAATATTTATCTCAATGGCAGTGAACTTGAAGTTAGAAGTGAAATTGATGGATGGGGTATCAGCATACCTTTATGAAATATTGGATTCAGACATTTATATAAAGATACCTGAATGTATCACTGTCCCGAATCAAAACAGAGCAAATAGAAATATGTACAGTGTGAAACTCAGAAAGTCATTGTACGAACTTAATCAATCAGGCAGAATGTGGTATAATCGCTTGAAGCGACTTTTATGCAAGAAAGACTACACAAACAATGAGAATAATCTCTGTGTATTTATACGATGATCCCAGAATGGATTTTGTATAATATCAGTGTATGAAGAAGATCTGAATATCATCGGAACCCTGAAGGATATTAAGAAAGTAAGCTCTTACCTGAAGTCGGAGTTCGAAACGAAAGATTTGGGTGAAAACCAAATATTGCCTAGGCTTGCAGTTTGGGCATACCCCTGAAGGGATATTAGTACATCAGTCAACCTACACTCAGAAGGTGTTAGAAAGGTTAGACTTTGAAAAGGCATACCCTTTGAAAGTGTCAATGGTCGGGAGATCTTTGCAGCAAGACAAAGACTCATACAGACCTAAAGAAGAGGGGGAGAAAGTCCTGGGACTGGAATTCCCACACTTAAGTGCAATAGAAGCACTAATGTATTTAGCAAACTGTACTAGAACGGATATTGTATTTGCCAGGAACCTACTATCAAGGTATAGTGCAGAACCTACCAAAGGCATTGGCAGGGAATAAAGGATATCTTCCGATACTTTTAAGGAAGCAAAGAACTTAGTCTGTTCTACAGAAAGAACAAAGACTTAACTATGAATGACAATGCAGATAACGGGTACTTGTAGGACCCGCATACAACTAAATAGCAAACAAGCTATGTATTCCTATATGGTGGAACCGTAATTCCGTAAAATCGTCTAAGTAGAGTCTTGTACTGACTTCGACGAATCACTCGGAAATAATATCATTGTACGAGGCCTCACGAGAATGTGCTTAGCTTCGGCGGATGATTCACCACATCCAGCAGTCATGTGGATTGAATGCCGCACTAACCCCCACTATTATCTATGAAGATAAATGCAGCTTGTGTTGCACAAGTACAGATGAGTTATATGGAGAATCCTCTTGCAAAAGTATATCAACCCCAAGTTCTTCTATGCTCATGAATTGCAAAAGATGAACGTATTTAAAGCACTGCATACTAAGTCATGTGAGAATCTTGCAGATTTATTCACTAAGTCACTTCCAGCGTCTAACTTTGAAAGATGCATATGTGGATTGGAATGATGAGACTTAGAGAAGTGCAGAATTTAGGGGGAGAACCTTCATGAACTCATTATTAAATCTTGATCATGAAGATCGAGTACCCAAAGAATAAATCCAGTAGATTAAATGAAATTGGGTGGATTGTACTCTTTTTCCCTTCACGAGTTTTCCTGAAGTTTCTCGACTAAGATTTTTAATGAGGCAATTCGTGCATCACAGCAGAACGTGTATCATGTACTCTTTCTCCAAATTTTTCCCACTGGGTTTTTATGGAGTTTTGACGAGCCATGGACATGAAGGATGGGTGCCCAAGGGGGAGTGTTGGGAAACCATGGGCCTGACCCTGCAGTCGGCCCATTAGTGGGCGCCCCATCCCAAACCCTAGCAGGGTCGTAGCCTATAAATAAGGGTACTATTCATTGTAAAGGATTGATTGATGGATGAAGGAATAAAGAGAAGCAAGGCGTCCCCATATATCTCTGTGTTCAATCTCTTATTTTGTTCTTGTTGTTCATGCATTGTTCTTACGATTCTACGCTTGTCTACAAGGTAATCGCTCGGACTGGACTCGCCAGCGACGGTTTCTCAACAATCTCCATATTTGAACTTGTGTTTATTTCTTTGATTTGATCTTTATCAACATGTTCTTATTCTTCTCTCGATCCTTCTCGATATTGTTGCCATATGCACGCTTTTAGTTCCCAATCTGGGATTGGTGATGGGATGAGAACGTTTTCTTTTTAAATTGGGATGGATGGACGTGATGAATAAGGATAATATAGTTCGAATCCTCTAGCATGTTGATTTCTTTAATTACAATAGGTTCCTAATATTCATCTGACAAAATCTGGATTCACCATAATCGACGGTTTAGATCTTTTTCTTTTTAATATGTTTTTTCAACTAATATCTGATTAATCTCCACCATTATAATCTGGACCACCAAAACTCGATGGCGTCGATTTTTCTCTTTTTACTCCAATTAACGTGGCAATTTCTAGACATTGATATTGGGATCCTGATCGTGGAAAGATCGGATAAACAAGCGCAAAAAGATTGCACTTCGGGGCTCCACAAACTCGCATGCACTCTCGCGCGGCTGTGTAGGTTTGTGGTGATCTAGCTCGTCAATGCCTTTGGAAGAAGAAAAATTGTAAGGACATGGAGATTTCCATGTCATGCCTCCTTCGAGGATTCATATCTTCCACGGTGGAGTTCATGTATATGCTCGCATTTTGGATTAACCACCGTGGAAAAATAGGAATGGTAGGGGTAGTTTTTTATTCTTGATCGGAACCTTCATTTTGAAGGAAGAGATGTGTTCATGTACAGATGCGGAGATGCCTCTATGATAAAATGCGACGGGTTTTGCTTCAGTAGACCTCTTTAAAAAAACTTTGCGAATCTTCAAGCAGAAGTTCATGTCATGCATCAGAGCTCTCTTTGTGTGGGTGGGCTTTTTGAAGATACAAAAGAACTAACTTTTTTAGGGCAAATTTTTTTTACCCTTTGTGTGTGCGTATAGAGTAAGGTATGTGTAGGCCTGCTAATTAGAAAAATACTGAACATGATTGGTTCACATGTAGATGACACTAACGAAACGGCTTTGGAAGGATTTTTATAACTTTCGAGCTTATGCATTCCAAACTACATGTTCGTAGTAGACATGTTCAAATGCCAGGTCGGGTTGGGCTTTGGGCTGGGCCTGAAAAGTCTGGTCTTGAATGGGTAGGCCCGAGCCCAGCCTGGTCTGAAAAATGTATTTTCCATTAAGTAATAATATTTTAATTCTTTTTTGAAATAAAAATTAATATTGAATTTATTTTGAGAATTAAAAATAGTTTTTTATTATTTTAATTGTATTTTATTGGGCTTCAGGCTGGAATTCAAGTCCCGAGCCCGGCCCAGGTCATGCTCAGGTCGAGCCACTCGTGAACAGGTCTAGTTTGTAGCAATGGAAACTCAGGTGCTCCAAAGATTAATCAATCATACATATGATTACCACCTATGAGCAATGCTTTAACATATAATATTAAGATCGGAAATTATTTGCGTACCAGTTTTCCATCGTATGCGCATATGACAAAAAACATCACGAGGCTGCGGACGGCTACCTGGCGAAGCGTCGAGGTTGAAGTCACGGCCGGAGGAGGAGGCGCATGGCCGGAGGAGCAGGCGCGGTGAGGCTCGTGGCCGGAGAGCACCGAGGCGAGCGAAGGCGTGGCGGATTGGCTCATGAGAGCAGTTGTGGCCAGAGGCAACGCCAAATCCGAGCAGATCGAGCTCGATCTGGCCATGTATGACGACGACAAGCCAGTCGACAAGCTCGGATTAGGCCGCCAACGATGAGGTCAAGCTCGAGGAGGATGGATCCCGTGGTGGCGAACCAGCCTGACGAAGAGAGAGAGAGAGAGAGAGAGTGAGTGAAGGGGAGAGAGCCTCTGGAAACGAGCCAGGCTTGCCAAAGCTCGTTTCAGCAATTGGCTCGGCTCGGCTCGTTTTGAGCACGAGCCAGGAGAGCAGCTCGGCTCGGCTCAGCTCGAAAAGCGGCTCGAGCCGGCTCGCAATCCCTTGTGAGCCCGGAACAGGAACTGTCATGAACTAGCAAAAGGAGTTTCTGCTCTAGCTATCTTCGTCGAAAAGCATGAACTCTTGTGCATCTGAAGAAGAACATCACATCATCCACATGGCACATACAAAACATCAATCGTAATTCACATTTCACAAACCAAAAACATCATCCACAACCACATTTACGAAACTGATATCTATGAAACCCAATAACCCAACCCAAGATCCCAAGAACATCATCCTCCCTTCTCCAACGCAGGACCACTAGGGATTCGCCGCCGCCGGATGTGGAAGTGGAAGATGACCTCGGTGGAGCCGAGCTCGAGGACGTCGGTGCCGACGGGGAGGCAGACCATGGTGCGGACTGCGAAGGCCGAACCGGCGAAGGTGTAGGCCTGGACCGCCTGGTGCGCGCGGTCGCATGGCGCGTTGGAGAGGGCCTCCTCCTCAACGGACTCGTCGAGGCAGCGCACCAGCGCCGGAGCCGGAGCCCGAAGATGAGGGAGTTGAGCCCTAGAGGAGGCGACGGCGGGGAGGAGGCCCTTGTTGGAATTAAGACGGGCTAGGTCCAATTTTAATTCTAATTAATTCCTGGAAAATCTCAAAGGCCCATGTGCACATGCTAAAACTGTTTAGTCCCATATGGAGAGTTGAATTGAAGTTACACCACTTTAAAAGGTGGAACGTGGTAGCCCTCTTGTGGAATTGGAGAGAGCTAATACACGCACGCGCTCGCTCGCTCGCCTTGCCACGCCTCGTCGAGCCGTGTCGTGCCGTGCGTGCATGCATGCGTGTGTGTGCGCGCGCAGGTGTGTCGGGTGCGGGCGTGTTTTTCTTTATCTATTTGAAAATTGAAACGCACCGACTCGTAGTAAATGGTATTAACGAACGGCTGACAGTAACGGTGCGGTTACTAGTAAATAATGGTTGCGGGTACTATTGAGTAATGGCTGCAGATTACTAGTGAATAATGGCTGCAGTTACTATTGAGTAATGGCCGCAGTTAACACTGTTCTGGCCTCTTCGTTTTTGCTATTAAGAAGAACAGAGCACTGGTTCTGCAACTGATCTCCATACGAAAGACTTAGACAGTACTCTACGTTTTTGTTGTTGTCTCTGACGATCTCCATCCCGGTGAGGCGCGTGTACGGTCGCACCGGGAGAGCAGCCTCCGGAACCTTCGTCTTTGAAGGCTTGCACGAGCGAGGACGAATAAGATTTTTGAAGAGCGTTGGCGCGACTGCTCGCTGCTTCTTCTTTATCCGATTTTCTGCTACGTCTACATCAACTGCACGACTACTACCACGATATCCACTACGCCATGACAAACGACGATGCTACTGGATTTGGAGTTCCTGCTGCTGCTTGTTCTACTGGATTTGGGTATGGCTATCTCGCACTTATTTGTTGGTTAGCCTTATTATCTGTTGTTACCAAGAACATTGAGATAGGTATGCTAGTTTTTGTCCTTTTGGATCTTAGTATGGCTATAGTGTTCTTGTTTACTTGCTTTGTGAAAATGACTAGAGTAATTTTCATGATTTATCTATCATACTTTTGGATTAAAGTAATTCGAAAAATATTTATATATTTAACAGCCCTTGCTGGCTGCTACTCCCCATGGGAAGGTGGGGAGGTCGGCGAAGGGCCGAAGCTCGGAGGCCATGAAGGGGAGGAGGGAGAGCCCGGAGGGCGGAGGCCATGAAGAGGAGGGGGGAGGGGGAGGGGTGGAATGAACCGTGGAACGGGGGGGGGGGCGCGCGATGGGAGAATGGGGATCGGGAGATTCGGGAGGGAGGATTGGGTTGGGTTGGGGGGGGGGGATTGGGTTGGGGCCTTGGGGGAGACTTATCCTCTTGGGTGGGGTGGCGCTGGCGCACCGGTGCTTCGCCTGCACGAGCCAAAAAGCTCGCGAGCTGGCTTGCGAGTGGCTCGAGCTCGGCCCGAATTTTCTCCGAGCTGGAAGGTGGGCTCGACTCGATCGAAAATTCATGAGCCCGAGCAGGCTCACGAGCCTCGAGCTATTTTTTCAGCCCTCCACACGTGCATCGTACGCGTGTAGGATGAACAAAAAATTCTTCTCAAATGCTATTCGATTACCACATGTGGCGGACCATTTGCTGCAAAATTTTTCTTTCTTTTGTGAAAACTCACCTGCTTCACCGTCATAAAAAGAATCACAGTAGCCAACTTTACTTCTAATTGTTCCACCCATAGTTACCTACTTCCATTTCTTTCCTTGCTCCTCTCCTTTTCTCTACTTTATTGACAAGCACCAGTATAGAAAGATCAAAGATAGATTTCATTTGATCTTCGCACAGATAAATTTAGCTCTCCCCCAACAGGTTGCTCACATGTTCCCCACCAGAAAGTTCAACTGGAAGTTTCTTCGGAGCCATCCTTTTGGGACAAAAGCCAGCAGAGAAGGGAGATGAGGAGCATCATTGCTTCCATGGCATCAGGTTACAATATCATGAATCCCATGGGACTTCCTGTACTATCATCTCTTTCTTTTGCTTTTCTCCTTTTATCATAATAGCAATAGTGATATGGTACTAATAACTAATCATAGAACAACATGCCAACATCAGAATTCTGAATACAGCAAGGGAGCAAAGGATCATTTTGCCATGAGTTTGTAGAGTGCGGATTAAAGCTTTAAGAGATCCTGTGCTGCACCTGCAAGCATAACACGGATACATTAATGTCTTTAGGATTTCTGAGATTGGAAGTTTGGTAGGTGAACTGTTTGAAGAATTCCTCATCTTTGCCGCCCTAGCTACAGAGACTTCCATGCACGATTATTTCCAATGCTGTACTCATCAGAAATCAGAATTAATATCTTGTGGTCATGATCCATGACATGTTCAAACCATAGGAGAGTGAGCCTGGGGCGATCACTTGGCACCCTGAAACTGAAAGTACTATAGTTGATTAAAATCAAAGTACTCCGTTCAACCTCTTTGACAAAGAAATTTAAGAAACAAGAACCTTAATTAATATGTGCTAGATTACATATATACTCCATAGTCTAGCACATCATCAGCTAGCACTGCAGGACCGGCCAGGACCACAGGGTCATGACCGATCGACTGAAGCCTGAAGCACACCTGCAAACTTTGTGACTTGGTGTCCTGTCCTTGAGTGCACAGAGGCATCTGCCACTGCCAATTGAAAGCAACTGATTAATCATGTGTGCAGCGGTGGTTGAACCGTTAATCTGCTACCGCCTACTAGTACATAGACTTGTGCCCAGAGGCATCCGACTTAATTAACTTTAACTTTACTTTCTTCTTCTTCTTCTTCTTCTTCTTCTTTTGGTTTCTGAAGTTAAGGTGGCTACTACTTCACATGCCGTACTACAACAACCTGAACGAATAGTTCATGTGGTCCATGCGATATGCGTATGTGCGACGCTTGTGCTGCATGCGAGCGTGCGTGTACATACACATGCATGCCTGCCTCTGCCTGCATGTGCGCAGAAAGGCGCCGAACGAGTGATCAAGTGAAGAACTTTTGCACTGTAAAATGCATTTGATCTCCCTGACATGATACGAGTGTACCAAATTAATCAGGAGGAGCAGCCACATGCACGTGCCAAGTGGGCACGCACGGGAGAGGCAGTAGTTTGATCAAGCCATGAGCTTCTCACAGCGCCATCGGGGGTGTCAAATATCTGAAGGAGAAATAACAACAGTGTTCACTGACCCTTTCTTCTTCCTCGTCCTTGCCATCAACTCATCACTTGTTTGTGAGCCCAAACAAGGCCTGGCCCAACGCGAACAGTGCGAGTTGGGCTCTGGCCCAATTTGGGTTAAAACGGGCTGAATGCTTCAAACACGTGTAAATGGGCTATCGTATTGGGCTTCTCATTTAAGATTCCCTCTCATGGGATTTTACTTTCTCAGTGCCTCACTTCAGTCTCACTCAGCTGACAGGGGCGAAATGTTGAGCTCATGACAGAATCAAAAGAAAAACTTCTCGGCTCATTCTTCATCAGACAATAGCCAGAAACATTTCAGTGGCATAGATCATTCAGTTTAGTAGCAAAAAACAACCCTACAGCTTAGCTGAAGCTCAACGGTTTAGACTACTTAATTATTGGTAAACAAGAGAGGTTATATAAGTTAGAATCAGCAGCCTGTGAATTGATTATATCTAGCCAATAATCCAAAAAGAAAAGAAAAGAAAACTTATGCGGAAGCCACTCTCTCTCTCTCTCTCTCCACATCCCATTTTACATTCTACACTGCAAGTTCGGATGCGGTTCCTGAAAACAACTTGCTAGGAAGAATATTCAGAACCTTTGCTCGCTCGCTTGCTTCGCTCTGCCCTAAATCAAATGGCCACATGCCCCATCCTGAAAAGTCATTGCTTAGTAAATTCCCAATCAGTATACTATGGTTAGCTTAGCACACAAGCTTTTGTCAATTTGGAGCTGGAGCTGGAGCTGCATGTGTACTTGCACACATGCACGGATGGCCTTCTCATGAGAGTACCTGTACCACATGACAGGCATGTGCTCCCCCCTTACTGCCAATTATATACCCCAGTCAATACAAACAGTGGCCACAAGGGAGATTAGTTAGTTAGTTAATGACTAATTTATGGTGGATCTCAAATCTCAATCCCATGCTCAATCTAGCTAGCTAGGGAGATCATCTACCCATAGTCTAGGTAGTACTATTTAGACGGGTTAATTAATGGTTTTGTAGATCTTAAGGCACTGTTTGCAATGTGGGCATTTTCTTATAATCATGTAGGAATTGGAAGTGGTTCTTGAATTCGTGTAAAATCACTATGAAATTCTACGCTTAATTATGAAGAGAGGTCGCATTGCTTATGTACTATTAGCCTTCAGTTTCGTCAATAACTGTATAGATCTCAAGGTCAACTTAATTGATCATGGCAGGGTTAGTTAATTATCTAGCTACTTGGCTGCCATAGCATGTGAGTGGCACGTTAAGAATTTAACAACTTGTAGGCCGTGGTCACTTCACTCCGTATAAACAACTCGGAAAGTTTCTGAAGTAGTAGATCGGAAGGATCATGCTGATCTTGACTTTGAAGTCGGTTGCTTATCCCTAAAGCATCGTACATCCATATCTCCAAATCTCCAACCAAAGCTACCCAATTTGACACTATTTCTTATAAGAGAAAAACTACATAGTTAAACCCTACCCAATGGACACTTGACTTTGACTATTGCCCATCATTTTAACTAATTCTCAAATGGCTCTAATACGTAGTATATTGAGGTTAATTGTGATCTAATAATATTGATAATGGTCTGTGATATAATAATTGTAATACTGAAATATCAAAAGCCAAAAGCTCGGCTAGTGGCGGTAGGTCCGCTTAGCCCGCCCGTGCTCGAGCCCCCGGCTCGGCACCGGGTGTCTCACAAGACTGTGCTAGCACAGTGAGGTAAGGGTTATACTGGAACACAGTGGCTAGGGGAGTTTTAGGCTCCTAGCCCATCATGGTTTGAGCACTGCTCCTGTGAACGTCTTGCAGAGTAAAGTGCTTCTTCTTCTTTAATGCAATCCGGATGAGATTAAATTCAGGACCTCAAAAAAAACCAAAAGCGCTAATGAAAGGCGCAAGTCGAGATTATATACCAATTGCGCAGGATATACCACCAGTTACCTTTAAATTAAACCGTCAAAATGGTGTGTAACTACCGAAGAAAAACATCATCATGAATCCATGATTACTGCTCTCAACTGTTGCTGGGCATGAGGAAAGCAGCTCAATAATTCCCCAGCTGTGCTAGCTAGCCTTGCTGGTTTAGGCCACTAATTGCCATGTACCGTCTGCCTACTCATGGCATGTGGGGCCACCCTTCATCCTCCTCTTTGCTTCTCTCACCTATGGACAAGGCCCCACCTGTCTGTGCCCCACACCAAGGACAGGACCCGGATCCTCTGCAGCAATCTAGAGGGACATTGTTGGTATAGTATTAGAGCATGTACAATGGGCTTATATCAGCCGTCTATAGCATGTACCACATAGAATTTTTGCTGACGTGGATGAAAGAGAATGAAGAGAGAGAATATTGCTGTCTACAATCCTGCAGCCGACTATAGCACCAGAATCAAGAAAAGCATTAAAGATTGTGTGTTGTCTACAATCATATAGCCGACTATATCACTACGACCCATTGTATAAGCTGTCTTTAGTGCTGTCTATAGATGACATGGAGAGTTGTTATAGACAGCAGCTGTCTGTACCATTGTACATGCCCTTATGAGTCTGCAATAGGATTTAATGCAGAACACTGCAGTATATTTACTGTAGCACAGTGCACAATTTTATAATAGATTAAAATATCATTGTAGCGTTGGTACTGTAGCACTAAATATGGGTGCTAGATTCCGATTTGATGGTTAATAGATGATCATAATGTAGAGGATAAACAGTCTTCCAATGCAGATGATCCCATTCCACTGTAGCAAGACTAGCGAGGGATGTTTTGGCCTCTACTCTCATGTCCAATCTTGACAGGATACCTGTTCCAATCAAGTATTTTCCCCATTTCCCAATCAAATATGCTATGTTGGCATAAAGTCAAGTTTTTGACTTATTTATCATGTTTTTAAAAACAAAATAGTAAAAACAGCTATCAAAAAATAAAATAGCAAAATTGACACCTCTACCATACGAAAACACCGTGGTAGGGGACTGCCGCGCACCCAAAGCACGTTAGGACACGTGGTGATCTCCCAACCGGCACACGGCACCTGCCGCAGACTGGGTTAGCGGTAGGTGACCTGCCGCGGTCTGGGTGCGTGACAAGGGTGTTATTTTTGCCATTTCGTCTTCAAAGTTCAAAATGTGCTAGCTAGCAGTGGTATTTTCATTTTGGGCCAAAGGTAGAATTACTCAAATACCCTCAAATCAATGCATAAACTATAAGTACTGTGCTTAGCAAACACTTGGCCTTCCCTGTCCAAAAGAAAGCCAAAAGCAGTCCTGTCGACTCATGCGCCTACCAGCAACGTCCAGCACAGTGTGAAGAACCAACACACAAATTAAAGGAGGAGAGCACGCAAGCAGTGCCATGACAAACACTTGCCACAGCAAAGTGAATGAAAGCTCCCATTGCACGAACCAAACCAACCATCCGGCCATTGACACGCTCCATCATCTGAGAACTGACACCCAGCTTGCATGATGAGTCTGCACGTACGTTCTACAGTCCTTAGATTAGCCCCTTGCATCCATGTCGATCACCTCATCACATGGCCAAAACACGGCTTTGTTTGGGCTCGTTTAACCGCATCGTGTGTGTGTGGGGATGGTGTGCATCCCCAGCATTGGTCGGGAGTTAGACGAGATGGCAGGCACCGATCGAGCATCGGAGCATGCGCGTCGTATCATCGAGCCGTCGTGATCAGAGCGGCAGGTTTACGAGCCGACCGAACGTTAGTGGCCGGGGGCCAGGTCAGGGCACATGGCGTCCCAGGCTGATCACGTACGCATGGGAGCTATCGATGAAGCCATGGAGGGAAGGCATGGCCGGTCGGCCGGCCGGCGATGCGTAGGATGGCATGTCATGTGCCACTTCGAGTTGTACGTACAAAAGGACCTTTGCCCATGCATGTCTTAACACTGCATGCATTGCACCCTAGGTTTTCGGCGATCGAGCTAATTATTTCGCCACTGGTGCACAAACTTCCGCGGCAAGTGTCGTCCCGAGATCCGAGCATGGTTCACAATTTCAGTGAAATCTTGGACATTTCGTTGCCCTTCGAAAGAAAAATGGTTTTGTTCAAAAAAATTTGTTTTGTTTGAATTTTGAGAGTTAAAGAAAGTAAAAACAGTGAATAATCCACAAAAATGAAGATAGCCAAGTGGTATGCCATATCCGCGTGGTCCCAATGACATTGGTTCGAATCTCTATCTAGTCTTTTTTTAAAAGAAATATTTATATTTTAAAATTCAAATTTGATCAAACCGTTTGAACGAAATTCATCCGAAATTTCTACATTTCGCTGCCAACCGAAAAAAAAATACAAACCAAAATATTTTTCCCTGGATCTGATAGCCTGTTTGGAATGACAGAATTTCATATAAATTTAGTCTTTCGAAACCCATAAATTCATAAAAAAAAAAACTTTCATAAAAATTCCCGCGTTCTAAACGCGCTTACCCCGGCTGGGTGGGTACGTAGGTTCAGCTACGTACGTGCGAACTCGATCTGACGAGAACGCCTGCAAAGAATCCAAGCTCGAGGGGTCGCCAGGTTTTGAGGATTCTGCCTGCCTGCCGCGACCCCGCAAGCCATGGTGGCGCACACGCACGCGCAACGTGCATGGATGTGGCACGCACGTGGAAGTGCTCCCTTGCCCCCCTCGTCCTCCTCTCCCCAACCTTATCCTCCAGCTTCTCCCTCTGGCTCACCCATTGGGGGCAACCTACGGCTATAGATGCCCGTGCAAGGTGAATGCACACCCGGCAACAGCAATATTGGTTTGGGGGCAAAGCAAAGCAAAACAAAACAACATCGTATAGGGAGGAGAAATGATGGAAGAACTGATTTGTCTGCATGGTTGGTTCTGATTGTAACGGCTTAGATTCGTACCCTAGTTTTAGTACATGTTCCTTCTTCTTATTATTAGTTTGTGGCTTTAGCGCCGAGCTATGTCTGATGGATAGCTGCGTGTGTGTGTGTGTGTTTCTTTAAGTTGTACAGTAACTTACATGTTACTCTCTTCAGTTCGTAAAAACGAGTCGTTTTGGAATACGAATTGGTCAAACTTTGGGAACTCTGTCTATCGATATCTTTATAAATATTTAGATTAGATACATGAAAAATCGTATGTGTAGATTCGTCTCGAAAAACACTTACATAATATTATAGTTTTATTAGGTTTTACAGATATATTACAATAATAATTAACGGTCAAAATTGCATTTTGAAGACCGTATCGATATCCAAAACAACTTGTTTTTGTGAAGTAGCTTGTTAGGCTTTATCTGTTTGCAATTATGTGAGTTTTAGGCTCAAACATGGTAGTTTGGTTGTAAAACAAAAATCAACATCATATATAACTTTTTTTAGAAATACTTCGAGTTAAGATATGGACGTGTCTGTATAACGACTTGCCCAATCATTACACAGTGTATGCATTATCTTGTTCTACAATTATGCTCCTTGAACATTCCTTAGGTGTATACGGTGTACTTTTGTCTCATTTAATCATATTAACGTATAACCATATTAAAACATGCATATACGGCTGGCGCTGAGAGGCTTGTTGGTTTGGATCATCTCGGGCTGTTTCTGAGCGCAATAGTACAATAATACGTACAAGAAGAGTACAATTGTACAAAGCCACGAACCTGAAAAAAGAACCCACAAACTAATTAAATCCTCTCTCTTTTTTCTGGAATATTTTCTTGATGGTACGTGCAAGTACATATGTTGCTCAATTATTCCAGGACTCTCTTGCAGCCTCCCCAAAATTATGGCTCTAATAAGCGCCACATGCGCTACCATGTGATCGCGATGCAAAATTGCAATAATGCACAATTTCCTGGTAATTGCTTGCTGAAATGCACACGGAGGAGGAGGAACAGGATGGATTATCATTAATCCAATATGTACAGGCGTACAGCCGAATGAGCGATCGACAGATTCGTCTTCCATTATCCAAATATTAACAATAATATACGAATAAAAACTGTATTTTCTAAATCATATTTCCAGGTGTTAGTTCGAAGCTATAGGCAGCTGCGGGTGCATGCAGTACCTGTCACCTGCTAGATAGATTCTCCGAAGAAATTGTCACCCTGCAAGATCTTGCAACCTGTACCTGAAAAGAGTATTTATGTCAGGTTAGCCTGTTTGCAATTACAGGGCAGGTGGCTTACTTCAGCAGCTTGCGTTGTTCATATGTGTCGGTACACCTACTACTGACAGGCCGAGATGGTTGGTAATCACTAATTAACAATGGCTGTCAAAATCAGAGGGAATCTCGTGTTAAAGAACAAGGGTTATTCTGGAAATTGGTGGTGCCCTTTCTTTGATTTCAACCATGCAGAAGTTTAGATCGCTGGTTGGTGTCTATTGAGACTAGAAGTAGGAGAAGCGTGCCATGGCAGTGTCGTTTCTTCTCTTTTAAGGAATATGCAATGATACGCCACTAGTAGTCAAGACTCAAGAATGCCAAAGATTAAAGGTATAATAGAGAATTTTTGGGGGAGGAAATTACTGGAGCAGTAGCTAGGAATAGCATCACTCCTAACGATGCATGCTATGCTATGCATTTTATTTCTTTGCACACACTTTCTTGAGCACTTTGCTAATTTAGCAGTAGTACTAGTCAGTAGTCACTTGGCATGCCCTTCTAATTCGTGGATTCTTCCTTTTTCTAGCCCGTTCCCTAGGCCATTATATACACAGCCTACTCCAATTTGAGGATAAAACAAAAGAAAAGAAGCAAAAAAAAAGGAGGTGATGTGTGCTACCAATTCATGCAATTTTCAGATTTTTACAGAAAGTTCAGGGGATAACGTACTTCTACCTGCTAGAGATTACACTAGCTACTAGCTAGCGTACGTCGATCGATAATCATGCGTGGAAAGCTCAACAAATCATTTGCGCAACAATGCACTCCGTCCTTTGCTTCACGCCTTCCACTTTGCACATCCTTCTAAAGCCCTAAGATAGGTTTCTTTTTTCCCCATATCCCCAAGCCGTTATGTACTAGAATCTACATTCTACAACCACAAAAAAAAAATCGTTTCAAAAACACACACACACACACACACAAAAAGAAAAAGAAACACACACACTAGGTTTGTAGCAGAGGATTTCCATTTTCTGCAGATAAAAGAAGCCAACTATACGCTGCTTCAGCTATCTAGCTGATCTAGTTCCTGCATCGATCCATGCATGCATGTTCCTTCATCTCACAGTGCTGAAGAAAGTGACTGTGACTCTTGACAGAGCATCTGCATCCATCCCTGCATTTTGTGCATGCATGTACAATTGTACATATATACTAGTATGGCATGCATGCATGTATGCAACACTCCAGCTATGCTGCTAGCGACCCTGCCTAGGGCCAGAAAGCAACCGCAAGTCCAAGATTCAGACAGGGCAGGAGGCTTCCATTACCCCTCCTCCCCAAGAGTACACAGCCATGTCACTCTCAGCTGTTCGGTGCCTGCAGGCCAGCTTACACTTCACACCAAGAGAAATAGAGAGAGAAAATACAGTGTTCATGCAGCACTGCCGTTTGTTTCTCTGTGAATTATGCTGCAGAGTACATGATCTTTTGACCAATTTTTTTCAGAGATTTTTGGAGGACAAATGTGTTGCCATTGAGAGGTGCCTGTCGCTGTTGTTGGGATCCAATTCAATTGGATGAAGTAATGCACACGCCGAAAGGCCGAGAGAGTCTCTTGATCAGATTGATGCACTTGGCGTACCTGCCGTTGACCTGCATTATTAGCTTAGTACTCATCGAGTGCAGTATGGTAGCCCGTCGTCTTTGTTCTCCCTGTCATATGATTAAGAGGGGAAAAAACCGATTCCCTCGGAAAATGGAAGCAAAAATTTGCGACCTCATCCTTTAGTATTAGGTGTTGTTTGCATTTCAGTTGTATTGGTGCATAAGGCACACATTTTCATCGTTAGTTTCTCCAACACAGAAAGAGAAACAATCCGAGAGGGATCACATCATCTTAATATGGTACTACTATCGACGAAAATCAGCTACAATTTTCTTCACTCTCCCATTAAACGGTTCGAATGCCCTCGGAACGAACAGAGTAAATGTTCTTGTGTTCATTAACAGCGGCAAGTTTTATTTCGAATTTGGCCAGTCTGCCAAGAATATCAAATATCAAACCTTTGTGAAGGTAAAATTGGAGGGAAGGAAGAGATATTGCCCCCCACCCGTAGGACCGGGAGGTATGAACTCCATTAGTACGTAGAGATTCTTCTACCTAAACAATACCACAGCTGCGGGACCGAAAAGATGGCTAGATGGGTTGAACAGGAGCAGCTACTTTTTTTTTCACTACATCGGTGTTTAACTTTTTCTTCATCTCAATAGCTATGAAAACTATGAAGACCAGAGACACAAGAACAACGGAAGTCTTACGTTGAAATCAGAAAACCTCAAGGGCAAAACCTCCTGGCCGGTCTGATCGCCAAGGCTTGGCCAGTCTTATCGTAGGCTGGCTGGTTTGACAGCTGATGGCCGGTCTAACCATCGGCTACAGGGTCAGCAGCCCAAAGTGATCTCAAATTGATCTAATTTTTTTATTCCAGGGTCCAAATCTCCTCAGATTTCAAATACAGCTCGTCGAAGCCAAGGTTTTACGAATTTGTTAATCGAGGTCAAGAGGGCACGAAAACCAGACAAAATCAAACTTTATTCCAAAAACTTGCTCGTGGGTGAAAGATAGTCAAGATAACCCTAGATCAATTCCCACAAGTCCTAACAAACTAGAACACAACAAAAGGCCCAATCAAAACCCAAGGAATACAACAATCTCAAAGGCATTAAAGAGAGAGCAATAACAAGATAGAACTCATCTCGGGTCAAACTTGCTTGGATTGATTCAAAAGATTATTGGTTTACAACCACTCTACCATAGAGAACAAAAGCTCAACACTTGAGCACTCAATCAATCTATCGCTCTCAAACCCTAGCCTCCTCTATACCCCACTTTCCCCAAATCATAAATTAGGATTTCTTAGGCTTGAGTTGATTGGGGTGCAAATCCTGTACCGATCCTTTTTATAGTGGAGGTTAGGTCTATAGAAAAAGCTTTATCGGGCGTCCGTTAAGCCAACGCACAAATGGATTTACACTCACGTACAATTTTCAAAGCGGGTGATGAACCGGGTCTTCCGAATCTGTCTCTTCATGAACTCCGTCTTCTCTTGACCTAAACTGCCTCTTCTTGTGCCGCCTTGCACCGCGGTTTCTCCAAGGTCACTAACCCGGTATTTTGACAAAGATACCAAAATACCATTTCTCGATCCTTCTCCAAAGGTCGAGTTCAATCAACGTGAACCAGTCTCATGCTTCGTCACGCGTAGGTTCATCAATTTCCCTCTTTATATCGGCAAGTCTCTCTAATCCAGCTCCCACTAGAACCACCATGGCATTTGCATCGACCCCTAAGCCACTTGATGTAACTCGTTGCACCGAACTTCCTGTTCGATCATTCTTGCCCACCTTGCACCATGCTTAAGTCCAACCACTCCACCCGGCATACTCGATCGTTATGTACCTCAGCTCTCCTTGCCTAATCCCGATCATCCTCGCCGTTGACTGTAGTTGATTCCAAGCCATCTGCACAACAATAGACCAAAAAATTATTCTGGGCATAAGTTCTTCGCAACTTGACATACGCTAGCAAAAATATGCATCATGCAACACCTATGAATTGAATATCATGACTTTGGCCAATTCTAAAAAATTCACCGTCTTCTCGGCGCGTGAAACCTCTCTCGGTCGGCCGCATCGCGCTTGGCTGGGCCCGCCGCCGCCGATCGGCCGATCGGCTAGTCGATCGTCCCATCGGTCCGACAGCTTGACAAATGGTCGGTCGACCGCCGAATTTTCCCAAAGCACGGATCGCACTCTCTTGAAATTTCAAACTCTATCCTGTTTTTCCTCGAAACTCCATTTTCTAAAGGATCTAATGCAAACACATCACCTCACAACCCTACATAAGTGATTTTCGGTGTTTTCCAAAATTCCAACTTTTTTCAAATCGGTCGATCAGGCCGTCACTGTTGGCCGGTCATACCGTCACCCCAAGGCCGGTCATACCACCGTCCACTGGCTGGCCAGATCGACCAAAGGGCTGGTCAAACCGCCAAATACCTCGACACCATTGTCAATTGTTTAACACACTAAGATTAGGATCATCTACCCATGATCTCCGCACAACATTGAATTCAATGATTTTGAAACCACAGCGCTGGAAATCTCTTCAAATTTGGTGACCGGGATTTTTTTGCCCCGTTCATTACATCTTTATGTTGTATGCCATCCCAATTTTCATATCAAGTTTTACTTCGCTTGGTACGCACGGGAAAATAACGGTTTCTGCGCAAATGGTTAGAGCAGTAATCAAACTAACTAACCATGGTAACATTATCCCACATGTTACCAAATACACCGTCTTTGGACTTTGATAGATTACAAACGAGGGGCTAGCCAAACCAAAGTATTTGCCCCCTCTGTAGACAGATGCCGGAATCGGCCATGCATCTTTTCGCCCGTTGCCGATTCACCGGCATACTGTGGAACTCAATGGCCGACTAGCCCGGATATGCACCACTCAAACTAGTACATTGGATTGCCAGTCACAGCATTGGCAACTGGTGGTCTCAAACAAATAGTTCTGCACTAATCCTAAGAATGGCGACGACGGCTACGGTGATCATCCTAACTATCTGGGAGATTTGAAAGGAACACAACGCGAGAATTTTCCAGAATAGGTCATCCACTCACCTGGACCTACTCACAAAGATCAAAAAGGAAAGTAGAGCCTGATCCCTCGCGGGGGGAAAGTGCTTGTAGCAGTTTGATTCCCTTTTAGTTAAATTAAAACCTTTGGGCGAGATCTTCGGCCTCACTTGTTATTCTGTTTCTTCTCTATTCATGCAATAGGCGGCTCTTCTACCTGTTTCCTTAAAAAAATCCACCGTAATTTGTTACTCAAAACCAAACAAGAATGAAAAGGCTAATGAATCTTGGATTAGCTTATGAGTCGATCCATGGTTCAGTCAGCCATATGGTTCTTAGAAGAGGGGCTGTATAAATCACTTAGCGTAAATGAACTTGGCCTTAACCTAAAAAAACTTGACCTTGGCGTTTATGATCTACTACTATTTACTAGAGAGAAACATGGTCATGGAGCTAGCTAGCTAGGGGTCCAACACCATTACACCAAACCATACAAATTACAACTAGCTAGCACTAAGCAGTAAGCAGCCATGCCTCCAGATCCACCTACACTGGTCCCGGGGCCCCAGCACACAGACAGGCGCCTCAATACGCATGTTCTCTAGTTTGTGTTTTTTGTTTGCTACCAGTTAAGTTTCTGGAAAAGGGGAGCTGAGCTGAGCTGGGCTGGGTGCAGTGCAGACTGCAGAGACTACTACGCTACAACTACACTTGCTTGCGTTTGCAGCAGATGCAGAGTTCGTTGCTGCAGAAAGTTATGGTACTGCTGCATCGATCGTCAGCCAGGAATAGAGTTTTTATTGTACTACCTGCATCTCTCTCGTCGGCGTGCGTCCCAAACCAAATCCCTCTCCTCTTCCTCGTCGTCTCCCTGACTCCCTGCCTCCTGCATCTGCATCTGTGGGTGACCTTGGGACTTGTGACAGCAACATGGACCACCGCCATGAGAGTGCTCACGGTCGCAGCCATCCTTCCTGATTGGCGTAAACAGTTTCACAGCAGCTAGCAGGAAGTCACTGCTCGGTAGTATGACAGAAAGTCACAGAAACTACACTAATTAGTAAGGGGGGAATTTAGTTTATTAACACAGTTATTTACTCTCAAACATATTTAGCTTAGTTCAGATGAAAGGTTTCTTGCACCATAGGTTCGAAAGGCAAAAATATGTAAGGAGAAAAGGAAAAAAACCGTCGACGGAACAAAGTTAGATTTTATTGGGACAGGTGTTGCACCGGGATTACTACATCTCTGGATTTGATTTTACACAAGCAGGTAGCCTAGCTTGCACCAAAGGCGAACCAGAACCACAAGATGTGCCCATTAACCCTGATGGACGGTTAACCGTTCTCACACTGCAGCCATTAAGCGGCGAGACTGCATTGTTAACGCTGGGTGACCTTTATCTTGAAGCCCACTAAAGTCTAATGACCGTGCATGTTACACACAACTAGCTAGCTGTGCCTCATAATGGTTCTGTCCAACACACTTCAGAGCTTAACCGATCCATCTCCAGATCCATTCTCTTTTGGGGTGCTAAAACACTATACGGCCTTTAACTTCAGACAAGATCCCAGATGCAGGCAGTAAAAGAGATCACAGATTCGCAGTGTTGGATGGCATTGGCAATCAACAGCAGCAGCAGCAGCAGTAATAGATATCAGGGGTTCAGAGTGCATGGAGAGAGTAAGTACTGATGTACTCCTACACTAGACATGCATGACTCCATGGCAAGCACAGACAGGTTCCTGGCTCTCCATCATGGCATAAATGCAGCGAGAATTTACCAGGTCGACTCCACCCTACAAGAGGAATCTATCCATCCATCAGATGAGATGGGCCTGGTAAATAGCCAGATAGGCGCTCTCACTGTCACACACGCGCGCATACATACAGTCATACAGATCCAGAGAGAGCTGAGAGAGGAGTCCATGACAGCAGATATTGCAATGAGCAGTGGTAGCATGTTGTACTCATACGTATGACGTATCCCATATGCGACCATACATGGCAACATCTCATGTAGGTATGATGTACTCGTACGGCTGTCATACGCGTGCGGACCAGGACCCGGCCGCGCCGGCCGGTCTTTCTCTCATCATTCTGGCAAAGTTTGGCCATGTCGACGAGCCGACCCTACCGCTGGGATGCAGATTCTCCGCCGTTCCAATAGCAATGGCAGATAACAACAGTACTCTGCCATTTCTTGATCGTCAGCCATCCGATCCAAAAAAACAAATCGGTTGCTGCATTAAAAGTGGTACGGTAACCCATATGCTACACTAGAACGCTAGAGTGAATGCTACAGTACCCATCGCATCCTGGCCATTAGTTTTTTATCCATTGGATTGGGTGAGAACGACAGATATGCATCCTCCATCCTCCCAATCAATTAAGTACCCCATGTGGCAAACCTCGAGCCACCTTTAGAGCGCAGCACACACGGCCGGGCCGACCGAGCCCGCTCGCCAACCGATGAGCTGTCGATCGAGCCAGACCGACCTAACATGCACAACAACAGCAGCAGCGACAGCAAATTCAGCATCATGAATTCATGATCCATGAATTCACCTCGTCTCACCACCCAACCAGGCAACCACACGTCCAGCTGCTAGCTATGCAGGAACGAGCAGTGCCGAACTCTGAAGCTGGACACGGTACGTACATACATGGGCGTGCCGTGCGCGGCGGTAGGCGGGCACGGTGGAGTTGGCATGTCAGGGAATTGAAGGCCGGCGCGGGCCGGTTCCTCCTCCCCTTGTTCCGTAAAACTCCTGTGCGCTGCTGCGATCTGACATGCATCACATGCGCGCGCGCCCGCCCGCCCGCCCGCGCGCACCCACACCCGCAATGATATGATCAGCCCTCACATGGCTGGCCTTGTGATGCAGCAGCGGGTGCAGGACCAGGGACACGCCTTGACCCACCCCAACACCCCATGCCGGTGCCCCCTCCTCCCTTATTTCAACCCCGTCACGCACGCACAGGCTGCTCGCCTCTTAAATCCACGAGCCCCCGACCCTTCCCTCCATCCTCACGAGGGCCTGCATGACACAGCGATGATAGCATTGCTCTGAAACTCACCCACACCCCAAAGAAAAAAGCAGAGAGAGGGAGGGAGAGAGCGAGGGAGAGTTCTGTGCAACTTCTATATCTGTACCTGCGTCTGCATCTATATGCAAGGGTAGATAGAAATATTGCTTCTTGCTTGTACTACTCCACATAGGTTCTTCTCTGGTTTGGAAGCTTCTCTTGCTCTGGTTGGTGCTGCACTGTGTGTGTGACCTGGCGTGGCCTGCTGGGGCTGTCGCTCGCACCTGAATGTGAGGTGGTGATCTTCTTGCGGTGCTTTCTTCGGTGTCTGACTGATCGGATTGGAGCCTGAAAGATGCCGGCGGCGGCGAGGATGCTCAACGCCTTCGCCGACGACATGCCGGAGTTCGACCGGCAAATGGGGTGCATGGCCGGCATATTCCAGATCTTCGACCGCCAGCGGATGCTCACCACGCGGCGCGGCGGCCGGCAGGCGCAGAAGAGGCTGCCTCCAGGTAACAAACAACTCATGTTCATTGGCCTCTGCACCTTTCTGCTCTGTTATGTTCAAACTGGGTTTCTAACATAATCATTTTTATTGATTACTGTTAAGGACTATTTCGGAGTTTTTCATCACACACTCTGAATTATTGTCTGCAACTCATTCTGCTATTGTTTACTCGCTATTAGAAAGTTAGGTTGTTTTTGGCAGAAAAATTTGCATCTTGTGTTCGTTGAAAATAAGTACTTTCAGACTATCATTCAAAGTTTGGTAAGATAGACATGCAGTTGGAAGGTTCAGTTAAAAAATGCCTTGGTTGGTAGAAACTGTCCAATAGTATAAACTGCTTTTGTTGAAGCATGGTAGATACTATATATTACCCAAAATGGAAGTTGGAAAATAAGTTGTTATCTTGAGAATGGCAAAACAGAATCCTGATTTTATTTCAACTTTTCTTGTACCGACGAGAAAAAGGCAAAGGCTTACAGAAGTAGCAGTGGAATTGTAAACAGTGAAAACAGACCGCTTATAGTAATTGTGATCATAAAAGCATTTCCTTGAGAATGTACTATGACAGCACATGACTACTTTTAGCACTACATGAACAAGGCATTGACATAATGACAGCCAATGATGTGGATTTGGGTACCCGGAAGTGGCATGAGGATAACTATTTGCACTGACTCAAGAGGACAGCTGAACAGTTTGTTATTAAACTTCGTTTATGTAATGAAACTGAAGAGGACGGCTGAACATTTGATTTTTAAAATTTCCATTCTTGTAATGATAGATTAACTTAAGAGGATAGCTTAACAATTAATTATGAAATTTTGCTAAAGAAAACGCCACGTTTTGACCCCTCAAATCCATCCATGTTGTTCATTATCAGCATGATGTGATGAGTTGTTCTACTTTCTCGGTTTAGATTTTTGGCAACAATTCCAATATCCTATTTTTTTCCTGCAGGCCGTACTCTTCCAAAAAACAGCAGCAATGTTCCAGTGCAAAGCTCAAGCACCTCAAAGATCATTCTGGTAATTCTCCTATCTGTACTAGCTCAAAAAAAAAGTCGGCAAAGCCATTCTATGCGCACCAGAAGTATATTTTGGACACATCAAGAAAGGGCTTTTAACCTATGAATTGCTTTTGCAGGAGAAAACATTCAGCAAAAGCATGACCGAGAACAGTAGCCTTTCAATAGAGTCATCAAGAGCTTCTTGTTCTTCCTCTTCGTGCTCATCCTTCTCGTCACTTGATGGCAACAAATCTGTCCAGCAGGAGCTTCCGTACAGCAATGAGGAGCTCTTTGTGCAGAGACCACTGAAGAGCTCACCAAGTCTGAAGGGCGCTGACATAGAAACCAAGTCTGTACAACCAAACGTCGGTTTCAGAGACATAGTGAAGGATTCCATCAACCGAGACTCCGGAGGCCTTACTGTAAAGACCTCGGTGAAGGAGCCAAGGAGAAGTGGGCAGTACAAAGACTCACCGAGGCCATTGCTGCTCTCCAAATCAATGGATGGGACCTACGTCATCGGCATCGATAGGAGCACCAAGGTCCCTGCCAATGTTGTCGAATCCAGCAGGCGTTTCCAGGAGCAGTCACGCTTCTCATGTGATGATCGACGACTCCTGCGTCCGGCCGAAACCCAAGAAAACAAGAAGCCTTCCACAAGGCCCAAAGAGCTTCCTAGACTGTCCTTGGACAGTAGGAAAGAAACTCTGAGCCCAAGTTCACGTCTGACGAACTTCAGTTACAAGAGAACTGATGACAATCTCCTGGATACTTTGAAGCCTCAGGAGTCTCCGAGCCACAGGCGGGCCAACAGTGTCATTGCCAAGCTCATGGGGTTGGAAGAAGCACCAAATGCTACAGGGATGCTAATTTCTGATAGCTACGAGCCTGCAAGATCACCAAGACCAGCACAAACCACTCAGAACGAGCGTCCATCACGTTCGCCCAGAAGCACATGCCAAGATCCCTGTGCGTCGCTGCCGAAGAACGAGTCTTCAGTACTGAAAACCAAGCCTTCTCCAAGAATTCTCACCGAAGCAGCTCCTTGGAGGCAGCAGGAGAGAGGTGCCACCAACAGCAAGGCTTCGCAATGTCGAGATTCTGAACTGAGGCCAAGGACTGCGTCTTTGTATGCTGACATAGAGAGAAGGCTTGGGGGGCTCGAGTTCTTGGAATGCAACAAGGACTTCAGAGCTCTCAGAATTCTGGGTGCATTGCATGCAAAGGATGCTAAGCGCGAGAACGACGGCAATGCTGAATCAGTACCTGTTCAGCAGGCAGGAGATGCTCTAACCACCAGTTACAGAAACTTCCAGTCTCCCATTGTAGTCATGAAGCCAGCAAGAACCACCGAGAAGCCGGGGGTTTCACTTGCTTCAGTTGCTCCCCTTGCAGGGCTCAGAAGCCTCAGGAAGCTGCAGCCCAGAGATTCATCTTTCACTGGCAAGAATGAAACCAGGAAAAATGAGAAGATACATTCTCCCATTTCAAGAGGTCAATCCAAGTCTGACGAACTTGTCAGCAGTGCAAGCTCACCGAGGCCTACAGGCTCATTAAGCCCCAGATTGGTGCAGAGGAAGGCGGAGTCGGAAAGGCGGTCTCTTCCACCGGTCTCACCAAAGTCTCCAAGCAAGAAGTCCAATGAAGCAGCCTCCCCAAGAGGAAGAACAAGATCCAAGCCTTCTCAAGTGAAGAGCCACCGTGACAATGAGGTCTTGCAGAGTCCGGGAAGCAGAATCTGCTTGGCGAAGCATGTCGATGTCAGTATAATGGATTGTCAAAAGCCTCTGGTTGTCAGCTCGTCGTTCGTTCAGCCAAGCTACGTTGCTGCAACACCAAGTCACAAGGTACACAAAAATAAACAACCATATATGAAAGAAAACGGCTAATTCTACATAATTTTCCATGTGCTCGTTGTTTATCACTAATTAGTGAAAACTCTCATGTTTTCAGGGCCCTTCTTCATTTCTGGGATCAATTCATTTACTGGAGAACGTCCCAAGCCCTGTATCTGTCCTCGACACATCCTTCTATCATAAAAGGATATCAGATTCGTTCAAAGGTGAGAAGTTGATCTACCAGTTAATTTTTCTGCATTACATTGCATATGGTAACCAACTGCAAGAACAATAGTAATAGATCCTACTGTTTGGTCTCATTCAATTCAGAAGCCCATAGTGTCATTCAAAGGACAAGCATAGCTAGCTGTAAGTGTGCTGATGACGCTAGTGACAGATAATCTGCAATAAAAGCTACCGGGTAGCTCGTGGTCCTGCGATTGGGAGGAACCACAGCAGATTGACAGTTGCAGCTAGATGTGCTGGTGCTGAACAGTGCTACGTTTGCAAGCCCCACATGTTGCACTTGCTTATGCAGCAGCGTGATGTGTCTTTTGGTGTGTACGCGTTGCTAGTATAGATGTGCCCACCAGTGCCCCGCTCTACAAATACACCTAGTGTGTATGATTCAATGGATGCTGTAGATAGATAGTGATTTCATATCGATTCAATGGATCCTGTAGATAGATAGTGATTTCATATCTCCTGTCTGATACATGTTTTTTTCAGTTGTGTTGTCTGATAGCAAATTCCGTATTTCTGTCTGGTACATTATTTTATTCTGCAGTTGTATTAAGCACCGGTTTCTGAATATATGTAAGTTGTATTAAGCACCGGTTTCTGAATATATGTATATCCTTTTTCTGCTTGTTCAGATGGCGAGACACATACTTCAGACGAGTGCTGGAACCCAAACAGCCTGCCTGACACGCCCCAGTCTAAGACAAGCAGTGAAGCCAGCCAGATCAAACCAGAAAATTTGGAAGCCCTCATCCAGAAGCTTGAGCAATTGCAATCAATGAATGATGAAGCTGCAAACACGAAAGATCACCAGTATATCTACGAGATACTCTTAGCATCTGGTCTTCTGAACAAAGAACTAAGCTTCACAGCAATGCCTGGCCAAATCTGGCCATCCAGTTGCCCGATCAATCCGGAGCTCTTCCTCATTCTTGAACAAACAAAGCCACACTTTATTTCAACGACTCAAGCTGTTATTGGAGCTAAGAAAAATTCTAAGCCTAAGACAGAAAAGCTTCACCGAAGACTTGTATTCGATCTGGTAAACGAAATTATAACTCAGAAGATGAATATCTATAGCTCTGCAAGTCAATCGGCGAAGTTTCTTCGATCAAGGAAGTTAAGTGGGTGCCGACTTTTCAAGGACTTGTGCACAGAGGTTGACAGGCTCCAATCTGAGAGCTCGGCAGTAAAATGCTCTGAAGAGGATGAGGATGAAAACATGCTGTTAGCTGAGGATGCACTGCATGGAATGAAAGATTGGACGAGCTTTGACGGTGAGCTACAAGGCATGGTTTTGGATATCGAAAGATCCATCTTCAAGGACCTTATCGACGAGGTCATAGGCAGCAAGGCTAGTCAAAACATGCAAGTTGGACAATGGAAGCTGCGTAGGCAGCTGTCTTTCAGTAGTATAAACTGAATATGCTTGGCAGTAGTTGTTTCCGTTAGGAAGCTTAGCCACTAGTAAATGTAACCTTTTGTATTTTGCTGAAGACTAAACTATAGAAATATAAATGTTCATCAACACTAGTCTCACTGCCATTGACAGAAGAATAAGCTAGCATTGAATATCTGCAATACTCTTTAATAGATGTTCTTTGATTGGATGGCTTGTTCTTGATTGCAGAGGCTGTTGTTTGCTTCATGAGATACAGTCACCTGAAGCAATAGTTTTAACCAATCTGCATCTGTCTTAGATAACAAGGGACCATTTGGCTTCTGCATGGCGGGAACATCCCACACTGTTGTAGACAACAAGATGTTTCCTGCCAGATTGGTGATAAGTCCCACTTGAAGTTCTAACCTCTCTCTCTCTCTCTCTATATATATATATATATATATGCTACAACAGGCAACAGTCCTAACCCGACATTCGCTCAAGGATAGTGTCACTAAAACCAATCATTAACTCCTCGGCTCCTCGCCTGGCTGTAAATTGAAATTTTGATTCAGTGCATTGTACGAATATAACATCCAAAGATTGCAACGGAGGGTCTGTACAGGCAAATCACATCTCTACTCAGCTTAACCATTTGGCTTCTGCATGGCAGGAACATCCCACACTGTTGTAGACAACAAGATGTTTCCTGCCAGATTGGTGATAAGTCCCACTTGAAGTTCTAACCCTATATATATATATGCTACAACAGGCAACAGTCCTAACCCAACATTCGCTCAAGGATAGTGTCACTTAAACCAATCATTAACTCCTCGGCTCCTCGCCTGGCTGTAATTGAAATTGATTCAGTTCATTGTACGAGTATAACATCCAAAGATTGCAACGGAGGGTCTGTACAGACAAATCACATCTCTACTCGGCATAACGACATGTTAAATTCTCGATGAGAGAACTGTGCTCGAGTCAGTGCCAGATCATTCAGGCCACCGAAACGCGACACGGGACGCAAATTGGCAACAGAGGAATGAAGAGGATGTTGTAAAATCAGCGGTTTTAGCAAATATTCAGAAATAATTCCAGCAACAATTGTTACAATTAAAACATATTTCTAGCAGCATTTAAATGACAAAAATAACATAAAAGCATGTATTATCTTCATATCATTTAAACAAGGTAAAATACTGAAAAGATAGAACTTGACAACAAAAGAAATCAGCATAATGCTCATATTTAATTTGATTGTTGTTGCTCTCAGATGTTGGGCTACACAAGATAATATCTTGGTCTTCTCACCACTAATGTCTATACTCTTCACAAATTAGATATGACAATCAAAAATCAGATTTTGAGTTCTAAAGAATGCTTTACTAATATGTCAAAATTTGATCTCATAAACAGCAAGTTACACTTTCAGTTAACTGAGGATTGATTTTGCTTAACAGTGCAAGAACTCACAAAATCAATACTTTAGCATTTCAATCAACAGAGAAGTAAATGACTAACAGAGCTAAAGCATCACAAATTGCAGCAAGTAATCCTACGGCTGACAGAAGACCAACAAGGTCACAGAACAGAGAATCAAACCAATTCAATAGACACAATGCATCTGAACCTACTGAAAGTAACAGAGCCGAAAGCTAGAGATAAACTGACAACAGTAAGCAACACAATTAGAGCTCAAATCTTAATTAACTATCAATTCAATTTCAGTATATGCCGATTATCTCATTGAGCATTTAAACCAAGCCCACAGTATCACTAAGCAATATCTCCCAGTATTAGTACATCACATATGCCAAGTGATGCACAAAATGGAAAGCCAGAAAACTCACGAAGCGGATGACACCATGGTTATCAAGGCGGTAAGGCGAGGCGACCCACCCCCTCACACCTTTTAAGCGCTAAGGCGTGAGGCGAGGCGATGCCTTACACACTCTCAAGGCGCTATAGGCAGAGGAAGATCCAGAGGTATGGAAGAAGAAGAGCAGTGTGGAAGAAGAAGAGCAGAACAAAAGAGAAGAGAAAGCAAAAAAGAAAAAGAAAAAAACTAACCTTAGTCCAGCAGCCCATCACGCATTCCGACCCAAGCCCAAGCTGTGCACGCGTGAGGACCTCAACCCTCTGTATATCAAAGCCTAAAGACTAATGAGTGAGATTCTCCTCTCTTTCGCACCCCCGGCGGCGCATCCTCTTCTCCTCTTCCATCCTCCTCCCATTCCCTACCCCGGCGGCGATGCAGATCCTCGCCCTTCCTGTCCTCCTCCCCTTCCCTACCCCGGTGGCGGCGCAGATCTTCGCCCTTCCCGTCCTCCTCCCCTTCCCTACCCCGGCGGCACAGATCCTCGCCGAGAGCTCTCCCCTCCGAGGGGGAGGTTGGGAGGGAGGGGGAGGCCTCCCCTGCTCCCCCGACGCACCGCGAGGCCTCCCCTGCCCCCCCGACGCGCCGTCGGGCGTCCCTTGCTCCCCCCTCTTGCCCGGCTCCGGCTCCCCGATGTCGCTCCGAGGTCTCTCCCGCCCGGATCTGGTGCATGGGGCCTCCTCTGCTCCACCTCACGCCCGGATCTGGCTCTCCAACGCCACACGGGCGACGGCAAGGCGACGAGCGACGCCTTGGCCTCCAGCGGCATCTTACCGCTTAGGCGATCCTTAGGCGTCGCCTAAGCGACGCCTTAATTACCATGGATGGCACTCGAAGCCACCGAGTAGAACTCGACAAACACATGAATTGCGCTGTATCAGAAAACCAATCGCCCCGCTGTGCCGCGAATACCAGACGAGGTTGACGGAGATACAATGCCAACTTCACAAACCAGGACACACCAGTGTGTGAAGACGAGATACAGGGGATGCCGCACAAGAACCACAATGCACCAGTCGAATGCACTCAAGGTGTATCAATCACCAAAACCGAAGGCTCCTTCCACCTCAAGGTCAAGCTAGAGCCTACTAACACGGGCTCCAATTGCGCAAGTGCCAGATTCCCCACCGAACACCCATAGAGGAAAGGGCACACAAAGGAAATCGGTGGGATGTGTACAGAAGAAGATCAGGAGCTCACCACCAACGGCGTAGGGTTAACCACGGCGGTGCAAGAGCTCCAAATCCCCCCAAAACCGAAGCCAAAATCGAAGAGGAAGAAGAAGCACTCAAAAGGGGAACTCATTGTATTTCGGGTGAAGAAAGGAGCTGCCGGACACCTTAAGAAGAGGAGAGGAGGAGTGGGCGACGCGGTTGCAGTCAACGGTCTGCGCCGAAGTGCACGAGCCGCTAGCGCCTCTTGCACCGTCGCCCGAGAGGACCACGCCGCACGCGCGAGTGAGAATAGGGCTTGAGCTGAGTCTCCAGCCTTATCCTCTCCCTCCTCTCTCACCAATAACTGGGCCTCGCCACCCTTTCCTTTTCTTTTCCTTTCCATTTTCTTCTTTTCTCTAATTGAGAAATTACCAAAATAGCCCTAAAATAATAACAGTCCCCACCAATTTATCAATTTGATAAAAGATGCTTAAAATCTTGTTTAATATATAGCTGTTCGACGATAGGTACCTTTCGGGTTTGAACTCAAAGCCTAGCAACAAGGACTACGACTCTGCACAGACGAATGAGGACTTCGCCTTGATCCAATTGCCTTGGTGTGAGAATTTTCGCCCAAATTACATTCTGTACTGGGCAGCTTGCCCTTTTCCCTCTCGGGTTGGGATGTTACGGTTATGTCCCCGTATCTAGCTCATGAGTAATTAAGAAAGTACACCCTTATCTTCCTTTGATCGCGACCTCACGATCATACTGAAGTAGGTAAATTCTTCAGGGAATCCTGTAGGACGATTCCCGATGCCATATAGGTATCGAATTCATTAAGAGCTATTGCTCAACCTCCCATACAGAAATAACACTGCAACTAATGGGACCCTTAGATGTGCTCTCTAATCCCACACAGTTTGTTGTCCTAGAGCCTAATTCACGGGATCTCTGATCTACTAGGATAGGTTACCACCAATGTGGACCTTTACAAGGGTACAAGCCCCATTCCTTTTGACGCTACGAAGATGGGCCTTCCGCGCCAATCCTTTGGTAAAAGGATGTGCCAAGTTCCTTTTAGACTGGATGTATTCCACAGAAATAACACCCGTCTCTCTGGCATGCCATACCAACTTAAGTCGTCTCTTTATATGTTTTGCGGACTTCATATTGTCCTTCATACTCTTCGCCTTAACCAAAATGGTTTGGTTATCGCAGTAGGTTAAAATAGCTGGAATTGGCTTTTCCAGCACAGGTAGGTCAGAAAGAAGTTCTCTAATCCATTCCGCCTCTACAGTCGTTGAGTCAAGAGCTACCAACTTAGCCTCCATGGTGGATCGTGAAAGGATAGTTTGTTTAGAAGACTTCCACGAAACAGCCCTACCTGCTAGAGTGAAAATATAGCCAAATATTGCCACTCGTAGCCTTCATGCCATCTGAGTCACTAATCCCGTTAGAATCACTGAATCCTTCTAAGACTGTCGGATGACCAGAATAATGTATTTTCAAATTTGTGGTCCCCTTCAGGTACCTAAATACCCTCTCTAGTGCTATCCAATGATCATCTCCTTGATTGCCCGTATAACGACTCAATCTGTTACAGCATATGAGATGTCTGGTCTCGTTGCACTAGTTAGATACATTAAGGATCTAATTATTTGAGAATATTTAAACTGATCTTTTCCATGTCCAGTGTTTTTATGTAGCTTAACATTTGGATCATAGGGTGTGGCTACTGACTTACAGTCTCTAAACCAAAATCTGGTTAGGACCTTGTCTACATAATAGGATTGTGAAAGAATAATCTCATTCTTATCCTTTATCAGCTTGATGTTTAAGATAACATCAGTTTCACCTAAATCTTTCATATCAAAATTTTGGGAGAGGGAAGACTTTGTTTTATTGATTGCATCCATGTTAGTCCCAAAAAACAATATGTCATCCACGTAAAGACACAGAATGACACCTTCGCCCCCACTAAATCGATTGTAGACACATTTATCAGCTTCGTTTACACAAAGGCCGACCGATGTTATAGTACTATCAAATTTCTCATGCCATTGCTAGGGAGCTTGCTTTAGACCATACAAGAATTTAATCAATCGACATACTATGTTCTCTTGCCCTTCAACCACAAAACCATCGGACTACTGCATATAAATCTCCTCATCCAATTCTTTATTTAGGAAAACGGTCTTTACATCCATTTGATGTACTTGGAGTTTGTATGCGGCAGCTAATGCTAAAAGCACTCGAATTGTGGGTAAACGAGCCACATGAGTATGTGTCAAAATAGTCTTCACCCTCTTTTTGCGTGAAACCCTTAGCCACTAAACGGGCATTGTACTTTTCTATAGTACCATCAGGTCTACGATTTGTTTTCAAGATCCATTTGCAACTCATTGGCTTGTATTCAGATGGGAGCTCTGTAACCTCCTATGTTCCGTAGCTATGATGGAATCCATCTCGCTACAGACTGCCTCCTTCCGGTAATCTACATCCGGGGATGCGTATGCCTTTAAAAAGGTTAGTGGTTCATCATCCACAACATAGGTGACATAGTCATCGCCAAGAGACTTTTCAATCCTCTGCCTCTTACTCCCCCTCAACTCCAATTCTGGAGCGGTGTTATCCACACTAGGAAGGAAGAATAGAGTGTTCATCTGAACCATTAGGGTCAATGACATCATTTGGTCTCATAGGGAACACATGTTCAAATAACGTCGCATTATGAGATTCCATCATTATATTTGTAGCGATGTCACTCACCTCGGATTTGACCACTCAAAATCTATAAGCCGTACTATTTTTAGCATACCCTAAAAAGACATAATCAACAATCTTAGGACCAACTTTTCTTTTCTTCGGTAACAACAATGCGGTTGCAGCCAACGGCTGGCGCCAAAGCGCACGGGCTACCAGCACCTCCTGCGCCGCTGCTCGAGAGCACCACGCCGCACGCGCGAGTGAGAATAGGGCTGGAGCTGAGTCTCCAGCCTTATCCTCTCCCTCCTCTCTCTCACCAACAGGTGGGCCCTACCACCCTTTTCTTTTCTTTTCTATTTTCTTCTTTTCTTTAATTGAGAAATTACCAAAATAGCCCTCAAATAACAACACAGGAGATGATATATGCATTTTCCTGGGAGTGACAGAACGACACGTACCTCCAGCCCGAGACCGGCATATATACATGTCACCTTTCCGAACTGTATGCACACAGTGAGCAGGCGGGGCGGAGATCGCGATTCGCGATGATCCACCACGGGACAAAACCAATCCGACGAAACTAGAGGCCTAGAGCCTCGGGCCTCCAGCGCACGACGGCAACATTTCCTTCGGCCCTGCGCTGTAAAGATTTCAACGTCACTGTTAAACCGTCAGAGGTTCATCAGCCCAAGCATGTAAAACTGCAACGGCATTGCGTGCAGCGAGTTTGCATCATTGTGGTGGATGGACAGACCTGGGCCTGGGAAGGGAAGACGCCTTCCCGGCACATGGCATGCCGGCGCTGCCCGCACTCCGCTTGGGATTCGTTCAACCGGCGTCCCATGAGCGGGTCGTCGGAAACAGGAGCCGGCACTGATCGATCGGTGGGCACGCCGTCCTGGCAACCGGCAAGAGATCCTGGGTTCTCGGCGCATGCGGTACCGGATCATACCAGAATGCCAGATGCCGCGTATGTAGGTCCAGGCGCTCGCGCACCTCGTGAGCATTCCGTCGAACACGCGGTGGGCGTGGCACTGGCACGGTGGCACAGGTAAGCGTCTAGGCACCGGACGGTGCTAGGTATCGCCCACGAATCGCACTACGCGGGTAGGCATCTAGGCGGCAGCACCCAACTTCCGCTGCTGCATTCATAGCCCATGAATCGCAGCAACGATGGTAACCCGCCTGGTATGGTACGCTGGGCTGGACCGAACGGCAGAGCATTCGCGGGCCAAGCTGTGCTCCGTTCGGCCCTCGCAACTGCAAGTCCGCAACCGAAAGCCGCGCGGCTGCGGTTTCAACCCGCACACGCGAGCCGCCCGCGCCCGGAGTTGGAGGTATCGTCTTCGTCTTGTCGACAACGGTGGAGCAGCGATCGGCAAAGGGAGGTTGGCTCAGATAATGGTATTGGAGCACAAGGTGGTCGGCAAGTAACTTCGTTGGTTTCCATCACCGTTGATCACCTGGTTATCACTTGTTGACAAGCACCATTGGTCCCAAGGATCACCAACGGAATCACCTGTTGAACTTGGAGCCTTCACTGATTTGGAGACAGCATGTAGGCACCGGCTCACCCAGGATTAAATATTAGATATAGCGATGCCGCTTCCTCGTCGGACACCGTCTCGCAGCACACCACTAGGGTTTAGTTGCTCGGTTTTCGCTTGACGGCTCGCATTGCGTTGAACTTTTTTGTTCAACTAAACTCTTTTTTAGAGAACAAGTGCTCAATGAACTAGTAAAATGAATCCTTTTGGAATATTTAAACATCCTAGACACATTAGACACTCATATTACTCCATGTACACGTTTTTATGGTTCTAATGAAATTTGTGATCATGCTTTAGAATGATTGCTTAGTATAAATTCTAAAAGAACAATTGAGGAGCCGAGGCATGTTCTCATTAGACAAAGAACATGAGGTAAATTATGAATACATGTATCTCATCAGACAATTGAGGAGCTCGGTTAGCTGATCTAGCCCTCCTCATGACCTCGCTTGCTGCCTCTTGGTAGCAGCGTCACCACGCCACTCCGCCCCCGCGCGGCGCGCCCGCTCGGCCGCTCATCACGGGCCATGGCCTACACCGGCCACCGAACAGAGCCGCCCACCTCGCACCGCCCACGCTGCCCCTTGCCGGCCCAGGAGCAGAGGCACATAGCCCAACTGCACTAGTGCTAGGGAGCAGCTGAGCAGGCAGCAGCGCCGCCTCCACATCGTCGATCGGTGCGGCGTCGCCTAGGGCTGGGAGTAGAGCCGCCTGTGCCCTGCGCCGTCACGCACCCAGCCACGGAGCCGCCAACCGCCCACCGGCCCATGCCACACAACCTGCCCGTCGTGGTGCCACCCACGTCCCGCCTTAGTACCTCAGTGGCCTCACCGCCTGCGCGACCGCGCCCACGCTCCGTCACTCGCGCCTCGCGGCCTCGCCTCACCCACACCTACGCGACTGTGCCCCGCGCTCGTTGCCTCACCCCGCCTGGCCGCCTGCATTCCGCCGCCGCCTACTTGCCTAGTGGTAGACAGCTAGGGTTGGGCGACACTACGATGCGAGAGAGAGTGGGGAATTGGGAGAGAGACGGGGAGAGAGTGGAGAATTGGGCAAAAGAGAGTGGCGCACTGGCGCTGGCGCATTTCGTTAACTCGGTTGGGCTAGGTGGGCGGGCCCAGCCGCACAGGAAGTGAGCCAGTGAGGAACAAGGGCTGAGGCTCCAGGCTCGAGCGACGCTGCGACGGAGGTCACGAAGCTCTCTTCTCAGACGCTGGCGTAGGTGGGTTTCCGGCGTCCGGACCGAAGCAAGCTCCGGCGGATGCCAAAGCTTGCCATAATGGCAGGTCCGCCCTGCAAGGTTCACAAGTTTCTTAGATTAAAAAATACAAGAAAACACAGCCCCTGCATGGCTGCTGGCTCCATCTATACTTGCTGAAATTTTGCACTCAAACAGCAGTCACCAGCAGTGGTATACAACTTGCATATGACAAAGAAGGAACAAGGTATTGCATTAAGCATTAATATCAGTGACAACACCACTCAAAGGGCAAGGATTAAGACGAATCATGCTACAGATAACATGGATTTTCTGAAAGTAGAAATACAGTGTCAAAACTGGATTCTCCAAGTAACCTTCAAGTCTCAGGCATTTTGGTAGTGGTGCAGCTTGTATAACAAAACTTTTCCACCAGCATGTCCAACAGACAAAAACCCGCTGCCTGGACTGAAGTCCAAGCACCGCGGATAGTGAAGGCTGAACCGAGGCCCTGGCCAGTTTTGGAACACACTGAAGGACGGGACATGCACAAGCCTCATCCCGTTCCTCTCCCTTCCTGAGCTTATCGCCAAAATCTGGGCATCGTGATTGAACTTCATTTCACCAGTCTCAGTCGTAAGGTTTTCAATTGTCTTCAGTGGCTTCCTCTTCCCGCCGAGAAACTCATCCCTCTTATACACATTCACGATGCCACTGGAGGATCCTGTGGCAAAAAAAGAGCTGTCCCGTGAGGTGCAAAGCGAAATGCCTGTCAGGGAACCATCATCAGTAGCCTTGTGGATACACTTCCTTGTTCTAAGATCCCAGTGGTAAACATGGCCATCCCCACCACTGCTTAGGAGCTGGTTCCCACCGTCCACAAAAGCCAATGAGCGCACACTTCCATTCATCTTGAGGGTTCCAATGAGCTGCTTTGTTTTGGAAGAAATCAAAAGAATGTACCCCTCATTACCAACGAACGCAATGGTTCTTGAATCAGGTGATATCTCAAAGTTTTCCAGGCTTTTCTCCTCACGTCCTGTCAATGGTCCAATCTTACTAACAGCAGCGTTCACCAGATCAAATGAGTAAAAAAACTTCCTCCTGCCTGAAAGGATCACCTCAGAGCCATCAGGTAGAAAGGATGCCTTGTGAACCGGGCAGTCCTCGATAAATATGCTCTGGATCTTGGGGTTTCTCTTCCCGTCAATCTGGAAAAACCTCAAATGTTTGTCCAAACCAGCAGCAAGCATCAGCTGCCCATTCCTATGAAACTGGACAGAGTTGATAGGACCACTAGATGGTTCCTGAGCATTAGCATCAACAAGCCTCGAAAATTCTAACATGCCAGGTAAGAGCTTAGTAGTATCCTTGATAACAAGCTCAGCGTTATCCCGAAGAATATCGTCAACCCCACCCTCCTCATCAGATTCATCGTCTGACACCCCAGGAAGAGGAGCTTTCCGGTCCATATCAGCCCAGTCAGTGAAGGGGTTCAACTTGGCATGCTGACCACGCAATCTAGCCTCATACTCTTTGCCCGAGATCACACGCTCATCAGCCTCCTTTCTCAACTTCCTCAACCTTGCAACCTTCAAGATGTCCACCTCAGTCCTCTCCTCCTCGTCATCCACCCAAGCAGGCTTCCTCCCCCTGTTGCCCATCTCATCTTCCTCACCCTCACTGGCCAAGTCCTCCTCATAAACAGGCAAGTCAACCTCGCCATCACCAGCAGACTGATCCATGAAGAACAAAGGTGCATCCTGGTCAGGAGCAACAGCTGCGGCCGCAACACCAACCTCAGTGCCGAACTCAGGAGGCGCATAGAGGACACCAAACAACGAACTCTCCAGCTGCCTCATCTCCTCCTCCTCCTGGTTCTGCTTGGCCTCCAGCGCCTTAGCCTTCTTCTTCCTCCTCTCCTTATTGCGATTCTCCGACTTGGCCTCCTTCCCAACCTCTGCATCCTCAGCAATCGGAGAGCCAATGTCCTCATCATTATCATCGTCAGCTCCACTTTTCTCCAGGCGGCGCTTCTGGAGCACGTTCTGGGATATCAAGCTCATCTTGCCCGGAGAAACGGCCTGCCAAAACTATCAATAAATTAGACAAACCTAATCCCCATAAACGTATAGAGCTTCTACTGATTGCAAGGTAGGAGATACTGATGCTACTAAATATCAAGTCGCGGGCTTATACATTGGGTCCCCATCACATGGAAAATCCAAAACGAATTTTACTACACGAAGACAGCCTCTGGCGTCTACGGTGCACGGACGAACGCTACAGCAGTCGGTAGCAAGAATCGATATTTTTTCTCCCGAGAACAATCAAGAATCGATATCGCGACCAGCATATCAAAGCAAGGATGCCACGCATTCAAACGATTCTTGCTCGCGAATTGAACAAGAAGAAGTGTAATTGATAGAGGCGTACCGGGAGATACTAACGGCGGCGAAGCTCCGGTGGCCCGGTCGGCGGCTGCTCGGCGGGAGAGACTGGTGGGAGAGGCGAGGAGGCTCTAGGGTTTTAGAGTTGTCTCCGTCCACTCCGTGAATATATTGGCTGTTAATGGGCCGGAGAGCGTTGAGATTAACGGGCTAATCCGGCCCAGAAGTCACCATTTTTACCGGGCCCAGCCTGTCAGTGGCACACCAGCTATACACAGTACGGGAAACACAGAGGACTCGTACGTCGCAGCACGCCCGCACACCGAGCGTGGCACGGACGTGTGGGACCGGTAGTGGGCTGCTGAGATTGGGCCCAAAAGTCAGTGTCATTGGGTGGACACCCCCAAAACCCTCCCCCGTTTTGTTTTTGTAATAAACCCTTCCGCCTCCTCCGGTCTCTCGCTTCGCCTCCCCGATTCGAGTCGAACTGCTCCTGCTCCACCTCCGCCTCCTCGCTCGGTCGCTCCGCTAGGGTTTTCCCGTCCTGTGGCTGGCCGCGGCGGCAGCGGCGCCGTCGAATCGCGCTCGATTCTCCGCCTCCGGGAGACCTCTCCGCTCGGAAGGTTTTATTCCTCTCCACATGCGTCTCGATCTCTCCTCTTAGGCTATGGTGCGTCCCGACGATCGACTTTGTTTGCTTGGTGTGCGTTCGTCCTGGCGCGATCTGCGAACTCTGTGGGTTTCGCTGGTTGATTTGGTGTGGGGGATCGCGTTTGGTGCGTGGAGATGATGTGCTATAGGGGCTTTTGGGAGATTTAGGTTGGAATAGGGTTGGTTGTAGATTTGTGCACAATTTTATGCTTTTGGCGGGGCGGTTTTGGGGATTATTTTGGGTGGTATGTTGTAGGAGTAGTCTCGTCGAGATACGAACGAGCGTTCGTGTGGCCTTAGCTCGGGCTTATGCTTTTATGTGATGGAAAAAAACTCCCCCCCCCCCCCCATCTAGAAAAAGGACATGTTTTATGAATTGCTCGTTGGGGTGTTCGTAATGGTGTGTTTTTGTGTGAAATTGTGATAGCTTTATTTGTCTAGGTTCTCAGTTACGGTTAAGCTAATGTTGGCAGTTGACGGGTATGGAGCATCAGGACAGCCTTATTCTGCAAATCCAACACGAATTTTGTTGAGGCCGTTAGATAGGAAACGTGGGCTACCCGTGTTGTATCTTGTGTGGTTTCATACATTTGGTGGGAGTGTTTCCATTGTCAGTTGGCACTGAGCTGCAGGTTAACGTTTATGGCTTTCGCCTTGTTGAACATAAGTTTGTGCAATAGGCGTAGGTGCATGCATCAGATGTCGTGGATGGTTTTATGTGTGATTTGTTTATTTTGTTCGCGCAGCTTATTGTTTCAGTTCTGAAATTTTGAACGTTTTCCTTTGGTGAGTTGTTGTGCTTGTTTCTATATGGATGTTGTTCTTTAGTCACTTTTCCTTTGCAGAAAGAGGTGGTAACTATTCCTTCTTTCATGTTGATTCTGGCCTTTTTAATGTTTGATAAGCTCATGCTTTGGTTCAGGTGAAAAAATGGTGATTTTTGTACGATAATTGGGGGAGGTGGCAACTTTATGAGTGAAAGTATCAGCGTTGGTATGATAATTGGGATAAAGAGGAAAATTTACGAGTCAAAGTATCATTGTTGTATCCACAATTTGATAGTTAATATGATATATGCCATATTTGTTCTTATTAGTTAAGCTTTGCTAATTATCTTTGCTTGGGGTCGCTGGAAATAGCAGTCAACATGGTGCATACTGCATAGGTTATAGGTAGAGTATTGTCTTGATTCCTGAGTTGCTGATTGCTTGTTGTTTGCAAGGGTTTGGTTACTTGGAAACAGAGGAGCTCATGGCTGGGTGCTCAACAAATTAGTTCACCTTTTTTTATAGCTACAATATGTTTTGCTGCAGCACTTTTTCCATTTTGTTATGAACCTTCTTGATTAATTCTAGCTTTTGAAGTGCCACATTTTTTTCCGGGATGGTGCTAAATGGTTATGCATCTTCTATTCATTCACCTCAAAGCTGTCAGATACTGATCAGTGCTATCCCGTGCGCAGCAATGGCTACTCAATCTGGGAACTCAGTAGCTCCTTGTAGTCCACATGTGGTAGTGGTTTTCTCCCTTCTAGTTCTAATTAACAATATACTTTTAATAATAGTTGTATTCTTTAACATGATTATGGTCTTGCTTACAGATTGGGAGTGCATTTGTTCAACAATACTACAATGTTCTTCATGGGTCACCAGAGAATGTCCATAAGTTCTATCATGATGAAAGTTTTCTTGGTCGACCAGATTCTAATGGAACCATGACATGTGTAACCACTATGCATGTAAGTTCTTTGCAACAATATTGTATGCTCTTCCATTTATGTATGAGATGTTTAAACGGTATTAGGTGGACATCGGATTAGGGATACAATTGTTCGCTCATTCAAATATTTGGAGCTTGATTTTCATTCATGCAGTAGACTTTACTTCTATCCTTTATTGTTTATTATAGTTTGAGGACATCAAATATAATGGTAGATGGTTCAGCGGTAATTATAGTTTTGTTAGCATGTTGAGGTCAGCAGGCTGCTCTGGCATGACCACATGATAATTGGTAACTGGATGCTACCTCTGTGTGTTCTATCATGTGGTCTCCTATCTAAGAGTGAATGTTGATTGCAAATTTGGCATGTTGTAGTAGTAGTGCTGTATTGGTGCAATTGTTTGGCCATACCTGTTACTGAAATGTGATTAATGAATGAGAATATCTATTAGCTAAAGGTTGTGCATTCCTATATGGTCTTTAGGTCATCTTATTATTCAGCATTCATGTACAATAATGTAATGTTATTTGCTGTGAAATTATGTGCCATGTACAAGGTAGTAGAGTTCTCCAGCACTTCTTCTCATTTGATTTGTCTAATATGTAATCAATTAAGCAAGGTCATATCACTTTGTTATTACAACTCATTATGAGGTATATATACTTAGATTGACTGTAATTGATTTGTTTTCTGTGCTTGACCAGGCTATCAATGAACAAATTTTGTCTACAGACTTCACTAGCAGTTTGATAGAGTTAGAGAATGTAGATACGCAGTCATCCCACAAGGATGGTGTGCTCATTTTGGTTACTGGATCTCTCAGCAGTCCTGATACTGTGAAACATAGATTTACTCAGTCATTCTTCCTTGCTCCACAAGAAAGCGGAGGCTATTTTGTTATGAATGATGTGCTTAGATATATATCAGAAAGGCCATCAACTGAGATGAATGAAGCTTTGGATAACCATGTTACTGAAAACACTCAGATTGCCACCTTTCCAGTTGAGCCAGGTAATGGAATTTGAGCACCTTCAAATTTGTCCTTCCATAGCTTTGCTGACATTTCAACGATTGACCAGAAACAACATCAGTCAAGGAGGGTGTAGACCCAGAGCTTCCATCTGCAGAGAATATTTCCATCACCGACAAAGTCATAAATCCGTCTGCAATTGACAATTCTCCACAAGAAAATAATGTTGGTGTTGAGACATGTGTGAAATTAGTTAGTGACGATGCAGAGAAGATCCCTGAGGCTGCACCTGCTCCTCCTGCTTCAGTTCAGAAGGATGTTACTAAGAAGTCTTATGCATCAATTGTGAGTTTTCTCTTGTTTTCCTGCACTTTTTCCACTACTTGGCAGTGCTTGAGTTCTGAATATGCAATAATAATTTCCTTGTGTTGTCCATGCTTACTTTCTGCCTTCTATGACTTGTATTATAGGTTAAAGTCATGGAGGGTGCATCTCCCGCACCAGTTGCCAAGCCCAAACCCAAACCAAAGCCAACGGTAAAGGGAGCTGAAAATGTGGACAAATCTGCGTCCTTACCGGCAAAACCTGTTCTTGCAGCTGATTCTACACCTCCAAGTGACAAAAGTGTTTCTGATGGTTGGTTCTTTGATTCTTTCTCCACTTCAATAAACACATGTTTTTTTTACTGGACTGTAACACTATCTCGTTCTGTAGGGCAAGGGTATTCAGTTTTTGTGAAGAATTTACCTTTCAATGCAACTGTTGAAATGGTCGAGGAAGAGTTTAGGAAATATGGTGCTATCAAGCCTGGTGGTATACAAGTTAGAAACCGTCAGGTTAGTTAATCTTGTAGGTTTGGCTTCCACAAATTATATGCTTGTTGACATTTTCATCATGGTTCTGCAGCCTGATCGGTTCTGCTTTGGCTTCGTTGAATTTGAATCTCAGCAATCCATGCAAGCAGCAATTGAGGTTTGTTTTATATTATGGTGGTTGTAGTTCCTTTACTATTATAAAAGGACTTGGTGGTGGTGGTGAGTCTGCCATCTACCCCTCTTGAGTTGGTGGGATATTTTGTGGATAAATATGTGTACATATATATAAGATATTTGAATGTTTTTCCGTGGATAATTAGATTATCTGTGTTTGTGGTTTGTGATAAGATTCTATGTGGTTTGTTGATTGGATGCAAATTATGTATGGAACTTCTATTTGTAGGATAATTACCTTATGTATATCGGTTTTGTAAGTTTATAACTTATTTTATGTTTTATTTGAAATCCATTGCAACGCATGGGTACTCGGCTAGTTCAAGATAATTATTTAGCTGTACTGCTGCATTTGGTTTCTGTTTTACTAGGACTACATCTGCAGTCTAAGTAAGCTGTGTTGAATCTATGGGCGCTTTTTAAATTAGCTGGAGCACATCTATTTTTCTTTTTAAAACTAGAGTGAGTCTAATTGTGACTTATATTGGGACTTAGCCTACCTTTACATCTGTAGTTTGTTTTGATTTTTAGGCATCTCCAATTCGTGTTGGCTCGAAAGACTCTTATGTCGAGGAGAAACGGACCACAACACGAGGTGAGCAAGCATTCTGATCTGCACAGCATAAGACACCAAAATAGTATGTTTTGTTCCATAATTCTAGTCAGGCTGGCTCAGGTGTACAATCTGCATGTTCCTGAATTTGAAGATGCATGTGCCTGTTTTCCTTTCCATCTCAAATAAATTATGTTGCTAAGAACTGATTGATTGTACAGAAATTGCTGCTTCCCTGCATATTTCATTTAGTTTTAGTCAATTCTCGCCAAAGTGACATTTTCCTTGTTATCGGGCCTTGCATTCTTGGATGACATATTTCACAGGAAACTGAGTTCAACATCTAGTGCTGCAGCTCCTTGATTTATTTTTAACCTGTCTTTTGTCTCATGTATCCTTTCACTTTCAGTTGTTAATGGTGTTATCACCCATGGTGACAACAATGGCCATGTTCGGGGCAGTCGATTCCTACCAGGCAGAGGTGGTTACCGCGATGACAACTTCAGGGGACAGGGAGTGGGCTTTGTGAACAATGGTAACTACCGTGATGGCGACAACTTCAGGGGGCAGGGAGCAGGCTCCGCGAACAATGGTAACTACCGTGATGGCGACAACTTCAGGGGGCAGGGAGCAGGCTCCGCGAACAATGGTAACTACCTTGATGGTGACAACTTCAGGGGACGGGGAGCGGGCTCCATGAACAAGGGTAACTACCATGATGACGATAACACGAGGAACGATTTCAGAAATCGGAATGAGTATTCAGGCCGCGGTCGAGGACCGCAGGGGAACGGTTACCATCAGAACGCGGACGGCTACCATCAGAACGAGAATGGATACCGGCAGAACATCAATGGGTACCATCAGAATGAGAGCGGCTATCATCAGAATGGGAATGGCTACCATCAGCCGCGCCCCTTCCACGGTGGGAATGGGAATGGGAGGTCTGCCCGCTTCAATGGCCCCAGGCAAACACCAGTCGCCGCATAGCAAGTGTTGTTGTGCATTCCGGCAAAGTAGGACATTAGTGGAACACCAGTTCTCCCCTTGATATTATTCTCAATCCGGTACTCCTGTAGGAACCTCATAAACCATAGTAGTCTCAGCCCTCGTTTTGACTTGGTGCCATTTTCAAGCTCATTTCGGTTGACACCAGCTCGCAGGTGTAATGTTGCGCTGGTTGTATTTTGGGTGTGGGTTGCTAACCTGTATGTGCATGCGGAGATTCGCTATGTATGCTTCACTACCTATGGTTCTCTCTCTACCTTTGTGCCATGCATGTTTGGTTGGGTGGTAAATTTCTCGAGCTGTCACGCGGTTGGATCCGTGTTTCTTGAGCTGCTGTGTTCTCCTGTAGTTGGTGATGGGGGTGATCCCGGAAGGTGCTAAGCTCATACGTTGTTTCTAGTTTCAACGTACCTTCCCCCCAGCAAATTGGCTTCTCTGTAACCAAAATTGTTTAGATATGTTTCTCTAGAACCTTTTGAATAGATGTATAACAGTGGATAAAGTTGTTCAAGTCGAGAGTAGCAACTGGTGCCCTTTATCCTCAGTCCTTAAAATTCTGGAACTGGTCCAATTAGGCACATCAGCTCCCAAACGGGCCGCTGATTTCTTAGCCAAGTACTTGTTCCCAGGGGAGTTATTGTGATCAAAACTAATATAATCACCGTAGGAACCAGAGCTTGTAGTTTCTCCCGGAACCACGACGGAAACTCCGTCTACGTTGTATTTACCCATGATGGGTTTAATCGAATCGACTTACTTGGACGACGGAGGTGACGTCTACGTTGAAAATCGACACCAAGTTGAAAAAGGCACAAATAAATCATCTCTGATTTTCTTCCGATGGACAATACCGCTACCGAGATGTAGATCCACATCGGTGGACATCATCGACAATCTACTTACTGCTGTGTTTGTCGCCAATCAAGATACCGTTGCAAGATACAAAGTCTGTGGTGAGGAAAATAAAGAAGTCTACCATGTTCATCGACCCAAGGACTTGATGGTGATATGTTGTTCGTCTACAATCTTCAATGTAAAAGTTAGGTGCTTATCTACTTTACAAGGTGAGTTATTAATATTCTCGGTCACATCGCGATGCCTGCGATGTCTGGATGTCACGGATGTAATTAACTAGTCGTTTTTATGTTAATTGTATCTATTTTAATCAGTTAGTTAATTACTCATAATTAATTAGTTGCAATTAATCGGTCGTAGTTAATTAGTCATACTTTAGTAGCCATAATTAATTTAATCGTAGTCGATCGTAATTAATTTAGTTGCTTCTATGAAGTTATAACTTTTTTCCTAATTAATTTGCTGTAGTTAATTAGTCTGAATTAATTAGAAGGTTAGAAATACTCGTATTAAATTGGTCACAATTAATTTAATCCTACTAATTAGTCGTACTTGATTAGTCCTAATTAATTTCTACACATCGTTGTTAGAGCATGTACAATGCAGGTGCTTAGAGAGGTGTTTAGCAAAGAAAAACTGTTTTTTCTTGCCACGTAGGATAGATGATGTGCTTATTTTGTAGCATCGATGACTGATTAGGCACCGGTGCTTAAAATGTGCTTATGTATATAACTATAGATAATTAATAGATAATACAATCATCTAAACACCTACAAAACAAATGCTTGCATTGGAGGAAATGACTTTTACATATGTGCTTGATGACATGGTTACATTCGCTTTCTTTAAACACTTGTTTATAAACATCTCGTATTATATATACCCTTAGATAGTAATATAAGATGTAAGGCCAAAATATGTGCAATCTATTGTATGTTTGTGTGCTGCAACAAGTGATAACTGCGAACAGGAAAAGTACCGAGCCTCAAATCTTTTGCCTGACACCTCTGACCCTCTGAGGCCCCTTTCTTTTGCCTGGTCTCATGCATGCGCGCCTCCACCGAGAGCACGCTCGTGCGGCAGCGTCTCTACCGTACGGCAGCCGGTATATATTGCTTGTTGATAAATTTTTTATAGTGATTATGCGGTGGAGGTTCTATTTTTGTAAATAATATGGCTACAAACAGTGCCCATACGGCCAAAAACATTGGAGAAGAGAGAAGAAGAAAAGAAAAGAAAAAAGATTTTCTTTTTGGCTAAGAATACCATCCAAAAGCACACCACATTGCAATAAAGCTAGATAGACAAATCCGCTCCTATTCATAACCCGAAACGATACCAATCCTTCTCAAATATCATTTTGTCTAAAACAGGACAGTCATATAAGAAAAGCCATAACTTTTAATTTACAGCTCCAAAAATCATGAACCCAGGTTCTCTGGAATCTACACACATATACCCACAAGTTCTCAAGTGATCACAAGTTCAGATTATTTCATCTAAACCCTTGTTTTTATCTTCGGAGATAGTTCTATCATCTCCGGTATTAACGACTTAGAAATTCCATAACTTATAATTAGTACCACTAAAAATAGTGATCTAAGACATTCTGGAATCCCCATAGAATTATATTTCATAATAAACTTAGTCTAATTTTTTCTATTGTGCAATTTTTTTTTGCTAACATACCAAATTTTCCGACTGTCCCCAACAGAAGAACAGAACTGCATCGTATGATTTAAAATTCTGTAACTTTCGTTGTACTTGTCTAAAAAATATGAACTTGGGCTCTCTCGAAAGATTACGAAAATGTCTACAAAAGTCTAGTTGTTTGGATTATCACATTTTGCCTTTAACTAATTTTAATACACAGATCAAAACAATTGTTAAACTCTGACAGATATTCTGGACAGTAAGATTGAAACTAACATAACATTCATTTTAAAGATTTAAAAAATGGTGTTCTTTAATAATCCTAAAATATAATTGAATTACCTACAAAAGTAATTTTGGGCAACATCCCTGATTCGACAGTTATCTATTTTTAATCTATTTAATACTATGACTGCTATAACCTGACAGAGGTTCTGGACAGTGGCATTGCAAAAAACATAACTCAAAAACCACAACTCCAAATAATACGAACTCAGATCCTACTAAAACCTAACGAAATTTCCCACAATTCTTCAGGAGACACAAGATCCGAATTTCATATCGAACTATTTCAAAACTACAAATCAACGTGACTACAGATTAACGAATCAATTACAATAGGAACAACAAAACGCTTTTCGACATCAATCACATAGAAAAAGACTAAACAAATCAATGAAGAATTGAAGATCACCCTCGAAGACACACTGTGACTCGTTGAAATCCCCGCGAGAATCTCCTCTCCCCTATCTTCTCCCTCTCCCTCTTCTTTTCTCCTTGGCCGGCGGCACCCGAAGGGTTCTTCTCCCTCCCTCCTTCTTGGACAGCAGCAAGGGAAAGGGAGATCACTGTAGCAGCGATGGCACTGTAGCAAGGACGGTGGCACTGTAGCAGAGCGTGCTACAGTGGCACCTAGGGTTTTGGCTACCCCTAATGGGCCAAGGCTATGGGCCTTTGGCCCAAGATTTAATCCCCTACAAGAGAAATTCTGAAATCACTTTTTAAATATTGATAAAAATGTTTGAAATTCAATTATAGTTCTAAAGATTGAATAGGGTATTACATGGGTGAAAGGATAACCGGCCCAACCAACATTATTGGAATTCGGTGGAGGACTGGGTGAGCGCCCTAGGACCCCGATGGAAAGTAATAGGTAGAGACTTAATAACGTAACTTGGAAAACGTTCTGTACCCTGAACTTGATACCGCATCAAAGGAAATGCGGGAGACCTAGCCTCAAGAGAGCTCAGAGTAGCTATGGGTAAAGTGGAACAAAGCCTGCGCAGTGCTAAATAAAACCATGAATTCATGTATGTGTCCTGGATTGGAGTCTACGGTGACCGCTAGGGGTCTATCTTCTCATCGAGTGATAAGTAGTCTTTTCAGAATTAAAACTTGCCACTTAAATCTTGGTAAATTATTTTTCAGAGAAAGAGATGAGCTAAAAAAATATAATAATGATCAGAGAGTCATATAGTGCATCTTTGCTAACAAATGCTTGCTGAGTACACTAGTACTCATTCTTGCTATTATTCTTCTTTGTTAGATTCTAGTCCAACCGGGGATTACCCCACGGGGGATGAAGGATAAACAGGTGTCGAGGAGGCTGCAGGAGGTGAGGGCGCTTACAATGAGGATCAGGGTGAGGTGGACACCTTATTCGGCGAGTAGGACAAGTAGACGTCTGGTGGAGCAGGGTAGACAACTGAGGGGATTTCTTTTCCCGTTGTAACTAAATATTTGTATTAAAGACCATAGCCTTGCATGGCTACTTGCTGTAATAAAGTACAATTTCTATCTTATTGTTCTGCTGCGTTAACTTTAGTAAGGCTTATTATTCGTTGGAGCAATGTCCTACCGTGCAAATGAATAATAATCCGTATGATTGTGTGATTACCTCTCGGGGTAATGACATGGGGCGCCACACTGCCATCTCATCATTAGATGCTTTACCACAGGTTCCTTTATCCTTCAACTGCTTCTTGGCTGGTGATTTGATACACTTGTGCTTCTTACTTGAATTGGTGCCTTCAGTGGTCGAACTATTGCAAACAATGGTGTCAGAATCATTACCACCATCCTCCATTGTCAATGAATAGGCCTCCAACTCCTTCACACTCTTGCTGCCAGCACTATCACTTGCACCATTGACAGTGAACTGGTCAAGATCAAGTGCACCATTAGCTTGGGCTGAGTCCACAAATAACTCTTCCAACAGATGGAAGAACTTGATAGGCCTAATGAGGTAATTGTATTTCGCTGTCTGTCATATGAAACAAGGAAGGTAAGGAGGTCAATACAATCTAGTGTCATAGTACTTATGGATGAATGGTAGTTGTAGTAGAAGAAATCACACCAAGCTTTTTTGGGCACTAAAGTGCCGATCGACTTGGTTTCTAGTGGCTCTAATTCCAAATATGCCATTAAAAGCATCTGCGCACTGAAGGTGTTGTTGTTTCTTCCACTTGAAGGTGGTGGGTTTGTCCTTATGGACATCTATATACCACTCAAGCATGAACTTTGTGGCCTCGTTAGTCCATGTTATGTACTTGTCACGACAGCCCGCCTCCTCTCTCTTGACAACCTCCTTTTGTTTACCCATGATGTAATGTGAATGTGAAAAGTGGAAACATTAAAAGAGTAATCAAGCTGTAATCAGCGTGTAAGAAGTAATCAAATGTTACTCTAAAATTAGCGGATAAACATGGTGTAATCAACATGTAAGAAGTAATCAGCATGTAGGAAGTAATCAACATGAATAGTAAAAGTGCAAACAATACAAGTAATCAACATGTAGTTCACTGTTGTAAAAAGTTTACATGGTGTAATCAGCATGTAAGAAGTAATCAAATATTACTATAAAATTGGAAATGAGTACTTTTGAAGGTAGAAGATAAACATGTTGACTATCTTATGCATTTCAATAGTAAAAGTGCAAACAATACAAGTAATCAGCATGTACTTCACTGTTGTAATCAGTTTACAAGTTGTAATCAACATGTACAAGATAATCAGTGCTGATGAAGCGCTCATTCATTTGAATAGATAAAGGGCACACATTAAAGATAGTACAGTACTCTAGATATAATAACACAATTATTACAAGAGGTAGGTACAATTAATAGTCCATGGAACTAGCAATGCTCTCGTTGTCCGTAGTCTCATTATTAGGGACACTCGGTCTATCATTCCACATTTGGTACGCTAGTAAATCACGCTTGGTAGCCCACTCACGTACATTAGGCTCTCGACCGGAGACACGATTGCTGCTCCTTGGTAGGTGCGAATACCAAGTAGCCTCATCAAATACCAACTCATCAGGTCCGTTCTCTAATATCCCATTATGAAGGGCGCAACAGGCAATAACCACCTTGGCTTGTGATTTAAGGGGTATGAACAGCTTGTTACTAAGAATCTTGAAACGATTCTTGAGAGTACCAAATGCTCGTTCAACTGCTGTCCTAAGTGAGGAATGTCGATGGTTGAATAGCTCTTTTGGACATTTTGGGTCTTGGAGGTCGTGGAACTCTTGTAGGTGATAGCGAACACCACGATAAGGCGGCAATATACCTGGCCTCGTAGCATACCCAGCATCAGCCAAATAAAATTTCCCTACAACCATGTTAAGGTAGGCCTTAATGTAAACCTATTATAGTAAGACTAACTGCGAATTGTAGGGATATGTCTAAATATCTTCAGGTATTTTAAGGCCATTTGGACGAGAGAGGGCATCGTGCAACACAAGAGAATCATGAGCAGATCCCTCCCAACCTACTAGGACATAAGTGAACCGAAGGTCAAAGTCAACAACTGCTAATACATAGTCGGCAAATAATGCTAGTTCTTCATGACATCTAGCTAGAGCAAACACAGGTTGTCTCGAATCAAACTAGCGTACACATTAGAAGAAGATCAAGAAGGGATCACCATCATAGCAATCGACAAACACATAGTCGGCAAATACATGCCAGATGTAGGGGATGAAATGAACGTACCTGACGTGCCTAAATCCGCCGAGAAATCCAAAAACCCCAACCGATTTCGCCCAAATCCACCTAGAATCCCGAAATCCCAAACCGGTGCTACCCAAGTTTGTCCCCCACCTGAACTTCTGAAGGGGTGTCGATGACTAGGGGACGTGTGCCGGATACCGCGGAAGAGGAGAAGTAGGGAGGTGTAGCTCCAGGAAGTTCAAGCAACAAGCCTGTAATTAACATCACATGCACAAGAACCAGCAAAGAAATGGGTCAGCAGATACATGTTAGATGCAAGGGATGAAATCAACAAACCTCACGTGGCCAAATCAGCCGAGAAAACGCAAAAACCCAACCACTTTCGCCCAAAACCACCCACAAATCACCAAGAAAACGCAAAAACCCAACCGCTTTCGCCCAAAACCACCCACAAATCACCAATCGATTTCGCCCAAATCCACACAGAAATCCCACATCCCCAAGCTATTTCGCCCAAACACATGCAGAATTCCCAGATCCCCAACTGATTCCCCCCAAATCCACCCAGAAATCACAGATCCCCACTCGATTCCTTACAAATTTCTATCCCATCTCAACTTTTGAAGAGGCGACAATGCGCACGGAAGTTGTGCCTGAACTGGGGGGAGGAGGAGTATGGAGGTGCGGCTATGGAGAGACAGGGAGAGGAAAAGCACAAGAGCTGTGAGGAGAGCAGGGAGCATGCGAGCTGTTCGGGATGAGGAGAGGACAGAGCTACGCGGTGTAGGACAAGAGGAAAGGAAAGAAAGGGGAAACCCTAAAGGGGAGCTTTTATACGAGGGGTGATGACACGCTGGGCTGGGCCTCACCAAAATGTGGGTGACCAAAACGCTTACTCAAAATTCGCTAGGACAGGGCTGCTGAGGACACGGGCGTTATCGATTTTTTTGGGGTAGTACCAACATTTGGCATCAAACCAAATCAAAGCCAAAATGTATGGGCAATACCAAAGTTAGGTTTGGTTCATTTAGGTTCCAATCCAAACAGCCCCATAGTACATCGATCATCGACTTCTCCAGGTCCTGGTCCCTGGTGCACAGCCATAGTCCACAGCTCATGTATATGGTATCAATCATTTTTTGTTAATACAACGTAGCTCATGGTTTCACTGCAATCATGTTTTGTTTTTTACTAGCCAAGTGTCTGTGCGTTATGACGAAAACACAAACTATAAAATTATTTTGAAGCCATTTTGATAACACAGATGAAGGAAAAAACATAAATAAATAAGATTGACTTGGATTCATTTACATCCTAACAAAAATTCAGCAATCATTTCATCACCGAATGTAGTCCAAACCATGTATAACAAAATATTGCATTCATAAATTAAGTCCTTCAAATAAGCAACGATACAATGAACTTAAGAGATAGTTTGCTTCAACGCGATATTAAAACAATAACAAATGAAATAACATACCATTGAAAGTATTCTTAAAAAATAGAATTTAAACTAATATAACCAAGGAACGCAAAATAAATAAGTCCATCAACTCTGGAGATCATTTCCCCTCTGCCTTCATACTCGTTCAATCCTTGATAATGAGGATTAGCAATCACATTCATCCTCATCTGGACGATGAAATTGACGTAGTCACGTACAACCGCAGGGGCAATCATTAAGGATGCACGAAGGCCTATAGATAAACCAAAAAGAAGGTAACACAAGATTTAGAGGGTTACCATGGAGAGGTAATTATTATAAAGATGCAATAGTACATAGATGACGTAGATACTTGTACCTTCCAACTCGTCGGCATAGATTGAGTCTTGGAAGAATATGAGTTCACTCTCTACCGTGGTCGACAACCCGCATAAAGATGAAACATAGTAGATTTTTTTTAAAAAATATCAGTATGTTGTGAAAGCAAAGGCATATTCTCCTTACCAGTGATCCTGATCACCTCCAATAGGGTAGCTGCCAGACAATTGAAGTCTACCTCTGCCGGACACCATCATGTGATGTGGCATGCCACATGGAAGTCCCAGGCTCGTATGAATATCAACTCTCGGTTGTGCGTTTAGCAAGTAGTGAAAATCCAAAAATGCCAATCGTATTTAATCATCAATAGTTGAAACAGTTTACATTGATCATACCGAACATTCATTAGGGCTATGTCCCTGGTTAGCATCCGACGGGGCCATGATTCATGGTACTCAATGTCGCCGACATGCACGACCATACCAATGATGTATGCAAAATCCACAAACCAAATAATAACGGATATATGATTGAAAAGCTAGATAAGGAAACGTAAACTCTTTACAGAATGAAGGCTTACCTACCAAAGTCTTGTCTGGCTGGGTGTACACGTCACGAAAATCAGTGAATGTTCGCGGATAGATCGGGAAATCAATATGCTTAATAAGAGTATTTACCATTGTTCTGGTGTTCAAGTTCATATAGAACTTGGACTTTACAAACCAGAACATACGCACGGGCATAGTGGTGGGTCCCTTGAAATGTGTTTAGATTGAAATTACCAAGCTATGCTCTCCTTGGAGTTCTAAGGCCCTGTTTGGTAGAGCTCCAGATTCTCATTTTTCAGATTCTGCTCCTGATTATCTGAGAATCCAATTCTCTGAGAATCTGGAGTTGTCTGTTGAAAGCGTTTGGCTGATAGGTTGGCTCCAAAAACCATATGAGGGGGGATTAGAGGCAAATAAACCATGTTACCCCTGGTTGTAATAATTCAATTGTATTTGTGTCTTTCTCCTATGTATTTGTACATAAATTATAGAATTTTTTCCCCTAAATTTCTTTAGACCATGTAAATGTATATACATTGTATCTATATACAATGCCGGGTTATATTGTATTTACACTTCATGATGAATTACAACTGTGTATAAGCAAATTTTGTATTGTTCACACTGCATCTCAAAGTTAAAGAAATGGAAATTCTCAAATGGAACACAAATTTGTCCTGACATACTACCATTCGAGAACTGAACCGAACATAAGGATAGAGTGACATTACGATAAAAATATAGCATTTGCCAGAATGGTTTGCACACAAACCTGGAAATGACATCTAGAATAAACATAATGCGCTAGATTGTTTTCTTAGGATTAGGAGCTAAGAAAATAGAGTTTAGAACGTATTCAAATGATAAGTCCAGAGTGACCAACTAGTGATTTTTAAGTCAAACAGAGCATCGGGTCATACATTCAAACCAAACAAAATTGCGTAACATCGAAACACTAGTCCTCATAGTGAGTGGCGATCTCTAATTACAGTGATACAAAAGGATGAAAGATGATGCATAAAACAACGGCAACATGTCAAGAACCGATAATCTGAACAAGAAAGCTACACTAATTGCTATCATACTATTGTGTCGAATACATAAATGAGATCACCACGCTTCTCCTACATCACAAACAATGTCATCTAATAATGATTACTCATTTACCATAATTGGATGTTTGGATGTGCCACAAACAATGAAAAGCTATGAGCATACAAGCATACAGTAGAAACTTCATTGTGTGCATACAAACTGAATCATACTCCCTCTGTCATAAAAACTGAATCATACAAGAAAAGGGGCCAACAGAGATTTCAACGCAAGGTATTCAGGAGCCCGTCCACCAGGGATTTACAAGTGCATCATAGCTTGAAGCATCCACACTGTCAAATGATGCTGTCAAAGCAATAGGGGTGCAAGTTGGTAACGGATAATCCGAAATATCCGATATCCGAATTTGATAAAATCCTTATCTGATACGAATTTCAGCATCCGAATACTTAATCGAATTCGAATACGGTATGGCACACCCTGTCATATTCGAATTCGAATTCGAATATCCGAATGATTTTCCGACTTAATAACACTCATCCGGTACTCCCAAAATGGTCGATTGCCGGTGTGGCTGTGCCATGTCTCCAGTGGACTGTGTCCTCTTATGGCTGGGTGTGGACTAGCGAGAGCGATGTGCACTGCTTCTGCTTTCGGGGCCACTCGGTGCAGTCTGATGTGACCCAATAGCGCAAAGACAGACCAGTGGAGACGCGTGTGCATGTGTGTTGTTATTTTGGAACCTATATGGCTGCATACAGGAACTAACATATATTATGCCCTCTTGTTATGTCATCAATTAATCACCACACGATTGGATTAGTGGTGGTACTATAATGTTGCTCTCATGAAACATTGCCTCTAATAGTTATAGTCATCTAGTGATACGTTTTATTAGCTCGCATGATACAATTGCAATGCTCCATAAAAAGCCTTTCAATTTGTTGTTAAACATGAAAGGCATTCGAATTCGATCGAATTGAGTCCAAAATCCGATTTTTAATTTGTATTCGGTGCACATCCGATTCGAATTCGGTGTACATCCGATTAACATTCGAATCCGACTAAAGTTATATGGAAACGAATATGGTTTGGCCAATATCCGATTCAAATTCGACCGTTTACACCCCTACAAAGCAAAATCATGACCAGGCTTCTCGCTGTAAGTTTGATCACCTTCGATGTCATGAATGGCAGTTGATCACCCTGAGTTTCAATGCTTGATCCAATTTTACCTATTATTTTCTAGTAGCACTGGATTGTAACTCGTCCTGTTCAAATGCCCGGGTTGGAGATGAACTATATAGTATTATCTCATAGTTATAAGTCTCTCGGGCTAGGGGGATTTTTTTGAAAAATCCCATACAACTTTGCTTTCCCAGTTCCGTAGCTATATCTTACTAGCGGTGTCATACTCCCCCTAAGCCCAATTTAGAGGTTGACCAGCTTGACGTTAGCAAACAAAACTACAGAAGCATGCAAGTCCATTAGTCAATACCACCAATGCATCCATGGAAGGAGTTGTGTTCACACCAGCTGCCGCCAGAATATATGTCAAGGAAGCATGTATATTAACCGTTATCTGAAATTGAGCGGTTAGTTCTTGAATAGACCATCTCCCCACCCCGCTCGAATCTTAATGTTGAATAGAGAAGTAGAGATTACCAATGCAAGAATATTCTCTCTTACCAGAACGATGACACCAAAACATATCCACAAGCTCCCAGAGCACGGTCCGCACAACAAATTGCCACTTAGATTCAATTTGATCCATGCAATGAAAAATACTATAGCATAGATCAAGTCAACTCGAAATGATCACTCGACAAAATTCCTAACAAATCCAGATTTGGATCCGTGCCACTATCGTAAGCAAACCGCGTTTGTTTATATTTCTACTCAATGATCTTGAATTTTTATATTATTTGGGGATATGGACGCCCTTTTTCCTTCACTGATGGTGATTTTCTGTACAAAGATCTATTATCTTCTCACCTCTGTTCTTCTACCACGAAGTTTTGCTTGGTCGATTAGACATCTAGTTAAGAAAAGCAAACTAGTCATGTGTTGCCTCCCGTAAGAGATGGTAATTGCAATTTGCAACTTCATTTGCTAAAATGATAAAAGAACATAATAAATTTTTGTTCTTGGTTCGATTTGCTTGGTAATTTTGTGACAAGAACTAGCACCAACATATCCCTTATTGTGCACAAAAGAAAGTTCTTCTAAAAGGATATCTAAGAAGTATGCGACGCCAGCGACGGACGCGAACATGGCGCACTCCACGAGTTTCCGTGTCCTCGCGAGAGCCTCGCCCAAGTCCTCGTCAATGTTGTCATCATCATCCACACGCCGCCGTTGTTCGGCTGGACTGACGGCGACCCGACGCGGAGGGTTTCGAGCTCGAAGCGCGGTGACGGCGGATGGAAAGGAGGGTTTTGGGAGCGGAGAGGCGGCCAACTAGCGGCGGAGGGCGGGGTGGGGCGGCGGTGGAGAGAAGTGGTGTAACAGCCCTAACTTAGGGTTTGTATTTCAAATGTAAAATTTTGAGGAGAAATAAAAACTTTTGTTGTCTCTTCAAATCATTTGGAAGTTTTCCAAATTTTCCCTAGCAAATTCCAATTTTCTAGAAGTTAATTCTTGTGATTGGAAATTGTTGTCATCAAATTATTAGCCTTCAAACTTGTGATCATCCTCTGAAAATATTTTTCCTAGCATCTTGATCATCCTATCTACCTCCCTGATTTATTTCACAATTTTTAGATTTTATTTGCTATTTCAAATGGCCAAGTCAAACTAGTTGAAAATCTGGTCAAACCCTAGGTCAGCAGCTTTGAATTTTCTGCAGAATAATTCAATACATGAAAAGTCCTGGAAAATTTATGCAATGTTGTTCTCTGTCCCTTGTAGCTACCATAAAAATTTCGGAAATTTTGGAGCTCGGGAACTACCTCTAAAAATTCCCCAAACTCTCTCAGCTTTTTAAACTCAAAATCGAATCATCGTTTGTCGGGCTCGAACCGAGCCCGACTCAAATCCGACCGCACCACTTGACTCGGTCGCACCGCCTAGCTGCACCGCGTGAGCCCGATCATTGTCGACCGTCCGATGCAGATCGTGCGGCCCGCGTGCGTCGAATCAACCGACCTGTCCGAATGCATACATCAATCTCGACCGTTCATTTTAGATCCAACGGTCGATACATTCTGGGTCGAGTCAAACCACCGGTTCGCACCGCACTTGGTCCGACTCGCACCGCTTCGACGCCGTCGCTGACATGTGGACCCCACCTGTCAGCATCGTCCTCGTCTTCTCCGCGTCTCACCGGAGCTCGCGGTCGTTAGCGCATGCTCGCCACGTCCCTCGTCGCTGCCACCTCGTGGACGCGTGTCTGGTTGTGGCGTGTCGCCGGGGTCTCATCTACCCACCGAGCCCATCCACTATCCTTCGCGTCCATTCTCGCGCTTTCTCCGCCCAAATTTCCTCCTCGGCCGGAGAAGAACCCGAGCGTAGTACCGCCTAATCGGAGCCGCCTTTGAGCCCGCGTCCGCACCATAGTGATCCACTCCCTTCGCCGCCTCCATTTTGCCCATCCCGGATCATCAGCATCCAGTGGATCGCCTGGAGCAACTTCATCGTCTTCGCTTCCGGCAGCCTCGGCCCCGCGAGCTTGCTAGCGTTCTGGTGAGTCTCAAGCCTCAGAGTTTGGTTCCACTTGATCGCAATGCTCCACTGATGCTCACGGTGGGTTCGTTTGTGTCCTTGGTGCATCACGGAGGGTGTGCGACCCCCTTCTTCCCCGAGCACGGTGATCCGCCGCCGTATCAATTCCGGGCGCCACCGTCCTCCTCCGTCATCGGATCGTGGGCGATCGTTCTCGGTGCCATCGCGATCTCTAGGCGCGCCTCCCCAAGTCTACTCATGGACCGTAGTGGCTCGCCCTCGGAAACCTCTTCTTCGTCTCCGCTTCCGGTCGTCGCGAGCCCGATTCCGTCGACCATCGGACTCCGCGTCGTCGCCAACAAGTTCGTGAGGTTGCTGCGCACCTGGAGGTGTCACTCTCGAGCCCGGAGCGCCTCTCCTTCACCGGTTCGCCTACCTCGCCGCGCCGCAAGACGGGCTCCAAAGAAGTCGCCGGCGGGTTAGGTGATAACCCTGTCTTTAGCATTTAAGCACTCTTTGATCTGTGAGTATGACTTGTGGGCCCTCAGAGATAAATCGCGGTTAAAATCTTAGCCTGCACCGGTTTAAAACCCCTTTTGTGTCGCTGTCATATGGGCCCATGCTGTCAGTTAGTGGGTGTGTAACCCTTGGCGATACGTTTTCTCTGTTTGGAAACGTATTTATCTGTGAGTATGTGTTAGAAGTACACTTTGATATGTCAAAGACGTATTCTCGATCACGCTTCGACGTCACCTTCGTGCGCGATCGTCTGGTCAAGACTTTCATTGGCCCATTTGTCGGTGTCTGGGGCTAGTTGGCTGTGGGTAGAAAAAGGATTAAATGCTTTAGTATTTCTGTAATGTGTTTTCTGTTGTGCTGTTAATTCATTTAAACTTAGAAAATTCGTAACTAATTCAATTTTTCTCCAAATCACTTGAAACCAGTTCTGTTAATTTTAATTTTAAATGTAATATTTACCAAAATTAGATTCAAACATGTTTCTGTTAGCTAGAATCTGGTTATTGAATAATTGGTGTATTATGTACTTTCCAATTTAGAAAATTCCTATCTTTCTCAATAATTGTCCAAATCTAATGAATCCAATTTTGTAAATTTTCATTTTTAGTGTTCTATTTATCAGAATAGATTTTAGATACTGTTTCTGTTCATGAAAATTTGTTAAGCAATTAACTAGTGTTTTGATGTGTTTTTAGCTTAGAAAATTCTTAATAACTTAAAATGATTTGTTCTCTGTTTCTAAAATTTTGTTATATCTTGCTTAGGTTGCTGTGTGAGTTTGGTATGTTTTGTTGTTGTTGTATGTCTGAGTTTTGTCGGTGTTATTCGTTCTTATTCGCTGTTGTTTGTTCAATCGTTAGGCTTCGATATTTGCGGCAACCCTGAGAACAACCCTCCGCAACAAATTGAGCAACAGCAGCCAGGCAAGCAGTTTGATCATTTTTATCCCAGTATTTTAAAGTCTAATATTTTGTTTCAACTGTATGTATGCATCGCTATTTTGTGTTAAATTGGTTAGTTAAACCTTTAGATGCATAATCTGTAGGTAAATATTTGTCCTCTACTACTTGAGCCTAGGTTATTTGCTGTGATTAGAGTTCGCTGGATGAACTCTCGTCACTTAGTAGATTACGAGTTCAGTTGCTTAGCCATGCTTAGCTACCGGTAGTTTTGGGCGATCATCGACTTAGTCGATGATCTTGATCACATAAAATTATTACTGTTATTATATTCCAGCTCGTGCTTTGTTTAATTGCAAAACTAAAACTGAAAACAAAAAAAAATGATTTAGACTTGGGCACAACGGTATGATTGGTGTGATCTGTTGGGTGTGACTGGAATGGTGCCCGAGTCAACAAGGACCGAACATCTTGTTACACTGAACCAAGCATTATGCGTGCTAACCACACTAGAGTATATGGGACCTCTCTTGACCTAGTACTTTGGCGTGTATTGGCTCCGGGTCGCAGGAGGTCGCAGGAGGGATGGAGGTGGGAGCATGGTAGTTGTCCGAAAAGCTTTATCCTGAGTGGGTAGTTGTCTTTTCGGCTTTACCATGTAAGCGTATGGATTTCTATCCATACGAGCGGCTCGTAGTTAATACACAATATTGGAAAAAGTCTCGTAGGACTTAGTCTGTGTGCCGCATACCTTCGGAAGTGTGCTTGGCTTAAAGGATCAAGTGTGGGTACATTGGTACACCTGCAGGGTTTAAAACTTTTCGAATAGCCTCGTCCTAGGTTATGGACACGCTTGGCAAAGTCTTCCAAGAGTTAGACTACAACATTTAAATTAAAACTTGATGGGTGGTACGAATCTGGGATTCGTGCTATTGTTGTGGTGACTATTGGGGTAGTCACCTCTAGGTTGTTTATCTTTCTCTTTTGTTAGTATTACCTTTACTGTATTTCAACATTAAAAACGAATTGCAAACTTGCCTTCAAACTGTATTATATTATTGCAAAGGAAATTTGGCTTTATGCAAATGAAACATATGGCCTCCACTAAACAAGCCTGCATGTAGCATATGAACAGGTCTGCTAGTTCACACGTCAGTCTTGCGGGTACAAAGACAATCTTTGTACTCGTGTGCTTTGCTTAATGTTTTGTTGCAGAGGAAGAAGGTGAGCCCAAGGGCCTCACTTACGTGAGTCGTGTTGCCGTTTCGTGGACGACTAGACTTGGCGGTCCGGTCAGATGCCTTGTGGGTTGGAGGCACGCTGATTGGCTTTGTTTATAGCCATCTTATGGCACTTTTGCTTCCGCTGTCGTTCTTGTTTATTTGTGTATCCCGTGGCCTGTCGGCCTTTGTCTGTAATAACTCTACTATTTGTTTATCTTCCGTTTGGTAGTGTAGTGTTTGGACTCTATGTTTGGAATGGAGTTGATGTCTAATTTTGTACCGAGGTGTGTATCTCGCTTCAGGAAGTATACATATCTCGAGGATTAGTTTATTTGATTTGTGATGCTAGGACCAGGTGGTTGGTTAAGCATTACAAGCCAAATAAACTGGGGTCCTCACAAGTGGGGCTGGGATGGAGGCGAAGCATAATCCGTTCCTTACTGGGTGTCTAATAGAATAGAAGAAAGGAAATCCTAAATTATTTGCCCCAACGCCGCCACTCCTCCGTGCTCACCTTGCCTCCGTCTTCAGCGCCGGCGGCGGCGGGGGCTAGGGCTTCCTCCTCCGCCTCTTCGCCCGCTGGCTCGGTGGAGAAGGCCATGAGGGAGCGCACCGGAGTGGAGCAGGGACGTGTAGGGGGCCGCGGCCGCAGGAGAAGGGGGTGAGAGGGCAGGGACGAGGGCGGGGGAGTGGGTGGCGGCGGGGGAAATCGCCCATCGCGGGAGCTCTTGCAGATCTCGCGAAACGGTTCGCTCGGGGGGGGGGGGCGGCGACTGGATGAGCCGAGTAGTTTGATGGCAGTGGCGGGTAAATACTAGGAACTTCAAAGGGTATTTTTGTTTTACAAGGTTGGATTCTCAGGAGAATCTGCGGGAAGACTGCTTCTCCTTGCTAGTTCATTTTTAGAACAGCTCCTCGCGAGAATTAGAATCAGGTGGTTTTGAGAAGCTGAGTGTTTGGTACTACTCCACGAGATTCAGACGAGAATCTAGAATCTGGAGCTGTACCAAACAGGGCCTAAATATTACAACGGGATACTTTTGCAAGTGTCTACTTCTGCAAGTGGGAGAGGTTGGGAGAGGGTAGCAGATCTAATCCTCAAGTGTCTTCTGGAAGTCTTTCTGCAAATTTAATGTGTGTGTGTGTATGAGAGAGAGAGAGAGAGAGAGAGAGAGAGAGAGAGAGAGAGAGAGAGACCTTAATTGCCAATAGACTGGTTGTAGTTGAGTATCTGTTGATGACTTTCCTGTTCTTATCAACAAAAAATTGGTAAAGTTCCACTTGATTCTAGATCCAAACAAGCCAGGCTTGCTAGAGATAGAGAGAGACCTTAATTGCCAATAGACTGGTTGTAGTTGAGTATCTGTTGATGACTTTCCTGTTCTTATCAACAAAAAATTGGTAAAGTTCCACTTGATTCTAGATCCAAACAAGCCAGGCTTGCTAGCTTTCAAAAACTTGTAAACTGGAGTAGCACCCGAGCCATTTACACGCAGATGCAAATTCAAACTTCAAAAAGTGACCAACTTTTCCCCCCAAAAGAAGTATTCCTGCAACTTGCTGTGTTTATGTGATGGCTGTCAATGATTCCCATTGCAAAAAAAAAAAAACTCTGATCAAACCTGATATATTGCAAGATGGAAAGATACATATTCAAATAACAATATGCTTTCGTGCAAAGCAACTAAAATTTGTCTATTTATGTGGAAGTAACAAAAACAATGCCTCTCCACGTTGACATTTTGTTTTGACAACATGATCTCTGATCCATGAGCGGAAAAAGGGCTATGGGTAAATGAAGCGTTGGCCTTTGGGGCGATGATGTGTTGCAAACAATACCAAAAACTTTGCTCCCTTAGGGTGAGGCTAAATTCACACGCCGCTCTCAGATGGGAAATTGAAAAGGCCAGTTGATCCTCTATGAATAACGAGTAGCATCGACCAATTACAGTCTAGTCAATTAGGCATGCTAATAGCTACAAACATGCGTAATAGCTACAAACATTGGGGTGTGACAATGATATGCCACAAATGAGAGAAGTGAATACAAAAGGTGGGGGGCAGGGGTTTTTCATTTTTGGCCATGTCAAGATATATGTATGGAGCCAGAATTTATACCGTCGATTTAGAATATCATTTCCAGTCCAAGCATGCAGCATGAATGCATATCTGTTCCTTGGGTATACCTGTCAACATCGAATGGTAGGCATTGTTTATCAGTAGATAACTACTAGATATATGAATGTTATGCAGCATAGCTTGCATGACAAAGTCTTCATACCCACTGGGAAAACACCATTGTAGATGATATGTTAGATTGTTAGTTAATAACTATGAAGGGTCATAAGGTCATAACTATGTAGTTCATATCATTGTCATAAATAAAAGGGTTCATAACAAAATAGTAGAGTTGTTGATCTATCATGAACATCAGACAAGTAGCAAACCATAAAGCTACGAACAACAAAAGCAACAGAGAATTTTGTTGTTCAACTACAAAAGAAACAAATCATGCCAAATGAAGAATAAAAATAACATAAGTGAATGCCTCCTATTGGAATCTCTATATACCTTGAGGTCAATGCGATGTTGTAGCTCATGCCAGCATATGTCCAAAGACCAAAAATATGTGTCAACCCCATAATTAGTTCTCTGCATTTAGTTGAGGAACGCCCGTTGATTCAAATTTGCTTACAAAATTTCTTAATAAATTTAAGGACATTAGTAAATATTAGGATTTGTGCCTCTTATCTTAGCCAATTTTACATGTAACCCTAAGCAGTCTATATTACCCAATAAGTACAAGAGTTTACTTCTGGGCTTCTGGCAATACACAAGTCTATGCTAACATCAGATGCATACATTCACTGGAAACTGCATCCCTTCACTTTTTTGTTTTGTTTTTTGGTTTATAATTTCTCTTCCTTAAGTCTCTGAAAGTGGTGGCCAAGCACGTACTTACCTCAATACTGTGTATGCTAAAGATAAGATCCTCTCTAAAAAATTGACGTCCTTTAATTGGTACACACTATTCCTTCATCTCTGACCACCTACAACTTTATCTCGTCACTCAACGCTAATTTAGATTTGGATGTAGTTACCAAAAGGAGAAGAAGATTTGAAGTTTGTTTTTGAGTGGCTTATTTAAGTGATAACATTGTGAAATCTTCATGAGTTGTCCTTGAATCTCAAATGCATGAGTTGGCTGTGAAATGTGAAAGCCTCTGCCTGACACAACCAGAATGTCACATGAACTTGATGTACTCCAATTTACTCTAGAATTTTTGTTTTTTTAGTCACTTAGAACGATGAAGGCTTACAAACAGGTCCCATGACAAAACTGTGCGGATCCCCCAGCACAGTCATTTGTTACGGATAATGGTAACGTTCATATCTTATTCACTATAGTTTGACAAATAAAAATGAACCATTTTGTACCTATACTCACCCAGATGGTTGACAGGTGATCTAGAAACCATTGTTGAGGAGGACATGGCAGATGAGTACGACATGTTCGCTGGTGGAGGTATTTCCTACGTAGTTCATTTCTCCTTTCAATGACAGGCAAGATATTATGTGACTCCTTTACTCTTAAACAGTTTAGGCAGGGACGTGGCTAAGACATCTAATTTGATGAAGCAAAATATGTATCTACCATGGGCTCTAACGTCCCTGATCTGTACGACCGCGCGTGTAGTAATATACCCCAAATTACTCATGAGATGAAGCCCGTGGCGGACTGCGACAAATGTGGCACAAAGAAATTCCAATACGAGACGAGGGGTTCTGCTGCTGGGATGAGAAGATCCGGTTGGCGAACCAGAACTACCCCCTAACTCATGAGGCTATGGTCGAGCACAGATCCTCACACAAGGCATTTCCAGGACAACATAAGGTTCTTCAACAACCACTTTTCTTTCACCACCCCCGGCATGAGCATAGATGAGAACTACACCAACATGAGGTCAGGCGTGTACACGTTCTAGCCCCACGGCTAGATGTACCGTAACATACATTCATTTGGTGTGAGCAATCGCAGCACTGAGCATTTGGAGCTATATTTCTACGACGATGACCCCAGTCTGAATCACGAGTTCCGCCAATCCCCTAGCCTCGACCAGGAAGTTGTCAGGACGCTGGTCGGCATACTTTGGGACAACCCGTACTCTCAGACCTTTAGAAGTCTGGGATAGGCCGAGGTCATCGAGGAGTACCGCGTCACCCTCAACATCGATAAGAGGTTGGACCAAAGGACATATAACGTATCGTAACTTCAGAGGTTACCGCCGTGTGGGTGGAGGGTAACGAACTACGCTTGCAATTCGATCATAGCGTAATCCTTTACGGGAACAACAACACCAAGTATAGTATCTAGCCATACTACAGATGCTACTATCCCCTGTCGTACCCTCTATTCCTCCCGAGAGGCGAGCTCGGTTAGCATCTTGAGATCCCAAAGGAAGGGGTGTCCATGGATGAGGTAACCGCGTCTTGTGGAAATGATCACGAGGACCCAGGTTAGTCTTTTTGTTCACGTGTCGTATGCTCGACCTATTTCACCTGATCTATTTTCTCGTCCTAACATTTCGCCCCATCTGCGTAGAATCCAATAACAGGTTGTGTGTCTCTGTTAGGGACTATTACTGATACAAGTTCCAGATGCACCGTGGGATATTCAACCCCATACTTTACGGCAAACATCTGTTCCAGTAGTTCACAGTTGATATGTACATCAAGGTAGAGAGCACCAGACCTGACTATATAAGGCGTAACCAGAAGGATATAAGGGCTGACCTCTAGCAGGGTGTGGTATATAGCATCCATTCAGGAGAGAGCCACGCGAACGCGATGGACAAATGGACCGTTCTCTTGACATCATTCATCGGGGGCAGGCGCGACATGAAGCGTCGATTCCTGGATACGATGGCATTAGTTCAGAAGTATGGCAAGCCTGATGTCTTCCTCACAATGACTTGTAACCTCAACTAGTCGACGATAACGTCCAAGCTAGAGCCTAGCCAGACCCCACAGGATCGCCCTGATCTCATCGTGTGTGTATTCAAGGTGAAGCTGGAGGAACTCAAAAAGTAGGTGCTCAATAAGCACATCCTTGGCAAAGTTATTGCTTATGTGTATGTAGTTGAGTTCCAGAAGAGGGGTCTTCCGCATGTACATTTCCTTCTTATCATGAACGAGCGATACAAGTTGATGAGTCTGGAGCAATATAGCTGCATTATCTCCACCGAGCTTCTAGACAATCACAAGTACTTGAAGCTGTACGAGATGGTCGTGAAGCATATGATGCACGACCCCTGCAGAGTCCTGAACTCGAAGAACGTCTGCTTGCATGACGGTTCCTACAAGAACTACTACTCGTGTCCTTTAAACACGGCTAACCTTTAGGGCAAAGACTCCTACCCTATCTACAAGAGACGAGATGACGGCCGTAGCACAAAGGTTCGAGGGAGGATGCTAGACAATAGGTGGGTGGTGTCGTTCAATCCTTACCTCTTGAGGATGTACAACTTCCACATCAACGTCGAGGTCTACTTGAGCATAAAGGTCATCAAATACCTTTTTAAGTACATATACAAGGGGCACGATCGGGCATCCGTTTCTCTTGATGAGCCAGATAGCAACGTAGACATAGACGAGATCAAGCAGTACAGGGATGCTAGGTGGGTTACCCCACTGGAAGCTCTTTGGAGGATATACAGATTTGAACTAAGAAAGATCTCACCGTCCGTGAAGCAACTGCAGTTGCATCGCCCTAACATGCACATGGTCTCATTCCACACAAGACAGGATCCCCATGATGTCGTCGACCGGCATGGCGCTCAGGGGACCATGTTGATCGTGTACTTCGAAGTGAACAGAGTACATGAGTGGGCACGAGACATCCAATACAGAGATTTCCCATCAAGATTTACTTGGCAAACAAGTGGAATGTTCTGGAGCCCAAGGAAAAGAAGCACACATGTTGGCAGGATCGTGTCAACAAGTGCAGCCGAGGGGGGAGTGATACTACCTGAGGGTTCTCCTAAACCATGTTGCTGGTACCACCTCCTTTGAAGACCTCATGACGATGGACGACGTAGTTTGCCCGTCCTTCCATGAAGCCACATAAAGGAGGGGTCTAATCAAGGCCGACAACACCATAGACAAGTGTCTAACCGAAGCCGAGGTGTTTCAGATGCCATTGTCGCTTCGGAGGCTATTTGCCACTATATTGGTCTTCTGTGAGCCCAGCGATGTGTGTGGGCTCTGGAACAAGCACCTGGATGGAATGTCGGAGGACTACCATCGTTCCCACTCATCCCCACATGCGGTCGAGCGGATGGTGCTCCTGGATATCATAAATATGCTGCAATCGATGGGTAAGGAGATATCATCGTTCCCTCTCCCCGAAATCGACGAGTCGCACAACTCCACAGGTGGTGAGCCCAGGGAGATCATTGAGGAGTCCAACATCGAGGTAGAACACAAGAACATAGCTATTTTGGACTCCCTCAGCCTCGAACAGAGGTCCACGTATAATTAGATACTAGCTGCGGTTGACAGTGGTGAGGGAGGTGTCTTCTTTGTGGGTGGCCTAGGAGGCATGGGGAAAACTTTCTTGTACAAGGCGCTACTCACGACGGTCCATGTCTAGGGAATGATAGCCACCGCAACCACGACGTCAGGTGTCACTGCCTCCATCATGCCTAGAGGTAGGACCGCGCACTCGAGGTTCAAGATCCCGCTTAACATTGAAGATGGAGCAGTATGCAGCTTCACAAAGCAGAGTGGGATGGCTAAGCTTCTCCAGATAGCATCCCTCATCAGCTAAAAGCTTAAAACAAAAAACAACCAAAAGCCAACAATGACAAGCAAATTGTCATGCAAAGGCTAGCCTAAAAAAATCACCTAGCCTCGCCTCCAGGACCAACCAGCAGATCGTCCACACGTGAACAACAGCTGCGCAGCAAAGAGGTGATGATGGGTCAGTCTCCGTAGCGACGCCTTCAAGAAGGGAAACGACTCATGTTGTCGTCGCCAGATCCAACCAGTGAAAGTCAGATCAGGAGTTTTCACTCCAGAGCTCAGGTACCGGTGCTCCAAAGCAACACCTTCAAGAAGAGAACGCCACTTAGGTCAACGTCATTGTCGGATCCAACCAGCGAAGGCTAGATCAAGAGTTTTCAACCCATGTAGAAGGTACCAGCGCTCTAAGACCACACTACAACATGACCTCGTCACTGGATCCAACCAATGAAGGCCAGCTCGCCAAGATGATGACAGCAACATCCCCAACGCCCAATCGCCGTCAGCACGAAGGAAGGCAACATCCACCGCAGCCCATGCGTCAGCCAGTTAACAACCATCCACCGGGGAAGAGCCGAGCGTCGCACAAGCCACCGCCACCGAGCCGTCGCGATCTCTACCATCTGCGCCAATCTGGATCTGCACCGCGCCACCTCCGTTGTCATTCCAGCCAGCGAAGAAGGGCCCTGGATCGCCATGCCCGATGATGAGCCGGCGGAGAAGGGCCCTAGATCCAACCCCGACGAAAGTCCACACCATTGAAAATCAGCGACGACGTCGGGCGTCAGGAGCGTGATGCAGATCAGACGCCATCACCGAGAAGAAGAAGCCTCACCACCACCGCTGGCCGGCCAGCGGCCGCCAATGGCGGCAGCGAGGAGGAAAGGAGGAGGAGAGGGGGCCTTGTTTGGCGGCAGCTAGGGTTTTTAGGAGGAAGGGAGGAGAACTGCAATAGATCTCGCCTTAGACTCTCACCCAAGACACAAAACATGAAGGCTAGGAAGCTTTTTTTTCTTTTTTTGAAGCTGAAGGCCAGGATGCATGAGTTGAAGCATCTACACAATGGGTGACTGGACACATTGATCATGATAATATCTTTTATTTTTGTTGTGTGTCTCGGTTGAATCAGAAAAATTAATCCTATTGAACTAACTTGCTTTGCAAATGGGATGCTTCATGGTTGCAATTCTATTGTGGATGGAGAGGTTTGTTCTTGAACAGTTTCTGTGTACATTCTACAGACATGTACTAGCACTTGAATTGTAGATAAAGATCGTTTCTACAGTTTTTTTTGTAGTTAACTTGTGTTGTGATGTCCACCTTGTGAGTGGTGGTTGTGCGCGTCATCTGTGGCACCTCAGACCTCACCGCCGTCGTTCTGCTCTTGTGATTGCAGCTACACCGTCGTCCCTTGGCTATACTTAGACCTGCAGGCTGTAGATACCACTCTCTCTCTCAATCACTCACTCACTCTCAATGTCAATTTTTGAACTTAGCACAAAATAGAGGAATGCATTAAACATTGTATTCTGCTCTTGAGGTATGTATGCACAATGTTGTTGTTAATACTTCTTATGGTAGCCTTATTTAATTTGGACTTGTTTTGTATGTTGTGGGCTTTTGGGATGCTTGCCTGCCCAGGACATCAATTTGTCACAGCAAGAAATATTTGGTTTTGTATTGTGATTATGCAATCTTTTGTCCAAATTTTGTACCAAAAAGTAAATGTTTGATTCCAAGGCATTACTTTTCATTCAAATCTTTCTAGAAGTTGATATGAGCACGTAGATGTATTCTGCATTCATGCTAGTTCAGTTGGTGTAGGATCTTAAAATGTATTTTCTTTAGCTGAATTTTTAAAATGGATTCTCTCTTATTTTAATCGTCAGAGTGGAATATGAGGCGTTTTGTTGTTTGTTGATTGCATTTGACTATACAGATTGATAGCATCATGTCTACAAGGTTAGCTAATGAGAATGTCGCTAGCAGGCGATTGAAATCTGAATTCCTTATCCAATTTGATGGTGTGACTTCAATCCCGGATGATTTAGTAATTATTATAGGTTAGCGTCTCTATCTTTTCTAATTTGCTTAATTCTGGTTAGCTTTCTCACCATGCATCTTCACTGCTGCTGTTTTGTTATTCAGTATCCAGTGTATTAATTTCGGTCCATTATTTCATGTCCCTCATTGAATAAAGTCACATTTGATTAATTGCTATTGAACTCAAATTCAAGTGCCATGAAGCTATTAAATGGAAAAGGGATTACTATGAAGCTCCTTCCTTTTTATTAGGCATACTTTGTCCTTTGGAATATGATTATATTATGCAAGAATCAGTAGATACCAGTAATAATGGTATGTTCATGACCTTGCACTTGATAGGAGTATTTTAAATCCATCTCGAGGTCAACTTGTCCTCACGAGATTGAACGAAATTTTCATGTCGAGCTTATCTTGGGTTTCAGTATTTGAGACTCATGTTCTCCAGGACTTTCACCTTACATTATGTGCTGTCCTACGGCACCTTCTTGGGAGCACTGTCTAGTTGCAACCCCTGCATGTCACTCATGCACTACCAGCAGAGTCTAGATATATCCTCAAGACTTAGTCTATTATTAGTTAATATGATCTATCTAACTAATGTTGTTGTGAGTAGTTAATGTTATCTATCTAATAATTAATGTTGTTGTGAACCTAGCCGAACTAGCATTGATTATTTGGGATTCGAACTGAATATTGTTTGGCCAGATGAGTTTGTTTGTGAGTCTGGCTGAACTGGCGCACGAATGGGCTGGCCGAACCGAATATTGTTTGTGCCGAATTAGGATGGCCCAAATTTTGAGTTTCAATACCTGTAATTAGCCGCTATTTTTCGAGCTTCAACTCTATATATAACACACACGTGGGCATCATCTGTAGCTCATATCAACTCTACCACCGCACAATCTCTCCCTCACATCTTCTTCATCTGTGTGCCACTATGAAACCGAGATGGTGCTTAGCTACTCTAACATCCCAAAAAATTATTTCTGTCAAAAAGAAAATTTAATTAATTTCCAAGGATTTTATGGACTTTTAAAAAAGTTTTCCCTATTTATTTTAAGCCAAATTAAATTATCTATAAAAATATAAATACCAATGTTGAGTTGGAAATATTTTATTTAAGTTTAAAATAATTCAAGGAATTTTTGCTAATTTTTTCAGAATTTTTGAACTCTATTTGCTATTTTATAAAAGCCTATTTGATTTATCTCTTTTTCCTGTAAATCAGAAATCCAACAAAAATCCAGAAACCCCTCTCAGGCTGAATCTCTTTCCTCGGCCCACTTCTTTCCTCTTTTTCGTGCGGCCCATTTTCCCCGTGCAACCCACGCTAGGCTGCCTCGCTTCGACTCTCTCACTGATGGCCATGGCCCCCTGGTTAGCTTCTTCTCCGCCCCTTTCTTATCCACCGTGCCACCGTAATTAACACGCCCGAAGCTCATCAAACCGACCATTTTCACCCATGTTTCATGCACACTTGATGGCATTCAAAGCCACGATCATCCCGCACTCGTTCTCCCCGTTTCTCCCTCCTTAACCCGCTTTAATTCGCATTTGCATCGTTGCTTGCGCCAGCGTAAAACCTCCACCCACGTTCTTGCCACCACAATGCACCCCTTGCCCTATAAAAGGGGCATCACTGTCGCCTTTCTCCACTCATTCCATTCCACAAAATCTTAGGGCCCCTACTCCTCTCTAGTCATCGAAACTCGAAGATCTTCACCGCGGGGACCTAGCTTCGCCGCCATCAGTTGCATCGACGCCGTTGACATTCCGCCGCCACTGTCTACACCATCGAGTTCGCCGGCCCGTGTTCTATCTAGTGCGTGCGCCATCTTCATCAGAGAATCACCGGAGCTACCTCGCCATCAAGATCTGAACACCTCCACCACCTTCATCCTTGCTGCTGGCCACCTCATCGTGCCCTTCCACCACAAAGGTGCACATAGGGTTCGCCTTGTCACCCTCTTTCGTTTGGTGCACTCACCGTCGGCCAGCTTGCCGTCGTTCGCCGGAACCTTTGGTTCCTGTGCGCCGCCGCTGCCGTCAGGAGTGATGTGGCAGCCCACGTGGCATGACCTGACCACCACACAAGCGCCACAACACCTCCTTTGTGCACGTTAGCGCCCATGTGGCACTTTCTGCCAGTACGCGCGTAAACCAGTATTGTTCCATGAGCCAAGTCTACTATGAACCAAAATAATCTCGTGGACAGGTCCATGGACCATGGACCCACATGTTAGTGAGAGAATTAGCTTTTCCTGTAGAAAATAATTCAATTAAAAATGAAAATCAGCCATGATGTCATGCTTACGCAATATTTAGTTTTTCCTTTAGAAAAATAATTCTAAAAATTGAATTTAGGTTATTTTCTTTAGAGTTCAAACTTTTGAGGACTCATTCTCCTTCATACGAGCTCTGATTCCAGTGATTCTAATTTCTAAATTCATATAAAATTACAATCTATCTAACTGATCTAAAATTATTTAATTTGGTGTTCATTTGAATTTTTTGTGAATTTATTTTAATTTGGCTCGTTTTCGCGTATAGATTTCGATGACTTTAGGGAACAAGAATTGTTTGTAGACTAGGATTTTGAGCAAGGCAAGTTACACATTTGATCATATTTGGTCCTAATAATTTAAATAATTTAAATTTATTTTTAAATTATTATTGCATGCTTATTTATATTCAAGTTATTTAAATTCGGTTTTAAATTATAGTTATTCCTAATTTCATTGTATGGCCAATTTTGTTATTGAATTAGTCATTCCTTGATACCTTAGTTAAAATCTAGTTGGTACACTAGTATGAAGTAGAACATGTTGAAAACTTTATGCTTAGTCAAAGCTAGTACGAGTACCTCCATAAGTTCAACCGGCTGGCACATTATGCTCTAGAAGACGTGGCCATCGATGAAGCAAAGCAAGAGCGCTTCTTAGAAGGCCTCAATGATGATCTCTATGTTTGTCTGAACACTCAGGACTATACCGACTTCCAATAGTTGGTGAACAAGGCTATTCATCAGGAGGGCAAACACCTGGAGATGGAGAACCGCAAGAGAAGGATGGTAGCTCAGAAGTTCAACTCAGGAGGATTTTCCAAGCCTCACCCTACTCCTTTCCAGTAGCCACAGTGTGGCAGGTTCCAATCTTCTTCATCGTCACCAAGAATGCCTACGCCAGTACAACGCCCCAACAACTCAGGCTTTCGCAACACTACCTCAGGGGGACAATTTCAGAAGAAAATAACTTCCTTAGCTGCAGGAGTCACATGCTTCCATTACAATGAAACGGGACACTATGCTAACAAGTGCCCGAAAAGGCAACTATCAGGAGCTCCGACCAGGCTAAATCAGGGAATTTCACCCTCTGCCGGTACCCCGACTGCAAAGCCAACAACATAGTTCGTGAAGGGATGTGTGAATCACGTCACAACGAAAGAAGCTCAGATAGCACCAGATGTGATCCTTGGTACGTTTATTATCAATTTAGTACCAGCATCAGTTTTATTTGATTCAGGCAGTTTTATTTGATTCAGGAGCTTCACATTCCTTTGTTTTAAATTAGTTTATGAGAAATTATGGGTTATTTGCCTCTCTCTTAGTTCACTCCCCGGGCTCGGAAATGAGGACTAGTCCCCTTTACCCAAATCTTACCTTGGAGATAGCCGGAGTAACCTTCTTGGCAGATTTGGTAGTCTTGCACTCAAGGTTTAGATGTGATCCTTGGAATGAATTGATTAGCCAAAAGTCAAGGCCAGATAGATTGTGCCAACAGAGCTATCACTCTCACAAATGACCAAGGGATTAAAGTGGAATTCATACCACATACTCCTACCAGAGAAAACCCAACCCTTAACAGTCTTAAGGAAGTAAGGTTAGAGGAAAGTGGTACAAGAATATCCAGATGTGTTTCCTAAAAATTTACCTGGTATGCCACCGGACAGGGACATCATGTTCCTAATTGACTTAGTCCCAAGGACTACTCCAATTTCAAAGAGACCATACAGAATGCCTGCTAATGAGTTAGCAGAATTGAAGAAGCAGATCGAAGAATTGCAAGGCAAAGGTTATATTCAACCAAGCTCATCACCTTGGGAGCACTAGTACTATTTGTCAATAAAAAGGATAATAGTATGAGGATGTATGTGGATTACAGATCACTCAATGAGGTCACAAACAAGAACAAGTGTTCATTGCTCTGTATCGATGATCTCTTTGATCCACTGAAAGGAGCAAGTATATTCCCCAAGATTGATCTAAGATCTAGGTACCATCAGTTGAAGATCAGACCAGGGGACATTCCCAAGACTACCTTCACAACCAGATATGGATTGTTCGAGTTTACAATAATGTCATTTGGTTTGACAAATACACCGGCTTACTTCATGAATATGGTGAACAAAGTGTTTATAGAATTCTTGGATAAATGATGGTTGTATTTATTGATGACATTCTCATCTACTCTAGAGATGAAGAAGAACATGAAAAACATCTCAGGACTGTATTGGAAAAACTCAGAAAATATCAACTCTATGTCAAGCTGAGTAAGAGTGATTTTTGGTTAGAACAAGTGGCTTTCCTTGGTCACATTGTGTCAGCGGGTGGAGTTGCAGTAGATCCTGCCATAGTTGAAGCCGTAATGGACTAGAAGTAGCCTAGGTCAGTTACAGAAGTAAGAAGCTTCCTTGGTTTAGTATGTTATTACCGCAGATTCATTGAAGGTTTTGCCAAGACCGCTAGACCCATGACTCAATTGTTAAAGAAGAAAAAGAAGTTTGAATGGACAGATACTTGTGAGAAGAGTTTTCAGGAGCTGAAACAAAGGCTTGTTTCTGCACCAGTGTTAGTTTTGCTTGGCATTGACAAGGATTTTGAGGTTTTCTGTGAAACCTCTCATCAAGGACTTAGTTGTGTGTTGATGTAAGAAGACAAGGTTGTAGCTTACGCATCTCGTCAGTTACAACCCCATGAAGGGAACTACCCAACACATGACTTTCAATTGGCAGCAATTGTGCATGCTCTAAAAATTTGGCAGAATTGTCTCATTTGTAATCGCTGCGAAATTTCTTGGATCATAAGAGTCTGAAATATATCTTCACTCAATCAGAACTCAACCTGAGGCAAAGAAGATGAGCTGATTAAGGACTATGGCATTGGCATTCATTACCAGCCCGGTAAAGCCAATAGAGTTGCAGATGCTTTGAGTAGAAAAGGTTATCGCAACACAGTTTTGGTTCAAGAAAATCAACCAAGATTATTTGAAGAGTCAAAACAATTGAATTTGGAAATAGTGTGTCAAGGTTGTGTGAACACTCTTGAAGTACAACCCACAATTCAAGAGCAAATCTGAGAGAATTAGAAAACAGATGAGAACATCAAAGAAATTCATAAAAACATGAGAAGAGGAAAAGCCCCAGGATTTTCTGAGGGTGAATATGGTACCGTTTGATTTGGAAACCGTATTTATGTGCCTGATGACAAATAGATAAAGCAAATGATATTGCAAGAGGCCTATGAATCTCCCTATTCCATCCATCCTGGCAGTACCAAGATGTACCAAGTTCTAAAAGAAAAATATTGGCGGGTCAGCATGAAAAGGGGAATTGCTGAGTATGTTTCACATTGTGATGTATGCCAAAGAGTCAAGGCGGAACATCAAAGAACCGCAGGGTTGTTGCAACCATTACCGATTCCTGAATGGAAGTGGGAAAAAATTGGTATGGACTTTATTACCGGACTTCCTAGGACCCAATCAGGATATGATTTCATCTAGGTGGTGATTGACCGATTGACTAAAGTGACACACTTTATTACGGTCAAGACCACCTATAGAAGTAGTCAGTTAGTAGAATTGTATATGGAAAAGATTGTTTGTATGCATGGTATTCCAAAGAAGATAGTATCCGATAGAGATTCACAGTTCACATCAAGGTTTTGAAAAAGTCTACATAAAGCATTGGAAACCAAACTCAATTTCAGCATTGCTTATCATCCCTAAACAGATGGCCAAACAGAATGGGTGAATTAGAATTTGGAGGATATGTAGAATTTTTATACAACAACTATCAAGCTAGCCTTCAGATGTCACCGTTCGAAGTATTGTATGACAGGAAATGTAGAACACCTCTCTTTTGGGATCAAGTTGTGGAACATCAATTCTTTGGCCCTACGTTGATTACAAAGGCTGAAAATAAAGTACAAGTGATAAAGGAGAGGTTGAAACTAGCACAGCCCCGACAGAAAGTTATGCTGACAATCGTCGGAGGGATCTGTCTTTTGAAACATGAGATTTTGTCTATCTCAGAGTGACTCCACTTAGAGGTGTGAAAAGATTCCGGACCAAAGGAAAACTTGCGACTAGATTTGTTGGACCTTACAAGATTTTGGGAAAAAGAGGAGAAGTTGCATATCATATCGAACTATCGGAATCGCTATCCGTAGTTCATGATGTCTTTCGTGTGTATCAGCTAAGAGATGTCTTAGAGTACCAACAGAGCAAACCCTACTTGAGAGCATTGATTTACACGAAGACCTCACTTATGTGGAACATCCGATCAAGATTCTTAATGTGGCAAACGCATCACAGGAGCAAAGTCATGCGTTCTTGCAAAGTGCAGTGGAGCAATCACTCAGAAGAGGAGGCCACTTGGGAGCGAAAAGAAGATTCGAAAGCCGAGTAAACCCACCTCTTTGCTAGCCAGTCTGAATCTCGGGATCGAGATTCCCTTTATGGGGGGGGGGGTTAGGTTTGTAACATCCCAAAAATTTATTTCTACCAAAAAGGAAATTTAATTAATTTTGTTGGGTTTTATGGACTTTTAAAAAGTTTTCCCTATTTATTTTAAGCCAAATTCAATTATCTACAAATATAAATATCAATGCTTCTACTGTACTTTTCTTTTGGCTTAAAGCCCTTTTGTAATAAAACTCTGATTATATGAATAAATTGTGTGATGTGGATTAGTTATCATTTTGTTGAATTGTGTACATTAGTTGTTCCTAAACTAGTGTGGTAAACACAGAGAATTCGGGATCCTTCTAATCACGGGTTCGACAGCTACAATGTGCAAGCATCTAAGAGGATAATGACACGCCTCCATCATCAGGTTGGAGCGGCACAATTGTCCGTAGGTAGATGCTCATTTCATTTTCGTCAGTTCCCTTGTGATTACTACTTGTTGTTTTGTTCTCATCCTTCTTGTCTTATGATGCAGATCCGTACTATTCCACGAGATTGAGATGGAACATGTGTACTAGACCTGTTGGATGATCCACACGAAGGTGCTACGAAAATCGCAGATACGAGAGGACTTTCTTGGATCTCGCTACTTGCGAGTACTTTTACTAGATCACACATGAGTAGAAGATCATATGAGTCCCGCATTATACTTTTTTAGCACAGAATATAGAATAATTTATGTCATGTAGGGAACAAAAATGGAGGCGTTATCATATGAATGGTAGGCGGTCCATTTCGATGGTATACTCTGGGCCAACAAAGTTTTTTATTTGATAAATGTTGGCTTTGAACCCACCGATATGCCTGTGCGTATGTTCTGGTTTGTGAAGTTCGAGTTCTATATGAACCTGAACACCATAACAATGGTAAATACCCCTGCAAGGCATATTGATTTTCCGATCTGTCCGTGGACATTCATGGATTTTCGTGATGTGTACACCCGGCCAGACAAGACTCTAGCAGGTAAGCCTTCATTCTGCAAAGATTTTATGTTTCCTTATCTAGTTTTTTAATCATATATTCGTTATTATTTGGTTTGCGGCTTTTGCATAAACCCTAGTGCTTCACGTAGCTGCCCTCCCTCTCCTCCTCTCTCTCACACCTCCTTGCCGACGCCTCCCTCCCTCCCCACCTGCGGCAATCACGAACTATGGTCACCAAAAAATGGTGTGTCAAGTACTAAAAATGGTGTTCTTGATGCCACCAGCGAGTTCACAGAGAGTCGATGGAGCTTTATCAGAAATACAGGGACAAAAGGTCAGTATATGTTGCTGGTTTGATTTGTGTTTGTTTATCATCTAAATTACGCATGCCTGTAGCTATTACACATCAAAACAAAGAGGTAACAAAAGTAGAGAACAAATTCTGAAATTTTCTCAGATAAAATTTGGATGATCATCCGGCCAAGACGTGAAGGACACTAACATTAGTCGTCCGGAGATCACGGCATTTCATTTTTCTTTTGCAAAGGGGGACCACAACAATTAATTGACTAGAAGGGAAAGATTAACAGTAGAAAAAAAAAACATGCCTTGAATCATACCCTGTGCTGAATTGCTGATTTCATTTGGCATATACACTGATAGGTTGAGATGCACTGAGATGCTCTTTCGAAACTGATCTAAGTGATTTTTCAGATCCCATTGTTCAGTGTTTCAGCTACACATATCCGATTTTGTTGTTATGCTTAGGTTTGTACCCTGATGTTGTTGTCAAGCACATATCATCTTATCTGTTTGGTCGGTGTTTCTTTGAACATCCCGTTGCTATAGTACATTAGGTCATGTACAATGGACTTACATCAGCTATCTATAGCCTCTGCTACGTAGGATTTAAGCTGATGTGGGTGAAAGAGAATAAAGATAGAGAAATATGTTGTCTACAATCCTGTAGCCGATTGTATCATTAGAACTAAGGAAAGCATTAAAAGATTGTGTGATATATAAAGACAAGTAAAAGACAATCTATTATATGAGCTGTCTTTAGTACTATTTATATGTGATGTAAAGAGTTGCTATAGATAGCAGCTATCTTAGCCATTAAACGTACGCTTAGTAAGCCAATTTACCGAACTGTACTGGGAGAAAAAAACAGAATCCTCGCTAGTAACATATTAATTGGATAACTTACAAGGTAAGCTAACAATAGTGATCAACGAATCTCACGTTGGGACCCACACCCATCACTACTCGCTACTCCGGTGCTTTCGGCTTTCCCACGGAAAACAGAATCCTCGCTACTAACATATTAATGGGACAACTTACGAGGTAAGCTAACAATAGTGCTCAATGAATCTCACGTTGGGACCCACACCAGTCACTACTCACTACTCCGATGCTTTCGGCTTTCCCATGAAGCACTCTTCGATTCGTCTCCCCGAGAAGACAAAGCAACAAATGGAATCAGGCACCTCCACCCAGGGGCGCCACCTTTATAAGTTGCCCCTCCTCGCCGCAACGTATTCAAGCGGAAGAAGCGGAAATGGTTTACAACGTCGTCGCACTTTGCGGCGGTATGCGCCGTGGCGCCGTGGCGCCTACTTCCTCGGCCCGTGGCTGCCGGCGATCGCCATGATGAAGGCGCCCGCGCCGCCGGCCGTCATCTCCGCGGCGTTCTGGCGAATCCGCAACTCTACTTCCAGCTCCTCCGCGCGGTCGGTGCAAAGGCGCCGCCATTGCCACGCTCAGAGGGAGGCGACGCCACGCGCATCTGCTGTTCGTGGCCTGAGAACGGAGCACTAGTAGTTTGTCGGCGATCTTCTCTACTCGGGCATGTGTGGCTTAGATCTGTACAGCATGGTGCAATAAAAGTCCAAGTTACTAAGTTTTATCCCCAGATATCGAGTGTGCTTAGTAGTCAAGGTCATGTAGATTAGGTTTGCTAAGAAGTATAGATTATTGGGTGATATGAAGTTTATTTTTTTTAAAGCAGATATGAAGTTTTAGTTAAGTGAAGGGCAAACGAATCGAGCGCTTGAGTCTTGACACACACAAAAAGTAACTATATTTTAGAGATGCCAAAATCTAAATAGTGCACGCTCTCGATTTGATCTTAACGAGTGCTCAGCTCCGCATGGCTGCGTGCTTCTTCTCCGGCGACAGTGGGCGGCCGACGAAGGTTAGGATTAGGGTTCACCAGAAGTTAGTGAGTTCACCATGCCCCCTCCCCCACTGTAGAGGGAGGGGTGGGAGGCGGCGGCCCGGTGGTGGGTGACGACTGCGACGGCGGTGGCGGTGTGGCGAGGCGGCGATGGTGCTGCCACCCACGGGTTCGGAGGAGGGTGATGGGCGGTGGCGGCGGGCGGCACGATGGCGGTGGCGGAGGATTTAGGTAGGTTGGGGAGGGAAGGGACGACGCGTCAGGATGGTCGCCCGATAATGTTATCGGTCCATTGCACACTCTGTAGACGCATCCTTTAGAGATACAGGGGTACTGGAGTGGCAACTTGGCAACCATGTCTTCCCGACCTGCCCTTAAGCATGCAACAATTACATGCTAGTGCCATATACATGCGTTGTACGGAATGTATATACAAATAGCGGCTAGAATCGTCGCGCGCACCCTCCCCGCGTTTGGCGGTGATTTTCTCCCAATCGCGCCGACGCCTGTCCCCAGGATTTCATTAACGCAGCACGTGACTCCATCTCGCATGCATCTCAGCCGTCTGATCGGGCGGATCGCGTGAAGCAGGCGTCTTTGGGTCGTCTTCTTGCGAGAAGCTTCATGCCTCCTTCCTCTACCGCATCGCCAGCAGCTTTTCTACCCCGCATCCTCCGCTTGGCTGCACGCTCGCTGCCCTGTCCTCCCCTTTGGCCGTGTAGATCCCATTGCCATCCTCTTCCCATTTGTCCGCGCCGCACGCCTCCTCCTCCTCGCAGTCGCAACCGCCCGCACCGCCCTCGTTGTCCCCCTCCTCCCCTTCACCAGCGCCGCCCACCTTCTCCCCCTCTCTCTGCATGTAGGATTTAAGATGATATGGATGAAAGAGAATAAAGAGAGAAATGTGTTGTCTACAATCCTGTAACTGACTGTATCATCAGAACTAAGGAAATTATTAAAAGATTGTGTGATATATAAAGACAAGTAAAAAGAAAACCTATTATATAAACTGTCTTTAGTGTTGTCTACAAGTAACATGAAGAGTTACTATAGACAGCAGCTGTCTGCACTATTGAACATACCCTTAGTAAGCCAATTTACCGAGTTGCACTGGGAATAAGCCAATTTACCGAGTTGTACTTGGAAGAAAAAATAGAATCCTCGCTACTAACATATTAATCGGATAACTTACAAGGTAAGCTAACAATACTGCTCAACGAATCTCACGTTGGGACCCACACTTGTCACTACTCACTACTTCGGTGGAATTTTTCTTCTTTTTTATCTTTATTTTAAAGTTAATCCCTCGCGATCTTTATTTTCAATTCTGACCCTTTTGGTAACGCCACCATCCGTGACGTGACAAAAAAAAAAACATTGTCACCACTACTACAAAACAGATCATACTGGACGCCTCATCACAGACGGTTCCAAAGGAGCCGTCTGTATTGAACTTATACAGACGGTTCCCTTTGGAACCGTCTGTGATAGTGCCTCATCATGGACGGCTCCTTCTACCAACCGTCTGTGATACTTCACACACGGTTGGTAGAAGGAGCCGTCTGTGATGAAGACACCTCATCACAGACGGTTAGTATAACGAACCGTCTATGATACTTCATAGACGGTTCGTGATACCAACCGTCAGTGATAAGTACCTCATCATAGACGGTTGGGATTAACAACCGTCTGTGATTTTGATTTTACTATGGCTTTAAATTTTTCTAACTCTCTGTAATGGTGTTTGCCCTTCTTTCATTAGGTGACAACGCGCGTGACATCAACCGTGGTATCTTATATGACGTCATATCCGTTGCGTCACCTTCCATTCACCCTTGATGATGCCTTCGTACCTCCTTTTCTTTTATTTTTCATTTTCAATCCTACTACGCGATGATTTATTGGTGCGTGCTACATTGATCAATAAGGTGACTTGTCACCGTTAGTGCAAAGCTTTGAGATTAGTTCACCGCCATGCTCACCTGAGGCCGCGGCCACCATGCCGGAGCCTTCTCCTCGCAGTTAGAGGGGGCGGATGTTAGGGGCGGCAGTGGAGCAGGATAATCGGGAGGGGGGCCACTAATGTCGCGCTTGGAATCTTTTTTGCTTTTCTCCTCGGCTCCTCCGTGTGTGCTTACTTTTCTTTCTTTAGTGTAGAGTGAGAGGGGCGATGGAAGAGCCGCATTTTAACCTGAGGGTTACTTCTTATCGCTCATGGGAATCCCATCATGGGATGCGTCGTTCTTGCATACTTTTTGGGGGTGGGACCGTGACTACTCCCTCCACTATTAGTTTCTTCACAGCTAAGTGATGATCGATTATTGCTCTATGGTGGGACATCTAGGATCTAAATTTAGGGAATGCTATTGAGACTTGATCACCTTCTTACGGCTTGCCAAATGCCGAGTTACCAGCTAGCGGTAGTCTGCCTCAGCACGGTTGAGCTGAGGGTGCTGAGGGGTACACCATGAATGTTTCTTTACCAGAAACTAACCGAATTTTTCACTCAATTGTGCGGCTAGATATTATAATACATATAACTATATTTAAACATAGAGTTGCACTTGTTATACAACTCTAATACTTATGGTGAAAATACAATTGTATCTCTTATACATTTTAATAACTCTTATATCTATATCAATTTAATCTGCTCCGTTATAATCTGGACCCACCACAATTGATTATGTAGATTTTTTTCTTCGATTAACGTGGTAATTTCTAATCCTTGAGAATGAACGCATGATGACTTCTTTTTTTCTTTATTTCAATAATATACTAGATTCCTTGCGGCTCATAAGGGCCGTGATAACCCTTATCAGCAGCGTTCAACGTGCCCCAAATTCTTGTTTTTAAGTGAAGATTATGAGATACTCCGTTGATTTTTATAAGGTGCGGTTTGACTTGGTGCAATTAATCTCTAAAGTTGAACTTTGATAGTTAATTTCTTTTGCAATTCTTTGTTCATAGCGACAAAATCACAATCATAAGAAAATACTTTCAAATATGAATCCAACGGTACATCACTTTTGTGTCACATAATCTATATATTGTCGGGCGAATTGTTCATCAAAGTTTACAAACAGAGAGAGCACTTTAACATGAGCATTTAATTAATTAATTGTAGGATTGATGAGAGAAATGGAATATTTGGTATGAGCTAGCTAGGAGGAAGGATCTCGTCAAGTGACAAAAAGGTGAGGCGGAACCCTAGCTGCCCTAAGGAGCTTTGCCACCAGCCCCTTTCCCCTCTTCTCTGGCTTTTCTCGTCGGCATTGAATGGATGGGGGACCTGTTGTTTTCTAGAAGTAATTTTATTTTTTTTAGATCAAGTTGTTCTAGTTTTTCTCCGACGAGTTCTTTGCTGGATTTATTTTAGCCGTACTGACTCATCTGGACGATGACGACAACACCTACATCAAAGATAAATACCAGGTCAAGTTGGTTTTAAATAAAGAGCATTTAGTTTACGTCCATCAAACAACACCCCTACCGAGGCGTAGATTCTATACACATCTATAGAGATTCTTAGCAATCTATATCCATAGATTTTCCATGTCGATCTCTTTACCATGTTTCGTTTTATCATGCAAAGAGCTACAAAACATATCATGTATGTTTGAATTTTATTCAGTGAAGTGAGGTTGTATCTCCTCAAAGAAAAAGAAACAAAAACTAGATTATATATTTGTTCACTACATGGAAGACTCTCCCGGGGTGCAAAAAGTTGTGGACTCACCTCACCCGGGTGTGTGACTGTAGCAGTAGTAGCAGCAGTAGCAGTAGAGAGAGAGGGATTGAGGGAGAAGAGCGAGCCAGGCGCCGGAGGCCCAAGGCCGGGTCGGCAGCCACCAGGGGAGGCGGCACCGAGTCGAGCTGAGCAGCTGGAAGCCGGGGTGAAGCCATAAGAGAAACCAGGCCACGAGTTACCAAGAGGAAGAGATAGAACCGGGAGGAGGGAGATCCAGGAGTGGGGGAGCAGGTAGGGGCGCCGGGGGAGAGGAGCCGTGGTGGCGAGCCGCCGGTCGGCAGTGGCGGCGCCTGGAGCCGAGCTGGCCGAAAGGGGAAGGAGAACCGAGAGCCCTGTGGAGGAGTTGTAGTTAGGAGTAGAGGAAGAGGATGGGGAGAGAAGCAGGCGCGGGGGGTTGTCGGCTGTGTGAGGGGAGTGAGGAGGAAGTTGGGGAGTTAGTAGGAATAGGATTAGGGTTAGGGGATTAGATTAGGGGTTAAGGTATTGGTTGAGCATTGCATTTTCAGAAAATAGAATCATCTGTCTTTAGATTTTCCAGCATGTTTAATTTAGTAGTTTGATGCATTAATTCAGATCTGGAATAAAAAGGAATTGGTTAATGCTAGCGCTGGATAGATGTTCACCTAAAGAGTTGTTTAGCCTTGGCTTTCTTTAGTAGCAGGATCGCCTTCGGGCATGCCAGGTAGTTCGTCAAACAGTCACCTTGGGGAGTGCTAACTTAGTAGGAATCGAAAAATGTTGCTAAACTAAAATTTGGCTAACAATAGAAGTTACTAATCTATGTATGTATGGTATCACTCAAACTCAACTAAGTATTTGTTTATATATTATTCGTGTTATCGCATTACTACAGAGGACGAAACCACGCAGACCGGAGTACCTGATACTGATCTCATCGGCACCGACCAATTTTACTACTACAAAGGCAAGCTATTCTTTTGAACATGAATATAGTTATGTTAAATGTAAACTGTATACTGCTTTTCTATATATACATATCTATTGCATCAAAATTATGTCTCAAAAATCAAATCAGATGAACAAGATAAAGATGAGAAAGCTGATAAAGATGAGAAAGATAATTATATGGTTAGTAAAGGGGCCCGTGGCAGGTAGAGGTGATGGCAAAAGGTGGGACCCTTTACATAGGGCTAAAATATAAGGACCAACAAACTCTCACCGGATAAGAGGCCGTAAATTAAGTACCAACCATTTTCCCGTTGCGACGGGCAGAAAATGCTACCCTGTTACGTGATTACTCTCTCCACAATGGGTAAGTATTATGTGTGAGTGTGATGGAGGAACCCAGAGCCGGTAGAGAGTCCGGGAGTGGGTGATCCAAGGCGCTATAGCGCTAAGGTGGAGTGTTGGGTGCGGGGAGGCCGGCCCAACCAACATTACTGAAACTCGGTGGGTGATTAGGCTATCATCGTGGCAAGGTCAACACCGACAGAAGGTAATGGGTGGAGACTTAATCACGTAACCTGAAAAACGTTCTGTATTCTGATCTTGAACCCGCATCAAAGGAAATGTAGGGAACCCAGTTAAGTAAGGGTCAGAATAGCTGTGGGTAAAGTGGTACAAGCCTGCGCAGTGCTAAATAAAATCATGAATTCATGCCTGTTCCTGGATTGGAACTTACGGGAACCACTGGGGGTCTATCTTCTATTCGTGTGACAAATAGTCTTTTCAGTATTAAAATTTGCCACCTAAAGATTTGAATGAGTTGATTTATTTTTCAGAAAAGAGATGATTAGAAATTGTGATAACGAACAGAGATGTCATACAGTGCATTTTTGATATTAATGCTTGCTAAGTACACTAGTACTCACTCTTGCTATTTCTCCCCTTGCTTAGATCCTAGTCCGGCCGGGAGATATCCCGAGTGGGATGAGGGATTTTGCAGGTACCGATGAGGCTGCAGGAGGCGAGGGCGCCGACTATAAGAACCAGGGCGAAATGGGTGCCTTATTCGACACGTGGGACGAGTAGACAACAGGAAGATCAAGTCAGGCGAGCGAGGGGGAAATCCGTTTCCCATTGTAATTAAGTAATTGTAATGTAAGACTATAGCCGTGCATGGCTAATGCTGTAATAAAGATGTACAGTTTCTATCAATTGTTCTGCTACGCTAACTCTGGTAAAGACTTGCTATTCGTCGGAGCGGTGTTCTACTAGGCAGATGAATAGTAATCCGTATGCCTAAGTGTGATTACCCCTGGGGTAATGACACGGGGCGCCACAATAATGTTGTTGTCTCATGCATCTTTTCCATTTGGTGACATTATTAATTCTGTTAGTGCTTAGTAGTCAAGGTCATGTAGATTAGGTTTGCTAAGAAGTATAGATTATTGGGTGATATGAAGTTTATTTATTTTTAAACAGATATGAAGTTTTAGTTAAGTGAAAGGCAAATGAGTCGACCGCTTGAGTCTTGACACACACACAAAAAGTAACTATATTTTAGAGATGGCAAAATCTAAATAGTGCACGCTCTCCATTTGATCTTAACGAGTGCTCAGCTCCGCATGGCTGCGTGCTTCTTCTCCGGCGATAGTGGGCGACTGACGAAGGTTAGGATTAGAGTTCACCGGGAGTTAGTGTGGAGTTCACCGTGCCCCCTTCCTCCCTCTCCTCTCTCTCACGCCTCCCTACCGACGCCTTCCTTCCCCCCTGCGCTGCCCTCCCTCACCCCTCTCTCTCATGCCACCCCCGCCGATGCCTCCCTCCCTCCCTCCCCAACCCACGACGCCCACCTCTTCCCACCCCCGCGCCCGCCCTTCCTCCCTCCCCACCCCCGACCCCCGCCTCTCCCCACCCCCAGCGCTCCTCCTCGCCGCCTTCTCCCATGCTGCCTTCTCCCACACCCGCCATCCACTACCGCACCCTCCTCGCCCGCCGACGCCTCCCTCCCTCCCTACCTGCGGCAGTCACGATCTATGGTCACCGAAAAATGGTGTGTCAAGTACTGAAAATGGTGTTCTTAATGCCACCAGCGGGTTCACAGAGAGCCGATAGAGCTTTATCAGAAGTACATGGACAAAAGATCAATATATGTTGCTGGTTTAATTTGTGTTTGTTTATCGTCTAAATTATGCATGTCTGTAGCTATTACACATCAAAACAAAGAGGTAACAAAAATAGAGAACAGATTATGACATTTTCTCAGATAAAATTTGGATTATCATCCGGCCAAGACGTGAAGAACACTAACATTGGTCGTCCGGAGATCACGTCATCTCATTTTTCTTTTGCAAAGGGGGACCACAACAATTAATTGACCAGAAGGGAAATATTAACACTAGAAAAAAATGCCCTGAATCATACCCTGTGCTGAATTGCTGAATTCATTTGGCATATACACTGATAGTGATAGGTTGAGATGCACTGAGATGCTCTTTCGAAACTGATCTAAATGATTTTTCAGATCCCATTGTTCAGTGTTTCAACTGCACATATCCGATTTCGCTGTTATGCTCAGGTTTGTACCCTGATGTTGTTGTCAAGCACATATCATATTATCAGTTCGGTCGGTGTTTCTTTGAACATTCCGTTGCCATAGTACATTAGGTCATGTACAATATGTTTACATTAGCTGTCTATAGTCTCTGTTACGTAGGATTTAAGCTGATATGGATGAAAGAGAATAAAGAGAGAAATGTGTTGTCTACAGTTCTGTAGCCGATTGTATCATCAGAACTAAGAAAAGCATTAAAAAATTGTGTGATATATGAAGACAAGTAAAAAGACAACCCATTGTATAAGCTGTTTTTAGCGCTGTCTACAGGTGATATGAAGAGTTACTATAGATAGCAGCTATCTGCACCATTGAACGTACCCTTAGTAAGCCAATTTACCGAGTTGTACTGGGAATAAGCCAATTTACCGAGTTGTACTGAGAAGAAAAAACAGAATCCTCGCTACTAACATATTAATTGGATAACTTACAAGGTAAGCTAACAATAGTGCTCAACGAATCTCATGTTGGGACCCACACCCGTCACTACTCAGCTTAAATATATAAAGACAAGTTGATGGTACTAACTCTAGGCTTCTTTTTAAAACTTTAAAATGTAATCTTTTTTATCTTTATTTTAAAGTTAACCTCTCGCGACCTTTATTTCTAATTCTGACCTCTTTGATCATGCCACCACCTGTGGCGTGATAAAACAACACTGTCACGCTAGCCCGTATCTAGACAATCTCTTGTCACGCCACCACCCGTGGCGTGACATTGTTTGGTCACGTCATTGGTGGCGTAACCAAAAATGCTATTTTGCGGACTAATTTTATAACGTGATAATGTTGTTTTGTTACGTTACAGATGATGGTATTACCAAAGGGTCAGAATTGGAAATAAAAGCCGCGATGAGTTAACTTAAAAATATATATATAAAGATTAATTAATAAAAAAAGTTCACTCCGATGCTTTCGGCTTTCACACGAAAAACAGAATGCTCGCTGCTAACATATTAATGGAACAACTTACGAGGTAAGCTAACAATAGTGTTAAATGAATCTCACATGGGGACCCACATCTCATGTAATCCTTTTTTATCTTTATTTTAAAGTTAATCATTCGCAATCTTTATTTCCAATTCTGACCCTTTTGGTCACGCCACTACTCGTGGGGTGATAAAACAACACTGTCACATCAGCCTGTATCTGGGCAATCTCTTGTCACGCCACCAACCGTGGCGTGACAGTGTTGTTTGGTCACGCTATCACCAGTGGTGTGACCAAAAGTGCTATTTTACGAATTTATCTTATCGCGTGACAATGTTGTTTTATCACGACACAGATGGTGACGTGATTAAAGATGTCAGAATTGGAAATAAAGGTTGTGATAGTTTAACTTTAAAATAAAAACAAAAAAATTAATTAATAAAAAAAGTTCGCTCGGGTGCTTTCGGCTTTCCCACAGAAAACAGAATCCTCGCTGCTACGTATTAATGGGACAACTTACGAGGTAAGCTAACAAAAGTGCTCAATGAATCTCACGTTGGGACCCACACCAGTCATTACTCACTACTACGATGCTTTCGGCTTTCCCACGAAGCACTCTTCGATTCGTCTCCCCGAGGAGACAAAGCAACAAATGGAATCAGACACCTCCACCCAGGGGCGCCACCTTTATAAGTTGCCCCTCCTCGCTGCTACGTCTTCAAGCGGAAGAACCGGAAATGGTTTACAACGTCGTCGCAGCAGCAGCGGTATTCACCGTGGGCGCCGCGGGCGCCTACTTCCTCTGGCCCGTGGCTGCCCCGGCAGTCGTCATGATGAAGGCGCCCGGCGCCGCCGGCTTCGTCATCTCCCGCGCGGCGTTCCTGGCGAATCCGCAACTCTACTTCCAGCTCCTCCACTCGGTCGGCGGTGCAAAGGCGGCCGTCGCCGCTTTCGCTGCTCTGTAGGGAGGCGACGCCACGCGCATCTGCCGTTCGTTGCCTATGAACGGAGCACTAGTAGTTTATCGGCGATCTTCTCTACTTGGGCACGTGTGGCTGAGATCTCTATACATGCATGGTGCAATAAAAGTCCAAGTTACTAAGTTTTATCCCCAGATATCGAGTGTGCCAAGTTTCAAGTTGCAATGTATACAGCAGCTGCTATATGTATATATTAGTCCGCTTGTGTTGATTTGCAAATCTTACAACCTCTGTTTCTGTTTTTTACATTTACTTTTTCTAATTATGTGTTAGTAAATATTATTAAAAATATAATGATCTGAAAATGTTCTTTTCTAACAAATCTAGTATTATTTCTGCGTGACAAATCCAAATACTTTGGTTTATACTGACGGTTAAAGGTTTTAAAATTTAACGGCACGTATTATAAAACAACACAATAAAAAAGAACAAAGGGAGTGCAATATATTGCATGATCCAGTCATTTAGTCATCTCGCTTTTGAAAGCTTCCTTATTGCTTCTGTCTCCATCTCTTATTTGGGTGAAAGTTGCTTTGTGTTATCCTTTTGTTCTTTGTCCCGACTGCCTTCGATCGTTATCTCCTGTTATTTGGTGCCGAGAGCTGGCAGTGTCCTTGCCATCAGCGATATTATGTGAGTTAGTCTCCCAGCGACTTTTCGGGAAAGGTATTAGGACGAATGTACAAACTCTCATTTTTGTTCTCAGTTTTTTTTTTGTTTGTTTCCATTTTTAAAACTTGATCGAAATTTAACCTACTGAAACTTCCTTCAAACTAGCTCGAAATTTTAAAATTTGTTGAAACTCTCTGAAATGAGGAGGTTAATTTGAGATTCTGAAACTATGGTGAAACTCTTCTGAAACCCGTTTTCCAATCAAGTTTTAGATTTGAAATATTCAAACTTCCAAGTTTTAGTAAGTTTTTGTTTTGAAACTCGCTGAAAGTTAAAATCAAAGTTTTGAAACTCGAAGTTCCTTGTGGGAAACTTCACCTTTTTTTATTTGAAACATATGTTTAAACTTCAAGTTTCGGATTTGAAAACATGTTGGGTTTTTGGATCTTCCGATGCCGTTGTATAGTATCGTCCATAGGAGATAAGGCTAACATGAATGCACCCAAGCATGTATGGATTCCAAATCATGGTTTAGATTTTGGAATACTAAGTTGGAGAAACGGAGAGCAATTCTAAGAATTAATCCAAAATTAAAATTTAGAAAACAAACTCATAATAAATATAAATTAGTAATATAAATAAATGTGAATTTCACAATAAAATTAAACTAGGAGACATACTCAAATTCGGATTTACATTCAAATTTACGTTTTGAATTAATTTCAAATTGGGCGGCTCAGTGATTACAATGACATTTCACATACTTTCAGGCAACGACAATTTAATTATCGAGTTGTACAAGGCTAAAAAATGAATCACACAAATGTACCACCTCCTCTCTTCTCCAAGCCATCCCCTCTTGCAGAAGCTGCACTGCCACACTTGAAGCAACCATCTCGCCTCCGAGGAAGCATCCAAACCTAGTTGGATCTGCGGGTCACCCATCCGAAGCCGGAAGCATCTCGGTATGACCGCTACTTGCAGACCAGATTTTTTTTTCCTTTTTTTTTGAAAGAGAAACCAGCTACTTTATGAGTCATGACTGATCTGTTAGGGAAAAAAATCCTATAGGATCTGGTTCACAACTCCATTAATGTAGATCAACTCCATCGCGTGACACGTGTCTTTCCAAGAATATCAAACCGTGACATGCTAGCATTCAGTATTCAATTCGTGAAAATTCAAATCAGTGATTTATGGGGTGTGCGCTTTGAGATTCGTGAAAAAATACGTGTCACGCGGTGAAGTTGGTCTACATTGATGGAGTTGTGGACCAGGTCTTATAGGATTTTTTTTCATCAGCAGGGGATCTTTTTAGCTGAATGTACGGTTGTTTCCAAGTGGTTGCGTTTTAGTGCTAGCACAGTAGCACATAGTGATTCTATTTTCCGAAGCTTTTCTTCCTGAGTAGTAGTGCTTCTATAATTATTGGATTAATCCCCTTGTATAATTTCTTATATGTCATTCAATGTAAGTTTAACATGTAGACCCTAGACCTACATGTCAATGCGACATCGGTGACATATAAAGAACATTCAAAATTATTCAGTGGTATATAACGAAATGCCTCCTAATTATTTGGTCTTGCAAGTGTGACGAGTCAGTCGTTAACACACACCCTAGTACTCACAGTCCACATAGAGAAGCCATGGCTTTCCCGGAGACACCGACGAGGAAGCTCCTACTGGGTAGCGCCGCCATGGCGCGGACCGTGGCTGGCACCAACCTCGGCTTCAACCTTGATCAAGGAGAAGACCGCCGAGCTCTTCCCGCCGGAGACCCGCTCCAAGATGCTCCAACGATGGGTACACATCTACTTCCCGGTCGTGCTTGGCGCCCTCGCGTTGCTCTGCCTCGCCCGGTGCTGCTGGCGTTGCTGCTGCGTCGGCCATGGCCGCAGCGGCCACACCATGATGGCCACCCCGGCCGCAGCGGGCTGGCGGCGCATGCATGCCACGGGCAAGCCCGTATGGCAAGGGTGTGCAGGATGATCAACCGCACAAGCCCCCATTAATTAAGAGGCCTATTTTCAGTCTAACCTTGATTATTAGTTGGTTAATCCTGGTATTAGTAAAAGTTGTCTCCTCATGTTTCTCTTTCTCCCTTTATTTTCTTTTAATGTTATATAAACACGGCTACTACTTTCTCCTAGTTACCGTAAGAAAAATTAATTCTTCCATACTTAATTCTCATTCTGATGTTGGTGTCACTTATTGTGAGTTTCATTGTGAATTCAAGGCCTCAAACACATAATTTTTCCTCTCAAATTTGTGTTGTTATCTTGTACTCTTGATCTTTGTGCATCACCGTCATTGAGTTTTGGTGTTGCGTCACTTATTCGCCGCAATAGACCATTTGTGATGCGTTGGAGTGCTGGGAACCATACGTGTGCACAGTTATGGTTGCCCCTAACCATTGTTCTTAAATTTTTAATACTACTCCACCTATTATTGCAAATCTTTCTTGTACTTGTGCATGTAGGTGACGGTCTATTTTTCGACCATGTTTCTTAGAAATTAACTTTGATAATAATGTTGGTGAGGCCACATTGATAATTTTAATGTCGGACATACTACCTTAATGGTAACATCGATAATATTGACAATCCCCGACGCTATTTTCGCGACCTACGCGCCATGAAGCCCCTCGTGTACTAACGCATGTACCTACCTACGTACGTACACGTACGCCTGTACGTACGAGTATGATTGTGACGTGGGATCTGTATACGTACGTGCGTGCATGCTTTGATGTGTATATGTGCATGCAAGGTCGGGTTTATTTGCGTCGGTCCGGTCGTAGATAATGTTTGGCGCGTGACTGAAATGTCAGGTCTTGCATATGCGTATGTAAGTTTAGAATGGTTAATATACGCATAACCGCATCTCGTGCTACGTACTACATGGTACATTTGGTGATCTTTTTTGTATGAGGCGTGCTAAAAAGTACTACACTGTTTCGATGCAACGTTCCATTACTTCAATGGGAATGGCTAAGGAGACGAGAGTATTTCTTCACCTTAGGAGTACTCGAATTTTTATCCCTCCGATTTGCCTCGTGATTCACGCTCCGACTTCGTCTCTGGCGACAACGACGGCACTCCGGCGAACTTTCTGAAGAGTTAGGGTTCGGGGCTGACCCAATTTAGAGTTTGAGTTCATCGGAACCCTGAATTTAGAGGGAGGGGACGGTAGACTGATGGTGGGAGGCGGTTGGGAGACGGGGCTACGAGGCAGCGGTGGCGCCGTCGGTCGCAGGCACGGAGAGGGTGGTGGAGGTAGGCGGGGTGATATACTAGAGTGGCTAGACGAGGAAGAAAGGCGATGGGGGTATCGCCGTAAAGGAAGAAGAAGGGGGGCCGTAGCGACGCGGTCGGCGGTTTCTCTTGCATCTTTTCCACTTGGTGATATGAATAGTGCTGCTGGTAGTCAAGGTCGCCAATCACCGGTTTAGTTAGGTGGAGGGCAAACGAGGGATTCTTTCACTGTTGAAGTAGTGGAACGCTTGACAAAAAAAAAAGTAATTATATTGTACAGATGACATATAGGTTCTGTAGAATATAATATATAATATCTATAATGGTGTTTGGTGTCCTTTGCATGCCCTTCTTTCATTAGGTGACAACGCGCGTGACATCAACCGTGGTATCTTATATGACGTCATATCCGTTGCGTCACCTTCCATTCACCCTTGATGATGCCTTCGTACCTCCTTTTCTTTTATTTTTCATTTTCAATCCTACTACGCGATGATTAATTGGTGCGTGCTACATTCAGTCAATAAGGTGACTTGTCACTGTTAGTGCAAAGCTTTGAGATTAGTTCACCGCCATGCTCGCCTGAGGCCGCGGCCACCATGCCGGAGCCTTCTCCTCGCAGTTAGAGGGGGCGGATGTTAGGGGCGGCAGTGAAGCAGGATAATCGGGAGGGGGGCCACTAATGTCGCGCTTGGAATCTTTTTTGCTTTTCTCCTCGGCTCCTCCGTGTGTGCTTACTTTTCTTTCTTTAGTGTAGAGTGAGAGGGGCGATGGAAGAGCCGCATTTTAACCTAAGGGTTACTTCTTATCGCTCATGGGAATCCCATCATGGGATGCGTCGTTCTTGCATACTTTTTGGGGGTGGGACCGTGACTACTCCCTCCACTATTAGTTTCTTCACAGCTAAGTGATGATCGATTATTGCTCTATGGTGGGACATCTAGGATCTAAATTTAGGGAATGCTATTGAGACTTGATCACCTTCTTACGGCTTGCCAAATGCCGAGTTACCGGCTAGCGGTAGTTCGCCTCAAAGACGGTTGGTGAGGGTCTTTGAGGGTACACCATGAATGTTTCTTTACCAGAAACTAACCGAATTTTTCACTCAATTGTGCGGCTAGATATTATAATACATATAACTATATTTAAACATAGAGTTGCACTTGTTATACAACTCTAATACTTATGGTGAAAATACAATTGTATCTCTTATACATTTTAATAACTCTTATATCTATATCGATTTAATCTGCTCCGTTATAATCTGGACCCACCACAATTGATTATGTAGATTTTTTTCTTCGATTAACGTGGTAATTTCTAATCCTTGAGAATGAACGCATGATGACTTCTTTTTTTCTTTGTTTCAATAATATACTAGATTCCTTGCGGCTCATAAGGGTCATGATAACCCTTATCAACAGCGTTCAGGTGCCGCCAAATTCTTGTTTTTAAGTGAAGATTATGAGATACTCCGTTGATTTTTATAAGGTGCGGTTTGACTTGGTGCAATTAATCTCTAAAGTTGAACTTTGATAGTTAATTTCTTTTGCAATTCTTTGTTCATAGCGACAAAATCACAATCATAAGAAAATACTTTCAAATATGAATCCAACGGTACATCACTTTTGTGTCACATAATCTATATATTGTCGGGCGAATTGTTCATCAAAGTTTACAAACAGAGAGAGCACTTTAACATGAGCATTTAATTAATTAATTGTAGGATTTATGAGAGAAATGGAATATTTGGTATGAGCTAGCTAGGAGGAAGGATCTCGTCAAGTGACAAAAAGGTGAGGCGGAACCCTAGCTGCCCTAAGGAGCTTTGCCACCAGCCCCTTTCCCCTCTTCTCTGGCTTTTCTCGTCGGCATTGAATGGATGGGGGACCTGTTGTTTTCTAGAAGTAATTTATTTTTTTAGATCAAGTTGTTCTAGTTTTTCTCCGACGAGTTCTTTGCTGGATTTATTTTAGCCGTAGTGACTCATGTGGACGATGACGGCAACACCTACATCAAAGATAAATACCAGGTCAAGTTGGTTTTAAATAAATAGCATTTAGTTTACGTCCATCAAACAACACCCCTACGGAGGCGTAGATTCTATACATATCTATAGAGATTCTTGGCAATCTATATCCATAGATTTTCCATGTCGATCTCTTTACCATGTTTCGTTTTATCATGCAAAGAGCTACAAAACATATCATGTATGTTTGAATTTTATTCAGTGAAGTTAAGTTGTATCTCCTCAAAGAAAAAGAAACAAAAACTAGATTATATATTTGTTCACTACATGGAAGACTCTCCCGGGGTGCAAAAAGTTGCGGACCCACCTCACCCGGGTGTGTGACTGTAAGGGGTGGGGTGGGGAATAAGCTTTATCCCCTCCACAATACACAGACCTGTGTGTCAGTCGTTGAAACACACTACTCAGAGAGAGAAGGCATGGCTTTTCCGGAGACACCGGCGAGGAAACTTCTACAGGTCGCCGGCGCCGGCCTTGGCTTCGACCTCGACGTCGTGGGGCGCTTCTTTTCGGACCTGTGGGACCTCATCAAGGCGAAGGCCGCCGAGCTCGCGGCCTTCTTGGCCGGCCTCCTCTCCGCGCTCGCCAGAAAGGCCGACGAGCTCTTCCCGCCGGATACGCGATCGGAGACGCTCGAGCGGTGGTTGCACATCGCCGTCACTGTCGTGCTCCCGGCCGCGCTCGGCGCCCTCACGCTGTTCTGCCTCGCCCGGTGCTGCTGGCGCTGCTGCCGTGCCGGCGCCGCTCGCGGGCGCGGCGGACGCGGCGGTCGCGGCACCCCCGACCCCGGTTTTATGGCGTCCGCCATGATGGTGGCCCCCGGCCGCGGCGGCGCAAGCATGCCGCGGGGCGTGTTCGAGGACAATCCACGAGGCTACTTCCGCGACCTCCGCGCCAAGAAGCCCCTCGTGTACTAACGCATGTATTTGTGTACGTACACGTACGCCTGTACGTGCGTACATACGAGTATGATTCTGACGTGTGATTTGTATGCGCACGTACGTCCATGCTTTGATGTGTACGTGTGCATGCAAAGGTCAGGTCTATTTGAAAAAATAAGATAACTGCTATACATCTTTCAATTTTAGTGCTCTGTGATTGGTGAGAGAGAGGGAGAGAGGGTGGGAAGTGAGATTAGATTAGGGATATAAGGGTGGGGTGATATCTGGAGCATTGGATCTCCATATGATGGCTCAAAAAATGACTGATTTACAAGAAAAAATCAGTCGCATATTGTATAGACACTCCCTTTGAATAATTGCATCGGTCCGGTCGGAAGTGACGTTTGGTGCATGCGTGACTGAAATGTTGTTGGTCAGGTCTTATATACGCGTATGTAAGTTTGGAATGGTTAATTAATATATATGCATGCCGCATCTCGTTCTACGTAGCACATCTACAATTTGCGAATTTGTGTGTGTGTGTGAGCCGTGTTCCAAAATTAGGCTGTTTTGATGCAACTTCCGTAGCTTCAAAACCATGCGCGCGCGACTACACGGTGGTTTCATCATTTGTGCTTGCCCACTCTGGTTCCTAAAGCGTCACTACTGTAGTTAGTACACACTACACTTATCAATCTAAAAAGTTCTTTTTTAAAAGAATAATAAAGTTGCTAGGACAAGGGAAATGGGGTAGAAGTTGCTTCCGCATCATGTCCAGCCGACAGCGAATGTGTTGTTGTCTCATGCATCTTTTCCATTTGGTGACATTACTAGTTCTGTTAGTGCTTAGTAGTCAAGGTCATGTAGATTAGGTGTGCTAAGAAGTATAGATTATTGGGTGATATGAAGTTTTTTTTAAGCAGATATGAAGTTTTAGTTAAGTGAAGGGCAAACGAGTTGAGCGCTCGAGTCTTGACACACACAAAAAGTAACTATATTTTAGAGATGGCAAAATCTAAATAGTGCACGCTCTCGATTTGATCTTAACGAGTGCTCAGCTCCATATGGCTGGGTGCTTCTTTTCCGGCGACAGTGGGCGGCTGACGAAGGTTAGGATTAGGGTTCACCAGGAGTTAGTGTGGAGTTCACCGTGCCCCCTCCCCGGTGTGGGGAGGGGGGAGGCGGCAGCCGGTGGTGGCGACGATCGGCGGCGGCGGTGTGGCGAGGCAACAGCTGTGGCGCCGGGCGGCACGATGGCGGTGGCAGAGAATAGTAGGTTGGGGAGGGAAGGGACGAAGTGTCGGGGTGGTCGCCTGATAATGCTATCGGTCCACTGCACACTCTGTAGACGCATCCTTTAGAGATATATGGGTACTAGAGTGGCAACTTGGCAACCATGTCTTCCTGACCTGCCCTTAAGCATGCAACAATTACACGCTAGTGCCATATACACGCCTTGTATGGAGTGTATATACAAATATACCTCTCTTTATAGCCGCTAGAATCGGCGGCCTCCCTGGTTTGGCTGAGATTTTTTTCCCCAATCGTGCGCCGACGCCTACCCCCGGGATTTTGTTAACGCAGCGTGTGGCTCTGTCTCGCGCGCATCTCAGCCGTTCGATCAGGTGGATCATGTGAAGCAGGCGTCTTTGACGGCGGCGGCGGTGTGGCGAGGCGACGATGGTGCTGCCGCCCACGGGTTCGGAAGAGGGTGATGGTCGGTGGCGGCGGGCGACACGATGGCGGTGGTGGAGGATTTAGGTAGGTTGGGGAGGGAAGGGACGAAGCATCAGGGTGGTCGCCCAATAATGCTATCGGTCCATTGCACACTCTGTAGACGCATCCTTTAGAGATACATGGGTACTGGAGTGGCAACTTGGCAACCATGTCTTCCCGATCTGCCCCTAAGCATGCAACAATTATAGGCTAGTGCCATATACATGCCTTGTACGGAATGTATATACAAATAGCGGCTAGAATCGTCGCGCGCGCCCTCCCCGCGTTTGGCGGGGATTTCTCCCAATCGCGCGCCGACGCCTGTCCCTGGGATTTCATTAACGCAGTGCGTGACTCCATCTCGCATGCGTCTCAGCCATCCGATCGGGCGGATCGTGTGAAGCAGGCGTCTTTGGGTCGTCTTCTCGCGAGAAGCTTCATGCCTCCTTCCTCTTCCGCATCGCCAACAGCTTTTCTGCCCCGCATACTCCTCTCGGCTGCACGCTCACTGCCCTGTCCTCCACTTCGGTCGTGTAGATCCCGTTGCCATCCTCCTCCCCATCGCCCGCGCCGCACGCCTCCTCCCCTCCGCCCGCCTCCTCCCCCTCGCAGGCGCGCCCCACCTGCGCCGCCCTCGTTGTCCCCTCCTCCCGCGCCGCCCACCTCCTCCCCCCTCTCTTCACGTAGGATTTAAGCTGATGTGGATGAAAGATAATAAAGAGAGAGAAATGTGTTGTCTACAATTCTGTAGCTGACTGTATCATCAGAACTAAGGAAAGTATTAAAAGATTGTGTGATATATAAAGACAAGTAAAAAGATAACCTATTATATGAGCTATCTTTAGTGCTGTCTACAAGTGACATGAAGAGTTACTATAGACAGCAGCTGTCTGCACCATTGAACATACCCTTAGTAAGCCAATTTACCGAGTTGTACTGGGAATAAGCCAATTTACCGAGTTGTACTTGGAAGAAAATACATAATCCTCGCTACTAACATATTAATCGGATACTCCCTCCGGTTCTAATATTCTTGACGTTTTGGACAGGATCTCACATACCAAGGACTGATTAATTATAGTGTCTATTTCCTGTTTTACCCATATTAAATACGGTCGCGTGGCACCCCTAATCAGTACTCTCTCTCGGCTCGCGTGGTTACAGCTGCCAGTTCTGAAGCTTCAGGTGCCGGGTTCAAATCCTGGCATTCCACTTTTTCGCATAATTTTTGCAGTTTTTGGCAAATTTTTAGTACAAATAAAGGTACATGTAACAACCCCAGTTTTAATAAACAGAAATAAGATGCTTTCCATAGCATCACTGTTCATTTTTGCAAACTGGGCATTATGTCACAATCTAAAACCTCCATTTTCTAGCCTAAAATCCAAACTTGTTTGACGCTTCAAAAGAAAATACCAGTCAATGTTGGTATTAAGACCGGGTAGTATTTTTAATAAAGACTAGATGAATTATCTTGATCAAAAATAATTTTTATCGAATTTTTAGAAATTATTTTGATCTTGAGAAAAATATTTGTCTTTAAATAAACCTATTCGGGTTAATTGAATTATTTATGTATTTTAAAAAGCGAAACAATGGATTTAAAATTTTATGTGGGGCATATATGATCCCAGTAGCATCTTTGCAAAATTTCATAATTTTACAAATTTATTTGCTATTTTTAAAGTCCTGGTCAAACTTTTGAAGGTTTGAAATGAGTTGGTCAACCTTGTCAGCTTAACCCAACCGTTGGGCACTGTAGCGACCGAGCCCAAGTGGTTTAGGTCCAAACTGTGCAATCGGACCGCACCAGACACGTTCAGGTGTGCGCCCAAACTCCCAGCGAACGCAAGCCGTTGATCTCCTCGTGAATGGTCGAACATTGCAGAGCTGTGCGAGTCCTCCACACACACGATGCAATTCTCTCCGTCGGATTTTAATCCAATCGCATCCAGCCTTGATTCGAAATCCTAACGCACCTCCAACTCTTAGCCCTTGGATCTCAGGAACGGACCGGATTCATTGGCCGTTCGGGCCATCCCGATGAGCCATACAATATTGGCCGTTGGATCTGAATCGTGCGATGTGTAAATATCGGGCTATACCATTTTTAAATGGTAAAAGCTAAAGTACGCGTGAGCCGTTGGATCTTCAACGAATCGCCAGATCAGCATGAACGTTCAGGTCGCCCGAACATCACGTTGAATCTGAGCCGTTGGATCTGAATCGGATGAACCAAGCCGAGACCATGTAGTCACTGTGCACGAGATCACAGCAAGAGCATGGCCTCCTGCGTGCGCGCCGGAACTCCTCACTGTCCTTGGCACCGGCGGTGTCGACCTCCTGCGCGAGGTGCTCCACGACGTCGCCGGTCATGTCGTCCTGCTGCGCAAGCTGCTTGGTGACGTCGGTCCTCATGTCGTCCTCCTGCGCAACCTGATCCGCATCGTCGTTGCTGTCATAGTCCTCGTGATCCTTGGCGTCGTGGACACGACCGCAGCAATCGCGCGGCTTCAGGACCTCGTCGTCTTTGTGTGCATCATTGGTATCGACATCGTATTGTCCGGCGAGCGCAGCCATCTCGTCACTAACGTGCTTCTGGCCGGCGTGCTTCTCCATGGATGCAAGCAGCACGTGGCAGCGAGCAAGCAGCGCGTAGAGGAAGGCAAGCGACCCGACAAGCGATTGGCGCAGAGACGAGAAGGCAAGAAGAAGGCAATCAACGAGGAAGCAACAACACGCGTTGTTTAATGGCCAGCGCTAGAGACGATGCGCTCGCTTTTAATGGGATGCATGCATGCAGGGGCAAACAAGTCTAAGATGATCAGGCTGAGCCCAAAACGTCAACAATTAGCATCCTCCGGTTCCAAGCCTAAAACGTCAAGAATATTAGAACCGGAGGGAGTAACTTACAAGGTAAGCTAACAATACTGCTCAACGAATCTCACGTTGGGACCCACACTCGTCACTACTCACTACTTCGGTGGAAATTTTTTATTATTTAATCTTTTTTTATCTTTATTTTAAAGTTAATCACTCACAATCTTTATTTCCAATTCTGACCTTTTGATCACGCCACCACCCGTGGCGTGATAAAACAACACTATCACATCAGCCTGTATCTGGCAATCTCTTATCACGTCACCAACCGTGGCGTGATAGTGTTGTTTGGTCACGCTACCACCAGTGGCGTGATCAAAAGTGCTATTTTACGGATTTATCTTATGGCGTGACAATATTGTTTTGTCACGACACAAGTGGTGATGTGATTAAAAAGGTGAGAATTGAAAATAAAAATCATGATAGGTTAATTTTAAAATAAAAAAAAGATTAATTAATAAAAAAAGTTCGCTCCGGTGCTTTCAGCTTTCCTACAGAAAACAGAATCCTCGCTGCTAACGTATTAATGGAACAACTTACGAGGTAAGCTAACAAAAGTGCTCAATGAATCTCATGTTGGGACCCACACCAGTCTTACTCACTACTCCGATGCTTTCGGCTTTCCCATGAAGCACTCTTCGATTCGTCTCCCCGAGAAGACAAAGCAACAAATGGAATCAGACACCTCCACCCAGGGGCGCCACCTTTATAAGTTGCCCCTCCTCGCTGCAACGTATTCAAGCGGAAGAAGCGGAAATGGTTTACAACGTCGTCGCAGCTGCAGCGGTATTCACCGTGGGCGCCGCGGGCGCCTACTTCCTCTGGCCCGTGGCTGCCCCGGCAGTCGCCATGATGAAGGCGCCCGGCGCCGCCGGCTTCGTCATCTCTCGCGCGGCGTTCCTGGCGAATCCGCAACTCTACTTCCATCTCCTCCGCACGGTCGGTGCAAAGGCAGCCGTCGCCGCTTTCGCTGCTCTGTAGGGAGGCGACGCCACGCGCATCTGCCGTTCGTTGGAGAACGGAGCACTAGTAGTTTATCGGCGATCTTCTCTACTTGGGCATGTGTGGCTGAGATCTCTATATATGCATAATGCATGGTACAATAAAAGTCCAAGTTGCTAAGTTTTATCCCCAGATATCGAGTGTGCCAAGTTTCAAGTTGCAATGTATACAGCAGCTGCTATATGTATATATTAGAGCGCTTGTTGATTTGCAAATCTTACTACCTCTGTTTCTGTTTTTTACAATTACTTTTTCTAATGATGTGTTAGTAAATATTATTAAAATAATAATGATCTGAAAATGTTCTTTTCTAACAAATCTAGTATCACTTCTGCATAACAAATCCAAATACTTCCGTTTATACTAACGGTTAAAGGTTTTAAAATTTAACTGCACGTATTATAAAACAACAGAATAAAAAAGAATGAAGGGAGTACGATATATTGCATATTTGCATGATCCAGTCATTTAGTCATCTCACTTTTGAAACCTTTCTTATTGCTTCTGTCTTCCTCTCTTATTTGGGTGAAAGTTGCTTTGTGTCATCCCTTTGTTCTGTGTCCCGACTGCCTTCGATCGTTATGTCCTGTTATTTGGTGTCGAGAGCTGGCGGTGTCCTTGCCATCAGCGATATTATATGAGTCAGTCTCCCCAGCGGCTTTTCGGGGAAGGTATTGAGACGAATGTACAAACTCTCATTTTTGTTCTCAGTTTTTTTTTTGTTTCCATTTTTAAAACTTGGTCGAAATTTATCTTTTTTTTGTGAAACTTTCTTCAAACTAGCTCGAAATTTTAAAATTTGTTGAAACCCTCTGAGATTAGGAGGTCTGAGACTCTGAAACTGTGGTGAAACTCTTCTAAAACCCGTTTTCCAATCAAGTTTTAGATTTGAAATGTTCAAACTTCAAGTTTTAGTTTTGAAACTCGCTGAAAGTTAAAATTAAGGTTTTGAAACTCGAAGCTCCTTTTGGGAAACTTCACCTTTTTTTATTTGAAACATATGTTTAAACTTCAAGTTTCGGATTTGAAAACATGTTGGGTTTTTGGAACTTCCGATGCCGTTGTATAGTATCGTCCATAGGAGATAAGGCTAACATGAATGAACCCAAGCATGTATGGATTCCAAATCATGGCTTAGATTTTGGAATACTAAGTTGGAGAAACGGAGAGCAATTCTAAGAATTAATCCAAAATTACAATTTAGAAAACAAACTCATAATAAATATAAATTAGTAATATAAATAAATGTGAATTTCACAATAAAATTAAACTAGGAGACATACTCAAATTCGGATTATACATTCAAATTTACGATTTGAATTAATTTACCTACAAGCTCAGTGATGACAATGACATTTCACATACTTTCAGGCAACGACAATTTAATTGAATTGTACATGTCAAAAAATGAATCACATAAATGTACCACATCCTTCTCTTCTCCAAGCCATCACCTCTTATGCGCTGCCACACTTGAAGCAACCATCTCGCCTCCGAGGAAGCATCCAAACCTAGTTGTATCTGCCGGGTCACCCATATGAAGCCGGATCCCCCCCCCCCCTCTCTGAAAGAGAAACTAGCTACTTTACGAGTCACGACTGATCCGCATGGGATCTTTTTAGCTGAATGTATGGTTGTTTCCAAGTGGCTGCGTTTTAGTGCTAGCATAGTAGCACATAGTGATTCTATTTTCCGAAGCTTTTCTTTCTGAGTAGATTTTTTATTATTTGATTTTTTAAATAACATTTGAAAGCTAACTCCTCGCTAATTTTATTTCTAATTATGACCCCTTTGATCATGCTATGACCCGTAGCGTAACAAAACCATTATGTCAAGCTAGGAATCTAGGCGTGACCAAACCTGCCACGCAATCCCTCGTGGGACGCCGTGCCAGCGTGGAGGGCTGGCGTGGTAGCTGTCATGCTATATCTCATGGCATGACTAGTTAGCTTGTCGTGCCAACGTGCGTGGCGTGACAGTGGTGACTTAGGAGTTTCGGTCTAGCCAGTTCTTCATTTTTCAACATCTTCCCCATCTACTCCTGTGCGCCTCTCTACTCCCGTTCCCACCCAATCTCCTCTGTCCTCCCGTCGCCTGCTATATTCTCGCCGCCGGCCATCCTCCCCTTACTGGCTGCCCTTCCCCCGCCGGTCTTCATCACCTCCCCCACCTCCGCCGAAGGTAACAACTGTGTATTTGATGAAATGGTGTCATCTTTTTCTGGAATCATAATCCACTTGAGGTCCTGAAATTTTATCTTAATTTTGAAGATAAGCTCATAAGATAAAGAGGTTACACTCTTTTTGCCTTAGTGAGTTTCGTTGAAGATTTCTCACATAAAGGTTTTTAACGAGGCAACGCGCGATATAGCTTGCGGACGTAATGTACTCTTTTCTCCGATTCTTTTTTCCCACTGAGTTTTTTGGAGGAGTTTTTAATGAGACATGTGCATGACGCGGCATTTGACCAAGGAGGATTGTTAAGAAACTTGGATTAAGGATTGATGGGCATAATATTGAAACTATCCTTGATGTGATTGTTTATAAATAGGACCTCTTGGTGCTCAGAAAGAGATTGATTAATGAATAAAGATGTTCTCGATATTGTGTCTTCATCTATTATCTCTCTGTCGGTTGTCTATTATTTGATAATTAGATTAATTATCTCCATACGACGACTATGTTGTTTAAAACAAGCAACAGAAAACTTTACACGTGAACCGCGAAGGATTGACATGCATCAGACACGCGTGCTATGGTTACACGCAAAAGTGGCAACGGCTATCTCAGGGCCATCCCTGTGGAGGATCGCATAGTAGCGCTGGGGTTTCGCCTAGAACTTATCGCGGTTTGATAATTAGATTGACTGCCTCTATACGACGACTACATTATTTAAAACAAGCAACAGAAAACTATACGCACGAACCGCGAAGGATTGATATGCATTAGACATGTGTGCTATGGTTACACGCAAAAGCGGCAACGGCGGTCTCAGGGCCATCGTCCCTGTAGAGGATCGCGTAGTAGCGCTGGGGTTTCGCCTAGAGGAGCTCGCCGGAGATCTTCCGGCCCTCGGCGCCCGGCGCCGTCATCTCGTCTGGGTCCTCGACGGCCGTCGCGTTCATCCCCACCCGGTCCTGGATGGCCGGTGTCTTCGACAGCAGGAAGTAGGCGCCCAAGGTTCCCTCCACTAATATACGCGTATATTAGTGGATAATTGCATCGGTCCGGTCGGAAGTGACTGAAATGTTGTTGGTCAGGTCTTATATACGCGTATGTAAGTTTGGAATGGTTAATTAATATATATGCATGCCGCATCTCGTTCTACGTAGCACATATACAATTTGCGAATTTGTGTGTGTGTGTGTGAGCCGTGTTCCAAATTTAGGCTGTTTTGATGCAACTTCCGTAGCTTCAAAACCATGCGCGCGCGACTACACGGTGGTTTCATCATTTGTGCTTGCCCACTCTGGTTCCTAAAGCGTCACTACTGTAGTTAGTACACACTACACTTATCAATCTAAAAAGTTCTTTTTTAAAAGAATAATAAAGTTGCTAGGACAAGGGAAATGGGGTAGAAGTTGCTTCCGCATCATGTCCAGCCGACAGCGAATGTGTTGTTGTCTCATGCATCTTTTCCATTTGGTGACATTACTAGTTCTGTTAGTGCTTAGTAGTCAAGGTCATGTAGATTAGGTGTGCTAAGAAGTATAGATTATTGGGTGATATGAAGTTTATTTTAAAAAAAAGCAGATATGAAGTTTTAGTTAAGTGAAGGGCAAACAAGTCGAGCGCTTGAGTCTTGACACACACAAAAAGTAACTATATTTTAGAGATGGCAAAATCTAAATAGTGCACACTCTCGATTTGATCTTAACGAGTGCTCACCTCCGCATGGCTCGTACTTCTTCTCCGGCGACAGTGGGCAGCCGACGAAGGTTAGGATTAGGGTTCACTGGGAGTTAGTGAGGAGTTCACCGTGCCCCCTCCCTCGGCTGTAGAGGGAGGGGTGGGAGGCGGCTGCCCGGTGGTGGGCGATGACTGAGGCGGTGGCGGTGTGGCGAGGCAACAGCTGTGGCGCCGAGCGACACGATGGCGGTGGCAGAGAATAGTAGGTTGGGGAGGGAAGGGACGAAGCACCGGGGTGGTCACCTCATAATGCTATCGGTCCACTGCACACTCTGTAGACGCATCCTTTAGAGATATATGGGTACTGGAGTGGCAACTTGGCAACCATGTCTTCCTGACCTGCCCTTAAGCATGCAACAATTACACGCTAGTGCCATATACACGCCTTGTATGGAGTGTATATACAAATATACCTCTCTTTATAGCCGCTAGAATCGGCGCCCTCCCCGTGTTTGGCTGAGATTTTTTCCCCAATCGTGCGCCGACGCCTGCCCCCGGGATTTTGTTAACGCAGCGCGTGGCTCCGTCTCGCGCGCATCTCAGCCGTCCGATCAGGTGGATCACGTGAAGCAGGCGTCTTTGACGGCGACGGCGGTGAGGCGAGGCGGCGATGGTGCTGCCACCCACGGATTCGGAGGAGGGTGATGGGCGGTGGAGGCAGGCGGCACGATGGCGGTGGTGGAGGATAAAGGTAGGTTGGGGAGGGAAGGGACGAAGCGTCAGGGTGGTTGCCCGATAATGCTATCGGTCTATTGCACACTCTGTAGATGCATCCTTTAGAGATACAGGGGTAGCGGAGTGGCAACTTGGCAACCTTGTCTTCTCGACCTGCCCTTAAGCATGCAACAATTATAGGCTAGTGCCATATACATGCCTTGTACGAAATGTATATACAAATAGCGGCTAGAATCATCGCGCTCGCCCTCCCCGCGTTTGGCGGGGATTTTCTCCCAATCGCGCGCCGACGCCTATCCCTGAGATTTCATTAACGCAACGCGTCTCAGCCGCCCTCGTTGTCCCCCTCCTCCCCTTCACCAGCGTCGGCCACCTCCTCCCCCTCTCTCTACACGTAGGATTTAAGTTGATATGGATGAAAGAGAATAAAGAGAGAGAAATGTGTTGTCTACAATCCTGTAGCTGACTGTATCATCAGAACTAAGAAATGTATTAAAAGATGGTGTGATATATAAAGACAAGTAAAAAGATAACATATTGTATGAGCTGTCTTTAGTGCTGTCTACAGGTAACATGAAGACTTACTATAGACAACAGCTGTCTGCACCATTGAACCCTTAGTAAGCCAATTTACCGAGTTGTATTGGGAATAAGCCAATTTACCGAGTTGTACTTGAAGAAAAAACGGAATCCTCGCTCCTAACATATTAATCGGATAACTTACAAGGTAAGCTAACAATACTGATTAACGAATCTCACGTTGGGACCCACACTCGTCACTACTCACTACTTCGGTGGAATTTTTTTTTAATCTTTTTAATCTTTATTTTAAAGTTAATCTCTCGCAATCTTTATTTCCAATTCTGACTTCTTTGATCATGCCACCACCCGTGGCATGATAAAACAACACTGTCGCATTAGCCTGTATCTGGGCAATCTCTTGTCACGCCACCACCCGTGGCATGATAAAACAACACTGTCGCATTAGCCCGTATCTGGGCAATCTCTTGTCACGCCACCAACAGTGTTGTTTGGTCACGCCAACACCAGTGACGTGATCAAAAGTGCTATTTTATAGATTTATCTTATGACGTGACAATGTTGTTTGAGTCAGAATTGGAAATAAAGATCGTGATAGATTAATTTTAAAATAAAAATTAAAAAATTAATTAATAAAAAAAGTTCACTCCGGTGCTTTCGGCTTTCCCACAGAAAACATAATCCTCACTGCTAACATATTAATTGGATAACTTACGAGGTAAGCTAACAATAGTGCTCAATAAATCTCACGTTGGGACCCACACTCACTACTCCGATGCTTTCGGCTTTCCCATAAAGCACTCTTCGATTCGTCTCCCCGAGAAGACAAAGCAACAAATGGTAACAGGCACCTCCACCCAGGGGCGCCACCTTTATAAGTTGCCCCTCCTCGCTGCAACGTATTCAAGCGGAAGAAGCGGAAATGGTTTACAACATCGTCGCAGCTGCAGCGGTATGCGCCGCGGGCGCCTACTTCCTCTGGCCCGTGGCTGCCGGCGATCGCCATGATATTATTAAAAATATAATGATCCAGTGACGGAGCTTGAGTAAAATAGTAAGGGGGCCAAAGAGGCAAAGGGTGTCAGGATCAACCTCTTGATCTTTGCCTTCAAGTTGATTCTGAACTTCTTCAGAGCTTTGGTTTCTTCAGGACCACAGAACGAAAAGAAAAACTGAAACGATGGAACTCTGTAATCTCAATTTGCGTTGCATCTCAAATCGATGCAACTTTTCTGTTTTCTTACTATATATATACATGTTTCCCAAACCGTGTTACAAATCAAGTTACAAACCGGACTTTGAATCTGAGTCTGAACCTGAGTGGTAAAACTGGATGAGCTACAGAACAATACCGAAAAGAAGACTGACTCAATTCTGCTGACTCAATTCTGAAACCGAGTTGCTAACCTAAACTAACAAAGACCAAAACACAAAACTACAACAAATAGATAACAAGTTTAATCTAACAAAGGGTTGGCTCAGCCGCTGGCGCTTAGCTCGTCGTTTGCCCAGCCGGCCGCCCCGCCGCCTGCCTAGGTTTCTCCTCGTCTCTCGCCCAAGGCAAAGCAGCACTTTCGTCCAATGCAAGCCAGCTCTTCAGTCTTCAGTCGTGAATTCAGGCTGCACGTATGCACCTGCATACATGCTGTTCAAATTTTTTTTCCCAAAAAGCTAGGGGGGGGAGGGCCCATGTTGGTGGCCCTCACTATGCTCCGTCCCTGTAATGATCTGAAAATGTTCTTTTCTAACAAATCTAGTATTATTTCTGCATGATAAATCCAAATACTTTGGTTTATACTGACGGTTAAAGGTTTTAAAATTTAACTGCACGTATTATAAAACAACACAATAGAAAAGAACGAAGGGAGCGCAATATATTGCATGATCCAGTCATTTAGTTATCTCACTTTTGAAGGCTTCCTTATTTCTTCTGTCTCCCTCTCTTATTTGGGTGAAAGTTGCTTTGTGTTATCCTTTTGTTCTTTGTCCCGACTGCCTTCGATCGTTATCTCCTGTTATTTGGTGTCGAGAGCTGGCAGTGTCCTTGCCATCAGCGATATTATGTGAGTCAAGTCTCCCCAGCGGCTTTTCGGGAAAGGTATTGGGACGAATGTACAAACTCTCATTTTTGTTCTCAAGTTTTTTTGTTTGTTTCCATTTTTAAAACTTGATCGAAATTTAACTTTTTTTTTTTTTGTAAAACTTGACTGAAACTTCCTTCAAACTAGCTCGAAATTTTAAAATTTGTTGAAACTCTCTGAAATGAGGAGGTTTGAGATTCTGAAACTATGGTGAAACTTTTTGAAACCCGTTTTCCAATCAAGTTTTAGATTTGAAATGTTCAAACTTCCAAGTTTTAGTAAGTTTTTGTTTTGAAACTCGCTGAAAGTTAAAATTAAAGTTTTGAAACTCGAAGCTCCTTTTGGGAAACTTCACCTTTTTTATTTGAAACATATGTTTAAACTTCAAGTTTCGGATTTGAAAACATGTTGGGTTTTTGGATCTTCCGATGCCGTTGTATAGTATCGTCCATAGGAGATAAGGCTAACATGAATGCACCCAAGCATGTATGGATTCCAAATCATGGTTTAGATTTTGGAATACTAAGTTGGAGAAACGGAGAGCAATTCTAAGAATTAATCCAAAATTAAAATTTAGAAAACAAACTCATAATAAATATAAATTAGTAATATAAATAAATGTGAATTTCACAATAAAATTAAACTAGAGACATATTCAAATTCGGATTTACATTCAAATTTACGTTTTGAATTAATTTCAAATTAGGCTCAGTGATTACAATGACATTTCACATACTTTCGTGCAACGACAATTTAATTATCGAGTTGTACAAGGCTAAAAATGAATCACACAAATGTACCACCTCCTCTCTTCTCCAAGCCATCCCCTCTTGCCGACCGCCACACTTGAAGCAACCATCTCGCCTCCGAGGAAGCATCCAAACCTAGTTGGATCTGCGGGTCACCCATCCGAAGCCGGAAGCATCTCGGTATGACCGCTACTTGCAGACCAGATTTTTTTTTCCTTTTTTTTTTTGAAAGAGAAACCAGCTACTTTATGAGTCATGACAGATCTGCAGGGGAAAAAAATCCTATAGGATCTGGTTCACAACTCCATTAATGTAGATCAACTCCATCGCGTGACACGTGTCTTTCCAAGAATATCAAACCGTGACATGCTAGCATTCAGTATTCAATTCGTGAAAATTCAAATTAGTGATTTATGGGGCTGTGCGCTTTGAGATTCGTGAAAAAACACGTGTCACGCGGTGAAATTGGTCTACATTGATGGAGTTGTGGACCAGGTCTTATAGGATTTTTTTTCATCAGCAGGGGATCTTTTTAGCTGAATGTACGGTTGTTTCCAAGTGGTTGCGTTTTAGTGCTAGCACAGTAGCACATAGTGATTCTATTTTCCGAAGCTTTTCTTCCTGAGTAGTAGTGCTTCTATAATTATTGGATTAATCCCCTTGTATAATTTCTTATATGCCATTCAATGTGAGTTTAACATGTAGACCCTAGACCCACATGTCAATGCGACATCGGTGACATATAAAGAACATTCAAAGTTATTCAGTGGTATATAACGAAATGCCTCCTAATTATTTGGTCTTGCAAGTGTGACTAGTCAGTCGTTAACACACACACTAGTACTCACAGTCCACATAGAGAAGCCATGGCTTTCCCGGAGACACCGACGAGGAAGCTCCTACTGGGTAGCGCCGCCATGGCGCGGACCGTGGCTGGCACCAACCTCGGCTTCAACCTTGATGGCGTAGGGTGCTTCTTCTCAGATATGTGGGACTTCATCAAGGAGAAGACCGCCGAGCTCTTCCCGCCGGAGACCCGCTCCAAGATGCTCCAACGATGGGTACACATCTACTTCCCGGTCGTGCTTGGCGCCCTCGCGTTGCTCTGCCTCGCCCGGTGCTGCTGGCGTTGTTGCTGCGTCGGCCATGGCCGCAGCGGCCACACCATGATGGCCACCCCGGCCGCAGCGGGCTGGCGGCGCATGCATGCCACGGGCAAGCCCGTATGGCAAGGGTGTGCAGGATGATCAACCGCAGAGGCCCCCATTAATTAAGAGGCCTATTTTCCGTCTAACCTTGATTATTAGTTGGTTAATCCTGGTATTAGTCAAAGTTGTCTCCTCATGTTTCTCTTTCTCCCTTTATTTTCTTTTAATGTTATATAAACATGGCTACTACTTTCTCCTAGTTATCGTAAGAAAAATTAATTCTTCCATACTTAATTCTCATTCTGATGTTGGTGTCACTTATTGTGAGTTTCATTGTGAATTCAAGGCCTCAAACACATAATTTTTCCTCTCAAATTTGTGTTGTTGTCTTGTACTCTTGATCTTTGTGCATCACCGTCATTGAGTTTTGGTGTTGCGTCACTTATTCGCCGCAATAGACCATTTGTGATGCGTTGGAGTGCTGAGAACCATACGTGTGCATAGTTACGGTTGCCCCTAACCATTGTTCTTAAATTTTTAATACTACTCCACCTATTATGAAGTTTTAGTTAAGTGAAGGGCAAACGAGTCGAGCGCTTGAGTCTTACACACACAAAAAGTAACTATATTTTAGAGATGGCAAAATCTAAATAGTGCACGCTCTCGATTTGATCTTAACGAGTGCTGAGCTCCGCATGGCTGCATGCTTCTTCTCCGGCGACAGTAGGCGGCTGACAAAGGTTAGGATTAGAGTTCACCGGGAGTTAGTGTGGAGTTCACCGTGCCCCCTCCCCCGGCTGTAGAGGGAGGGGTGGGAGGCGGCAGCCCGATGGTGGGCGACGACTGAGGCGGTGGCGGTGTGGCGAGGCAACAGCTGTGGTGCCGGGCGGCACGATGGCGGTGGTGGAGAATAGTAGGTTGGGGAGGGAATGGACGAAGCGTCAGGGTGGTCGTCTGATAATGCTATCGGTCCACTACACACTCTGTAGACGCATCCTTAATTTAGAGATATATGGGTACTAGAGTGGCAACTTGGCAACCATGTCTTCCTGACCTGCCCTTAAGCATGCAACAATTACAGGCTAGTGTCATATACACGCCTTGTATGGAGTGTATATACAAATATACCTCTCTTTATAGCCGCTAGAATCGGCGCCCTCCACGCATTTGGCTGAGATTTTTTTCCCAATCGCGCGCCGACGCCTGCCCTCGGGATTTTGTTAACGCAGCGCGTGGCTCCGTCTCGCGCGCATCTCAGCCGTCCGATTGGGTGGATCACGTGAAGCAGGCGTCTTCGGGTCGTCTTATCGCGAGAAGCTTCGTGCCTCTTTCCTCTGCAACATCGCCAGTAGCTTTTCTGCCCTGCATCCTCCGCTCAGCTGCACGCTCGCAGCCCCGTCCTCCCCTTCCGCCGTGTAGATCTCGCCGCTGTCCTCCTCCCCTTCGCCCGCGATGCCTCCTTCCCTCCACCCGCCTCCTCTCCCTCGCAGTCACGCCTCGCCCGCGCCACCCTCATCCTCCCCTTAGCCAGCACCGCCCACCTCCTCCTCCTCCTCCCCCCTCTCTGCACTCTTCCTCCCTCCACCTCTACTTTACCTCATCGACATTGCCACCGCAGTGCTTGGTCAGATCGGGACCACCGCACGCTCCTTTTCCCCACCGTTTCCCATTCCCTTCCTCTCCCTCCTACGCCGCCCTTTCCGCTAGCTCCGCCGCTCCGTCCCTCTTCCACCCCCGTCGCCCCATTGATCTCCCTCCCCAGTCGCCACCTCGGCGCCTCCCCTCCGGTCCATCCCCTCAGTGTGAAGCAAGATATTCTCCTCAGCCTCACTCATCCTTCAAATCCCCTCCCGTCCCTCCTCCTCCGTCGGTCCAACCATCTTATCATCTTTTAGATCGATAGGCCACGACAATGATGTCGATGAACACCACCATCGTGAACCCCTTTCACCCATCACCATCTGAGGCCATGTCCAGAGGACACAGATGCTCGTCCGAGCTCAAGGTATGTAAACTAACCCATTCCAATCAGATTTTTCTTCCTCCTTAGCAATCCGACTGAATGAATTATTTGTGTGCGCGGGGCGATGATGTCGATGACCACCACCGTCGGGAACCCCTTTCGCCCATCACCGTCTGAGCCCATGTCTAGAGGACGCAGATGCATCATCTATGCTCAAGGTATATAAACCAAACCATTCCAAGCGGATTTTTCTTCCTCCTCGACGATCCAACTCACTGAATTATCCAGTTTCCTATAGTTTGGTACATATGCCAGTTCTCCGAGAAATCAAAAAACTTTTGGGGGGTAGGTTACTTGTTCAATCTTTTTTTTCTCCATAGTTGTTCTATCCTGTACAAATGCTCCTTTCCTGTCACCTTTTGCCTTAGGACATTGCGGGTAGGGAGAATAAGCTGATAGAATAAAAAATATGTGGCATGTATAGGCCGCTGCAATCTAAGTTATTGCCACTTGCAGTATCTAGATATTAATGGGTAAGGTTGTAATTTATTGAGATTAACCTTATAGAATCAAATTAAATGGTATTGTTCCTGACCTATTTGAATGGATTTGGGAATTTATGGTCAGATTTACAGTTTAGATCTTATGACCTAATTCCAATTAAAATATGGACATGCACCTCGATAGCCTAGAACATATACAAACTCTTCACAGTATTAGTTCTGGAATCTGGACCTTGGAAGTGAATCTATGTATCTCTCAATTGAACACTTCTGAATCTTAACATACAAAAGAAAAATTAATCAACTATACAAATCGAACAACATAGAATTTAGTCTCTACTAGTCGTACCTACTGTTTTTTTTTCTTGGGATCAATATCAACAGTGCAGTCCTGCGCAAATGTACCATTTGTATGATTTTTCCACGGTTCCAAAAATCAAAAATAAGAAATTGATTTTTTTAATGGTAGACAATTACCTTTTTTGGTAGTGAAGAACGGTTATCGATTTGTTTGGTTTATGTCCTTATTGCAAAGAGAAAGAATTTATTCACAGTGGTTGAGAGGGGCACATTATTCAATTGATTAAACAATTTTGCCATGTTCTTAAACGTTTCATTTCTATGTGCATTTTTTCCGCAGTTTACCCGTTCAAGTGGATGCATCAATTGTTTGGATTGTGTCACAAATCAGGAAAGAAAGTCTGAGGTATCTCTGGGGTAGCACTTATCCTTTTTTTTCTCATAGTTCTGATATTTAGGTATTTGCCATTATAAGTCATATTAACTAAAAATGTTTGCTTTGCACCAAACCATGTCATCTCGTGGTATATTTACTTTTATGTTTACTAGGCAAGGGTTCATGTTTGTTTGCTAGGTTAGTTGTTACATGTTAGAGTGGAATGGCCGAGCGAGCCACCCCAAAATTCGGGATTTCCTGTTGTAAACAATCGGCAAATTTCGCAAGATTCTTTGAACGTTGGCCTGCATAGGTAGTCTTATTGTCTTTAGACTCTGCTGAAGAATATATTGCTGTGGGTATAGATCGGTTTGTGATCCTGATGGGAAGTTTCAGTTTGGAAAGTGTCATGTTCTTTCTTCTTCTTCTTCTTTTTCAGACCAAGTGTGTTGTTCTTAATTTGAGTTTTGAAATAGTCACATGTTGGTTACATGCATCCACAAAAGAAAAAAAAAAGAGGTTACAAGTTAAAACTCGTTCTAAATCCAAAGTTTCAATGATGAATGAGATTACGTAACAAAGCCCAGGTGTTGTTAATTGATAGCTCATTCATTCCAATATCACCTTGTTTCACATTATGCATTCACAAAGATAAAAATGTAGTGTTTGTTGTTGAAAAATATTATTTGGGAAAAATTGGGATACATGGGGCCTGTTTCTTTCTTCTTCTTTATTTTTGTGAAAATCACTCCCTTCTGGCCAAGTCCATTTTCGCACTAAGCATATGCCATCTTATTTGAACTATGAATCATAATGTCTTCCTTAAATATTTTTAGTGTTTCTTCCTTCTATACTATCCATGCATTTTATTTTTCTTTTTTCCCTGTGTGCGTCATTGGACCTGTGAACCATCATAGTATTAATTAATAGTATAATTTTACTTATTTTGAAGTTCTATTATGATCACACAAAAGTACTGGCAGAGAGGGAGCATGAAGCATTACATGATCGATTTCTGGGAAGATGATTAATTTTTATAGAGTTTTTTTTTATATAAATGGGACGGTACCATTGTTGCTGTTCTCGATGTTTGTTAGCAGGTGAGCTTTTTCTACATGTGAAGTAGGATAATATATACATGTTATGCCCTCAAATAAACATTTATTTGGGCTATGTTCTTTTCCATATCGCCTGGCTAGGTCATGCAAATATGACAAACAAAAGCATTTTATTGCCCTCAGAATTTTCATTTGTTCCGCTTGATAGAAAACTTAGATAATGGAAATTATAGATGTGCATTTTTTGGGCTCGCCGTGATTCATTTTTATGATCTCTCTTGGTTGTATGCAGAAAGCAAAAAAAATATGTTGCTAAGTTTGGTGGTACTTGTTATTAGTTCTTTTATATCACAGTCGTCTTCATTCTGCAAATCTTTTTGTGCTTCACCTCTCTTGGCTCGCATATTGTTTTTTGATCTCTTTACACTAACAGTATTAATGTATGGATGCTAGAGTTTAACCTCTGAAATCTGACATGTACAATTCGTGGAAGATGGGGAAGAAAGAATAGTAGTTGGTAGTTCAGACCTGAATGTCCTTGGCTTCCAGATGAACTGACTAGAAAGTGGTATGGGGTAAGCTAATTGATTATTTTTTTGGAATGCTATAGGAGATTACCATGGAATAAATACGAACTTTGCCTAATGTTGTGGCTTAGATTAATAGACTGCTTTCAACACTTCTTGGTTGTTTCCAATTTCCAACGGACTGAGATTTCACTGGACTTAACTAAATTTCTACAATAGTTGCTTTTTAATTGCACTCGGTTTTTTTATTTTTTGGTATCAAATGTTGATTTACATAGAGCATGAGTTGCCATTTCAAATATCCCATTGTATGCCTGGCTATATTTGATTATGTAGGTATAAAGGTGATGCAAAATGCTTATTTTGATGAATAAAAAAATACATTTGGTTGCTTCTTCAAATAATTGTAATATACTAATATTGCTTTTGTAATCAATCCATATTTATAGGTACATGAAACAGGCCATACAAGGGCGTATCTGAGAAATGTCTATGTTGCCATGGAGCTCCAAAGAAATAGGCTGGCCTATGCATTGTTCAACTGGTCTAAAAAACTTGCTCGTGAATGTGGTAAGTTCATTTTATTTACTGCTTAATTCATTTGCTGTATGTATTTACATGATGTTGCACTTATTCTTATCTGGTATTTGGTTGTCGGACTGCCCCCAACACGACGGTATTTTTTGTGTGTTTGGTTTGAGTCTTTCACTATACGAAAAATCGACTTTCTTCTGTTCAGGATTTAGCATCTATTATTAGACTTGTTCTTTCACTATTGTTTGAGAAATGTTCAACATAGAGGTTGCTATTAAAAATGTCCAATTGCTTTGACCTGACACTACTTAATATGTTTCGTGACAGTATAATGACACCTACGGATTCAAATATATTTGGCCGATACATGCATCTTCGTATGTTTCATGGCAGTATAATAACACCTATGATTACCCGACTTACTTATATCACCATATACTACTAAATAATCCACCTAATACGAAAAAAATTCTATTAGTCCTGCTCCTAATATTTCATCCATTACATAACGAACTACATTATACCACATCAACCACCCTAAAGAGCACCATCAAATGTCCTATATTCTACGGCCAGCGCAGTGTAGCACGCTTGACCACCTAATAGTTATTAAAACCGGATCGGGTCCAATAGGCAAAGCCACTAGTTCAACGGTCTGACAGACAGTTCACATGTCGAACCACCACTTTTCAGTATATTAATGTTTTATTAGTTGGATATTATTTTTGTCAGAAATATTATGAACAGAAGTGCCAAATATAGAAATATACAATGTGAAAATAGGAGATTCCGAAGAATTAATACTGCAAGCAACAATTAATCAATCAAGTCCAAGATAAACCAATGCTATTTCCTACTTGCATTAGCTGCAGCCGAACAGAACCAATGCAATTCCAACTTCCAAGATAAACAAACGCATATTTCCAACTAAAAATAATCCGGTACAAGGTGCATCGTGTCTAATCCTCACCTACGAAGCATGAGATCTAGCCCAATTAAGTGATCTCCCTCGGCGTACACCTGCTGCTGAGTGCTGACGACAAGCCATGCCCGCAGTCCCGCACGATACCGTCGCCACAATCTTGTGCCACCAACGCTGTTCCAAGGACGGGAGGACAGATATGGCGTTGGATCTGGGTGGAGCACGGCGATGACTCGCGGGATCGGGGCTAGCTCTGGTCGTAGAGAATTACAACAAACAATCAGATCGAGAAAGAAGTAAAGAAGAACAGGAGGGTAGATTCAGACCGAGACTCTGTGTGTGTGAGAGGGGGGAGGAGGCGGAGCTGGTTGCACGTGAACAATGGCTAGTGCTGGCCAGATGGGCTGTACTTGCCGGGTTAGTCCGAGGCACGGCACTGTAGGTCCGGCTCAGGCACGGCGTGATCCGCACTATTTATGAGCCGTGCTGGCCCGGCACGAAGGCCCATGCTATACTTGGGCTGACACTCAGGCACAGTGGGCCGGCCCGGCATGACCCAGGCTCGGCCCGTGTAGCTCAGCACAGCCCGATTGCGGAGAGGCCGTCGAGGCGAAGGCGCCGACACCGAGGGAGGCCAGCGAGCCAAGGAAGAGCTGAGGAGGGAGGAGGCCGGAGCGGAGGGAGGAGGAGGGCGGGGCGTTGCCGACGCCGAGGAAGGAGAAGGCGCCGACCGTCGGGTGCTTGGGTCGGCTCGGGAAGGGACAAGGGAGGGAGGAAGAGGCAGAGTGGAGGGTGCCGCTGGCTCAGGAAGAGAGGATAGGAGCCGAGGAGGATAGAGGAGGCCGAAGGCCGGAGCGGAGGGGGAGGAGGCTGGGGCATCGCCGGCGCAGAGGAAGAAGGCGCACACCGCGGAGGAAGGAGAAGGCCGAAGCAGAGGGAGGCAGAGCCACGGAGTGGAGGTCGGAGAGCGCCATCCGCGTGGACGGTAGAGGCATGGCCGTGGCCCGTGGAGAAGTGGAGCCGTGGAGGGCACGCCGCGTAATTCGATGACCTTTTCAGTCTATTAAAAGTTATGGTCATTTTAGTTTTGCTGTTCGATTGTGTAGGCAGTTCTGTACGTTCAGACAATGGTTAGCCTAATATTTTGGCCGAATTGATTTTTCGTGTCAACTAGAGTATTGTAGATTAGTCAGTTGCACTAGCGCTGCGCCACACGCGCAGGTTTAGGAGTATCATCTTTGCCGGGAGGAGAGTAAAGGGGCGCTATGTTTGGATGAGTTTGGGTAGTATTGTGGTAATTCGCGTAATGAGCCAAATGCGAATAAACTCAAGGTGGACGATCATGTGGTGGTGGGAAAAGAGGCAACGTGGGTAATGGTGACACGTTGGTATTGTGCTTAATGAGCATGTGGATTATGAGAAAATATTCATGATGAGTACGTTGTTGATCTCCGTGGTTAAATTCTTGTGGTTTATGGCGAGGGTATTGTGGAAAGATCAGGTGGGCAACGTGCTCGTGAGTAAGGTCTTGTGGTATGGTAGAGGTTGTGATTGTGCCTAGGATTTTGGCAATGATCAAGATTTTGTTGTTAATATTTTTTTTACCGAATTGGATTTTACCGATTCACATTATGGATTGAAGTCTTTAAAAATAGCAAAAAAAACTCAAAACTTTTCCTATAAATAGCCACCATAGCCCCTTATTCAGCAGCCCTTCATTCTCTATTCTCTCTTTGAAATTGTGTTGTGCAAATTCAAATCCGTGTTGAGCTAATTTGGCAAAATTCAAAAAAAAAGTGCCAAAATTCGAAAAATTCAATTTTCGACCACAAGTCAGCAAAAGAGGTACAATGCTATTTTTAAATAATTTTATTGTTAGTTCTATTATGCTAAGATGAAAGTAGTAATAGTGTTAGTTTCGATTTTGCAGTTTTCGTTATGGACAGTCCTTACGACAGCTTTGCTCTTAGTGATTACAAATTTTCACCGGAGGAAATTGCATCCATGGAGGCGGTTGCGACTGCCTCAAGCCAACCGGAGGTTTCACCGGAAGAAGGGCAATGCGGAGTTCCATCATCAGGCTCCACGGTAGCATCAGACTCCACGGCAACTAGAGAAAAGAGGTCGAGGCCGTCTACATCGGGAGTGTTGGAGAATTTCAATAGGATAACCAAGCAAGACGCAACGGGAAATGAGGTACCATATACTATTTGTAAAATTTATCACGATGAATTATCTGCATAGTCTATAGGTGGAACGGAGCACTTGCTTAGACATGCTACAAGATGTCGAGCCAACCAAGGATTGGTGATGAGGTAGACGCATGTTCAATACAACCCCGACAGTATGGTATGTAGCTGGGACTATGACCCTCAAGTAGCCCACCAATCTCTCTGTCGTTTAATTGCTTCTGAGGATTTACCGTTAGGTTTTGGCGAGTCTGCTTCTTTCCAAAATTACATTAGGACTACGCATAATCCTATATTTTCTTCCATTTCTAGACAGACAACAACTAGAGATCTAGTAAAATGCTATAATGAACGTCATAATAATATAAAGACACTATTTAGTATGTGCACATTTTTTGTGGCCCTAACCTCGGACATATGGAGTGGTCGGGCTAGAGAGGATTACCTTAGTGTAGTTGCGCATTATGTTAATGATGACTGGGTAATGGAGAAAAGGGTTATAGCTTTGAAATTAATTGATATAGCACACACGGGTGAGAATATTGCAGACTGTATTATTAAAGTCGTTGAAGACTTTGGTCTTAGAAACAAAATATTCGTAATTATTTTAAACAATGCCGCTTCAAGCTCTAGGGCCATGGACATTCTTACTCCAGTGTTGAGTACATACGCCGATTCCTTCTTGCTACATCAACGATGCGCTTGTCATATTATCAACCTTATAGTCAAATATGGTTTGAAGAGGTTAAGTCTGTATATTAAAGCTTTTCGCGATGCAATTTCTTTCTTGAATAATTCTAATGTAAGAATAGCACAATATAAGAACTTATGTAGGGCGCTCGCTGGGTGTACGCCTAAGAATGTTTGGTTTGGACATAGAGGTAAGGTGAAACTCTACTTACCTCATGCTTAAGAATCTTTTACCATACAAGATCACTTTTTCTGTTTTTATTCAAATACACTACCATAGCGCTGACGGTAGTATGCTATTAATTGAGCAACAATGGTTCGTTGCTGAGAAGACACTATTGTTTTTAGAGATTTTTTATGAGGCAACTGTTGCTTTGTCCGCTGTGTACTATCCAACATCCCCTATCATTGTGCATACTATTTTACGGATTGCTACTCAATTGAAAATGTATGAAAATGACTTAGTTTTACGTGATACTGTTGTTCCCATGAAATCTAAATACCTTAAATATTGGAGAGAAATCCCTTACCTATATGCATTTGCATTTCTTTTAGATTCTAGGGCTAAAATTGATGCATTTGGTACTGTGGGGCTAGACTATAGTGACTATTTTATAGAAGTTCGTTCTCGGTTATACGAGGTTTACCTAAGATATGAAAATAAGTTCCAGGGGGTCCGCATGCAATGCCTCCAGTAGCCCCCGCCTAGAGTGGGAAGACAAATATGTGGGGCACGATCTTCAGTGTCTCTTCCTCCAGGTCCAGGTCTTATTCTTCTTCTACACCATCGCCTGCTCAGCCAAGACCCACAAGGAGCGAAAAACTATCTACTTATCTGGACAGCGATATAGTGGATTTCAACTCAGAAGGTTTTGACATCTTGCAATGGTGGCAAGCCCATAAGTTAACATATCTCGTGCTATCCATACTTGCACGTAATGTATTAACTATTCCTGTCTCTACGGTTTCCTCCGAGTCTGTTCTCAATCTTTCTGGAAGAATATTGGAGGAGAGAAGAACAAGTCTCACAAATGGGATGGTGGAGTTCCTTCTAACTGTGAACAACTGAGAACAAGCTGATTCACGAACACAACACTCTGTGAAAAATCCAGAGTTGTTGGAGATGTTCAAAAATATGTACTTAGACAATGACAGTAACACTGACAGGTAGAACAATAATGTATTATGTATATAGAGTTATATGTTGTACTCTTTTTCCTTTGCCAAGGTTTTCTCATTTTGAGTTTTTGCTTGGCGAAGGTTTTAACGAGGCAGCCAGTTGGACATTAACAAAGCTCTTTATTACATTTTCAATATGATTGTGTTTTTTTTTCAATTTTCATGTCTACTTCTGAATTCTACACATTTTTCTAATTTTCCTAGATTTTTTTTGGATTTTTGTGGATTTTTTTCATTCTAGCGGGCCAAACGGGCTACACTTGGCCCGATAGGCTAAACGGGCTCGTGCCGGCCTGGCTTGGCACGAACGGCCAACGGGACGTGCCTGGGCCGCCACCCCAGCACGTGGGCATGTCCGGCACGGCACAAATAGTAGACAGGCTAGAATGGGTCGTGCCTAAATGGGCCATGCCGACACGGGCCTGTGCCGTGTTGGGTCGGGCCGCCCGTTTGGCCAGCACTAATAATGGCCTGTCCGGTTCGCCATTTTTTTTATTAAAAAAAAACCTACTCGTTTCAATTGGTTTTTTTGGTCTCACTTCATATATGGTCTTTGGAGTGAACTGAGCCATCAAGGTCATTGGTTCCGATTCAACCGTCCGTCCGGTCTAGTTTAATATATGCATTGCCCTTCAAATAGCATGCACGACAATAGTATGATTTTACAAACACAAAGACACACTACTACAAAAGAGGCTATACTGGACGTCTCATCACAGACGATTCCTTTTGGAACCGTCTGTGTTGTACTTATCACAGACGGTTCTTTAAGAACTGTCTGTGATACGTAATTATCGCAGACGGTTTGTAAATAGAACTGTCTGTGATAATCGCAGACAGCACAGACGGTTATTGTTAAGAACCGTATGTGAATTACCATGGACAGTTTTCATCACGAACCGTCTATGATTATAATTATATCACAGACGGTTTTATAGACAAAACCGTCTCTAATACTTTTGTTTTGTTGGGCGGGGAAATGAAAATTTGGACTTAAAGGGCGGGTTACCGACACTCGCTTTATATTAAGCGAGTCTTCTCACACCTCACACCTCTATCTCCTCCTCTACCATCTCTCCTCTAACCGAGTACCCCCGCCTCGCCCTAACATTGTGCCCCGGCCTCCCCCGAGCTCGTTGCCCGCGGCTCCTCCACCTCGCCTCGACCTCGTCGTCGCTGGCCTCCCCAACCTCATTGCCCATGGGTTCCCCCGATATTGTTGCCCCCGGCCTCCCACGACCTCGTCGCCTCCGGCCTCCTCCACTTCATCGCCCGGCCTCCTCCATCTCGCCTCGGCCTCGTCATCGCCGGCCTCCCCCAACCTTGTCGCCCCCAGCCTCCCTCGACATTGTCACCGGCCTCCACCTCAGATCGCGCACTGTCCGGTAAAACAACCATAACTTTTGCATACAAACTTGGATTGCGACGTTCTTTAGATTGTTGGAAAGCTAACGAAAAGTTCAATCCAAAAATCCAAAATCCATATCAAATTCATTTGCGAGGCTTGGGAGGCTTCAGACAAAGTGAAAACCCCTAAAAAAAAGGTCGTTTTGGGCCTCAAAACAGCCTCTGAAGTTTCAACACCCATTTTCGCCGATCGTTCACCGTCCGTTTGAGTTTTCTTTCATTCCAGATTGTGTAATCAACCATATTCAGATACTCGGGTCTAACTGTTCAGCAATTGATTGGTTTGGCTCAAACTTTGACTTTTTTCAATAGAAAAAGCTATCACGCATAATTTAAAAATAATCGTCGTGAAAAAGCTATCATGCACAGTTACTCAACAAGAACTGTTCTTGTTCAGAACCGTCTGTGATAGCTTTTTTCACAGACGGTTATTGTTTAGAACCGTCTGTGATAGGTTTTCCACAGACGGTCCAAAAACCGTCTGTGATGACATCACATCATCACATATACATAAATTCGGACAGTTCAAAAACCATCTATGATGATAGTTTGGAGCCGTATGTGATGACCCTCTCTGTAGTAGTGACATGTCAATTGGTGTTTGGTTTCCTTTGCATGGCCATAGCTTCATGTTGCTTGGGTGCCCCAAGTCTCCACGTCAGACTTAGGTGCTAGCTCAGCTGAGTTGGGATCTTGTAGGTTAGAGTGTCCGCACTTTCATTTGCAAATGAGGGGAGCTGAGGAACCCTGCTGTGGCGAGCTATTGGCCTGAGCACGCATTTTTGCCGGGACCATAAGCGTGTGCTCCACCAACTCATTTCACGCCCATTTGCCCAGCCCTCAACCACCACGCAAACGAGACAACGATGACGGCGTTGAGGATGATGACTGTTAATACGAGGAGATGAATGGATGAATAGTTAGTTACGTTGCAATAGCCAAAGGGGCTAATGTACAGTACAAAGACTTAAGGGACACACTAAACCCTAGACTACAAGTACAATATTAGAAATACTCTCTACCCCTCCCTAACGCAAGGCATATGCAATATCATTACTTTTGAATAAGCTGATTAAGCCAAAGAGTTAGGTTTAAGCTATAAACCAAAAGGCTAACCCTAAACAAATAGGGCCACAGAAGAAGAAAACTACAATTAAGAGTTAGGCGCCACCTTGAAGAGTGAAGATTGTTACTCCCAAGAGCAGCAAAAGACGAGTGACGACGGCTAGGGTTTCACGACGGTGCCCATGACCTCCGAGTAGCAGGGCGGCGGGTGCTACGGTGACATCAAGATATGGCGGCAACGCCTGAGTGGAGGAGTGGCAACTCGCAGTAGTTGTGTTGGTGAAGAAGCATTGTGTACTGTACATGTTGTCCTCCACTAAGGGTTTGTTTGGATAAGGAGTGATTAGAATTAATCCCTTTAGATCGGAAGAGATTTTAGTTCAAATTTCGAGTCAATTCGAAAGAATTGAGTCAGACCATAATGTATCCAAACAAGTTCTAAATATAAGTTACTCAGGACACCACGTACGTACAGTTTATTGTGTACAGACGTGTACGTACTGTACATGCTGACAGCGCGCGTGCCATCAACCACGGGATCCTACGTCGCGTCATATCTGTTGCATCACCTTCCATTCACCCTTGATGCCTTCATGCCTCCATTTCTTTTCTTTTTCATTTTCAATCCTGTTACGCGATGATTAATTGGTGCGTGCTACTTTCAGTCAAGGTGACTTGTCACTGTTAGTGCAAAGCTTTGAGATTAGTTCACCGCCGTGCTCGCCTGAGGCCGCCGCCACGATGAAGGCGCTCGGCGCCGCCGGTTTCCTCATCTCCCGCATGGCGTTCCTGGCGAACCCGCAGCTCTACTCTCAGATCCTCCACCCGGCCGGCGCCGTCGCGGCAGCCTTCACTTTCGCCTGTAGGGAAGCGACGCATGCACCCGGTGTGAGAGCATGTACAATTCAGATGTTTAGAGAGGTGTTTAGCAAAGAAAAACTGATTTTTCTTACCATATAGGATAGATGAGGTGCTTATTTTGTAGCATCGATGCTTGATTAGGCACCGGTGCTTAAGAGATACTTATGTATATAACTATATATAATTAATAGATAATACAACCATTTAAGCATCTACAAAATGGATGGTTGCATTGGAGGAAACAACTTTTACATAGATACTTGATAATGTGGCTACATTCTCTTTCTTTAAACACTCGTATATAAGCATCTCGTATTGTACATGCCCTGAGTGTGCCGTTCACGTTGCTTGCTAATCAATGGAATTTCTACTTTGTTTAAGTGCGGATCTAATCTGGTACTCCCTCCGTTTTTAAATATATGACGTTTGACCAAGCGTGCAGTCAAATTTATCTAACTTTGACTAATAATATATGAAAAACTATTTAGATTGATCACGAGTGAATAGTATCATTAGATTTGTCATGATAAATATTTTCATAATATAATAATTTTTTAATTTCTTACTAACAAAATCATATGAAAAGTAATGGTCAAAGTTATATAAGTTTGATTGTACGTTTGGTCAAACGTTATGTATTTAAAAACGGAGGGAGTATGTTGCAGTAGTTGGGCGTGTGAGTAGGATCTGTATGCTTGGTGTAACCATGTAATAAGCGCTGTCTATTACTCGTAATTTTCAGTGTTCTCCAGTAGTTGAATATATCCGGTTTGCTATATTACTAGTGCTCCCTCCAGTCATAGAAACGGATTCGCATCCCCGAGTCTCGGGAGAACGGTGGCGGCTCCCCTCAGGAGAACAGTCGCGGCTCCCCGGAGAGGAGCAAGCAGGAAGCGCGGCCATGGCTCGCTGGCGGGCAGCGACGGCACGGCGGCAGCAGGTGGTGGGGTGGGGTGATCAGCGGCTAGGGGTTTGGATGAGAGGAGGGTAGGTGGGGAATTTATATGAATTGGAGAGATAGGATCCTTTCGATATAGATCTAATGGCTGAAAAGTGCTGCTAACAAAAGAAATATTTAGATTCTGCCTAGACAAACCATGCGCATATGGTGCGCGCACACGCGTGACTATACGGTTGTTTGATCGTTTGTGCTCGCCCACTTGTACACTGATCTCTACAACTTAAAAACTGGAGTCGGTGGTCGTCCGTTCTTCCCACCCTCCATCTCTATCTCTCTCTACTGATATATAGGCCACGTTATTAGCAAACTATCTTCTCGCATTATGCGTTCCCTACTTCTCTCCCAGCATCACCTGTGACACCGCCTGTGCTTCCTCCTCCTTTGCGCCCTCGCCTCCACTCCCGCTCTTCTGCTCTACTCCGCGCGTTGTCTCCACCTCCTCCGCCGCCGTCGTTTCCATCGGTCGGATCTGGATGGGCATCACTTTCTCCTCTCCACCATTGCTATCCTGCTCTGTACTGCATGGTCTTGACAAATTAAGATATATTATATCTATTTTAATTGATAAACTATTATATTGATAAGTTGTTTTGTAACAATACACAATCACTTCACTAATTCATCGAAAATGGGAAACGGGGAAGAAGTTGCTTCCGCGTCAAGTCCGGGCGGTGGGCAGGGTCCGGTCGTGATTCGTGAATGATGTTGTTTGTCTTGCATATTTTCCACTTGGTGACATCATAAGTACTGTTGATAGTCAAGGTCGCGAGTCACCGGTCTACATGTAGACTAGGGTTTGCTAAGAAGTTTTAGTTAAGGAAAGGCAAACGAGGGATTCTTTCACTGTTGAAGTAGTGGAGCGCTTGACACAGAAAAAAACAATTATATTGCATATATATATATATATATATATATATATATATATATATATATATATATATATATATATACAGTTTTGCTAAACAACATTTGAATTTTTTTATCAAAATAGTCGAATTTTCATTCGTCCTATATGCTTTGAGATTTGCACTTCTTCTTATATGATGAATTAGGTCCGAATTTATTATAATTTTTTCTTCAGAACATAACAGGTTCACCACATTGCCGTAATTTGTGACTTTCCAAAAACAAAAAATACATAAATAATTTGCTGTAATTTATGTATAATGAAGTTGTAAATGAATTAAAATTTGATTGTTTTGGGTTGCGCCTGCTTCGTACTCCCAGTAGTATGTACTCTCACTTCTAATATACCACTTAAACAAATATATTATATTTTTTTTATCACTTTCAGTATACTTAAATACCAATTATAAGATACTCCAATGCGATTTGATTGAAAAATTTCATTGGAGCCTTTTATTTTTGCTATATACCCTTTTTCATATATAAAAAAGGTATATACACAAATAATGCTATAAAAGGTGGACTTTAATGATTTTTTTTTTTCATGGAGCTCACTTTGGGGTATCTTATAATCATTATTGGAGTATGTTCAAATTGATAAAGAGGTATCATTGTACGATTTAAGTGGGAGTACGTACTCCTAGAAGTACAATACCATTTTCATATATATATATATATAGGAAAAAAAACTATCTACTCTCAGGTGTAGTTACTTCCTCTCCATCCACCCTTTAATTTTCAATAAGATCCGTGTGTCTTTACAAGCCTAAGAGATTTGAAAATATAGGATAGGAGAGAGACCCGATCCACCATACCACCTTGTAGATTTTGGTAACCGATTCTTGCCATACTAATCATGCCTTTTGGAAATTGATTCTTTGATTCTTTCCTGTTCGCCGCTCCTCTCGGGCATTTTGCCTTTGGCCATACCACCTCTGCATCCAGGCATTGCATGTTCGATGCGTTGATCCGGAACAGGCGCACATCCAGTCGTACAACGGCGGCGACCAAGGGCTCCTAACGGAGGTGTGGTCAATCCACTACTGGGGATGAAGCTGTGGATGAAGCCATACCATGGGTTAACATACCTGAAGAACTTCTTGTTTTGCCGGTTTACATGCTCTTTGTCATTTAGATAGAGATACGTTTTTTTGACAGAGCAGTATATATGTACTCTTTTTGGATTTTTATTTGAGATTAGTATACATACTCCAATTAGGTCTTTTTTAAAAGACAAGTATGTAGTATGTACTGTTTTTTCAGAGATACTCCCTTACGGTCAAACCGTAAAATGTCTCATGGGTTAAACTTGCTAGATACCAGTTGATATGGTGGTAAATGCAATGATGGTAGCAGTATGTATGTACTCCTTTTGGATTTTTATTTGAGATTAGTATACATACTCCAATTAGATCTTTTTTAAAAGACAAGTATGTAGTATGTACTAGTTTTTCAGAGATACTCCCTTACGGCCAAACCGTAAAATGTCTCATGGGTTAAACTTGCTAGATACCAGCTGATATGGTGGTAAATGCAATGATGGTAGCCATAGCCACTCACTTGAACGAGAAAGTGCAAGAAATCTACCATGTGACCTCTCTCGTCACTACAAAATCCATTGACCGGTTATGCTCTAGAGGACACATGCTGGGACTACTTCGACATTTCTCCATTTCTTGCTCCACGGCCAAACCTTTCTTCGACTTTCTTCTCGCTTGACGATGACGAGCAGAGCAGCAAACCAAATCTCGCTTGAGAGAGAGAGTCAAGCGGAGCAGCAAACCAACGCCGACATTAACGGGAGCAGTTGCCAAAAGACAAAGTCAATTACGCAGTATACGGGAGTATTAATTTTGATTTCCTTTTTGTTAGCAACTGTTATGTATTACGGGTATTACATAGTATGTATTGCGGGTTGCTAGCGACAGGAGTGGTATCCGACCCAATAATCCAGTCAATTATATGGTATCCAAGACAGATGAACGATAGATACAATGAGAGTAACTATACTTGGAAATAGCAAAAATGCTATATATATAAAGACAGAGAGAGTGTATGTGAGAGAGAGAACTCTAGTCACATCTATTATCACTATTTATCTAGCACTCTTAACTCTCATCGCTTTTTCTCTCTCCACCATAAATATTCATATACAAAATTTATGACGTGGATAGATGGCAGTAGAGTTCGGTAGCATGGATAGAAGGGCATGCAAATCACACTAAGGGTGTGACTAGCGCTTGGACGTATGATCCGAGCGCTAGCGTCGTACGTTCGAGCGTGCGCAATATACCAAAAATTCCTATACAACATTTTCTCTCAAAAATCTCAGAAACAAAACAAACATCTAGAAAAGGAAGCAATATATAAAAAATCTCAGAATCAAAACAAACATTTGGAAAAAAGATACGTTAAAAAATCTTGTAACATCACCGTGAAAAATATGTAATATTTTTTTCGACGGGTTACAATATTTTTTTAGCGAGTCACAATACTTTTTGCAACGGGTCGCAACATATCAAAGAACAGTATGCAATATTTTTTTCAGCGGGTCGTAATATTTTTTTCAACAGTCACAACATCTCAAAGAATAGTATACAATATTTTTTTCAACGGGTCGTGATATTTTTTTCAATGAGTAGTGACATCAAAGTCCAAAAGAGCAACAATCACACACTAGCAACAAAAAATTTGGTGGGTTGCCATGAAATTGCCAAGACGGGGGTATAAGCATTCAATAGTAAGTTTTGTCCAATCAAGAGTGTCAGATTTGTGAACAGTGAAAATAGGAGGTACCCACCCAACAACGCCACAGCCTGCGCCGAGCTCGACTGCCCGCGCGCTGCAGAGGAGGAGGTGGGAGTCAGCGGCGTGCTCCAGGAACTTAGCGAGGATGCCGCCGCTGTCCCAGACGACGACACCGATCACGCCGGGAGTGACCACGGACGAGGGCGACTGGAGCAGGGAGAGGCACCGTCTGAAGGGTCTCCTCCCCCTCCCGACGCTGCGGACAACGCCAACGTCAGCTGAGTAGTGTGGTTTGGCTCTGGAAGAAAGGGGAGAGAGCTGAGTAGTGTGGTTTGGCTCTGGAAGAAAGGAGAGAGGAGGAGGTAGTCATGAGGAGTTGGAGAAGTGGGTGGATGAGAAGCGAAGTGATAAGTCAGGAGTGAGTGGATAAGAAGCGAAAAGATGATGTTTATGATCAGGCACGTGAGGCAAAGCATTCCGGAAAACTTCTCCCTCCGGATGACTGCGTAATACTGTTTTTTGTTGGAACCAAGCCAAAGAAGAAAACTATCATGCCCGCTATGTGGACACACACACGAACACTGCTAGGAGATGAACTCAGGAGGAACACGAGAGAAACTCACAGGCTTGTGGCACAACGACAACCTGATGCCTTTTCATGGTTTTCTATTATTCTCATATATTACTTGATGCCTCGTACATGGAAAAAAAATAGGCTAGCTATCCGACTGACTCCTGATCTTGTGCCACACGCACAAGATCAGAACAGCAAGGAACAAACTAGCTAACAAGCTAACTAAGCAAGCTTCCCGCATCCGTGTCTTGGATGCACGCACGTGAACTAACTAGCTAATGCATGCAAACTCAACAAACTAAACAGCCTACATCCATGACTAGATAAACATGCATGACTAGATAACCAAAGAGCACACGTATGCAACACATCTCCTACATGTACAGCTCCCCAACGCGACTCAAACAAGAAACGGACTTGTGCGACAAGCGGACACGGCTTTATCTTGCGTCGCATGTACACAGACTCAACTCGGCTTCAACTTGGCTCACACATCCATGACTGGAGACGGTGACACAACTCGAATACATCTCGCACTCGACTATGTTACAAGATTAATTCTAACATTCACCCCCTTAATCTTGTAACATCAACTAACTCTAGTTTATAACACATCTCTAACTTGTTGAGACAGTCAGTCTCAACTACGACTTATCCAACTGTTACTCGACACAGGATGATGAACATATCTCCTCAACGTCTCGGACTTAACTCCACGGACTCGACTCAGGACAACGAACATATCTCCTCAATGTCCCGGACTCAACTCAGCATCAGAGCAACGCAGGTTCATCTTCAGCATCAGCCACAATTAAATGCACCTCCACTTTCTCCTTCCTCAGCTTACGGCATTCGGAAGCGAAGTGCCCATAGCCCTGACAATTGTAGTAACGAATCTTTGCCTCGTCGAACTTGCGATTTTTCATACCAGAGTTGTTGGCGCCCTCTTTCTTAGACCTAGATTCCTACTCGGCACGGGTGAGTAGTATATGCTCACCTTCCTTGTCGCGCCGCTGTCCCTTCGTGCGTTCCTCGTACGTCTTCAGTCACCCAACCACCTCCACAACTGTCATCGTCTTGATATCATCAAATTGCTCAATGGCGGAGACGATTGGCAAGAATTTGTTGGGGACGGCACGAAGAAACTTCTTTACGATGGTGCGCTCCTCCATCTTGTCTCTAAGGACACAAATTTCGTTGACAATGGTGGTTAGCTTCATGGCGAAGTCCTTGATGGACTCCGTCCCCTTCATGCATATCACCTCGAACTCACTCATGAGAGTATGTACTCATGCTTCCTTGACGCGGTCAGCACCAACGTGCATCTCCTTCAAGGTGTCCCAAGTCTCCTTGGCCGTCTCATTTTCGGCCAAGACCATCATCATGGCCTCGGACACGGCTTGGAATATGGCGGCGAGAGCCATCTGGTCCTTGCGCTCATTGACCAGCTCATTGCCTTCCACCGCTGCCCACACCCCTTGTGCGCGTATAAACACCTTCATCTTCACCGCCCAAGAGCCATAGTTGGTCTTAGTGAACATTGGGTATTGGAGGATTTCCGATCCCTCCTTCGTCTGTGCCTTGAATGCCGTCGTGTTCGAGACGTCGCCACTACTGTAACAGCCCCGGATGAGGGACTGCTAGGATTCTTACAACTGTCCAGGATGTTCAGTTGTAAAGACGTGGTTTCGCAAGCAAGCAAACGATAACAGCAAAAGGCAAACTTTTTATTACAGCAGTTAAGGCTTAACAGCCACTTTGAAAGCGAAGCGGGCATCCAAGCCCAAACGTAGTATATTACTGAGCAAAAGTGAGCGAAACCACGTGCAAGCTTGGGCGTAAAGAGACCCTAGTACCGATGAGTCGCCACCGCCCCACGCTTCTTCCCGAAAGTCGGGTCACCGACTCTTCCCAAAACTCCTCTGTTGATGTTTAGCAAGAATGAGTACAACTACCGCATCAAAGAAATTGCATGGAAATTCTATTTAACTACATGCTAGGATCATCAATGGAGGGTATAGTTTTACCAATACAGGTATATGTGGAATGCAATAGTTGAATTTAAAAGCTATATAGTAATTTAAAAACAGTAAAATGATAATAAGTATAATCACAAGGGTTTTTAACATCTGAGATTACCAATTAACATCTGTAAAAGCCTACTTATGCCTTGTATATTGGAATCACCCATGAACACAGCTTCATTAACCGGAAGCACGGCGTATTCAAATACCATTGATTATTCACTCTGCAGAGTTGCCCAACTTTACCCACAAGATATCTTATGCTTGTACTGTCATACAATATACACGCAACACGTTAGCGTGCGACTGAGCTGAGATAACAAAGCATTTTCACTGCTCAACCTCTCTAGTCTCTACACGGTAGGTCTACATCCATACAGCTCGGGAGACCACCGGCCAATAGTGGAATCCGCAATCTGAGTCTGACGGGCCCATACCGTTGTGCAATTCAGAGGGTGCCCTAAACGGTCCACCCTCGATCCACCCCATTCGCGGTCGTTCTATCAACAAGCAACGATTGACATCCCGTAGATATTCAATCGGATGAGCAAGGTACTAAGCGTGGAGGAATGACCACGCATGTGGTTGAGCGGTTTTCAGGTTCATTACTTGGCACAAGGTTCTTGTCCTTACCTGTCATCCAGTGAGGCGATGGCCCAACACCAACTCGTGGCTGTCCACCTCCAGATCTCACTGATGACTCACTTTTAAACGAGTATATTGAATTGTCCAACTTCCTGGGCAACTCTCAACTCTCCACCAAAACCTATTGGCCTAAAGCCAACCTTCCTTAATAGTATTTAGAAATGAGCTTTGTATGACATTGTGGAATAATTTCTATTATTTTAAGTGGACTAGGTTTGTCAATGTGAATATGGCTTACAAGAATGGGTGGTTTGATATGTGGAGTGAATGGTTTTTAACTATTTAACATGGCATTCCAAAGTACTTTATCCTTATTGAAATAGTTGGCTAAAATATGCTAATGAAAGTAATAATATAAAATATACGGAATGTAGGTTCAATATGTTCAAGGCATGCAACTTGCCTTCCTGCTCGAAGTCCTCGAACTGTCCTGCTGCTTCTGTGTCCTGTCCGGTGATGTCCTGAGCTGGCTCGTCGGTGTCGAGATCTAGCCTAAGACACAAAAAGAATTTAAATACTTGGCTCGACAAGGAATGAGCCTGACACGAATCCAAGTACAACAAAAATATAAAAAGGAAAAGAAAACCACTTTAAGAGGCAAAAAGGGTTGACAGGGGTTGGGTATGACTGAACGGGTCTAAGAATAGGCTTTATGGGTTCGATACGGTCAGAATGGATATAAAATGTCATTTCAGGGTTTCGATGAATAGTGGTCATTTTACTGTTCACACTGATAAATTAAACAGTAATTAACCAGTAATCTAGGGTTAGGTACAGTGATTATTCTACTGTTTGAACAGTGCATGGGCTAAAAATAAAAGAATGAACAGTAACTGGATTTTCGAGTGAACAGTAATCAATATTACTGTGCAGTGAACAGTACGAGCTAAAAATAAAAATAAAAAGAATGAATAGTGCTGGGTTACAGCACTGGGCAGAGGCCCAGTCGGCCGAACCGGCCCAGGCCCATGTGCGGGCGGCCTTAAGGCCCGAGGCCTTTAGGGCAAAGGGAGGCGCGCCGAAGGCCGAGCAGCCGCTTCTGCCGCGCGCGGCGGAGGGAAAGCGGCACCGACGGCGCGGGGAGGGCTCCAACCAGGTAGGTGGTCTCTTCTTCCTCTCGGGTTTTTGCGTGGGGTGCATTCGGATTTGGTTTTTAGGGTTTGGGGTGACGGCGGCGAGGGAGGGCGGCGCCGGTGGAGATCCGGCGGATCTGGGGTCGGAGGGGTGGGGGAAGGGCTCGGGTGTTTGATTCGGAGAGGGAGGGAACGGGATCGGCTTACGAGTTGGGGGACCGAGGCGGCGGCTCCTTCGGGTTTTGGCCGGGGCTGAGGGAGATGGGTGGTGGTGCGGTCGTTTTCGGTGAGGGGGAAAAGGCTTGAGGTGGCTTTTGTAGTCGGATGAAGGCGGTGGAAATTGCGGCGCCGAATGGGTGACGTGGAGGTCGGGATGGTTCGAGGGGGCACGGCGCACATGGGGGCGTCGCGGGTTGCGGCGCCGGCGCGGCTGCGGCTTGGGGCACACGTGCGCATTGAATGCAAGGTCGGGAGGTGGCACGGCCGGGGTGGCGACGCACTGGTGCGGCTCGTACGGGGCGGCGGCCAGAGGCGGTTGCAGGCGGCGGCTCTGGCGGCGACGCGTGTAGGGCTGAGCAGGGAGGAAACGGCTTCGGGCAGAGGCGTCTCCAGGGGGTGGGCAACGGCTTGGGTGGAAAGGAGAGCAGGGATTGAGGTTTTGCTGATTTTTGCTAGGATTTGAAAATCCAAACTCAGACTCAAATTCGAATTTGAAATTTTGCAGATGTTTCAACTACCCACGGACTTTAGCAGGGACAACATCTGCTTCAACATGACGCACTATACCTCGCTCTGATACTACTTGTTGGAACCAAGGCAAAGAAGAAAACGATCACGCCCGCTATGTGGACACACACAAACACTGCTAGGAGATGAACTCAGGAAGAACACGAGAGAAACTCACAGGCCCGCGGCACAACAACCACCTGATGCCTTTTCATGGTTTTATATTATTCTCATATATTACTTGATGGCTCGTACACGGAATGAATAGGCTAGCTAACTGACTGTCTCCTGATCTTGTTCCACACGCACATGATCCGAACAGCGAGGAACAAACTAACTAACAAGCTAACTAATCAAGCTTCCTGCATCCGTGTCTTGATGCACGCACGTGAACTAACTAGCTAATTCATGCAAACTCAACAAACTAAACAGCCTACATGCATGACTAGATAACCAAAGAGCACTCGTATGTAACACATCTCCTACGTGCACAGCTCCCCAACGCGACTCATACAAGAAACGAACTTGTACGGCAAACAGACACAGCTTCAGCTTGCGTCGTATGTATACAGACTCAATGACTTTGTTTGACTCGACTTCAACTTGGTTCACACTGAAGACGGTAACACAACTCAAACACAACTGGAACCCGATTCTGTTACTAGATTAATTCTAACATTTTCCTCGCGCCAAACACCATGCCCTTCTTCCATTAGGTGACAACGCGCGTGACATCAATCACGGGATCTTATATCTCGTCATACCCGTTGTCACCTTCCATTCACCCTTGACGCCTTCGTAACCCCCTTTTCTTTTCTTTTTCATTTTCAATCCTGCTACGATGATGTGTGCTATTACCATTTGTCAATCCACGTCACTGATAGTACTAATCTTTGAGATTAGTATTACTATTCTTTTTTTTCTTTTGATTACTTGTAGTACAGCCTTCTCCCTTCTTTTTGGCCTAGTGCCTAACTTTTGAGTAAAAAAAAACGCTCAAGGAATAATCACCTCTGGGCCATGCGCAATCACTAAAACTGCTCTCAATGCTTCATCTTAGTTAGTATTTTAAAGGTGTTATGTAGACAAAGTGCTGATATGGTAGTAAATTAAATAAGATGAGAGATTGTTGCAGTATCTAAATAAGAGACTGCTCTGACTCGAAGTTATAAACAAAAAAATTAACTCATTTTCATCTTGTACACATCATTTTCTTGAGATTCTATATCTAATTAATTAAAAGGATATAAGATACTACACCATAAGAAATAATACATTAAGAATATAGTATCTTAATACTCCTCGTGCACTAAAAAAAACTGTACTAAAATATTGCGTATAGGAGCAGCCTAATCAAAGAGAGACAGGTCGACGCCTCGTGCGGACTCCCGAGCCAGAATGCTTTATTTCCCAACAATCACCACCGTCTTCTCTCCATAAATCCCCGGCCGCCCCTCTCACTAATACTTACCCCAGTCATCTATCTCGTTAGCTAGCAAAGCCAGATCTTCGCCAAAAAAAAATTAAAACCGAAATGAACACGCGCGACCACATCGTCGCGGGGCTCGGCTTCGTCAAGCATCAAGCGCAAGCCGCGATGGTTTCCACCGTCTCGCTAGCCAAGCAAGCCGATCTCCGCCAAACGCTTGCCGGAGTGAACACGCGCGACCACATCGTCGCGGGGCTCGGCTTCGTCAAGCATCAGGCGACAGCCGTGGTCTCCAAGCGCGACGGTGGCTCCGTGACAGCCGTGGCGCTGGTCGTCGGGGGCGCCGTGGGCGCGTACTTCCTCTGGCCTTCGGCGGCCGTCCTGGCGCCCGCCGCCGCGACGATGAAGGCGCCAGGCGCCGGCGGCGCCTTCCTCATCTCCCGCGCGGCGTTCCTGGCGAAACCGCAGGTGTACTTCCAAATCCTCCGCACGGCCGGTGCCGCGGCGGCAGCCGCCGCTTTCAGGGTGTAGGGAAGCGCCGCATGCCCGCGCGCGCGCGCGTCTGCCGTTTTGCGTTGCTTGCTAACGGAGTGCCAAGTTGCTTGCTATGTTTAATTAGCAAATCCGGTTTATTTAAGTGTGGATCTATCTACGCGTCTGCCGTTTGCGTTGCTTGCTAAGGGGGTACCAAGTTGCTTGCTGTGTTTAATTAAGTGTGGATCTATCTAGAAGTACTTGCATTGGGCGTGCGAAGATGGAGTATACTGTATGCATGGTGTAATAACCGCTGCCTAGTGCTCGTAATTTGCATCGTTCTCATGTCGTTGAATGCACACGGTTTTCTATATTATTCTATTTGAAGCCGTTGAATATTGAGTTTTTAGCTAAATTGACACTGTTGTACAGAAAATTAACAAAACCAGCTGTCCGTTTGAATAGAATGCAAAAAGATCACCGCAGAGTCGCGCAGACTCACCACGTCGCAATCCCCCTGGCACGGAACCCCTCTCGTCCGGCCCCCAAGGGCACTGTACCCTCACTCGGCCCTTAGGGACACGGATTCAACCTTGTCCATGCCCCAGGGGCACGGTTGAGCCTCGCCCGGCCCCCTGAGCTGGGTTTTACGGATTTTTGCGCATACGGAGGCAACATGAATCCGAGCGTCAAAAGCAGTAATTAGGTTTAAAAAATAAAAAAAATCAAGTTGGGGGAGGCTGTCGTGGCCTAGGGTGCGATCGAGGCTCAACCATGCCCTAGGGGCACGGACGAGGGGGCTGAAGTGCCCCTAGGGGGCGGACAAGGTGCCACATGGCACTGAAGTGCCCCTAGGGGCCAAACGAGGTTGAATCCGTGCTCTGGGGCCGAATGAGAGGGATTCCGTGCCCCTGGGGACCAGAATTGCGATGTGGTGAGCTCGCGCGACTCCGCGGTGATATTTTTGCGTTTGATTCAAACGAACGGCTAATTTTGTTAATCTACAGTGCAACAATGTCATTTTAGCCAAAAACTCGTTGAATATGCTGATTCGTATCATATTCATTTTAGGACTTGGAGATATGTGCTACAAATAAATCTAGATGAATTCTAATAGGATTAGGATTTATATTTCTCTTTGAAGTATGATTCCTAATTCACTTTAGATGAGAACTAGGGACTACGTCAATCCATGAGGGGTGATCATATAAAAAAACCCATGAGGGGTGATCATAGAAAAGAAGCAAACCAAGTAAGATGTCATCCAAAATAAAGGCTGCACGATAGGAATAAAGGTTAGGTTATTTTTTTAGCACTAGGTTGTTGTATAGGGCTAGGACCGATTGTTCTAAAAGGTTCGAGAGGGTTGCGAGAGGGCAACAATCTCTTGTACTTTTTTAAGGTTGTGCTTAGGGAATTTGTGACCAGTTTCACCAAATCTCTCTCTTATTGTGGTTGCTTCGTCGTTGTTGTTTCAGTTCTCTCTACAAGATCCATCTACTTCATTCTTAATACCATGCACGCTTGTACCATTTTTCACAAACTGTCGTCCAATCCAAGAGTTGTTGCGCATAAGAAGGGGTATCAGAGTATAACAGAAGCAACTAGTGCTTGGTGGTGTACAATTGCCTGTTCATGCCACCACTGATATATTTGATATTATTCATACGGTCTTTGCATCTTTTTCCTTCGTCGGGAGAAACATTGGTGGACACGACCAGCGTGGTACATTATTCATGTTGCCCTACCACCCTTAGGGGCTCTTTGGTAGGGATTCTCAACCAGCTCCTAGAGCTGTTTTTGAGCTCCGAGTGCCAAACGCTAGAAAACGAGCAGCTCCCACGAAGGATCCCCGCATTTTCCGCTCTCACATGGCAGTGGCGTCCGTCGGAGCCAAAAAATCGAGCTTCCACCGGCTCCTGTGTCAGACCCAGCTGACACGGTATCTCTTTGTCGGACCCGGAATTCGAAATCCAGAATCCTCTGTGATAAAACTGCGCTATTCCTGGATCAGGAGATAGCGCCCACAGACACATTGTGAATCATTTCATACATTGCGTAGACCGAACCATTCATTAATACAAGCATTAGAGTTCAAATAGACCACGCCGGTCGAAGTTTTACAAAAGGGCCGATCAGGCCAAATGAGTTCATTACAAAATCTCGAGTACGTTAGCGGAAGCAAAAGGGGTAGAGTAAGTCTCTCCACAGGCAAGCGACTGGAGTACCATGTGTACGACCGATATTAGCCACAGGCTTGGATAATATAGGATGTACACGAGTACCAACGGGGCCAACCAGACTGAGGCGAGACTCAGACTACGGAACTATGCTACTCTTCTTCATGTCCTTGCTCCTCGGCGTCCTGGTTCTCGTAGTAGACGTAGTCTCCATGATCCACGGGTTCTGAGGGTTGGGGGAAAGAGCGAGGATGAGCACAACTACCGTGCTCGCGAGCCAACACACAGTATGCAATATTATACATGCAAGGCTTAACAAGGATGGCTCGGGTTTATTTATTTGCACAAAGCAATATTTTGAGTACCAATATTAAAAAGTCCTATCACTTAGCATTTTAACCAAATTGCATTTGTTAAAGGGATTACTTGTGCAATATTTATAACAGTAGAGGTTACTTCCACCTCATGCTTATTTTTTTTTTGATAGCGGTTACATCCACCACTTGACATCACTGGGGTACATCCACCCAGGAAAAACCAAAACCAGGGTCACAGCGACCCAACACATTTTATCCCGCCCACAAGGTTTTATAAACAGAACTAACTCTTGTAAGTTCCCATGTCCGCCCTTGACCGTGGGCACGGCTATTCGAACAGTTCATTACACTCTGCAGAGGTTGTACACTTTACCCACAAGAGACAATCATTCTGACATATACACATGTTTCCGTAGACATGTGAGTCAAGGGGAGATCGTCACAAGGCCTTTACAATGCATCCACCAGTATTTGTTACACCCGCTAAGGTTTCACCTGAGAAGAGTTACGCTCACATAGACCCGTCAACTCTTTCCCTGCACCCCTCTTGCGCCACCGACTTACGCTCACATAGACCCGTAAGTCGACACCCCAACCCATAGCCACATAGGCTTATGGCGTAGCGGGTCATCTGCACGGTGCAACTCATACTAACGGATACAAATTATTTAGCCAGTCGACACCATTATAGACATGTGGTCGCATCTTGTTTTACATTGGGAGGTCATCACAGGATTAAGTCCTTAGGGACCATCTGGGCGGTTCATACCACATACCATCCACAAACCAACATTCCTTGGGCTGCATTAGCACCCACCAACATACCATCCATCATACCATCCGCCCAGATGTGACAAGCAATTTCTTTAGGGTTTTTAAGAGGTAGGAAAATACAACATCATAACCATCTCAGTCATTTACACCCAATGACTGCCCAAAATCATGTCCATTTCAAAAGATGATGATTGGGGTAGATAATACCCCGATACTTAAGCAAGACTAGCATGGCGCTTAAGTATAGCCTAAACTAATATAGTTACCAAATATTTACTAGGGTGACAATGGTGTACGGCAATTCAATTATCAAAGGATGGTGTATTAAAAATAAAGCATCAACATGGCATTTAACTACCTTAGGGTATTTAACATACATTTGCATAAGGGAAATAAAGCATGCAATTTGATATTTAAAAGGACATAATTTGCATAAAATGTAGGTTCAATATGATCAAAGTGTCGACTCGCCTGGGTCTACGGCTAGATGATCTTGGTATTCTTGAGCTTGATCGAAGTGGGGGTCTCCGGCTTCTCCGAACTCTACGCGATCGATCGTCTACTAAAAGAAATAAACGAGCAATTAAATTAAATAAATAACAAGTCTCAACAAATGAACTCCAAAAGAACCAAACTAGCACCAAAAGAAAGAGCTTGAATTTAGAAATTTTTAGAAACAAACTTTGCAATTTTGGAGCTAAAATGGGGAGAAATAAATATTTGAAATCTCTCTTTGAAATAAAAGAAAAAGGGAAAAGAAAAAATCACAAAACGAAAAAGACAAAGTGGCCCACGGGCCTTTTTGACTCGGCGCTAACGGCCCAAGCGCTATGCATGGCCCATGCGACTGCACCAAGAAAAGAAAAGGGGGGGGCTTCGGCCCGAGAGGAAAGAAAGAGAGAGGGGCGGCGGGGGCTAGGGCAGGGGAGGGGAAACCGAGCGGCGGCGGCCGCGCGCAGGGGGAGGAGGAAGGAGAGGGGCGGCGACGGCGCGGCCTCACCGAGCGGCGACGGCGACGGAGGAGGAAGGGGAGCGGGGCACAGCGGCGGCAGCACTGGAAGAAGGAGGGGCTCGGGGAAGATGGTGCGGCGGCGCGCGATGAAGAAGGGGCTCGGGAGGGGGCGCGGCGGCGATGGCGACAAACGACGGCGGCCGAAAGGAGTAGCGACGCACGGGGGAGGAAGAAGAAGCTCGGGGACGACGTGCGGCGATGGCGACGAAGGGGAGCGGGGAGGCTCGGGCACGGCGACGGAGAGGACGACGATGGCGGCGAAGGTAAGTTCTCCGGCCTCGCTTGATCTTCTTCTTGCTCGGGGAAAGAGGGATGAGTGGGGGGTGGTTCGGCCGGAAGGAGGAAGCTCGGCTTTAAAGGCCGAGGGGAGGAAGGTGACCGTTGACGATGGCACGGCGGGAGTGCCGAGGGCGCGGCGGGGCAGCGGGGATGGGACGGGTCGAGGCGCTGGCGGCGGGGCGCCGCACGGCCGGCGGGAAGCGAGGACCGAGGCGGAGCAGGCATGGCGGGCCGGGCTAGGGTTAGGTTAGGGGGGAAACGGGGGGAAGAACTCGGGGCTTTAGGGGGGGGGAGCGAATCCTTGAGCAATTTGGGGAAGTTCTTGGGGTTTGGAAATCCTTGCACACTTAGGAAAGTTTCTGAGGTTGAGCAATGATCCTGAAGATCTTGCATCAAAAAGGATGTTACAAAACCTACCCACCTTAAAAAGAATCTCGACCCCGAGATTCGAGCTCTTCCAAGAACAGGTAGGGGTAATCCAACTTCAGCTGATCTTCACGCTCCCACGTGGCTTCTCTCCCCGAGTGGTTGCTCCATTGCACTTTGCACAAACGGATGATCTGACGCCTTGTTTGCTTCTCCACGACATCAAGAATCTTGATCGGATGTTCTGGATACGACAAGTCTTTCTGGAGTGCAATGGTTTCAATTGGAGCTTGCTCTTCTGGTACTCTGAGGCATTTCTTGAGCTGAGAAACATGGAACACATTGTGGACATCTGACAAATTTCCTGGTAATTCCAGTTGATATGCTACCTCTCCACGCTTGGCGGTGATTGGGAACGGGCCTATGTATCTTGGCGCAAGCTTGCCTTTCACTTTAAATCTTCGCATTCCTCGAAGGGGTGACACTTTGAGGTATACATGATCTCCAACTTCGAAAGTTAACTCTCTACGACGGTTGTCGGCATAACTTTTCTGTCTGGATTGAGCAGCTTGTAGGCGATCTCTGATCAATCTGACTTTCTCTTCTGCTTGCTTGAGAGTATCTGGTCCGAAGATATAACCTTCTCCTGATTCTGACCAATGCAAGGGAGTTCTGCATTTTCTCCCATAGAGTGCTTCAAATGGGGACATTTTCAAACTGGATTGGTAACTGTTGTTGTAGGCGAATTCTGCATATGGTAGACATCTCTCCCAGTCTACGGTAAACTCTAAAGCACAAGCCCGAAGCATGTCTTCAAGAATCTGATTTACCCTTTCTGTCTGTCCATCAGTCTGAGGATGATATGCTGTACTGAAGTTTAAGTGAGTTCCAAGTGCATCATGTAGACTAGCCCAGAAATGCGAGGTAAACTGAGAACCTCGATCCGAGACTATCCTCTTGGGTACTCCATGCAGACATACAATACGAGCCATGTACAACTCGGCTAATTTATCTCCCTTGTAGGTGGTCTTCACAGGGATGAAATGGGCAACTTTGGTTAATCTGTCGATTATGACCCATACGGAATCATATCCGGTCTTGGTTCTCGGCAGACCAGTAATGAAATCCATTCCAATTTCTTCCCACTTCCACTGAGGGATTTGCAGTGGTTGCAGCAATCCTGCGGGTCTCTGATGTTCTGCCTTGATCCGTTGGCACACATCGCAACAAGCTACGAACTCGGCGATGTCCCTTTTCATTCGCGGCCACCAATATAGAATCTTCATATCTTGATACATCTTGGTGCTGCCTGGGTGTATGGTATACGCTGAACTATGGGCTTCTTTTAGAATCAATTCTTTGAGCTCCTTTTGGTGGGGAACAAATAGACGTTTCCCATACCATAGGATTCCTTGTTGGTCTTCCACCATCTTTGAGGCCTTTCCTTTGGCCATGAGGTGTTTAAATTTATGAACTCCGGGGTGTCCTTTCTGAGCGGCCTTGACCTGTTCTTCCAAGGTTGGTTGAACTTCCATAGCTGCTAAGGTGCCTTGTTCTACTAACTCGAGGTTAAGTGCCTCTAATTCCTTGCAAAGCTCAAGTTGGTACTCTTGAGCCATAACATTTTGCGAGGGACTTACGGCTTAATGCATCGGCCACTACATTAGCCTTCCCGTGATGGTAATGAACATCCAAGTCGTAATCCTTAATCGTTCTAACCATCTCCTTTGTCGGAGGTTGAGGTCATGCAGGTGAAAATGTACTTAAGACTCTTGTGGTCCGTATAGATATTACAATGATTTCCAATCAAGTAATGCCGCCAAATCTTTAGGGCATGCACTACGGTGCTAACTCCAAATCATGAGTTGGATAGTTGTCTTCATGTGGACGGAGTTGTGCGGATGCATATGCTACGACGCTTCCTCCTTGCATAAGTACGCAGCCAAGACCTTGGCGCGAAGCATCACAATAGACTTCAAAGTCCTTGTGTATGTCCGCAAGACTAACACCGTGCAAGAGTTAACTTCTTCTTCAACTCTTGGAAACTCTTTTCACAAGCTTCATCCATTCGTACTTCTTTTCCTTCTTGAGCGGTGGGTCATCGGTGCCGATAGTTTGGAGAATCCTTCAATGAAGCGTCAGAGTATCCACCATTCGAGAAAACTACGCGCCGGTCATCGAGGTTGGTTGTTTCCATCCCAACACCGTTTCTACTTTGGATGGGTCAATCTGCGACTCCTCCAATGGATACGATATGTCCGAGGAAATCGATCTCTTGAAGCCAAAATTCACACTTGCTTTGTACTTGGCATACGGTGATGTTCTTTAAGCTTCTCCAGACCAAATGCGATGTTCAAAGATGTTCCTCATTAGTCTTGGAGTAGATTAAGATGTCGTCTATGAACACGACAACAAACTTATCCAGGTATTCCATGAATACTTTGTTCATAAGGTTCATGAAGTAGGCTGGCGCATTGGTCAAGCCAAACGACATAACCGTGAACTCATACAAGCCATAACGGGTGGTAAAAGCTGTTTTAGGGATGTCCTCAGCCCTGATCTTAACCTGATGATATCCTGACCTTAGGTCTATCTTGGAGAACAATGTTGCTCCTGACAGTTGGTCGAATAGATCGTCAATGCGGGGCAAAGGGTACTTGTTCTTGATGGTCACCTCATTGAGGCTCTGTAATCCACACACACCTGGCGGTGCCATCCTTTTCTTTACAAAAATAATCGCGAACCCGTGGGGATGAGCTAGGTCTAATAAATCCTTTTTCCTGTAATTCTTCCATTTGTACCTTAAGCTCTTCAAGCTCATCAACTGCCATCCTATATGGCCTCTTGGCAATTGGGGCTGTTCCCGGCTTTAGGTTGATCACAAATTCTATGTCTCGGTCTGGTGGCATGCCAGGCAATTCTTCTGGAAAAACTTCCGGGTAATCTTGAACTACAGGTGTTGTTTCCAGAGTCACCTTCTCGAGGTTATGGATGGTACGATCCAAACCTGAGGAGCGGTCTATATTAACCCTGATTGTGGTACCCGGGTTTTTGGTGAGTACCACCTTCCTGTTGGCACAGTCTATCATTCCTTGGTATCGGGCCAACCAATCCATCCCTAGGATGATATCCAGAGTTTGGGACTGAAGCACTAAGAGGTTTGCTAGGAATCCGAATTTTCCATAGCAATCTCTACTCGGGACTTACTAAGATGGTAGTCAAGGGTCCCCGGTGAACTAAGTACCACGGGTTTCTTTAGCTTAAAGGTTGGCAACTTAAGCCTTTCAACAAATTTTCTTGATATGAAAGAATGCGAAGCTCGAATCAAACAAAACTTGTCTTTGATGCGATTTAACAGAGAACGCACCCATTAGAACTCCTGTAGCTTCCTCGAGCCTCCTCGGTGTGACATGGTTCACATGGCGCGATTTGGTGTCGAGGTAGATCTAGGTGCTTGCGGGCTCGATGGTTCTCGCTTGGAGCTGATGTTTGACCTTGAGTGAGTGCGGCTCCGAGTTGAACTCGCGGGAGTGTTCGACGCTGAGGGCATCGATTGGCGAAGTGCCCTCTCACTCCTGATGGAAACAATGGAGATGAGCTCGGGTTGCTTGTTGCAGTCGTCCGCGGGACGAAGGATGCGAAACCATTCCCATTGGTTATTTGGGTGGAGCTTGAGTTCCTTGTGGGGAAACTACGGTGGCTTAAAAGATGAGTTGCCGAGGAATGTTGATTTATGAGGAAAGCCACCTTGCGGCTCGGAATACCATCTTTCTCTTGCGGCTAACTTCCGCAATCTTCTTCTCGTTTTCAAAGACGAGGGCTTTGTTGATCAAGTGGTGGAAGCTAGGAAATCATGGAGGATAAGTCGCTTCTCATGTCCCCACGCATTCCCTCCACAAAGCGGTCTATCTTCTCTTCGCATCGCCACGCCACCGGGAGCGTAGCGAGCAAGTCGTTAAACTTGGTTAGATATTCATTGACTGTCATTTGACCTTGCTTGAGAGTTCTAAACTCATTCTTCTTTAGCCTCATTGTACCAAAGAGTACAAAGTTAGTCCTGGCGATCTTGAACTCGTTCGGAGATTGGCGCCATGCGGTGCGGGCTCGCCCGGTGCATTTCAAGCAATTGCTTCAACGATGGCGAGATCTGCGATCTTGAGCGGATGCCGCCGCCGATTTCTTCTTCTCCCGCATCGGGCTTTCACCACCTTGAGCAGCGAGGTAGTTTTCCCACCAAGCAGCGGCCGCTCCTTTCAACTGGTGAGTGGCAAAGTCCACCTTGTCTTCCTCAGAGCATCGGGCTAGGCGGAGCTTCTTCTCAGTATCCCTGAGCCAATCTTCTGCTTCCAGGGGTTCATCTGCTGAGGCAAAGGTAAGAGGTCTTGTCCTGAGGAAATCTGCCAGCTTAGAGTGGCGACTGGCTGCTCCTGCTTGTTGGTTTGCAAGCAAGGCTTGAAGGATTTGGGCTTGTTGTTGCATAACTTGTGCCATTGTTGGATGCTCTGGCGGTGGGGGAGGTAGGTCTTGTCCACGACCACGGCCATAGCCACGGCCTCTTCCACGGCCTGCTGCGAAAGCACCACGGACTGGGGCAGCAGCTCTCCTTGGTGCCATCTGGAGAAACACTAAGGCTTAGAACTAGAGAGGGTGGTATATGAGGGTTCACTGGCCCTCTAAGGCACACACAGAAGAAAGAAATCAAATTGAACGAACAACACAATTGCGATACAAAGCCCGAATGGCTACAATTCATTAATATTAGGGGGGGTAAGTGTTACATGACTCCTAAGACACAGCATATAGGCCATGCAAAGCCATGACACGAGATACAAACACAACGCCTACAAAAGGTGGATAAAGAAAGTGCTTGCAACCAAAAGACTACCTAGCAAGCACTGCTAGTTAACCTAGCTATCCTGACTACTCCTCCATCGGGTGCTTACCACCACAAGTGGTACGATTATCGGGATCGAGAACGGCCGCGATCGATGGTCGGGCGAGCGAACGATCGAGGTGGCGCCGCGGTCGAACTCGTCGAATCCAGCGGCGATCGGGCTGCGCCCTGGTGGACTCTCAAAGGCTGCGGTCGGTCGGCGGTGGACGCACTTTCTTGCGCGCCGTGAGCAGGGTGCGGGGTCCTCCAAGTGGAAAGCGTCGGCCTGGCACCGGGTTGCCGGGAACGACGACGGTGCAAGAGAGCGGGGCGGCAGCAGGAGTCGGGCGGCGGTGCATGGCGGCTCTAAGGCGGGCGGCCGCAACAGCGGCGCTCTCTCTCCGCTCTACCTCACGGTGAGCTTCATCATCTCTCGAACATGTTGTCGCGGAGGGTGTCGAGTGCTCGTAGGCCGGTGAGGAGGAATCGGCGTCCCGATCTCGCCAACGGCGTTGGCGAGGCGATCGACAAGGCTGCGTGAGTGGAGCCGATGTGACAGTGCGGGTCATCCGCCCGACGTGGCGGATCACGGGTAAAGCTCTCCTCCCGAGAGTCGGATGGAAGCGTATGGGCGAGCTCGCAGAAGGTCTCCATGCATCCGCACAAGCGAGACGCGGCAAGTCGTGCCACATCCTCGACAGCATCTAAAGCACGGCTCCTGGGGTGCTCAGCCTTGAAGGTGTGAGTATTGAACTCACCCTCCCTAGCATAGAGGAAAACCTCCATGCTCCAAGTCTCTCGGTCCAAAGACTGAGTCATCCGGCCCATGAAGATAGGCGGATGGTAGTAACCCAGATACTGCATCAGCTGGCGAAAAATCCCCACGAAGCCTCCGAGGTCTTCTCCGTGAGAGAAAAAGTCCCAAGAGCCAGCGAGCGACGGAGCAGCCATCTAAAATTTTGAAAACAGAGGAAGTCAGTAACAGAATAAATCCAAGTGAAGTAGGATGAGTACAGAACTAGGAATGACAAGTAAGAGCAGTAAATACACTATATTTTTGCCCAAAGCTTTTCTTAGGTTTCGAAAATAAGACTCAAGACCTTAGGCAACAACCAATCTAACTAAGGCTCCTACAGTCGTATGCTCGATACAACTCTGTCGGACCGGAATTGAAATCCGTAATCCTCAGGATAAAATCGCGCTATTCACTGGATCAGTAGATAGCGCCACAAGATACATTGCTGAATCATTTCATACATTGCGTGAGACCGAACCATTCATTAATACAAGCATTAGAGTTCAAATAGACCACGTCGGTCGAAGTTTTACAAAAGGGCCGATCAGGCCAAATGAGTTCATTACAAAATCTCGAGTGCGTTAGCGGAAGCAAAGGGGTAGAGTAAGTCTCTCCACGAGCAAGCGATCGAGTACCATGTGTACGACCGATATTAGCCACGTGCTTGGATAATATAGGATGTACACGAGTACCAACGGGCCAACCAGGTCGCGAGACTCGGACTACGGAACTATGCTACTCTTCTTCATGTCCTTGCTCCTCGGCGTCCGGTTCTCGTAGTAGACGTAGTCTCCATGATCCACGGGTTACGAGGGTTGGGGAAAGAGCGAGGATGAGCACAACTACCGTGCTCATGAGCCAACACACAAGATGCAATATTATACATGCAAGGCTTAACAAGGATGGCTCGGGTTTATTTATTTGCACAAAGCAATATTTTGAGTACCAATATTAAAAAGTCCTATCACTTAGCATTTTAACCAAATTGCATTTGTTAAAGGGATTACTTGTGCAATATTTATAACAGTAGAGGTTACTTCCACCTCATGCTTATTTTTTTTTTGATAGCGGTTACATCCACCACTTGACATCACCGGGTACATCCACCCAGGAAAAACCAAAACCAGGGTCACAGCGACCCAACACATTTTATCCCGCCCACAAGGTTTTATAAGCAGAACTAACTCTTGTAAGTTCCCATGTCCGCCCTTGACCGTGGGCACGGCTATTCAACAGTTCATTACACTCGCAGAGGTTGTACACTTTACCCACAAGAGACAATCATTCGACATATACACATGTTTAGTAGACATGTGAGTCAAGGGAGATCGTCACAAGGCCTTTACAATGCATCCACCAAGATTTGTTACACCCGCTAAGGTTTCACCGAGAAGAGTTACGCCACATAGACCCGTCAACTCTTTCCTGCACTCTCTTGCGCCACACGACTTACGCTCACATAGACCAGTAAGTCGTACACCCCAACCCATAGCCACATAGGCTTATGGCGTAGCGGGTCATCTGCACAGTGCAACTCATACTAACGGATACAAATTATTTAGCAGTCGACACCATTATAGACATGTGGTCGTCATTGTTTTACATTGGGAGGTCATCACAGATTAAGTCCTTAGGGACCATCAGGCGGTTCATACCACATACCATCCACAAACCAACATTCCTTGGGCTGCATTAGCACCCACCAACATACCATCCATCATACCATCCGCCTGGATGTGACAAGCAATTTCTTTAGGGTTTTTAAGAGGTAGGAAAATACAACATCATAACCATCTCGCCATTTACACCCAATGTTGCCCAAAATCATGTCCATTTCAAAAGATGATGATTGGGGTAGATAATACCCGATACTTAAGCAAGACTAGCATGGCGCTTAAGTATAGCCTAAACTAATATAGTTACCAAATATTTACTAGGGTGACAATGGTGTACGGCAATTCAATTATCAAAGGATGGTGTATTAAAATAAAGCATCAACATGGCATTTAACTACCTTAGGGTATTTAACATACATTTGCATAAGGGAAATAAAGCATGCAATTTGATATTTAAAAGGACATAATTTGCATAAAATGTAGGTTCAATATGATCAAAGTGTCGACTCTTTGGGTCTCTGGCTAGATGATCTTGGTATTCTTGAGCTTGATCGAAGTGGGGGTCTCCGGCTTCTCCGAACTCTACGCGATCGATCGTACCGGAAAAGAAATAAACGAGCAATTAAATTAAATAAATAACAAGTCTCAACAAATGAACTCCAAAAAGAACCAAACTAGCACCAAAAGAAAGAGCTTGAATTTAGAAATTTTTAGAAACAAACTTTGCAATTTTTGGAGCTAAAATGGGGGAGAAATAAATATTTGAAATCTCTCTTTTGAAATAAAAAGAAAAAGGGAAAAGAAAAAAAATCACAAAAACGAAAAAGACAAAGTGGCCCACGGGGCCTTTTTCGGCCTGGCGCTAAACGGCCCAGGCGCTATGCGCGGCCCATGTGACTGCGCACCAAGAAAAGAAAGGGGGCTTCGGCCCGAGAGGAAAGAAAGAGAGAGGGGCGGCGGGGGCTAGGGCGGGGGGGAAACTGAAGCGGGCGGCGGCAGGGGGGAGGAGGGAAGAGAGGGGCGGCGACGGCGCGGCCTCACCGAGCGGCGACGGCGACGGAGGAGGAAGGGGAGCGGGGCACAGCGGCGGCAGCACTGGAAGAAGGAGGGGCTCGGGGAAGATGGTGCGGCGGCGCGCGATGAAGAAGGGGCTCGGGAGGGGGCGCGGCGGCGATGGCGACAAACGACGGCGGCCGAAAGGAGTAGCGACGCACGGGGAGGAAGAAGAAGCTCGGGGACGACGTGCGGCGATGGCGACGAAGGGGAGCGGGGAGGCTCGGGCACGGCGACGGAGAGGACGACGATGGCGGCGAAGGTAAGTTCTCCGGCCTCGCTTGATCTTCTTCTTGCTCGGGGAAAGAGGGATGAGTGGGGTGGTTCTACGGAAGGAGGGGGAAGCTCGGCTTTTAAAGGCCGAGGGGGAGGAAGGTGACCGTTGACGATGGCACGGCGGGAGTGCCGAGGGCGCGCGCGGGCAGCGGGATGGGGTCGAGTCGGCGCGGCGGGCGGCCTGCACGGCCGGCGGGGCGAGGACCGAGGCGAGCAGGCATGGCGAGCCGGGCTAGGGTTAGGGTTAGGGGAAACGGGGAAGAACTGGGGCTTTAGGGGAGCGAATCCTTGAGCAATTTGGGGAAGTTCTTGGGGTTTGGAAATCCTTGCACACTTAGGGAAAGTTTCGGAGGTTGAGCAATGATCCTTGAAGATCTTGCACTGAAAAAGGATGTTACACTCTTTGCCCCTAAAGTTCATAGGAATTACAGCATCTGCCATCGTCTTCCCACCCAACCTTATCAGCTTGTCCACGCTGAGCCACACGCAGAGCAGCTCCGTTGCTCCTTTCCTCCATGGATGCACAGCAGCATGAGAGGCAAGATGGCGAGGGGGTTCTGGAGACCAGTAGATCCGGCGGCGCTGAAGATGGATCCATGGGCGTGGTGGTCTCGGAAGGAGTGACGGTGGGAGGTTACTCCGCCCTCCTCGGTTGGCCGGGCATCGCCCCAGGCGGTGGATCATGGCCGGGCGCACGCCCTGGTTGCCCGGCACAAGGCGGTGGCGCGTGGCGGCGCGCATGGCGGAGCGCCCCGCTCGGCGGCGCATGGCGCGCGCGCAGCGCGAGGCGTCGCGTGGCCGAGGACGGCCGTAGGAGGCGGCCCCTGGGCGGGCGCGCTCGCAGGCGGCGGTGCAAACTCGAGCATCGGTGAACAAGCCAGCCTACGGCCTTAGTGTGCAGGTGCGTCGACCGGTGTTCGTGGCAGTGGCAGCTGGGATTGGCCGGATTTTTATGCACAAGCTGCCGCAACTTTTGGGCCAGATTGGAGGACAAATGAAGATCCTGGGGCTGTTCGTGAGGAGATTGGCGGCTCATCAGCTGGTCAGGGTCGTGGTGCCTTTGGTCAGGGACAAATGATAATGAGAGGGTTTCAAAAACTATGTTATTGTTGTGTTCCAATCAAAATAATCTATTTGCTACCGCCCTTGTTGCTGTCAAGTACTACATGACTTATCTTGACAAAAATGAAGCTAGCTAGAACTCCCGCACAGTCTGGATTTGCATGGACTATGGAGATACTGATGACTCCAGGAGAAAGCGAAAAAATGTTCAGAATGACTGCAACATTGTTCCATCAGCTGCATGACTTGTTAGTGAGTACATATGGTCTCCAATCATCTCTTCACATGAATTCCATAGAATCACTTGCTATGTTTCTGGTAGTTTGTGGGCATGGTATGTCCAATAGTGCTCTACATGGTATATTCAAGCATTCTGGAGAGACAATTAGTAAAAAATTTGAGGATGTGTTGGTTTGTTTGGTGTCCATGTGTGAGGACTACATCAGGCCGATCGATCCTAATTTCTCAACCACTCACTCTAGGATCAGTAATGATCGAAGGATGATGCCACATTTTAAAGATTGCATTGGAGCACTAGATGGTACTCACATCTCAGCAACACCTCCTCCGAATGACTTTATTAGATACCTTGGTCGAAGTGGTAAACCGACACAGAATGTTCTTGCTATTGTTGATTTTGACATGCGGTTCACATATGCATCTATTGGGCAGCCAGGATCGATGCATGACACTAATGTGCTCTTTCATGCACTTAAGAATGATCACGACAAATTTCCACACCCTCCAAAAGGTATGCATGGATGGATCTTAGTTTTTTTTTCATAACTGTTTTCAAATTATTTTACATGCAGCTCATATATCTTCAAATTTGCATATCTGTACCCAGGGAAATATTATCATGTTGATGCTGGATACCCAAATAGACCTGGATACTTAGCACCTTATAAGGGTCAAAGGTATCATGTGCTAGAATGGAGGAAGGTCCTGCTCCAAGTGGTGAGCAAGAGTTGTTTAACCATTTGCATTCAAGTATTCGGAATGTGGTGGAGCGCTCATTTGGTGTGTGGAAAATGAAGTGGAGAATCCTTCTCAAAATGCCGAGTTACCCAATAGAGAAGCAAAAGATGATTGTTGCTGCAACCATGTGTTTACATAACTTCATTCGTGAGAACAGTGTGGACGACAAACTTTTTAGTAAATGTGACCGTAATCCGGATTATGTGCCCACTATACCTTCACGGTATAGCAAGTATGTTCCTACTAGAAATATTGGTGATACGTCAACTTCGAATCCAAAGGATGGGAACATGGATAAATTTCGAGATGACCTTGCAAGGGCTATCTACCTATCTAGATCATCATGAGCATGTGTGTTTGGTTGTACCAAGAATTGTGGTGTTCGTGAACTTTTGTTAACATGACTGTAATAGGTGGGCCATGACTTTGCAATATAAGCAAACCACTAATTATTGCTTGTCAATAATTTGTATTTTTTTAATTTCAAAAACACTGAGATATAAATACATCTGCAAGCATATAACAAACATGATGAGCTATTCAGCCAGGGGCATCTTCGACATTGTCCCTATCTTAGCCATTCATAGCAGACACGAGGAGCTGTTCAGCCAAACGGTTTTCCAAAACAGCTCCAGCTCCACCAGAGAATCTGCTCCAGCACAAGAGCCAGAGCCAGAGCTGTTTTTGGAGGAGCTAGAGCCCTACCAAACGGGGCCTTAGTCCCTGCGCTGCCTCCAACATTGCTCCTCTCCCATCGTATCCCGACTCCTCTGCGGGCTTTTGGCATTGGCTCCGACGTCTTCCCCGCCACCATCCCCGCAATCGGTGGCTCCTCCGTTGCCTCGTCGCACCACCTCTACTTCCCGTCCACCCACAGCAGTCCCTCATCATTTATGCCCATCACTCGTGGCTGTCTCACACGGCGAACCCGAACCCACAGCTCTCGCCGGAAAAGTTACGGTGCAGACGTGATAGCCCGTTCGTCGAAACATGCTACCACTAGCGCTAAACCACTCACATTTTGTTGCTTCATGAAGGAGGCGAAAGAATCTCCTTTTGCTCGATCTAGTCAAGCTTTTATCCTTTTCCGGATTCAATCGCAAACTGAATCAATCGTAATCTCATTCTCAACACATTATTGCAAAAACTCTCAATGTGTCCACGGCAATAAAGGTCTCTATTTCGATCATACTCTTATATTTTATTAAAATAAGTCTATTTTACCCCCTCGAATTTTTCAAAAAATTCACTTAATTCCCTCAATTACAAAACCGGTTTTTTACCCTCCTAATCTTTCAAAACCAGGTCAAGTAACAACCCGAGGTGATTTGGCTAGGCGGTTTTGCATACGTAGCAGGAATAAGTCTATTTTACACCCTCAAACTTTCCAAAAAGTCCACTTAACCTCCTAAACTACAAAACCAGTTCTTTACCCTCTAGTATTTCAAAATCGAGTCAAATAACATCCTAAGGTAGTTTGACTGATGTGGTTCCTAGGGCATATATATATATATATATATATATATATGATAGGTGGGCCCTAAGAATGACATCAGCCAAACCATCTCAGGGTGTTATTTGACCCGATTTTGAAATACTAGGGCGGTAAAAAACTGGTTTGGTAGTTCACATGGTTAAGTGGACTTTTTGAGAAGTTTAAGAGGGTAAAATGGATTTATTCCTGCCACGTATGCAAAACCGCGCAACCAAACCATCTCAGGGTGTTATTTGACCCGGTTTGAAATATTAGGAGGGTAAAAACTGATTTTGTAGTTGAGGGGGTTAAGTTGACTTTTTGAAAAACTCAAGGGGGTAAAATGGACTTATTCCTATTTATTTCACTGTAAGCTCGATAAGGGATATTGGGTCTCAATCGTCGACAATCATCTCATCTCCAAGTCCGGGTCCTTGTCTTAATAATCATTAACTCATGATGCCATCCACTTGACTTGATGACCATCAATTCATAATGTCAATCCAAGTCTTCATTGCTAACCGGGACTAAATATATTTCACACCAACTCATGGTGCCTCTTGCTACCTTTTGTGTTCAATGATAGAACTGTGATTTTGCTCTGCTACTGTAGCTGATATTTTCTGCTTTAAGATTTAGCCTCCTGATTCCAATGTACATTGAAAGTTCTTTTGTGATGAATTGCCTACTGGGACAGGAATCTCTGACTGACCATATATCAGATGATGCTATTCTGTGATCAATTGCAGGGTACCAAAATAGTTCTTAAACTTGGAGGAAGGTTCATTCATGAGATGGAGAACATCAATGCATTATATCGCATCTCAAACATCAAGATCTTCCTCCTGTCAGATGACTGTTCATTTTTTCTGGAGGGTCCTCATTGTGGGTTGATTCCCATTGGCGCACCGTCAACTAGCACCACCACCACCGGGCTCCGGTGGAATTTAGGTAAAGGCATCTAACTTGTAACTCTTCCTTGTATGGCAACAACAACTAATAGTCATGCTGCATTTTATCTTCAGATAACACTAGTATGAGTTATGGTGGGTTGATATGCACATCAAACATCGTGGAAGAGGAGAAAGTAACGTCACCTCAGATTATGATCTGATTTGGACAATATCGCTTCGAAACTGCGCTTAAACTGCCTGTGATTGTTCCACGCACCATGGTCCAAATTTTCGCTCGTCAATTTTACGTGGATGAGTTCTACATTTTGTAACGTTATAGTGATGATATCTTCCACTCCATTTTATGTTGGTAAACAGGATAGGTGTCCATATATGTAAGCTTCTTAGTTATCCATCCAGAATTTATGTACTGCAGATTATCAAAATTACATAAGTATGCTGTTCTACATTCAAGCCCTCGACTAATCTCTCTGACTCTTTGGACGTTTCTTCTCTTTGCAAATTTACTTCGCAGTTTTTTAAAGAGGGAATTGACTATTTGCCACACTTTAGGTTGCCACTTGATAAAAAATCATAAACTTCGAGGTAATAGATAATATACTATATCTTTAGTTGCCACCTTTATTTTTTGCCATTTTGGGTTTTTAAATCGACTTTCATTTCATTTGTCCATAGCCCGCATGCGAAATGACGTTCTTGCCCTTCTTCTTCCTCCTCTTCTTTTCTTCTTTGCCTTCGGCCATGGCCGCTGCCCCTCCAACTCCTCTCTTGCGCCAAGACGGGAGTCAGCGTCGTGCCCCTATCATCCGCCCTCAGCGACCTCCTCTGCTCTCCTCCCACCTCGCCCTGTCTCTATCCTACTGCTCCCGCCTCCTCGACGACGACCTGCGCGAGAAGCTGGCGACAGAGCTTGTGGGGTGCGCCTAGGAGGGGCGGCTCCCGAGACCCTCGGCGTCGGCGGGGATTCCGGCGGAAGAGGCGGGGTCGGAGGAGACAATGAGGGTGTGGGAGGCAGTCATGTTGGAGAAGGGCGCCGAGTTGAAGCGGGTAATGCTTGGAGGGGAGGCGGCCATGGCCGGAAGCAAAGAAGAAAAGAGAAGGAAGAAGGGCAAGAACATCATTTCGCGTGCGGGTTATGGTCAAATGAAATAAAAATCAATTTAAAAAACCCAAAAATGACAAAAAAAAAGGAGGCAACAAAAGATGTGACATATTATCTATTATCGCAAAATTTATGGTATTTTATCAAATGGCAATCTAAAATGTGGCAAATAGTCAATTCTCTCATTTTAAAATGTGCAATTTTAGATGCATTCGGATGTTTCTAGATGAGAAGCCACCTATCACCGCATTAAAGGCCTCTTTGGCATGGACCATCGGTGTAACGTTTTGTATTTAATACTTGGTGTTCTGATGGTGCAATCCAAACAAATATGTGAAAGTTCAAACCAAGGATTCTATACACGTAATGTTTTGTATTTAATACTTGGAATTTGAGAATTTAGTATGTTTTATTTTAAAATTTACATTTATATACGAACGTGCAAAAATATTAAATCAAATCCACTTATAATGTCCGGTAAACGGCATCAAACAAGTCATTATTTGCCTCATGACCATTTCAGACATTTACTAACTCAGGATAGCCAATCAGCCTAGCTAAAAGTCAATATGCCAAACATCACACTTCTTTAAGTCAGTTGTTCAGCCTTTCAGCCATACAACCCAACCAAAAGCTAAATTTCAAAAAAACTGCAGCCATACCAAACAAACCTGGTACCACATTTTCGCTCAAACAGTCTCCTGATCTTGTCACCGTCTCATGAAGCGCTACTCCTACATGAAAGACTCCATGGTGAATACATTGATCCATTCATCATTCATCACAACCACAGTCTCTCTGGATTCATTGTCATCTAGATGATCATCATCCAAAGAGGCCATGCATGCAGATTAATTCGATCTGTGCGAAGAAACGGTTGTGTACTAAATTTTTTTATACGAGTCACTGACTACTACCTCGGGAATTTGTTTCTCACATTGGAACGGAACCTAGTTTACATAGGGGGTTAATGACTTAATGGAGACTCCTCCGGCCTACCCAGCTCCAACTCTTCCTCTCCCGAGGAAGCAACAAATGCACTGGCGCACAGCACTGGCCACAGCCCACACGATACATAAGTTGCAGTAACCCTCATCGCCAATCCGTCCCGTCTCATCAGCTATCTCTTCCATTTTACTGGAGTTTTTCGCTAATATAGTATTGTTTACGTGAGAAATAGTAAATCTAGACTTCTCTAGAGATCAAAGCAAAAAAAAAAAAAAAAGCATTGCGAAATCGTCGGCAGGCTACATGTGGCAAGTCCGTGCCTGGGGGTGGGGACTTTCCTCGTCCACACGATTTAGTTATAACCTTTGGTCCGGACGTTCCTGTTATAATTAAATTATTCGTAATTAATTAATCACAATTAATTAGTCGTAATTAGGTCGTCGTATTTTTTAATTAATTAGTTGAGTTAATTATTCGTAGTTAAATATTTGTAATTAATTTAGTTATAGTTAATTAGTCGTAGTAAGTTAGTCCAAATAAATTAGTCATATTATTAATTTTAAATTAATAATACAACCTGATTTTATGCATCTTGATTTTAGCGCGTAACTAATTTATGGTGCATGTGATAATACAGTGTATGATTTCATGTATAATAAATTTTTGGTACATGTGATATATATAGAAAGTCATGCATACAAGAAAAGCACATGATTTCATGCGTCCTATTTGGAATACGAGTTTTTGGCTTTTCCGAGACGTTAATTATTAGTGCAAACTTAAGGATTATGTTATGTTGTTAAGTAGACACTGATTAGACATCTTGACATGTCCAACCCACCCGTTCTGCCTCGTCACGAGACCGTCGCCAAAAAAACATAAGTTTTGCATGTTCGACGTTATATCTAAAGCTACAACAACCCAACGCATATGTTCTAAACAATTCACCGTTTTTTACTGTGCATAATCAAATAAACAGCTTGCACTATTTAGTCTACGTTTCCCTACCTCTCCAAAATAACTACACTTCAGTAATCCTTATATACAAATTTAACCTAATCAGTGCATTATAAAAAAAACTACTAAATTTCTGGAAAAAAAACTAGTAATCCTACTATGACTAATTTATTTGGACTAACTAACTATGACTAATTAATTATAATTAAATAATCACAACTAAATTAATTATGACTAATTAATTAAGAATATTTAACTACGACTAATTAATTGCGGCTAATTAATTACAGATAAATTAATTATAACAGATGTCGCCCGGGCCAAGGGTTACAACTAAATCGTGTGGACGAGAGAAATCCACTCCCCTGGAGCATATACTTGACACATGTCGTCCGTCGGCGAGTTTGTGGTGTTATTTTTGGATTTGATCTCTGGAGTAGCTAGATTTGTTATTTTACATGTAAACAATGCTATATTAGGAGAAAAAAAACTCTTTTACTAGCTACTACTACTAAATCATCTGTACGAAAGAACTCTCGGAGCCAGCGATTGAGATTGTGAAGCGGTGGTCTGTGGGCTTCATCTTAGGGGCAACCGCGGCCGCGATGGTCGCCGTGGGCGTGTACTTGCTTTGGCCGGCGGCGGCGGCCGCGGTCATGATTAAGGCGTCGGGCGGCGGGGGCCTCCTGATATTTCACTGTGTTTTGGTTTGGGTATGCATGTTCGGTGTGTGGATCGGTACCTGCATGGTTAAGCAATGTGTATTGCGTTGTCACCAAATGATGAATCGATCTCCAGTTATTCTAATTTTAACAAGCTCTATGGACAAATGCTCGGATCGAATTCTCCTATACTAGTATCCGAATATTTATAGGCATGCCTGTAGAACCGTTTTGTTAGCAATCTGTGCGTTACGAATTTGCGCTCGCGGCAAATTTTTGCAGGCGATGATACTTACCACACGCACATCCACATTGCTCGCGCCCAGGCATATCACGGGAGGGAGGGTGAGGGTTTGTTTGGTTCGAGGTTTTGAGAATCGTGTTTGAGAAAAAGTGGTATTTGAGAAGCAGATGATTTTTGCCTGATCAGGTAAGTCTGGAGATGTGATGTTTGGTTGGTGATACATGACTGAAGATAATAAAAAAAAAAAGAAAGAAAGAACTAAAGGAGAGAGAAGAGAGAGCTGCTCGTTCTGGCTGCTCCTGACCAGGTCTCCTGCGCATCAGTCCTCAATCCAAACACCCCCTGAGCCCTCTGATCCTTGAAACTTATCATCTCCGATGTCATGCTCGCTACTCTCCGGACTCCGGCTACTCCCTTTGTGTCTGAAGTACTAGTCATGCGGGCGTTTGCGGAACAGCCTCTCACACCGCGCCTTGTTCCGTTGGCCTGCAGGCCGCTCAACTTCTCGAAGCGGCACAACTCCACGACGGCCGGTGATTCAGCTGCCGAGAATGGCCGCCCCGCGAATTTTGCCGGCTTCTTCAGTAGGGACGCAAGTGGGCTGAATTGGGATCACTTATCACATTCATCATGTATACATGAAAGAGCCTTTCCGGAAAAAAAATATTCTGTGTATGAAAATATTTTCATGGTGACCAGATCGGGCCTTTAACAAAGTCTCAGAATTCAATGCCACTTGGAACTATAGACCTATATGCCAATTTTGGGCTACGCTTCACGTAAAATGACAAACAAACGGTGTTGGGTACGAAATGCCGGATGTAACATACTAACAGCCCGCGAATGCCAGTTACACATAAAACTGGGCTGGGTCGGTTTCAGGAGAGCAAAATGCTGATTTATTTTGGGCCATATTTTGTTCTTTGGTCCAGCCAGTTAATTAAACTAGCGTGCTGGACAGGGCTGAGGCACAGTATTTTGCATTGGGAATAAAAAATAAAGGGGATTGCTATACATCTTCTAACAGTTTTTTTTATCTCAAAACTGTCATTTTTCTAATCATTGGATGTGCTTTTAGATTCGTGTGATGTGTTTCAATGCTTTGGAAGCAAGGATTTGCAAGCATTGCTGCTCGTTGCTGATTGTACAAGCTGCTCGATGAGGCCCACTGCGACAAGCAACATTCGTTGGTAGGAGTATGTCATGAACCGGCATAGGCTTGGTGTTGGGCCTGCATCTCAGGCCATGGGCCTAGGCGTGCAATGGGCTTTACTGTTGGTGGAGTATAAAGGCAGTGGGCAGCGATCGCACAAGGGGATCGACCCAAATTATTTAGAACTAGCTTTGGCTTCTTCTTCCTCCCGATGCTGCTTCCTCCCCTACACTCCATTCCTCCGATTCCCCATCCCTTGCTTCTAGTTCCCAGTCTTGATTGCTCTTCCCCGTCTTGACTCTAATACCCCAATTTGTATCTCCGAATACTGGTGTATTGAGTTGATATTTGATCATCTGGTTCTTGCCCGAGTGTGCATCATTGTTCATCAATCGAGTTCGTAACAATTGGTATTAGAGCCATCGATCCGTGGGAGAGTTAGCGCTGAGATGATGTGGGAAAGGATGGATGGCGGTAGCTTGGACCGGCGGCTTGATTTGAGTAGTGGCGGTGTCGGTGAAGGAGTCACCCGCCACCTGCTCAGAGAAATGCCGAGCCACCAGAAGGCAGCCACGGGCGGCGTTCTTCGCATCACCGTGAGCCATGTGCTCTATCCGTGACGAAGGAGGTGCTACACCAAGTCCTTGAGGCGTATGGCGTGGAGAAGATGTCGATGTTTGAGAGAGGCAATCAGGTGGAGGCCATTGTACAACTCCGATCATGGCAAGAAGCGAAGCGAGCCTGAGATGCCTTCCATGGCCGGTGCATCTACGAAGGCTGTTGCTTCCTCGACATCCTGCTAGTGCAGCCGACACCAGACTCTGCTTCCACTACGACGGTTCAACACGGCGCGGAGGTCTCTGCGATTGCCATCGAGGTCGTCGTGGATGCGTGTTCCTCACCATCGGACACGCACCCTGCTAGCGCCGACGAGCCCATGTCCGAGCCAGTCTCGTCACCTTCACCGGACTGGGACTGGGAGGCCATTTCCGATGAGCAGAAGGACAGATGCTTGAGGATGGTGACCGAGTTGAATGAGACACTACGCAATAGGCTCAGGCGGTCTACGCCTTCCCCGACCTTGTGCGATGCCCAGGCGACGTCCACTGTCAACGCCCCTCCAGCCATGGTCTTGCAGCGGGACACCATTCTAGACGGCACCCGTGTCCTCACCTCCACACCGAGCAGCGCCGCCGTCAACTCCATCGACCTGGGCGACGAGCACGTCCCCAATCTACCCTACTATCAGTTGGGTGCACCCAAGTCATCCACTGCAGGCATTACCGTGGTGGATAGAGCGGCCTGTCATGCAATGCTCCTTGCACGCTTGGGGAACTCATGTGGTGCTACGGAGTTTTGGCAATCGTGGTCGCCGCCTACGTAAGTGGGCGTCGTGGGCAGTGGAGTGGAGCTATGTCCGACGTCATGGCTATCATTGAAGCGCTATCGAGGTGGAGTGAAACAGATACCCCATTGTCACCACCCGTGCCAGGAAGAATGGTGACTCCAGGAGAAGGATTTTGGCCTACTAAAAATTCTACTGAGGTGATATGCTCTATCTTTTCCTTCAACCATGTAGAAGTCAATGAGCAGGACCATGTTACATGCTTATATGTGTGCAGAGGAAAGCATGTTGTTCATGTTAAAGAGGTTCCTTTTGCCTGTTCATCCCTTAATCACGAGGACATATTTATCTTGAATACCAAGTCCAAAATTTTCCAGTTCAATGGATCCAACTCATGCATTCAAGAGAGAGCAAAAGCTCTTGAAGTTGTGCAATATATCAATGATACTTTCCATGAGGGCAAGTGTGGAGTTGCAGCTGTTGAGGATGGAAAGTTGATGGCTGATGCTGAAGCTGGTGGATTTTGGGGTCTGTTTGGTGGCTTTGCTCCTCTTCCAAGGAAGACACCTTCAGAGGATAATGGGAAAGACAGGGAAATTGTGGCCAAATTGCTATGTTTTAACCAAGGAAAGCTGGAGTATATTAGTTTTTAATCCTTGGCGCATGAGTTACTTGAGACAAACAAATGCTACTTGTTAGACTGTGGTGCTGAAATGTATGTTTGGATGGGCAGAAGTACTTCTTTACAAGAGAGAAAGGGTACAAGTGAGACTGCTGAGAAATTGCTTATTGATGGTAGCCAAACAAAATCACATGTTATCAAAGTGATTGAGGGATTCGAAACAGTCATGTTCAAGTCAAAATTTAATGAGTGGTCACCGACACCTGAGTTGAAACTGTCGTCTGAGGATGGAAGAGGCAAAGTTGCAGCTCTCCTCAAAAGTCAAGGATTAGATGTCAAGGGCTTGATGAAAGGTACTCCTATAAAAGAGGAACTTCAACCTTATATTGATTGCGCTGGTCATTTATAGGTCTAGCGAGTAAATGGGAATGCCAATACGCTTTTGTCATCCCCTGATCAATCAAAATTTTACATTGGAGATTGCTAAATTTTTCAATACACATATACCAAAGATGACAAGGAGGAATGTCTTATTGGAACTTGGTTTGGGAAGAAGAGCGTCCAGGAGGAGAGGGCGTCAGCAATTTCTGCACCAAGATGGTTAAGGGTGCAAAATTCCAAGCTGTCCAGGCTCGCCTTTATGAAGCGAAAGAACCGATTCAGTTCTTTGTAATATTTCAGAGTCTCCAAGTGTTTAAGGGTGGTCTTAGCTCTGGATACAAGAACTTTATTATGAAAATGGTATCGACGATGACACATACTCTGAATCTAGGCTTGTTGTTACACTTGGTGTCAATGTTGATACAAGTGATATGGAGCTTAAACCTCAGGGAAGACTTTCTGTTACTGTAGTAACAACGAACCAAGGAAAATTTCCAGCACTCAGATGTCAATATATCTAATTTTGAGAGGGAAACTTCAACTCCTCCAGCAGCCTCATCGCTTCAACCATGGATGGCCGAAATTTTACAGGGGCCTGCCTCCTCCAGATTGGTAGGAAACCATCCTAGAAGAACTCCTACAGCAGATTCTTTACTTGGGGAGATATCCAAACTGGATCTCTTGACTGAAATTAGTGTAATCAGAAGCAGGTCTGACTTAAACTTCAGAGGAAATGTGAGAGATGTTGTCTCATTGTCGAGGAGTGCACCTCCCGGACCACCACCATTGTGTTCTACATGCCAGCATAAGGCACCTGTGTTTGGAAAACCTCCACGATGGTTCAGCTACGCAGAATTGGAACTTGCAACTGGTGGCTTCTCCAAAGCAAATTTCTTAGTTGAAGGTGGGTTTGGGTCTGTCCACAGAGGTATCCTACCTGATGGCCAAGCAATTGTTGTTAAGCAACACAAACTTGGGAGCTCCCAAGGTGATGTCAAGTTTTGCTCAGAGGTGGAGGTTCTAAGTTGTGCACAACACCGGAATGTGGTAATGCTGATTGGTTTTTGTGTTGAAGACAAGAGACGTTTACTAGTTTACGAGTACATTTGTAATAGATCACTAGATTCACATCTTTATGGTCGTAACAAAGAGACGTTGGGGTGGGCTGCCAGACATAAGATTGCAGTAGGAGCTGCCAGAGGCTGCGATACCTCAAGGACCAAAATGTGTGCCAGGAGCACAGAGAAGTTGCTAAGTCACAGCCGACACAAAGGGCGGAGTTCATCTGCTATCACGATGGTGTCTCCATGTTGAGCAACAGAAGCATGGTAGAGGCCCCATTCAATTCAAATAGGGCATCGTGTTTCTTCATGCTTCATGGGACCCCGGTGGCTTACATGACAGCGGCTTGGGGTCTAGTCGAATCTCAAGGAGGGGAGAATGTCATGAACCGGCATAGGCTTGGTGTTGGGCCTACATCCCAGGCCATGGGCCTAGGCGTGCAATGGGATTTGCTGTTGGTGGAGTACAAAGGCAGTGGGCAGCAATCGCACAAGGGGATCGAACAAGATTATTTAGAACTAGCTTTGGCTTCTTCTTCCTCCCGATGTTGCTTCCTCCCCTACACTCCATTCCTCCGATTCCCCATCCCCCGCTTCTAGTTTCTAGTCTTGATTGCTCTTCCCCGTCTTGACTCTAATCCCCCAATTTGTATCTCTGTATACATCTTGGCCGCCGAGCAGTTCCACGAGCTTTGCAATCGTCGAACTCCATGACCATAATTGTAATGGCCGTGCGGCGATCACGTGCTTATTTGAGCAAGGTTTGCTTGATTAATGGTTGTGAAATGCTAAAAACGGGATTCCATCGGATCCCATCCCAGTGATGCAGAGCAATCCACAGCTGACCAAGTGATGGCGGGCATCGACGGCGAGGGAACAAGGGTAACATCGGCCGTGGGAGTAGAGACGATCAGTGAGCGAAGTTAAAAGGAGACCAAGTGATCACGTGCTTGTTTTTGCTCAACCTCTTAAAGTACATGTGAAGAACATAACGGGTTCACTATATTGCCGTATTTTGTTGGTATATAATTTTTTTTGTCTTTGTTTTTGCTCAACCTCTCAAAGTACATGTGAAGAACATAACGGGTTCACCACATTGCCGTATTTTGTTAGTATATAATTTTTTGTCTTTGTTTTTGAATCATGTGATGGAAATATAAGTTATTAAGACTTTCAAGAATAATTACAGTGGCCAAGAACTAAAATTATATAAATAATTTACTATAATTTATGTACAATAGAGTTGTAAATAAACTTTCAAAATGTGACAGTTTTTTTACAGAGAAAACTATCACATTCTATTTAGACAGTCCCAAAAATAAAACAATATATATATTGGGTTGGGGTCAGGAAGGGGCGTAGGGTGTTATCAGACATCTCATTGCTGTTTAGGTCTAGCCGCGTGCGAGTAGGAGAGGATGTGGACCATGTGGTCCTAGACCAGGCTAGCCGCCAACACGCCGTCGCAGATGGCCTCGAACTTGAACCTGTCGGCGAACGACAGGTCAGCATGGTTGAGCTGGAGGAAGTGTCATAGGGAGACGACTATGTCCAACTATGGACTTAGCCTCATCCATGCTAAAGTTGAAGAACTGCTCACGCATGTAGAGCCAGCGACCTGCCTCTGCCTCTGCATACTGTACTCTAGTACATCCCACAACTCTGTGGCGGACTTATAATCCATATACATATCGTAGAGCTTATCTGCCAGAATGGTCAGAATGCAGACAAGAGCAGTGTTGTTCGCATTATTGAACTGCATATACTAGTCAATCGTAAATAGATACTACAGGTGGATTACCCACCACAGCCCCAAAGACATGAGCTAGAACTTGGCTCTAGTCTGCCATCTACGAAAATTCTGACTAGAAAACATCTCAAGTTTCATAGCATCAGAAGCTTCAGCCATAGTTGTGTTGCAACAAAGTTTACAATAATATTTCTGGAATGTTGAACATGAGGGCAATATTTTAATTCTAGATTTTAATAGAAGACAGATATTGCAAAAGAATAATGATGCATAAATCAGTACTAACAACATGCAACTCATTGTACTTCACAATATATGAAAAAAAACAAAATGTAAACAAGTCAATCAGTCGCACGAAAGACTTACTGACGAGTTCGATGAAGAACAGGAAGCAACGCAGACTCGATGTAGTGCAGAAACGTAGATGAACCAACGAAGCGAGCGGTCACACAGATGTGCGCTGCCCAGAAACCTTATTGCCCCCCCGGCAGGTCTTTACGGCAGCAACAGCTCAGAGATACCGCTCCCCTTCTTCACGGTGCACACCGAGAAGAAGAGTCGACGGGGTTCAGATGGCGCAATACAACAACACAGGTTTTCAAAAGGAAGAAAAGAAGGAATGGAGATTGTGGTTCTACGCGCTATGCTCTGTGATGTAAGTGTGGCTCGATCTTCCGAAAGGTAGAGATAAGTCGATTGTGGAGAACACGACGTTGATGATCCAAAGGCTCAAACCCAAACTGATCGAACCCCTCGCAATCACTACACCACTGCTCCGATGGTTATTAACCATGCCGAACGCGGTTGACCTCACCAAGAAGGCTATCTCCTACAAGCGAATCGAGAACATAAGCAAGAGAGTAGAAGATGTCATCTGAAATTGTATTATGAATAAAGATTTAAACTCACAAAGTTGGGGTTCCTCAAACCGAACGAACGGCGAAACTGCTATACAAAATAATCTAAAAAGAAACCCAAGCAAAACTAAAGGGGTACGACCCCCTTAAATAGGAGAAGGGGAGCCTGTTGGTAATATGCCCTAGAGGCAATCATGGAGATGATTGTATCACATCTATGTTTATGAGTTCTTGAATAAATGTTATTTTGTTCCTTGAATGAATCGTTAGTTCTGAAGATCAACGAGTATGTGACTTGTTGGTGAAACTCTTCGACTTGTATGATGTTGTTCTTAAAAGTATCCCTGGTCGAATGTCACTGATCGGAACACTAGTGACTCTACGACCAGTGCATATATTGATTGATGACCATGTTTCACCGGTCATGGATATTGGGATATCGAATCAATAATGTGAACACATGTTAGAGAACATGAGGTTGGATTGACCCACCTTGAGACACTATTGAGATTATTATGATTCTATGTGTCATTAGTTGGTCTCAAGCAATGATGATGTATAATACTTAGACCTGAGATCAGCATGGTTTCCTACATGTATAATAGCACTCTTAGGGTTTACCAAACGCTACTCGTAACTGGGTAGTTATAAAGGTAGCTTTCGGGTATGCTATGAAACATGCGGAGGGATGTGACTGGTCGAATATGGGATTTGCCCCTCCTAACATAACGGGAGAGATGTCTCTGGGCCCCTCGAAGTAGTCGGATAAAGAAAGTGCATGGCCATGCCACTAATGGTCGAAGTGTTCGACCAAATAAGGTTATCCGACAAATCGATCGATAAAATATTGAACAGTCCATGGATGACACATTATCTCACCTGGAGTTCAAACCAGATATCGTGAGGCAAAGGGAGAATACTAGAGTAAGTCGCTTAGTTCAATCAGATCTAGACAAGTCGTATGGTGATACGAGCAAGTCGTAGACTGATCGAACGAAATCACAGAGTGGTCGAAACCTGGTCGTAAGGAGTTACGAACTGATTGTGACCGAGTGCGAACTGGTCGTATAAAGATAGGACCTGGTCGTAAGTGATGAGGACCTAGTCGTAGATCATATTGCATTAAGGTTCGTCGATATAATTTGTGTGTATTCGAAGAATCGTTGTGTCCTGCTAGGAACCGCTACGACTCGTGGTCAGAAAGGGTTTCTGAGTCACAACCGATTACACATAAACCTAACGGGTCACACACTTAATGGGATGGAACAAACCAGTACGAATACGATTCGTCAAACGTGTTCGGATAGAATCTGACACGGGGCACTATATAAGAAGATGCTTGAGGCCAGTGGGGAGAGAGAGAGACACGTGAGTTGGTCCACCGAAACCCTAGCCGCCATCTTCTTGAGAGAGCTTTCGTGCGACTTGGTGCTAGCACACCGGCGTACGGTTGTTCCTTCTCTGGACGTGTGGACACCGTAGAGGCGCTACTGCGGTCGATGTTGCGCTGAGGACGATCCGCGATCTTCACAAGGAACTATGGAGGTTGCTGGAGGAGACGATCGACTACGAGGACGTTGGACGATCGTCTACGACCACTACATCGATGCGTTCATCGTCGGACTAGGCTGCTCCGACTCTACTTCCGCTGCACTGCGCGTCTAGTGGTAATGATCTGTGATCATCTAACTTGCTTGGCATCCTGGTTTACGTGGTATAAAATTTTGAATTGTTGCTAGCGTAGCCTACCCGTATCCTTTGAGTGGTATCAGAGCCATCCTGCATAGTTTTTAATCTAGATCGGTCGCATATACTGGATATGTGGCAGTAGTAGATTGGATCTATTACTGGTTTGATCTGATAACCTAGATTGGTTCATATGGATGAAACAATCTAGGCACTGGTCGATAGGATCGATCTTTGTTCGGCGATTGTAGATGAGATTTTCGAGGAGGCACAAATACAGAGCACCATATGATTCACTTGACCTTTTTCGACTACCTTGCCTGATACTCCTACCAGTCGGAATTCCGCCATCGGAGTATGTCGCAGTGTGTAGTCGTATGAAGGCAATGATCAGACTGGTTCGGAACAGGGTTAATATGATTAATCCGATGATTTCCAAAGTTCGGATATGTGAATAAGATTCATGTCTTGGGAAAATTTTCGTACCGTGCATTATAGATAGTATGTGTTCATGTTGCCCGTTAGAATTGGATTATATGCATAACTTGTTTTTGCAGGGTTTAATGTGAATAGTATGGCTCATTGTGTATGTGATGCATGAATGGATTTTCATGGCCTGCGTGTCATGCTGTGAGATAGCCATCGAGCTACACATTATTATATAACGGCCTGCGAACCGACATGAGATGCTTGAAATTATCCAATGTAATTCTTTACTAACGTTTAGGAGTAAATGCTTAGTAGATGAATGCGGTCAGAGACTTCAAGCATGGTGGTCAGAGAACAGGAAGCATGCTGATGGAGATCGACATGTTAAGGGCCATACTATTTCACAGTTCAATTTGATTATCTGTGAATGTTTGTGTTTATTCCTGTTATGCTATTTAATCATGTTTTGTCATTAGATGTTTTGACATGATAGAATAGTATCCCTCAAGAAAAATTAAGTAAAATTGATGCCTTTTCAATTGTTGCACCTATTACGATTTTGATCATTAATTGACAGGTCTACCAAAGTAGGGTGCTATTAACTATCTTAATAAGATGGGGTGGGTGTCGGACACCCACATGCATAGTATTGGTTTGACTTGATAAGGCTATCAAAATAGTTTTGGGCCTTGAGGCATGGTGTTGGTAGCCGGGGCATAAAGATGCCACCCAACAAACAAGAATCATATGCAATATGATTGGCAAAAAGGTTGCCTATCTTAAAATCACTAGGTTTCTAGCAGTGATGTCAAAGCTCACTAGAACATAATGATTTATGGATCTTGGACTCACTATATGTTGTTTGAGGGAAACATGGTTTATAGTGGGAGTATCTTTTATTATCTATTGTTAAGTTGAGTTCGACCACTGGTCGTATGGTGATACGACTAGGTCCAGACAAGTCGTATGGTGATACGAGCAGGTCGTAGACTGGTCGAACATAACCACTAACATGAGTGATTAATAGAAGATCTTTCATAAACATAGTGCTGAATCTTTGCATATATTTTCTGTTGTAGATCATGACACCTACTACTTCTTCTACACCTACCTTTAATTTGCGATCTATTCTTGAAAAGGAAAAGTTGAATGGTTCAAATTTTATTGACTGGTTTCGTAATCTGAGAAATGTTCTCAAACAAGAAAAGAAGGAACATGTTCTAGAGAATCCCTATCCTGAGGAACCGAGTGCTGATGCTACTCGAGCTGAAAAGAGTGCTTATGAGAAGCATTGCAACGACGTAGTCGATGTGCACTGCCTAATGCTTGCAACCATGAACTCTGAGCTTCAGAAGCAATATGAGACCACGGATGCTTACAATATGATTGTGAGTCTGAAGGGTATGTTTCAGGATCAAGCAAGGGCAGAGAGGTTCAACACCTCTAAGGCATTGTTTTCTTGCAGGCTGTCAGAAGGTAACCCGGTCAGTCCTCATGTGATCAAGATGATTGGTCTCATTGAGAGCTTGAAAAAGCTTGGTTTTCCCTTTAGTCAAGAGTTGGCTACTGATGTGATTCTCCAATCGCTCCCTGCGAGTTTTGAGCCTGTCATACTGAATTTTCATATGAATGGTATGGAGAAATCAATGACCGAGTTACATGGTATGCTTAAGGGTGCTGAGGAAAGCATCAAGAAAAGTTTCAATCATGTGATGATGGTTCAAAAGACTACAACCTTCAAGAAGAAGGGTAAGTCGGGAAAGGAAAAAGGCAAAGGAAAGACTAAAGATGAGATCGAGAGTCTCAAGGCTAAGCTTAAGAAGCTTAAACTGGGTCCTAAGCCTGACACAGAATGTTACCATTGTCATGAGACTGGGCATTGGAAGAGAAATTGTAAGAAGTACTTGGCAGAAACGAATAAGAACAAAAGAAGTATGACTTCCAGTTCAGGTATAAATGTTATACAAATTAATCTTGCCACTTCTCCGACCAGTTCTTGGGTATTTGATACCGGTTCGGTTGCTCATATTTGCAATTCGATGCAGGGACTAATAAGGAGTAGAAGTTTGGCAAGAGGAGATGTTGATCTTCGCGTAGGCAATGGAACAAGAGTTGCTGCATTAGCTGTTGGCACTTTACCATTAGCTTTACCTTCAGGATTAGTTATGGAACTAAATAATTGTTATTTTGTTATTATGTTCCAGCCTTAAGCAAAAATATTATTTCTGCTTCATGCTTAGGAGCAGAAGGTTATGAATTCAGAATAAAGAACAATTATTGTTCAATTTATTTTGAAGATATGATTTATGGCCATGCTCCATTGGTGAATGGATTGTATGCTTTGAATCTCGAGGATATGCCTATTTATAACGTTAATGCTAAGAGACTTCAACCCAATGAATTGAATCCCACTTTTATTTGGCATTGTCGGCTAGGTCATATAAATGAGAAGCGCATGATGAAGCTCCATAAAGATGGTCTTCTAACCTCATTTGATTTTGAATCATTTGAAACATGTGAATCTTGTTTACTTGGCAAGATGACAAAGGCACCTTTCACGACCAGAGGTGAAAGGGCGAGTGACTTGTTGGCCCTTGTACATTCGGATGTATGTGGACCTGTGAGCACTTCGGCCAGAGGTAGTTTTCAGTACTTCATAACTTTTACTGATGATTTCAGCAGATATGGCTATGTCTACTTGATGAGACATAAGTCGGAATCCTTTGAAATGTTCAAGGAATTTCAAAATGGGGTACACAATCAACTTGGCAAGACAATCAAATGTCTACGATCAGATCGTGGAGGTGAATATTTGAGCCATGAGTTTGGTGATCATCTAAAGAAGTGTGGAATTGTTCCACAACTCACTCCGCCGGGAACGCCTCAATGGAATGGGGTGTCTGAACGATGGAACCGAACATTATTGGACATGGTTCGGTCAATGATGAGCCAATCTGATCTTCCATTGCAGTTCTGGGGATATGCTATAGAAACAGTGGCTTTCACTTTAAATAAGGTTCCATAAAAAACAGTAGAGAAGACACCATATGAGATATGGACCAGGAAGTGTCCCGGTTTGTCTTTTCTGAAGGTATGGGGTTGTGAGGCATATGTCAAACGTTTGATGTCTGATAAACTCACACCCAAGTCTGATAAGTGCTTCTTTGTGGGGTATCCTAAGGAAACAAAAGGATATTACTTTTATAAGTGGGATGAAAACAAAGTGTTTGTTGCCCGTAATGGTGTCTTCTTGGAGAAAGAGTTTCTTTCCAAAGGAGTCAGTGGGAGTAAGGTGAAACTTGAAGAAATTCGGGAAACATCCGAAAATATTTCAACTCCTACTGAGCCTCTACAGGATGAACAAAATGTTGTTGAACCTGTAGATGAAGCATCAGCCCCACGTAGATCTAAAAGGCCACGTCAATTGCCTGTAAGGTATGGGCATGACGTTTTATTATTGAATAATTGCGAGCCTAATACTTATTCGGAAGCGATGGTAGACCCAGACTCTGAGTCATGGCTTGAGACCATGAGATCCGAAATGAAGTCCATGCATGACAATCAAGTTTGGAACTTGGTTGATGCACCTGATGGTGTTAAAATCATTGAGTGCAAGTGGATTTTTAAGAAAAAGATAAATATGGATGGAAATATTTACATTCATAAGGCACGACTAGTTGCGAAGGGTTTCAAACAAATTCAAGGTGTTGATTATGATAAAACCTTCTCTCCTGTCGCTATGCTTAAGTCTATCCGAATCATTCTAGCTATTGCTGCATATTTTGATTATGAGATATGGCAGATGGATGTCAAAACGGTTTTCCTAAATGGAAACATAAGTGAGGATGTGTATATAACACAGCTTGAAGGTTTTGTCGATCCGAAGGAAGCTAGAAAGGTATGCAAGCTTAAGAAGTCCATCTATGGAACAAGCATCTCGGAGTTGGAACATTCGTTTTGATGAAGTGGTCAAAGGGTTTAACTTCATCAAGAACGAAGAAGAACCTTGTGTTTACAAGAAGGTTAGTGAGAGCAAGCTTGTGTTTCTGTTCTTGTATGTAGATGACATACTACTGGTCGGAAATGATATTCCAATGCTTGAATCTGTTAAAACTTCATTAAGAAATAGTTTCTCAATGAAAGATTTAGGAGATGCAGCATATATTCTTGGTATAAGGATCTATAGAGATAGATCTAAGAGGCTAATTGGATTAAGCCAAGACATGTACATTGACAAGATGTTGAAACGGTTCAACTTGCAAGATTCGAAAAGGGATTTCTTGCCTATGTCACATGGTATTAATCTTAGCAAGACTCAGTGACCTACGACCACTGATGAGCGAGACAAAATGAGTAGAATTCCATATGCTTTGGCTATCGGATCTATCATGTATGCCATGTTGTGCACACGACCAGATATGTCGTATGCTCTAAGTGTTACGAGCAAATATCAGTCAGATCCAGGTGAAGGTCACTGGATAACAGTCAAGAATATCCTTAAGTATTTAAGAAGGACTAAGGATGCATTCCTTGTATTTGGTGGTGAGGAAGAGCTGGTCGTAAATGGTTACACCGATGCTAGCTTCCAAACCGACAAGGATGATTTGGATCGAATCGTGGTTTGTGTTTTGTTTAAATGGAGGAGCAGTAAGCTGGAAAAGTTCCAAGCAGGGAACGGTTGCTGATTCTACAACAGAGGCTGAGTACATTGCGGCTTCGGAAGCTGCGAAAGAGGTTGTATGGATTAAATAGTTCATTAATGAGCTGGGTGTGGTTTCGAGTGCTTCCAGTCCAATGGAGCTCTATTGTGATAATAGCGGGGCCATTGCACAAGCAAAGGAGCCTAGATCGCATCAAAAGTCCAAGCATATTATTCGGCGATATCACATTATTCGTGAGATCGTTAAGAGAGGTGATGTGAAGATATGCAAAGTGCACACGGATTTGAATATTGCTGGTCCGTTGACAAAACCTCTCCCGCAACCTAAGCATGAGGCGCACACAAGAGCTATGGGTATTCGATACCTATATGATTGACTCTAGTGCAAGTGGGAGATTGTTGGTGATATGCCCTAGAGGCAATCATGGAGATGATTGTATCACGTCTATGTTTATGAGTTCTTGAATAAATGTTATTCTGTTCCTTGAATGAATCGTTAGTTCTGAAGATCAACGAGTATGTGACTTGTTGGTGAAATTCTTCGACTTGTATGATGTCGTTCTTAAAAGTATCCCTGGTCGAATGTCACTGATCGGAACACCAGTGACTCTACGACCAACGCATATATTGATTGATGACCATGTTTAACCGGTCATGGATATAGGGATATCGAATCAATAATGTGAACACATGTTAGAGAACATTGGGTTGGATTGACCCACCTTGAGACACTATTGGGATTGTTATGATTCTATGTATCATTAGTTGGTCTCAAATAATGATGATGTATAATCCTTAGACCTGAGATCAGCATGATTTCCTACATGTGTAATAGCACTCTTAGGGGTTACCAAACGCTACTCGTAACTGGGTAGTTATAAAGGTAGCTTTCGGGTATGCTATGAAACATGTGGAGGGGTGTGACTGGTCGAATATGGGATTTGCCCCTCCTAACATAACGGGAGAGATGTCTCTGGGCTCGTCGAAGTAGTCGGATAAAGAAAGTGCATGGCCATGCCACTAATGGTCGAAGTGTTCGACCACATAAGGTTATCCGACAACTCGATCGAGAAAATATTGAACAGTCCATGGATGACACATTATCTCACCTGGAGTTCAAACCAGATATCGTGAGGCAAAGGGAGAATACTAAAGTAAGTCGCTTAGTTCGATCAGATCTAGACAAGTCATATGGTGATACGAGCAAGTCGTAGACTGATCGAACGAAATCATAGAGTGGTCGAAACCTGGTTGTAAGGAGTTACGAACTGATCGTGACCGAGTGCGAACTGGTCGTATAAAGATAGGACCTGGTCGTAAGTGATGAGGACCTAGCGTAGATCATATTGCATTAAGGTTCGTTAGATATAATTTGTGTGTATTCGAAGAATCGTTGTGTCCTGCTAGGAACCGCTACGACTCGTGGTCGGAAAGGATTTCCGAGTCACAACCGATTACACATAAACCTAACGGGTCACACACTTAATGGGATGGAACAAACCAGTACGAATACGATTCGTCAAACGTGTTCGGATAGAATCGACACGAGGCACTATATAAGAAGATGCTTAAGGCTAGTGGGGAGAGAGAGAGACACGTGAGTTGTTCCACCGAAACCCTAGCCGCCATCTTCTTGAGAGAGCCTTCCCGTGCGACTTGGTGCTAGCACACCGGCGTACGGTTGTTCCTTCTCTGGACGTGTGGATACCGTAGAGGCGCTATTGCGGTCACTGTTGCGCTGAGGACGATCCACGATCTTCACAAGGAACTGTGGAGGTTGCTAGAGGAGACGATCGACTATGAGGACGTTGGACGATCGTCTATGACCACTACATCGACGCGTTCATCGTTGGACTAGGCTGCTCCGACTCTACTTCCGCTGCACTGCACGTCTGGTGGTAATGATCTGTGATCATCTAACTTGCTTGGCATCCTGGTTTACGTGGTAGAAAATTTTGAATTGTTGCTAGCGTAGCTTACCCGTATCCCTTCAGAGCCGCACATAGCTAAGAGATGGCGATGTGGTACTATTCACACAGTACTGTTTATGATACTGTTCACGTGTAAATAGTGCCCACGTGAACAATACGAGCCTAGGGGTGGCTGGTCACCAGATGGGCCAAGTCGTTCACCAGATGGGCCAAGTCGTCGCTCAATACATTACATAGCCCATAGGTCAACAATATGTGACACAACACCATGGTATGTAGTAGTAGCTCAGCCCAATTGGAGTATATAGAATTGTCGTAGCCGATAGTCCTATTGGAGAATATGTGGTTGCAGTAGAGGATGCAGTGCAGCAAGTGCAGTGTGTCGAAGTTGTGGTTGCATCCTTAGGTTTGATGTCCTCATCACTCTGAACGTCTCTAGGCATATGTATAGAGATGCAGACTGTGAACTGACTAATTAAACAATCATTTAGCAACTAGTAACTGACACACTTAACCAGACATTTATCCACTGGTAACTGACACACTTAACCGACCATTTACCCACTGGCAATTGCCTGCCATCATCACTCAATAAAGCCTCAAATTCAAACATTTAAATCTCATTCAAACAGAGAGAGAGAGATGCATGGTTCAGCTAAAATAAAGTGGACTTGATCTACCAAGTGGCGTCACGGCACGGTTGCGCGTCGCAAGTCACACGATTTTCACACGATAATACGCGAATGCGTGCGTGCGTATGTTTAGCCAAAACCCTTCTCGTGCCATCCTCATCCATGTGTCACATGTTTCAAAAAATAGCAAGGACTCCACCTTATATATTGGTCACCCCCGCCTTGCCTTAGTAATATGGTACTAAATCATACATACTTTGGAATTATAGAAAATGAGCCTCACTCATATGGCCTAATTTCCAACAGTATGATGTTTCATAAAATGTGCAGCCAAACTTCTCTAATTTTAGTTAATAATATATAAAAAACTATTGGTCATAGGAGAATAATATCATTATATTTATTGTTATAAATATTTTTATAATATAATATTTTTATATTTTTTACTAACATAGTTATATAAAAGTAATGGTCAAAACGTCAACAGTCTGAACAGAGGGAGGGCATGAGCTTCGTACTTCTACGTTCTTCCAGTTGAATGCATTGAGGTCTGGCTGATGCGTGTTTTTATTACCGTACAGTAAAACACTTAGCTCCGGGATGACGAGTGTCTTCTGCGTACAGTAAATTTCCCATCAAAATTATATCAAAGTAATGGTCAAAACGTCCTGCATTCTGAACAGTCTGAACAGAGCGGGGCATGAACTTCGTGCTTCTACGTTCTTCCAGTTGAATGCAGCGAGGTCTGGCTGATGCGTGTTTTTATTACCGTACAGTAAAACACTTAGCTCCGGGATGACGAGTGTCTTCTGTGTACAGTAAGATTTCCCATCAGGAGGACACTCGTCGAGTTACCGATGGTTTCCAGTTCCCAGTTTCCCACGCTCACCCTGCGTCTCTTCCCCTTCGGGAGGAAGCCATTAAGGCGGTGGCCGGTGCGCACGGGTATATAAAGCGGTGGTAACCCACATTGCAGTTGCATCGTTCACTCCGCAGCTTCTTAGACGAAGAGATTCTCATTTCGTCACTCCCTGAAGCCCAAACAAAAGCAAGGACGCACTCAAGTCACTCACGAAGCAAATTAATTAAGCGATGGTTCCCACCGCGATCGTAGCGGCCGCTGGTGTTGCGACCGCGGCCGCCGTCTATTTCCTGCTGCCGGCGGCAGCGCCGGTGGCGATGATGAAGGCACCGGGCGCCGGCGGCCTACTCATCTCGCGGGCGGCGTTCCTGGCCAATCCGCAGCTCTACTTCCAGCTTCTCCGCACTGCCGGGGTCAAAGCGGCGGCGGCTGCATTTGCCGCGGCTTAAGTACGCTACGCAGTCAAGTGTTGGGTTGCCTCTAGCTAAGTACTGTTACCAACTACTTAGTGTTAAACATATAAGCACATGTAGGTTCAATTTATTCCATAAACTAATTATGACATCATGCACGCAAAATAACAGAATCATCACAGGCATAACAGATCTAGTCATGTCAACCAAGAAAAGGAACATGAACAGATCTAAAACGGAGAACATGACCGTTACGTACCGATGATTCTGTTCTGATCGGTTTGTCGATGGTGACACTGCAGGCACGGTGTAGATGACACGAAGTCGATGACGATTCGCCGAAGCCGAGCGTAACCGAAACGGATTAGTCTCGTAACCGAAACGGATTCACCGCCACACAAAACAGCAAAAGATAAAACTGCAAAAGGAAGCCGCGTCTGCGCAAGCACCTGACGCCGATTTGGGCGGACCATTCACGCAGGTGCCGTGCGCCCGCGCCGCCCGGCCCGGCGAGGCGAGGCGAGGCGAGCGCGCGCGTATGTTCCTCTAGTTCTCTCTCACACATGCCTCAAGTGACTAGGAGTGCACCATCCCTTTTAAGGTGGTCTTCCTCTCCTAGAACTAGCAATATGGTACTAAAGTTCACATGCAACCTTCCTTTGCATGAGTGGGCCTTTGAGATTTAATTTAGGAATTATTCTTCTTGTATGGGTTAAGCCCACATAATCCAACACTTAGACACTTAGTGTAGTCGTGACTATATGTAGTACTAATATGAGTTAGCGTCTGAAGTCTGAACTACTGGTAGTTTTAAGTCGTTTTGCGTCCCTTCTCTGTAGCTATGTATGTAGTGTGTGAACTGTGAAGCCTGAACTACTACCGGTAGTTTTGTTGAGTCGTTTTGCGTCCCTTCTCTGTAGCTATGTATGTAGTGTACAGTAACCGAAGAATGTACTGTACTGTCTAAACTAGCTAAGCTAGCTGCAACTTTTGTATACTCTGCTTTGGGCTCAACTCGTGTGAGCTCGAACTGTGTTTTTTCTCTTGCCTGCGTGAGTTGGGTCGATACAGATTCGACGTATCTCTGCATCGCCACGACTTGTTGGTTGGTTGCTTGTTTGCTCGGACGTCCGAGCACTCCTCGTTTAGGCATGATCTCTGTTCAACCATGCGATTTTTAGCCTGGTAACTAGCGCGACGCGCCATGCATAGTATCAGGCATTGATTCGACCTTGCGATATGTTTCGATCGAGCGCATTTCTTCGATTGTATATTGCCGCCTTGCGGCCTTGCCGATCGTACGCGGAACAGCTAAAACCGGGCAGTCCAGCATTCTCTCCTTGTTACTGATCACTTGCTACGTATTAATATTTTTAGTTACTCCAGTAACCTATCACTAAGAAATGAGATATACTCGAGTAACCTATCACTAAGAAATGAGATACTATGTAACAGCAGAGCCCCGTGTGGGATCTGTGTATACGATCCTGTAGCCGGAGTCGCCGGTTGCGGAGGTCACGGACGCGGGCAGCAGGTAGTGCGGCATTTGCTTGGTCGGCTGTAACGCGCCATGGCGGCGAAGCTAGGGCCTTGAGCCACGTGGTGCCGGACTTGGGCACGCTCGCGAGTAGCACGTCGCCGCGGCGTGGCGCGGCCCGAAGCATCGATGCATGGTGACGACGCCCGTGATCCAGTGCTACCACAGCCACGCGCCCTGGTAGCAGCGCAGGTTGGGCGGCTTGCACGGGAGGGCGGCTGGAGATGTCTTCGTACTCTCTCGGGATGGCGCACCGGCACATCGCCGTCGTCTGGAGATGGTGTCGTCGTAGATCGAGTCGTCTGGGCGTAGGAGCGACGCCTAGGCCAGGGAGCGAGCCATGTGGTCAACTAAACAGCATCCTAGCGAGCTCCCCGGCCGCGTCCTGGCCAGGCAAGTTGGCCCCTGGACGCAAAGCAAAAAAGCCCGTAGTGCCACAGGAAGACGACCGTGTCCTTGGGTTCCCTGCAGATGTACACGACCTTGCAGCCGGCGCCGGCGCCGGCGCCGTGCGTGTTCATGAGGCGCGGCGACGGGAGCACGTCGAGATTGGTCTCCTGCCCGTTGGCGAAGATCTCGTCCAGGAACGGGATGAAGTCGTGCGGGTTGGGCGAGCGGGTACGCGGCGCGGGTCACGGCGGCGAAGGCCATGGCCTTGAGCCACGTGGTGCCGCACTTGGGGTAGCTGGCGAGGAGCACGTCGTCCGGGCGCGGCTCCAGGATTGACTGCTTCCTGTGCGGCAGGGCGGCGACGAGGTCGCCGAACTCCTCCTTGCGAGGGCTCTTCGGGACTATGCCGTCGTCGACGTCCTTGAATGGGACAGGACCGGAATGACCCGACGTGCCGCCGGCGGTGGCCATGGAATGATGGAAGAGCGAAAGAAGAGAACGCGCGCGCGGGCAGAGAAGTAATGGACTGTGTAGTGGTCGACCACAGACTGATATAGCTCCATTCATCTAGGTGCGTACTTGGATGACGGATCAAATTTGGACTTGGGTTGGTGCCGACCGTGTGGTGGTTGAACAACGAGCCGAGTGCTGCCTTGGCGTGCCCGTCAAGAAGCAGAGGTCCGCGGCGCTTATGCTCTGTGATTGAAGTGCCGGTTCGGCCGGCGGGGGATATCTCGCTTTCTGGAGCAGTGTTGTAAAAATAGGTCGTGATGGCTGATTAGTCTGCAGTTTAATCGGAGTCGGCGGATAAACTATCACGTATATATAAATCGGAGCACTGTTAATGCTTGTGAACGTCAAATCGGCCGCATTATCCGATTAGTCGGCCGTTTCCACATAATCGTCCCGCATAATCCGCATAAACGAACGATTAATCGCCCGTCACGATCTTTTTTTATAACAAGAAATCAGCAAAACGTATAAAAAGATTGTCTCACAGAGCATCGTCCAGTCGTGATTCCAAATCTACACTACTAGCAATTGATGAAAGTGAGAGTGACAATAGGTTGATTGCCTCTGAGGATTTCCTTGCTTGTGATGAGCCTGAGGCCGAAGCGTCTGGTGGTGATATTTTGCTTGACAATGATTCAGAGTAACTGATTCTCTCGTGGTTGTGAGTCATTTTGTGTATTTAAATTTCAAACTTAATTCTTTCGGTGGTTGTCTCGCCAGTGTGTTAAGTTAGTCTAGTTTACGTGACAATGTATATTTTTAATTTATTATCTAAACCCATTGCAAGTCGTACTTTGGTGTAAAACTATAATAGTCTGCCGATCAATCTTGTTATCTTTTGAGTTAGTAATAAAGTTATCATGTACAATTAAAATGTGGTATAAGTTTATTTGATAGTATTAACAATATAATGTGTTCAAATATCTCTAAAATTAACATTATGATCAAATATGTGAGAACGCCAAATTGTTCGTATAATTCCGATTAATCATTCGTATTTCGATTAATCGCTTGACGTTACTTTATCCATCCGACAATCGTATTTTGTTTTTTACAACACTGTTCTGGAGGGATTTGCTTCGGTAAACTATTTCACACCGTGACGAGGTCCGATCGGCCCGCGAGGAATGCGTGCGACACGGCCTTAATCCGCAATTTCGCACCGTGCCGCGACCTCTTCCCGCATCGCGGAGCTCTGCGCGTGCCGAGACAACTGCACGGCCCAAATCCCTTGGCGGGCCCGGTCCAAGCGGCGGGACATTGCTTTTGCGGCATCGTCGAACCCGCGTGCCATTTTCTGGGATTTCTGCCCATTTCGCCCGGCCGGTCAACGGGGCAAGGGAAGGAGACAACGACGCAACCGCCGCAATTCTCCTCTTCGCGCGGCCCCGGCGCGCGCCAAAACCACCGGCCGGGGCGCGCTCCAAAACCGCGGCGCCTTGGCCGCTCCCGGAGTGCCCCAATGGCGCAGGAGGAGAGGGAGCTCCAGGTCCGAGCCCTCGACGGGCGGTCCACCGCCGTCACGCTCGCCGCCGCCGCCACCGTCCGGGACCTCAAGGCGGCCCTCCGGAGCTCATTCCCTCCCGCGCAGATCTCCCCTAACTTCGGCCTCTTCCTCAAGGTGCAATTGCCCTCTCTTTGGTGCGATCGTGTTGGTCGATACCATGAGTCTCTCTCTTCACCGCATTGTGGACTTTGCTTAGGTTTAGATAGTCGCAGACTCACCACAGTCACACTAATCCTTCGTTTGGTATGGATCTCCCGAACCTGTTGCTGACTACAACATGTTTTCTCTTGATAAAGGGCGCTAAATTGCGTGTAGAGGCCGAAATTGGCAGTCTTGTTGTCGGTCATGGGGAATTCATTGTTCTCGTTCCCTTTACACGGAAGTCAGTGCAGTGTTCTCCAGTGGGCATGCCAAGCCAAGAGCAGAGTGTCAATCCATCAATATCATCACAAGTGTCAGCTGAGGCTAACTCTGTTTGGCAAGACATTATGGATGACCTCTCATCAATCCCAAGTAGCCAGCAGGCTGATGTTGCATCCAAAGATTTGCATTTCTCAAGTATCCCGTGTTCCCGGAGCTATGCAGAGGATGTGCCAACAGGTCAAAGTTCATCAACTGGATGTTCAAAGAAAAGGAAGAAACTATGTAAGGAAAATGGAAATGGTTCCGGGGATATGTCTACCTCTGGAGTGAACAGTTCATCTGAGCAGCTTAGCATGAATAAGAAAAGTGCTGTTGTCAAAACTGCTGCATCATCATGCCATGTAGGTATTCATTGATTCAGTCTTTCGATCTGCCTGTATTGATTTCACCTTAACTTTCAACCCCCATAGAAGAAATCCATACTGCAGCGTAGTGATCATTGCCCAGATAGGAGGCATTAGGCATATGTTACACATTGGTTTGTAGGATTATTTTTTGATAATGCATTTGGAATTGCAGGATATGCACCCTTTAGAACCTGCAGAAATGGTTAAACATCTGAAAAAAGGACTCGGAAAGGAGGGACAGGTTTTCACTCCATCTGATTTTTTTAAAAATAATAATGCAAATAAAACCATTCTTTATATTGTTGGGATTTATATTTTGCAGATTGTGCATATTGAAGAGATACCATGTAGAGAAGCATCATTTGCAGAACTTCCTCATCATCTTTCAGAAGCTATGAGGGAAGCGCTAAAAAGTATTGGAATATCTAGATTGTATAGCCATCAGGTATTATAGAGCATGTCATCTATTGCGTATACTTAGTTGATGAAGCTCATTGTTTGTGTTGATTTTTTACTTGTGTACAGTCTCAAGCTATACAATATTCCATTTCTGGGAAGCATGTTGTGGTTGCAACTTCAACATCAAGTGGAAAGTCTTTGTGTTACAACATTCCTGTTCTTGAATCTCTCTCTCAAGACTTGATGTCATCTGCTCTGTACATATTTCCCACAAAGGTTTAGGAAGAACCCACTAATCTGTATATATTTCCCACAAAGGTTTAGGAAGAATCCACTATGTTTTAGGCACGATTGTCTGAAATATTGGCAGAAATTCACATGCCTGTTGTTTTGCAGGCTTTAGCGCAAGATCAGTTGAGGACTTTAGTAGAGATGAAGAATGCATTTCATACTGATATTGATGTTAAAATATATGATGGTGATACTCCTAGAGAAGATCGCCTGTGGATCAGGGATAATGCCCGACTGGTAAATAGGTGCTTCTGGGGCTGTAGAGTTGTGTTTAATTTAATTTAATTTATTTATTTCAGAAAGTCTAATCACTTGCCCCCTTCACTCTCAGTTAATTACCAACCCAGATATGCTGCATGTGTCAGTCTTGCCATGTCATAGTCAATTCCAAAGGATTTTGTCAAATCTCAGGTGGAAGAAATTCGCTTTCCTTATTTAGTTTTGTCAATAATTTTATTTAATAATCCAGTGCCAATTCCTGAGGCCAAATCTCAGGTGGAAGTAATTGGTTTCCCTTATTTTGTTTTGTCAAAAAAATTATTTCATCATCCAGGGTCATTTTTTTCATTTTCAATGAATAGTTGTACCTTTTGCTGGTATATATATTAGTTCTTGTGCATTCCATAATGAGATGCCATTTCTGCCATAATTTACTCAGGTATATTGTCATTGATGAAGCCCATTCATACAAAGGAGCATTTGGCTGCCATACTGCACTTATACTTAGAAGATTGAAGCGTATTTGTTCAAATAGTATGTTTACTTTGTTGAACGATTTTTTTTAATTGCTAGTTGACTTAGGCTTCATCTATGTTGCTACCAGGACTCTGAACTTTTTTAGTTATGTGAATTTATTACTTGACTTCCAAAATTACCAATTGGCTCCCTAAAAATTCCAGTAATAATCCTTAGAAGTTCTAATTTCCTAGATATAACTTAGTAGATTTATGTCAATTTAGGAACTACTGATGCAATTACACATATATAATTCCTAAAAACCTTGGCCTTTTGTGTTTGCAGTTTATGGTAGTCATCCTACATTTATATTTTGTACAGCTACCTCAGCAAACCCACGTGAGCATGTAATGGTAGGTCGTGTCTTCTCTTTAGTACAGTTTTGAAAATATATAGTTGTACCTAACAAAAATAAACCAGCTCTTGTTAATAATTTTCTGTAAAACACTCGCTCCTCCCCATATTATTTTTCAAAATATGTCACTTTTTGGTAATCTGTTTTCCAAATATCGAGATTTTCTCCCAGTGACTGTCCCCTTTTTGTCTTGAGAGAAATATTATTATGAAAAAAACCTATTAGTGAGTTGAGAAAGAGCTTTCCACAGTAGATGATATTATTTTTTGAGTTGGCCATCTTAATTCATTAACCTTAACAAACTTCTGTTTACATCCACTCTTTTGGGAATATGGCACGGAATTGCATGCATCTGTCTTCACAGACAAAATCTTTTTTTTTTTTTTTTTTTTATCTCAGGAGCTGGCAAATTTGGATGATGTCGAGCTGATTCAGAATGATGGAAGTCTTTGTGGTTCTAAATACTTTCTCTTGTGGAATCCCCCGCTACATATGACAAAGGAGGGAGGTTCAAAAAATAGTTCAGTAACTAGACGCTCAAGGTATTCACACCATTTTACTAATTATGTTAGTTTTACTTTTTTTTGTTCATTGTAGTTCTACTTTTCAAATTCAATAAATACTCCAGATGTTAGTAATAGTTGTTCTTTCTGTTCATGATATATATATATACTGTACTTAATTGGTTGTGATCTATGTATGTTATGATCCTTAGATCATAGGGGTAAACATCCGTCGGAGGGAGGTCGGACGGCGACGACTTGAGGTAGAACGGTGCTAGGCGAAGGAGGGCACCGATTGGGGGAGGAATAGATCTAGAATAGCCGGTCAAGGGAACGACCACAGTTGGACCTTAAGGACTAAGAACTTGTCTATTCATCTTTGCTTAATGCCAACGATTACAATATGCCTCATTATATAGATGGCTCTTCTAACAATTATGGATAAAATCAATCTAAATGATGACTTTTCTAACTAATAGATAACCTTCCTAACTAATAGATAATCTTTCCAATTAACTAATCCCTATATAAGGAAACTAATCAACTATCCAGGGAAATAGATATTCTTATTGAGGAAGGCAATCCCTCCCAATCTTGGTGCTACAGTACCAAGTACTGTTCATGTGAATAGTAATTGCTGCACATAACAACTTCTCCGCTCCTCGACAAGCAGCTCGTCCTCGAGCTGTGGTAACGACCATGGCTGCAACCCTTGGAATTCCCACGGTAACGAAGTCCTCGAGCTCTGATACCAAATGTTATGATCCTTAGATCATAGGGGTAAACATTCGTCGGAGGGAGGTCGGACGGCGACGACTTGAGGTAGAATGGCGCTAGGTGAAGGAGGGCACCGATTGGGGAGGAATAGATCTAGAATAGCGATCAAGGGAACGACCACAACTGGACTTTAGGGACTAAGAACTTGTTTATTCATCTTTTGCTTTATGCCAACGATTACAATATGCCTCATTATATAGATGGCCCTTCTAACAATTATGGATAAAACCAATCTAAATGATGACTTTCCTAACTAATAGATAATCTTCCTAACTAATAGATAACATTTTCAATTAATTAATCCCTATACAAGGAAACTAATCAACTATCTAGGGAAATAGATATTCTTATTGAGGAAAGCAATCCCCTCCCAATCCTGATGCTACAGTACCAAGTACTGTTCATGTGAATAGTAATTGCTGCACATAACAATGTACCTATGTAGGATTGTTCATTGGTTGCTGGTACGAGATTGCAATTTCCCCAATTTCATTTTTTGCCTGGTTAAAAGAATATTTGCTAATAAAAGTCATACTGCTAGTGCTACCTAGTCTTTTAATAGGATGGCTCAAAAACCAAAATGAAGTTTTACTTTTAACACGCCAGCTAAGGTTGAAACTTTTTAGTCAAACTCTATATTGTTTAACTGTGACATCATCATTCTCAAGTACTATGCTACGATGTTATGTGCATAAAAGTAAGGCATCTTTTCTTTAGTGCGGTGTTGTAATTGCTCCACATCGAAACATGCAACGTAATAGATGTTTGTTACTATATTCAGAAGTACCTTCTTTTTCTAAAAACAAACGCTAATGGAACCTGTTTTTCTTTATTAGCCCAATAGTACAGGTTTCGTATCTGTTCTCTGAGATGGTTCAACATGGGCTCCGCTGCATTGCATTCTGTAAAACAAGGAAGCTCTGTGAGCTTGTTCTAGCTTACACGTAAGATCACATTCCACCCCCCCCCCCCCCAATTTCTGTTTTTCTTTGAATATTTTTGCTACATGTATTTTCTTAGTTCTTTAGATGGCCCATTTGTTATAGGCGTGAAATTCTTCAGGAGACTGCAAAAGATTTGGTAGATTCTATCTGTGTATATCGTGCTGGCTACATTGCAGAGGTTATTCTTTCTCATATTTCTGAATGTATTCTACCATTCTGCTTGTGAATTTTCAGGCTGTTTTAGGATATAGCATGAATTTTGGGAATGGATAAGATATGCTCTGGTTTATAATATCATGAGTGCTTTGCAATGTGTATGGATCCTCCTATGCGTAAATGGCTACATCCTTGCGATACAAGTGTTACCAGCACTTGCATCATGCATACACCTGAGTCCCTGACTCCCTCATTAGAGGTCTTCCTTACAAATCCTTTTTCTAGTAGCTTTACTAAACCATTTAAGCAGGTACTCCTTGTAGTTTATAGTTTTATACCGTAAGCGAGAAAAACAGCATGTCTCTTCTTGCCGCCTACAGTGCTCATTAGTTTTTCTACTCTGCCTCCAATCTCTCAGAGACTCACATGGAACACTCGTAGCCTTTTACCATGTTGATTAACTTGTGCTTGTGTATGCTTCCAGTTAATTTTATAGATTGTTCAGTGTGTGTGTCTTGATTTTTCTCCTCTGTCAATCTATGTTGAATGCATTTGATGCCTTAAATTTGCTATTGTAACCTTTTTTTAATAAGAGCATGAAACCCTTTTTAAATTTTGATAGAAACAGAAGAGAAAAGATAATATATTGTAATGAACCATAAGAAACATCATTTTGTGATGTTCACTTTTGAGGGAAAAACATTGAAGCATTTGCCATAAAAGAGAGTTGTGTGCTAGCCAGTAACTAACTGAACTCGTTGTATGAAGTCTGCCTTTGGATATTTGCTTCCTGAACATTTCTTTAAACAAAATTCTAGTTTTCACATATTGAATATTTATTTTCCTATTCAATGTACTATGGACTTGAAAACAAATTAGTGCAGGACAGAAGAAAAATTGAGGCTGATCTCTTTGAGGGAAAACTTTGTGGTGTTGCTGCCACCAATGCTCTTGAACTAGGGATTGATGTCGGACATATTGATGCAACATTACATCTTGGATTTCCTGGGAGTATTGCCAGGTATGTGACAAGTGATCTGCCTAATGAAGTTGTATGTTTTTTTTCCTGAAGCCTACTAACATACAGAATTTTAATTGTAGCTTGTGGCAACAAGCCGGAAGATCTGGAAGGAGAGCAAAACAATCATTAGCCATTTATGTTGCCTTTGAGGGTCCTTTAGATCAGTATTTCATGAAATTCCCACATAAACTATTTGGCAAGCCAATTGAGCATTGCCAAGTTGATTCACATAATCATAAGGTTTATAGATCTGTGTTTATTGAACTGTCTAATTGGCAAGTTTAAATACTCGAGGATCTAACATTCTAACTCTTCCCTTGTTTTTTCGAAATTAAATTTCTTACAGGTTTTAGGACAGCACCTTGCTTGCGCTGCTTATGAACATCCATTATGTCTGCAATATGATGATAATCACTTCGGTTCTAGTCTGGACAGTGTAATGATGACACTAAAAGACAAAGGTTATCTCATTAACAATCCAGCTGGACCTTTTTCTTCAACCATGTGGAGTTATATTGGACCTGAGGTTCGCTCGTTGTTTGCTTTTTATTCTATAATATAACTCTTTTTGTTATTATGCAAGTAGTATTTTGGTTTCTACAGAAAAGACCTTCACAGACAGTGAGCATACGGGCAATTGAGCATAACAAGTACAGAGTTATAGACAAGTTAAATGACCGATTACTTGAGGAAATTGAGGAAAGTAAGGCTTTTTTCCAGGTAATCTATTCTAACTGTTCCGCAACTACATGATCATCTGTTATACTTGTACGGCCCTTTGAATATTCTCCGGTTGGCAATGCAGACAGATAAATTCATGAATTTATTAAAAAAACATCATAACATAATTTTTTGAAGTAATTGACCCAACTTATGTATGTAAATTATATAATTGACCCAGAGGCAAATATTATGGATCTGCCATTCTGACATTAGTAGCTTACTATCTCAAGCATCGTTTTCTTCAATTTCAGGTATATGAAGGTGCTGTTTACATGCATCAGGGTGTCAATTACTTAGTTGAGGAACTTGATTTGTCATCAAGAACAGCTTTCTGCAGGAAAGCTGATCTGAAGTATTACACAAAAACACGAGATTACACTGATATCAATGTCCTCGGAGGAGATTTTGTATGTTCTCAAAAGCATTATAACACTTGACCTCATATACATTCTGCGTATTGTTAAGTTATCCCCTACAATATTTTTTGAGCACCTAGGTTGCCCGGATACCCGATACGGATACACGATATGTCGATATCGCGATACGTCATTTTTCCAAAAACTCCGATATGGCGATACATGTATATATATATATATACACACACACAATAGAAATAAAGAAGTACAAAAATTAATTTCATTACAATCATCTATGGTTCAGCCTACTAGTGCAGAAATATAGAAGACGTGAGTTGTGGTGCGCAAACACTAGATCCTCAGTACATCCAGGGTTTAACCTACAATGATGCAATTGCAATTGAATTCCATGTAGTTATTAAAAATTAAGAAAACAAGGTAAGTATAGAACCTATTTCTCATTGAACTGTGGATCAAACCATAGGTACTCCAGTTTTTAAGCGCAAGAAGATGATGTTGGTTGCCTAAGTAATTTTAATGTTAATTGCTTTGTTGTTTGCTTTGGGTCTAGATGGGTTCTATCATCAATTGAGTCATAGGAATTAAATCCACTTCCAAACAAAGAGAAATCAACTAATTGTTGTTTGTTGAATAGATCGACCATACGTTTCTGAGTCGAATAAGGGGTGTTAGGTTAAAGAGGTATCAGGGAAGTATCGGGAATTATTTTCTTTTTTTGAAAAAAAAGTGAAATCACCGATACTTACAGGATATGTATCCGGTCATATCGGGGCTATATCCGTATCCGATATTGATACACCGATTTTGGGAAGTATCCATGTAACGTAGTTGAGCACTACATAGTTTAAATCTCCTGTAGACCCTAGCTACTCCCTACGGTTCACAAAAACAAGTCGTTTTGGAATGCGTGCAGTCAAACTTTGAAAACTGTGGCTATCGATATCTTTTTAAATATTTAGACTAGATATATGAAAATCATATGTATAGATTCGTCTCGAAAAGTATTTTCATAATATTATAATTCTATTGGGTTTTACAAATATATTACAATAGTAATTAGTGGTCAAAGTTGCATTTTATGGACCGTGTCGATGTCTAAAACGGCTTGTTTTTGTGAACTGGAGGGAGTAGTTCACTAAATCTTACTATTCACCGTCTTCTTTTCCATTACATGTCAATGTTATCAATTTTAACTGTTCGTTGAATCATTTGAAGTTTTGAACTCAAGTTTCAGTCCATCTATGTCTTATCCTCGTTTTTCTTTTTCCCCTTTTTTTGAGAGAAGAGTATATTTGCTTGAACTAATAAAAAAATAGAATAAGTGTTCCTTTTATAATACTGTGATCCCCCCAAAATAGAATGTATGTTCCTTTTATAATACTGTGATCACACTTTCCAGTCTATTCAAATCTTTTAACATCGGTGAGTCATGAACTTTTCCTTACGTGACATGCTCATAATTTATTTATATATACGAACATTTTATTCCCAATGATTAATTGGCTCTTCTAATACTTCTTGAAGGCTTATCTTCCAATGAGTACATGTAAAACTAACCATGTAAAGACAATTGCTCAAGCAAATCATTGCAAGGTAACAACTAAATGGTTTGGCTTTTATCGCATATGGAAATCAAGCAATAAAATATCTGACAGCATCGAGCTTAACCTGCCTCCATATTCCTTTGATTCCCAGGTTTGCGGCTCAATTTAAATCTTAGCAACCTTATGATGCATTCCCCATGATTCTTACACACACATTTTTTATATGATGTCGCAACAGGCTGTCTGGGTACGAATTCCCCAGTCAATAAAGATAACTGTGGAGGAAAGGAAACTACAGTTTCGAGGTGGCTCACATGCTGCTTCTCATGCACTCTTGAATATAGTGCCTCTGTAAGTTCCTTATTTTATTTCTATCATAATCATCGATCCAAAAAAACATGGTTTGTGGTAGACATTAGACAATTTTTGAAAGACAAATAATTGACATACGCTCACAGTAATTTGAGAGAACAATTCAGTACTTTTAATTTCTCTGTTATAGTTTGCCAACCACTTGTAGCACAACTGTTACTATTTTTGCATTAAATTCTGTCATGTTCTTTTCGCATCCTTTAGTAATTTAGTTCTTTTAATTGTCTGGGTTGATTGTGCATGGATTTGCGCAGGCATATGATGTGTAGTGCTTCTGACCTAGGAACAGAATGTGCAAATCCTCATGAAACCCGTGGTATTCCAGAAAGAATTCTGTTATACGATAAACACCCTGGTGGTATCGGCATAGCATCGCAGGTAACTTGTTCAATGATGGATATCAGCTAGCTCAAAATCGCATGGTGATTAGAGAAATAGCATATACGAGAATCTAACACAGTTGTAAAGAATACTGGTAATGGCTACTATGTCGGAAGCAGATTAGGTGCGAATGATTTAATTGATTCAGTAAAGACTGAAGTTTACATCTTGTCTTTCTGTTTAATCATGTAGGCCAAAATGCTATTCGGGGAACTTCTACTTGCTGCTTTAGAACTTGTTTCGACATGCAACTGCACTAGTGCTGCTGGTTGTCCGAATTGTATCCAAGTAAGTTTGAATGTTGTACTAAACTCATTGTTGAGGGGGTGAGGGGCATCTTAGGTCTGATATTTTTCTTCATATTTTCAGTCAGTGACATGTAGTGAATATAATGAGGTTTTGGACAAGGAGGCAGCAATTTTGATTCTGAAGGTTAATGATTTATGCTTGCTAAATTTACCTAACCACCCTTTATCCTACTCGATTAGACGTAAAATTGGCTGCGATCTGAGAGATTTATTTTGTGTGTGCAGGGAGTAATTGAACACGAAAGATCCTGTTTTGAAGCGGAAGATGGTTCTCATCGAAGCTGATCTGCAAGCGAGGTATAAGTTCTGACGCAGTAGCTACAACAATCGTTTCTTCAAAAGGCCTTTCTCCATTGGGAAAAAACAATGTTATTTGGTTATCATGTGGCAATGCAAGGTAGATTACGCAGTTGAAATCCAATTATAAATCATGTCTGGTTCACGTGTATGTGGAAGCTGATGGCATATTCCAATTATAAATCCTGTCCGATTCACGTGTATATTTGAGTTGATGGCATTTTACAACCACCAGCTCCATGCATGTTTATATTGACATGCCAAGGCAGAACCAGTTCTTGGGACATTGCTTGTGACCTGCGTGACTGAGCTCCATGCTGCAGACGTATTTCTAGAAACGGAGTAAAACATCTCAAACAAACGGACTGAAACCATCGCGAAGAGCTGTCTCTCCTTGACGCCGTGCAAGAACGTTACATGGGAGACGTCGAGCGGGTCGTTAGCATCGCAGGCACCGCACGGCGCTCCAACGCCAGTGTAAATTTCGCGCGCGCGTCCATGGACGAGACGCGCTTCGCCGTTGATTCGATCCGCCTCGTTTCCCCCCTAATTCGCGATGCAAAAGCCCTGGAAAGCTCACCGAATCCGACGGCGCGCGGCTCCAAGGATCACAAACCGCCGCCTCCGTGGGATCGCGCGGCACGCACAACCGCCCACCCCGCTGCACAGCGCACGGGTGCGGGTGCGGGTGCGGGTGCGGGTGCGGGCGCGTGAGAGCCACTGCGCGCGCGCGCGCAACGGCCAGCCACGTTTGGCGCCGCCCGCGTGGCGTGAGGCTGCCTCACGCCCCGGCCGTTGACCTCCTTTTGGCGCCTCCTTTCCCCACGCTCTGCAGGGAGGGCAGCACAGTGCAACTCATTCGCTGCCTTGGCGGCTCCGCCCATGCCATGCGTGTATTCCACCGATCGCCTCGCTAGCCACTTGCCTGCCCTGTGCAGCTGCTGTGCTCAAATGGTGTTCTAGGCGCCTCTACCCTAGATACTTATGACATGTACAATTGTATAAAGAATTATTGTCTATAGCATCCTCTATGTCGTCTATAGATAACATTAAATACAACTTCTACAATAGATCGTCTTTTTATATATCTTTATGGACAGCTCTTTCATATAACAATGTGGCATGTTTCTCGTGTTACAGTCGGCCACTGCATGAGATACAACTTAATTATCTGTCCTTCCATCTCTCTTCCACATCATCTTATATCCTACATGTCAAACCTTATAGACAGTTGACGTCACACTATTGTACATGCTCTTAGCTAGACCGATCGCTCAACCACATAGCCACTCCGCTCCAACCGCACGAAGCCAACACACAACTTTTGCTTCAATCTCCTCGTTCAGAACTAGGGATGGATAACGAGCTAGTTGGCTCGACTTGGCTCAGCTCGTTAAGCAAACGAGCAGAACAGCCAGCTCGGTTCAACTCGGTCAAATGGCTTTAGCTGGCTCATTAGGCTTGTTTGTCAATCCATCGCCGGGGAGGCCAGAGTCGGAAGGTGTAGGTGGAAGGCCGGAACCAGAGGAGGGAGGCCGAGCTCGGAAGGTTGGAGCCATTGGCGGGAGGCCAAAGGGAACGAGGCCGGCGGCTGGAGCCGTTGGCGGGAGGCCGGAGTCGTTGGCGGCAGGCCAAGCTCGGGACACTAGAGCTGAGGCGGGAGGCCTTGGGCAGGAGGCCGCAGCCCGTAGCCGAGATGCCGAGGCCAGAGGCTGGGAGGCCGAGGCCAGATCGGGAGGTGGAGGTGGGAGCGAACAAGGGGGCGGCGACAATTGGGCACTATGCGGTGTGCGGTGTGCGGGTGGATAGAGATAGGGTTGCTTGCGCTTGCGGGTGGGATGGTAGCCTGTCCGGTTCTAGTTGTGCTGGGTTGGGCCTGGAGCCAGCCTGAATCAATTGTTGGCTTGTGAGCTTGTTGGGTTGGGTTGGGTTTAAACAAGCTAAACGAGTCGCTCATGAGCTGGCTTGAACTTGGCTCGTTAACTAAACAAGCAAAAATGCTAGCTCGGTTCAGCTCGTTATGTCCCAAGTTTGAACCAAGTACTTAATGAGACGAGCTGGTTTGCGAGTTTTAAGCTTTTTTTCCACGGCTATTCGGAACGCATGCGCGCACTGTACGTACTTGCTGCTCATCTCTTTCGTGCGATTGCGGTCCTGGATTGCGCAAAACTGCCATAGCTCTTTCGCATGCACATGCTCCTCCCTTTTGGAGGAGACGGCCGGAGACGCTGGCCTCGATCGGTCGGCGGCGATATCGCCGATATGATTCCGTCCGCCAGTGCTACCCACCGGCCACCACTACAAGCCGAAACCCGGAGATGGGTGGATGGATGGATGCTTCCGGCTGTTGCCGTCCAAGTTGACGCTCCATGCATTTGCTCCAGACGCCTCGTGCAAACGGCTGCAGTGACCGCGGCCGCGCGTAGTGCCATATTTTTGTGCACGATCATCGTACGCGCTCCTTTCTGGAGAGATGCAAACGCTGGCCTCGGATTATATGACTCCACAACTGCTACTAGAGAAACCAGAGATGGACGTATGATGGATATCCAGTGGCGGATCCACCGTGGGAGCGCGAGGAGACTAGAGCACCGGCTCCGCTTATCGCATCCTTAGTATCTTCTCAATACTTCCGTCATTAATTGCATCATAAATCTAATTAATTTTATTTTTAAGATTGCTACTTGTACATATTTTGGGATTTTTAAAACACACTATCCATTATTAAGATGCTACATTTCTTTTATTTTCTATTTTAACTTTGTTTCTTATCATTTATGTATTAATTATGGATTACTTATAATATTTAAATGTGTATTTGTTAGCTTACTTTATGATAATTTTGTGCTACTAGCACCTTTATGATAACTTTATTCCACCACCTTGCTGTGTATGCATTGTTTTTGCTTTGATATTTGCCTCTTTGCCCTTTGGCTGGTTGGCCTATTTACGATTTTGCTGATTTAGGGCTTATTCGGAACATTGGGTTTTCACAAGAATTCTATAGAAATCTTGCAGGAGACATTTCAAATCCCTAATATTACCTTCAGGGACCAGTTCTACCCAAACTTTTTTGTTTGCCCCAACATTACCCATTTGTCCGACTATTGCTAAGCAATTTTGGGATACCAAACGGATCTCCCCATATCGTAATCTTAAAAGTGGCCGATTTACTCTCTTTTTGATATCAGTTTCGCTACAACTACTATTGTATCTAATTGCACACCCTTTCCATGTATGATTTCTACATTATGTATGGCCGTCCACACTGCTGACTCATATCCTCTCGTGACAAATTGAAATGACTATCGCAATTCGATGGTGTATACTGTACACTTTACTCCCTTTTTTCTCCATGTTTGCCCCTTTTCCCCTAGCATCCCGGGCAAGAATGGGTCAACTTTGATTGCCCAGGGAACATGTGTCCTTGCAAGTTGCAACTAGATTCTCACATAAGAGGGATAGTGACCCGAACCTAACTGCAGATACTACACTGCATTACTACTCCCATGCAATGCAGGGGCTCTCCTTTTTCTGGCCAAAATTGAGGGGGTCATCTGATCTCTGCACAGAAATTCTCACACACAAGAAGGAAGCCCCAGATGGTGCCGAGGCAAGCAAGCATGTACCTGTCATCCAATTAGCCAGGGAGATCTTTCCCTGGCCAATGGAATCCTGGCTCACTTGCCCCTGCCCCCAAAAGGCCAGTGGAAACTTCCACCCAGTGCTCCATTGAGCTATCCATCCTTATCCTCCCTGCCTTTTCTGCTTTGGCCCTTTCTTGCTGCCTGTGAGCGAAAGCTAAGTGCAACTAACTGCTTGCCTCTGCCATGCCATCAAGGATAACAAAAACATTTGGTTTGGGAACAGCTTGAGCATATGTATATGCTTAATCCGCATAACCTTTTGCTAAGTGCAAGTAACTGCTTGCTCATCCATGCCATGCCATCAAGGATAACAAAAACATTTGGTTTGGGAACAGATTGAGCACATGTATATGCTTAATCTGCATAACCTTTTGCTAAGTGCAACTAACTGCTTGCTCATCCATGCTATGCCATCAAGGATAACAAAAACATTTGGTTTGGGAACAGCTTGAGCATATGTATATGCTTAATCTGCATAACCATTCTGATAGCGTTGCGCGGGGTGGGGGGGGGGTGAGGAGGATCAGCAATTTGCATGTCATTGCTTGCACATTAAGGAATATGCAGTCTCTGGATATTTTATTTTATGTTGTTGTTATATGGGGCTAGTATCTACGTGTCAAGATTTGGGATTTTGAGGAAGTCCTATGTTCTGAATCTGTTCCATCAACAGAATATTGCCTTTTCTCCAGTTTGGTGCATTGTTTTGGTTTTGGAAGTTATGCTATTCTTGTAAAAAAAAAGGTCTACATTTGCTTTACTTCTTGTTGAAAGTGTCAACAGAATAAGGTTCTCTCCTAACACATTGCAACCAGCAAAACTGCAGACAATAAAAACCTTTTGTAAAAAGAACACGTAGCACTTCCCAATGAGAAACTGCCATGTGCATATATGCTCCTAAGTTAGCAGGTATCGAAGTGACTTAGTATCAAATAAGGGTAAAATTTGCTCACAACTGCAGCCCAATGATGCTCTAGCAAGAGATCATCCTACACCTGACCTGATGAAGTTTCTGGTCCTTCAACAAACCACTCTCTGACTAATATCTTAGCAGTAGAAGATACTAGAACTTAGAAGGCTCGATACTACATATACATAGTTTTTCTTCAAGGGATTATCCATGCCGACACCTGAGATCACACGGCCGACACCCTAAATTCCAAATTATCTCCACAGCAAAGCACCAATCAAGTAGTACTATAACCCAGCCAGAAAAATATAAGAAAAAGGAATGAAAAAAAACATGCATATAACCAGTTGGCCACCACAGAACATTAGGGTCGGATAGATGCCTACAGCATCAGTACCTTGTCACCATTATGTACAATTAAGTCACCCAAAGCTCATTTTAGCAGCCCAAATCATGGGATCATCAAGAGATTAAAGGAAATTAGTAGTAGTATTAACCATACCATTAACTCGTTTCAGCACATTAAAGGCACAAAAAAAGGTGAAGATAAATTAACCCGGCGCCACCTCCTTCACCAACAACACCAACCAAGAAGCGAAGCCCTCTTGATGCACAAGGAGCAATCATACCCTGTCTTGCCTGCGGAACCCCGAGGACGACGAGGACCCGCCGCCGTTGCCGGCGCCGCTGTGGCCGTGGCCGTACCCGCCTTTCCCTCCCATCATCATCTGGTGGTCCGACGGCTGCGGGTACCCTGCCGCGGACAGGCCAGGCGGCGACCCGTACATTGGCTGTCCCATCATCATGATCATGCCGCCGCCGCCACCGCCTCCTGCCCCGGCTCCACCGTACATGCCGTAGCCGCCGGAAGCGCCGCCGCCGCCATTGTTCCTGGACGGCTCCTGCTGCGAGCCGGAGCCGGAGGAGGCTGCGCCGAAAGCCCCGGCAGCGCCCGCCTTCTCGCCCTCGAGCTCGCGGAACTTGTGGAGGTACAGCTTGAGCGGCTCGATGTAGTCCTCGAAGCCGAGGGTGGTCATGGCCCAGAGGAGGTCGTCGCCGTTGATGGTCTTGCGCTTCTCGCGCTGGCACTTGTCGGAGGCCTCGCCGGTGATGAAGGATATGAACTCGGACACGCACTCCTGCACCGTCTCCTTGGCGTCCTTGGAGATCTTGGCGTTGGCGGGCAGCGCCTTCTTCATGATCCGGCTCACGTTCGCGATCGGCAGGAACCTGTCCTGCTCCCTCGGCGACGAGAACTCCGCGTTGCTCGGCCCGCCGGAATCGTTGTCGGAGTCCGGCATCCCCACAGACCAAACCAAGAAACAGAGCAAGCAACCCCCCTTCTCCCTCCCTTCTCCGGTCAAAAGAACTCCGAGGCTAATCAAACGATCCTAACCCGAACTAGATTAGCTGCCTCCCAAACCAAGAACACCAAGAACAGCAGTAGAAATGCATCAAACGGAGATGGAACGAGTGAACCAACGAGACGAGAGGATTTGTAGAGTCGGAACTCAGGAGGAGGAGGAGGAGGAGAGCAGGGGAGTGAGTGAGATGGGAGGGAGAGGGAGGAGTTTTGAGAGGGGAGTGGTCGAGTGGAGAATGGCAGCATCCGTCGGATGAATCGTGGGGATAAGAACGCATCGAAGGGGCGACGTGGCGCCAGGTGGACCGTTTATTTGTCGATAAGTATGGGCCAGCCGGCGCCCGCGATGCCGTCCGTCGGCGCCACGCTGGAGGCATCCGGGCCGTCCGTGTGGGCCAGGGGGGCGGGATCAAGTGCCGCGATCCGCGCGGGTGGTCCGTAAGGGGGTCTGCCACGTAGGTTGTGGACGTGGAGCAGGTGAGTCTGACGTGGCCTTAGTCCGTGGACCGCTCGGAGCAGAGCACTGTGGTAGGAAAGGAGTGTAAGTTGTAACTCACGAACCCTCCGACACTTTATAACTCGATGTAAGAAGCTCACTGTCACTCGTTTCTAGTATTATTTTGGTAGCTACACCCTTCTAGCCACATCTCAATCAAAATTAATGAGGGCAAGATATAATACAAATAAATGGCGTAGTATTATTCAGTTTTTTATCAGCAAATATCTGATGCGATGGATTTGTTGATACAAAGCTATCATGTCTTTCAAGAATAGTTACTTACTCTACTTACATTCGTTCCACGGTGAAAGAAGTGCTAAGATTTTCGTATTACCAAAGCGCTCTCTGCTTATAATTGTATCAACGATCTGGAGTGCTGAATCTGTGCATAGTCCCCTTTGTCTCCAAGATGGTCAAATTAATGGATCCACCATATCCATTAGCCATAGTATATTTTACCGCACGAAATGTAACCATATATAGAGAGAGAGAGACAGTGCAGTCGTACACAAGCCTCACTATCTCCAAATATTGCCGAAGTCGACTTGTCCCCATCCAAAATCATACCACGTCACGCGGATCACCACTAAGCAAAGCGTAGATCCAAAATAAAAACCTTAGCCTTTCGCCACTAACCACCAACCACTGTGAAAAGAAGCATTTTCGAGTGATGCAAAAGTTCCTGTTATTGGCTCACTTGATATCTTTTTAGAACCAAATAACAAATATGGTCTTCTTGTGTTTGAAATAATAAAAATAGCACCCCTGCTATACTCCCCTTGCGCAACAGCCCCCTAACTCACCGGACCCCCCCCCCCTCCGCGCGCACGCACGCGTTTGCCACGCACCACGCGGCATAGTACCGCAGGCAAACACGTTTCTGCTGCGGACCGAGAGGGCACCAAGTTGTTGACCACGAACGGCGAGCATGATAGAGAACACATGTCGCCTGTCTAACATGTCACGGTGTTATTTTTATCAATTCGGTCGCGGAGGGCTACATTTGCTATTTTGTTTTAGAAATAAACTAAATACGCCAAAAACTAACCATGTTGCTACCCAACGGCACCAGGTCAAGCCTACACAACCATTGACAAGTAGCATCGAATCAAGTGCCCAAGTGCCCTTCCCCTCTTGCACATTTCCTATGTTTTTCTTCTCTAACAAATTCTCACAAGTCATAATACCCCCTCTAACAAATTCCTTTTGCACATGTCATTTCCAGCTATGATATTTTGTAGGCTTATCGAACTTGAGACGTTCAGCTGGTAACAATTGGTTAGTTGGGGACCAGATCGTCTCGTACGAGTTTTCCTTGGGCGTAGAACATGGATGGGTTCCCGAAATTTGAGGTCTAGCATGCATCACGAAGCAGAGTGACATTACAGTGATGTTGATGGCCATGATCTCCCTAGTTTGGGAGAAAAAGGTGTCTGCCTATGTGAGAGTTTTAGTTGGCAAGTTGTAGCGTATGCATTACTCTGGCCTGCCCCTCACTATGACAGCCTGACAGGAGCTGATTGTGATATGAACCAGACAGTGTTCTGTTCGTTATTTGTCGCCATCTTTACTTGAAAATGTTAAGCTCAAGGTATCTAAGGCGTGTTTAGTTTTTTGCCAATTACAACGATGAATACACCATACACACCACCACGCACGCACACACATATTTCTCCACCGTGGCAAAGGTGTGCATCATGGCTTGATCTGTGGTGATTGATTTCCGGTGGGTGGAGTCAAACTCCCACATCTACGCTAACCGGCCAACATCCGGTTGCCTGGAACACACGCGTTTATTATCTGTAGCTGCCGTTTTCAGTGAGTGCCTCTTGCTGTTCTCCGGCAATTCGATCTGATTCCGATCATGTCAATACGAACGGTCAAGATGCCCGATCTTACCCGCGAACGGAGAACCTATGCGCTTGCAGTTGTTTTGTCGGTTCCCCAAACCCAGCGAATCAATCATGCTTAGCCATATCTAGTCAGTGGAAAAGGCGGCAGGCACCAAACGAGAATCTGTTCTCTGCCGCACAAAGCAGATGCGAGCCAAGTTAACGGGCCCACTAGCCAGTGGCCGCGTGCCCAATGTGACGTGTCGGTGCCAGGCACAGCCGCACAGGTGGCAAGCATCAGGAACCTCCTCCCCAGGCACAGGTGGCATGATGCATCAGGAACCTCCTGCCAATATCTGCACTGGTGTCTTGACTATGGAGGACTGCAAGCAGAATGTTAAGTTAGTAGGTTGGGTGGTTCCAAATAGGTGACATCTGAATCTACTCTCTGTACAGTGCAGAGGAGCTCTATGATATTCCAATAGTAAACATACTGTGCAGATATTTGATATGTCATGCTAAATCGTCGGCTGTCAATCAGATTTCATGAACTATGCTCACGTGAAGACTGAATTGCACAAATCTTGAAACAATATCATTAATATCGAAGTAACGGAGAGTTACAAATCGATTGATTAGACAGTGAGTTTATTGGGGGGGTCGTTGAAACGAAGTTGTGGTGTCCCAGGTTAATTTCCACAGCAACTAGACGATTGATTAGCCAGTGAGTTTATTGGGTTTTGACGGGTTATGTGAAGTGTCTGCGGATTTGAGGTATGGCGACCGACGGGTGACGGGGGCGGCTGGCGTCCGGTGTGAGGTCGTGCATGCGTGGGCGGCGCCGGCGGATTAATGCGGTTGAGATCGACGACGTCGGCCGGGTTGCCCGGTCCAACCGGTAACCGCAGCCGTGCAACTAGTTTTCGTTGGTCTTACATTTGGATTTGGGACAGCGATTTGGGAATTCTAGTTGAGTTGACTATCTGTGGACTATAGTTCGTTTTGGCCGAGTGCCTGAGTTGACAATAACTTCAACCCTATATTTCTCAAAAAAGAATTACTCAGCGGATTGCTGTTGGACAAGACGCCTCAGCGCCTTAGGTGGGCTTTGTTTTAGTGCTGGTTTCGGACATATCAATTTCACATGAAACAATATGATTTATATGGGATCTCTGCAGATTTCTCCGTTCGGAGCATAGCCTTCTCAGTCTTGAAGCAGGGTTGTGGTGTGGTGAGAGAGCTTTACAAATCATCTCTGCATTGAGATTTTTAGAGTATTAGCCCTAGCTTTCTTGTTCAACATTCTGATAGGTACCCCTATAACACATACAAAACTAACTTTGCCAGGATAGCAGTTCCACAGCGACGACCACCTCACAAAAGTTTTCCCGATGTCGAACTGTCATCAATCTCACCGCATTACCTTCTATCTTGTCAAAACTTCTACCATGCGTGCCTGTCATGTCATCTTATGTCACATTCACGCCCCAATCGATCGACGCAGTGTCCTAGCTCGGAGGCCTAGCTAGCTAATATGATCACACGTAATGGAGCCCAACGGGCACTGAACCGACCAAATAGCGATGCACACACGGCAGGTTGCCAGCATCATGATCTTGCTAGTGACGCGGGCACCGCCATCCGGAAAAAAAAAATCTTATAAGACGTCCATAACTCCGTCAATATAGACCAATTCCACAGCGTGATACGTGTCTTTTCACGAATATCAAAGTGTGACATGCTAGCCTTCAATATTTAATTCGTGAAAATTCACATCAATAACTTATGGGACTGTGCGCTTTGAGATTCGTGAAAAGACACGGATCACGCTGTGAAGTTGGTCTACATTGATTGAGTTGTGGACCAGATTCTATAGGATTTTTTTCCCCGCCATCTAGTACGCTTGCTGTGTGCAAACATTGCTCCCCATTGGAGAGGGGGTAATGTAGATGAGAGCTAGCTCATCATGCGCGTGCTTTGGTGTATTTACGTATTAGGCGTATTGGAGGGGGCATTCTTAGCGTGTGTAGGGAACACACTCTATGTGTGCGTGGATGGTGTGAGTGTGTACTTTATCTTGTATTCTTGAAAATAAAATAAATAAAAAAGCTTGACAAATCATCGTGCATCATGCATGGGTTCGGTCACAGAATATGTCGTTGCTAGTGCTTAAAATGGCGCCCTGTCGGCTAGCTGCCTATAAAGATGATGATGGTTGACTTGCAATAGATCTTTGCACTTGCACACCACCAGGCCTGGTTGGGAGGACTGTTTGTTCATTCGTGGGACTTAGGCTTAGCTAAGAAATCATTCCTAGTCAGCAGCTGTCAGATCATCAAGTGGAGGATGTAGCCAGTGGCCTCTTTTCTTTTTTCAAAAGGTAGAATACATCATACGTGAGAGATTTTGTTTCTTTTTGAAATGCGATAGAATTTCATTTTATATTGATGAAACTATAAAGAACCTTGTAGCAATTTTATCAATATAATATACCATTCTGCCACCCAAACCGACACATAAGAGACTACGTTTCGTCTCGCCCCTAATACCGGTCAATACTGATCATTTCGATTAGTTCCGGCCGTTGCGCGTGGAATTGACCTTGCCGGTAATTTTGGTACCGGCCTAACTTCGAGTGACATCTTCATGGAATTTGCTCTGTGCGCTCAGCCACGTTTTGTCCATGCATTCCTCTGCGAGCTAATCTGCATCTCTTCTCATATTACGTGTTGACCTCCAGGAAAAGTAGATTCTTTTGCATGTATGCAGCTACAGTGATCAGTTTGACTCAAAACATTATCTTTTCACTCACTGCCACAGCCACTGGTCGGAGTCTCTCAGTTCAAATGAAATTAATCACGTCGAGTCAATGTTGTGATTCACATATTGTAATTTAATCAACTAAGACATGTAATAATACACTCCCACTTTCAATATACCACTTAAATAAATATATTATACTTCTTTATCATTTTCAGTACACTTAAATATCAATTATAAGATACTACAATGCGATTTGATTGAAAAACTTTGCTATAAAACTTTAATGATTTTTATAGAACTCACTTTCGGGTATCTTAATCATCATACGATTTAAATAGTATATGAGAAGTGAGAGTATGTACTCCCGGAAGTACCATACCATTTTCATATATAGGAAAATGGTATGGTACTCCTGGGAGTACGTACTCCCGCTTCTCATATACCACTTAAATCGTATGGTGATATCTCTTTATCTATTTGAGTATACTCCAATAATGATTATAAGATACTCCAAAGTGAGTTCCATAAAAAAATTCATTAAAGTCCACCTTTTATTGCAATATTTGTGTACATACTTCCTTTTATATATGAAAAGGGTATATAGCAAAAATAAAGGGCTCCAATGAAAAATTTTCAATCAAGTCACGTTAGAGTATATTATAATTGGTATTTAAGTATACTAAGAATGATAAAAAAATATAATATATTCGTTTAAGTGGTATATTCGAAGTGGGAGTACATACTCCCAAGAGTACGAAACGGCCATCCTATATATATATATATATATATAGAGAGAGAGAGAGAGAGAGAGAGAGAGTAACTACTCCCGGGAGTAGTTACTAGAGAGAGTAACTACTCCCGAGAGTAGTTACTCCATATTTCCTATCTCACAACGTAGGGAATAACTTGTACAACCGAGAGTATGTATATGTTGTATACGAGTATATAAGATCACTTATGTAGTATTTACACCTTTTTAGGGGTGGTATGTACAATTTTTTAGATATACTTCTTTTTATATGCGAATATGAAGGTATTTACAAAATATGCTAAAACTATGGACGCTCTTGCAAATTTTTCATGTGGTTCGCATTAGAGTATCTTATAATTAGTATATGAGTATACCCAAAGTGATAAAGGAGTATGTCAAATTCTTTTAGGTGGTATATCAGAGAGAACACCCTCCGACGGAATTAACAAGTACTAGAAGATCACCCACGCCCTCCGGCATGGGCCGTTTTCGCGTTGCTCGTGGGCCGCAACGATGCCACCAAACGCAGGTGGCGGAATCGAGCGGTCACGAGCGCACGCGCCGCATGATCGGGTGGGCTCTGCCTTCCGACGACGTGGCACGTCCTCGTCCAAGCACTGGCGCGAGACTGGGGCGGGATCATGCGGTCGTGAGCGTGCGCGGGCGCACGATCGAGCGGGCGTCGTCTGGCCGACGATGTGGCGTGCTGTCCACCACACGCACCGGGTCGGGATTGTGCGGCCGCGAGCGGCGCATCACGCGAACGGACAGCAGACGAATTGCGGTTGATGTGGCCAGGGTCGAGAATGGCGAAAGCTAGTGACCTTTAATGTAAGTAATGCCTTGTGGACCTCAAAATGTTGTCTTGTATTGTGCTTTGTGATTCGAGCGGGGGACCAAACCAATCTGATCCAAGTCGAAGCCCAACACTTCGACGTCCCCCCACCTGGTTTGGGCCAGATATGGCTCAAGCCCAACATAAAGCATCCCAACCAGAACCAGGCCCTCTGGTCATATTTTTAGGTCTACTTCCAAGTTACTAGCCAAGCCTCCCACGACATCCACGGCCCACAACGACGAGTTCTGGAGCCCTAGGCTTGCACCTCAGAGCAAAAATGAGTTTTTTAAAAACCAAAGTTTTTTTGGGTGAGTGTGCTCGTTTGATAGTACCAAAAATGACAGTGGCAATGACTGTGCAGAGGGTACTAGTTGGAGACTCGGAGTGCTTATTCGCCACAATAGCTAGATGGGTGTTGTTTTCATCATAGATTGTTCAATCCCATTTATCAAGCAAGCTTGCGAATTAAGCTAAGCCAATGCAAATGGACCATGACGTGCACCTAGTGAAAAAAAAGCTCGTTAGTGAGGCTCGTTGACTTGATTCAAAATTGCTCCAGTTACGCTCGTAATTGGTTAAACATTGAAATGAGTCAATTTCGAATGAAATTGGATTTCGGCTTGGCTCATTAGCTCGATTCTAAAAATACTTTCAAACTATAAATAAAATGGTATTAAATCAAACTGTGTCAATTTCAGAAAAAGCTCAGTAAGTCGAATACCTAGCTCGATATACACCCCAACGTGCACCCAATTATTTTGTTGCAACATGGAAGCCTCCAAATTTACAGCACACACATGTCATCTTTGCTCATAAACGTCTCTCTATCCGATAGTAAAACACGACAAATACTCGCATCCGCTCGGTAACCTCCCTCTTATCACTAGCCCACGAGTGCCTCACCTCACTGGGGTGCGCCCAGAAGGTGGCAGAGCTATGGCATCGTCGGATCCCCTACCACCAGGGAAGCCCCCACCGTTGCGGCATGCGCCCGCTCGCGGGTGTCGTCTCCACCCTGCACTGCGCGTCCCGCAGCCACGACGGTATAGTCAACCGCTTCCTCCTCTCCCTCTTTGACCGCGCCGCCCTGCCCACCCCCGCCCCAGTGAAGTAGGCTTGTCGTCCTCCGACCACTCCATCTCCGACCACCTCCGCGCTCGCATGTTCGTTCCTGTCAGCATATTAGGCTTGTATACGGGCTTGTACATGGATTGTGTAAACCGGATGTATTGTGCTCGGCTAGACTTGTACACTAGGGTTTCAGCTTGCTATATAATGCATGCCCGAGTAGGCCTTAGCACCTTGAGCCAAATCCTCGTCCTCCCGTCTTCATGGTATCAGAGCAAACCGATCTAGGGTTTGCCTGATCTTTTTCCGTCGTCGCCATCTAGGGTTTCTTCCCCTCTCCTCCACACCCAAAGGTCGGCACGGGCATGAGCTCCTCAAGCTCATCTTCTTCCTCTACCAATGGCTCCACGCTACCTCCCACTCTTGCCGACGCATCCCATGGCTCCACCTCAGCGCCATTAGCCCACCTCTCGCAAGCCGTCAATGTTGCTTCGATCAAGACACATCCCAATTGTGCTTGATCTCAAGGCATCTAACTATACCAGATGGAGCACCTTCTTCACCGCCATGCTGAGAAAGTTTGGTCTTCTCCACCACATCGATGCCAGTGCCCCTCCCCGCCCAACTAACACCGACTGGGCCTGGCAAGACTTTACCATCCTGACATGGCTATATGGCTCCATCTCGAGCGACGTCCTCGACCTCATTATGGAGCCCGATCAGACCTCCCTTGCACTCTAGACAGTTGTGGAATCCATCTTCCGTGACAACAAGAAAACTAGAGCCATCTACCTCCAGGCTGAGTTCAACTCCTTGGTCCAAGGCGATCTTTCGGTCACTGCTTATTGCCAAAAGCTTAAGACTTTGGCAGATGCCCTCCGCGACGTCGGACACACCGTGGCAAATTCAGCACTCGTCCTCAACACCCTTCATGGACTCAACCCAAAGTTCTCCAATGGCCAATGCGGCGTCCATTATCGGCATGACCACCCCCTTCCCCACCTTCGTTCGAGCACGCTCGATGCTTCTCCTCGATGAGATGCATTTTGACAACGCCACCAAGATCACTGCTGCTACTGCCCTCTTTACCACTACTCCCGGGCAGTACAAGCAGACAAACCCCCTCGACACTCATAGCGCCAATCTTGGCAAGTCCAGATGTTTTGCCAAGAAGCATGAGAAGAAGAAACGGGCGCTGGCGCCCTCCATCAACCACCACGCCACGCAACCATCTTTAGGACCTCCACCTGGCTCCTCGGTTTGCATTCTATGGTCTAACCCTAACCCATGGATGCCCCAGGGTTAGACCTGGTCCAGTGCATGGCGTGGCACTGACGGCCCCAACGTGTTGGGAACATGTCCTCCGTCCGGCCCAGCGCAAGCTTACCACTCCGTCGTCGCCCCAATGCATTTGTCACCATCGTCCACCTCGACGCCCGCTTGGGATCAATCCGGTCTCATTGTCGTGATGAACAATATGTCCATGAGTGGCATCCCGCAAGGCAGCTGGATCATGGACTCCGGTGCCACTTTGCACATGACATCCGATGACGGTATCCTCTCCACTTTCCATACCCTTCCTCCTCCATATCGTGTCACCGTCAGAGATGGCTCCTCCATGCCCATCTCTCATTCCAGCAATGTGCTTCTTCCCACCTCGTCCAATGCTCCATTCCTCCTAAACAATGTTCTCATAGTTCCATCTCTAGTTTACAATCTCCTTTCCGTTCATCAATTCAAACAACTCAATTTCCATTAATTTGACTCTTCTAGTTATTCTGTCTAGGACCTACGAACCAAGACCGAGATTTTTTGTTGCAATAGCGACAGCGATCTCTACACCATCGCCTCCACCACACCATCATATGTCCCTCGAGTGTTCCTGGCCGACACCAACTCCACGCTTTGGCATCAATGTTTGGGTCACCTTGACCGCGATGCCTTGACCTCCCTTCAACAGTCATCTTTAATTTCTTGTAATAAGACTAATCATGATTTGTGTTATGCTTGTCAACTGAGCAAATGTTCGACTTCCTTTTGCTAGCTCCACATCTTTTACAACCATACATGTTCATTGTGATCTTTGGACCTCTCCTGTAGCTAGCAATTCCGGTTTTCAATACTTTCTCATTATCATTGATGATTATTCCCATTTTTACTGGTCTTTTCCCATTTGCAAGAAATTCAAAGTGCATGCCACCCTCAAAACTTTCTTCGCATACATTCACACTCAATTTCAGCTCCCTCTTATTTCTGTTCAAGCACACAATGGCACTGAGTTTGTCAATTCTGGCTCCCTTGCATTCTTTCGCCAACATGGCATACACCTCTTCCTCTCTTGCCCATACACGTCCTAGCAAAACAGCAAGGCAGAATGCGCCCTCCGTACCCTCAATGATTGCGTCCGCTCTCTTCTCTTTCAAGCACACACGTTGACTCCTTTTTGCGCGAGGCCCTAGCCATAGCGACTTATCTCCTCAATCGCCGCCCCTCTAAGGCCATTGCCGCCTCCACCCCCTACGAATGACTCTTTGGACATCCCATGTATATTCATCACTTACACGTGTTTGACTATTTGTGTTACCCCCATCAAGCGGGCACCTCACGCAACAAGTTGAGTCCTTGTTCAGTCGCCTGTGTTTTCCTCAGGTGCCCCTCTTATCTCAAGGGGTACCGCTGTTACCATCCTACCTCCTACCGAGTCATTACCTCTCGACATGTCACATTCATGGAATCCACATTTCCCTTCTCCGCTTGTGATTCCAATCCAACATCTCCATCTCTAGGCTTTCTCCTTGAATTTGTCTCCACCCACACATCTCCATCCGCCTTACCACCCAGCACGGCTCCACTTCCTGGCTCCTCTTTCCCGGCTCCCACTCCCTCGACCTCCAGAACACTTTTAGTTTCTGGTGCAACAAGCCCTAGCGGCTCGGGCCCTGGCTCTATGATCACTAGCACATCAACTCTAGCCACTCCTATCGCCCTCTTGTCGGCTCTCGCTCCTATTTCTTGTCCGACACTAGGACTGTACGCCATGCAGACCACGACGAAATCTGGGATCATGGTTCTAGTGGATCTCCTCAATCTCTCTGTGGTTCACTCGAGTATTTCCCTTGTCCCCTCCACATATCGCCTTACTCTTGCCGACCCCAACTAGCAAAATGACATGACAGATAAGCATCAAGCCCTCCTTGACAACCAAACTTGGTCTCTTATTCCCCATCCTCCAGGTGCTAATGTTGTCTCGGGCAAATAGATATTTAAGCTTAAATTCCATTTCAGCGGCTCCTTGACTCGCTATAAAACTCGCTGGGTTGTTCGAGGTTTTTCTCAACAACCCAGCATTGAATATGATGACACTTTTACCCTGTTGTGAAACCATCCACGATACGGGTTGTTCTTAGCATCGCTATATCAAACTCTTGGCATATTCACCAATTGAACGTCAAGAACGCCTTTCTCCATGCCAATCTTGACAAAACAGTTTTTTGTAAACAACCTTCTAGTTTTGTTGATTCATCTCATCCTAACCATGTTTGTCACCTCCAAAAATATCTTTATGGTCTTAAACATGCCCCCCGTTCTTGGTACTAGCGTTTCGCTTCTCATATTCGCAAACTCGGTTTTGTGGCCTCCATTTCAGACACTTGTTTATTTGTCCTCCATACGGGTGATGATCTCATGTGCCTTCTCCTTTACGTTGATGACATCATTATTACAACATCCTCCTCCACTCTTCTGCCGTGTCTCACACATTGTCTTCATAGTGAGTTTCACATGACTGACCTTGGCGACTTATACTTCTTTCTCGACATCTTCGTCTCCTAGTTCGCCGATGGATTTTTCCTCTCACAACATTAGTACACTCAGGATCTCTTAAAGCATGTTGGTATGGCGGATTGTCACCCGACAACCACACGGTCCACACCTATCGACACTTGCACTAAGATCTCCGCTACTGACGGCTCCCTCGTCTCTGACCCGATTCACTACCGCAGCTTGGTCGGGGCTCTTCAGTACCTCACTTTGACCCATTCTGATATAGCTTATGCAGTTCAATAGGTTTGTATTCACATGCATACTCCTCGAGATCCCCACCTTGCTCTTGTGAAGCGTATTCTCTGCTATGTGAAGGTTACACTGGATTTTGGTCTTCAGTTGCACCTGTCGTCACCTTCTACTCTCACAGCATAGTTTGACGCTGACTGGGCTGGGTGTCCCAACTCTCGCCACTCTACTTCCTGTTATTGTGTATATCTTGGTAATAATCTGGTTTCTTGGTCTTCCAAGTGCCAGACTACAGCATCCTGATTGAGCGCCGAGGCTGAGTATCATGCTATCGCCCATGCAATCGCCGAATGTTGTTGGCTCGACAACTTCTTTTGGAGCTACATCAACCGGTTCGCTCAACCACCATCATTTACTGTGACAATATCAGTGCAGTCTTCATGTCATCCAATCCGGACAATATTGCCACACCAAGCACATCAAGATTGGCATTCATTTTGTCCACAAAAAGTGTCTCTCGTTCATGTCCGTGTTCTTCACATCCCCTCCAGTCTTCAGTTCGCCGACGTCATGACGAAGGGCCTTTCGATCCAGCTTGTTCTTGGATTTTTGGCCCAGTCTTTGCGCCCGTGACACTAAGAGTGCAAGGGGATGTTAGCGTATTTGCTTGTATATGGACTTGTATATGGACTTGTATATGGATTGTGTAAACCGGATGTATTGTATTTGGCTAGACTTATACTCTATGGTTTTCAGCTTGCTATATAATACATACCTGACCAGGTCTTAACGCCTTGAGCCGAATCCTCATCCTCCCGTCTTTAGTTCTAATGGCCGCTAATGGCAATAACTAGTTGTCAATGGTCATGTACTTCCACGGCAGCGGCTTCATCTTCCACTCCTCATCGTCGGCGCAATACGATACCCTGTGCCATCACCTTGCCTTGGTCGTCCTAGTGATCTTTGCCTCGTTGCTCGTGCCCGAGCACCGCTTCTCAGCCCTGTACGACGATGGGGAGGCAGCTCTTCATTGGGCCCTCACAGCGTCGGGGATGCCCTCCCTTTCCCCCACCATCGTCTTCATCGTTGGTGACAGCGCAGCGAAACATCGCCCACCATGTCGTAGCCCGCCTGCCAAGCGGCGTGGCCAAGCTGGTTGCCCTGCAACCATTCTTCATCGGCGAGGCATCGACTGTATTCGAGCAGCGGCTCCATGATGTGTTGTTCAAGGCGTCGGTGTTAGCGATATTGACTTGTATATGGGCTTGTGTATTTGGATTGTACATGTATTTCTCATTGCATTCGATCACCCTACTTTGGCTAGGGTTTTGCCTTGATATATACACCCGTCGGCCAAGCCTAGAGCCTTGAGTCGTCTCTCTCAAAATTCCTGATTGCATGGTATCAGAGCAAACGATCTAGGGTTTGCTCCACCTATTTTTTCCATCACCGGCTCACTTGCTACCTCCCTCTTGCCAAACATGAGTTCCTTATCTAGCTCTTCTGTTGTCGCCAATAGCTCCATCACTCCCACCCTTGCCGACCCCACCCTTGCCGATAGCTCTCCTGCTGCTCTGGCACCGCTGGCACCTCTGTCGCATGCTGTCAACGTAGCTTCTATCAAGACACATATTCACGTCGTGCTTGATCTCAAGGCTTCCAACTAGACCAAGTGGTGCACCTTCTTCATCGCTATTCTCGGAAAGTTCGACCTACTACACCACATCGACAGATGTGTTCCTCCCCACCCCGACGACGCTGGCTGGGCACAACAAGACTTCACGATCTTGTCTTGGTTGTATGGTTCCATTGCAGGCAACGTTCTTGGCCTCATCATGGAACCTGAATAGCCATCTCTCGAGCTATGAACAACATCGGAATCTGTCTTCTGTGATAATAAGGAGACTCGCGCCATCTACCCTCAGGCAGAGTTCAATTCCTTGGTTCAAGGTGATCTCTCGATCACTTCATACTGTCAAAAGCTCAAGACATTGGCCGACGCCCTTCATGATGTTGGTCATGCTGTTGTTGACTCTGCACTCGTCCTTAACACTCTTCGTGGCCTCAACCCGAAGTTCTCTAATGCCGCGTCAATTATCGGCATGACCACCCTGTTTCCAACCTTCGTCCGAGCGCGATTTATGCTCTTCCTTGACGAGATGTGTTTCGACAACACTGCCAAGATCACCATGGCAACTTCTCTCATCACCGCCACCTCCGAGTAGTCTCCGTCCCCCGGCGACGGTGCCAGATAAACCAGGCGCTTCACCAAGAAGAACCGGAAGAAAAAGACGGCGTCGGCTACCTCCCCGAACCCTCGCGCTCCCAGACCTCCTCCAGGTTCCTGGGTTTGTGTTCCGTGGGCTAACCCTAACCATGGGCAAACCCAGGTCAGCCATGGTTTGGCGTGTGGCGAGGATCTGGTGGTCCCAGTGTGCTCGCCCCGCCCCAGACAAGCTCGGCTCAGGCGTTTCATTCCGTTGCTGCCCTTATGTTTTGTCACCATCTGAGCCAAGCTAGGACAATTCTGGACTCGTTGCCGCAATGAACAACTTGTCCATGCATGGCTACTCACAAGGCAGCTGGGTAATGGACTCCGGCGCCACTGCCCATATGGCTTCTAACGACGGTATTCTCTCCACCTCCCATTCCCACCCTTCTTCTATCCGAGTTACTGTCGGAGACGGCACTTCCGTGCCTATCTCTCGTTCTGGTAACTCATCCCTTCCTACTCCTTCTGGCAATTCCTTTCTTCTCAACAATGTTCTCATCATTCCATCTCTTGTCCGCAATCTTCTTTCCGTTTGAAAATTCACCCGTGATAACTCATGCTCTATTGAATTTGACTCTTCTGGTTTTTCTGTCAAGGGATATGTGAACCAAGATTGAGATTTTTCGTTGCAATAGCAACGACGATCTCTACACCATCTCCTCCACTGCACCATAATCCGCCCCGCATGCTTCGTTGGCCGACACCAACCCCATGCTTTGGCATCAACGTTTGGGTCACCCTGACCGCGACGCCCTAGCTTCGTTGCCACAGTCATCTTGGCGTGGTTGTGGAGTGCGTTCCTGCCCCCTCATGCCACGTGGGACCACGAGACGGCCAACATGCCGGCCGCGATCTGGCGCGGTGCCGGGGACTGGTGCGCGTTCCCGCCGACCATGGTGTGCGTTGGCGGGTGGGACGTGCACCAGGACAGGCAGTGGGGGTACGCGGACACGCTGTGCACCACCGGCACGGAGGAGGTCCACGTTGCGGAGTTCCTGGACACCATCCACGCGTTCTACATGTTCAAGGACCTCCCGGACAACAAGAAGCTGGTGGCCGACGTGGCTGAGTTCGTGAACCGGCGCACTGAACACCTAAAAAACGCGAGTAGTTCGCACAAGCGCACTCTCGTAGGCTCGTGGTGAAACATGGACATGCATGCGTAGTACTAGTCACGGCTTGTGGATATCATGGGGATATGCTCATGATCTTAGGATGATGTGACAATTGGCAATGACGTTGAAGGTTTGCGAAACGCGCGCTGCAAAGATCGTTCTGTCAGCTCAGCGGTCGATCGCCTTGATGGCGGCCGACCGCCCGTGCCTCAAGTGGTTTATCGGTGAACTTGTCGGGCGTCCGACCGCCAGGCGGCGGTCCGACCGGCCAGTGTGGTGGTCCGACCGGCTACTACTGAGCGGTCAGATCGGCCTTGAAAGTTGTGTTGGAGTTTGAGGCTGGGCCAAAAATAGAGGGTGTAGGCAAGAGAGGAGGTTCTACTACTCTTGGTCCCATAATTTTGGAGCCTCCACCAAAAGTTCTATTCGCTTGAAATTTTCAGAGAGGTTGCGGATTTTGAGTTGGAATTTTGGCTAAGTCCTTCATGCGGTCGACCGCCATCCGCTGGCGGCCGATCGGCAGAGCGATCAAACCGCCGTGGTGGCGGTCCGACCGCTTTTGACTTAAGTTGTCGGCCTTCTTGGCGCGTTGTGTTGGGTGTTAGGTCAATCTCATGGATTTCAAAGGCATATGTGTTGCATGATGCATGTTTTGACTAACGGGTCAAGTTGTGCGTAACTTGTTCCTGCTTCGATTTGCTTGTCTATTGTTGTGCAGATTGCTTGGTGGTCAACGATGGTCAACGGCGAGGATGATCGGACTAGGCTTGGAGAGCCGAGGTTCGTAACGATCGACGATGCTCGTGAAGTCATTGACTCAAGTATGGTGCATGATGGACAAAGGTGACCGAACCGCGATTCGCGCACGAGGTTGAATCAAGCGCGCTGGGGGGCCTGCAAGTGCCATGGTGGTTTCGGTGGGAGCCGATGGGAGAGACTTGCCGACATGATGAGAGCCGTTGGATCAACCTACACGTGGCGGAGCAAGTGAGTGCTTCGCACAACTGACTCGGCTTCTGAGAAGGACCGAGAAGGGTATTTTGTAATCTTACCAAATATCGCTTTGGTTACCTTTTACCAACCCGCGGCGCAAGACGGTGCGTGGAGAAGCGGATTAGGTCAAGAGGAGATGAAGACGACGCTTTAAAATACGTGCGTGTGTGACCCGTTTGTTTTGGGCCTTAACGGGAGCCCATTAGGGAAACTCTTCTAGAAGGTCTAAGCCTCCACTATAAATAGAGGAGGGAGGTGGCTGCACCCCCTCAACCCTTTCATTGTGATTGAAACCCTAGTTTGCTTAGAGAGAGGAGTAGTGGAGGTTAGGGTTCTAGAGAGTTTTGATTTGATTTCGTGCTCATGTCTTGAGCTTTGTCCTCCATTGATGGAGTAGTCAGAACCAAAGACCATATCAAATCAATCCAAGAAAGTTCTCTCAAAGATGAGTTCATTTGCTTTCTTTCTCTCTATTTGGTGATTTTGAGTCTTTCTTTGATCCGCGAGTTTTGGTTGGTTTCTTGTCGTGATCTAACTTGTCGCAACATGTGGGAACCCATCTAGGTCATCTTGATCATCAATCACCCACGAGCAAGTTTCTAGATCATATTTCGCTTTTGACTCGCTTTTGAACCACCTTCACTCAAATGGAAAAAGGTCTGAACTTTGGCAAGGATCTTCACGATCGTTGCTTGGAATAGGTTCCGACATCCTTGAGAAGTGTGTGTCAAGTTTCACAAAGTTTGGACGCACGAATCAAAGGTTAGATCAATTTACGCTTTGGTTTTTCGGCTGAGTTCACTGTTTTGAACTAGAGGTCCGATCGCCTCAAGGAGAGGTCCGACCACTGGGATCGGTCCGATCGCTAGGCCGATCGATCCGACCGCTCGTGAGAGGTCGATCGCCTGTCTTTGTGTTTTGAGTTTTTGAAGATTTTGCTTCGGGGTTTTGATTGGATTCAATACAAGTCTTCCGCTGTGCTTGATTGATTGATCTTCATAGCTTAAATAGCTATTGGAGTGAGATTCGTATTGAATTCAATTTGGGAGAAAAATAGATCGTGCTCCTATTCACCCCCCTCTAGTCGCCTTTTCGGTCCAACATGGCTGAACTTCATCTTTTCTTTTGTTCTACTCCAGTAGTCAACCAGTTAATCGTGGCCATCTCTAATGCTCTTCGGTTAGTAGTTTTGATGTTTGATTGTGTTTGTGTTTGGCTAAAATTTCTGATTGATCGATTCATCGTGTTGTGTTGTTGGTAATCAGAAGTTGAGAACTCTGCTCGTCAAAGAGAGACGAGTTCGGGGGCCATGTGAGGGTGTGAAGAAAAGGTTTAGTTCCCTAGTGATCTACAGTACGTCGAGCAGGAGATGATTGATTGCGTTGGATGTTCGTGTTCCACAATGTGAACCATGTGAATGAGCTATTTTCACTACTATCATAGTATACTAGGCTTAACTAGTGATTTCCCCTTCTCTTCTCCCCAATCCCCATCCTCATCCTCAATCCCTTCTCTTCTCCCGATCTGGCGACGGTGGCGCTGGCGGGTGCTACTGGGGTGGTGGCTGTGGTTCCGGAACGCATCCCCCGCCTCGCCACCACGTGCTCCCCGTGGTTGCCTAGGCTCATGTCCTTCTCGCCGTCCACGCTCCTGGCGGACTCCGACTTCGGCGCCGACCTCGTCATCGCCATCATCCAACCTGGCATCTCGCCCACCCACCGCAGCTTCCACGACTGGGTGCTCGGTCCCGTGCCGCCCAAGTGGCACGGGGTGTGCGCGTCGGGGCCCGGGTTCCCGCCCAACTCCTGCAACCACAAGCTCGTCATCCTTGACTTTGACATCCACGTGGCGTACAAGATGCGTTGGGTGGGCAGCTGCTTCGACTCTAACATCCTCGCGACTTTCGTCGCTGCCGTCGCCATACGGCTCAAGCTCCAAGCTATTTTTGACTCAACCCATGTGACGAGGATTAAAACCTCTATATATTATCTTTAATATATAAAAGACCATACGTCTTCATGGTCGTAACCTTTGAAGTGCACGACCACCGGGTCGAGATTCCAGAGGTTACATAATGGATACCCTAGTCTGACGAAGGCCCAAGCCAAGCTTCCACCAGAGAACTGCCGTAGAAGGTAAGAACTCGATTCCAAGGTATATTATCTACCGATGATGAATGGAACACGCATATTCCATACGACGATCTTATCCAAGACACACCATGAATAACCTCCGTATGTTATATGTTTCATAGACATATAACCGCCAAACGTTGATTCTCAGATCAATCGTTACTTGACTCGACTGCACGCAACGCCGCATAGGCGCCTTCTCCGGAGTAATCGCCACTCTTCGAGGGCTATTTAAAGATGGAACTCAGGCGGATCAAGGAAAAGAAAGAAGTAGGAGAAGAAGGAAGACAAAAGCACAAGCCATAGATTCGTAATAGTTCGAAGTTAGCAAGAGGGCAAGCGAGTCCTTAGGATATACCTTGTAAATTCCAGCTCATATTAATAAAAGAGCAATCCCATTATTCCTCGAGATTTCACGCCATTTTCTCCTTTCTATTTTCGTAAGATCGACGCCTTGATCGCCGATACCGGCGCCGTCCGTGGGGAACGCGCGTGGAATCTCGTAAGATTTTCTCCGCTCATCAAATCTTTGTCCATTCCCCATCCGTGATCGCCGATGCGGTTATGGCGGAAGTTGGGATGAAGAAAATTGGTTCGACTTGGAGGACTACGCCGACTCGACATGGATGCATGTATGCGCGCCATGGAGGAAAACGAATCTCTTCATCATCCTCCTCTCACGGCCGCCAGGCGTAAATCGCGAAGACAACCGATGGATGAAGACACACCGCTACGATCGCTGGCGGTCTCAGAGGAAGTGTTTCCACCAGTTCGAACACCCCAAATCTCAAGAAGTCGGTGTCGAACCCGGAACGAAGGATCTCAATCTCTCGTGTTTACACACTAGTCCAGATTTCAGTACACAGCCATCAAAAGTGATAGCAAAATCATATCACGCTCTTTATTATTATTATCTCGTAGTTTTATTACAACCGGGCCCGAGGCCAAATGGAAAGAAATAACACAAAAAAGTAGTAGTAGGCCACACGACTTGCCACTGTGCAATCGTCTCGGGACGAGCCTATTCGCCCGTGTCCTCACCGTCTCGACAGAGGTCTTCCCGAATAAAGATTATTCAAAGAAGAGTAAGCACAACTACCGTGTTTGCAAGTTACACCCAATATTGAAGATTAATGCATGCATAGGGTAAACAAAGGTTAATGGCAGGGTTGTTTTGCCTAAACAACATTTTCAGATTAATTACCATTAATAGTTTTCTAAGGCCAATTTTAATAACATAATTGAAATCAGTGATTAAGATGACAATGAACAAAGTGGATAACCTCCGCTAAAAGAATAGTGAAGGATACCCTCCTAATACTTGGCTAACCGCCTAATTTTTACCATAGGATTATCCATCCTAAAATCAATCATGGAAAATCATTTTATAAACAAAAACAAGTCTAACTTAGAGTGGCTTTGCTAGCATGTCCATGACCATGACGCGCTATTCGAATAGTTTCTACTCGCAGAGTTTGTACAGCTTTACCCACACGAGATAATATGCTTTAATGTCGCCAAAGCACGCCCGGAAGCGCGTGACTAAGCAATTATCATGAGGCCGTTACAAAGTAGTATCTTAATGTATTTATGCCCGCTAAGGTTTCGCTACCATTGACTAACCATCCTCCTGAAGCCCCCACTTGCACGGTGGGACTAATGTCTAACCAACACCCACACATACAACATAGCATAAATATCACTAAGATACCACAGATTATTTAGCCAAATCTGTCCCATTCCAGACATGTGGTGGTACGGTAAGGCGTAGCAAAATACGCTCAAAGACCGGTCCTTAACTGACTTGGGCGACTTTCCATTTAAATAAACCCATGGGCCGTAGTCCTAACCAGATTAGGCCCGTGCATGAACCTGCACCCACCATACATCCATCACGCCCAAGTCCAAACCCATTTTATTTTATTTAGAGTGAAAAACTCACAAAAAAGCCTTCCGTGGTAAAACAATACCACCGAAACAAATTTAAAAACAATTTGTAAAGAATTTGGCTAAACCTTCCCGAATAAAGTGGTCTAAGCATGGCTAAGCATATGACAAATTTTAATATAACTTTGCCTAAGGGTGTCATGGTAATCATATTCAATAATCAAATTGGCCATACAATGGAGATTGAGTAACTATATATAAACAGGACATTTAAACAATTATATAAACATATGCATGCAATAGTAATTTAAAACAGAATTAAATAATTTAAAATACTGGGAACAATATGATCAATAGTGTAACTTGCCTTCGTTGAAGTCTTGAAATTCTAAATCGTTTGAAGGATCTAACTCTCCTGAGTCGCCGAGGTCTATACGCTAAAATCGACAAATTAACTCCAAATTCAAATAAATTCAAAAACTCAGCTCAAACTAACTCCAAAATGAAATATTTTGCTTTAGTTAGCTAGATTATGATTTTAGACAAATTTTGCAATTTGAACCACCCAATTTGGAGTTCATATGCAAAAGTTATGAATTTTAGAAGTTTAATACAAAATCTGGAATTTAATTGAATTCTCTGAATTATTTTTCTAAAGGAAATTCTATTTATTGCGCAAGCTGACGCCAGCGAGGAATTTCCGGGAATTAAAAGAAATGAATTAATTTTTCTGACATGTGGACCCCACTGGTAAGTGACTTGGTCCACATGAACTGAGTCCACCGAGGCTCGGGCTCGGGGTTTAGGCCGACGCGCGCCACGCGTGCGAGATCGCGACGTGGCGCCCATGTGGCGCCACGGTGGCTCGCGGTGGCCATGCCACGAGGCACGAGGCCGGCGTGCCGGCGAGTGGCTCGCCGGCGCGATACGCCGCGCGAAGTCCCTGGTGTGTGTGCAATGAAGAGGAAGTAGCGCGAACCTGTGGGTTACCAAACAAGCCGGCGAGCGGGCCTAACGCCGGCGCGGCGAATCGCGGCGGTGATCTTCGGTCGTCGACGAGAGGGTGGTTCCGGTGATCCTCCGGGGAAGCGAGTGGCGGCTACAGCTTCGCACGAGTGAGGGGGTGATGATGGTGCCGTTGGCAGGACGGCGGGCTACGGCGCGCCAGAACGAGATGAGCCGAGATGCTTCGCCGGCGGGATCTTCAAAATCGGGCGCCACGGTGATGAGGGGTTTCGTGAGTGGCGCGTGAGGTGTGGAGGTCAATGCGGTCCCGTAGCACCTATTTATAGGGCGCGTGCGTGGCCGAGCCGCCGTGAGCTCAAGAAGGTACCGCGACGCCGCGAGGAGATTCGGGATTCGCGCGCAAAGAAAGGAAAGAAAGGGCCGTGTCGGGGGCGGAGGAGATCAAGGATTTTAATGCGCACGACGATCACGGGGATGCGGCCAGATTTGCTCGGTTTTGGAAGGTTCCGAATCGGTGTCAATGGCGGCTTTGCGGGGAAAAAGAAGGAAAGAGGCGGAGGAAGAAGGAAAGGAGGAAGACGACGGGGGCGCGTTTGATTTCGATTGAACGGCTGGGATTAGATCGGCGAACCGGTAAGTTGACAATGGGCGCAGCCGCTGGATTAAGATCGGACGGCTGCAGTTAGATTCGGTGAAACGGTAAGTGGGGAGGGAGTGTTGCCGTGGGATTACGACGGACGATTTACGCGATGGCGTTATAAAGCGGGCGGCATGCTGAAAGGTCCGCCGAAATGGTTTTGGCCCACCGACTGTTTTGGATATTTCTTTTAGTTTTTGATTTTATTAAATGCTGATAATTCAATTAGGCTTTAGAATATAGCAACTTAAGTCCAAAAAAAATCTGAGAAAATTCACAGAAATTCTCTGGAGTATTTGGGACTTAAGGAAAATATTTCCAACTATTTTGTGGTAATATATTTTGCACATAAATTTGATTAGCTTTAAATGATTAAGGAAAAACTTCAAAATTCCTAAAATCCACAAAATACATAAATTTTAATTTCTTCAAAATTTGTCATACACCGCCCTTTGGACCGCAAGAAAGGTGACGAAAATTCAACACCGCAACCCAAGTTCAACATACCTTTGATGCGATCATGGTTGATAGGTACTCACCAATGCTTCTAGTAATTCCAGAGCCAACCGACACTTAGTGACGGTGTCAATGAAACCTCCATTGGTCGAAACTGTGGGGATGATAAAGCTCAAGATTCGATCGATTCGCCAATCAGCCGAGGTCCTTCCAAAACCTCGTGAGGTGCCGATCACCGATCGCTTCTCCGTCGTGGAAGCTTCGCAGAAGCTCGAGAGGCTCTCCGCTGATTACGATGGAAGCTCATCGAGGACCGCTGCGGAAGCACGAGGTCAATGCGATTGGAGATACGGATCACAATGCGCGTACGGTCCTCCACACATTGCCTCGCCACCACGCCCTAATGGAGATGGTACGTGGTCAAGCACCAAATGCCGGAGGTGACAGAACTGGTGGATGTTCACCAGTTAATACGCTTGATCCTTCCCAAACCAATGTGAGGGATCGGGCAAGATCCACCAGATGCTCGGAGGATGTAAGCCATCGAACACCTTCTTCTGGCAAAAATTCCTTGAGACCTTCGGTAACTATACAAAACCTGCAGCGAGTCGTGATATTTTAAATACTTCACCGCCCGGCAGCAGACTCCGTGTTTTGTCCAACTCGCAGTCAAGTATCCGAGATTATCCAATGCATAATGCAAAGCGCATGTAAGCTTATCGGGAACGAAGGCACCCGCTAAGTCGCACCATGACTCCATCACAACATTCTTCCCAAAGCGTGCTTCACATGGTCGCGCTGGGGATCAATTGACATCGCGACCACCTCGACGATTCCGACCAACCACCACGAGGGGAGGAGATTATTTCAAGAATCTCGCCATCACTTGCCGAGACGAACCATCGCTTGGACTCGTGATCTCCGACATCATCCGAGCCGTGCAAGCGGTCGGCGCGCATTAACGCCCACGACCGGATCGGGACATTAGAGCATCGACAACTGTTCCTAGAAATCGATCTCCAACCGACATAATCCAACGCTTTTCAAAGAAGGCGCCACTAAACTATCACAGTCGCCGAGCTTTCTCAGCAGGCTCCAGTCAGACGCTGGCCAAATAGGTTCCGATCGACCAATATGGATAAATTCAATGGGACACAAAATCCCTTAGAATTTCTCCAGATATACACCACCGCCATCGAGTCGCAGTGGTGATGAAAATGTAATGGCGAATTATCTTCCTACAAGATAGAAGGATCACCCGATCTTGGTTGCTTAACCTTCCTATCGGATCCGTATACTTGGGAGCAACTCGCGACCTTTTAATTGCAAATTTTCGTGGCACGATGATCGCTCGAAAGGAAGACGATCTCCATAGGATACGACAAAAATCAAACGACTCTCTCGCAAGATATTAAAAGATTTAGCCAAGTTCAGAACTCAATACCGAGGTCGCAGATCTTCCGTTATCCAAGCCTTCAAAGCGGATTAAGAAATCGAAGGTTTACTGAGGATTTAGCTATACATCCCCACTTAACAACCATCGAGCTCTTCGACATGGTCGATAAGCACGCCACGCCGCTGAAGCGGTCGAGTGAAACGGCCGTTGATCGAAAGGATAAAATTCCCAACCCGCTTAGATAGGACGGAAAAGAAACAAAAGAAGACTCTCAAGAAAAAGAAGCATGGCAGAGCCAACAAAAAGAGGTTCTTGCTGTTCTCAAAAATTTACTAAAGGAAGAAAAGATTATACCGGTCGTGGCAAGGCTAAGGTCCACCAATGATTACAAGAAAAATAAAAATGGTGTCCTCTTCATCGCAAGGTGACACAATTTGCACAATTGTCGCATGGCAAAAGAAGTCGAAGATTATTATGCGTAAAGGACCACCCCGCGATTCAAGAGCTCGGGAAACAAGCTCCAAGAAGGACAAAGATGGTGACGAAGAGATGGAGTACCAAGAACCTCAAGACACCGTTGATGTGATCTTTCGCAGTCTTCTTCAGACGAGTCCGCACGCCACCGAAAGCCATGGAGCGAGAGGTCAACCTTACCGAACCTTCGACGCCGTTAAACCTTCAAGGTGGTCTGAGACAATAATCTCCTTCAAAGAAAGAAGATCGCCTATTCCTTCAACTTGACCGTAGGTTTCCAATTGTCGTTGAGCCTACTATTAATAATCGCAAGGTTAATCGGGTTTTGATAGATGGGGTAGTTCTTTGAATATTCTATTTGCAAGTGCTTTAGAAGATATGCAGATTACCAAATCCAAGGTAAAACCGTGAAATATGCCTTTCACGGCATAGTGCTTGGGTTCATCGCTAAACCAATAGGCAATTGTCCCTACTAGTTACGCTCGAAAACCCGACAACTTCCGAACGTAAAAGTTTCATTCGATGTGGTGAACTTCGAGACAAAGATACAATGCAATTCTCGGCCGTCCGACTTTAGCAAAGTTCCCGATAGCCACGCATTACGGTTATCGAGTTTGAAAATGCCGAGACCGGAAGGTGTAATCACGGTCCGAGGTGATCGTAAGATAGCCTACGATGCGATCAAAAGTGTTTAGAGTGGTCGATGAACTTCCGACTAGGGAACTAACACCGCTAACATGCAAAGTCAAAAGTTCAAGGTCAAGATGACACCAAAACCTTCCACCAATTGAAAGAGGTACAACTCGATGGAAGCGCTTCTCCGAGGGTGCCAAGATACTGGTCGGACAGACTCGACCCTAAATAGGAAGAGTCGCCGCCTCCTTCCTCCGAGCTAATCAGACGTATTCGCATGGCAAAGCGTCCGACATGCCCGAGTCCCTGTGGAGGTGATCGAGCATAGGCTAGCTCTACACCCAACAAAAACCGGTCAAGGTAAGCTACGACGCTTCACACTGATCGAAAAGAAGCAATCCAAATAAGATCAACAAGCTTCTCAAAGCCGGGTTCATTCGTGAGGTCGACCACCAGAGTGGCTCGCCAACTCGTAATGGTTAGAAAAGCCAACGGAAATGGCGAATGTGTATTGACTTTACAGATCTTAATAAAGCTTGTCCGAAGGATGACTTTCCTTCCTCGCATTGATCAACTTGTAGACTCTACTCGGGTGTGAGTTGTTAAGTTTTTGGATGCTTACTGTGGTACCACCGATCAATATGAGTAAACAAGATGAAGAGAAAACTTCCTTTATCATCCCATATGGTACTTATCGTTATGTAAAAATACCATTTGGTCTCAAGAATGCCGTGCAACATTCCAAAGGTTGATGCAAAAGACCTTTAGCCCTCAGTGGATCGAATCTTGAAGCCTACGTTGATGATCCGTCGTTAAAAGTGTCAACGCTGGGATCATATTCTAGACCCGCAAGAGACTTTCAATAACTTAAGACGCCATAACCTTAAGTTAAATCTAGAGAGATGTGTGTTCGAGTTTCGCCGGAAAGCTTCTTGGTTCTTAGTTTCAGCTAGAGGCATTGAAGCAAATCCAACGAAATCGCCGCCATCGATCGGATGCGCGATCCAACCACAAAGAAGGAAGTCCGTGGTTAACCGTTGTATGGCGTCATAAGTCGCTTCATAGCACTAGGCTTAAAAGGACTACCTTTCTTTGCTTCTCCTAAACATGGGAGTTTCGAATGGACTAAAGAAGCAGCAGCACTTTGAAGAATTAAACGGTACTACGAGTCCTCAATCTTAGTTTCTCCAAGATTGGGAGAAACATTAATTTACGTGGTCGCAACGCCACAAACGGTTAGTGGTGTACTTGTCGAGAACGAGACAATGTTCAACAACCAATATATTACGTAAGTGAAGTCTTACATGGACCAAAAGAAAGGTATCCGCAGTACAAAAATTGCTCTATGGTCTCCTTATCGCTTCAAGGAAACTAAGGCATTATTTTCGTGCCCACAAAGTGGTCGTACTTCATCGGATATCCCTTGGTCAAGTCCTCGGGAAACAGGAGTCATCGTGACTAATATCAAAATGGGCGGTTGAGCTTGGGGCGCTCGATCTCCATTTTGTCCCATGAACAAAGAATCAAGTCCTGTGCAATAGCAGAATTCATTGCCGAATGGACAAACCCCGAACCCACCCAAGGGCCCGAGTACGAGCACCACGACGAGTGGATAATGTACTTCGATGGTTCCTTGATGTTGCATGGCTTGGGGTCGGGTCGCCTTGATTTTCATCGCGTAATAAATAAAGTACGCCATTCAATTTAACTTTCTCGCTACTAACAATGTGGCGTAATATGAAGGTTTATCGCCGACTTCGCAAGCTGCTCACGGATTCGCAGATTGTTAGTGAAAGACGATTCTCAACTAGTAGCGAATCAAGTAGGGAAAGAGTATCAATGCTCTAGTACCAAGATGTCATCATATCTCGCGGAAGTACGAAACTCAAAAGCATTTCTTCGTTTCGTGATCCAACACATTCCTAGAAAGGAAAACTTTCTCGCGCACTGGCTTGGCCTTGATGGTTTCCACACTGACATCCGTCCCGCCGGAGTTTTTCTCGAGAAACTGATTCACCTCTGTAGTCGAGGCTTCCGAGGACATAGATGTTAGCAAGGAGGTTGCACACCTCGATTATGCGAACATGGATGCTCCATGTGTCGATGATGGTTGGCGCCATCACGATCACAGAGAGATTGGATGACATCGATCTACAATTATCTTCAAGATGACCTAATTCCGTAAGATGATGTAGAGGCCGATCGCATTGCACTAAAAGCCAAATCATACACTCTCATTGAACGCACTTGTATAAGCGAGGATCTCACTGAGTGTTGATGAGATGCATATCTCACTCTGATGGCATTAAATTGCTAGCCAAATTCATGGAGGAGTCTGGAGCACATCATTCCTACGTAACTTTAGTTGGTAAAGCCTTTAGGCAAGGATACCATCGCCAATCGCTCTTCATGATGCAAAAGAGCTCGTGACGGCGCGCATAATGTCGCCATAGTCGATAAGTACATCACCGCCTCAACCTTTGCAAACAATTCTCTTTCTTGGCCTTTGCAACCTGGGACCGGACATTCGGGATATTTCCCAAGAGCACCCGGGCTTTGAGTTCCTATTCGTTATGATTGACACGCTCACTAAATGGATCAAAGCCGAGCCGTTGTAAAACTACAACCAAGCCGCCAAGAGGTTCCTAACAAAAGCGTGATTACACGTTTGTGTACCCAACGATAATCACTCATAACTGCGCCCGCCAAGCAAGAATTTCAAGAATTCGTGAAGAACTAGGTATCAAGATACATTTCGCTTCGCTGCTCATCCACGAGCAATGGAGCGCTTGAGCGAGCCAATGGTATCATAATGCAAGGGATCAAACGACGAGTATTCGATCGCTTAATTCAGCGGTCGAGCTTGGGTTCCGTAACTTCCTTCAGATATGGGCCGTCGCACTCACTTACTAGTCGCGGCGACCGTGAAACACCATTCTTATGGAGCCGGCCATGCTTCCTCCGAGCTTAAAATTGGTTCGCCGAACCGATTCCTTTTCCAAAGTGATCGCAGAACGATAACTTGACGACATCAATTTCTTGAAGAACGACGAAACCAAGCTTTGCTACGATCGCGATCTACCAAGAAGCCATGCGCGGCATTACATAATGTAAGGTGCAACCTCGCAGCCTTAATCAGAGGTGATTTGGTTCTTAGAAAATTCGTAACCAAGCAGTGTCGCAACAAACTTTCACCTCGGGAAGGTCCATACACCGTGGTCGGTTACCCGCCAGATCGGTGACGATTAGCTATGACCGATGGGCAAGTTTTGTCTAATTCTTGGAATATTGATCAATTGCGTAAGTTCTATGTTTAATTTCATGTATTTCATTTACATTCTTTTTCAACAAAGATGCTTTTCCTTAAAAACGATAAGTATGGTTGTTTATGCTATTATTTGTCGATCCGTCGTATGCCATTCCCTGTTGGTTGGTCTGAGAAGACTCTCATTCTCTCCGATATTCCTTTCAAAGAGGATCTCCACTACTCATGGTTGCCGACTTGAATGTCACCGACCACATCGGTTTTAGACATGATCATTGCTTCAATGATACACACGCATCACTGCACATTCTTTTCTTAAAGAATCATACGAGTATGAGGAATACCAACTCGACGGTTTACTTGGTTTTCGCTTTTCTTGAATTTGAAGATTGTTATTTTATTTCAACATTCTCGCTTCTCATCAAGTTTGGCTATCGGTCGGACACGTAAAGCCTCCCGTCGTCTCTCTCTCTGACGTGGTCCCGCCCATCGGAAGGAGCTTCCTAGTGACGGTCCTTTCCTACGATCCTCGCCGCCAATGGATTTGATCATGAGCACGCTTTCACGACATATTTTAACAAATCTTTAGTTCTTGAGATTCGATCCACCTGATCCAAATATTTTCTAAACAACGGTATTTATCTCTTCTTTCTTTTCTTTGCATACATTCTTAATGCATATCTTCTTATCAAGAAAATCCGTCTTTGTTATGTCTTCCGACTACAAGTGGTATTTCATAGTACTTCGATAATGGACCGATCTAGACTAGTCGAAATCACACCGTTCCGACCACATGATTTCCTAGTATTTCCTAGATCGTTGTCATAGACATTATCAAGACTTTACCATGGTCATCGTATTACTCAATTCTCGGCCCATCGCTTTTTAGTAACGCTCATCTACTAACATAAGCAAATGGGGCTAGGAGATATATGAGTATTTAACAACATTGACAAAGCAGATCTTCTTTGACAAAAGTAAGTTTTTCATTTTACATAGTCTAATATTACATCTGCTACATATTAGGACCTCTAGACTGTCGCTATGAGATGGAGATCCGACTTCCATTTCTCGCAACTTTCTCCGAGAGGTTTTACTTCTAAAAGTTTTGTTGTTTCACTCGAGCAACAAGTCCTCTTCCACAGCCTTTAAGGTTAACAGAGGATCGAAGCCTTTAGTTTTGCTAAAGCAACACTAACTCCAGCTACAATAGCTTCCTTCATTGTCTGGTATGGTTTTCTCATAGTTTTGAGTGCACTTTGAGATCTTCCAAAAGTTGACCAAAGTAGTCCATCTTTTCCGTTGATCTCCTAAAGAAGGCAAGCTTGATCCTCGACCCATATCGAAGATCATCTTGTTAAGAGCCTTGATCTTCTCATCAAGGCCAAATACAAGAGCTTCCTTTGGCCACACTCAAAATCGAGGGTCTTCTCCGCTGCTCAAGTGCTACGCTTTTTCTCGCACAGTAGATAAACAAAATTAATGTACTTTACAATTGGAGTTATGGAATATCGTTAGGTCTCCACTAGCTACCTTTGATTTTCTTCTCACAAGAGCCGAAAATCTTTTTGCTCGGTCATCGCATGCTCGATCGACTGTCTTTACTCCGATTTTCTTCCTCGCTTTATTATTAGGGCTTCTTTGGCCTTGATCTCTTCTTTAATTTTCTAAATCTATCAAATATGATAGAAAGAGAAGGATAATCTATAAGGAGAATCAAGATAATAAACCTTAGGAGATCAAAAAGAGAAATGTACTTACTTCTCAGACGGAGTGTTTTTGCTCCAAAGTTTTTATTCACTGGTCACCTCCGATCACAAAGATAGTTTTCACCAAATGCCACAAAACAAAACTTCATTTCTTTAGCAAGCTTTCAAAGAAACCGCAAAAGAAAGAGTTGTAAGGATGGTCAGAGAACACTTACCCGAATTGTCATATCATTATATTCGAGAAGATTGTATCCGACCAATCTTGGCTTGATGGTCCGATATCTTTCCTGTGCTTCATCAAGTTCCTTATCCTCGATAAATCGGGAGAAAAGGGAATTTGTTAACCCGAGAAGTATTTCCGGAGGAGGGAACTCGTTGAAGGTCTCTGGGATGACTACTCCTGAGAAGGAGTAAGGATTACTAGAGGATCCCGAGCAGATGTCAAACTCGCCTGGGGCTTCTTTTGCTACTTCATCCTCTGTAGTTTTTGCTTTAGGAGTATCCCGGTCAGAGCCTCCACGACCACCTCTACCTCGTGAACTTTTTCCGAGGGGTGCTCTGCCTGACACGACCGAACACCGTAAGATCTAAAACGAGAAAGAGAGAAGGTAAGGAAGATCCAAGGTATGTATAAATACGACTCTTCATTTTATATATATACCTTGTTGTTTTTCTGAATTTACCCTTGTAGCGCATCAAGTAAAGTTTGTTGCGCTGACCTTCCTCTTCTTGTCAACCGATTTCACCGATTCTAAACCCGTAGGGTTGACTAGATCTTGCACATCCACCGATCGAAATCATAAGTTTATATCCGCGACCATTTGGTCGAGGTCCTCGATTGTCGGTCAAGATGTAGATTCATCTACCTCCACAACAAAGGCTTCAGAGGCACCGGAGGGTTCTCAAATGACCTTGCCGAAGGTACGACGACCGCCTAAATTCATCATCAAAGATAGTTAGGCGATAAACATAATTTATCCAAAATATTATTTGTGTTCTGCTACCTACCGAAGGCTTACATCCGTGTGGTCGAAGGAGATCGGATCATCAATTGGCTCACATCTTTAGTGACCTTGTTGATTCTCAACCCAACCGACTACACATCAAAGAGGGTTTATGGTATACCGATCAAAAATAATATATACGTCAAAAAGACATCAGTTGATGTTTTTACCTTAAGTCTCTCAATCCTCTCTTCAAATGGAAACGCCGCTAAGATCCGAGGAAAACTAGCCTTGTCGCCAGTTCTCCGCGCAGATCATCTTGATCCCGCTTCTAATCTCATCAAGATAGAGTCAAAGGTAAGAAGAAAGATTTAAGGATACGGAAATAATTAATCGAGATAGGAAAACTGGTCGAATCGTAAATGGCTTACCATTTTGGAATCTCTCGTCGATCATCACGACCAATGTACCAGAGTATCTTATGTGCTCTGGCTTCAAAGGATAACCCGCTGTGGAAAATCCTTCACCACATGCCAAGATGTTAGACCTTGACTCTAAGAAGCTTGATTGTTTCAGCCCATTTTCCTACGCTTCCTCTTTCTCCGTAGAGGAGCGCCATCTTGGATTCTCGACCGCCTTCTTACCGTAATAATAAAGGTTGTCTTTCTTCGTGATCTTCATATAGAACCAGCTCTTCTTCCACGACGACCATTTAAGATTTTGAGTACATAAAATGTACTCATCAGCTTTTCCATCATGGAGATGCAAGGTGCACTCTCCAAAGGCCCCAATCGCTTCCGACTTTGTCATCCCGTAGTAGTACCGAATAGATCCAGATCCCTGAATCCCAACACGCTCGCAAAGATAGATAAAAATACCGAGATTGGCGATGGCATTGGGAGTTGATTCACCAATTCAACTCCATAATACTCCAAAACTTGAGGAAGGAAGGAGTGAATTGGTAGCCAAAACTGCATTCGATATATGCGAGAAAAACAGAATTTCTCCATCTTCATCGCTGGGAATGTTCCCAAACGCGATCTCCAAGAAATCACATCCTTGCCGGGAGCATCCCGATCTTCTCCGATTCTCCAACTTTTTTCACTTAAGTCTGAAACCGACTGGCTGGTGATTTGGTCCGACATGGTTAGGTTCTTTTGGGTGAGAAAAGCAAATGAGGTCGGAGGTAGTTTTCACTCTAAGATGAGAAAAGAATGGAGGAAGTGAAAACCCTAAGTTTACAAAGGGGTTTTATAAGCTTCGTAAATCCTAAACCGTAATAAGGAGTTACCCAAAAAGTCCAATGGACACGTAAACTCTTCAAATCCCAAGGCAAAGTTCTCAACTTTAAAGTGAATACAAACCGCCTCAAATGCCTTTGTATTTAATAAGCGCCATCCCGATACGATTTCATCGGAAGAAAGGTGTTCACACGACCTATTCATTTAAAGTTCGGGCTAGCCGACGAGGATTAAAACCTCTATATATTATCTTTAATATATAAAAGACCATACGCCTTCATGGTCGAACCTTTGAGGTGCACGACCACCGTGGTAGAGATTCCAGAGGTTACATAATGGGTACCGGCCTGACGAAGGCCTGTTAAGCTCCACCGTGAGAACTCGCCGTAGAAGGTAAGAACTCGATTCCAAGGTATATTATCTCACAGACGATGAATGGAACACACGCATATTCCATACGACGATCTTATCCAAGACACACCGCTGAACAACCTCCGTGCGGTTATATGTTTCATAGACGATAACCGCCAAACGGTTGATTCTCAGATCAATCGTTACTTGACTCGACTGCACGCAACGCCGCATTAGGCGCTCCTGGTAATCGCCACTCTTCGAGGGCTATTTAAAGATGGAACTCGGGCGATCAAGGAAAAGAAAGAAGCAGGAGAAGAAGGAAGACAAAAGCACAAGCCATAGATTCGTGTAATAGTTTTGAGTTAGCAAGAGGGCAAGCGTAGTCCTTAGGATATACCTTGTAAATTCCAAATCATATTAATAAAAGAGCAGTCCCATTATTCCTCGAGATTTCACGTCATTTTCTCCTTTCTATTTTCGTAAGATCGACGCCTTGATCGCCGACACCATGCATCGCAACCAAATCGAGCCCGACCCATCGCTTCTCCACCTCCACCGACGGCGCCATGTAACCGCCGCCGCTTCCTCCTCCTCCGCGCCATCGCCAAGACCCTACTCGCGTTTCTCTCTCGCCGCCAACAGCGCGGGGTGGGGGTGGCGATAAAGGTGTGATGTTGGGGACCGCGAAGGCGCCGAGGAGTTGCGACGCTGCAGCGGGACGCGCGCTCGTGGGGATCGACCGAGATGAGCGCGGACGAGCGCACTCATGGAGGGACACCTTCGAGCACCGGAAGACCGACGCTCGGTACTCAAGCCCGCAACTCACTGAAGCGCCACGTAACACCCGCTATTCGAAGCCAAGATGTCACCTAAAACATCTAACATACATCCATAAAGCGGAAGAATTTGAATAAAATCAACTAATGCTAGTATCGAACAACCAAGACATGATGAAGTTATCCTTCCTTCACCATCTAATCTATTTATTTCAGTTCATTGGTAATGAAAGTTCACATGTAGTAATAATTCAACATCAATGTGGAGAAGGTATCCTTCCTTCACCAATTATAAATTTATTATTATAGTTCATCATTAACGAATGTAAGATAGAACTAAATTTAATCTTGAACAAGAATTGGATGATGTGAACAAGTAGTGCGTGTCTACTCCTCCCAAGTGAGCCAACATCGGGGTTACCTAAAATAAACAAACAACGCAAGAGTGAGTCCACGACCCAAACAAGTACAAAGAAAAAGACATAACACATATACAAACAGACATCACCATTTAAGAATGCGAATATTGCATCGAATGAGCACTTAAGAAAACATGAAATGAATGAATGTAATCAAGGATGGATCGCACGCATGCCTATACCAGATAGCTAGTGACACACCCGTCGGTAAACACTTAAGCCCGCATCTTAACAAAAATACGGATCCAATTCCGCATGAAGAACGTTCATACGGTGTCCAAAGTTGTCCATTCGAATTAATGGTCTTACATGCCCATCCCGAATTGATGGGTCTTTCAAATCCACTCCCGTGACGGACATGACAATGTCCAACATTGCCCACATTGGAATGGTGGGACTTGAAATCCACTCGTGGATGAAACATGCAAAATGAATGTATAACATGGATTAAGAATATTGAACGACATGATATCTAACATGGATATAACACATATATCAAAACATAAACATTCCACCTTCTCATGTATTATATGAAATCACAACAAGATCATAAAAATATTCACCAATCATACCAATAAAGGTGGTAAGGTACTTGCCTTCCGCAAGCAATCGCGTAGTAGGTAAAGAGGATGTCCCTAAACCAAAGCCTCTCGCCTACATAAGTAAGTACTAAATAAATACAACATATAACATCGCGCTTCCATTAACGTTCTACAACGACTTCCGACAGTCCACAATTAACTAATTAGCTCTAATCTGAAAACAGACTACTCGTGCACAACCCAAACTGACAGCAGAACGGTAAAATCATATCTATTGGTCTGGGACTCGGAATGAGGTGAGACCAATTTCTATGGATTCTTAACTGACATATCTACAATACTCTATTTGACAAGGTAAGCCAATTCGGTCAATTTAATTTACTAACAGATAAATGAAACAGCGGAACAGAATCTGTCCAGATCTGTCTAACAAGCCCGACAGCAGCACAAAGATCGGACATAACTTTTTATTGGCTAAACCAAAATTGGTTTTCTTTAACAATCTAAAAATCAAAGAACAAAACCTACTAAAGTCTAGTTGGGCAAAAGTTCAGATTTTTGCCTCTAACAAAATTTGGCCCACGGCTCAAATCTGTTGACTGAATTAATAGACAGAAATATCGGCTAAAATAAAATATCCATAACTTTTGTTGTACAACTTCAAATTGAACTTTCTTTATCAATCTGAAAAGCTTATTGAATCCTCTACCATAACCTAGTTGGGATGAAACCCTGATTCGTCCATTAACATACACCTATTTTAAAAGACAACTCAAAAGGGAATTCTCGTCAGAATTCTGGACAGCAGATATTAAATCTATCATAACTTTTGACTCGAAAGTCGGAATGAGGTGATCTTGGCGGCCAACAAAAGCTAAGAACAAGACCTACATAACTCCAGGAGATGATCATCTCAGATTCGGCCTCTAAAACCACGAAACAGACCCCGCAACATTCTGGACAGAATTGATTTTCTGAACACAGCAGTTCGATCGAATCAAATATGAACCAAATCTCATCTACCACTAATCAAACGACGAGGATCGGTATTCGTTACCCTTGCAGCAACCAGGAAACAGGCGGAAGAACCTTGAGACGATGATCTCCTCCTCCTCTCCTTTTGAACGGCAGCCCCCAAGAAACCCCTCCTTCCTTAGCAAAACCGCGGCAATGCGGTTCGGCACTAGGAGGAAGATGGCTCCAAGAGGTAGGAGGTGCAGCACCAATGGGGAGGCGCCAAGAGGAGGAGGAGGCAGGGAGAGGGAGGGAGAGGGAGGGACAGGCGCGGCCATAGGAGGGAGGAGTGGGAGAGGTGGGGTGCTAGGGTTTGTGCACCCCCTTTGGCCGGCCAACTCATGGGCCTTTGGGCCCCAAAGGCCTTGTGGCTGCCCTCTTGGGTCTAAAGGCCTTCTCTGGGCTCAGCCAAAGGCCCAGCCCAAAGTTGGAAGAACAAGCAAACGCTGAAATTTCTCCTTTCGCTTGAATTGATTTAAAACCACATTGTTTTTCGCTCTAAATCAAACGGATATTACATTCTACCTCTTAAATAGGATTCGACATAATCCTCACACACGCCTCTACGTGAAAGAACAACCACAACTAAGAACTAATAACGGTAACAGATACCCGCTATATACTAAAACCGGTTAACGCCACCCAAGCGAATATCCCACTCTCAAGTCACCTCTCTCGATCGAGAACCACAACACAAAGACCTAAAAAGACGAAAGTCCTAACACTCAACCCTACATCTTCAGTACACTCATCTGACAAGACTCAAGGTAAGATCTTACTCGATGGTCAACGTTGTTAACTAATAACAAACTCCGATCTCTCGTACTCACCCACACCAAAAGAAACCAAAAGTGAGTACAACACGAGGAACCCGAGACGGTCTTAGCGAAACGACAGCCATCGAAAACAACCCAATGAACTCGGGTTACTGTGGATTCCTGGCTTATTTGGCTTGTAATGCTTAACCAACCACCGGTCCTAGCATCACAAATCAAATAATCGATCTCGAGATACGATACTTCCTGTAGCAAAGATACACACTCGCTACAAAATTAGACATCAACTCCATTCAAAACATAGAGTCCAAACATTACACTACAAACGGAAGATAAACAAATAGTAACAATATTATGCATAATGGCCGATCGCCACAAGATACACAAATAACAACAAAAAGACAATGAAGCAAAGTGCCATAAGATGGCTATAAACAAAGCCAATCGTTGTGCCTTCAACCCACAAGGCATCCGACCGACCGCCAAGACTAGTCGCCACCCACTGAAGCGACAAAGACACCACGTATGAGGCCCCGAGGCTCACCTTCTTCCTCCGCAACAAAAACATTAAGCAAAGCACCGAGTACAAAGATTGTCTTGTACCCGCAAGATCGACGTGTGAACTAGCGCACTGCTCATATGCTACATGCAAAGCTTATTTGGTGGAGGTCATATGTTTCATTTGCATAAAGCCAATTTTCATTTGCAATAAGGTAATACAGCTTTAAAGGCAAGTTCGCAATTCATTTTTAATGTTGAAATACAAGAAAGGATAATAGTAGCAAAAGAGTAAAGATAAAACAACCTAGAAGTGACTATCCCAATAGTCACATTAACAATAGCACTAATCCTGCATTCGCACTCACCCATCAAGTTTTAATTTAAATGTTGTAGTCTAACTCTTGAAAAGCTTACCCAAGCGTGTCCATCACCTAGACGAGGCTATTCGAATAGTTTTTAACCCGCAGGTGTACCATCTGCACCCACACCTCGCATCGCTTTAAGCCAAAGCACACTTCCAAGGTATGCCTACACACTAAGTCCTACGAGATCTGCTTTCCAATATTGTGTATCAACCCGAGCCGTCAGATGGGTAGAAACACCATACGCTACATGGTAAAGCCGAAAGACAACTACCCACTCGTGATAAAGCTGACAACTACCATGCTCCCACCTCCGTCCCTCCCCGCGACTCCCGCGACCCAGACCGATACACGCCAAAGTACTAGGTCAAGAGAGGTCCCATATACTCTAGTGTGGTTAGCACACGAAATGCTCGGATAAAAATTCACTCACAAGATGTTCGGTCCCACTGACCCGGCACCTTTCCAACCACACCCAAAAGATCACACCAATCTTACCATTGTGCCCAAGGCCCAAATCATTTTTGTTTTCATTTTTAATTTTGCAATTAAACATAGCAAATGTCAAACATAAAGTTGTAGTAAATTTTTGTGATCAAGGTTACCGACTAAAGTCGATAACCGCCCGCTTCTACCGATAGCTAAGCATGTCTAAGCAAGTTGAAATCAGATCTACTAAGTGACAAGAGATCATCCAATACCTCTAATCACAAAGAAATAACCTAGGCTCGTAGTAGAGATCAATATTTTGGCCACAGACATGCAAATACGGATTTAACTAATCAATTTTAACACAAATTAAGCAATGCATACATATAGTTGAAACAAAATATTAGACTTTAAAATACCGGATAAACATGATCAAACCGCTTGCCCGGTTGTCGTTGCTCAATATGGAAAGTGAGGATCGCCCTCGTGGTTGCCGCAAATATCGGCTTCAACGATCGAACATAACAAAGAAATAAGAACGAATAACACCGACAAAACTCAAACATACAACAACATCAAACAAGCCAAAACTCACACAGCAGCCTAAGCATGATATAACAAAATTTCGTAAACAGAGAACAAATCATTTTAAGTTATTAGCAATTTTCTATGAATTTTCTAAGCTAAAAGCACAATAAGTCACTAGTTAATTACTTAACAATTTTTCATGAACAAAAACAGTGTGTAAAACCTATCCTAATAGTTAGTATACTGAAAATGAAATTTTGCTGTAATTGGGTTAATCAGATTTGGACAATTATTGAGAAAGATATGAATTTTTAATTTTGGAAAATGCATAATACACCAATTATTCAATAACCAGATTCTAGCTAACAGAAACATGGTTGAATCTAATTTTGTAAATACTACATTTAAAATTAAAATTAACAGAACTGGTTTCAAGTGATTTGGAGAAAATTGAATTAGTTATGCATTTTATAAGTTTAATTGATTTAACAAAGGCAACGGAAAAGCATTTCGTAAATACTAAAGCACTAAATACTTCGCACGACGCACGGCCAGCCCCAGCCATCGACAGAGGGCCCGCGCGAAAACGCTGATCGAGCGATCGCTCGCATAAGGTGACGTCAAGGCGATTCCACTAATACGCCTTCGCTTACCAAAGTGCAAACCTACATACTCACAAAGAAATACGCTTCCCATCGAGAAAACGCACAACCATAACTACACAAACTTAATCGACAACATGGACCCACCGATCGAGACTCAAGGTGAAATATAACGTGAGATTAAATGTTTTCTAAACATGATTAACAACAAAAGGCCCACAAGTCGTGGACAAAGTAGGCACGATTGAGTTAAACCGATCATCACCGCGGTTCACCGGCGAAAGACGGCACGGCGGCGCCGCCACAGCGAACGGATTTTGCAAACCAGAGGTTTCGGGCAAAAGAGTGGTACCTACGGTTCGCAAGGCCCTCGCGAACTCGATGACGGTGATGCGAAGCCCAATGGTCGCCGAGTCGAGCTCACGACGGCCGGAGGCGGAGGAGAAGACACGGCCCCACGGCGAGGTCACTACAGCTTCTAGAAGACTCGGAAGTGCGCACAAGCTTCGCCCCAACACCGTGAGCAAGAAGCACATGATCATGCCGACGAAGAAAGCTCGAGGTGGCCGGAATTTCCACGCGCGAAACCGAGCTTGAGAAGAATTGGTCGCACGCCCGCAACGATGCACAAAAGGCGTAAACAAGCCCACCGTTAGACTCGCGGCATCAATGCGATCCTAAAGGACCAAGCGTCGAGGTCGAGGCTCACCGTAACACAAACGAAGCTTGCGGGCCGCCGCAACCGAGTTGGAGACGACGAACACGCCCCGCGCGACATCAACACCGAGGGCTCTGGATGGGCAAAATGGATGCGGCGAGGAACAAGGAAGATGAAGACGGGTTGAAGAAGCACGAGCGCAACGCAGGTGGTGGCGCTGGCTCGGTTCTTCTCCGCCGGCTAAGAAATGGGCGGAGAAAACGCAAGAATGAACGCGAGGAAGAATGGATGACCCAAGGAGGTAGATGGACTCGGCGATCCTCCGAGGCGCACACGCCGTCCCTGCGTGGCAATGACGAAGTCATGTGCGGCACGCATGCGCGAGCGCCAACGATCTCGGGAGGCGCGTGAGCCGGCGAGGAAGAACCCGACAGGATGGCCCACATGTCGCCGACGGCGACGGCGTGCGAGCGAGGTTCGACTCGATCGGAAGATGCCGACCGCTCGATCGCTAATGGACGGCCGAGATCAATGTATGCATTCGGACAGTCGGTTGCAAGACGCGACGTGGATCGCTCGATTTGCATCGGACGGTCACGATCGACCGACTCGCGCAAAGCGCGTTTAGTTGACGCGACCGAGTCAAGTGGCGCTGGTCGGACTCGAGCCCGAGTTGGTTCTGGCCCGAGGAACGATGTTTTCTCGATTTGAGGTTTTAAAAGGCGAGAGAGTTTGGAGAATTTTTAAGGTAGCTCCTGAGCTCCAAAATTTTGAAATTTTTATGGTAGCTACTTGAGACAGAGAACAACCTTGTATAAATTTTCCAGAACTTTCTATGCACTGAAAAGTTCTTCAGAAAATTCACAAGCATGCTGACTGAAGTTTGACCAGATTTCAAACTAGGTTGACTTGGCCATTTGAAATAGCAAATAAAATCTAAAAATTGTGAGATAATTCAGGAGGTAGATAGGATGATCAAGATGCTAGGAAAATAGTTTCAGAGGATGATCACAAGTTTGAAGGCTAAGAATCTGATAACAACAATTTCCAATCACAAGAATTAAATTCTACAAATTGAAATTGCTAGAAAATTGTAGAAACTTTCAAATGATTTGAAGAGACAACAAAAGTTTTTATTTCTCCTCAAAATTTTACATTTGAAATACAAACCCTAAGTTAGGTTGTTACAAATCTCTCTTACAGAATCTCGCCCCGAGATTCGATCATCGGAGAAGAAGGATGGTAACCGCCGAGACGATCTTCCCGCTCCCAAGTGGCTTCATCCTGAGTGGTTTGACCATCGAACTTTAAGGAACTTGATCACACGGTTCCTCGCTCGCTCAGCTTCTTCGAGGATACGAACGGACGCCACGATAAGACAGATCTTCCCGCACATCGATATTTTCCAATGGTGTTTCTCCACAGAACACGAAGGCACTTCTTTAATTGTGACACATGGAAAACATCATGCACCCTTCAAGTGTAGCCGCAACTCCAATCGGTATGCAACGGCTCCCACTTTCTTGATGACTGATAAGGCCCGACATACCGAGGAGCCGCTTGCTCTTGACATCAAACGACGATGTCCTTCAGAGGTGAGACTTTGAGATACACAAAGTCATTGGGCCGAAACTCAACTCACGACGACGCCGACCGCATAGCTCTTCCGCTCGATCGAGCACGCGCAAGTGCTCACGAATCAATCGCACTTGACTTTCCGCCTCATTGATCGAATCCGCCAAAGAACCGCTTTCACCGCTTCACTGGCTCAATGGTGTTCGCAAGCCGCCCATACAAAGCCTCAAACGTGCCATACCGAGACTAGCTCGAAAGTCGTTATTGTAGGAGAACTCGCAAGCGGTAGGCACTTCTCCCAATTCTTCCCATAGGAAAGAATACAAGCACGAGCATATCTTCAAGAACTTGGTTGACGCGCCCGTCTCACCATCGGGCCCGAGGATGATAGGTCGAGCTGAACGTAAAGACGGTCCCCATGGCTTCCTCGAGACCGTGCCATAGCCAGAAGTGAAAAGAGAGCCACGATTCGACACAATCGCTCAGGCACACCATGCAAACTCACAATGCGATATGTAGAGATCGCCAATCGATCGACACCGAGAGTGGTAGGCATCGCGTGAAGTGCGCCACCTTTGTCAATCGATCGATAACAACCCGTATAGCATCCTTCCCCAAGAAGTACGGGTAGACCGTTGATGAAGTCCATACCAACGGAATCCCATTTCCACTCGTATAGGCAAGGGTCAAGAAGACCGCTGGACGCCGATGCTCGCCTTCACGCGACAACATACGCCGATTCGCAACGAACCCGCAATCTCGCGCTTCATGCGAGTCCACCGTAATCTCGACGCATCTTGGTACATTTTAGTGGCCCCGGATGGATGGACAAAGGCTAATCATGGGCCTCCGAAGAATCAAATCCCGCAACTCGGGACCTTTGGGACCACAAGACGCCCAAACCACACAACACCGTGCTCATCTTCTCGTGAAACACTTGGCTGATCCATCCTTGATATTTCGCTTGATTTTACCCACACCATCATCTCGATTGTCGTGGTCGCCTTGATTTGATCCACCAAGGTTGGTTGCACAATCGTGGCGAGCAGGAACCGTGCTCAACCAAAACCAAGTTGAGACGCTGAAATTTCGCACGGCGCCTGTTGTCGCTCTTGGATCATCGAGTATTGCAATACACTTTTCGCTAAGTGCATCAAGAACTACATTGGCTTTGCCCGATGATACCGAATACCCATGTCATAATCCTTGATCAACTCCACCATCTCCTCTCGCCCGAGGTTCAGATCCGCAGAGTGAACAAGTATTTCAAACTCTTGTGATCTGAATACACCTCACAACGGTTACCGATCAAATAATGCCGCCAAATCTTGAGTGCATGAACCACCGCAGAAGCTCTAAATCATGGGTGGGATAGTTGAGCTCGTGAGGCCTCAATTGTTCTGGATGCATAGGCAACGCGCTTGCCTTCCGCATAAGAACACATCCGAGTCCCCGACGAGAGGCATCGCAATAAATATCAAGCTCTTGTGGATATCGTGAAGAGTAAGGACTGAGCAAGTCAATCGCTTGAGCTCCCGAAAGCTCTCATCACAAGCAAAGGACCATACAAACTTCTTGTCCTTCTTAAGCAATTCACCATCGGCTTTGCGATTTTGGAGAAGTTCTCGATAAAGCGCGATAGTAGCCAGCTAAACCAAGAAAACTCCGCACATCGCTGGATCGATTTGGCCGCCCCAAGATAGAACATCGACTTTGCTTGGATCTACAATATGCCTCCAAATTGAAAGAACATGGCCCAAGAATGCCACTTCCTTCAACCGTAACTCACATTTGTCGAACTTCGTGATATAGCCGGTGCTCCGCAACTTGCCCAAAACAATCTTCGATGCTCAAAGATGCTCGCTCAGCCTTGGAATAGATAAGAATATCATCAATAAAAACCACCACAAATTTGTCCAAATACTCCATGAATACGGAATTCATAAGGTTCATGAACAACGCTGGAGCATTGGTCAAACCGAAGACATGACGGTGTACTCGCATGTGCCATAACGAGTAGTGAAAGCCGTCTTCGAATATCCTCACCGATCCGACTTGATGATAGCCCGATCTCGATCAATCTTGAGAATACCCGAGCCCGCATAACCGATCAAAAGATCATCAATGCGGGCGAGGATATTTGTTCTTCACCGCCACCTCATTGAGAGGACGGTAATCAACACACATGCGCAAAGTCTTGTCCTTCTTCTTCACAAAGATCACCTGACAACCCCAAGGAGATGAACTCGGGACGGATGAAACCCTTTGCTTGGAGCTCACCAAGTCGCTTCTTCAATTCTTCTAGCTCATTGGGAGGCATCCGACACGCGCTTCAAATCGGGCGTACCGGAAGCAACTCAATGACAAACTCAAGGTCTCGAATCGGAGGCATCCCGCAAATCATCGAAAACATCCTCAAAGTCGATACTATGGAACATCCTCGAATTTGCAAGGTCGGCTTGCTTTAATGCACACGATGTGGCCCCCGCACCGCGCGAAAATCCAACTCGCCACCCAAGGGTCGTAAGATAGACAATCTTCCGCACAATCGATTTGCCCCAAGTGTTGGGACAACCAATCCATGCCAAGAATCACATCCGCACTCACGAATCGAGCGTAATAAGATTTGCCAAAAATCCCACCCTTTGACCTCAATAGGAACACCGCGCATTCCATATCGCCTCATTTCCAACCCGAGAGCGAATGAGTAAAGGAATCCCCAAAGGAACACAGTGAAGACCACTAGCAGCAGCAAATGATCTTGAAATAAAAGAATGCGACGCCCGTAATCAAATAATACCGCAGCAGGACGAGAATTAACAAGAAGTGTACCCATCACGACATCCGCGCCCCGAGCCTCCTCACCGATAGATGGTTGACTCGACCGCCGCCGCACTCGGTCTTCGATAATCTTCGTCGTGGGTGACCACTCGCACGCGCCCTCCATTAGGACGAGGGGCCGCCGCAACACTCGAGGCGTGCATTCGCATAATGGCCCTTGTTGTGGCAAATAAAACAAGTCACCGCCGCCGGATTGCGAGGCCGCTCGCTGCCGATCGCAGCGCACGTGGTCAAACACGCCGCGTGGGCGAGGAGTCGTGCAGATGGCCTCGGCGCCGGTGGAGCAAAAGAACGGGCCATCAGTGCCGCCCACCGAGGACTAACGAGGTGGCGTGAGTAGACCGACGCGCTCCCATTTGCGCTATGGACTCGCCAGCCGCTTTGCCTTATGCTCAAGAACAATGGCCTTATCTACCAAGGCTCGAAAGTCCGAGAAGTTCACACAGATAGCTTGTCCTCGCAGCCTCCTGACAAGCCATCCATAAATTTCTCCCGCTAGCCTCATCTCGAGGCCACCTCCCTGAGCATAACGAGCCGATGATTGAACTCGCATGTACATCTGGTCACTGCATTTGCGCCTTGCTTGAGCGCGAGGAATTTTTCTTTTCAGCTTCATCGTGCCATCCGGGATGTGGGCCCGACGAAAGCCGATTCGAACTCCTCCCACGCGACCACATGGCCCGTGGGCCGCATGGCGAGATAATTCTCCCACCATGAGAGTGCCGCGCCTCGCCGGTGGGACGCGAAGAGCGCTTGTCTCGCGCTCGCATCAGCTATGTTGAGCTTCCGCCAACCATGCGCAGCCCAACCATCCGCATCGAGGGTCCTCGAGCGGAGAAAGTCGGTGGCCGCGCACGAGGAACTCGCAAGTCCTCGCGAGTCCGTGGCCGCCACCATCGGCAGGAGTGGAGGTATTCTAGCAATAACCTCCAAGATGCGCTGTCTGTCCATGTTTCGCCAACTGAGCGAGCACCTCACCATGGTCTGAGGAGGAGGAAGCTCTCATCATGACCACTGGCTGATCGCCACGCTGCTCTCCCACCATCCTGCTTTACTAAGACAAGCACAAGAGTTTAAAACAAGAAGTCGATAACCCACTGCAAATAACTTACTAACAAAGACAAAACAAACACAAGACTTTAAGTTACAAACCAACTTGACAAAAATCACGATTTAGCAAACTCATATCTTACCCTTATGCCCCCACAAATTTTAATTAGACTAATTTCTATGGTTCTCCCAAAGACCGATTCTACCAGTAGTAACTATCTTTGAAAGGTAAAGAGAGAAACCAAGTTTCAAAACTTAAATTAGAGTAAGATGAGAGTAGAAAGCTAAGATAGGTAAGGAATAAAATCTGAGAATCGCCTAGGTTTTCATAAACCTTTTATGATTTGAAAATAAGACTTTCAAAATATCCTAAGGACGACTATGCTTGGGTTATTACGGTCGTAATGGCTCGATACCAACCTTGTGAGGACCCCGTTTATTTGGCTTGTAATGCTTAACCAACCACCCGGTCCTAGCATCACAAATCAAATAAATCGATCTCGAGATATGATACTTCCTAAAGCAAGATACACACCTCGTTACAAAATTAGACATCAACTCCATTCAAAACATAGAGTCCAAACATTACACTACAAACGGAAGATAAACAAATAGTAACAATATTATGTATAATGGCCGATCGCCACAAGATACACAAATAACAACAAAAAGACAATGAAGCAAAAGTGCCATAAGATGGCTATAAACAAAGCCAATCGGTGTGCCTTCAACCCACAAGGCATCCGACCGACCGCCAAGACTAGTCGTCACCCACGGCGACAAGACACCACGTAAGTGAGGCCCCGAGGCTCACCTTCTTCCTCTCGCAACAAAACATTAAGCAAAGCACCGAGTACAAAGATTGTCTTTGTACCCGCAAGACCGACGTGGTGAACTAGCGCACTGCTCATATGCTACATGCAAAGCTTATTTGGTGGAGGTCATATGTTTCATTTGCATAAAGCCAATTTTCATTTGCAATAAGGTAATACAGCTTTTAAAGGCAAGTTCGCAATTCATTTTTAATGTTGAAATACAAGAAAGGATAATAGTAGCAAAAGAGTAAAGATAAAACAACCTAGAAGTGACTATCCCAATAGTCACCATTAACAATAGCACGAATCCCGCATTCGCACTCACCCATCAAGTTTTAATTTAAATGTTGTAGTCTAACTCTTGAAAAGCTTACCCAAGCGTGTCCATCACCTAGGACGAGGCTATTCGAATAGTTTTTAACCTGCAGGTGTACCATCGCACTCCACACCTCGCATCGCCTTTAAGCCAAAGCACACTCAAGGTATGCTCACACACTAAGTCCTACGACTGCTTTCCAATATTGTGTATCAACCCGAGCCGCTCAGATGGGTAGAAACACCATACGCTACATGGTAAAGCCGAAAAGACAACTACCCACTCAGATAAAGCTTTCTGACAACTACCATGCTCCCACCTCCGTCCCTCCCGCGACCTCCTCGCGACCCGGACCGATACACGCCAAAGTACTAGGTCAAGAGAGGTCCCATATACTCTAGTGTGGTTAGCACGAAATGCCCGGATAAAAATTCACTCACAAGATGTTCGGTCCCACTGACCCTGCACCTTCCAATACACCCAAAAGATCACACCAATCTTACCATTGTGCAAGGCCCAAATCATTTTTGTTTTCATTTTTAATTTTGCAATTAAACATAGCAGAAATGTGAAACATAAAGTTGTAGTAAATTTTGTGTGATCAAGGTTACCGACTAAAGTCGATAACCGCCAGCTTCTACCGATAGCTAAGCATGTCTAAGCAAGTTGAAATCAGATCTACTAAGTGACAAGAGATCATCCAATGACCTCTAATCACAAAGAAATAACCTAGGCTCGTAGTAGAGATCAATATTTTGGCCACAGGACATGCAACACGATTTAACTAATCAATTTTAACACAAATTAAGCAATGCATACATATAGTTGAAACAAAATATTAGACTTTAAAATACCGATAAACATGATCAAATCGCTTGCCGGTTGTCGTTGCTCAATATGGTGCGAGGATCGTCCTCGTGGTTGCCGCAAATATCGAAGCTTCAACGATCGAACATAACAAAGAAATAAGAACGAATAACACCGACAAAACTCAAACATACAACAACATCAAAACAAGCCAAAACTCACACAGAGCCTAAGCATGATATAACAAAATTTCAGAAATAGAGAACAAATCATTTTAAGTTATTAGCAATTTTCTATGAATTTTCTAAGCTAAAAGCACAATAAGTCACTAGTTAATTACTTAACAATTTTTCATGAACAAAACAGTGTGTAAAACCTATCCTAATAGTTAGTATACTGAAAATGAAATTTTACTGAATTGGGTTAATCAGATTTGGACAATTATTGAGAAAGATATGAATTTTCTAATTTTGGAAAATGCATAATACACCAATTATTCAATAACCAGATTCTAGCTAACAGAAACATGGTTGAATCTAATTTTGGTAAATACTACATTTAAAATTAAAATTAAATGAATCGGTTTCAAGTGATTTGGAGAAAAATTGAATTAGTTATGCATTTTATAAGTTTAATTGATTTAACAAAGGCAACTGAAAAGCATTTCGTAAATACTAAAGCACTAAATACTTCGCTACGACGCACGGCTAGCCCCACCATCGACAGATGGCCCGCCGCGAAAACGCTGATCGAGCGATCGCTCGCATAAGGTGACGCTCGGCGTATTCCACGAATACGCCTTCGCTACCAAAGTGCAAACCTACATACTCACAAAGAAATACGCTTCCCATCGAGAAAACGCACAACCATAACTACACAAACTTAATCGACAACATGGACCCACCGATCGAGACTCAAGGTGAAATATAACGGTGAGATTAAATGTTTTCTAAACATGATTAACAATAAAAGGCCCACAAGTCGTGACACAAAGTAGGCACGATTGAGTTAAATCGATCATCACCGGCGGTTCACCGGCGAAAGCACGGCACGGCGCGCGCCACAAGAACGGATTTTGCAAACCAGAGGTTTCGGGCAAAAGAGTGGTACCTACGGTTCGCAAGGCCCTCGCGAACTCGATGACGGTGATGCGAAGCCCAATGGTCGCCGAGTCGAGCTCACGACACGAGGCGGAGGAGAAGACACGGCTCCCACGGCGAGGTCACTACAGCTTCTAGAAGACTCCGGAAGGTGCGCACAAGCTTCGCCCCAACACCAGGAGCAAGAAGCACATGATCATGCCGACGAAGAAAGCCTGAGGTGGCCGGAATTTCACACGCGCGAAACCGAGCTTGAGAAGAATTGGTCGCACGCCCGCAACGATGCACAAAGGCGTAAACAAGCCCACCGTTAGACTCGATGCATCAATGCGATCCTAAAGGACCAAGTGTCGAGGTCGAGGCTCACCGTAACACAAACGAAGCTTGCGGGCCGCCGCAACCGGAGTTGGAGACGACTTAACACGCCCCGGCGATACATCGAACACCGAGGGCTCGGATGGGCAAAATGGATGCGGCGAGGAACAAGGAAGATGAAGACGGGTTGAAGAAGCACGAGCGCAACGAGGTGGTGGCGCTGGCTCGGGTTCTTCTCCGCCAAGCTAAGAAATGGGCGAGAAAACGCAAGAATGAACGCGAGGAAGAATGGATGACCCAAGGAGGTAGATGGACTCGGCGATCCTCCGAGGCGCACACGCGCCCCGCGTGGCGGCGACGAGTCGCGTGGCACGCATGCGCGAGCGCCACGATCTCCCAGAGGGCGCGGAGCCGGCGAGGAAGAACCCGACAGGATGGCCCACATGTCGGCCGACGGCGACGGTTGCGCGAGCCGAGGTTCGACTCGATCGGAAAGATGTCGACCGCTCGATCGCTAATGGACGGCCGAGATCAATGTATGCATTCGGACAGTCGGTTGCGCGACGCGACGTGGATCGCTCGATTTGCATCGGACGGTCACGATCGATCGACTCGGCATGGTGCGTTTAGTTGACGCGACCGAGTCAAGTGGCGCGGTCGGACTCGAGCCCGAGTTGGTTCGCCCGAGGAATGTGTTTTCGATTTGAGGTTTTAAAAGGCTGAGAGAGTTTGGAGAATTTTTAAAGGTAGCTCCTGAGCTCCAAAAATTTTGAAATTTTTATGGTAGCTACTTGAGACAGAGAACAACCTTGTATAAATTTTCCAGAACTTTCTATGCACTGAAAAGTTCTTCAGAAAATTCACAAGCATGCTGACTGAAGTTTGACCAGATTTCAAACTAGGTTGACTTGGCCATTTGAAATAGCAAATAAAATCTAAAAATTGTGAGATAATTCAGGAGGTAGATAGGATGATCAAGATGCTAGGAAAAATAGTTTCAGAGGATGATCACAAGTTTGAAGGCTAAGAATCTGATAACAACAATTTCCAATCACAAGAATTAAATTCTACAAATTGAAATTGCTAGGAAAATTGTAGAAACTTTCAAATGATTTGAAGAGACAACAAAAGTTTTTATTTCTCCTCAAAATTTTACATTTGAAATACAAACCCTAAGTTAGGGTCATATGCTTAACCTTCCCATTGATGCCGAACCACACAACATGCACATTAGAACACTAACTCTTGTTCCACCTCTCAATTGAACTCTTCACCAAAACAAGGATCACCTCCTTTAACCGGAAACATACAATCGAATTCTTTTAAGCAAACTCTTTACCGCAAACACATCTGAATAAGAAAGATTCACATCACAACTATACGTTACCAATCGAGTAATCAAGAGTAAAATCCGTAAATCGTAATTTCATCAAGAAAACCTTCCACTTTCCAAGTGGCAAATTATAATAAACGTCACTTAAAACTAAAGGAGGAATCATTTTAAATGCCCAAATCAAAACTTCCTTTATCCTTCCGAACCGATAAGAACCACACATACCAAAATCGAGTCGAATTCATCGCATACCACATGGTCTCAAACCTCTTAATTTAACATCCTCAAATTAGGCTTAAACCAAATACATCATCCATACCTTTGTAGAGAGACTCTATTGATTCCATCAACACTCTAGACAACTCCTTCAATCGATGACGTTAATTTGATAGAAGGCACCAAAGCACCTCAAAACCCATGCAATTTCATCACCTCCAACTTTCAAGAATAACACATCGTAATCCTCAAGACACCCACTCATGAACTACATCGTAAGGGTTCTATCGACAATCATTCCACTACTCGTAATACTCCAGCTTTTCTATCTCTCTACACACAAATCTTTGGGCGACCAAAAGTTTAGCATGAAAATGGAAAGCCCAAATTTGACCTCCGAGACCTCTACAACGAATTCCTCTTATACCAAATAATGAAATCATCTGATTAAATCTCTAAGATCCCCACAATTCCGTCATACTCACTCATTGACATCATCAGAATCACTCATACAACATCACGATACTTTCAATAGTGTTACTCTATAAAATTGATTACGGTTTCCATACATTTGATAATCCCCAACATTTCAACATGAACCAAGGTTCTGAACTACACTATACCATAGGTCCTACTTAGTCGAACAATATACAATTTTACTTGAAACCATACATTCCATCTCAATCAACTTCCTCCAAGAGGTTCAGTCAAACCAACTCATCTTCTATTACTCCTCCAATAGCCGGGTAGCAAAATCTCACCCCTACAATCACTTAACCACCACCAAACAAATAACAACTTACGAGTTGTAAAACTTTACAAAGACAAAACGGTTGATCCTTTCTCAAAAGAAAGAGGCGAACAAGAACAAATTTCACCACACAGAAAATGTTGTCGCTCACAGTGAGCACGAGACCAAAAGAAATAACTGTAATGAAGATCCGGAAAACGAAGTTGAGTTCACAAATGAAGGGCACGATCCTCTAAAAGGAATAGCAAATAACCACCAATAAAAAGAATGACATTGCGATTGAAATTGACAACTCTTGAGTGTAAAGAGCAAAAGTTTATGAACAATTCAAATAACCACAAGTTACAAAACTTGACTCAAATTCTCAAATATTCCTATGTGACTCTTTCCTTTAACACCAAATTAATTCTTTGACTAACATCGCTTGCCACAACGAACAAGATAAGGTCTTTAGTCCAAACCACAAGGACTAATTAAGAACCAAAAAAATCTTCAATACGTCATATTTGTTCGTAATAGTTCAACTACACAAGAAACATGAGATCCAAATAATCTCACCACCAAACTCAAACATTTCCAATTACGGATTTCATGAAAAGCAAGCGATTATTCTCCTCTTAAAGGAACCAACATAACTTCTTTGATTGCAACCTCACGTTGCCAACTTAGACTAAAAAGTCTTTGAAATTAAGTCACACAAAACTCTTAAGAAGCAACAGGACAATCCAATACCTTAATTTATTTAAAATAATTTCAGCTACCAAATGATTCAAGAGCTCAAAGAAAATATCACGGAAGCTAAACTTGAAATATTCTCATCTGAACGATATCACCAAAGGCGATCAAGTTACTATGGTTATTAACATTAATTTCACAACAACATTTAGAAAACACTTCGAAAGACCCACGTGAAAAGAACGGGTTGATTCTTTCTCCAAAAGAAAAGGCAAATGGAAACGACTTTCACCAACTAGAAAACCCATCTACCACTCGCACTGAACACGGAACCAAGGAAGAAACCAATTAAGCAATGAACTTATAGAACATAAGTGGAGTCCACAGTTGAACACTTAAGCCTCACAAGAAGAGAATATCGAACCTTAACAGATAAGAACAAATAAGTATTCGAAATCAAAGCACTTGCATCACTGAAGAACCATTATAACTTTGCAACATATCGCTACTGATAAACTTCATTTACCACATAAAGCCCGAACCCCAAAAGATCATGAACACAAAACTTGAAATTTGATCATTTAAGAAATATTACCATGGTGACCAAATTACTACGAGAATTAACCTCATTCTCACATTTCGACGATTTAATAACATCGACAACATACACTAGTACCAAGAATCATCAAACTTTATTACTCCATCCTAAAACTTCCCAAAGGAACACAAACCACAAGGTTGAAACAAATTTATTATAACAAGATTATGCTAAGCAATAACAATATCAAAAGGCACGCTATAAAGACTACTTACGAAATTCATCATTCCATTTGCAATCACATAACCACGTATTAACATAAATTCACATTTCATCATTGTTCGTAAATCATTTCAAAACAAGATTAAAGATTCACTAACATAATCTTCTATAAACAAGGTTTCACGAATCGATACATCGCACCTATCCGGTCCTTTATACAAGTTTCAATAATTTTAGCATACTAGGAAATAGATAAGTCTAGCTCTTATGTAAGATCCGTAGGTTCGAACGGATATGGACAGTCTTTATTTAACATACACCATGAATCAAATACAATGACATTTCAAATTAATCAATTTCACTTTCATGGATGGTAGTTAAGAATAATTGATTTGCACCATGCTAATAACCCAACTTGGTAACTCATATCGTAACAATTTATTCGCTTAGTTATAAATTCTCAATTTAAGCATGGCAAGACATCACAAAAGGATTCTAACACCTTACTACAAAGAAAAGAGAGACTTCAAACCTCAACGCTCAAGTAATCCAAAAGAACGATAAAGCCAAAGCTTTCCCATGCAAACGAACTTACAAATGAAAACTCTCACTAACCAAGCTATCAAACGAGTAAATAAGTCATTCTTTTCAATGAGAAAGAAGGAGCAACCATGAAAACATCAATTTTGCCAATTGACAACGACCACAAGTGGTAAAAGCAACTCAACAATGAAAAGCAATAATTGTTTCAGAGAACCAAGAGGGATCTATTGAAAACCAAAAACTATCATGAACCACAAACCCAGGAGAAATTCATCAACCACCACAGGACAAGAATTGCCAAATTCAGAAATCAAGGAAGAGAACATCTTTCTAAAGCAACTCACGCTTAACACCTGAAACTATGGTACTCGGGGTAACTACTCCTCTAACCACGTACTGCGAACAGTGGTGTAACCTGGTGAATCCCAGAGTAACAACCACGACCTCCACTCCTTATCATCCGTTAACAACACGCTTCACCAAAATACTCCATTAAGAATATACAGGATCATCTCATGACAATCATAGTATTAGTTCATAGATATTGAATATCATAGCGCATCATATATTACCAACAAGGATGATAGTACGTACAATTCAACAATTGCTCAACAAAATGAAACATAATAACAGATATTGCGAAGCAATGTAATTTTCCAACCCCACCCATCAGGTACAAGTGTGTCAATTTAATAACTTAATTACCATGGACCTAAAGCCCGCTCGATACCAATCAGTAACACCGGCTATTCGAAGCCAAGATGTCACCTAAAACATCTAACATACATCCATAAAGCGGAAGAATTTGAATAAAATCAACTAATGCTAGTATCGAAACAACCAAGACATGATGAAGGTATCCTTCCTTCACCATCTAATCTATTTATTTCAGTTCATTGGTAATGAAAGTTCACATGCAGTAATAATTCAACATCAATGTGGAGAAGGTATCCTTCCTTCACCAATTATAAATTTATTATTACAGTTCATCATTAACGAATGTAAGATAGAACTAAATTTAATCTTGAACAAGAATTGGATGATGTGAACAAGTAGTGCGTGTCTACTCCCTCCCAAGTGAGCCAACATCAGGGGTTACCTAAAATAAACAAACAACGCAAGAGTGAGTCCACGACCCAGCAAGTACAGTGAAAAAGACAGAACACATATACAAACAGGACATCACCATTTAAGAATGTGAATATTGCATCGAATGAGCACTTAAGAAAAACATGAAATGAATGAATGTAATCAAGGATGGATCTGCACGCATGCCTATATCTGGTATAGCTAGTGACACACCCGTCGGTGTTCACTTAAGCCCGCATCTTAACAAAAATGCGGGATCCAATTCCGTATGAAGAACGTTTCATCTGGTGTCCAAAGTTGCCCATTCGAATTAATGGGTCTTACATGCCCATCCTGGAATTGATGGGTCTTTCAAATCCACTCCCGTGGACGGGACATGACAATGTCCAACATTGCCCACATTGGAATGGTGGGACTTGAAATCCACTCTCGTGGATGAAACATGCAAAATGAATGTATAACATGGATTGAGAATATTGAACGACATGATATCTAACATGGATATAACACATATATCAAAACATAAACATTCCACCTTCTCATGTATTATATGGAATCACAACAAGATCATAAAAATATTCACCAATCACAGTCAATAAAGGTGGCAAGGTACTTGCCTTCCAAGCTAATCGCGTAGTAGGTAAAGAGGATGTCCCTAAACCAAAGACTCTCCGCCTACATAAGTAAGTACTGAAATAAATACAACATATAACATCGCGCTTCCATTAACGTTCTACAACGACTTCCGACAGTCCACAATTAACTAATTAGCTCTAATCTGAAAACAGACTACTCGTGCACAACCCGAAACTGACAGCAGAACGGTAAAACATATCTATTGGTCTGGGACTCGGAATGAGGTGAGACCAATTTCTATGGATTCTTAACTGACATATCTACAATACTCTAGTTGACAAGGTAAGCCAATTCGGCCAATTTAATTTACTAACAGATAAATGAAACAGCGGAACAGAATCTCTCCAGATCTGTCTAACAAGCCTGGACAGCAGCACGGTATCGGACATAACTTTTTATTGGCTAAACCAAAATTGGTTTTCTTTAACAATCTAAAAAGCTAAGAACAAAACCTACTAAAGTCTAGTTGGGCAAAAGTTCAGATTTTGCCTCTAACAAAATTTGGCCCACGGCTCAAATCTGTTGACTGAATTAATAGACAGAAATATCGGCTAAAATAAAATATCCATAACTTTTGTTGTACAACTCCAAATTGAACGTTCTTTATCAATCTGAAAAGGTTATCGAATCCTCTACCATAACCTAGTTGGGATGAAACCCTGATTCGTCCATTAACATACACCTATTTTAAAAGACAACTCAAAAGGTAATTCTCGTCAGAATTCTGGACAGCAGATATTAAATCTATCATTACTTTTGACTCGAAAGTCGGAATGAGGTGATCTTGGCGGCCAAAAAAAGCTAAGAACAAGACCTACATAACTCCAGGAGATGATCATCTCAGATTCGGCCTCTAAAACCACGAAACAGACCCCGCAACATTCTGGACAGAATTGATTTTCTGAACGCAGCAGTTCGATCTAATCAAATATGAACCAAATCGCATCTACCACTAATCAAACGACGAGGATCGGTATTCGTTACCCTTGCAGCAACCAGGAAACAGGCGGAAGAACCTTGAGACGACGATCTCCCTCCTCCTCTCCTTTTGAACGGCAGCCCCGCAAACCCCTCCTTCCTTCGCAAAACCGCGCAATGCGGTTCGGCACTAGGAGGAAGATGGCTCCAAGAGGTAGGGAGGTGCAGCACCAATGGGGAGGCGCCAAGAGGAGGAGGAGGCAGGGGCGCAAGGGACAGGGAGGGACAGGGGCGGCCATAGGAGGGAGGAGTGGAGAGGTGGGAGAGGTGAGGTGCTAGGTTTGTGCACCCTCCTTTGGTCGGCCAACTCATGGGCCTTTGGGCCCCAAAGGCCTTGTGGCTGCCCTCTTGGGTCTACAGGCCCTCTCTTGGGCTGCTAGCCAAAGGCCCAGTGCCCAAAGTTGGAAGAATAAGCGAAACGCCGAAATTTCTCCTTTCGGCTTGAATTCGATTTAAAACCACATTGTTTTTCGTTCTAAACTGAAACGGGATATTACATTCGCCACCCTGCAGCTCGGCGTCTGCTCCTTCCGCTGGGACCCCGCCAAGTCCGCCTTCGTCGCCCACCCGCGCGTCGCACTATCCCCCCGCCTCTATCTCTCCCCGATCCCTCTCGGTTGTAATCCACCACTAGTCCACCACCTAATAATTCGCATTTATTATACAAATAGCATGTGAATTGGTTTGCAGCTTCCGTATTGTAGCTGGTTAATCGTTGGTAGTTCAGTAATAATTTAAGGTTACGTTTTCATTCTGAAGCTTTGTGTTTGTTAGGATCTGCTGTCTGTGAGTAGTGCGTTGGGCATAGCGCCCGGTGAACTTCTAATGATCTGTTGAGGCAGGAGCCCATTTTGATCTAGTCGGGCTTGTGATGAGAAAAAAAGCTCAGGGGTATTTCAGTCCTTTCACGCATCTGAAAAACGACAAATGAGATGAAAACTCCAAAGTGGCAAAATAATAATCGAAAATTGTATGGGGTGACAAAAAAGGGATTACAATCTACATAATAGCAAAGTTGAGAAAGCCATTCTATTGAGTGGCATATAATCAATTGTCCCTTCCAAAAACTATCCACATCTAATTACGAATATGAACAAGCAGCTAACAACAAGAACCAATAAACGGAGATGAACTTACCCCGGCCACAGAGGTGTGGTGCGGCAGGCTGCGGCTGCAACGGACGCACGGACGGTGGAGGGCCAGTGGAAGCCAAACGTGGTTCCGCAGGCAGAGGAGGGCACTGCCCGCCGGTGACGGCAGGGAAATTGGCGGACAGGAGCAGCAGCGTGGCGTTCATGGCACCAGGCCCCCCTCTCTCCCTGACGACTCACTCGCGTCGAGTTTCGCCGTGGGTGAAGAGGGAGGATGAGGAGAAGTAGAGGAGGAGGAACGTATGGCTCGGGGTGAGGCCGGAGGAGGAGGCTGTGGCGGTGGCGGTGCGAGAGCAGGAACGTCTGGCCGTAGTGCTAGCAACGGCAAGAATGGAGGAAGCGAGGTAATATCGACCGCGAGAGGAGGAACGACTGGTCGGCGGCCTTAGCAATGCCGAGGAGGCAAAGTGAGAGAGATAGTGAGAAGGGAATCGAATCGCGAAGGGGCGAGGGGGGCAGATGGCGGCGTGACATGGTACGGTGGCCACTGCGGCGGCATCATTGGCCGAGCGCAGACGAGACAACGATGGCGGCGCTCGTCGTGTGGGAGGCGCAGGATTGTAGGCGGCGCGCGCGGCGAGAGGAAGAGGTGGGACACCAACTGCTCTGGGCGGGGGAGAGCTAGATCGTGGAGGCGCCGCTATGGCAAGGAGGGGAGAGGAGGAGGAGAGGCGGCGCGCGGCGGGAGGAGGCCTGCATGGGGCGGCGGGCAAGGAGGCGTTCGCCGAGGGCGGAGCGGACGAAGGGGAGGCGCCGAGGCAGCTGCTGGGGAGGGAAATAGAGGAGGCGGCGGGGGCGGAAGAGAGAGGAAGTGGCAGCGCTGGTGGAAAGGGACGACGGAGGAGGGAGATGAAGAGCTGGGGAGGAAAATAGAGGGGGCGGCGGGGGAGTAAGAGAGGGGGAGCGGCGGCGCTGGTGGAGAGGGACGACGGAGGAGGGAGAGGAAAAGGACAGCAGGCGGAGGGGAGGAGCAGCGGCGCGGAATCGAGCGAGCAAGGAGATGGGGTGAGGGAGGCGGAGGAGGAAGAGGAACGCGAAGGCATCGCAGACATGCAAAACCAAAAAAAAAATCTTACGACGAGGACATAGGGAGGCACGGGATCGGACAGTGGAGAAGAATTGGGGCAATATGGACGCTCTACCCTCGCGCAAAACATGCGCCCTTTTACCCGGTAGGATATGATACTAAGAGCAATGGAACTGTAATAAGCGACCATGCAATGAATCGAACATTTATCGCGGGAACAGGTTTGTGTTTGGCCCGTGCGAGGATATGGATGGAGTACTCAGCTTGGACCGAATGGTCCGACCACGTAGCAGCGAGATCCACTGTAGGAAGGCCCACGATCTGCAGAAGATCAGCATGGGCTGAGCCACTCCTGTCTGCCGGATATCTGAAGAATCGCACACTCCGCATCAATCACCCAGCCGCGGGCGGACGACGCCCTCCGCGCGCGGCGCGGCGCCCAATGTCCACCGCCAGCTCCTTCGTCGTATCATCGGCGGGCCCACCACGACGACGACAACGCTTGTCGCATCAGGATTCAGGCATCATCCCCAGCGCCGGAAGCCGTGTCTCGGCCGCGCGCCACGTCCCCTTGCCTGACCGAGCGCACGTCGTTGTGCCCGTCCGTCACTTAGGAATGGCAATGACCATATTCTCTATTTTCTGACAGAGAATTCACCTATTAAAAATGAAGATAGAATTATTTTTCCTCCACGAAGATATTAATATGCAAATACAATTCCCATCGTGTGAAGCGGGGATAGGATCATTCTCCTACTCCCCAATCTCGCTACCCGCATAGGCCCCCAATAAAACATGTAGGCCGCTAACTTACTACCGCACAACCCGATAAGGTGATAGTCCGATAATCTCTTTTGCATCTTTTACTTTTCAGATGCTAATTAATCAAAAAATATTATCATTTTAGCATTGCATGTGAATATTTATACTTATTTTATAACATTATGAATCTTATTTTCTCTTCTTTCGGAATCTAACTTTCGGGTATGGATTCCCGTAGGACCCCGATAACCCGATGGGGACGGGACGGGAGAGAATAGCACCTGAGGACGGAGATAGAGACAGAAACAGTGAATTTTTCTTCTATCGGGATAGGGATGTTCCACGCTCCCGACAGGGAATAGACTCGTTGAAATCCCTACCGTCACTGTAGTAGGTTCGTGGTTGTGGAGTTGTTCCTCTTTGTCAATAGCTGCAGGGCATTTTTGCCAGGCATTCTTCTGATGGGCAACATGAGATAACCTGCAGTTGTGGACATGTGGATATTAACTCAAGTCTAGCTAGCTAATTGACCAGTTGTACTAGCAAGTTACTATCCCAAAACCATGTCCTGGATTGCCGTTGGGTTATCCTTCTTCTGTTCACTCGTTGTGGTCCAGGCTTATTATTCGTAGATCTATTATTGGGTCCAAGGTACATGCTTGGAATGATTTAATTTTGAGAATTACTAATTTACATTTGATATCTCAAAAAGATATTTTTAGGTGGAACTTGAAGAAGACTGGTCTTTTTTCAGTTCAGTCTTTCTATGCGGCACTAATTGGTAGTGCTCAAGTCCCACTCAGGAACTTTTTTTGGACAATTAAAATTCCATTAAAAGTGAAAATATTCTTATGGTATCTAAAAAGAGGGATAGTTTTAACTAAAGATAATCTGATCAAAAGAAATTGGAGGGGAAACAAAATGTGTTGCTTCTGTATTAATGAAGAATCAATTCAGCATCTTTTTATTGAATGTCCCTTTGCACGTCTTGCGTGGTGGGCCGTTCAATGTACTTTTAATTTATCTCCTCCTAAGAGTATAACGAACATGTTTGGGAATTGGTTAGTGGTATTCCAATAATTGTAAAGTCACAAATCCTAATAGGAGCGAGTGCCTTATGTTGGTCTATCCGGCTATGTCTGAATGAAGTTGTTTTGACAAAAAGATTATAACTAATCCCTTGCAGATTATCTTTCGAGTGTACATCAAGCAAAGGCTTGGGCAATCTGCGTAAACCGCTCGTAAGGAGTCTCTCACTGGCGAAACGACAGTGGAGGAAGTGGCGAAGCACATTTTAAGCATTCATGGGTGGCGATTTAGTCACAGAATTTGTAATGATTGAGTTCAATTTTCAATCGTCTTTTACTTGTAAGGCTTCATGCCGCTTTTACCAGCTTTGGTTACTCAGGTTTTAATTACTTTTTAATAAATTGGGTTGTGTGCATCTTTGATGCAGAGGCCGGGAGAGTTTTCTCTTCCATTATCTAAAAAAGGACAGGGCATGCAAAATCTCTATTTAATTATCTGTCGTACTGTCGTAGGGCATCAGTTTCTGGCCACAGTAGCCTGCAGCATCAAACGCTAGAAAAGAGGGCAAGATTTATTCACAACAGAAAGCCTCTTTTAGCTGAACTTTTTTTTTTATTATTAATTAACATATTTTTTAATTTGTTTTTATTATTAACCATCGCCAATTTTATTTTCAATTCCTGTCACTCTACCACCAGTGATGTGGCAGTATTGTCTGATCACGCCACCAACCCACTATCAGTGATGTGACAAGAAATACTATTTAGCTATACTTACTCTATGGAGTGACAGTGTTGTGTTGCCACATTACGGGTGGTGGCGTGATCAAAAGAGTCAGATTTGAAAATAAAATTGACAAGAGGTTAGTAATAAAAAATAAATTAAAAATAGGTTAATTAATTAAAAAAATTCCTTTTAGCTCCTGATGTAGCATAGCTAAGCTAGGGGCCCAAAAGCACGGCAAAATTCTCTCCTTTCCCTACGAGAGTACAGCTTTACGCTTCCAAAAGAGGGAAGAGAAGACAGTAGTTTCCATGAAGCCTCGTACTCCTCTAATTAAGCTGCTAGTGTTTTCTGCCAAAAGATTTTGATTTCGTTTCTGCTTTCTGCCGGTACCAGGCTGTGAGTCGATTAAGCTGATGCATGAAACATGGGTTCTTGTTCCCGGGAGGCAGCATTTGCATTTCTTCTCCCCTCGTGACTGCTTGATTGATTGGTGGTTTGATTAGACATGTCTGATCCACCAGAGACACAAATCTGAGACTTCTGGACTGTTTTGGTCTGTAGCGTAAATTAATTCATAAACTAGCATTCTTAGCGTCAAAATTCTTCTTTTAGCCCCATCCTAATACCTGCTGCCGTCGGCAGTGGCGTAGTCAAGATTTGTAGCTATGGTGATCCATTGTCTAAAATTTATTTAACCGCTATAAAATTAAAATATCGGTACGCAAGTATATGAATTACGAAATGCAATTAAGGTAAAAAGGACATACGAACTTCATAAAATAGACGAATATAGCTCTCTTAACATAGAATTGAAATATTACATACCCATAGTAGTTGAAGAACAGTACGTCACTACTTCTTCTTCTTGTCAGGCCTACGCCTTCTAATAGCCATGAAAGTGTTGATGATCTCTTCTTCACTCAATTGTAAGAAGATATCCCGCTCAATAAAAGTGACTAGACAATCATCTTATTTCGCAACTTATTCTTGATAAAGGTCATTGCAGAAAATATTCTTTCAACACTTGCGGTAGCCACCGGTAGAAGCAATACCAATTTGATAAGTAAATAGACCCAATGATAAACTTTATCCCTCTTTGTTTCAACAAGTTTTACTAAGAGGTCAACAAGATTGTTTAGGCCTTTGAACATTTCATCTTTTCTCATGTCATCAATAAAGGTTTCAAGTTGCAAGGCCTTTGTTTCAAGTTTCAATCTATCAAACTAATAATCTTATACTACAAAAACATATAATCACCGTGATTGAATGATTCTCGCGCCATAGCAAAAGTTGATCGGAAGCATCGAGAAACGATGAACCACGATGTCATTGATAATTTTCTTTATTTCTTCTTTCTCCTACATTTCAAGTTTATAAGTTATAATCCTAACATTTGATGAAGAAAACAACAATCATCATTCATCGAGTTGAAAATTCCCATTTCTCGAAAGAAATTGGAAAATGGGAAATTAAGACAAGAATTAATACCTAACTCAATCTTTCCGAATTCCAATTCGTTGGTGTAACCGTGTTTCGTTGCCTCTCCACAACTAATCTCACGTGTGTATATATCGCATAACTAAGGGTAGTACCTTTCGGTTCTGTATAGTACCATGTAATCTTTGCGTTCTATAACTACTAATGGTAGTGCATACACCATATATACATGATGATTCTACGTCAAAAAAATATATATACATGATGATTAGATGGAACTACAACAGAAGAAGCCACAAGATTACTGTAAGAAGCTCGGTGGCCTAAGGTCTCAATCGGGCGGCAAAGCGGTGGCGGCGTCCGAGAACCAGGCTACAGCGTAAGTCCGACCATCCGAGGCGACGAGAGGCGGGCGATGGCTTTTCGTGTTCGTTCTTGCCTTCTCGGGCTCGCCTCTCGCCTCGGCTCTACACGCACGCAATGTACCAATAGCGATCAAGCACCGCAAAGACGGCCAATGCCATCGAGGCATCGAGCGACGAGCGAATCATTGCGTGCATGCGCCCCCTGAGCCGCAAGCGTTGTTTTGCTTGGGCGAGCGCAGCCGCAGGTGGTCCGCGCCCACGAGGACCACCACAGCTCCGCCATCGCCGTCGGGGACGATAAAGAACCGAGTTCATGTTTGTACAATTGACAAGACGCAACATGTCATTGAGCCGAACGCGAGCATGAAGTCGCTGCCGCCCACTACGGCAAACACCTTGCCAAACCTCGCACATGAGGAAAAGAAAAAAAAAGTTTAGGGTTAGTAGATTGGGAAAAAAAAAGGAAAAATGAAGGAAAAAATAGAGAAAAAACAGGAAAAAAAATTTTGTTTAAAAAGATTGAATTTAATAGAAGTTTATTTTACTCATTTAAATTATTTTTATTTTTTAAAATTTTTCAATTAAGCTCTAATTGATACACTAAAATAGAAATGGTTTATTTTAATTTTTTGAAGCTTTCAAAAGACTCTGGAAAAGAGAAAACTAAAGAAAAATAATATCTTGATTGCTGCGGTTGCTGATCACATTACTTCTGGATTTTTTTAAAAAATAATCTATTGTATGAAGTTATTTTTTTTAAAAAAATAAAAGTCTAGCGACAACGTTGGTTGGTCTGTTTGTTATTTTCGTAGAATATCAAGGGCACAAAAATTGTCAGACTCGCAATAACATTTTGTGATCGTCGTATATTGTTGTAGTGCGTTAAATTTCCGAGAAATTTTACGAGGACGATTAAGATAGTAATGAGTCGTAAGTAGGAAGCTAAGTGATATTACGATGCGCCTGTTAAAAATGACGGAGTTAAAGCATATTACTTCATGGAGCTTCTACAAAATGCAATTTAAGGGGTTGAGAACGCTCGTTGTGATTATGAAGATGGCCTAAAACAATAGATTGCAATGTTGGGGGCCAGAAATGTTGTGGTTCCATACTCTATATGCAATGCACAATTTTCTTGAGTCATTTCAATTAGGGTTTGCAGAGATAAAAAAAGTAGGATTTCCAGTTTGGGTTAGCGTTGATAGGAATACGAATCTTTCTTCCGTCATTTCAATTAGGGTTTCAACATGCACTGATATTTGTAAAAAAACATTCATTAAGTAATATGGGCACCGAGGTTTGTAAATTAGGGTTTTATCGTCTGAACGTATACGCGTATATAGGCAGGCAGTCGATGAAGTACTTTATGAAGCTTATACAGAATATGATTGAAGGGGCTGTGAACGCCCGTTGTCATTACGAAGATACCCTAAAACATGGACGATTCGATGTCGGTGCGAATGGTTGTTTCTGGGATTCCACTAGAAGAGGCATATTTGCAATATATGCTTTGATGGCTTAGCGGAGACACGGAACCAGAACTACATTAGAGTTCGCGGACAGAAGCACGTTACACGTAGTGACATGGCATGATGGTTCGGCTAATTGCTTTAGTCATCCTCGCTACTACTACGGTCACTGCGACACAAGCATCCGGACCATATAAGTATGCATGCCTTTAGGGGATAGTAATGAGGGGTAGGACGGCGGACTACTACGTAATGACCTGACCTACTGCGTGGACCGGGGCCATTTTCCCTTCCTTGCTAGCTCGGCGTTGAACTCCTCGTCGGCCTTCTCCTTTCCCTTGTCGCGGGAGTGTCCACATCGGGCTGGTATATCGAAATCGTCCATGTCCTGCGATTCATTGATGTAAGTGCACCGTATAGTGAAAATCGTAAGAAAGATGTAAATTCTTCATAACTGACGTCGTCAATACGGATTACGCCCGGACGACCGGATACGCTGTAGCGGTCGGGCTCAGCTGCATGAGCCTTCCCCTTGCCCTTGCCGCGGGACTGTTCACGTGCGGCTGGTATGTCGAAGTCGTCACATGTCCTACGATTCCATGATGTAAGTGCATCATATAGTGAAAATCGTAATAATGATGTAAATTCTTCAAAACTCACGTCGTAGATACGGATTACGCCCGGGCGTCCGGATACGCTGTGGCGGCCGGGCTGAGCCGCATGAGCCTTTCCCTTGCCCTTGTCGCATGACTGTCCACGTCGGGCTGGTATGTCGAAGTCGTTCATGTCCTGCGATTATATGATGTAAGTACACCGTACAGTGAAAAACGTAATAAGGATGTAAATTCTTCGTAACTCACATCGTCGATATGGATTACGCCGGGCGATCATCGGGGCTCCTTGGTGCCTCGCCGCCAGGTCCGACGTAAGGATCGAAGGTTTCCACCGCGAGTAGTTCGAAGTTTCCTATCGCGAAAAACCGTTAGTAGTTCAAAATTGCTTCAATTAGATGTACTTGAACATTAAATGAGTCGATGAATGCCCTAAAATACTTTCAAACTATAAATAAAATGATATTAAATCGCGGCAATTTCGAGAAAAGCTCATCGACTAATGGGCTCGATTTCCACCCCTACCTATCGATCCGATCCGGAAGAAGTGGCGGCGCATCTCGCCGCCATTACGTGGGGATGAAGTTAAAAATTTAAGGAATTCAACGTTGACGAAAATCGATGCGCGAAAGAAACGCTTACGAGGTGGTGCCCGCGACGTAGTACGCCCGCAGCAGCGTGGTCGGGTGTGTGGATGAATGATCTCTCGCTGGTTCGCCACACACACCGCGAGATCGGAGAACGTGGTGGTACTAGAGCATCTTTTATTGAAAAATCTGGGTATTGTAAGTGTTTCCTCTTCTGCTTAAGTCACTTTTGTTTCTGCAACATCCTCGCGTAGAAGTTTGTCGAAGAGTCCATAGTTGGGTATCTATTGTGTAGTATTGTGTTGGGTTGGGTTTGGTTTGATTCAACCCCCTTTTGTAAGCTCCATGGTTGGCATGATGTGGTTAATTTCATGTAAAGTCCCGTCTTTTAGTTCTGGAAAGCTGAGGAGGTAGAGTGTTGTCATGTCCATCTGAAAAGATGGCGAGGTATAGTGTTGTCACGTCTTACTTTGCACGGAGAAGTCATGTCGTGCTTTGTAGAGTGCTGTCTTATCGGTCTGAAAAACTGGCGAGGCAGATTGTTGTCACGTCTTTCTTTGCAGAGTCTTATCTTTTCGGTCTGAAAAGCTGGTGAGGCATAGTGTTGTCACGTCTTACTTTGCACGGAGAAGTCATGTCGTGCTTTTGCATAGTGCTGTCTTATCGGTCTGAAAAGCTGGCGAGGCATATTGTTGTCACGTCTTTCTTTGCAGAGTTTTGCCTTTTCGGTCTGAAAAGCTGGTGAGGCAGAGTGTTGTCACGTCTTTCCTTGCGGAGTGTTGTCTTTTCGGTCTGAAAACCCGAGGAGGCAGAGTGTTGTCACGTCTTACTTTGCAAAAAATGGTCACGTTCTGCTTTGCAGAGAGAAGTTGTATGGTGTTGTCGTTGTGAAAACTAAGTGTTCTGAATTTGGATTTGAGGTTTCGGAAATTAGGATTTCATGAATTCGCACTAAGTATTCTAATTAGGATTTCTTCTAATTACGTGCTAATCACACTAAACCTTCTAATTACATGCTAATCACACTAAGTATTCTAATTTTACATCCGAACGCTAAGTTTAAATACACATACTGCACAACACTAACTACTAAGTTGCTACAATAAGAATCTACCATTTATCTAATTATATGCTAATCACATTACTAAAACTATAGCCCTATGCGAATAACAATTACCTAGCACATGCTGCCGATGGGAGCCGCAGCTTCTTGCTGCTGCCATACCCGGGCGCAGCAGCAAAGTTGTTGCCGTGCGGCGGCGGCAAGACGACGCACGTCTTCGCGATCGGCGAGCGCAGACTTCTCGAGTCGCCGCCCCGCATCGCAAAGACGCGCGAAGAGGGGGCCAAAATTGGAATTTTTGAGATATAAATGCCATTTTTGGAATTACATTACTCCATGATGCCAATTGAGTCCAAAATTCCAAATCTGACCAACCAAAACACATTGCGCAAACATGCTCTTTAAAGTATTTTACACGTAGTCATAGGCATATCTCTTCGTACTCAAGTCCAAAAGAGAGGGTCCATACTTCCAATTCAGGCCACCACTCATTATTCAGAAACATACTGCGAGATTTCTTCAGTACTTAGCTGAGAATCGACGAACTAATTTGTAGACTAGTCATCGACTCATCGTGGATTCATAGATGCTTTAGGATTTTTGCAATACTAGTTTTCTGTTCAGAAGATCATACGCCAGTGCTCAAATCTAATGATCATGGCATGTTCATGTTCCGAGATCAACTTTAAGAGTAGTCAACTTGCTCCATTAAGTATACTACTACTATACTATACTCTCATTATCAAATATCACAAACTCGAAGAAAAAGATACTAGACACCAAGAGCATCACAACTCAACTGTTCACATGCACAACTCAACTCCTAAATAAGCCAAAAGGCATAGGCATAAACAAGAAGAAGGCGACACAAAAAAGAGAAGAAAGGGTTTTAACACAGGCCATGAGTGAGTGACCACGCACACACTGATTGCTCTGTCTGTCCGTCCATGGCATCGCCTGATCGCCGTCACATGACGCTGCACCCGGCGTTGGGGTCCTCGTAGCACGGTTGCTGCTGCTGGTAGTACGGGTGCCGGTTGCCGTAGTACCACCCCTGGTGGTCGTACACCGGCACGCCGTAGTAACCCCGGCCTGTCCGCCGCCGCCGGCGTAGTACGACTGCTGATCGTACGCCGGGTTGTAGCTGTAGCATGGCACCGACCCGGCCGGCGCCGACCAGATGGACGGCACGGCCACGCCCTGCGACGCCGCCGGTACCATCATCGGCTGCGCTATCGGCTTCGCGTCCGCGGCCGGCGCGTCGTCGAACACGAACCTGACCTTCTTCTCCGGCTTCGAGTCCTTTTCTTTCTCCTTGTCCGGCTTCGCGGTGGCCTTGTCTGCATTGGCCTCCTTCTCCGGCTTGCCGCCGTCCTTCTTATCCGCATTACCGGCCTCCTTCTCGGCCGGCTTCGACACTTTCGCCTTATCACCGTCCTTGTCTTTGGAATCCTTCTCCTTGCCTTTGATCTGCATCTCCTTGATGACCCGGCCGGCCTCGCAGCAGAGCTTCCTGCAGACCTTCTCGGCGTCGAACGGCCCGGAAATCGTCACGGCATTGCTCTTCTCGTCGAAGGAGATGGTCTTGATGTTCGCCTTGTCTGTACAAGCCAAGCAGAAAATCAGTCATGTATGGTCGTCGTCAACTCAGGTTACGAGTAGTACAACGGGGTGTCTCGAAAGTAATTGAGTGTTTTGTTGCTAATTAGTATTTAAATTTTGAATTTTTAAATCTAGATTTAATTGAGTGTTTTGTTGCTAATTAGTATTTAAATTTTGAATTTTTAAATCTAGATTTAATGTATGAGATCATTTTGCCTCATTCCTTAGTGAGATATCACCAAACATAACATAGATTAAAAAAATTCAAGTACTCACAAACAAAAAAAATACTCGAGTACTCCCTAACAAACCCTAATACAATTTTGTCACACTACAGTTCAGTGTTGCACAGTAACTTACGCACGAGGTTGTCACAGACTCACAGTAACATCCGTTGACATGTGCCCAACAGGGGGTGGGCCCACATGTCAGTGGGAGTTACCGGGTTCCGTGACAAAACAACAAGTGGTCTTTGCATAGGTGATTGGTGATGAGAGATTGAGTGATGGTAGTTACTACAATACTGTACTGTACCTTGGATCTTGCAAATAACCTTTCTGATCTTCTTGTAGCATCGCACGCATTCAAGGTCAACTTTGAGGATAACCGTGGAGATCTGCCATGAGATCGGAGGGATTAAATGACGGTAAATGCAGTGCTATTAAACGTAGATCCAGGGTGTGGCACTATTGTACAATAGGTTTAATACACCGATTCACTTGACAATTCCTAATAAAATGAATTGGCTAATCTTTCAACCAGTGAGTTTGGAAAATATTTAATATTGTGCCCAACAGAATGAATGAATTAGTTAATGCTTAACTAGTACGTCTGGAAAAGATTTAATATCGTGCCTAAAAGAAAGAATGAATGGATAAATTAGCTAATCCTTCAACCAGTGCGTTTTGAAAAGATTTAGTACTAATCTACTTAATGTTGGTTACTACTAGAACTTTTGTCCTGATGTGAAACCGAACGAGGGACAGTAAAATGAATCATGGAGGAGGGGATGTTTTTTTACCCTTGGAGAATCAGGAAAAACAACCTCTGAGGGGAAAAAACAGTGGACGAACTTGAACTAGGAAAGATTCAGCGAGTCCTATGTTTGAAAGTGCACACAGAAATGTGAAAAGGACGTTAGGTAGTGATCCTTTTGTAGTTTTGTTCCAAAGATTGTGTGAAAACACATAAAGAAAAAAACGTGTGCCTTGATCTTCGCATGAAAGTGGTTGGGGAAAAGGAAAGGAGTTTGGTTCAGAGATATTTGCTTGTTATGCACTCCATTTGTCATACTTCTGGTTTTGAGTGTTCGCCACTTTATTCAGTTATTCAAGTTTAGAGAAAAACGTTGCGCATCAAGCTATCAAAACTCTAATAAACCTGTAAGCTTCTCTATCAAACATGACACTTGTTTCTAAAACAAAATGTTTTCTTTCCAATTTTTTTACCCTTCAATTCTATTCGGACCATAAACCCAAACGAAGAGGAGCTAATACTGAAAGAGAAAAGCTGAAAGCTGAAAATAAAACATAGATCAACACCATTGATTGATGACTGTTGCAAAAACAGCACTGAAGAGGACCTGCAAAATCACTCTCCAACAAGACACGAACATTTCTTCTACCAAACAGCACTGAAGAGGATCATCGCATGAAAGACCAAGAACACGCATGCGGCAAATCGAGAAGAAAAACAAGCGGCAGCAGGCACATCATGACTGATCGGCGTTCTTACCTTGTCTGCCATGTGAATGGCGCTCTGAGGCTTCGTCACCTTTGCAGTCTGGACTCTGGAGAGTTGGCCGAGAGAGAGAGAGAGAGGATACAAGGAAGACAAGTTGGGCGCGGCGTCTTAAACCTGATGATCTAACGCACACAGTCACAGACGCACGCACATTGAATTAATCTATCTATCTAAGCACCAACCCCGGTCCACCGACGGGTGGACCCTCGGTCCTCGCGGACCTTTTTGACCCTTATTAGCTGTGTAGCATGTGCAGGTATTGTCCGTCGGTTTACCTCTCTCCTCTGCGTTGGACACACACGTTTCACAGGAAAACAGAGTACAAGGAAATGAGTTTATCTGTTGAGATGATGGTGGACACGTTTCTCCAGAGTCAAAAACCGGGGGAAAAGAAAGAGAGAAATGAAACATACAATTCATAGAGCTGAAAAGGTTCTTAGAAAGTAAAAGCTAAAAGAAATTGGGTATTTATACTCTTTTCAAAAAAAAAAAGAAGGAAATTTCATGCTACTCTGTAGTATGACTTAAGCAGGTGAAGTAATGTTAGCAGTAGTGACGTGTGCTAGTCTGCTGTTTTGTCTTGGAAAGGAGGGCCATCTGTGTCCAAGTGTGTGTGTGTGTGCGCATACAGCCAAGCGTGGCAGCCCAGCCAAGCCAAGGTAGCCACCGAAATTGATACCTCAGTCGGCGGCGTCTCCACTCTCCAGTTCTCCAGTCTCCACCATGACCGAGTTGGACATTTGATGGGGTTTCGCTGTGGACGGTAGCGACCGACCGGCACACGGGAAACGAAGACGCAACAGCAGCGACGCGCTCCTGCAGCCACGGCGACACCGGGAGCGTGCCGCTCTGAGCGACCTGTCGAGATGGCGACGAAACGACGATAAATGGAGTTGGCCTGAGAGCAACATTTCAGAAGATGAAATTTCAGGGACGTCACATATTTCGCCAGACTTTGTACGTGCTTGAGCTCCAGTGCTCTACACCAACAGAGCACAACATACGGATGCTTGTTGAAGCTTCATGTTTCTTGTTCCGAGGCTCTGAAAAAGCTTTTGTTTCTTATTGCGTTGGTTAAGTTTTTTTCTCATTATTTTTAACGCATGTCGGTAACAGGAGGAAGGCAAACGTGGTCAGATTAGGCCACCAACCAGAATAAATAATACCACAAGTTTATAATACATTATTATTGCAGGTTTGTATAGCTCGTACATCATGTTCATTGATGTTTAGTGTATAAATATAAGGAATTGCTATATAACTTTTGACAGTTTTTTAAATCTAAATCTGTCACTTTTTTATTCGTTAGATGTGTTATAAGATTCGTGTTGTTGATGTGCTTTAAGAAAAAAAAATATAATAATTGAATTTTCATTCGTCCGATAAGCTTTGAGATTTGTACTTTTTTCTATCTGATGAATTAGGCCTGGATTTATTATGATTTTTTATTCGGAACATAACGAGTTCACCATATTGGCGTATTTTGTTGGTATATAATTTTATTTTTTTTGTCTTTATTTTTGTTCAACCTCTCAAAGTACATGTAAAAAACATAACAGGTTCACCACATTGTCGCATTTTGTTAGTATATAATTTTTTTGTCTTTGTTTTTTTCTCAACCTCTCAAAGTACATGTGAGATTTTGAATCATGTGATGGAAATATGAGTTATTAAGACTTTCAAGAATAATTACAGTGACCAAAAACCAAAATTATATAAATAATTTATTGTAATTTATGTATAATGAAGTTGTAAATGAACTTTCAGAATGTGACAGTTTTTTACATGGAGAACAATCGAATTCTGTGTAGACGGACCCATAAATATAAGTACGATGGGAAGAGAGATTGTAACAGAAAAGCAAAAGAGACGAGGGTGTGTGGTTACATTCGTGTGACAGTAAGACTCAGGGCATGCAATGTAATGGCACAAGACTCGGCCAGCAGGTTGAGTATAGCCAGATGACATGGTCACAAAGATGATCACGTAAACGTGTTGCATGGCATGTTGACACACATATATTGTTGCGCTAACAGCCCCCCTCAGCTTGTGCGATCTGACGAAAAGATGTGCAGGCTAGACCGAAGCTCCTTGAACAAAGGATATCTAGCAGCCCCTTAGTGAAAATGTCTGCAAACTGAGATATGGAAGGAACATGAAACACTTTGACTTCACCATGTGCAACCTTTTCCCTTTCCCATACAAAATGAAGATCGATTTCAATGTGTTATGTCCTTTGATGTTGCACAGGGTTGGAAGAAAGGTACATGGCATTGACATTATCACGGTACACGACGATCACTTTGGAAGGAGACCGGTGTAGTTCAAGAAGGAGTTGGCACAACCAACAAGATTCGGCGACGATATTGGCAACACAACTTGCGTGTGTCAGGACACTCGGTCCAATCGGCATCTGAGTAGGCAACAAGGTTTGTACAGGAGGTTTTGTAGAGCTGGAGTCCATGATCAAGAGTACCTTGAATGTACCTCAAGATGCGCTTAATAAAATGGAAATGTGGTTCACAAGGATCATGCATGAACAAGCAAGATTGTCCGCATATGCTATATCTAGATGAGTGAAGGTCAGGTATTGTAGGACTTCTGCAAGACTTCGATAGTGAGTTGGATTTGCAACTGGTGGACCACAGGTGGTTGAAAGCTTAGAATGTGTATTGATAGGCATGTGGCAAGGATTGCAATTGGACATGTTGGAACGGGCAAGAATGTCTTTGGTATATTGTTTTTGATAGAGAAAAATACCCTGGGAAGTGAAGGTAACCGAAATGCCAAGGAAATGCTTGATTGATCCTAGGTCAGACATAGCAAATTCATTGCGTAGAGAAGACATGAAACACACAAGAAGTTTTGTGGAGCTGGCTGTGAGGATAATATCATCCACATATAAGAGGAGGTATGTTGTGTCATGGCCATGTTTGTAAATGAAAAGAGAGCTATCAAAGTGGAATTGCAGAAGCCAAGAGGAAAAACAAAGTCAGCAAAGCGGCGAAACCAAGTGCGAGGTGCTTGTTTAAGACCATATAGAGATTTGTTGAACCGGCAAACATGATTAGGAAAAGATGAATCAACAAAACCAAATGGTTGTTGACAAAAGATAGCTTTGGAGAGGTTACCATGAAGAAATGTGTTTTTGACGTCCAATTGATGTATGGACCAACCATTTGACGTGGCCAAATTGAGCACCACACGAATTGTTGCCGGCTTGACAACGGGGTTGAAGGTCTCATCATAATCAACTCCATTCTATTGAGAAAACCCGTGATCCACCCAACAAGCTTTGTAGCTTTCAAGAGAGCCATCTAGATTGAACTTGTGACAAAAAAAAATCCACTTTCTGGTCACCACATTAACACCTGTAAGGCAAGCAAAAAGAGTCCAAGTATTATTCTGCATTAGGGTGCGGTATTCATAAAGCATAGCATTGTACCAATTGGGATCCTTAAGGGAATAACGGTAATAGGAAGGAATAGGAGAAATGGTGCTAACAGTGGAAGAGAGATTAAGTTTCTGTTGAGGCACCAGGAAACCTGATTTGGGTATAGTGCACATGGAATGCAAGTTATTGGGTGGTGTGAGTGTGTGACAGGAACAAGGTGCTGGGCGGGAGCCATAGCGATCGTGCTGCGTTGCAGTGCCGGACATGGAGACAGTGAGCCACGTAACACAGGAGCACTGGTGGATTGATCCGACGTGGTGAGTGTGACCTAGATGGTGGGATCGAAAAGGCCAGGGAAGGTCCTAGAGAAAATACGCACGCGGGCAAGACAAGCACATGAGCCGAGTGAATCAGATCGGCCTTGGAGTGCGCAACGGGAACTGATAGCGGTGGAAGGATGGCTCACACGGGTTCTGGAGAAGATTGGACGTGATTTTTTTTGTGGCAGGTGTGGACGGAGGGGATAAATCTGGTTTGGCAATCTTGGCAAAGGAAAATTTGGTCTCGTAAAATATAACGTGACGAGACATAATTAATTCAACATGGGGATAGTTCGAGGCACCGATACCCATTATGTTCAGCAGGATACTCCAAGAAAACACACGGTGTGGAACATGGTGATAGGTTGTGAGTTGTGGTGGAGGACAAGTTTGGGTAATAGAGACGCCCAAAGACTTTGAGATGACCATATGATGGTGGTTGTCCATACAGTGCATAAAAGGGAGTAAGAAGATTGATGGCTTTGGAGGGGCGCCGGTTAAGAAGATAAGCGGCGATGTTTAGGGATTCAACCCAATAAGATACAAGCATGGAACAGGAGAGTGCGAATGATATCGTTGATAGTCCTTAGTGCGCACTTTGCCTTTCCATTTTGTTGTGATGTTAAGGACAAGAGAGGTGAAAGGTGATACCGCAAGAGGCAAAGAAATTGTGCATGCTAGAGTTGTCAAACTCACACCCATTGTCGCATTGGATGTACTGTATGGAAAGATGGGATTGGTTGGGAATGAAATGGTAGAAGCACTCAAAATGGGAGTAAGCATCAAACTTATTGCGCAAGGGAAAATTCCAAATCAAGCGAGTGTAATCATGTACCATAATAAGATAATATTTGTAGCATGTAAGGCTCACAAAAAGGGGAAGTCCACAAATCGCAATGGATTATTTGGAATGGCATATAAGTAGAGGATGTGGAAGAGTAAAAAGGAAGCCGGACATGTCGACCCAATTGACAAGCCTCACATACTGAAGGACTGCCTATAGATTTATTACAGGAAAATGAGGGATTTGAAAACAAATGAGACAAAGACTGTTGTCCAGGATGGCCGAGACACTGGTGCAATAAATCAACGGAGGCGAGGAAGGATTGTGCAGATGGAGATCAAGTTTTATTTGTGTCGAAGAAGGGATAAATATCCCCAGAGCTACTGGACCTCATAATTATTCTCTTGTAGTGAAGATCCTTCACATAAAATCTGGAGGAGTCAAATTGAATGGAACAATTATTATTTTTGTGAACTCGTGCACTAAAATCAAATTCTTTACTAGATGAGGAGAATAAACAACATGATGTAGGGAGAAAGTGGAAGGAGTGTGCAAGTTAGTAGAATCAGTTCCAACAATAGGTAAGGAGAATCCATTGCCAACAATGATATGATGAGAATATGGCCTAGATGAAGAATAAAACTCATAGATGTCACCATTGTCACCTGTCATGTGGGATAAAGCCCCAGTATCCATGAACTATTATCCTTCATTATTGGACAGGTACTGGATCATAACATTGTTCAGTGCTGCAACCAAGCTAGATGTGTTTCAGGTTTGAGGTGCGATCGACAGTGGAACTCCTTGTATCATCATCATGGCAGGGTGGGCTTGACCCAGTGTAGTAGGTGGTCGAGCCCCGAGCACTCCCTGGCCGCTACCCCCCAATCTAGGGAGCACGCCATTGGTTTGACCATGGAGCAGACCAAGGTGTGGTGTAGGTTATCCAGGTTATCTGGGGGCTGCCATAGCCACCATTGCAGTAGCTACTGTTGCTACCACCGCGGTTGCAACCGCCCTTGTTGCGCTTGTTATCGCCATGATTGTTGTGCTCGTCAAAGCACTCACCACGATCGCCTCTCCCCACACGCGCGGACACCTCAATCACTTGAGGAAGGATTGGCACCAGCCGCGATGAGGGCTGATGCGGCGGCATTGCGAGCAGTGGTGTTCTGGGCCGTCTCCTTGAGCAGCAGCAAAGATCTCGCCTAGATTAACGTGAGGGAAGGGATGCTACATAGGTAAAAGAGGTAATTAGCTCAGTGACATTGCGTTGGGATGTAATAAGAGGAACAACACTCCGTTCGTGACGCATTAGAAAATAATATCACGAACATCAAAATTTTTGTCGAATGACATCGTCGTTAGTTACTTCTGTTTGCAGAATTTTTTAAATGTAGAAACTGAGCTCAACAAATTATCAAAAAATTTTGGAGCCTCCCGACACAGTTTAATTGCTTGTGTATTTTTTTTTCAAATTTTTATGTGTTCTGTTTTTGTCTCTAAAATTCATTTAAGTGTACTGTTTGTAGGAATTTTTTAATATAAAAAATAAGGTTCAAACATTATGATTTTTTTCCAGGCTCTTTACACAGTGGACTTGATTGTTTAATTTTTCCAGAATTTTTACAAAACTAATTAATAAAATTGCATTAATTAGTTTTGTAAAAATTCTGAAAAAACAAAACAATCAAGTCCACTGTATAAGGAGCCTGAATTTTTTTTTCATAATGTTTGGACCCCATTTTCTATATTAGAAAATTCTTACAAATAGTATACTTAAATGAATTTTAGAGACAAAATCAGAACGTATAATTTTTTTAAAAAAAATACATAAGCAATTAAACTGTGTCGGGAGACTCCATTTTTTTTTTTGATAATTTGTTGAGCTCAGTTTCTATATTTAAAAAATTCTGCAAATGGAAGTAACTGACGGCGATGTCATTCGGCATAATTTTTAGTGTTCGCGATGTTATCTTCCAGTGCGTCACGAACGGATTGTCGTTCCTCCGATTACGTCACAACGCGATGTCACTGAGCTAATTTTCCCTAGGTAAAATGGTGCTAATAGTGCCAAACTTAGGGTTCAAACCTCAAATCATTTGCAGAACCAGTGTCTGAGCGGACACAGGCTAATCGACGTAAGCGAGAGCGTCGGACAGAGCCTCACTACTACAAAAATGATTTGTAGCAACACCACCTTTTTCACAGTAGGGGCGGCTCACTTACCAAGCGCCCCTACGCTTCTTGAGCTCTGACACCACCTTTGTAATCCAGCGCCTCTACAAAAGCAGTTTGTAGGGCGGTTCTAGACACTAACCGCCTCTACAAATAAGATTTGTAGGCGGTTCAGAACCGCCCTACAAATCTCGATTTGTGGCGGCGGTTGGGTAGGCGCTGTGGCCGAGCCGCCTCTGAGGCTCACCACCGCCTACAAAGTGCTCTGCTGTAGTAGTGCCTTGAGGTGGTGGTAGTAGGCGGTGATGGAGAGGTCGCCTTGTACCATTGAGCGGAAGTCAGCCTCAAGATGAATGGCCCTCGTGCGCTTGTTGTCGCTGAAGAACTGGTCAAGACATGCCCAGGCCCCATATGCAGTGCTGTTGGGGCCATGACAATGCCGACCACCTCCTGAGAGATGGTTGCGCAGATCCACATGAGGACAATGAAATCCTTGCGGACCCAATCTTGGTCTTGGTCATCGACATGGTGGCTGACTCCATACTTGGTGAAGACCATGGAGATGAGCATCCTCCATTTGGTATAGTTGTTTGCTTGTACATCCAGTGTGTAAGGAACGAGCGCCTTGATGTTGATGATGTTCATGGCCCGGATGATTGTGGAGAGCACTGGAGGCGCCACCAGGATAAGGGCGGACGCGGCTTCGGCGGCGAGGTTGTCACCAGCTGAGGGAAGAATGGCGCTGGCATGTGCACCGACGGTGGCTTTGCCGGTGGCCGGAGGTGTAGAGCTGTGGTCGACGCTGGATGTGTCACTCACGGTGATTGAGGGGATTTGGAGTCGGCGAAGGACAGGCTTAAGGGGCGAATCAGCTCTGATACCATGCAGGTTTGTAAAACTTGCACACCATGTTCATTGATATTTATGTAAATACAAGTACAATGGGAAGAGAGGTAGTAACAGAAAAGCAAGAGAGACGCAGGACGCGGCCGTGCGTGATTACATTCATGTGAGAGTTAGACTCGGGCATGCAACGTAATGGCACAAGACTCGATCAGGATATTGAGTACAGCCGGTTGACGTGGTCACAAAGACAATAGCGTAGCACGTTGCATGGCACGCTGAACACAGATACTGATTGTTTCGCTAACCATCAGTAGTGCCTTCTGATTCATAGGCATAGCAATCTGGAAAAGGGAAAATGCCTTTTCTCCAAAGTGCTACACAACTCATCTGCCGCTCGTCGCGTTGGGCTCGCCTAAAAAATATTGGAACCTTCCTATGTCCTGCTAGCTTTAAGCAAGGTGGTCTGGGCTCGCCTAAAAAATATTGGAACCTTCCTATGTCCTGCTAGCTTTAAGCAAGGTGGTCAGAACTCGCAGCTGATCATCTGCTCTGTTCCCCTCACATGAAGAATCTCGAACAATCATAGCCTAAATCCGGATCACAGTTACGAGAGGAACATAGTCAGAATGCGCGAGAGAAAAACATCGTGCCGCGCGGGCGGTGGTGCCTGCCATGCCAGTGCAAATAGCGGCGCACTCGTCGTGCCGAGCCGAGCCTAACGCATAAAAACAACCGTGGGACGAGTAAACTAACGCCGCAGACGACAAAACGCTAAAGCTGGCTGTTCGCGTTGAAGCTTGCGAGCCGGGCAACGGGCATGAATGTGTGCCTCTGTCACGTGGCCATGCCAACCACCGGGCCGCGCGGTAAGATCGCGAAGGCGGCGGCGTCGTGCGCGTATGCGCTCGTTCTCACGGCATATGCGTCCTCGTAATCGTACCTAACATGTTCCTTGCAAACATTTTTCTTCTCTCACTTGTCAGCTGGTGTCGGTGCCTACAGCTTCAGCTATCACGTTGCTAATGTGAACGTCTGAGAGCACAGTTCCAAATTTCCAATAGTCTTGCAATCGCTCCGCTGATTGAATACCATACCCCTCCGTGCCCTTGCAAATTGCAATCGTCGATGGAGATGTTACTGCTAGTTTTTTCAACTCTGACGTGCAATGTGTTGTTGCGCTTTCGTTCTCAGGAGCGACGCATGCCCGTCCATCTCTGCAAATTGGACATGGCCGCCCGTTTGTCCCATCCACTGAACATGTCTCTTTCTGCACGCAAAACATTTCTCCACCATTTTGAGTTTAAATTATCTGATCATCTTCGATTTATGTGTGTTTTCAATGCAATATGGTGCGATCAACTTGTCATGATCTACGAGAAACTTCGAGCACGATTCATGCTGAAACAAAAAGAGCATTATAGTTTCGAAAGGTGGCTGTCTACATCTCACTCTTCTAGGATGCCTGTTTCTATAGGATTGGTTATAGTACCAGCAAGCATAATCCTGGGCGATGATTGGCTCTGCTTGATTAAACAACAGGAAAAATTACGATTGATTGTAAGTTTTGTAACCACTCTAATATGAAAGAGAAGTTTGGGGACTGGGGAGTAAGCACTGTTTCTCCTGTGGACGAACAGACAAAGGATTAATGATTTAATGAATATCCAAAAAACAGAAGGGTACAAATGGGAGAAATAAAAAAGAAACAGGGACGACGAAACTTCCCTTTCAGATGAACAATGAGGTCATCAGTCATCACCCACTAACATTTTATCTGATTCACTAAATGGAGCAAGTACATGTAGATGTAGAGCAGGTAGCTGCACTCTACTACTAGTGTACTACGAAATGGTAGATTCAAAGCAAGCAACTTTTAATAAACTGTACAAGCACTGGACAATCTCAATGCATGCACCGTAAGTATCATCAACCAAGAAGAAAGCAAGATCCCTGGAAATAGTACAAGAAGCTTTAGTAGCATGGGACAGCCTACAATGCCGAGGGTTTCGGATAAACTAATGAACCAAACCTCATCAAGGACACACTCAAATCGACCCTGCATTGGTTCCCTAGTGATGGAGCTCAAATGCGCAATACATGCTCGGTCAATCATGCATTGGTGGTCCATGCAAACTTAGTCATACTAGTTTAGTTCTTAGAATGGTACATTTCGATACTGGTTCATACCGGTGTACTGTTTCATACCGACGTATCGTTTCGGATTTAATATAATAATACGAATATATATATTTATAAGTATATATTTGTTTAATTATATGCACACCAAATATCACTTGTAGTATTATTCTAAATACATAGTAGTACTATCAAATATAACGTATAGTTCAGTATAGTTCAATAGACGGTATTATTAATTCCACCGGTATAGCCGGTATTGACCGGTATCGAACCAGTATGACCGGTATTGACTGATACGGTACGTAGGCTACTTTGTGTCGATTTAGATGATGGTACAGTAGGTACGCGTCGGTACAGTGGGTACCGGTACATCGCCCCATTGAATACCACTGCATCAGGAAGAACGGAAGAGCCTGAAAAGTGCAGACAGGAGCAAGCGAATGCGATGGCATATTGGCGTGGCACACGCGTGGTCGCGTGGAGCTGTGAGGGATACGGCCCAAGCGTTGAAATCAGCCGAAGCGATGGGGGGTGCCCAAGACCTAAGCCCACTTCCAACGTGCGCCCGGCCCACTCGAGCGCGCATCGCGTCCCGTATTTCCTCTCACAGGGCACCGCGACGCCTAGGCGGGGCGGGGGTCACCCTGGATGTCGCGCTCCGACTCGCCACGCGGCCCCCAAACCTTCCGGTGGTTGCACAGCCACCGTGCGCCGGTGCCTAGTGCCTACACATCGGTCGGTCCAATTCGCACCCGCGACACAGGAGAGAACGGTATCCTCGGCCATGCGATCCACTGCGAGTCCGCAACTCCCTCGCAGGCGCGTGCACAGCGCTGCCACTGCCACGACCGGAGCAATTGACCAGCAGTTCAGCACCACTAACTACTAAGCAACACAAGCAATGATGGCCTAGAAGCTGGAGCGGCTGATCAGCGCTAGCAAGGGCAGACGTGCATAAGCAGCTGACAACAGACGACGCCAGAGCAACGGATCAAACGCCGACGTCGCGATTGATCAACACACAATAAAAATAGACGTGCACTAACAGAACTTCAGCACGCGCGTAATCAGAAACAAGTACGTCCTCCCGTCACAAAAGAATACTGTTTTGAGCATCTATATAGTCCCTAATACACAAATATGACGACTAATTTCTGTTGCAATATATTTATAAAACTCAATAAATTTATAATATCATAAAAGCATTTTTCGAGACAAATCTACATATAATTTTTATGTATCTAATCAAAAGATTAAAAAGATATTAATAGTCATTTAAAAAAAAATTAACTATGTTTATCCCAAAATGATTTTTTTTTCATGACCGGAGGAAGTAACAAGGAGCAAACCTTGCCTCCGTACATCCAAACCCAACGACAGCTTGATCTAATTGCTTCTCCTATCTACTACTACGACTAGTAACAGGTATTTCCCTCTCCACATCCATCCTTAAACGACGATAGCTTGATTAAATTGCTTCTCCTATTTACTTCTACATTATTGAGTTGACATCAGAATTAATAGAAGCAGCTTTCTCTTAAAAAAAAAAATCACGGCCTCGAGCGTTCGTGAGGACAACCCTGCAACTGCAAGCAAAACAAACAAGACGCGCGCGGTGAGCATCACATGCCCGCAAGATGCATCAAATGCATAAGCAACCGGTAACTAATTAACCAAATATAAGAGGAGACTAAGAGTCCTCACTATCCTCAGAACCAATCTGTCCCAAATCGAACGGCTCCCGCTGGAGCCGGAGGCCCGGAGCCTTGGGTGGGAGAGGACAGTCACACGCAGCCGAGGCCAGGCCTGCGGAGGCAGACTCGGTCCCACGCAACCAAGCAGCTGCCTATCAAGGACACCTTGGAGAATGATGAGCAGAACGCACAAAACCAAATGTGGGGCAGCGTATCTACCGAATTTTTTGCAATTTAGCCCTTTTTTCATAAAAATCTCACATTTATACCCCTGCTAGTCTTATTTCCGGTTTTGGACCCAGGGGGTCGGCGCCGTGAGTCACGGCGCCGAGTAACTCTGACTCGGCGCCATGACTCATGGCGCCGAGGTACTAAACCCTAGCCGAGGCGCGAGGCGGCCAGCGTGGCGTGACCTCGGCGCCATGACTCATGGCGCCGAAGTCGTGTTACCTCGGCGCCGTGACTCATGGCGCCGACCTCGCGCCACGAGATCTCGCGCCGAGCTCAGATTATATACTGCCCAAGCCTTGCTCTATTTCTTCCTCTCCTCTCTCGGGTTTGACTCAACCCAACCCGCAGAAATTTTCGAATCACCAATTTTCACCGTGGAAACTTGAATTGATCCATACAACTTCGAGAGCAAGGTATCCTCTTTGTCCTCCTCACTTTTTACGCATTGATTTGGTTTATATCATGTGTGTTATGCAAAATTAGGTTAGTCATGACCTAGGGTTTGAAGCAATTAGTCTCACTTGTTTTATTGATTCGTATTGTGTATTATGGAACCTTAGTTACGTCGGTCGCCTCTGTTTCTCCCACTGTTAGGATGCCGAGGCGTGGTAAAGCTAGTAAACCAAGGTAATCTTTGTCAATCGTATTCTAATTTGTCGGTAATATGTAGTTCATATTATTTAAGGTTCATACAATTTGTTGTATTTCTGGATTAGGCAACAGCTGGTGGGCAATGCGTTCGCGTTTGCCACGCCTAGTGGCGTTCGGTGCCCATGTGCTCTGCGGTGATGCTTGTAGGGTGGCGAGATCGATGAGGAGGACACGCGTGCGAGAGGTATTGGATGTGTCACAATTATGCCTTTGACCTACACCTCAACAGATCCGCATTGGATTGTTGGTGAGAAATTAGTGGCTTTTTCTTTGTTCTTGCGATGAATCAATAACATTTCATTACGTGCTTATGGACCCATGTTTTGCGGGAACCTCCACCGCTATGTGACTTTGAGCGGTGGATCGACACGAGATCAAGGAGGAGGACAAGCGACATATGGAGGGGCGAAGAAGTGGGATGCGGGCGCGAGGAGTCATTGGAGAAGACACGCAAAGAGGAGGCAGAGAAAAGGAGCGCGAGGAAGAGGTGAAAATGAGGCGACGACTAAGCGTAGGGGAGAGGAGAGGAGGCTTGAGCGCGTTCGCGTGCTAAGGCTGCAATGGAGGAGGATCCGGATGCTTTGAGGAAGGAAAGTGGCCTCGTTGCACTCGGTAGTGTGCTAGACTTAGTAGTTATGGTTTAATAATGAACAATGGTCTCATTTCTTTGGACTTGTTATTTTGTTGTACTCTTGTCATGTCTTGCACTTTTTCAAGTATGTGCATGTGAGTATATTGTTAAACTTGAACATGTGAGTAGCATGACTTGTTTTTTTGTCACTATGCCTATATATTTCGGTAACTTTTGGTCGCCAGCCAACAGTAAGCACACGTTCCTTTGGTCCCAGCATATAATCACTACTCTGCATATAATCACGGGAAAAATTCGCCAGAGTTTCCCTGTTTTCCGACCATCCACATTTAACAATATGACACAAATATATCATACGAGCATATATTCATCACAATACCACACGAATAGTAGAAACAACAATCCAAAAGTCCAAATAGTCCATAAAAGTCCATACAATGTACATAAACACAGTCCCTCACTGCCTCCTAGCCTTGCCCTTTCCACCAAGAGCGTCGGTGCAGGTGTAAGGGTCACGCGGACGTCGGTGCCTACGCGGTGGAGGCTGCGAAGGCGTGTCGTCGAGAGCACCTCGAGCCGAGGCGGTCCAATCTCCTCGGCCTCGTCCTCCTGCCGCCACCAATCTCATCGGCCTCGTCCTCCTCCTCGCCACCAAGTCCACGAAAAGTATCCACGGTAAATGCAGGGACGAGCTCGCCTCCGGAAGCGTACCTCCGTGTGAAGAAGTGCCGGGCCTACGGTTTGGTCTGGCGTCCGGAAGATGTGTGCGTGGCACGTGGGCGTCCATCGGTGCTGCGTCCGCAACCACAACGGCGGCAGACTGCGTAGCCGTCTCGCAAGTCTCTGCGGTTCATCATCATTTTGTTAGTTCACAAATGTCATATTTGGTTACAAGTTTATATTTTGATTGCCATGTATTGAAAGACTTACTCCAAGAAAGTTGTGGAGTGTCGTCTCATCCACTCCTGTCCTCGGAAAACGCTCTAGGTCAAGCACGGATCGCCTCAACGTGTTGCCCTGCACACATTGTTAACATATGGTTACTCGGTTAGTGCGATGCAAATAACATTAGCGCTATGATTGATTGCAAGAAAAAGGTTAGAAGTGACATTACCACTCGATCTAAGATTGGCCTGACCTCCACCAGCGTCCCTCCCGAGTCGCGGTCGTAGGAAGTGTCTTCATCGTGAAGACTCCATGTCGGCGTAGTCGCTTGGGTCCATTGCACCTTGACTTTGTCCGTGTCACACCAAGGTACCAAGAAAGGTATGCACGGAAGTTGTAGTTCGTGTGCGGGTGCTCATTGGCATAGGCGTTCTCATGGAGGAGTCCCACACGTCTATGTGCTCACGGTGCAACGTCTCGAAGTCTGTCATCTTTTACGCCCGACGATCGATCCGCAATATATACATCATCGGTGCAAATATAGTGAATTAGTAGTTATGTATACAAAGAAGAGAAAAAGTAGCGTCGCCACTTACTTGTGCAACTCCACACGGCGTCGAAGCGGCTCCATCGCCACTCTGCCGAGGCCAAAGCGGCGTGCAACTCTATGTGGCGGTGGTACTCAACAGCGAGAAGCGGATCGGCGGACACCTCATCATGTAGAGGTCCTCGTCCACGCCGCACATCGTGCTCGATCCAAATTTGGACCACTGGCCGTCTCGTAAGGTTCCCAAGTGACTGCGTACAAAAGATTGTATCGAAAGACCGAATGGAAATGTGAAATGAAAATGCAATGAACTCACCATCGAGTAGTAAGTGTGTCAAGCTCGTTGGCGTACTCAGCGTCTGCGCGCCTCGCATACGGCAAATGGAACTCGAAACTGGTCCCAAAGGTGGGCAACCGTCGGTCGGTGTCGAGGTTGGCCACCGCAAACCACGGACGAGGAGGAAGAAGCGTCGGCCGACCAAGCGGTACACGAGACCACATCCAAAGGCGGAGAAGGTACACACACCGCCGATCGGCGCGTCTTTGGCGGGCGCGCCGACAAGCCGAGCACAAGTGGCGGTAGAGGAAGGACAAAACTCGAAGCCCGGTGTAGCCACCCGCCATGTCGGTCGGTCAAGAAAGGAGGTACATCCATGACGCGTTGTCTCCGTCGCGTCTGGAAAGAGAACACACCCAAACAAGTGTAGGATCCAAGCTCTGCGATAGTAGGTGGTTGTCTCCTCGATCGCATTGTGCAGGCACCGAGCAAGCTGGCTGTATGAGCCAAGCGATAAGAACCCACGAGGTGCGGGAAGCGGGTGCCTCAGAGGAAGCTCTCTCCCAAGGAAGGCCTCCTCTGGCTCTCAACCGTCGGACGACTGTCCGAATCGGACGGCCCCGAACACGAGACCAAGAAACCTGCGCGTCTGAGCGTAATGATCATCTCACCACAAGGTAGGTGGAAGCGTGAGTTCGGCCTCCACTGCACAAATATAAGCGAGTACTAAGGTCGGCTACATAAATGAAGTGGTAGTGCATGGGTTTGTTAGTCAATGTACTGTCAACCAAAGCGTGATCGCCGGGGTTGATGACGGGCAACCACGGCGAACACGAAGCGACACGGCGTCGTGCCACCCTCGAAGTAGAGGAGTGTACTGTCGTCGTCGCATGTCCTCGAACCCGTCATGGGTTCGAGGACGAAGAGGGCGATTCTGCAAAGATTACAATTATTTAATATGAATCCATCGAAAAATGAAATATGGAGACATACAACCATGTGTTGGCATTACCCCCTCGGCGGTTAGGCGTCCTCGGTGGTGCTCCTCGTAAATGCGGATCCGGGAGGTGGAAGCTGCGCCATCCTGCAAACATAAATAGCGGATGTTAATTCTGATAAAATGTAAAATTGAGTACAAGAGTGAAATAAATACGAAGTTACTAATTAATAAACCCTTCATAATTATTTATTTGCACTGACTAAGTGGCGATGACAAATACGAGAATTATGGCCAAGTGCGCGCATTTGCCACATTGGTTATGCTCGAGTGCGTAAGAAAGGGGTTGCTCTTCCTCGCCTTGTCCTTCCGAAACTTGATCCATAACCATCTTGTGTCTACTCCTCTTTCTACTCCCACGTCTGTTCCAACGACAACTGGATCGGCTATGTACTTGGACCGAGTAAGGTGGCCACCGCCCTCGTCGGGTAAGGCTCAAAGCGGGAGACCATGTAAGAACAAGGGTATCAACGCTGAACTCCCTAGGTATCCTGCGCTCGCACGCATAGTTGCGATGATTAGTCTGCCGCAACATAGTGAGAACATGGAAAGTGGTGCTTGTCTTGTTCTCCCACACGTGCAAGAGAAATCAATGAGCACGACAATATGACTCCTTGACGGCGGACCTCACCATCGGCCATTGTACCACCCTTTCAATGACCTCATACTTGCCGTACTATGATCAAAACATGACACCTCATGTGTGCGAGCCCTATCCTTTGCCCTCTCCAGATGCTTTTTGGGTTTAGGTGCCCATGTCTCATTACTACTCTGTCGTGCCATTGCATCCAAGTGCCTATCGTTGAACCACGCAACAAGCTTGTAGAAGGTGAATGATACGATTGCATTGACGGGCATGGCACGTATACCCTTTAGCAAACTATTAAATGATTCAGCCATGTTGCTAGTCTGAAACTCATACCGCCGGCCACCATGGTCGTAGGCCCTAGTCCATTTCTCGAGTTCCTCGGCAAGCCTCTCAACCACTTGTCTACCCTCTGTGTTTGTTCCGGTTTTGAGTGTTTGACTTCTCTTGAACAACGACACCTCAAGTGGCGTGCAACCTCCTCGAAAAGAGGAAAGTTATCCTTTGTACCATCCTTACAGAGTAAATTCTCGGCGAGTGCGAGTGCACCACCGGTGATGGATAGGTGCGTGCCGGAATCTGCTCTGTGCAAACACTAAGTATGCCACAGTGTGCATCGGATATGACACCAACCTCCTGCCGGGGCCAACAACATGTATCCGAACAAGCCGCGGGAACCATCCCCAACTATCTTTGTTCTCCTCTCCACCAAAGCAAGCGCAAGAGGACCAATGTGTTGTCTGCGTCAAGCGAAATGGCTATCAACAATGTGCCCATGTACTTGCCAAGAAGAAAAGTACCATCAATGGAGAAGATGGGGACGACAATGCACGAATGCCTCGATGCTTTGTGGAAAACACCGAATGCGCGGAAGAAAATCGCCTTCCATCCTTCCATTCATTTGGTTTGGGGATGTACTCGTAATGCATGCTGGATTAATCGCTTTCATTGCATTGAACAATGCCGCAACCGCTCGTACCCCTCCTCCCAATCCCCATATATCATCTTCGGGCTCATTGCTTTGCCCTCCATGCTTTTCCATACCTTCTGTCGATGTCGAACATCTTACGTGTCATCTCCATAATTGTCCTCACCTTCAAATTGGGCTGCCTTGATGTGAGTATAGTGATCTCGCAATGAGGGTAGATGTCAATGGCGATGCTTCATTTCAAGTTTGATTCTGCACAAGTGTGTGGGCCAACGATTTTGTGATCTTGAACTTGCTGTGTCCTTCATTTCCTAGCGCACACCCTCCAATTACAATCGGCCTTCTCACACACCACTGTATAACGCTTGCGCACATAGGAATGCCTAACTTTGAAAGGCCTTTTGCGCTTCACGAGAATACTCCTGTAACCACCTTCTCAATGTAGGCAAGTCCTTGAAGACCAAACCCTTCTTGATTTCCATGCTATCCCGGCGGGAGCCTCTAACAACTCGTCGTCTCGCATACGCATAAGCACCTTGGGAATGACTAAAGTCTTTGAATTCTTCAATAGCCGGATCACGATTAGGCGTAATTGTGCGATGAGCTCAATATCTTGTTGTGTCAATGCGAGAACAGGGCGGTCTTCATCGGAATCAACGGCTCGCCGTCCCATAAGGCTCCTCATCATCATCAATCGAACATCAACGTTGTTAGAGGCCCTACGAAATTGATCCATGTTGCTGAAGGTGCCACGGGAGGGCGATCATCATTTTCGGGAACATCTCTTGCATCACAACCACACACACGATAAAATTGAGACAAAGGAATAGATTAATGAGCGGTAAACTAAAGTGGTACTCGACACTTACTTGGATGGTTACGAGTCAAAGGATCTCTGAGGGCGCAGGATGAGAAATTCCAATCTCATTCGGGCGGATTGAGCATCGGGTACCACAACCGGCTCGTTCACATCCGCATCACAATTGGGTAACGGGGTCCAAAGGGGAGGACTACCTAAATCGGTGAATGCCCATGAGGGGTGAATGCCCATGAGGATTGGGATCAATGGACAACTTCCGCACAAACAAATCCAAACATTGATATTGGGTCCTCATCACCGATCGACATAATTTTGCCATCGATCCTCACGATCAATTGAGACCATCCGCCTAAAAATAGAGTCTCTAGAACCAAATCAAGTACACCTCAAGCGAGATGTCATCCTCATTACCATGACAACATAGAACCTCACGAGCTCTAGCGACCAATTCACCATAAGACGGACGATCACTAAGCGGAGGTCACACTTTCCATCCCAACAAATGACACATTTCCATAACCATCTTTCTCAATCGCCTCCATGGTGCAAGGTTACTAGATTGTCCATCTAATCCATACAAAAGCAAGTGGTTGTTAATGTCTAATAGTAAAGTAGTATACTAACTAATTGCATACGTAACTAATTTAAGTTTATAACTACCCAAGTAAATTGCTACCTAGCAAACTAAATAACTATGTCTAACTAACTATATGTAACTAAACAAACTAAAATTTCTAACTATGTCAAACTATATCTAAACCCTAACTACATTATATGTTACTAAATTAGCTATGTCTAACTACATTAAGTATATCTAAACCTAACTAACTACAATTTCTAACTAAATTTACTAACTACATTTTCTAACTCTAAAAAATTTATATCTCAACCTAACTACGTTAAGTATATCTAAACCCTAACTAACTACAATTTCTAACTAAATTTACTAACTACATTTTCTAACTCTAAAAATTTTCTAACTACAATTTCTAACTACAATTTCTAACTTCAATTTCTAACTTAACTTACTAACTACAATTTCTAACCTAATTTACTAACTAAATTTCTAACTAATTAAAAGAAATTTACCTTCACGCCAGCACGGCCGTGCAGTGAGTGGAGGGGCGCGGTGGCGGGGTGGAGGGCGGGGCGGAGCCGCCGCGGCGGGACCCGGCGGCGAGGGCGGCTCGGAGTGCGGCGCGGCGTGGCGAGCGAGGGAGCTCGGGGCTCGGGCGGCGGCGGCTGCGGCGGGACCGGCTTCGGCGCGCGCGGCGGGAGCGGCTTCGAGGCGGAGGGGAGCGGCTTCGGGCGGAGGCGGCGGCGGGCGAGCAATTTTTGCCGAGCGAGCGCGAGAGGAGAGAGAGAGAGGAAGGAGGAGGGAAGCGGGCGGTTATTTTTGAATGCTCGGCGCCGAGATCTGTGGCGCCGAGGTCGGCGCCATGAGTCACGGCGCCGAGGTAACACAGCTCGGCGCCCTGAGTCATGGCGCCGAGGTACCGGCCACGCTGGCTGCCTCGCTGGCTAGGGTTTGGTACCTCGGCGCCATGAGTCATGGCGCCGGAGCAGTGTTCCGCGCCGTGACTCACGGCGCCGACCCCCTGGGTCCAAAACCGGAAATAAGACTAGCAGGGGTATAAATGTGAGATTTTTACGAAAAAAGGGCTAAATTGCAAAAAATTCGGGCGTATCTAGTACTAATGGAGTTTTGAGTGTTAAGGAGCGAAACAGCTCAAATCAAGGCAGGTGAGAAGTCCCATCCTAATTGCACATTTTTTTAGAAAACCCCTTGTGTGTCTATTTTTTGCGAATACGATCCCTTCCTCTACCCTTCGCTCCCTTCTCTCTCTCTCTCTCTCTCTCTCTCTCTCTCTCTCTCTCTCTCTCTCCCCATCGAGGCTGGACAGGAGAGCTAGGGTTAGGACGCAACGTCGCCCTCCAATCCGCCCCTTGACGGCCGCCTTCCTCCATCTCCCTCCTATCCGGCTAGCCGCGCCTGCGCCTGCTCTCCCTACCGACCTCGCCGGCTCGCCCTCCAGCCCTATGACAACTAACGCTGACACCCAACGCCGCCGCCCTCACTTGTTTGTCCAGCACCGACACCACCTCCTCACCCTCGTTTCATTTTCACCTCCACCTCTTTAGTGGCATAATATTCAATATACATGATAATGTCTTCACCCAATCGTGCTCTTATGTCGTATGTCCGACCACGGTGTCTTCAAGAGAAGTTACCTCCTCATCACCTAGGCCTCCGAGCACATTATTCAGGAGAGAGACGTTATCTTGAAGTTTGATTTTCGAAGCCTTCGTCTCCTCTTGGCTGCGAGTTAAAATCTCCTGAAGCCGTTTTATTTATGTTGCTTGCTCTGGAAATAGAGTAACGACTAGTTAATAAAACTTTGAGTTAAGACTAGTATTTTATACTGGTTGTAGGTAAAAAATTCTTACCTGCCAAGCGATTGTCAAGCTTCTTGACTTCTTCGTCATGAGAGGCAGCATCTTTTGAGCACTGCTTCTCCCATTTTTTTTATTGTCGTATCTTTTTCTCTGTTAATACGGGTAAGCTCATCGATCACTATACTTTTCAATTCGGCCTCAGATCAAAGCTTACCCATATCTATTTCTTTATCTTAAAAAAAGAAAAAGAAATCAGAGAAAGGAAAGAAGTTGTCGAAATGGCAAATAAGAGTAAGCTACTTATTTTTAATTACATTCTGCAGGTCGCAAGCTGCAGAGTTAGCCTCCTGCAGGTCCTTCAGTAGGTATTCCTTTTTGGCTTTTAGCCTTTGTGACACAACTTTTTTGTAGTCGAGCAAATCGGCTAAGGTTCTTTTATCACTTTTAAACCTACAAGGGAAAGTGATATGAGCATTGAACAAGTGGTCAAAAACTACTCGTTAATAGTGACTTACCATCTCTCTCCCTGTTCGCAGAATTCAGCCTTTTGCTTCCTCAACAGAACAAGTTGCGTGTGGTATTCACCAACTGTAACAATTTGTTCAAGAGCTTTATGAAAATAAAAGTGTGTCATGAGGAAAGGCAGAAGAGAGAAAAAACCCAAATATGCAAATATTTGGTATCAAACACTTACAGCGATTGCTGATCGAGTGAAGTTTCTGTACATGGCTTTTGGGTCCTCAAGTTGATTGAGTTCCTTGGCCTTCTCCGACCAGTTCTCCTAGAGACACTCATCATCAAAGACAGACCCCCTATTAGGAATGTCCTTGGGGTGGGGGACTCAGTCTCAGGACCTGAACGACGAGATCCCAACAGTTCAAGCTCTAAAAAATTATGGAAAGAAGTGGAGATGTTCTTCTTCTTTGTGGTTGTTGTGAGAAGACCAGGCTTGCGGAGGCAGACTCGGTCCCACGCAACCAAGCAGCTGCCCATCAAGGACACCTTCGAAAATGATGAGCAGAACGCAAAAAACCAAATGTGGGGCAGCGTATCTAGTGCTAACGGGGTTTTGAGTGCTAAGGGGTGAAACGGCTCGGATCAAGGTGGGTGAGAAGTCCCATCCTACTTGTATATTTTTCTAGAAAACCCCTTGCATGTCCATTTTTTTGCGAATATGACCTTTTCCTGTACCCTTCGCTCCCCTTCATGTCACGCTCTCTCTCGTTCCCCATCGAGGCTGCACAGGAGAGCTAGGGTTAGGGCGCGACGTCGCCCTCCAATCCGCCCCTTGACGGCCACCTTCCTCCCCTTCCTCAGCCATCGCCATCCTATACGGCTAGCCACGCCCGCACCCGCTCTCCCTGCCAACCTCGTCGGCTCGCCCTCTAGTCTGTCGCCCTCCAGCCCTATGACGACTAACACTGACACCCAACGCCGCCGCCCTCACTTGTTTGTCTAGCGTCGACGCCACCTCCTCACCCCCGTTTCGTTTTCACCTCCACCTCTTTAGTGGCATAATATTCATTATAGATGGTAATGTCTTCACCCAATCGTGCTCGTATGTCTGACCACAGTGTCTTCAAGAGAAGTTACCTTCTCATCACCTAGGCCTCCGAGCACATTATTCAGGAGAGAGACATTATCTTGAAGGTTGATCTTCGAAGCCTTCGTCTCCTCTTGGCTGTGAGTCAGAATCTCCTGAAGCTGTTTTATTTCTATTGCTTGCTCTGAAAATAGAGTAATGACCAGTTAATAAAACTTTGAGATATTTTATACTGGTTGTAGGTAAAAAATTCTTACCTATCAAGCGATTGTCAAGATTCTTGACTTCTTCGTCATGAGAGGCAGCATCTTTTGAGCACTGCTCCTCCCATTGTTTTATTGTCGTATCTTTTTCTCTGGTAATACGGGTAAGCTCATCGATCACCATACTTTTCGATTCGACCTCAGATCGAAGTTTACCAATATCTATTTCTTTATCTAAAAAAGAAAAATAAATGAGAGAAAGGGAAGAAGTTGTCGAAATGGCAAATAAGAGTAAGCTACTTATTTTTAATTACATTCTGTAACTCGCAAGCTGCAGAGTTAGCCTCCTACAGGTCCTTCAGTAGGTCTTCCTTTTCGGCTTTTAACCTTTGCGACATAACTTTTTCGTAGTCGAGCAAATCAGCTAAGGTCCTTTCATCACTTTTAAACCTACAAGGGAAAGTGATATGAGCATTGAACAAGTGGTCGAAAATTACTCGTTAACAGTGACTTACTATCTCTCTCCCTTCTGCAGAGTTCAACCTTCTGCTTCCTTAACAAAACAAGTTGCTTGTGGCATTCACCAACAGTAACAATTTGTTCAAGAGCTTTATGAAAATAAAAGTGTGTCATGAGGAAAGGCAGAAGAGAGAAAAAAAACCAAATATGTAAATATTTGGTATCAAACACTTACATCGATCGCTGATCGAGTGAAGTTTCTGTACACGGCTTCTGGGTCCTCAAGTTGATTGAGTTCCTTGGCCTTGTTCGACCAATTCTCATGGGGATGCTCATCATCAAAGACAAACCCCCAGTTAGGAATGTCCTTGGGGTGGGGGACTCGGTCTTGGGACATGAACGACGAGATCCCAACGGTCGAAACTCTAAAAAACTATGGAAAGAAGTGGAGATATTCTTCTTCTTCTTCTTCTTCTTTGTGGTCGTTGTGAGAAGAAGAAACTCCACCGTGAGACCTTGAAGGGATGACTTCGATGACCACTTTTTTAGCACGGTGGTCGGAGCTCTCCATGACCACCGGATCAGCCACCCTTAGCGATTGTAATGACAAGTCTCCTGTCTAGACGTTGATGTCCTCGACAGTCGACTCGATCATCATCGTAGCTTCATCTTCAGTCGCCTTCGTCTTTGCCTCCATGACCACTGATGGTTCGACCACCTTAGTGGGCATGGCTGGCTCGATGGTGAGCGTCCCTTCTCCTGCTGCCTCAGAGATGGTGGTCGAAGGCTCGACAACCTCCATTTCCGTCTCTACGACCGAAGGGAAGACTAACACTCCCACGGTCGTAGCCATGACAATGTCATCTTGTTCCACAGGGAAATCCCCGGGGGCTAGAGAGGCAAGACTAAAACAAGACAGATGTTAATACATCGAGAGGTGAAATAGAAGAGTAATTATAATTATTTATTCTTTAAATTTTACATACCTAGGCTTTCTAGACACGATCTTAAAGCCCGAAGAAATCTTCCCGAGAGAAGACTTGATCTTCTTCTCCTCCTCTTCGGTCGCTCTCGTTAGCTCTGCGGTCTCAGCCTCTGGAAGGCTCCCCGCATCACTAGTCTAAGCGACCACATCCTGTACGATCTCAGCTGGTCGTACATCAAGAGGGGTGGTTGGAGCTTCTTATACAACCTCCTCTTCTAGGTGGTCGGAGCTAACTTCAATCACCTGGAGGTTATCATTTCTTTCGACCACAGGCTGTGCTGGATCGGCAGTGGCCTTCACAAAAGAAATGTAACTCTTCCTGTTTTCTTTTTCGATTCACTTGACAAGAGCAGGAGAAGAAGAAACTGAGAATATCTTATCATCGTAATAAAATAGTGCCTTGGCCTTAGGCACTTTGTGCTTGAGGTCTACGACCACCTTCTGCGTATCCCTGGCAGTAAGATCTCCAAGAAGCAGCCCATAACGGTGGTTGGTCAGGGAATGGAGCTTGAACTCCCAATGTCCCTCTTCTTCTTGTCGACCGCCTTTACAAGACGATGCCTCTTGCTCAGAGGAACTCTGTCCACCTCAGAGTCATCCTCAGTAGACCCCATGCCAATCTCGGGGACATCTTGAGGGTCTAGAGCGCCGACTTGCCGCAAAAGGTCACAGAACAAGAATCAACAAGTGGTCAAAACTACGATTACTAGTTCTTAAAGATGAAACCAATACAAATATTGGTAACCTTTAGACATCTTGTCCTCTCCTCTTCAGATATGACCGTCGGTATCCGAGGAGCTCCCTCTGTGATCGTAGGGGCCTTCTCGTAAATGAGATTGACACAAGTGTCAACCTCTCTCTCTTGCAAGTCTATGCGTAGAAGAATATGATTAATATATGTGCTCGAATTACAAATCAAAAGAAGCATATCGATTATACTATTGCCTTCCTCGTAGTCCCTGGTCGGATCACTAGCCCCCGAGTACTCCCACATGTGATGTGCTCAATTTTTCAGGGGGCTAATGCGGCGTGTGATGAAATCCTTCACCACATACCATCCGGTTAACCCTCCTTTTCTCAAGTCCTTGATAGCTCAAATGAAGGAGGCTAAGCGGTCGTGGTTCTCTGAACCCGAGTCCCAAGTCTTCTTCTTCTCTGCAGGCTTGCCATTGAAATAGATACCATCATCCTTGCTTATGGTCCAGTAGAACCATTTCTTCCTCCATCCTGGCCACGACGACCGGGTGAACATGAGGATGTACTCCCTTGACATCCCGTCATGGAGTTAGAAGTTGCATCTACCGGCAATCGATCGTGCTTACCCATTCCATAATAGTATTTGAAAAGGTCCAGATCTGGAGCAATTCCCAGATAGGCCTAGCACAAGTACACGAACACACTCAATATCGTGATGGAGTTGGGAACCAAGTTCACCAATTCTACCCCGAAATGCTCGAGCACAGCCGTTAGGAATGGGTGACCAGGCAGTCGAAGGCCACACTCGTAGTACGCTTGGAAGACAGGGATCCTTCCCTTTTCCTCCCATGGCCAATGCTCTCCTTCAGCATTGGTTCACTTCACCAGGGCGCACTGCAGAATCTACTTTGTGGCAACGAGGGCCACCATCTGAAGGGATACGAGTAGGCTATATTAGCTGGCAATTCAAAAATTCTATCTCGTAAACCAGGAAGCCATGCAAGCAAGAGATCATAGATCGTTACCATTAGACGCGTAGTGCAGCGGAAGAAGAGTTGGAGCAGCCTGATCCAACATAGAGCGCGTCGATGTAGTGGTCGTAGTTTGTCTTCCAGCGCCCTCGATGTCGATCATCACCTCTAGAAACCAATCGCGTTCCTTGTTGAAGATTGTGAATCGTCCTTGAGCGCAACAGCAACCGCAGCAGCGCCTCTACGGTATCCACACGTCCAGAGATAGAACACTGTACACTAGTGTGCTAGCACCAACTCGCATGATAGGGCTCTCGAGAAGATGCCGGCTAGGTTTTTCGGTGGAGCTACTCACGTTGTCTGTATCTCTCTCTTACAATATCTTCATGTATCTTCTTATAAAGAGCCCATGACAGATCTTATTCGAACTTGTTTGTTCCAACCCGTTAAGTGTGTGACCCTGTAGGTTCATGTGTAATCGGTTGTGACTCGAAAATACCTTTCCAACCACGAGTCGTTAGCAGTTCCTAGTAGGACATAACAATTGCCGAATACACATAAATTATATTGGACGAACCTTAATGAAATATAATCTACGACTAAGTTTTTATCACTTACGACTAGTTTGTATCTCTATACGACCAGTTTATATTTAGTCAAGACCATTTTATAACTCCTTACGACCAGTTTATGACCACTTAGTGATTATGTTCGACCAGTCTACGACCAATTCGTATCTCCATACGACCAGTCCGTATCTAGTCGAACCGAACGACCTGTTTGTGTTTCTCCCTTTGCCTCATGACATATGGTTGAACTCTAGGTGAGATAAATTGTCATCCATGGACTGTGTAATACTTTCTTGATCAAGTGATAGATAACTTTATGTGGTCGACTCTTCGACCACTAGCAGCATGACCATGCACTTTCTTTATCCGACCACATCGAGGGGCCCAGAGATATATCTCCTGTTATGTTAGTAGGGGCAAATCCTATATTTGACCAGTCATATCCCTCTGTATGTTTCATAGTATACCCGAAAGCTACCTTTATAACTACTCAATTACGGAGTAGCGTTTGGCAACCCTAAGTGTACTATTACATATGTAGAAAACCATACTGATCTCAGATCTAAAGATTATACATCATCATTGCTTGAGACCAACTGATGACACATAGAATTATAACAATATCAATAGTGTCTCAAGGTAGATCAATCCAACACCATGTTCTCTAATATATGTCATATTATTGATTCGACATCCCTATATCTATGACCAGTGAAATATGATCATCAATCAATACATGTGATGGTTTATAAGTCACTAGTATTCCGACCAGTGACGTCTGACCTAGGATACATTTAGAATGATATCATATAAGTTAAAGAGCTTCACCAACAAGTCATATACTTGTTAATATTTATAATTGATAAATCATTCAAGGAACATAATAATATTTATTCAACAACTCATAAACATAGACGTGATACAATCATCTCTATGATCGCCTCTAGGGCATATCACCAACACCATCTTCACGACATTCATCTCCGATTTCTCCCACTTTGAAACGACTCCGGCCATTTCTTCAAGGATTCAAGTTGGATTCGAAGAGATTTGGGAAAATGCGATTTGGACAGAAATAGAGGAAACAAGAACTCAAGAGATTTGAACTATTGGGGAAAGTAAAAACCCTAAGTTTACCCCTTGGGGCTATTTATAATCGTTGGTCTGGAGTAAAAGATTGTAGGATCCCAACAGTTGCAAACTTCTTCGGGAACCGCTCCCAACAGACAGAAATTGTAAGAGACGATTGGCATTCTTTATTTTGGCTGTTCGGGAAAAAGAAAATTTATTTTTACAACTCAAGTAAAAAATACTTTCTTGACCAAGTCAATTCCCGGCTGAAAGAAATACCAGTCGAAGACACTCAATCTTCGACCATAATCCTACGACCTCTTTTTCAAGTAAGTTATTTTCACTTGAAGTTGGGGGTCTAGATGATGAGGATCTAATCATCCTCAATTAGTTAAACTTTTTATCTATAATATTCATTATAGATGATAATGTCTTTATACAACCTTCAAGGATACCTTCTCAGTATCAATAATGAGAGAGATCATAAATACCTAGTGGTCGTAAGTTATTCTACGACCACCCTATATGACCGTAATCATCTTACTACCACTTTATAGTCGTAAATTCTTCTACGACCACCTACTAATTGTAAGTTCTACTACAATCATCTTATGGTCGTAAACCTTACTACAATCAGGTCAACCACGACCACCCTATGGCCGATAAGGACCATAGACGTGTGGACTCAATCGACTAGGGATCTCATATGCTGTGTTTAATTACACACAGTAGTAAATATATGTCGTTATCATTTGATATAACTGTGTGTATTAGTCTCTGTCTCTGACATAAATGTAAGGCGAACGTGGGGTGTTCTCCATCAATGACAATAACTATCATCAACGTACACCATTCTTCAACCAATAAGGCGCCTCCTGGCATTGGCAATTGCCACCCCCTCAAACGCTATATAAGAGATAATGCCGGTGGACAGAGATAAGGAGCGACACAAGCAACAAATGGGCCCCATTTTCAAAAAATTTCGAAGTTATTTGCTTAGTAAATAAATTCGGCTAATAAATCAGCCGAAAAATCCTAAAACTATACCTAATCTACCCTCTCCCTCTCTCTGACCGGTGGGCCCAGGCGCATGCATCATCTTCCACCCCGCCCTTGTCGTGCTAGCGCACGCCCGCGAGAGCTTCGCCGCGCTGCCCGCTGTTTTCCTCACCGCCTCTGATTTTTCTCCACCGGACTACCTACCCCGTCACCTCGCCATCACTATGCAGCCCATCATCCGCCTCTAGTCCCGTACCCGACGTCCCCGCATGTTGGTGATTGGTCACTGCCATCGAGTGATGGCCATTCGCACGGGAACGGAGGAGTCGTCGCAGATGGTGCAGCACCACCGTGTCTCTCGCGCCAGGCATGAGGAGACCGGGTACCATAGTACACCCTCCGTTGTTCCGGAATCCTCAGGTTCAGCCTAGCGCGACTACGACGTCTAGACTGTAGCAGATAGTCTAGAGCTCACCTGTAGGACTTAGTGTGAGCACTTTTGGACATTTTGTAGAGTTGGAAGGACGTATGACCTTGCTGTATAATTATTGTAATATGCTACTTATGATATTTTATTTGCCCTCTTTTGTAATATTGAACAATGGGCATATGCGACATGCAATGTTTAACTCGTATGTTGAAAATTCATGTGTTCTGCCCCAAAAGTTTAAAAATACACATGAATTCAATTTAGACAAGTTAGGTTAGTTGGGATGATGTTACTTGCTGACCCACTTAACTTGTGTTTATTCCCTCTTATTCTGTAAACGTTTGTTTATACTGCCCTTTGTTGTTTAGGATGCTGGTAACTCGCCCTGTTTGCTAGCTCATGGCAACGGGAGCCACCTCCGGATCACAACCCACAGGGAGCGAGGTTCCTACGCCCTCACATCCCAATCCGATGCATCCTTCTACCTCGGCACCGAAAGCTGAAACATTTTTTTTTGTTACTTCCTTCTCTAATCTAGTAGAAAGAATGGTTCTTAAACTTCAATAGATTTTCAATGTGACCTGATGTTGAACATGAGGGCAATATTTTAATTCCAGATTTAAATAGAAGGCAGATATTGTAAAAAACTAATAATGCATAAATCAGTACTAATAGCAGGCAACTCATTGTACTTCACAATATATGCAAAAACAGAATGTAAACAAGTCAATCAGTCACACGAAAGATTTACTGATGAGTTCGACGAAGAACAGAAAGCAGCGCACGCCGAGAAGAAGAGTCGACGGGGTTCGGACAGCGCAATACAACAACACATGTTTTCAGAAGGAAAAAAAGAAGGAATGAAGGCCGTGATTCTACACGCTATGCTTGGGCAAGGACTCTACCTTATATATTGGTCATCTTCACTTTGCCTTAGCAATATGGTACTAAACCATATATATTTTGAAATTATAGAAAATGAGCCCCACTCATATGGGTCAATTTCCAACACCTGAAACACCTCACTGAATTTAGCTATTTGTAATATTAATTTCTCCCTGTTTGTTTAGTAGGGACCTATACATGAAACATTTAAGTGGTATGAGTTTGATCACTTGTCTCGTGAATGGCTTCCATGATATGTCAGGGGCCAGGAGAAACAGTTTATTTAAAGAAATACAGTGAATGTGTGAAAATAGTTCACTTGAAACCACACTGCCTCGACTATAACTCTTGATTACAAGACAAAACATAGGGAAAACATATATCAGACAAGCCTACAATATTAACCAAACAAAGTAAGGACAAATTAAAAGTGATGAACTATATATCACTGCAATAAAAAAAACTTACCACACCCATTGCGGCTCTAAACTCCTCTCGGAACATCTCTAGATTCTCGCGGAAGCGGATCTCCGAGTTCTCTAAGCTCGCACCCTGAAGAAGCAAAGACCTAACATTAGTAGAACATACATGTATCTTCTTCCTCGCACTCGGGACATGAACGATTGAACGTCTCACATGGCCATGGCCGCAAAGATCAAAAACTTGTAGGGCTTACCGCGTCGGGACAGTCGTCCTCTCTCTCCGGCTCTGGGTGGTAATCGGCGCACTTCTGGCACTGGGAGCGGAACGCGCCGCGAGGGCGGGCCTGGATCCTCACCGGCGCTGGCGAGGGGCCGCGCCATCCCAGCGAATAGGTCGCGCTCTCGTGGACGCGGCGGCGACGGCCGCGGTAGGCGACCAGGAGGCGCAGAGCGCGGCCATGTGTATGTACCCTTCGAGACGAGAGCGTCGAACCGTCGAGGAGTTTTGGGAGCGCTACACGAGATGACAAAGTAGTCCGTCGTGGATTTGTTGGGTGTTGGAACAAGTCGGCACCGGCACCCGTTTGATCTCACTGATCCAATGGCCCAAAACGTATATCAAAACAACCTTTATTCAACTCTTTCAAAATTTCTACTTTCAGTTGGGAAAATCAACTTTCGACCGCGGCGGCGGTGGCGGCGGTCGGAGCTGGCGGCTGTGGACCTGTGGTGATTAGAGTCGGTGGTGCTCGACGATTAGTGTTTGGGATGAGTGTTTGATGAGATTTTGTACCAAACGGTATAAAAAATCTATACGTATAGAAAGAAGACATGAGAAAGTACATGTACAAGTTACAACGTCATGGTTCCTGCCCTCCAAGAGATGGTCAAGATGCATGGTGCCCTATGCACGCGTGCAAGCACTCAACACCTACGTACTGCACATGGACATGGCTACTTAAATCTTGATCTCATCTTCAAGTGTCACTAGCAGAGTGTCCATACGTCTAAGTGGATCTCAAATAAACATAATATAAATTCTAAATTTAGAAAATATGTATAAAATATTTTTACAAAAATACGAAAGTTGCATACATAATTTGCATCCGATAAATAAGTCACATGAATAGATAATCCTAGCTACTATCCACATAAGATTCTTCAAGTAACATATATATATATATATATATATATATATATATATATATATATATATATATATATATATATATATATATCCCACAACTCGGTGGAGAGGTACATGGTAGACTCACCATCACCACCAAATTCTTCTTTAGTGAAGACTAGCTGAGTGCATGTGCGTTGCAATAGTTTTCAAATAAACATAATATAAGTTATTAACATAAAAACCCAATATCCACAAGGTAATTATCCTACTAATGGAAGTTCTATACATAATTTGCATCTAGTCAACAAGTGACGTATAATCCTATCATAAACCACAGACAAAAATAATTTAATTATCCATAGAAGATACTTAAGTAACTTATGTATGTATAGATATCTATCCACAAAAAATCATACCAACTTAAAAGGTGGGGAGAGGAGGTGGTAGATGACAGACTCACCACCACCACTAAGTCCTTTTATAATAGTAAAGACTAGCCAAGCGTCCGTGTGTTGCAACGGTTTTTAAATAAACATAATATAAATTATTAACTTAGAAAGTAATATTCACAAGGCAATTATCCTGCAAATAAAAGTTTAATACATCATTTGCATTTAATCAATAAGCTACCTATAATCTTATCATAAGCCACAAGCATAAATAATTTAATTATCTACAGAAGATTTTTTTAGTAACTTATACATGTATACACATATTATCCACAAAAGATCCTACTAACTCAAAATGTGGGAAGGAGAGGTGGTAGATAGCAGACCTACCATTACTAATAAAAGAAAGAGTTTACTCTTGCGTAGCGGAAGGATCATCCCACCTCTATATACATAAAAACAGCACACTGAGTCCACCGTGCCAGCCACGGCGCATCCCTAACGTGGCCACTCCTCGCATCTGCACTATCCCTGTCCCGCTCTTCTTCCTCCAATTCCGCGCCCCGCCTCACCCCACCTTGCACCCACATCGGGCGTCGTCGCCCTTGATTCGCGTGCCTTCGACCTCACTGTCACCAAAACTACCCTCGTCATCGGCCGCCCGCGTACGTCCCCTGGCCCTCGGCACTTGCAGAGCCCCACACATTGCATTCCCTTTTCCCCTCCCGCTCTCGCTCTAGACTCCGTCGCCGCCACTCTGCCCACTCCTCCGTCCCCATCTCCTTCCTCACCCTTCCATCTCGTATAAAGTTTATATTTCCGTTGCAACGCACGAGCACCTCTGCTAGGAAGGTAAAGATTATGTCGTACACTAGCAGGACGCGGCCGAGTCTAACCCTGCAGGCGCATTTACAAATTTAAATCTCTGCATTCAAGTGATGGAATCATGGAGCATATCAGGCCACGAGCGAGGCGCTCAACGCGCGCAGTCGGTCGGTATCCAATTCACGCGTGTGATGAGATGGAAGTTGTCCTCACCACATCTTCTCTAAATGGAAAGTTTTATCTCATCGTGTCCCACGCGGATAGAAGTATGTCCACAGCATATCCCGATTGAATGAAAAGGATATCTCATTTCAATTAAATCACTTATCAATCCCTGAGATCGGACAGCGCTGCAGCGTCGAAGCTAGCTACTGCATTTGTGACGCCATCCCGGTCGGGGAGGGGAAGACGATGTTGAAGGAGTCGAAGCATGGACTCGGGAGGATAACAAATTTGATCGGCTAATGGCCTTCCTTGTACGGATCCAATAGTGGCAATGGGCATTCGCAGAGTAGTGATTATTTGTGTGAGAACCCAAACAATTAGACTAAGCTAAACAACAGTAATCGGTAATTAAACGGTAATTAAAATTCATTAAGTCGAGGTTAAAGTGTAATTCCAGTTGGGTAGCGAGTGCTTAATCAGCGCTGTTATCAACCGGAGTGGTTACAATAATACCTCATTAACACTAAAACTTAAAATCTTATACAAAAGAATTACATTACAAGTGTAATTGAAACCTTTTTTGCGAACTCAATATTATTTGCATAAGCTTAATACATCAAGGTCTCGGCAATGTTACAATCTTGAATGCGTTACAACAAACCACAGTGTATCTTACAAGACCTAATTAATTTGCAATCTAATTCTTGCATTCATGTTGCGGAAGCCCTCCTTGCCATCTTGTCCATATACCGTTGAACCATTAAGCCACCCCTCGTCCCGCAGTCCACCATTCGCCAAAAACTCAAGATGAGGTTAGTAAACCAAAAAGGCAGTAGCAATGGGTTAGAATAAAGAGAAGGTGCCGTCAGATTTCCCGAAGTTCAGTCGGTTCCCAAACTAACCTAAGTCAGCCGGCACCATGATCGTCAAGGTTCCCAAAACCACCTTAGTCAGTTGGCGCCTTGATCGTCAAAATACCAGGCCGATCTAAGTTTGTTAGTACCGTATCACTTCCGTGGGTTTCCTCATTCGGCGTGTATCAAAACCCAACACCCACATTTGCAAAATAGCCAAACAGTAGCAGAAACACCTTATTAACCAGTGGGCATTGCTCAAACAGTGCTCAATGAGGGAGGAAGGGATAAGGAGGAGCACACATCGCAGAGGCACAGCTCCAAAACCATCCCCCTGCCGATGGCTTTGTACACCACCCACAAGCACCACCAGCTGCATTCCCCCTGCATCAGGTTTCCATTTCCCCACTGCCCTACCACCCCCCAAAGCCTTTTTATCAGAAGCAGAGAGGAAGCTGGGAGCCCGAAGGCAAGAAGAGAAGGAACCAGAAGAGAAGGCGACCGGGAACCTGAGGAGCCCGAAGGCAAGAAGAGGAGGAGCCAGAAGAGGAGGCGGCCGGGTACCCTCTAGCCGACCACCAGCCGCGACAACCCAAGAAAGTGACCGGCGAAAGCAACCCCGACTTCTTCTCAAAATAGAGCCGACCATCGAGCATCAGGTAGCCACCCCTTTTTGCCCCACCATTTTTAGGATCAAGCAAGAACTCATCACTTCAAGCCATTTGCTTCATTCATCCATTTCTTGGCACATCCAAAATACTCATATACCGCAAACCATAACCCCCATAGTGGCCTAAACCCTCAGTTCATCACATCACAGAGCACTAACCCCAGATTTCATATGCACCGAAAGCCACATCATCCAGCCATTTCCCCCACCATCGTTGTGCTCAAGAACACGTCATGTTGAGCCAACCAGCTGCATACATCCCGTTCATGACACCCCCGAATCCCCCTTTTTGCACTAACCCATGTAGGAGTAACTCTCAGTTCAGCATCACAGAGCAAGGGATGGGGGTGAATATAGTCATACCTCAGTAGATCATCGCAGTAGCATCATCCACAGCCCTCAGCATTTTCATGACAGAGCAGTAGGGGGAGAAGGGAAGCATGTTTATACCGCTTTGGGTCATGGTAGCAGCCTCATCCCCACCATGCTTCTTGCCCTTCCCTCCAGCATGCACAAACCTGCATACATACATCGCATTAGCAGTGTCAGATCCGAATCTCCCACAAGCATAGCAGAGTCCAGTAGCTAGATTAACATCGGCACCCAAATCTGGTTCCTCCTCAACCATGAAGGCCTCAACAGCAAGAGTGGTAGTAGTAGCAGTAGCAGCAGTAGCAGTAGAGAGAGAGAGAGGGGTAGAGGGAGAAGAGTGAACGGGCGCCGGGGCCGGCGGTCGGGCAGCCACAAGTGAAGCGCGCCAACCGAGTGAGCAACCGGAGCCGGGAGAGGAGCCCGTGGCGCAAAGCGATGAGGCGCGCGGCGGCCACTGGGAGCGAGCGGCGGCGACAGAGGAGCCGCGACGAGGGGAGCTCCATGGAGGAGCATTGGAGGGGAGTAGAGAGAGGTGTGTAGGCCAGTAGGGCTGGAGCCGAGTGGCGTGAGGGAGAGTAGGGAGCAGCGCATCTCGGGGCCGAGGAGGGGCAGCAGCGGTGGGAGTAGGGGAAGAGAAGCAGATGCCTAGGTGGGGTTTCGGCTGAGTGAGGGGGAGATGACGAGATAGTGTGGGGAGTTGGTAGGAAGAGGATTAGGTATTAGAGGAGTTAGGGGAATTGGGGGCTCTGGTGTTTCGGCTGGAGCAAGCAGATAAGAGAGAGATTTAGAGGTGGGGTTAGGAGGAAGTTAGGGAAATAGAAGGGGTTTGGTGAGGATAGTTATGTGGAGAATGGAGTTTAGGGAGAAGAGGATTAGATAGGGAAGTATTTTAGTAAATGGTACTAAGGGTCAGTGTGGGTAGCTTTAGCAGTAAATTAAAATGCTAATAGTATTAACCTTGGTGTTGTGAGCAGGTAGACCGTATAATTTGTGAACCGCTAAGTTAACTAGATAGCCGGATGCATTAGAAGTATCTTCGTCTCAAAAAAATGGTTAAGTTAGTAGCACCAAGTGTATCTCGAATAGTTAGCAAACACGTGTGTACTTCTGGAACCAATTAGAAATCTGCATGCAGCTAAAAGTTGATAAGTTCAGTAGGTTGCAAACTTGAATAGTGTTTTACCTCCCTTGCGTTTAAGCGCGTCGCACTTAAAGGAAGTCACTTAGTCACTTGTGCACAAATAAAATTGGTAGACTCAGTAGAATGCGAGTATAGGTAGTATTTCCTTTCCTTTTCGTTAAGCGCGTGTTTCGGCATCTTAGACCCTAGGGCGAACAAACCGTAGAACAGCTACCCTTGGGGAGTGCTAACTTAGCAGGGATCGAAAAATGTTGATTTAATTAAAGGGTGTTAGCAATGAAGTCCACTAACTTATGTATGTGTAATATCACCCAAACCCAACTAAGTATTTGTTTATCTACTATTCGTGCTATCGCATTGCTACAGAGAACGAAACCACGCAGCCCGGAGTACCTGAAACTGATCTCATCGGCACCAACCAGTTTTACTACTACAAAGGCAAGCTATCCTCTTGATCACAAATATAGTTATATCAAATGTACACTGTATACTGCTTTACTATATATGTCTATTGCATCAAATTTATGTCTCAAAAATCAAATCAGGTGATAAAGATGAGAAAGATGTTAAAGATGAGAAAGATAATTATATGGCTGGTAAAGGGGGGGTCGTGGCAGGTAGAGATGATGGTAAGAGGTGGGACCCTTTACATAGGGCTATAATATAAGGACCAACAAACTCTCACCAGATAAGAGGCCGTAATTTAAATACCAACCATTTTCCCGTTGCGATGGGCAGAAAATGCTACCCTGTTACGTGATTACTTTCTCCACAACGGGTAAGTATTATGTGTGAGTGTGATGGAGGAACCCAGAGCCGGTAGAGAGAGTCCGAGTGGGTGATCCAGGCGCTATAGCGCTAAGGTGGAGTGTTGGGCGAGGCGGCCCAACCAACATTATCAAACTCGGTGGGTGATTAGGCCAAAGATCGTGGCAAGGTCAACACCGCGAAGGTAATGGGTGGAGACTTAATCACGTAACTCGAAAACGCTCAGATTCTCGATCTCGAACCCGCATCAAAGGAAATGCAAGGAACCCGCTTAAGTAAGGGTCGAATAGTCGGGTAAAGTGGTACAAGCTCGCATGCTAAATAAAATCATGAATTCATGCCTGCTCTCGGATTGGAACTTACGGGAGCCACTGGGGGGTCTATCTTCTATTCGTGTGACAAGTAGTCTTTTCAGTATTAAAATTTTACCACCTAAAGATTTGAATGAGTTGGTTTATTTTCCAGAAAAGAGTTGATTAGAAATTGTGGTAATGAACAGAGGTGTCATACAATGCATTTTTGATATTAATGCTTGCTGAGTACATTAGTACTCACTCTTGCTATCTCTCCCTTTGCTTAGATCCTAATCCGGCCGGGAGATATCTCGAGTGGGATGAGGGATTTGCAGGTACCGATGAGGCTGCAGAAGGCGAGGGCATCGATTATAAGAACCAGGGCGAAATGGGTGCCATATTGATGCGTGGGACGAGTAGATTGCAGGAAGGTCAAATCAGGCGAGCAAGGGGAAATCTGTTTTCCCATTGTAATTAAGTAATTGTAATGTAAGACCATAGCCTTGCGTGGCTAATACTGTAATAAAGTTGTACAGTTTCTATCTATTGTTCTGCTACGCTAACTCTGGTAAAGGCTTGCTATTCGTCGGAGCGGTGTTCTACCGGCAGACAAATAGTAATCCGTATGCCTAAGTGTGATTACCCCTAGGGTAATGACACTGGGGCGCCACAATTTGGCATGGTTAGTTATGTTTGTATTACTCCATTATTAATTTAGCATGGTTATTGAAGTGCATATTGCGTAGAAGCGAGAACAGGGAGAGAGATGTATGGAATGGACGACGCGCGTGAGGGATGGTGCCACCGCACACTGTGTCGGCCACTCACCATCCGCACCAACCTCACGTGCGTACGGTAGCGCTCGCCATCGTATCGTGCACCATCCGCACCGCGCGCGCCATTTTTCATTCCACCCCGCCTAGGGCCAGCAGCTCGCCGGTTTTTCCACACCTGCATGCCTCGCCTGTACCGACCGCTCAAATTGCTCATATTGTGGTGTCGTGCATGCACACGGTGCACCGTTAATTCTCGCTGCGCGGTTGCAGCCAGTCGCCCCACCGCATGCGCGCCTCGCATTTGCTCACTTACCCCGTGCTGGTTGCTTGCCACCGTGCCGGCGCGGCCGCGCGCGCACCATCTCCCGTCCACGAACTATGGTGTGTGCTTGGTAGCGAGCATTGTTCGTGTGTTGTAGTGTGCTGTTTCACCACGCCTTGCGTTGCCATGCATCCCGCCCGCCACAAACCAAAAGTCGCGCGCGCAGCACTGATCAAACGTTTACGCACCGTGTATGACACCGATCCCAATGTATTGATGATGATTCTGGCCCATTCTCTACACATTCTTGCATATGTTTGTGCCTGGGGTAAATTGCTGCAAGGCTAAGAGAAAATCGAAATGAAGGAGCAGACGCTAGTTGCCAAGTTGCTCGAAATTAACATAGAATAGACTGGTAAAAATACAAACATAGATACGTAATGAGCAAGCAACCTTAATTATAGATCACCTATTCTAGCTAAAAAAAAGTGCTCTCTAGTTACATCGGCTGCATGTTCGCCCGCTCGCGAGCTTGAACTTGCAACACTAGTTCCACCGACGCATACAGCCATACATCCATTCCATTCGCTGGCATAGATGTGCTACTGCCCGTACGTGTAGAAGAAGTCGGAGTTGCCGACCATGGCGTTGAGCACCTGCGACACGAGGAACCCGCTGCCGGCGACGACCACCAGGATGAGCAGCGCCGTGACGGGGTTCTTGAGCAGCACTACGATGGGTGCGCGAAGCAGACCGCACGCCGCCCCGTGCCCATCGCCGGCCAGCAGCACGCGTGTACCGCCGCATGTTGTCCCAGAACTCCTCCACAAGCGGGCCCTCCGGCTCCAGCGCTGCCACGGGGCCTGCGCCGGAGAGAGCGCGAGCGATGCGGTCACGCCAGCCGTGATGCCGCCGATGAGCGCCCACGTCCGACCTCCGTCCTCCTCCGCCGCGGGTTATTGGAGCTGCTTCTTGGGCGCTGCTTCGATGCTTTCTTGAGAGGGTATGGTCATGGTGAGCCACTGCTGCTTTGGAGTTGGTTTAGGTGAAGGGAGGCGAGCTTGGACGATGGCGGTGAAGCCATGGCGTTTGGAAGGGAGGGGAGGTAGGTGCAGGCGGAGGAGGAGGCTGGGGCTGGCCTCCCCAACAACTGCTAATACAAACATTAGGGGCGGGGTGATGACAGGTTGTTAAGACTGGTTTTAACTCTTCCAATATCAACCGCAACTGTCGAGAGAATCTTTTCAGGAATGAAGGTTATGAAGACGCGTCTTCGAACTACAATGGGAGATGGATTTGCACGAGATTGTTTGGTAATTTATATTGAGAAGGCAATGGCTAAAAAGATTAGTAATGATGATATCATTAATGAATATGATCGTGCCGGTAGTCGTAGATCTAAGTTTAAATTAATACAGATGTAATCTTATTCGTATTTTGCATAGCATTATTGCCTTGATATGTATGGTTATAACTATAAGATCGGTGAATCAAACTTGGTTCTATTTTGCTTGTTATTTGTGCCGCCCCCCTATGTCGGATTCCTGGCTCCGCCTCTGGGTAGGTGGAGGGCGCAATGGAGAAGAGAGTGGTGGTTCATCTTGTGCCGTGGCCGTCGCGGCTGGCCCGCCGCTGCTTGGCCGCGCCAGTGGTGTTGTTTGGGTTGTGGGGAGAGGGAGGATTCTGTGGTATTGAATGGCCTTTGCAGTTTGGTTCCATCTCGGTGATATATAGACCTGTAGTTAATTCATTTCTTTATTTCCTTTTGAGCTTTTGTGTTTTATTTGCCCTATTTTATGTGATTACAAGAAAGATGTACATGCACACACCATCACATACGCGAGTGTGCCTCTAAGCACACGCCTAGAAAGATAGAGGCCGATGATAAATCCACGACTTCACAAAATTAGTACTGAAATGCACTTGCGTGTGCCTAAAGACGGACAACGTGATTTGAATCCTGCTAGATGAAGTCGTACTACCACAACTCCACTACCATAACAAGAGGTGTTACATCTTGTTCCTCTCGAAACAAATATCTGAAACATGTATGCTATTGATCAAAATTCAAAATTCAGTTGAATTGGAAAGAGATATATGAAACATTTTAGTTTACACCCTATTTTTGTCACTCAATTGACTTCCTATTGAATAATTCATTTTGTCTGATTGTTATTTTTTCTCTCTACATTATCAATGATGGGTCTAACTCATTCCCTGCTCAGAACTTCTTAGCATGAAAAATATTATTATTCATGCACAACAAGTTTCTTTGCGCTATCTGTTCTTTGACATATCTTGAAGATCACAATAATATGTTCATGGCAATATCATGATCCATTCTTAAGGCACGGTTAGAACGCAAGAATGTTTTCAGATTCCTATCGGAATTGAGCCACTTCTTATGAATTGAAATTCCCGCGTTCCAAACAGAATCTTAAATCCCAACCAACTTACAAGTTTTCTTGTGGAACAAATTTAATTCTTTGTGGTGACATAACAATTCCTATAAAATAGAAAGAAACAAAACCTTTAATCATATGACCCAATTCATGTAAATAAGTAATATTACAGATCTATTCTTATTATATGTTATTTTCTGTCAATAACCAACTAAAATAATTTGGCTAAGTTATGTTGCATTGTGCTTCTTCATTATAGTAAATTTGATAAAGTGGGTTTGAACTTTTTTTCAATTCTAAGATAGACTAAGCTACATCTGTATATGGTTTGTGGTGTTCCTGCTCTTCTTTCAGAGAAGGGTGCTCATGCCCTTGGTACATACACGTGTTGCTCACATGTTGCCTGCAGTTGCTACCCACATTTATTGTTGCCAAGCACCTACAATAGTCCATATCAGTTGGTACTAAGGAGTAGACACATCAGCATTTGGATGATGTAAAGGAGAGAAAGTGAGAAGAGAAGGTGAGCTTGTTTTTATATTAAGAAACTGTTGAAAATGAGGGCAATATTTTAATTCCAGATTTTATTAGAAGACAAATATTGCAAAAGACTAATGATGCATAAAACAGTACTGACAGCAGGCAACTCATTATACTTCATAATATATGAAAAACAGGATGTAAACAAGTCAATTAATCACACGATAGACTTACAGATGAGTCTGATGAAGAACAAGAAGTAATGTAGACTCGATGCAGTGCAGAAACGTAAATATCGCAGTGCAGCAAGCGGGCGTGCAGATGCGCTGCCCAGAAACCTTATTGCTGCCCCCCGTGAAGGTCTTCACGACAGCAATGGCTTGGAGATACCGCTCCCCTTCTTCACGGTGCACGCCGAGAAGAAGAGTCGGCGAGGTTCAGACGGCGCAAAACAACAGCACAGGTTATCAGAAAGAAGAAAAAAGGAATAGAGGCTATTCTTCTACACGCTATGCTCTGGATGTCTCCAGGCATATATATACAGATGCAGACTGTGAACTGACTGATTAAACGATCATTTACCCACTGGTAACTGACACACTTAACCAGCTATTTACCCACTAGTAACTGACATACTTAACCAGCCATTTACCCACTGGTAACTACCTGTCATCATCACCCAATAAAGCCTCAAATTCAAACATTTGAATCTCATTCAAACAGAGAGAGAGAGAGAGATGCATGGTTCAGTAAAAATAAGGTGGACTTGGTCTGCCAAGTGGCGCACCACGGTCGCGCGTCGCAAGTCACAAGTCACGCGATTTTTCACGCGAAAATACGCGAACGCGCGCGCGTGCGCACGTGTGTGTTTATCCAAAGCCCTCCTCATGCCACCCTTATCCATGTGTCACATATTTCAAGAAGTGGCAAGGACTCCACCTTATATGTTGGTCACCTCCACCTTTGTAACATCCCAAAGTTCTGTTACCAAAATAAAATAAATAAAGATATTATTTTATTGGATTTTCTAGTTGTCAAATAATTCCATTGATTTTCTGGAATTTAAAACAAGTTTTCTTTGTTAAAAGAAAACAAAATCAATTATTTAATTTCGTGGTTTCAAAGCCAAAAAGAAAATTTATTGAGTTTTATGAGTTTTATGGATTTGAAGTGAAAATAAAATTTTAAGTAATTTCTGAATTTTTGGGAATTTTAAAAGCTTTTTACTATTTATTTTAAAACAAAAATAATTACTGTACAAAAATAAAAACTAAATTTAAATTGGAATTATTTTTATTAAGTGAAAAATAATTCAAGGCATTTTTATGAATTTTTCTAGAATTTTTGGACGCTATTTGCTATTTTCTAAAAATCAATTTGATTTATTGATTTTTTTTTAAAATCCGAAAATCAAGAAAAACTGTTCGGGCCTCCCGTACCTCGTGAACAGTAACTTTGTACAGTACACTATAAACAGTAAAATATGGTGTTCGGACCGTCTGGACAATTTCTTTTTTTTTCTCGCTGAATATCTATTTAACTTTGAAAATTCATATCTAATTCATTTCAACTCCAAATCAAGTGAAACCAGTTTTGATATTTTTAATTTTAAATTAATTTTATTTTAAAATAGGTTTCAAACTTGTTTAGTGCATATAAAATATAGTTTTGAAAATTGATCCTTAAACTGAATTGTTTTCACACTACGAAATGCTTTTAATTTGGAAAATTCATATAAAATGTTTCTGAACTCCAAATGAGTTGAACCAAATTATTTTGGTCCTATAATTTTATTCTCTATTTTTTTTCCTTCAAACATCTCGACCGAACTCCGCAAGCGATGCTAGGCAAACATCCCCGTTCATTTGATGAGTTCATCCGAGATGGGTTGATCCTATTCACCTATTTAAAATCTGAGCCTCAATTCAAATCCTTGTTCTCAATATATTTGATTTATTGCTAAATCTTTATTCCAAAAATAATAAAATAATATATATATATATATATATATATATATATATATATATATATATATATATATATTTTAAAAATTCAAACTTCCGTTGGTCACCCATCCCAACTCTCGCCACAAGCCCAACACACTTAACTTTCAAAAACTTCGCAAATGCACTACCACCTTTCCTTCTTTCTTTCTTTGATTCTAACCTCTCTCTCATTCTTTTATTCCTTCCTTCCATTCCCTTCTTCTCCACCGTAACATGCAAACATACATGCATCGCCATTAGAGCCACACACAAGCTTTGAATCGGTCAAGATTTTCTCCACGATTCCTTCTGTAATCTCAGGCATTCAAACCACCTCATCTAAACTCCCCCATTCCACCCACCTCCCCTCTTTCTTGCGCACGATTCGCCGGCTTCCGCAACGGCCGCCACGCTCACCACGCACGCCGATCTCCTCCACGGCCCACCTCCACCCCTATATAAGAGAGCCCGTGCCTCTCGTCTCCTCATCTATCCCCGAAAATCTTAGCTCCTCCTCCATTTATCCTCTCCACAATCGGTTTTTCCGTCAGAGGTCGAACGACGCTCATCGGCCATTTGCGCCGCCACGGTGGATCCCCGCCACCATCGACCACATCCCGGCTTTGCCTCGCGACGTTTCACGCCGTGCTCACCCTCTTGTCGCCGAGCATCGCCGAGCGCCGCCGCCTGCACCACCGCAGCACTACCGCGCGCGCCGCCGCCACACGCCACCGTTCGCCGATCGCCACCTCCTACTACCTCGTCACAAGGCGAGCAATCCATTTATGCCATTCGCCACCATCTTTCCCTTTCCTTCACCGCCGCCACTATTTTTCCTTTTTCCTTATTTCGTTGGCGAAGCTTGAAGACGAATGAACGAGAGTACATGACTAGATAACTTGTACATACACATTTAATTCCTTCTAAAAACCGTTCTCTCTCATACAAGCTCCAAATCCGTTGATTCTTCTTCCTAAATTCATCTAAATTCATCTACTATTTACAGTATTTATTTCGTAATTTTTAGAATTTATTTATTTTCTGTCACTTATTTGATCCATTAATTATCCTTCATCCGTTTCTCTCTCCTGCTACTCATTTCCGAGCCGACTCGTGTCGTGTGCGTGCCCTCGGCTTCTTCTTCATATCCCCGAATTCGCCCACTATCTCGACTCTAGCAAAAGTTTTCATGAGCGACCGAACCACCTTCTATCGTCATTTCCGTGCCATTTTTGATTCCCCGACGACATCGCCCACACCGCTGGCTTCGCCAGAACGCTTCTACGCGATGCTCCTCTCGCTCCTCCAAAATACCCGCTCATCGGTGCTACTATTCATCCGACATCGCTTTGCACGCCGCCGCCACACTGCATCTTCGCCAACGACGCGACCACCACTAGTGGGTTCATCTTGCTCCCGGGATTTCATTTTTGTGGTTCACCGGCCGTCTATCCTTTCCTCTCGCCCGGCATCACCATTTCTCCATGAACTTTGCATTGTGAGCTACTGTTCACGTGCATGCAAGCTACAGTGCCATGCAGCATAGTGTTCTATGCATGCATCTCATTTTCTACAATTTCGTTCTCCCTCATACGAACTCCAATTCGTCGATTCAACTTTCTATATTCATATAAAATCAATACCTTCCTCCCAGTATTTATTTTGGATTTTATTTGGATTTTATTTGAGTATTATTTGAATTCTGATCGTTTCATACAGATAGATTTAACGACTTCTGACGACCGGATTTCGACGCCAACGAGTAATCAAGCAAGGCAAGTTACATTCTTGATCATATTTGCACCCAATATTTAAAATTATTTAAATTCTATTTCAAATTATTACTGCATGCTTATTTATATTCAGTAATTTAAATATCTGTTTTAAATTTATAGTTATGCCTAAAATCCTTTGTATGACCAATTTTGATAATTGAAGCGAGCATGTTGTCACCCTAGTTAAAACCTAGTTGATACAGTAGTATGAACTGGGCTCATTTTGGAAAATATTATGTTTAGACATGCTTATAGACCAAACATGTTCTTTTTGGGAAATTTCAGCCAAAATCAACTATTGTGTAAATTGTACCCTTGGCATTGGTGTGTCATGGGAGTTTTGTAAATGACTTTGGGAAAATGAAATAAAATGATGGTTTGGATTTGGGCGAATTGGTTGTCCGTGGGTGCGAGTTTATGCACCGCTTAATCTGTTAAGATTAAGGCCCATGGGTTTTGTGGAAAGTTGCCTAGGTCGATTAAGGACCGGTCTTCGAGCGCATCTTGCTAAGCCACATCGTACTACCACATGTCCTCGTATGGGAGTAGGACACGCTTAATAACTGTGATACCTCATTGTTATTTGTGCCATGTTGTTTGTGTGGGTGTCGGTCGACAAGAGTCCCACGTGGCGCAAGAGGGCTCCTGAGGACGGTTAGTCCAATGGAAGCGAAACCCAGCGCATAAATACTTTAAGGTAGAACTTTGTAAAGGCCTTGTCACGTGCTCTAGACTGCTTACCTAAGGTAGTGAGCGGTGGTATCGACGGATGCCAAACAAACTAGAGAAGTCGTGTCTTGTGGGTAAAGTTGTACAACCTCTGCAGAGTGTAAAACTATTCGAATAGCCGTATCCACGGTCATGGACATGCTGGCAAAGCCACTCAAAGTTAGACTTTAGTTTTGTTTGAAAAGGACTTCTTCAGAACTGGTTATCCAAATGGGAATTGGGCAGGAAGCCATGTGATAGGAGGGTATCCTTCACCATTCATGTGTGAATGTTATCTGACTATAAAATTGAGAATTTATAAAATGAATTTTAGTTATAAAATAACTGTCTTGAAACTTAGTATAAGTATTTAAAGAAAATGTTGCTTTATGCAAATAACCCTATAAGCCTTTCTATTATTACATCCATTTATGCATGTCATTTTGTTAATTGACAGTGTAACTTATGCAGCACGGAAGTTGTGCTCATCTTGCTTTATGCAAATAAAATTTCAGAGGAGAAGAACTTCGCCGGTGTGGATCATGACGACTAGGCCGCTACCCCACCGATTGCTCGTGGCGATTGTCGGACCTTACTACTTCTTCATCGCCTTCCGTGTTTATTTAATGTTGCCCCTGTAAGGCTATCTTGTAATCAACTCGTTGTCATGTAATAAATTTTAACGCTTATGGTTGTGTTATCACACTTGTTATCAGGTGAGCTAGCCATCGATCATGGACTAGTTCGCTTATGCACGTAAGATCCGGGTGTTAATCCCGGGTTCTTACAACCTTGCCTTAGCAATATGGTGCTAAACCATAAATGCTTTGGAATTATAGAAAATGAGCCTCACTCATATGGGTCAACTTTCAACAACCCCCCACCAATTCCAAAACAAGAAGCAAAAAAGGATATCAAATATATTGTGCTGAAGTACTATTAATATATCAATCTTTTAGTGTAAGTCCCGTGCGGGTTGAACTTGCACCTAGAATGACAAAATTTATCTTCTCATAGCTGATGAATGGATCATGCTATGAATTCACAGCTTTTTATGATTAGATTTCACTTGAAATCTCAATTGATATACTAGGCTATCAAATAACCGCGCCTAAACGAAGCATTATTTGGTCATACTCCCTTATCTGCTCATGAGATTTCTAGAGAATGTCATATTCTCGTGAACTGCGACCTCACAGTTAGGCTCAAGTAGGTATATTCTTTCTAGGTATCCTGCAGGCTAATACTTTTTCCTCATTTGGACAACAGAATATATTAAGGCTTTATGCCAACCTTCCATACAGTAGAGAGTAATTTATCTATTAGGACATAGATTCAATGAATATGTACTCTCTTGTTACAACATCAACTTGTTTTCCCCATTGCCTAAGTCATGGGATCTCCGATCAAGAAAGTATGTGTTACTGTTGAGTTGTAACTCCAATAGGCCTTATTCCTATGTCCATAGACGCAACGGAAATCGCCTTCTGTGCTAGCCCCTTTGTGAAAGGGTCTGCCAGATTTTTCTCAATGCATATATAATTTATAGTAATCACTCTAGAGTTCCTCAATTTTCTGACAAATTTAAGCCTACGCTTCACATGTCTGGAGAACTTCATGTTATCCTTAGTACTTGTAACCTTAATCAACATTGTTTGATTATCACAGTACATTAGGATTGCCGGTATTAGTTTCTCAACCAGTGGCAAGTCCAACAGAAGCTCTCTAAGCCATTCAGCCTCAATAGTAGCTGTGTCTAGTGCTACAAGTTCTGCTTCCATGGTTCACCTCGTCAATATAGTCTGTTTACACGACCTCCATGAAACTGTAGCTCCTGCTAGGGTAAAGACATAACCACTTGTAGTTTTGATCTCATCTGCATCAGAGATCCAATTTGAATCACTATATCCTTCTAATACAGAAGGATGCCCAGTATAGTGAATTACATATGAGGTTGTGCCTCTCAAATAGCGCAACACTCTCTCAAGTGCCTCCTAGTGATCATCTCTTGGGTTAGAAGTAAACCGATTTAATTTGCTCATAGCAAATGATATGTCAGGTTTTGTGGCACCAGATAGATACATAAGTGACCCAATAATTTGTGAATAGCTTAATTGATGTTTTCCTAACCCTTGGTTCTTTCTAAGCTTAATGCTTGCATCATAGGGTGTTGGAGAAATTTTACAATTCTCATAGCCAAAACGGCTTAAGATTTTCTCATCATAATGGGATTGGATCAAAGTGATCCCATCCTCGTTCTTGATTAATTTAATATTCAGAATGACATCCGCCTCTTCTAAGTCTTTCATATCAAAGTATCGAGATAAAAAGATTTGACCTCATCAATTATGGCAGTGTTTGTTCCAAATATAAGTATGTCATCCACATATAGACACAAGATCACTCCTTGACCCCACCATAATGATAATATACACATTTATCAGCTTCATTCATAACAAAGCCAGCAGATGTTAAAGTTTTATCAAATTTTTCGTGTCATTGTTTAGGTGCTTACTTTAGGCCATATAAGGATTTCAATAATCTACATACCTTATTTTTCTGTCCAAAATCACAAAACCACTAGGTTGATTCATATAGATTTCTTCCTCCAACTCTCTATTAAGAAAAGTTGTCTTTACATCCATTTGATGAACATGTAGACCATAGGAAGATGCTAACGCAAGGAGCACTCTGATGGTGGTTAGTCTAGCGACTGGAGAATAGGTATCAAATAAATCTTCTCCCTCTTTCTGGGTGTAACCCTTGACCACAAGTCTTGCCTTGTACTTCTCAATAGTACCGTCAGATCTTAGTTTCTTTTTAAAGATTCACTTACATCCTACAGGTTTGCACCCGATAGGACGATCAACGATCTCCCAAGTTCCATTAGCCATGATAGAGCCCATCTCGCTACAGACTGCTTCTTTCCAATACTCAGCATTAGAAGATGCATAAGCCTCTGAAGGGGTCTTTGGCACATCATCCACGAGGTATACAATAAAGTCATCACCAAAGGTTTTCTCAACCCTTTGTCTCTTGCCCTACAAAGAGCTTCTGTGACTAGATTGTTATCCTCCTCAAGGATATTACATATTGGTTCAGAGATGGTGGGAAGTTCAGAAGTTTGATTGTTCTCACTTTCAATATTTTTAGTTTGAGCATTCTCGATTTGTGAAGTATTGTCTGCTGTTCTCATAGGAAAATAATTCTCAAAGAATGAAGTATCTCTAGACTCCATTATTGTGCTAATAATCTCAGCAATTTCTGATTTAATTACTAAAAATCTATAGGTCGTGCTATTGTGAGCATGTTCTAGAAAAATACAATCGATTGTTTTAGGTCCAAGCTTTCTCTTTTTCTGCAATGGTATATTGACCTTTGCCAAACACCCCCAAGTTCACAGAAAATTGACATTGGGTTTTCTCCCCTTTCATCCCTCATCCCTCATATGGAGTAACATCACTCTTTTTAGTGATTACTCTGTTTAGAACGAAAGTTGTTGTCAATATAGTTTCCCCCACCATGTCTTAGGCATACTAGCACTCTCTAACATGACATTAACCAAGTTTGTTAGTGTCCGGTTTTTCTCTCAGCTACCCCATTTGATTGGGGTGAATATGGTGGTGTAAATTCATGGATTATTTCATGCTCAGAACAGAATTGAGAAAATTCATGAGAGATGTACTCTCCTTCACGATCAGACCTTAGTCCTTTTATTTTCTTCTCTAGTTGGTTCTCAACGTCGGACTTATAAATCTTAAAGTAGTTTAAAGCTTCATCCTTAGTTTTTAGCAAATACACATAGCAGTAGCGTGTTGCATCATCAATAAAAGTAAAAAAAAAAACATATTTTGCCTCCTTTAGTCAACAATCCATTCATTTCACACAAATCTGAATGAACAAGATCTAATGGTGCCAAATTCTTTTTGTCATCTAATTCCTTAAAGGGTTTGTGAGGCTGCTTTGCTTGCATACATGACTGGCACTTTGATCATTTGACAATTTCATATTTTGCAATTAAATATAATCTGGACATTCTAGTAATACTATCAAAACCAATATGACAGAAACAAGAATACCAAATATTTGCCTCACATTTATTTAAATTAGTTGTAACATTCAGATTATAATAAGACTCTAAAGTACTTAGGCGGAATAAGCCTCCGTTCTCAAAGCCTTTACCAATAAAATTCTCGAACTTATACATTACAATTTTATTTGACTTAAAGACTAACTTATAACCGTCCCTGCATAGAACAGAACCATTAACGAGGTTCCTATTTATTGTAGGAGCATGCTGCACGTTCTTCAAGTGGACAATCTTCCCTGAAGTAAGCTTCAGATCTACCATACCAACACAAAAAACAGAAGCATGCGACCCGTTTTCCATTAGGACGGAGGAAACCCCTGCTACCTCGTACGAAGAAAACAAAGAAATATCAGAATATACGTGAACATTAGCACCAGCATCAACCCACTAATCAGTGGATTGACATGCTGAAAAAACAACAGGAGAATTACTGTACCCTCCTGAAGTCGAGGCCTCACCTATGATCACATTGACAGCCTTCTTCTTTGGCTGTTCACCATCTCTGCTTTTACGGAAATGACAGTCTTTCGTCATATGACCGTTTTTCCCACACACAAAGCAGGTGATGTTCTTCATATCCTTCTTCTCAGTTTTCTTCTTAAAGCTAGTTGTCTTGTTCGGTTTGTTGAATTTGTACTTCTTTGCAACAGTCTTTTTCTCTATAAAATTTGCAATGTTCTGACCAGAAGTGTTGGGTGCATCTTTTGCTCTTGCCTTTTCTTCCACATCGAGGGCAGCAATGAGATCTTCAACAGAAATCTCTTCCCTCTTGTGTTTCAAGCTAGTGGCAAAATCCCGTCAAGAAACAGGAAGTTTGGCGACAATGCCCGCAGCCACAAACTTAAGAGGCAACACACAGCCTAGGTGCGCAATCTTACCAACCAATAGTTGAAGATCGTGAGCTTATCCAATTATGGACTTAGCCTCATCTATGGTAAAGTCGAAGAATTGCAATTACATGTAGAGCCAACGACTCTGCCTCTGCATATTTGTGCTCTAGTGCATCCCATAACTCTGTAGTGAACTTATAGTCCATGTACATATCATAGAGCTGATCTGCCAAAATGGTCAGAAGCAGCCAAGAGCAGTGTTGTTCGTATTATCGAACTGCATATACTGGTCAACCGTAAACGGATATTGCTGGTGGATTACCCACCATGGCTGCAAAGACATGAGCTAGAACTTGGCTCTAGTCTGCTATCTACGAAAATTCTGACCAGAAAACCTCTTAGGTTTCATAGCATCAGAAGCTCCAGCCATAGTTATGTTGCAACAAAGTTTACAATAAGATTTTTGGAATATTGAAAATGAGGGTAATATTTTAATTCTAGATTTTATTAGAAGACAAATATTGCAAAAGACTAATGATGCATAAAACAATGCTAACAGCAGGCAACTCATTGTACTTCGCAATATATAAAAAAACAGGATGTAAACAAGTCAATCAATCACACGATAGACTTACAGATGGGTCTGATGAAGAACAGGAAGTAGCGCAGACTCGATGCAGTGCAGAAACGTAGATGTCGCGGTACAACAAACGGTCGTGCAGATGCACTACCCAGAAACCTTATTGCCGCCCCATGCAGGTCTTCACGGCAGCAACGGCTCGGAGATACCGCTCCCTTCTTCACGATGCACGCCGAGAAGAAGAGTCGGCGAGGTTCAGACGACGCAATACAACATCACAGGTTTTCAAAGGGAAGAAAGAAGGAATGAGGGCTATTCTTCTACACGTTATGCTCTGGACGTCTCCAAACATATATATAGAGATGCAGACTGTGAACTGACTGATTAAATAGTCATTTACCCACTGGTAACTGACACACTTAATTAGTTATTTACTCACTGGTAACTGATACACTTAACCAACCATTTATCCACTGGTAACTACCTGTCATCATCACCCAATAAAGCCTCAAATTCAAACATTTGAATCTCATTCAAATAGAGAGATGCATGGTTCAGTAAAAATAAGGTGGACTTGGTTTGCAAGTGGCGCACCACGGTCGCGCGTCGCAAATCACAAATCACGCGAAAATACGCGAACGCGCACGTGTGTGTTTAGTCAAAGCCCTCCTCATAGCATTTTAAGACGTATTATTGTCTTGGCTGTAAGAGTTGTATTTATCCGTGGTTGAGTTCTACAGTTTTTTTAATTCTAAGGCTAAAACCGAAAGGAACACGATAGAAATGCAATTTATCCCAAGTAAACTACGAACTCGTTCATCAGCTCACCGCTATTTTTTTTTACTCTGTTCCATCAATTTTACAAGACGACTTTACGTTCACGTCAGCGGCTCAGCCCCAACTAGAACCACCAACCATCTCTCCTACCTACGCTCCCTCGCCGCAAGACCAAAAGAGAGGGAGGGAAGGGAAACACAGTAGATTCCCTCCTCGAGGCTTCACCCCACCCCACCCGCACCGCCCCCCTCCTCCTCCTCCTCGCCTTCCCACCTGTTCGCCTCCCTCCCACCTCCTGCTATCTCCTCCTTGCGTCCTCCTCTCCTCGCCTTCTCGGAGGGAGGCGTCCGTGCAGGTGCCCAGTGAGAAATCTTTATCTGCTCCTTCCGTTCGCCCGTCCTGCTGCTGGTTTCCAAGAAGGCTGTCGCCGCCGCCGCTTGTTCTTGGAGTAATTTTTGAAAAAAAAATCTGGTTTTTCTTTGGCGCAAATCAGCCCAAGAACCCGCTTGGTGCTGCCTTTGGCTGCATGGAGGGCTTCTTGCTCAGCCTGAACCCCTTCCGGTTCAAGCCGATTTGGCCGGCAAGGACTTCCCCAAATCCCTCTGAAGCCCTATAAATCCTCCTCCCGACCGGGGATTGCTAGAAATCCCCGGCCGACGTTCCCCAACCCCTCGTTTTCCTGGTTAATCTGAAGCTTCCCGTGCAATTCCTGTGTTCTCCGGGCTTTCTGTGAGAGACCCGCTTCCCCTCCTTCCCCCGAGAACCCTAAAGTCTGTCTTCTTTTTTTTCAAGACTGACATGAGCTTGTTGCGAAAGGCCCTTTCTTTTGTGTAGCACTCCGGGCTGGGCGTTCCTGTTGGTGGTGCTGCAAGGATGGCGAGGGAGGACGGCCCGGAGTTCGTGAGGTGGAGGGAGGAGTTCGTTTCGCAGGAGAGGGGCAGCCGCGTCGTGCATTACTACCTCGAAGATGCGGAGGGCGCGTCGCACCTCGCCGTCGTGGGCACGGAGCGGAGCCTGCGCCACATGCTCTACGTCGTGTCGGAGGACTTCCGCGTGGCGCAGGGATGCGGTGGTGTTGACGGTGGGCCGGGGCTGTTCGCGCGCAAGTGGCGGTCGCGCCGTGAGGTGGTGGATTGGCTCGCGTCCTTCCTTCCGGTGAAGACCCTCGCCTCAAGTAATTGTCACTTCATCTGTTTTTACCACTCATTACATGAATCCGTCTGACACTGAGTGTACCATCCGTTATCATTTCTTTAAGTTAACATGTTGTGTTGTGTTGTGTTTTTGGAACCTAATGATGATTTGGGGTAAGATCATCTTAGGCACTTAGCCATGAATCTAGCTTAGCGGTAATATTTGGAATTTCTAGAAAATTCTGCCTGGGTAGTTTACCACATCCGTCCTTAGTATAGAAGCATGTTTTGCAACTGGTACAATCAGACAAGTTCAAGCCTTCAAGAACCTATCAGACTGAAATGCAAGCTGAAAGACCTAAATGGCACACTAAGACAAGGTCCACCTTCCGTCCAATTTTTTTATATCTCAAATTAAAATATGTAACATGCATATACGATTATGCAGCTAACTGGTAATATTCGTTAACGTATATATTTGGATGTCCATGCCTTGTCAAGTGACTGTGGTAAGAGCGATATGTGGTAACATGTTTTTTATGCACTTTACAAACACTCTTTTCCACCATGATTTTACAAGTGGGAGTGGGGAGAAGTGGAAAATTCAAAATTGTGGAAGTAGAAGAAGGTTGAGACACTTTTTGCAGCTACAAGTGTTTGTACCATAGCCGTCCTCTTTATTTATACATAAATAATACCAGTCACCGGAAACAACTCTTAAACAACACTAAGAGTTAAATGTAGTAAACTCATCTAACTTAAATATCCTTTCCAGGAACATAGAACATAAGCAATTGGGTTAATTCCAGTCCAGTCATTAGAAAAATTCTTCATACTTGTTAAGATTTCAGTTATACTCCATCAAATATCTTTATTCATTTACTGCAAACAGATATAAACCACCAATGCTTACTATCAACCATTATCTCACTTGCTAATGGTAGCACTGAAGATGGGTTGGATAAAATTAATTACCTGTTCTTTCCCCATCCTAATATGAAAATACCATCTGGGCATCCAACTGAGCTTGGTCGTGTTTCAAATTTAGTTAGCTAAACAAATGTGCATTCGGATAGTCAACTTAGGAGAAAATATATGTAGGTCTCCGTTGTTTAAGGAAGTGATATTTTTCCTGTCTTCTTTTGTATTACAATAATGATGAGCTTAAAACCTTGATACGTGACACTTCACACTTGAAATCACTTCTGTTTCAGGAAAACTGAAATTTGGATGATTAGGGGCTGTAACTACTAAAGCAAAAATTCAGTTGTTGTTAGAAAAAAATTGGTTTGTAAGTTTGGGTTAGATAAAAAAGGTGTGTTAGTACCATAATTTCAAAGTAAAAGTTGCATGTCTCTAGTTTCGACTAAACTTAAGAGCAAAAGTTGGGCTAGGCCCGACAAAAGCCACTTTTCTCCGAGTTGGGTATTGGGCTGGTCCTGCCTAGCTTAGCGATAAAAAGTTACATTGGGCTATGCTGCCAAGTTGAACAGGTGAAAGCCGAGCCACACCAAGTTCAAGCTGTAACCGACTCTATTCTTCTAGGATCTTGGCTGACTGGCTGACTTTTTACTCGTAGGCCTTTCTTCGACAAATGTCTTGGTAGTGACTGGGTGCCCTCAGTTTTGGCAAAACAAGCCAAACTAGCTCAGTGGCTCACCATTTGATAAGTACGGGAGGATGTAATTGGAGATAATCTCTTCTTTTCATTTAGTGTTCATTTGGTAGATTGCAACCCCATTGGAACAACGGTGACCCTTTCGGGGCTGCTTAGCTTCTTCATATTGATGGCTTTTGAGTTTTGAGGGAAGCTGCTGCAAAGGCATTTCAGCTTTTCACTACAGAAAGCGCTCAAGCTTTTCCCTAAGGAAGCCCCCCAGCGGTCCTATTTGGGAGGGAAGTTTGCTTCAAGTTCAAGATGAAACCTTTTTAAACAGGGCCAATCTATGTTCAAGTTTTTTATTGAATAACTTTTATTGATAAATATCCTTTGCAATTATTCTTTTATTGGTTGCCTTTCGTACTGCATAATGTTGACTACCTGTCAGGTCATTCCTGTTCAGCATGTAACGTGTATGATCAACATCTGTATTATTTTGTTTTAATTGGTGGCATTATTTTTTAATTGGTAATTAATAATATCTTATTGCTCATTTCAGAATATTCAAAATTTGGGCATTGTATGGGTAATGACATTGGATTAGATGGATACGGTGAAACTGGTAGCTTTATGTGTCACAATCTGGTAAGCAATGACTTATAACTTTACAATTGCGTTTGGTTTCTCATCTTTTGTAAGCATATTATAATTTTCTCAATTATGTTGTTAGGGGAAAGCCTGCAGCTCAGACATTATGTGGTCTGGTTCGTTCTGGACTTGTGGCAAGCAGCTTCGCCACTATCAAGCTTTTTGTCGTGATGGAACCACAATATCTGTAAGTTTCATCATGACAATGTGTATATACCTTGTTACCCAGAATTGTTTTTGAATGTTATATGGCGTCTCATTTTGCAGACCCACTCGTTTGTGCTTGTCATGTCGGAGGAGGAAAATCGCTATCTTGCATACTTGGAAGATATGTACGAAGATAAGAAGGGACAAAAGAAGGTTAAAGTGCGATGGTTTCATCAAAACCAGGAATTTGCTTGTGCTATACCTCCTCCTCCTCCTCATCCTTGTGAAGTTTTCATCACTCCTTATTCTCAAGTAATCAGTGTGGAGTGTGTCGATGATATTGCAACTGTTTTAACTCCTGATCATTATGAAAAATGTGCCGATGCATTGCCAAATTCTTCTTTGGTGGGGATCCGTTTCTGCTTTCGCCAGTACAGTAAAAATAAGTTTAAGCATTTTGACTTGAGAACATTACGTGGATATTTTAGTCAAGCTGCTGTTTTGTCCTTAAAAGTTTCACCTGAGGAAGAAAAGGGTGGTTCTGATATCATAAAGGTAGTTGAACATTGGACACCTGGGAAGACTAAGTTTTTGAGACAGTTTGAGAGGCTTTACTCAAAATGTTTGGGTACCAAAATATGTCGAGGCCCACAAACAGACTCCATACCATCTTATCAGAAGCTAAGTCATAAGCAATCTCCCGGAAAACATCTCTCAGTCAAGTTTATAGTGCCCCAGAATCAGCCAATGCCAACCTACAATGTTGGTGACAGAATAGAGGTCTTGTCTCAGGACAGCGGCATTGTAGGCTGCTGGTTCAGGTGTACAGTTCTGAAGTCATGTACTAATCATAACAAACTGAAGGTTCAATATGATGATCTCCAAAATGCTGATGATTGTGGGAGATTGGAGGTATGACTACTGATCTTAGGACGAAATTTACTGGATTATGCATTTGATAAAGGGAAAATACATCATAGTATTTCAGTATTTGGCATTTTTTACTCTCTGTTTTTTTTGGCCTAATGTCATGATCTATTCTATTGTGCCTGCATAAAGCATATTCTTTGATAGCAAGGTTGAGGTTATTTATTGCCATGTCAGTCAAACTTTTCGTATGCTTTTGTGTAGGAGCGGGTACCTGCATCTATGTTGGCTCTTCCTGATAAACTGGGACTGAGATGCCCCGACCGGCTCAGAATTAGACCACGCCCTCAACAAAGTAGTTTGGTTGATGGAACTGTTCTTTTACCTGGAACTGCCGTTGATGTCTGGCAATTTAGCGGCTGGTGGGAAGGAGTTGCAGTCAGTGCAGACAACATTTCAGCCGATAGCCTGCAAATTTATTTTCCAGGTGCTTTTCCTTGCTGAAATGATGTTTTCCTTGCTGAAATGGAGTCTTGTGGTACAGTTGTAGCAAAAGGAAGATGCTGACACTTCTATTATTGCACCAGGTGAAAACTTTTTTCGGGTATGCCAGCTAAAGAATGTAAGAATTTCAAAAGATTGGGTCAGGAACCGCTGGGTAGATATTGAAACAAAGCCAGACGTGTTATCAAGAATACCTTCGGTTGGTGTCGGAATGAGGCAACCTGATAACGTGACATCTGCTGGGCGGGCTAGACTCCGGCAGTTCTGCAATGTCTGACCAAGAGCTTGCAGCCGTGCAAGCAAACTCCAGTGCAGAGAAACAAACAGGAGCTGATAAGCAAACTGAGGTTAGTTTGACTGATAAGGCCTCTGTGTTTGCAGAGGATGAGAAGCAAACAATTCTAGGGAAGCGGCCTAGGGACGATGATGCTGAACAGGACTGCAATGGGGAAGTAGGCATAGATGTTGGCGAGTCATGAAGTTTGGGGAGCTCAACCTCATTAGACTTATGTACATAGCTAGTCTATAGATATGGTAATGAGACCCCAGTGGAGGGATTTTACTAGGCTGCTGATGTCAGAGTATCGTCGACTCGTTTCATACACGTATTTTTCCTAGGTTCTGTATTTCGTTGCTAGTTGTCTTATTTCTGTCACCAGATACACGGATTGCAAACAAAATATTACCCTTCCCAGTCACATTGTATAGCAGTCTGATTGATCTTTGCTTCTGTTAATTGCATAGGGAGTTTTTCATCTGTTTGAGAACATTCTTGTCCTAGTTTGCTTGTGGAGTGGGTCTGCATTTAAGCTCTGCAATGATTTTAGCAGTTCACTGATATAATTCGTTCTGATTGGTATCGTGAACATCCTATGTAACTGCAGTTGCGCACGTTGATCCGAAGAAGTTAAAAAATGAGTGGATTTTCCCCTCCCAGTTTCTGTATCATCTATTTATGGCACACTGGATGTGAAGTCAAAATTGTACTGGGTGCCGATGCCATCCGATGATCTCACCATTTTCTGTTATGTTAGGCCTGATGTACCTGACATGAGCATGTCACATGATGCATTGCCTATTTGCCTCGTTCCTTCATCCAAGCAAACTCTTGCTGCTATGCTATGATTGACAGGGCTAACAAATCTCATCTTACTGCATATGGACGTGTCAAGTTTGTTACATGGTACATCGTACGTACGTGTCAACTAGCTGCTAGGTACACTATCTGCAACAGTGAAGAAACATCAATCTGAAGAATTGTAAGGATCTACAGTCTAAGCCACTGCTCGCCGTTGATGAAGTTCCGGCCGAGGAACGGCCGCGCCTCGTCGTAGGTGAGCACCCGCGACCACGGTACCCTCTGTCTCGAGCTCGCCCCAGGCCCTTTGCAGCTGTATTCCCCGAACAAGACCGTCCTGTCAGAAAATCAATCCAACCGAATGTTAGTTTCTTTATGGATGCTATGATTGTATCCTTTGTTTGTAAGGTTCGGAAAACCGGCGGTAACAAGCTAGTCACATGCTATGGATTTTCCTTATCAAGATTGTTTGGTGAACCTGCCAGGCAACCATCCACCAACTTTCCATGCGATTTGGCGATCAGGTTTAGCAATTGTGATGGCGATTCCATCGGTGAACAAATTCCAGAAAATTCACGTACTTTGTTCTTGATTGATCGCCCCAGTCGCTCCACCCCTGAGGGACGACGATGCCGCTGAGGTCGCAGTAGGAGTAGACCACTCTGGCGTACTTCCCCCAGGCTCTCCCCAGGTAGAGCATGCCGGAGCCGGTGAGCCTGCAGCCGACGAAGGAGAAGCCCGAGTCCTCCGCCGGCGAGCTCCGCTGCGACGCCGCGATCGCTCCGTAGCTCGTCGCGACGGCGTGCAGCGTGCATCCCTGCGGCATTGTCCGGATAAAAAACCGTGTCAGTGCCATGTCATACCGCATCATGTAACGTCGCGACTCGCGTTTCCTCCACTCAGATTTTTTTTGGGGGGCAGTGACAGTTGTGCCGAGGGTACGAAGAGAATGTGACTACTAAAGCTGACAAGGGGAGCACAGATTTGTGTAAGAGCATTGGGGCATTGTGCAGGGCTAAGTGCCTAACTACCTGATTCCACTGAGCTATCGCTAATGCTAGCTAAGCTAAGTGCTAACTTGTGCCCCTCACTAGTGTGCTAGAGTAGACTACCAGAGTGCCTACACGTTAGAGACACAAAAAGTGAGAAACCTAATGTCAAAGCAGTTCTTGCTGTAAGAAATGAAATGGCAGGGTTGGTGAATGCCTGAATTGTGGATTTGTGATAGCAACCCAACAGCTCTGATCAAACGAATGGAAGACATGAATATGGTAAGGTGATAATATCGACATAAAACCAGCAGTCTAGGAAGGCAAAATGGGGACATGTTTAGGGGGGGCAGAGTGTCCAGAGAAATTGATCATGCTTCTATCTTTTAAAAAAAAATCAAAACTATTTCATCCCTCTCATGGAAGTGGAACGAATCCCTACCTAAATTTACCACAATTTTTTTTAAAAAAAATACAGTTTTTATAGTGTTTTTTACCTGGTACAAGGACCTTGCATTCCCAAATATGAAATCAATGGAGCCCTGGATGTCGCAGTTGTACAAGTAGTGCCTCCCAGTGTTGTCAAACAGCGTGTCCTGCGTCCCCAGTATCCTGCACCTGTACAGCATGGTCTTGTCGCCGGACAGCCGCAGCGCCACCGCCTGCTGGCCCACTGCTCCCGGCGGCGCCGCCGGCGCAGAGTTCTGCAGATCACAATGCATCCATGTATCAGACGATCGCACCATACACCACTTCGGTGCAAGATCAAGCAGCTGGATTCATGTGGCGTTTTTTGCAGGGAGTGAGCTAGGCTTCGCACCTCGAAGGTGATGTGGCTTGCGCAGAAGTAGTCGGCCTCGATGGCGACGGAGGCGGAGTAGAACGTGCCGATCTGGTGCCCCGACGAGTCGACGTCCGACGCCCTCGCGTTCCACGTGATCACCGTGCGGCCGGTCCCCATTCCGATGAGCGACACGAACGGCTTCGTGATCGGCACCGTCACCTTCTCCCTGCATCCATCCACCATTGCACATGCAGCACCTAGCTTAGTTACACTTACACCTTGATTACCAATTGCAACACTTCTTTTTCTGTACAAAATAGGATGCTGTACCTACTTACCAGCAATGTACAATTGTAGTATACTTATTGCTTGTTAAACCTACAGATTCCAGCCTCACAAGCTAAAATGCCATTACTCAAAGTTGCTTCAATTTTTTAAACATAGAGAAAAATAGAAAATTTCTACTAGTAGATAACACAAATTAAGAGCTTCTTCCAAATCAAGAGCTGATTGTTCACAACAAGCAAAACAAAAAGACTTTGACGAGCTCTGCAAGCAAAAAGACATACATAGTTGCACCACACAAAAAAATGAGATCAAATGATGCAGCTGGTTAAAAAAGACAGCGAGAAGCCAAGAGGAAGAAGAACACATTGTAACTCAATGGCAGTTAACTCTTAAGGCAGTTACAAGAGAGGCAGCAGCAGTGGAGGCGATCGATCACCTGTACACGCCTGGCCTGACGAGGATCTTGACCCTCCGCTTGTTGCCGTCGAGCACAATGTCGACGGCGCCCTGCACGGTCCGGGAGTGCCCCGTCCCGTCCGGCGACACGACGATCGTCCGGTGCGCGCCGGCGCCGGCGCCAGCCTTGCCGCCGCCAGCGCCGGCGCCCGTGTCGTCCAACGTGCTGCGCGGGGCGGCCACGGCCGGTATGCTGAGGTCCTCCCACGTTATGAACCCATCGCCGGCGCCGGCGCCGGCCACGTCGTCCACCGTGACGAAGACGGCCGCGAGGAGTACTAGCAGCACGGTGCGAAGGTAGTAGTGCTTGCCCATGGCCATGGCCGCCACGGCCCTCCTCCTAGCCTTGGGTCAGGTTGTCACGTAGAAGTACTAGTTAACCACGTTGTTTGGGAGACGGAGCAGCTTAGACTTAGCCGGGAATATATAGAGTGCGGGGGTTACACATCACACGGCATGAGAGAGCGATCGATGATGATGATGGAATGCAAGAAGACGTTGGAGGCGTGAGGAAGTGATGATGCCATTAAATATGGGGAGCGCCCGGCCGGCCGGTCCGTGCTCCCCTTCGCCACTCTCCCTCCCTCTACACAAAACATGGTTGTTTGGTGCGCCAGAGAGAGAAAATTACGGCAAAAAAAGTGGTGCAATGGAACAGTGTACATGACCATAGTTATAAAACCCAGACCGGTCCGGCAGTTGAATTGGAAAAACTCAGACCCAAGAGCTACATCTAACTAGTTTTCATTGACCCAGCGGGTTTTGCTCATTAGACCAATAGATAAGAAAAACTACTAATGAAAGAGTTTTTCAAGACAAAACTGGAGGGCATATTTGTACTTTGCTCATTAGGCTCACTAGGTTTTAGTAGGAATTCTCTTGTGAAGTTAGCGGTTACACATAAAAATTTCTTATCTTTCTCACTCTGGCCGGCAACTCATCTCTGTTCTCTGTACAGCTTTGCCTCCATCAGCATACGATGTATTTTCCTACTTGCTTGTTTTGCTTGCCTCTACTCTCTAGGCTCTAGTTAAGATGTGTTAGCTTTTTACCATTTTATTTTCTAATAAGATATTAGTATAGATTAATATAGTTATATATAAGACGCATATAGTAAGATCTAAGTTGGCAATTCGTGTATTAAGTCAAACCTGTAGTGCATCTAGATGTGAGAGGAATTGGAGCATATTTAAATATATTCATTCAAAGATGAAAAATAGACTAAAACACCAATGGCTGAATGATCTTATGTGTGAGCCTATGATGTCCCTCTTTAACTAACTTAATTTATTATTTATAATTAAGATTTTTTAATTATTATTGTTTTTTGTGCATAACGGATTTTTCCCTATTTTTTTTGGCGCTATTATTCAGCTGCTTGTTTGAATAGCTATTCGCGTGGGCGCTACAGGCCACGCCTGCGCGCGAAGACGCCGATCCACGCTCCCGTGCTAAGCGAGGTGCGCCAGCTCGCTCGCGCGTGTTGCAATCGGCGGTAAAAATCTCCGTATCGTCCAATCTGGTAGTAAAACTCATACAGATCCTTGTTTTGTACGTGAATATGGCTTTCTCTTTTTGCATCAATAACTTTTGATTGGAAGCTCCGATTCATGAATGGTTTTCACTGATAGCTTGGTGACGACGAGAGTAACATAATGATAGAAGTCTCACAAATAAAAACATCTCTGTGTGTTTACTAAAAAATATTTACTACATCGCTAAAAGAGATTTACTACGGCATCCACATGACTTTACTGCAATCTTAGCCAACTAGTAGAAGTTAGTAAACAATCAGTTCCTTCTTCTGTACATAAATATTTCTTTTTTTGTTTTCGCAATAACTTTTGATTGGAAGCTCCGATTCACGAACGGTTTTTACCGGTAACTTGGTGACGACTAGGGTAACAGAATGATATAAGTCTTGCAAAGAGAAACCTCTATGTGCGTTTACTAAAAAAGATTTACTGCATCGCTAAAAGAGATTTACTACCGCCTCCACATGACTTTACTGCTTTGTTACAAAAACATTTACTGAACTCTACTTGTAGTTTACTGCTCTGTTACAAAAAAGATTTACTTCAACCTCCACATGACTTTACTGCTCTGTGACAAAAAAAATATCTGCAACCTCCACATGACTTTATTGTCATCTTAGCCAAGTAGTATAGACAAGTAGACAACCAACTAGCAAACAATCGGTTCCTTGTTTTGTATATAAATATTTCTTTTCTTGTTTTCACAATAACTTTTGATTGGAAGCTCTGATTCACAAACGGTTTTCACCGGTAGCTTGGTGACGACGAGGGTAACAAAATGATATAAGTCTCACAAATAAAAACATCTCTGTGCATTTACTAAAAAAAATATTTACTGCATCGCTAAAAGAGATTTACTACAACCTCCACATGATTTTACTGTCATCTTAACCAATTAGTACAGACAAGTAGACAACTAACTAGCAATCAATCGGTTTCTTGTTTTATACATGAATGTTTCTTCTTTTTTTTGTTTTCGTAATAACTTTTGATTAGAAGCTCCGATTCACGAAATGTTTTCACCGGTAGCTTTGTGACGTCGAGGGTAACAGAATAGTATAAGTCTCGTAAATAAAAACCTCTATGTGGGTTTACTAAAAAAGATTTACTGCATCACTAAAAGATATTTACTACCGTCTCCACATGACTTTACTACTCTGTTACAAAAAGATTTACTGAACTCCACTGGTAGTTTATTGCTTTGATACAAAAAAATATTTACTACAATCTCAACATGACTTTACTGCGCTGTCACAAAAAGATTTATTGCAACCTCTACATGACTTTATTGTTATCTTAGCCAACTGGTATAGACAAGTAGACAACCAACTAGCAAATAATCGGTTAGCTTATTTTGTACACAAATGTTTCTTTTCTTGTTTTCGTAATAACTTTTGATTGGAAGCTCCGATTTACGAACGGTTTTCACCGCTAGCTTGGTGACGACGAGGGTAATAGAATGCTATAAGTCTCGTGAATAAAAACCTTTCTGTGTATTTACTACAAAAGATTTACTGCATCGCTAAAAGTGATTTAGTACAACCTCCACATGACTTTACTGCTCTGTTACATAAAGATTTACTAGGCTCTGCTTGTAGTTTATTGCACATCTAGCCATTCGCGTATGAAACAATCGTAAAAAAAATAAATGTGGTGATACATGCTTTAGTAAAATTACTATCACAATTACTTTCGACCTCGTCATAGCGCGCACTGGACGCGTGATGTCACGCATGGGGGATCATGGGTTAGTGGCCAAAATGGTCTATTCGGTGCTCCGTAAGGGCAACTCAGTCCACGCACAGTGGGTTGGCCTGAGCGTATATTAGTGTGTGTGTGTGTGTGTGTGTGTGTGTATACACACACTATTTTGTAGCCGAGCGTAGAATAGTTATTCTATGCCTAGCTAGCCCACCACGCGCGACCCGAGCCAAGTGAGACGCACGCGCTCAATCCGCATACATCCTTCCCACCAACTATAGTCGGCGGGCCAGAAACATCCGCACCTGTGTGGGACTCGTTTTGATGCAAATTAATAAGAGACGAGACAGTAATTCATGAATCAGTTTTACTGCCTAGCTTGTGGCATGCAACTTTTTCGAGCCCATATGTTTGATAGTAAATCATAACGGATAAGATAGTAAAGTTATAATGTATTTTACTGTCGAACCACATACATTTATTTTTTTATTGGGTCACGCTCCCACTATCTCCCCCTGAGGCACGATACCCATCCGATAGTAACTTGCAGAGCATACCACAGTAATCCCGCCAAGCATGTTTTCAAGCATCATCATCATGTCACAATGAACTTCGTGTGTAGTTAGTGACAAGGACCCTCGATACCCACTCCCCCCCCCCCGCGGGCGAAGACGCCAAACGTCAGGCATTAATAAAATGCACCACATGCGATTAATAAAATTAATGTTTAGCGAGTTTTTTTCACACGTAGTAAACTATAAGCACGCTACTATAATTTTATGTTACAGATACAATAATACCAAACAAAATGGAGTCCAGCATTTTTATGCGCATCTTGTAGTAAAAGAGCTCTCGCATAGCATCTTAGAGTAATGTTCAACGATAGTACAATGATGTTAGTTTAACAGTAAAAGCGCATACATGAAATAGTAAAATATACTGTACAAAACAGTAAATATGTTTTTTTTTTCTTTACCCCTTTATATTTTGGACAGTAAAACAAAGCAAACATTATAGTAATTGTATATATACATAACAGCAACAAGTGAACCTGAAACTTCTTAAACATATTTTGAGGGGTTCGACCACATAGTGTGGTCGGTCGCATTTGGTTTTTACATTGCATGATAATAAGAAAAGAAGGGGGGAAAGGGAAATAGAAAGGGGGGCCTAGTGGCCAAGGCAGGACCCTGTCGCAGCCCTTAGGCGGTTGTAAGCCCACTCGTGGACTTCAACAGGGGTTGGATCAGGGAATACATGGAGATACATCTCCACCTGCTCCTTCGCGGTGGCGAGTCGAGCTTGGCACTGAACGAGCGAAGGAAGTGTGTCGATGATAGTCCAGATGAGGGTGTTCGTCACTTCCACGGTCTCGGCTTCGCCGATTCTTGCGTTTTGCCTGCCGATGTAGTCTTTGAGCCTCTGGATGGATGCTTTGACACGATCCATGTAGCTCATGAGCATGATCTCCAGGATGAGGTTTGTTCGCCAGACGTCAAATACAAGGATATTGGTCCGACAGAGTAGGAGACGCAGCGTGCAGATGATGGCAGCTACCCTCTCCGGTAGACACAGGGGCGGAGCATGGAGGAGGTCGCGGACATAATCATGGTTTGCAAGCTCGATCAGGCTTCGCCCAGACAGCTACTCGTCTATGAGTGATAGGTAATATTGAACCATCGTTTGAAAGGGAGCAGAAGAAGAGTTCGAAGGTATTTTTTCCTTGTGTTGTGTTTTTTAGTTTGAGTGTGTGTTTTGGAGTTTTTTCAATGGGAGAAAGGCTCGAGTTTGTGTGAATTTCAACCTTCGCAAGCTGATGCACATACTTAAAAGTAAAGTCTTTTCACACACATAGTAATTTCAAACAAAAACAAATGTCAGTAATGTTATTGCGCTTATACAGTAAAACATCTGCAAACATAGCAATACATAAAGACAATGACACTCATCGTTGCATTCTTTCTCCAACCAAATAAACAAAAGTAACCGCTACGCGGAAGACAGTAATAGACTACTATGAACACAGTAAAAATAAGCAGTAATACCACGTGATATTACAGTAAGAGGCTTCATATAGAACAGTAAAAACACACAATGTGAGCTGAATAAGCGTGCTTTTTTTTCCAGTTAGCAGATGTAACACAATATCACACATAAGACAAGGCAGTAAATGTGTTACTATATGAAAGTAAAAAAACATGGTTATTAGCATGTATCGCTGCCATCCGACCCTGCGCTGAGACTGTCTTCAGTGTCATCCTCTTCTGATTCGCCGTCATGAATCAGCTGGAAATGTGTATCGGACCTTCCTCTCCCTCGCCCTCTACTTCCCCTCCACCTGCCCCTGCCTCCTGCCACTGTTGCCCCCTCACCCTCTGGATGTGGAGTTTTGGGGTAGCATTCGACAGGTAGCACTACTGTGACCGGCTTTCAGGCCGCATATGTTGCACATCCTCGCCATGTTCTTCTCGACAGGTGCAGAACTTTGCTCGTGTTCATCATTGGCTCGTTTGCGACGTTTAGTCTGTGACAGAGGAGGCGCTGATGGATTTATCATATCGTCATTAGTTTCATCAGACTCAGCGGTCTCATCAACCACCAGGCCAATGTTGTTGTCGTATAGTATCAAGCTGCATCTGAAGCGCCTTGAGGACCTCCGATCCATGGCTCTATCGTATGTAAGACTCAATCTGCACCCTAACCTCACCACGCCCATAGCCTCTGTCAGTAAGGTGGTGTGCCAATACATCTCAGTTGTCCCATCAGGGCCGACCTGCATGAGGTCATGTCTGTCGTACGACACAACCACCCTAGCATTCCTCATGTACTTACAGAGCATGTAGCGGCTGGGATACTCTCAACCTGCAAGTAGGTGAATGCCCGCACCAGGTGCGTGCAGAACAACCCTACGGGTGGTAAACCGAAGATGGATTAATAATAAAATATGTTGTCAATGAGAGTAAAAATTACTATATGCACTGGACATTAAAAGTATAATAGTGGGAACAGTAACTACAAGCCGAGAGATAGTAAAAGTACTTGTGTGCTCCCAGTGTTTGCATTCATAGTTGTATGTACCCATTTTCTCTTTGTCCACCACCTTGAAATCGTGCTGTGACCATGCGAACATTGTATATTGTTTCCCTGAGACACGAGGAATAGGCCTTCTCGGGTTGTGTCTGTCCTTATGCAGAAGGCTATACTAGAGAAGTAGGTCTCCTTGTACTCCTTGAACACCACAGGCGTGTACACCCTGCCAAGCTACTCCTCGAACGGGAATAGAGTGGCTCTCACCGGTTAGCTCTGAGAGCACACAAGATGATCTATGTCATGAAGCAGGTACAGAAACGACATGAAGTAATGACATACATGGGTTGCAGTAAAAGAAGGAGGGGTGAAAGACGTAGTAAAATAAGAACTAACAATAAATCATGGGAGAAATTGAAGTAAATGTGTATGGAAGTCACAGTAAACCTGTGTTTTTTTATTGTGGAATAGTGCGTCTCCTCAACCTCGGAGTGCTTCCTCTTCTGCAACACATGGTGCATCTATGCACAAATTGGTGGAGCGAAGTCATGTTATCGAGGAAGTTTCATTTTACCATCTTATTCATACTCTCGCTTCTCTGCGTGGATGTCATCCTACTACAGTACACGTCCTTGAACTATTCTACGATCCACCTTTGCGCGGGTCATAGAGGCTAGCAATGGCTTGGCTCTTATCGAGGTGGTACTCCCTCACTAGATCCTCCCATGCATTCTCGAACTCTCTTGGAGTAAGCAGATGGTTTATGAAGGAAACCAAATGCTCCTTTAGCCCACTGTGCTCCGCGTATAGCTTGTTCAAGTTCTGCATGTACTTCTTCAGCACGTGCCTCCTGCACAGCCGATGCTGCGTTGGGGGAAGATACGCGGGATGGCATGTACTTCTTCAGTAAGTCGACACGGTCGCAGCAGTAATGACGTGAATAAGGAAAGGACGGTAATTCGTCACGACTACACAAGTAAAGACAATGATGGAACACAATAAAAACTAGTTTTCTAGGTCACGTGTGGTGAATGATATGTTATGTTGTCTCCTGTGCATCTCCGACAAAGCGTTCATCATAGCGTTGTGAGGGACCCTACCGTCCTGCATGGTGTCGACGAGCTCTATCAATAAGGGATCGAAGTTCTTATGTGACTGCATGAATGCAACCAAGGATGGCGTCCTAGCAAGTGGATGGTTGTGCTCCAACACAACCCGCTTGATGCATATGGAGCCATCTTTTCGGCTTTTATGCAACTTCATGAACGTCCTGCACCAAATCCTCATAGAGGTCTTGCTATGCTCACGCTACTTCTCTGGCATGTAGAAGTCGTGTTTCCCCTCTAGAGTGCAACAGAACTCCTTGATTGTTTTTTCTGCTCTTGTTCTTTCTAATGCCAAAACCAGCATGACGCGCGTACTGACAGTAGAACTGGTAAGCAACATCCTCATTATCGAACTTCATGTAGACCTGGGGCATCATATGGTCGGGGACGTCCTCGTCCTGACATCAGTAAAACACAGTTAACATAGTAATATACAACAGAAAATAAGTAAATGACACTAAATAGAACAGTAAATTATGGAAGCATGTAAACACAGTAAATGGACGGCAGACTGGTAGTAAAAAACATGCGCTAAGACTCATAAAACACATATACGTGGGTGTACGTCCGATCGACATCGGGTGTCCTCATCTCGCTTGAAGAAATAGAGGGGGTGGCGTGAGGACCGAGGTGTGGAGGAGAGGACCCCGGTTGTCGAGGGGGCTTACATGCAGGGGTACAACATTTATCGATGTCATAGCCAACTGCATAGAGAAACCTGGGTCATTCGCTGTTCTATTGGGCATGGCAGTAAATGTCAAGGGGAATCTGCATGCACTGGAGGAAGATCTGACCAACACTGGTGATGGAGAACGAGCACGGCCGAGCTGGATTCCTCCACGCCCGTGGGGGACATCCAGTAGTCATTATCAATGCGATTCATTGGAAGGGAGTCGTCGGACGGAGACGATGGTGGGGTTGGCGGGGAAGAAGTGACAATGATCGGGGTGAACGTGAGGAGGGTGAGGTGGTCTTATTTTATGATCGGTTGAGTAGGGAGTGCGTTTAGTGGGATGCATGGGATCGCCCGCCTTTTTTATTGTTGGTGCCGCGGGAGGACATGCGAGGGAGTTTTTTTTTGTCCGAACGAACGGTGATCGAGTGGTCATATCAACAAGTTTGTCATATAGTAAAACTCATTTTGGCGTCAAGTAAAACACGTCAATAGGATCAGGAATTAGATACATATCTATGGCACTAACAATTCATGTCGCTTATAGTAATACAACTCAGCAAAAATAGTAAACCGTATTACACACAGTAAACAGGCGGGAGGACAGTAAGCACTAGGTTAGTTGGCAGTAAAAATAGGCTGGCTACACAAGTGCCTACCGGTAGTTTTGTTACCACCGTACCAGTGCCCCCGGGGAGTAACTTTACTGTCAACTACTGTCTGATCCGCGATGTACCAGTGAGTTTGGTTTTACCGTCAATTCCCATAATAACAGTTTTTCTACCAATTTAGGTGACACGTGATCTTTTTTTACTGTCGGTTTCACCGTTAATCGCTTTGATATTGGTTTTTACTGTTAGATTGAGTGATACCGAGACTTTTACTGTCGATCGTAATGCGCGTGCGTGTCTTTTACCACCAATCACACGCGGGAAGTGCGCGAGCTGCCACGCTACGTGTAGCGTGAGGTAGCGTGGGCTAGCGCGCCACACGGCCCAAGCTATGGCCCACACGCAGGATAGCTATTCAGTGCGCGGGCGCAGAATAGCTATTCAATACGCGAGACCTGAATAGTGCTACCGTGTGTGTGTGTGTGTGTACTAGTTCGACCATCGGGTCAATGACCCGAGAACTCCACCGAGTTGATGACCGATCTGGGTTTTATAACTATGCTTCGATTACGGAAAAAAGAATTAAGACTATTTGATTCACTAAATGTCTCAAACCGTCACTTAGGGTGCGCATATATATGATTATGTGGCGTGCAAGGTAATGGAGTCTGCTTGTTAGTGGCAGTTTGTAACGATTTCGTGGAATGGGTTGTTGGTAGTGCTTGGTATGCACAACACTTGGACGATGATGTGTAACACCCCAAACTTTGCATCATTTTAAAAATAAAATTCAATTAAAATGTTTTATTCTGAGTTTTCTATAATTATTTATTACTTGAATGAATTTTCTAAATATCATAAATATTTACTGTGATTAAACAACTTGTGATCAAGCACTAAAAATATTTTATTTAAATTCGGCATATTTCAATGTGTGTCTTTGAATTTTATTTGTTATTTCTTTGATCTTGATTTAATTTAATTCTTTTTCGAAAAAATACAAAATCAATTTCTTTTTCTAGAAAATCATGTGGGTCGATTTCTCTCTCTGGCCCATTTCTTTTTCTCCTCGTCCTGTTTCTCTTCTCTCTTCCTTTCGGCCCAACTCCCTCTTCCAACCCATCTCGCACATGCTTACTTGGCCCCGATCTGCCCGCTCCCGCTCTCCTTCTCGCCGATAAGTGGGCCCCACCTGTTAGGCTCCTATGCATCTTCATCTTCCTCTCGAGTCTAACCCAGACTACGTTGTGCTGCCACCGTAGTCGAGTTGGATCCCGCCTCCCCACACTATAAGACATCGCACTCGAGCTCCGGATCTGCACCTTGTGCCGCACCGTCCTCAAAACCCTAATATGTCGCCTTGAAGCCGTCACAAGTCGACGCAATCAAAGATTTCAAAGACGCTCCGCATCAAGCTTCATCGTCGAGTTCTGCCACCACCGGTGATCTCCGAGCCTCGTCATCACCATCTTCGTGTCGCCCGTGTCCAAATCTACTCCGCCCCCTCTTTAGTGTCATCTATTCACCACTGGAGCACCATTGTCGTTGAAGCCCGTAGCGCCGCCACCGCTCAAACCTTGCGCTGGCCATCATCATCGTCCCTCGGTCTCCGCATACCATCCGCCAGGTTCATCGTCGTCTCTTCTCCCATATCCACTACTCCAAGCCCGATGAACCGTCGTCGTTTGCTGTCGACGCTGTCATCAAAGTTGTGTTGCCACTTGTCGTCACCCCTTGGTCCCTGTGCGCCACCATCGGCGTCGGCGTCCCTATTAGCATCCACGTCAGTGTCACGTCCTCGTCACCTCAGCCTGCTAGCCTGCGTGTCCACCGTGTCAGCCGCATGTGTGTCACACTAAGCCCAAACCCTAGATGCAAGCATGGTGCACCGAGTCCACCATAGACTAGATTTGTTGCATGAACATGGTCTATAGACTGTGCTCCCACCTGCCAGTATCTAAAGCTTTTTCCCAAATTTTTTATTCCAAAAATCCATAAAAATAGTGGACCCCACCGTCATCCATAGTAACCTCTCTCCGTTGTTGTTTTCCCTTTTCCCATGTCGTCCAAACTTCCAAAAGTCCATTCTCGTTCATACAAACTCTGATTAAGCTCATTCTTCTTTCTAAATTCATCTAAAACGAGCTCTTCCTTCTAGTTCTAGTTTTGTCAATTTTAGATTTTATTTGAATTTATTTTTGTACTCTCTCTCTCTCTCTCTCTCTCTCTCTCTCTCTCTCTCTCTCTCTCTCTCTCTCTCATTTAGACAACAATTTCCAAGGAGCGGAAGCAGGATTTGAAGATCATGGTGTGGTAACTGAGTAAGACTAAGGCAAATTGTAACATTTGATCATGTTGAACCTATGTTTACAAATTTACTTTGTTTTACATATCATATTGCATGCTACTTTCATATCAACTGTTTTTGCTGGGAGTAGCTAAATACCTAATTGTAGGGTGTCAATTGGATCTGGATTATCTGTTTTATCCGACATCCGTATCCGGACTATTCGATTCGTATTCGATATGTTGAGACTCCAAGAATGTCAATCAGATCTTTATTATCTATTTTTATCTGACATCTGTATTCGGACTATTTGATTCATATTCGATCTGTTAACACCCTTATCTAATTATCATTATGCCACCTTGATTATCTTGAATGACATGTATCCATTGTCACCGTAGGTTGGGTTATTATTAGTTGGACATAATTGTAGTACCAACACGGATTGACATAGCTATGTTTGGCCATGCTTGATCAATCATATCAACTTGACTTAATGAGATATTGAATCATGGTGGTTACCCATAGTTATAAAATTACTGCACCATGATATGGTAGTGTCATTGGTCTTGGTTAAACAAAATGTTGCTTTAGACTTGGGCGAGTGATCGTGCATTAAGTGGGTGCGGTTAGCACATTTGGGATGTGGAAGTCTCACCTGGGTTAATTAAGGACTTAACTTTTTGTGTCATTGAACTAACCCTTATCATGTAACTGCATGTCTAGTATGGGATAGACCCGACTGATTAATTTGTAATATCTCAACTTTGGTTTCGCCGTTGAGATGAATGTGGGTATTCGTTAGACATTTTTCACATAGCGCAAGAGGGGGCTTTCCTACTAGGTGGTTAGCCTACTCGGCAATGAAACCTTAGCGGGTGAAATCAGGTTGGGATAGAGCATTGTAAAGGCTTTGTGATAATCACTTAGCCACATGCCTAAGAAAACGTGTGTTGGCCGACATCATAAGTTGATTATTTTTATGGGTAAAGTTGTATAACCTCTGTAGAGTGTAAAACTATTCGAATAGCCGTGTCTCTGGTTATGGACAATGTTTGGTGATTTCACATGAGGGTTAGATTTCCATAAATCTTTTGGATGGTGGAATGGTTGGGAAGTGAACGGATAGTTCACTTGATGTTTCAATACAATTGTTTACTTTATTTATTATATCTTTTCAAATATGTTTTACAATCTAGTTACTGTATTTACAATCAACACATGTTTTCTGCAAAAGAACCATATGGATATTCCTTTGTTCAAGCCTTGCATGAATATATTATCGTATAATGTTTCATTCGACTTGCTGTGTAACAGCCCTAAGTTAGGGTTTGTGTTCCAAATGTAAAATTTTGAGGAGAAATAAAAACTTTTGATGCCTCATGAAATCATTTGGAAGCTTTCTAAATTTTCCCTAACCAATTTCCATTTTCTAGAATTTATTCTTGTGAATGATAGTTGTTGGCAACAAAATTATCAACCTCAAACTTGTGATCATCCTCTAGGAATATTTTTCCTATCATCTTGATCATCCTATCTACCTCTCTGAAAAATCTCACAATTTTTAGATTTTATTTGCTTTTTCAAAAGAGCAAGTCAACTCTGTTGGAAATCTGGTCAAACCCCTAGCACAACAGTTTGTGAATTTTCTTGAGAACAATTATGTGCATAAAAATTTCTGGAAAATTTATTCAAGGTTGTTCTCTGTCCAAAGTAGCTACCATAAAAATTTTGGAATTTTTCGAGCTCGGAAGCTATCTCTAAAAATTTCCCAAACCAGCTCAGCCTTTTGAATTCAAACCTTGGAACTACTGTTCCTCGGGCTCGAACCTAACTCGAGCTCGAGTCCGACCGCACCTAAATGACTCGTTCGCGCCAACTAGCAGCACCGCCCCGAGTCCAATCGTGCGCAACCGTCCGATACAGATCGCACGGCCCACGTGCACCCGAAACAATCGGACCATCCTAACATCCTATCAAATCTCGATCGTCCATCTAAGATCCAACGAACGGCATCATCTTGATCGAGTCAGACCAACTGACTGTGCTGCACCAGACTCCGACTCGCACCACCTTTCTCGCTGCCGCTGACAGGCAGGACCCACCTGTCGGGCTCGCCCTCGTCTTCTCCGTCGCGCCGAAGCGCGCCGGCGTCGCGCATCGTGCGTGCGTACCTCGTCGCTGCCACCCTGATGCCCTCGTGTCCGGCTATGAGGCATCGTCGTGACCCCATAAAACCCCTGAGCTCACCCACTTTTTCTCCCTTGCTTCCTCGTGCTTTCTCCGCCCGTTTCTTTGTCTCGGCCGGAGTTGAAGCCGAAGGCAGCGCCGCCGTGTTAGTGCCTCTCTCGAGCCCGCGACCGCACCATCGTGATCCACTCTCCTCGCCGCATCCATTTTGCCCATCCTGAGCCTTTGGCATCCAGTGGATAGTCCGGAGCTACTTCGTCGTCTCCGCCTCCGGTTGCGGCGGCCCCGCGAGCTTGCTAGCGCTCTGGTGAGTCTCTAGCCTCGACTCTTGGTCACTCGTGATCGCAACCATCTTCTGAGTCTAACGGTGGGCTCGTTTCTGGCTCTGGTGCATCGTTGAGGGAGTGCGGGCGTTTCTTCCCCGCGCACGGTGATTCGCCGCCGTATCAATTCCGGGCGCCACCGTCCTCCTCCGCCATCAGGATCGTGGGCGTATCGTTCCAGGTGCCATCGCGATCTCTGGCGCGCCTCCCAAGTCTTCTCGTGGACCGTAGTGGCTCGCCTCGAAGCCTCTTCTTCGTCTCCGCTTCCGCCGTCGCGAGCCCGGTCCCGACGACCATCGGACTCGCGTCGTCACCAGCGAGTTCGTGAGGTTTTTGCGCGCTGGAGAGTCAATCTCGAGCCGGGCGCCTCTCTTCACCGGTTCGCCGTCGCGCCCACGCACGGGGACTCCAGCAAGTCGCCGGCGGGTTAGGTGATAACCCTGTCTTTAGCGTTTAAGCACTCTTTGAAATGTGAGTATGACTTGTGGGCCCTCAGAGATAAAACGTGGTTAGAATCTTAAAGCGCACCGGTTTAAAACCCTTTGAGTCGTCGTCATGTGGGCCCATGTTGTCAGTTAGTGGTTGTGTAAACCTTGATGATACGTTTTCTCTGTCGGGAAACGTATTTCTCTGTGCGTATTTGTTAGGATTGCACATTTATAAGCCGAAGACGTATTCTTAGAATACGCCAGCGCCGCCGTTGGCGCGGTGGGTCAAGTTTGACAGTCGCCGTTGCCGCGGGTCCACCTGCGTGGCTATGGTTGGCTGTGCGTGGTAGAAAAAGTATTAAATGCTTTAGTAATGCTGAAATGTATTTTACATTGCCTTTGTTAATTCATTTAAACTTAGAAAATTCATAAGTAATTCAATTTTTCTCCAAATCGCATGAAACCAGTTCTGTTATTTTTTATTTTAAATGTATTATTTACTAAAATTGTTTTCACCCATGTCTCTGTTAGCAAAAATATGGTTATTGATTAAATGGTGTATTATGTATTTTCCAAATTAGAAAATTCATATCTATCTCAATTTTTGTCCAAATCCAGTAAATCCAATTTTGTAAATTTTCATTTTTAGTGTACTAATTCTCAGGATAGGTTTTAGATATGTTTCTTTTCATAAATTTTGTTAAAGAATTAAATGATTCTTTATGTGTATTGTTAGCTTAGAAAATTCCTAGAAAATTCATAACAAATTAAAATGAGTTGTTCTCTGTTTCTAAAATTTGTGTTAAGCCATGCTCTAGCTGTTGTATGAATGTTGTGCTCATTAGATGGTTTTGAATGTTTGAGTTTTGTCGGTGTTATTTGTTCTTATTCGTTGCTTTTGCTCGATCGATAGATTGCGACGGTTCTGGTTTTATCGAGAGTGATCCTCTGCAACAGGTTGAGCCTATTGAGCAGCAGCAGCCAGCAAAGCAGTTTGATCATGTTTATCCCAGTATTTTAAAGTCTAATATTTTGTTTCAGTTGTATGTATGCATTGCTTAATTTGTGTTAAATTGATTAGTTAAATCAGTGTTGCATATCCTGTAGGTGAAATATTGATCTCTACTACCTGAGCCTAGGTTACTTGCTGTGATTAGAGTTCGTTGGATGAACCCTTATCACTTAGTAGGTTACGAGTGCAGTTGCTTAGCCATGCTTAGCTTACGGTAGAATTGGGCGATCATCGACTTAGTCGATGATCTTGATCTATAAAATTATTATTGTGCTTATGTTCCAGCTTGTGCTTTGTCTAATTGCAAAAACTAAAAATGAAAACAAAACGATTTAGACTTGGGCACAATGGTAAGTTTTGGTGTGATCATTGGGTGTGATTGGAAAGGTGCCCGAGTCAACAAGGACCGAACATCTTGTTACACTAAACCAAGCATTTTAGCGTGCTAACCACACTAGAGGGTATGGGACCTCTCTTGACCTAGTACTTTGGCGTGTATTGGCTCCGGTCGCGGGGAGGTCGCGGGAGGATGGTGTTGGGAGCATGGTAGTTGTCAGAAAATCTTTACCCGCAAAGGTAGTTGTCTTTCGGCTTTACCATGTAAGCGTATGGATTTCTATCCATACGAGCGGCTCGTAGTTAATACACAATATTGGAAAAAGTCTCGTAGGACTTAGCTGTGCTGACATACCTTGAAGTGTGCTTTGGCTTAAAGCGATGCAAGTGTGGGTACGATGGTACACCCTGCAGGTTAAAACTATTCGAATAGCCTCGTCCTAGGTTATGGACACGCTTGGCAAGGTCTTCCAAGAGTTAGACTACAACATTTTAAATTAAAACTTGTTGGGTGGTGCGAATCTGGGATTCGTGCTATTGTTGGGGTGACTATTGGGATAGTCACTTCTAGGTTGTTATCTTTACTCTTTTGTTATTATTACCTTCTGATTATTTCAACAAAAAAATAAATTGTAAACTTGCCTTTAAATCTGTATTACATTATTGCAAATAAATTTGGCTTTGTGCAAATGAAACGTATGGCCTCCACCAAATAAGCCTGCATGTAGCATATGAACAGGTCTGCTAGTTCACACGTCAGTCTTGCGAGTACAAAAACAATTTTTGTACTCAGCTGTTTTGCTTAATGTTTTTATTGTAGAGGAAGAAGGTGAGCCCCAAGGGCCTCACTTCTGTGAGTTTTGCTGCCGCTTTGTGTACGACGACTAGGCTTGGCGGTCCGGTCAGATGCCTTGTGGGTTGAAGGCACGCTGATTGGCTTTGTTTATAGCCATCTTATGGCACTTTGCTTCCATTGTCATTCTTACATTATTTGTGTATCTTTTGGCGGTTGCCCCGGTGGTAATATTCTTACATTGTTACTTTCTGCTTAGTAGTGTGATGTTTGGACTCTATGTTTGGAATGGAGTTGATGCATAATTTTGTGGCGAGATGTGTATACTGCTTTCTGGGAAGTATACATATCTCGAGGATCGGTTTATTTGATTTGTGATGCTAGGACCAGGTGGTTGGTTAAGCATTACAAGCCAAATAAATTGGGGTCCTCACATGCTGAGTATTCTATGTACTCACGGCTATATACATTGTTGCTCGGTTGAGGAAGAACAAGTTAATCAAGAGTTCTACGAGAAGGAGTATTACGAAGACTTTGCAAACTAAGATACGCTCCTCAATCAATTGCATGTGGGCATGTCGAATGACCACTACAAGTTATTTTATTTTCACTACAAGAGTTTTATTAGTTTCTTAAGCCCTATGTGGCAATTTATATAAACCTTGACAATAAGGCTTGCTGCTACTATTTAATAATAATTTGCTATTTTCTTAGTTATTTCGTTGAATAGTTGATATTTCATCTATGTTGCTAGTGTGTGCACTAGCGTGATTCTGGACTAGTGCAAAATATACAAAGGGACCGAATTTGCATATTCATGAGTTCTGACATGATGTTGCATAGAGTATGTTTTTTGTGACCATGGAATTTGTAAGGCTGAATGATAGTTATTACAGATTAACTATTTTGATTAATTAGTAGGGCATGGCATAATGGTTGGTGCTTTATTTTATCTCGAGAGGTGAAATGGAAAGGTTGGTCATGACTTGTGCACGAGGAAGACGAAGATTTGTTTTGGGCAATTTTTGTGATGGTGTTTGGAGAAGGTGGAATGGGGTAGTTAGTAAGTAGTTAGTGCATAACGGTTGAGTCTAAGCATGCACATTCCCTCCACCTTTTTTCCTAGTTCTTGTGATGGCCAATGGTTAACTGCTTTTTTGACCTATGATGAAAGAAAATTACATTAATTGACTTGCGGATAGAGTAGGCAAAATGTTCTAAAACAAAAAGCTGCTTCAGACGAGCAAGATTTGGACGAGATTACGAGTCAATGTTAGTTTTCTTCTTGCCTTCCTAATGGATCAGGCCAAGAAGCATTATGTACGAACCTAACACCGTTGAAATTCGTCAGATGGCCATCAAATGTGCTAGGGCTCCTTTGACGATCAGGTAATCCTGCGTTTGGTGAACTCTGCAATGCGAGTTAGCCCATTCGGGGGCAAAGCTCTGCAAACAAACCGGATGCTATATGGAATCCGTACGTGAGCCACTCCAAATTCCAAAATTTAGTGAATCCATGTCAATTCGTAACAATTTTTGCGAGTTTCATCCATAAATAAGCACGGCGAGTCCAGTTTTGCGCGGATGTTCTTCATTACATCTGAAAAATCAATGTCAGCCTATAGGGTCAGACAACTTTGAACAAGTGGTGACAGTTAAATCTGAAAGTCTTTCCCTCAAAAAAATAAATTCGAAGTCAACACGAGTCCATGTTCTGGTTGTGCCCAAAAGATGGACCGAATGGTCGGAGTTGGTACAAAGGAGGACTCAATGGAATATAAGCACATGCACTTTGCAGTTGTGTTCTTGCTGCCCCGGGAGTTTTCAGGTTGTGATTCATTGGCTCATTGCATCCTGTTTTGTGGAAATATCCAGAAGTTTCTAGAACTCTAGTCACCACATGGGCAAAGGATATGAAGCATATGTGCGCACGTACAAATGATAATTATTTTTTTAGCAAGTAAAACTGGCATACGAATGATTTTGGTGTCCAAATTTCTTGTGAAACGACGATCCTTCTCCATATGTTCAGGAGATACAAAATTGGAGCTATTTTCATTTGGGTTGATAAATGTTCCAAAACACTTGACAAGGGAGATGGGGAAACAGTTTGCTCAGGCTCTTGCTTAACTTCGCATACTACATAAAACTGCAACTTTTGCATTGACTGACAAACCAAGCAAATAAAGACAGCATAGTTTGACAAATTGAATTGTTGCAATGATCATACTTTGCAACCAATTTTCAGGTGAAGTGGGAGATAGAAATTTACATGAATCTAACACTTATTCACCTTCAACCTACCATTTCCATTTCTCCAAATGCTTGCAATGCCCCATTCCTGCAAAAATAAGTGGTTGGAACTTTGAAACAAATAAATTCAACATATACTCTCCTATTTAGACATTCATAGCAACCAGTTGAACCAGATAACTAGATTAGAAGTTTGTGACGCGTGATTGAGTGATGCACTGAAGCAAGAAAGGTTGCATGAAAATGGTATTTTAGTGAGTGATGCACTGAAGCATTTAAGGTTGCATGAAAACCGAAATGGAACACCTTCAACCAACCATTTTCATTTCTCCAAATGTTTGCAATGCCCCATTCCTGCAAAAATAAGTGGTTGGAAACAAATAAATTTAACATATACTATCCTATTTAGACATTCATAGCAACCAGTTGAACCAGATTACTAGATTAGAAGTTTGTGACGAGTGATTGAGTGATGCACTGAAGCAAGCAAGGTTGCCTGAAAATGGTATTTTAGCGAGTGATGCGCTGAAGCAATTAAGGTTGCATGAAAACCGAAATGGAAGACCGCTACACCAGCACAACATGATATTCTAGGCTTCTAGCTAAATGCAAAATGATGGTCACATGATTCATCCTTCACACATTATGCTCTAATATTGATTACATAAACAAATCATAATTTTGCATTAATTGCATCTACGAATGGAAATAATACAAAAATGGAAAATGATCTTCAGTCACAAATCACAACATTCACATGTTAGAATTGCTGGCAACTAAAAGATACCTTGCACGGTGTTCCAATTTATTTATTCAAATTACCATATGGCATCTAGCTTAACATCCCATGTATGCATAATTACTGGCACAACATTTGTTATAGCCTTATAGGAGCTTTCGATGGTTGATCCAATATTGCATCAATTGTCAGAGTTGACAAGTTGCAGATTGCAATCAAGAAGCTTACCAATGGGGACAGAAATGGGATCCTTATTCAGATGTGATCATGCGAGATGACCTAGCCTAATTTTGTGGAATCAACACAATAATCAATCTCAACTTTGGTCTTACTTGAAGCAATGAAATTCAAAAGGTTAGACAAAGTTGCAGAAGCCAGTAACGGTGATTTACTTTTCTTCAACTTATAAATATGTATCGTATGATAATGGATTGCCACTTCAGAGCCGATAATCACACTTGCGACAAATAGAGTGCTCGCAGAGCAAAGCAAACATAAAGGTTCGATCGCATATCTCAAACATAAGGAAACAACATTCCCATGCAGCAACCAAATTAACGAAAGGATCAATTCATTCATACCTAATTCTTATTCCCTGACTGCTCAAGCTCAGGCCTGTGGATCCTCACCAGCAAGCTCCTCATACGTAGCCTCAAATGCTTGTTGCCAGAACCGTGGAAGCCGTACCCGATCACCGGTGCAAGTGTACACATCCCACATCCGGCGCACTAGTTTCTCCCTTTCCTCCATCTCCTACTCAAATCATAATTAGGCAAACTTCAGTATTTCATTCACAAACCAAAAATGTTTCTACTTTCATTTATCCATATACTTTAGCTTAGCTTTCTGCTGCCGAAATCAACTAAGAAGATGCAGCCCCACTCAAATAATTACCACAGTTCAGCATATGTTATCAACACCCAAATCAAGGACAAAGGCAGATGGTTTTTCATCCATGTAAAATAACTATCGAAACACCATTCGATATGAAGAGATCATGGCTTCAGCATAACGTATAGCACTTTCTTAGCACAAAACTAATCTTTTTTAAAAACTGAGAAGATGCAATGTATGGTCAGACGTGGTGGTGGTGGTCGGCGACGGCCTTCATGGCTCCCCTCCGGCCGGTCTCGAGGGTGGCAGAAGGGAGTGGAGTGGAGGGTAGTGAGTGATGATGCGTCTCAGTTAGGAAGTGAGTAGAGGCTGGCAGTGTGGGCCCGGGTGTCGGTGTGCTACCGGCAACTCGTTAATATGTTGGATAGCTCGAGTTGAAGAGGAGATCAACAACCATCAAGGAGGCAGATCAGATGTCTGGTTACCTACAGAGTGTTAAGACTCTTAGAGTCTGCAGATCACATGATAATGAGATAATAAAACCAACAGAATTTCTTTCATGCTGTGGATACCCACGTTCCGAACACAGATATAGCGCAAATTGTGTGTGTCTCAATTCGCGAAGCAGAAGCTAACATAGGATTGATCAATCACGACAATACACAGAGCATATCACAGTTCACACTTTGGTTACATCTGCAGTTCTGGAGGACGGCGGCATGCTTCAGTCTTGATTCAGGATTACAAGACGCCTGAGTCTTATCAGGATGGCAACATACACTTCGAGTCTTGATTGGTCCAACAACCTCATGGGCGTCGGATGCTTCAAACAAGACATGACATGCAAATATGCGAGTTCATTTCCCCAGCAAAGCATCAGCTGGTCCAAAATCCATGGCCGAAGGCATGATACAATTCAACATGACAAGTTTCTCGTTCCATATGTTGGAGCTGGAGTGAGAAATTTAATTCACCAGAAAGCATACACTAGGCTTCTCCAAAGGGTTTCGCGGTGGAAGCAGCAAACATTCTGTCAATTTCTGCATTTAGGACTTCAGAAATTTGGTCAAATCTTTAAAGAAAGCAAAAGAAAAGCAAGATTCCTTTTTGGTCTTTGATGTTCATACATAAGATGAGTAAACATTCTGTCAATTTCTGCATTTAGGACTTCAGAAATTTGGTCAAATCTTTAAAGAAAGCAAAAGAAAAGCAAGATTCCTTTTTGGTCTTTGATGTTCATACATAAGATGAGAAAGTATTGAGGCACGGTTCTCACTTTGGCCTTTGGAATTTCCCCCTACGCATGCAGCCTTCAGATTTCTAGATAAAGAGCGGAGCCTCGTTTGCTCTTATTAATGATTCATTTGCTTCACTGGAGAGAGAAGAAGAACGTGCACACTTGCATCAGGAGCATTAAATGATTTTCCAACTTGCCAGCCCAAACTCTTCCGTGTTACCCTGTCTGTATACAATGCAATTGACACATATGCAAAGAGAACAAGTCGTCCTTGCCAACCGAATGATGGTGCCATCAGACAAATCACTGTATATCAGAAAGTTAAGTTGCTGTTTTAGTCAAGCAAGACGGTTCAAAATAATACCTCAGATCCACCTTGAGGATGATGGATTCATGGATCATTGTACAGTGCATTCCCTTCTCACGGTCTCACCTCACCGTCAAGGTGCCAACAAGATGAGGTGCTGGTTGACTACCGACAGCATAAAGAATAGTGCCCCTTTTTTTTTGACGTAAGAAGAATAGTGTCCCTGACTCTTGATTTTTCTGAATATATGTAAACAGAATTACATAAATGAATGAGGTATGTACTCGGGATTTTTCTGATTATGCAAACACAAAGGAATAATATATGTATTAGAACAGGGCCTTGGATTGAGATAATGTAATTATATGCCTGTACTGCTATTATTGACAGAGAATCTTTGGGTGCCATGAAAGGAAAATACTAAACCTAAAATAGACAAAGTTTTAACTTTAAATGGAATTCACTGCAAGCATCTAGATAATGTAATTTGAAACAAACATATAGATTGTGTTAGAAAATTTTACAATGACTTGATAATTTTACAATGACATAATGCTGTTGCTTTAGGAAACACATTTCAACAGTCAAAGTTTGGCCCACTTGCCCAATAAGAAAGTGATAAAACCACAATGTCTGTACAGGAAATGTAAGAGCATGTATTCAGTGTCATGGGGCACTTAGGCGAGCTGTTGGAGAGTTCTGGGAACACAAATAAAATACTGAACACATGTAACCAATCACAAGTTCAGCACTTTATTTTGCTGCCGCGTTGGCCTTCACTATCGCCGACCAAGCACAATGTTAGTCGCTGGACTCTTGCTTTTGGTGATAGCAAGATCCTTACTCTCATGGAGAGGATGACACTTGGAGATGAGGCAAATTTTTCTGAGTTTATTTCTCACACAATGCCATGCCAACCTGAGGGGTTGGGGATACATATTTATAGGCTGCTAATCAGCCAAGTATATGCCAAGATGCTAGTCTAAGATGCTAACAACCTGTCATAGATGCTGTCCTGTAAGATGCTAACAACCTGTCCTAGATGCTAACAACATGTCCTAGATGTTGTCCTCTAAGATGCTAAAGTTAGTCCTAAAGCTAGTCCAAGGTGCTAGTCCAAGATGCCACAAAGACCACAGTACAGAGACTTATTCATCATTCTCCCCCTAAGTCTTGTGCGTTGTCTTGTGGGAAAGTTGAGCTATCCCGATCGGTGGTGAAGATGACGGAGCCGACGCCCTTGATTTCCACGCCGGATGCGTCCCCAGACTTGACGGAGCCTCGGACGCTAGAGTCAAGCTCGGCGAAGAACTCCCGTCGACCGGTCATGTGATAGGTGGCACCGGTGTCGAGGCACCACCCGTCGGTCTTGTCGTTGCCGGAACTGTCGCCGAGGAGGGTGTGTGCTTTTGGCTCGTCACGGTGGAGGAGAGCCGTTGCGGCCGGTGCCGCTGGAGGTAGTTCGATGCTCGCCTGAGCAATGAACAGAGCCGCTGCTCCTCCTCTTCCGCCTGCGCGACGTGGGCCTGGACGCGTCGTGGCTGTCGACAATCCCTAGCCCAATGACCAAGCTTGCCGCAGTTGTGGCAAGAGTCGTCTCGTGCCGGCTTTTGCTTGCCAGCGGCGTCGCCCTGGGCGCCTCCACGGTCATCACCCTCGGCATGTCCTCGCGCCCATGCCTGGGCGTCTTTGCATGGCTTGCCGCGCTTGCCACGCTTGTGGCCGCCTGTCGTGGAAGAAGGCTCCCCCTTCTTCCTGTCACCCTGGCCGGCAGCCCACTGCTCTTGAGTGAGGAGGAGCTTCCCGCCAATGGTGACGGGTCCCGAGAGACGCTGTGGCTCATCACTGTCGACGACCTTGAGGCGACCTATCGCCTCCTCGATCGACATCGTGGAGAGGTCCAGCAGAGACTGGATCGAGTGAGCCATCTGCTTGTACTTCTCGGGGATGCAGCGAAAGAGCTTCTCGGCGACTCTCTCTCATTTGTAAGTGTCGTCGCCGAACGCACCATCTTACGCAAAGGTGTTGAGACGGAGAGCAAAGTCATCAACGTCCTCACCTGGCTTGAAGGCCAGGTTCTCCCACTCCGTGCAAAGTGCCTGCAGTGTGGACTTGCGGGCGCGGTCGCTGCCGATGTGTGCCGCAGCGATGGCGTCCCAAACCTCCTTGGCAATCCGCTTGTTGAAGAGCGAAGCGCATCTCGGCGGGGCTGCGGCGATGGGCATCCAGCGCCGTCGATCCGGTCGTAGTCGGCGTCGCCGTGCACCGGACGCCTCCCCATGTGCCGCACTGAGCCTCACCTTCATCACCGCGCCCACTCGGCGTAGTTGGCCTTGGTGAGGTAGGCCACCCACCGCGGGGCGGCGTCACGACAACAACACGGAACCCGTGGTAACCGCGTGCCGGTCCGGGAGAAAGCCACGCGCTGTGAAGGCGCGCTCTCTATCGACTCGTCTGCCGCCGTTGTCGTGCGCGCCTCTTCCAGGAGCGCCACCGCCGAGCTCGCCTCCTCCAGGAGCGCCATCGCCGTGCGCGCCTCCTCCAGGAGCGCCACCAGCGCGACCGCGCCTGTCTGGACTGCCGCCAAGCTCGTGGCGCGCGCGCGCCACCGCGCGCGCGCTCATCGTGGCTCCCTCGCCGGCGGTCGAGGTGCGTCGGCGCTTATCGTCGTGGAAATGGAACTCACCGACGCGCGCGCGAGCCTCGACCTCCGCTGCGCGCGACGCATTGCATCTGCGCGCCGCTTGCTTCCTCGCCTGCCGCTGCTGCCGGCTCGCATTGTCGGCCTCGGCGCGCCTTTCGCGCTGCGGCCGTCTGCCGCCGCCGCTCGCGGCTGCTTTGCGCGGCGAGCTCGGCCGTCGGCCGACGCCGCGTGCTCGAGGCGGCCGGCCGAGCGCCTGCGGACATGGTGCGCTACTAGAGAGCCATTGCGTGGAGAGAGGCCGCTTCGATGAGTCTGCCGTCTCCGGAGAGTGGCGAGGGCAGCGGGGCTGCTTCTTTGCTCTGGCTGGAGGCTGCTGCGAGGCGGAGAAGGAGATGAGCGAGGAGATGCTCAAAGCTCTGAGGATAGTATAGCTCGATACCACTTGTTAATTCTTTGGACTCTTGCTCTTGGTGATAGCAAGATCCTTACTCTCATGGAGAGGATAACACTTGGAGATGAGGCAAATTTTTCTGAGTTTATTTCTCACACAATGTCATGCCAACCTGAGGGGTTGGGGATACATATTTATAGGCAGCTAATCAGCCAAGCATATGTCAAGATGCTAGTCTAAGATGCTAACAACCTGTCCTAGATGCTGTCTTGTAAGATGCTAACAATCTGTCCTAGATGCTAACAACATGTCCTAGATGCTGTCCTCTAAGATGCTAAAGCTAGTTCAAGGTGCTAATCCAAGATGCCACAAAGACCACAGTACAGAGACTTATTCATCACACAATCCAAGATCCCAACTACACACTTCTAAGTTAAAGCAGCACGACATGGGGAAAAACACATCCCCATCGTGCAACAATCCAACGAAATGGTTCATGAACTATGGGTTTTGGTTAATGTCATTATTTTCCGACAATAGAAAATATACGCTAACTAGACTTAATCAACAGCAGCAGGTGTGAGAACATGTAGTATTGCACATTGTGCCCCTTGAGTTAATAAATTAACCAATCAAGATCATACAGTTCTCATATAGTATGCATTGTAGATCGAAGGGTTGCCATCCAGAAACACGACAACCAGCACTAAGAATCGTGCCAAGCTATTATACCTATGAAGAAGATAGCCACAACATTATGGAAGAAATTCATGAAGTAGTAGTAAAATAGTTAATGTTATAAATGACCACTTGGAACTCCCAAAATGCAGTCCTCAACTATCAGTTGAAATCTTGGAAGTAGCTAATGTTTGTTCTGGTCTACTGTATGCATTTCACAAAACAGAATCTAAAAGATACAGAGAGAAAACAGTAAAGCATTGGACAAAAACTTAGCTTCTTAAGCCTCTAAGTTATTCCTCCATCAAATCAAGATGTTTTAAAAAAAAAAAAAAAAGACCTTCAATATTACTACCAAGAACCAACCATTCCTTGTTAGTATTTTTGTTCGATAAGATTAAGGGCATCTTTGCTCACACTTTTTTTGGGCATATTGAGCTGTTTTCTACCTCAAAATCTGGCATCAACTTATGAGTTTTTTTAACTAAATTGCACCAGAAGAAGTCGAATGCTATGCCATCAATGAAATTAAGCCTGCAGATTGCATGAAGGATGTGTTTTATTTGTATTTTTCCCCAGGGTTGGCATTGGGCACATCTGGTGATAAACTTTGTGTTAGTTCAGTATGCTTATTTTTATTATAATTGGCTGCAACTCCATGTGAGCACATAGTGAGCAGTATTGCGATAAATGTTGTGAAAGCAAACAAACACTTAATCGGTTAATTTCACTACCAATAGACACACCAGCTAGCGAGAACTCTAACCAACTGGTACAGGTGGCAGTGGCACACACCATCTATGATCTGGTTAATTAACACATATAACAAAATGGTAGGCCTGGTTCCTATAATCATACTGATATTTAACAAGCACCTAACAGATAAATAGTGAAGAAAGAGGTTCACCTTTAGCAGATTACATATAATTATATAAATCTACAACAAAAGCAAGCAGTACTGTTGAATTCTTTACAGTGTATTCAGAAATTGCCAAAACTGCAGATGTGTTGACTGCATTATATTATAGAATATATACACCTAAACTCTAGCAATCGGCAGCTGATATGGGCATACATTTTGTGCCTAGGTAATATCCTGCTAGTGCAACATGATTTGTGATATTGTTATGAAAAGAAACACCTTGGCAAAAGAAGAAGTATTACTCACAAACACTACAAAGCTGATGAAAATGTGCTACAAATGTTGGGTTGGATAAATGTTTTGCGAGGTCCAATCAACGAAGCAGTTGAGAGATCAAACAAGAAAAAACTTTAATGTAGTTAAAAATTTTAGAGTTCCATAACGCGATGAGTAATTCAACACACATCATTTCAAGTATAAATCTGCCACTGTCCATGCAACAATGTCATACAATCAAAACCCAGAACTAAGCTTATATGTGTGTTTAGTTTGGTTACAAAATCGAATAAATCCAGTCACTAAGTTCAAAATATACCCCATACCTTTCAAGCAATTTTGGAGTGAGCTCATAGAAAGCTTGGAATCACAACACTAAATGATTAGCAAAAAAATATAACAAAGCAAATTCTAGAAATCACATCCCGTTTTTGGATCCATCGAGGTCAAGGCAAATGTGAGAGGTGAGAAAGGTATAAGAAGCCCCAGAAACTCATAAACATTATTATTTTCCTTATTATTGTTATTTTTTTGCCAGGATTTTCCTTATATTTTGTATGATTAACTTTGAAATGTGACCTGTGAACCCTACAAGATCTTAAAAAATAGATATATTATTTGTCAAGGTGGCTGAGTGAGTTCATCTCATTCCCAATGGGATGCCTTTGTATAGCCATCCCCAAATACCAATTCCACACTGTTCAGTTTTCATGGCCTACTTTTCTCAGATCAAATGACAAACTCTCCTCGTCTACTCATTACTCTCTTACAGTCCGCAGATAGGTGAAATATTATGACAGTGAAAACAAACAGTATGAACCGAAGCTATAAACAAGCAGGGATCCAGTCGATGAGAGCAGACGAAATTTTAACAGTGAGACGAGGAGTGCAAAATGCGCGAGACTAAAGCTGTGGTGTTGGGCAGTAGTGAGGTGTGGGAGCTCGCTTGTTGGGGGAGAGAAGGGCAGCGGCTGGCGGGAGTGGCGTCGTGGCGATGGCCATGGGCGAACCCTCGGAGGCGGCAGGCGGGGCGCGCCGCGCGTGGGTCGCCGTTGCAAGCGCTACAGGCACGTGGAGAATTCTTTTTCATTTTGCTCCTGTCGCCACGTAATTGCAAAAATGGCCTACTTTCGATTTTATTTGCAAATGTAGCCCCCTCCCGAGCGCGAAAGCTACCTTCTGCACTTATGGACCGCGGAAGCTCGGCGATTCGGGAACATCAGTGACAGCAGGCTCTTTCCGCGCTCGGGGGCCGCGGAAGACGGTGGCCCTTCCCGCGCTCGGCCACCGCGGAAGGTGGTCTGGCCCCTTACCGCGCTCCGCCACCGCGACAAGTGGCCGCCCGTGCCGCGCTCCGCTAGTCCCGCTCACTTTCCGCGGTCCACGAGCGCGGAAGGTGGCTTCCGCGCTCGGGAGGGGGCTATATTTGCAAATAAAACCAGAAGGGGGCCATTTTTACAATTATGTGGCGTTAGGGGGCCAAAATAAAAAAGTTTTCGCACGTGGATGCCTCGACAATTAGCGACAACATTGAGGTGTTCGGCGAAATACTTGTTTTTTTGACAAATTCAGATGTTGTCGGACCTTAGAGGTCTGACCGGCCATATGTGGCGGGCAATCGGCTGAGGGGCTGCTGCCTAGACTGCGCTATTGGGTGAATTTTGGTAATTGGCCAAAAATCATGTGTGAATGATGGTGAGATGATGCGTTTACACTTGATCTCATTGAAATTAGATTTTCGAGCCGAAACTAGACAAGAGTTTAAAAATTTTAGAGAGGTGCAGATTTTCAAAAATAAAATTTTAGCTAAGTTCTTGAGCGGTCTGACTAGCCAAGAGGCGGTCAAATTGGCCATGGATGGCAGTCTAACCGGCTATATCCTATTCATGCGTCGTGAGGGCAGTAAACTTCATGGAATTGGCCAAAGTCATGGTATTCAATGCATATGTATTGCGTGATGCATATTTTGGCTAACGTAGATCAAGTTGCAAAGAACTTTTGCCCTAAAATAATTTCTTGATCTATTGTTGTACATGTGGCTTTGAACCAACGACGGTCAACGGCGAAAATGATCGGGACTATGGTAGAAGAATTGGAGTCCATAACGATCAAGGATGTCAGGTGAAGTCATTGACCTCAAGCATGGTGTAAGATGGGCAAGGATGATCGAACGGAAAGTTCGGTGCGATAGGTTACATCAAGTGGTGCAGGGATCAGTGCAAGTGTCATAGTGGTTCCAGTGGGAACTGGATGGAAGAGACTTACCGACATGAAGTGGGTCATTGATCAACCTATACGTGGTAAAGTATATGATTGCTTCGCTACTATTGGACTTGGTCTTCGGAGGAGGATTACGAAGGAGTATTTTGGTATCTTTGCTAAAATACCGGGTTGGTGATCTTTGGAGAAATCGCAGCACAAGACGGCTCAAGAAGATGTTGTTTAGGTCAAAAGAAGATGAAGATCACAAAAAAAAACATATTCGGGAAGTCCGATTCGGCATCTGCTTTGAGAAGCGTGCGTGACTGAAGACCCATTTTTGTGTGGGCTTAATGGGTGCCCGATAAAGTTTTCTCTTTTGACCTAGCCTCCATTATAAAAGGAAGAGATGTAGGATTTGCGCCCTATCCAAAAGATTTTCCAAGAAGAAACCCTAATTTATGATTTGGAAAAAATAGAGTAGATTGTAGAGTAGAGTAGGCTAGGGTTTGAGAGAGATAGATTGATTGAGTGCTCAAGTATCGAACTTTTATCCTCTATCTTTATGGTAGAGTGATTGTAAACCAACAATATCTTGAATCAATACAAGATTTCCTCCAAGATGAGTTATCTTTTGTTCTTGTTCTTTCTTTGATGCCTTTTGGGATTTTTTTGTATATTCCTTTGGTTTTCTTGAGTCTTTTGTTGTGATCTAGCTTGCTAGGACATGCGAGAATTTATCTAGGGTTGTCTTGACCATTGTCGACCCACAAGCAAGTTTTTATATCAAAGTTCGAATTTCTTTGGTTCTTGTGTCTTCTTGATTTCATCCAAGAAATTCGCGGAACCTTAGATTGGATCATCCTGATCGTCAATTAGAATAGGCTCATAACCTTCTTGATGAGATATGGTTGAAATTTCAGGAGATTTGGATCATGAAGTAGAAAGTTAGATCGATTTGTGATCTTTACGGGCTGCTGTCCAGGTGCTAGAGGTCAAACCGACCGCAGCTTGGTCAGACTGGCCCTAAATTTACATGGTCTCTCGTCAGTCATCAGTTGAAGTTGATGCTCCTCAATTTGAGTAGAGTCTCACTTGGTTAAGCTTGTGCTCTCCCAAGCATGTTCACTCTCCATTGGTAGATACATGGAGACGTGGCTATGATTCATGAACAACCAGATCCAGCGTGAGCATTTGCGCGCGTGACGCATATATTGTGTTTTTTGTTAGATATGAAAGCTATGGCTAAGATTACATTGGACTACAAAGGTAGCTGTATATACATAGTATGATATGTGTTGTATAGAGTTAAAAAAGAGAGAGACTAAGATGTGCTTACTACGATTATACAAAGGCACGTTACGCTTAAATTGGGCAGTTTTCATTTGCAGTTTCATCGAAGATAGAAGTCAAAAGTGTAGGGATACGGGTAGGCTACGCTAGCAACAAATTAAAATTTCTACCACGTAACCAGGATGCCAAGTAAGTTAGATGATCACAGATCATTACCACCAGACGCGCAGTGCAGCGGAAGTAGAGTCGGAGCAGCCTGGTCCGACGAAGAACGCGCTGATGTAGTGGTCGTAGAAGATCGTCCAACGTCCTCGTAGTCGATCGTCTCCTCCAGCAACCTCCGCAGTTCCTTGTGAAGATCGCGAATCGTCCTCAGCGCAACAGCGACCGCAGTAGCGCCTCTACGGTATCCACACGTCCAGAGAAGGAACAACTGTACGCCGGTGTGCTAGTACCAAGTCGCACGGGAAAGCTCTCTCAAGAAGATGGCGGCTAGGGTTTCGGTGAAAATAACTCACGTGTCTCTCTTGCGTCCCCCATACTAGCCTCAAGCATCTCCTTATATAGTGCCCCGTGTCGGATCCTATCCGAACACGTTTGACGAATCGTATTCGTACTAGTTTGTTCCATCCCATTAAGTGTGTGACCCATTAGGTTTATGTGTAATCAGTTGTGACTCGGAGACCTTTTCCGACCACGAGTCGTAGCAGTCCCTAGCAGGACATAACGATTCCCGAATACACACAAATTATATCGGACTAACCTTAATGCAATATGATCTACGACTAGGTCTTCATCACTTACGACCAGGTCCTATCTCTATACGATCAGTTCGCATTTGGTCATGACTAGTTCGTAACTCCTTACGACCAGGTTTCGACCACTCTGTGATTTCGTTCGATCAGTCTACGACTTGCTCGTATCACTATACGACTTGTCTGGATCTGATTGAACTAAGCGACTTACTCTAGTATTCTCCCTTTGCCTCACGATATCTGGTTTGAACTCCAGGTGAGATAATGTGTCATCCATGGACTGTTCAATACTTTCTCGATCGAGTTGTCGGATAACCTTATGTAGTCGAACACTTCGACCACTAGTGGTATGGCCATGCACTTTCTTTATCTGACCACTTCGAGGGGCCCAGAGACATCTCTCCCGTTATGTTAGGAGGGGCAAATCCCATATCCGACTAGTCACATCCCTCCGCATGTTTTATAGCATACCCGAAAGCTACCTTTATAACTACCCAGTTACGAGTAGCGTTTGACAACCCCTAAGAGTGTTGTTACACATGTTGGGAACCATGCTGATCTCAGGTCTAAGGATTATACATCATCATTGCTTGAGACCAACTAATGACACACAGAATCACAACAATCTCAATAGTGTCTCAAGGTGGGTCAATCCAACCCCATGTTCTATAACATGTGTTCACATTATTGATTCGATATCCCTATATCCATGACCGGTGAAACATGGTCATCAATCAATATATGTGCTGGTTGTAGAGTCACTCGTGTTCCGATCAGTGACATTCGACCAAGGATACTTTTATAACAACACCATACAAGTCGAAGAGTTTCACCAACAAGTCACATACTCGTTGATCTTCAGAACTAACGATTCATTCAAGGAACAGAATAACATTTATTCAAAAACTCATAAACATATATGTCGAACCCGGGAGAGAAGGATCCCGGATTCTCTGTGTTCATACACTAGTCCAGGATTTCTAGTATACACAATTAAAAAAAAGTGATAGTATAATCATATCACGCATTTTATTAATAACAATTTCAGAGTTTATTACAAAAGGGGGGCCTGAGGCCAAATGGAAAAGAAATAACACAGCGAAAGATAAGATAGTAGTAGACCACACGACTTGCCACAGGCAATCGTCTAGGGGCGTAGCCTAGTCGTCAAGATCCTCACCGTCGTGATAGAGATCTTCTCCTGAATAAAGATTATTCAGCAAGAGTAAGCACAACTTCCGTGCTTTCAAGTTACACCCAATATTGAAAGTTAATGCGCATAAGGTAAACAAAGGATAATGGCAGTGTTATTTTGCATAAACAACATTTTCAGGTTAAATACCAATAATAATTTCTAAGGCCAATTTTTATACTATAACTAAAATCAGTGTTTAAAATGACAATTAATAGTGCATAACCTCCATTGATTGAATGGTGAAGGATATTCTCCTATCACTTGGCTAACCTCCCAATTTTACCATAGGATTATCCATCCTAAAATCATCTGTTGAAATCATTTTATAAACCAAAAATAAGTCTAACTTAGAGTGACTTTGCTACATGTCCATGACCGCGGACGCGACTATTCGAATAGTTTCTACTCTGCAGAGTTTGTACAGCTTTACCCACACGAGATAATTTGTTTTTAATGTCGGCCAAAGCACGCTTCCGAAGGCGTGTGACTAAGCAATTATCATGAGGCCGTTACAAAGCAGTGTCTTGATGTATTTATGCCCGCTAAGGTTTCACTACCATTGAACTAACCATCCTCCGGGAGCCCCATCTTGCGCCAAGTGGGACTAATGTCTAACCAACACCCACACATGCAACATAGCACAAACAACACTAAGATGCCACAAATTATTTAGCCAAATCCTGCCCATACAGGACATGTGGTGGTACGGTAGCGTAGCAAAAAGCGGCTCAAAGGCCGGTCCTTAACTGACTCGGGCGACTTCCAATTAAAACCCTCGGCCTTAATCCTAACCAGATTAAGCCCATGCATAAACCTGCACCCACCATCCATCCATCTCGCCCAAGTCCAAACCCATTTTATTTTTATTTAGAGTAAAAACCTCTTTATAAACCTTTCGTGGTAAAACAATACCACATAATCAAATTGAAATCAAATTATAAATGATTTGGCTAAACCTTCCCAAATTTATAAATATGATCTAGGCATGGCTAAGCATATGACAAATTTTACCTAAAGGTGACAAGGCATTCATATTCAATAATAAAATTGGCCATACCATGAAAGTTGGAATAACTATATACAAAAACAGGACATTCAAACATTTATATAAATATATGCATGCAATAGTAATTTGGAAACAGAAACTAAATACTTTAAAATACTAGGAACAATATGATCAATAGTGTAACTTGCCTTCGTTGAAGTCTTGAAATTCTAAATCGTCAGAAGGATCTAACTCTCCGGAGTCGTCGAGGTCTATCTGTAAAATCGATAAATTAACTTCAAATTCAAATAAATTCAAAAACTCAGCTCAAATTAACTCCAAATTGAAATATTTTGGTTTAAATAGCTATATTATAATTTTATAAAGATTTTGCAACTTGAACCACCCAATTTGGAGTTCAGATGCAAAAGTTATGAATGTTAGAAGTTTAAACCTAAATCTGTAATTTAAATGAATTTCTCGAATTATTTTTCTAAAAGAAAATCTATTACTGCACAATGCTGATGTCATCGGCTGGGAAAATGGGATTTCGACCGATTTATTTTCCTACGGAAAAATAATAGTGACTGATATGTGGGCCCGGAGTCAATGGACTGGGTCCACGAGACGGTCAACGCCCACGATGAGCCCGATGTATGGAACAGTGACCGTGGGGGCGTGCTGGCGGTGAGTGGTGATGTGGTGCCATGCAGACAGCCACGTGGGCGTGGGTGCACTGGTGGCGCTGACCTGGCGCCAAGGTGGCAACCAGGTGGCGGTGCCACGTCAGCGGGACCGGCGGTGGCTCGGGTGCCTATGGCGCCGGCGGACAGCGGCATGGCGAGGTCCGGCGAGGGTGTCAAATGAAATAGGAGGGTGTGGGGATTATTATGCGCACTAGATGGTCACCTGAGGCAGCGGCGATAGTCGGCGGCGAGGGGTGAGGCGGCGGCGATGTTCGAGCTCCGGCGGTCCTTGGCTCCGGTGAGTGCAAGCACGGGTGGGCGACGACGTGACGATGCCTAATCCGGGGTCGGCGATGGCAACGCGGCTGGGACGGCGCCGGTGTTGAGGATTTTCCGAGTTTCGGAGGTGCGGAGGAAAACTCGGTTTGCCGACGGTTGGGAGGAGAAAGGGTAGGGAGCTCGGGGCATTGGAACGAGATGGAGGAGGCAATCCTGATGCGCCCTTAAATAGGGTGAGGGTGGCACGGGGTCGGCGTATCGCCCAAGAAGGCCGGGCGGTGACATCGGCGGTGATTGGGAGATTTGGGCGAAGAAAGGAAAGGATGGAGGCCAGAATGGACGCGGGATTGAATCCTGATTTGTTTGCTCGTCAAATCGCAGTGTTTTCGGGTGGTTTGTGCCGGATATGGGAGCTCCCGAAAGCGTAACCATGGCGGGCGGCGCGGCGAGAAAGGAAAGGGGAAGCAGAGAAGAAAGGAAGGAGGAAGAAGGGGTGGTGCGGGCCACTTGTCGGCGGCAGGGGAAAAAGGAAAGGAGAGGGTGCGCATCGGGCGTCCGATTGCGATCTGACGGTCGCCGTGGGTTGAGGCGGCGCGTGGGAAGGCTGGGCCAACTGGGTCGTGCGGGCGCGGAAGGGAAACGGGCCGGAGATGGTTTTGGCCCAAGGACTGTTTGGGTTTTTATTTTGGTTTTCTAATTAACTAAATGCTGATAATTTAATTAGGCTTTGGAATATAGCAAATTAAGTCCAAAAATTTTGAGAAAATTCACAGAAATTCTCTAGAGCATTTGGGACTTGAATAAAATAATTCCCACTATTATTTGGTAATAGATTTTGCAAATAAATTTGTTTAGCTTCAATTTGATTAAGTAAAAGCTTTTGAAAATTCCAGAAAAATCCACAAAAATAATTAAACTTTATTTTCAACTGAAATTTGAAATTTAGGCTGTTACAAACCTACCCCCCTTAAAGGGAATCTCAACCCCGAGATTCAGACTTGGTTAGCAAAAAGATTAGGGTAGTTGGCCTTGAGTTCTTCTTCTTTCTCCCATGTAGCTTCACTTTCTGGATGGTGACTCCATTGCACCTTGTATGATCTGATGATTCTACTTCTGGTAACACGTTCTGCGACATCCAGAATTTTAATTGGTCACTCCACATAGGTGAGGTCTTCTTGAAGGTCACAGCTTTCCAGGAGGGTGTGGTCTTCTGGCACTCGCAGGCACTTCTTTAATTGCGACATGTGGAAGACATTATGTACTGCTGACAAGACTTCTGGCAGCTCTAATTGATAAGCTACTTCTCCACGTCTTGCCAAGATCTTGTATGGCCCGATATATCTGGGTGCGAGTTTACCTTTTGTTTCGAATCTCCTCACACCTCTGAGTGGGGTAACCCTGAGATAGACAAAATCTCCTATCTCAAAGTTCAATTCCCTTCGACGGTTATCGGTATAACTCTTTTGTCGGGATTGAGCTACTTTCAAACGCTCCTGTATAGCCTTTACTTTAGTTTCAGCTTCTTTGATCAACTCAGGTCCGAAGAGCTGATGTTCTCCTACCTGATCCCAAAGGAGTGGGGTTCGGCATTTCCTACCATACAAAGCTTCAAATGGAGCCATCCGCAAACTGACTTGGTAGCTATTATTGTATGAGAACTCTGCATATGGCAGATCCTTGTCCCAACCTTTTCCGAAATCTAGGGCACAAGCTCGAAGCATATCTTCGAGAACTTGGTTGATGCGTTCTGTCTGACCATCGGTCTGGGGATGATATGTCGTGCTGAAATTGAGTCTAGTCCCTAAGGCTTCATGCAGGCTCTGCCAAAACCTTGATGTAAATTGGGAACCTTTGTCAGAAACGATTTTCTTGGGTACTCAGTGTGCGCACGATCTGGCCATATATAATTTCGCTGGTGATTGTACAGAGGTGGTCTTGACGGAATAAAGTGGGACACTTTAGTTAATCGGTCAATTACCACCCAGATGGAGTCATATCCCGATTGGGTCCTGGGGAGTCCGGTGATGAAATACATACCAACTTCTTCCCACTTCCACTCGAGAATTGGTAATGGCTGCAACAGACCAGCGGGTCTTTGGTGCTCTGCCTTGACTCTTTGACAGACATCACAACGAGCGACGAAATCAGCAATTTTGCACTTCATGTTAACCCACCAATATTTTTCTTTTAGGTCCTGATACATTTTGGTGCTACCAGGATGAATGCAGTATGGCGACTCATGAGCTTCTTTCAGAATCGACTCATTTATCTCCTGCTGGTTAGGTACACAGATGCGGTCTCCAAACCACACTGTTCCTTGCTCATCCTCGGAAAAACCTGGGGCTTTGCCTCTTCTCAGTTCTCATATTCTTTTTTATTTCTTGAATGTCTTCATCTTCTAACTGTTTTGTTCTGATCTGATCCTGAAGAGTCGGTTGAACTTCCAAAGCGTTTACGCAACCTTGGTTGACAATCTCCAGTTCGAGTTCTTTAGTTCCTCATCTGACTCTGGTGATTACATTTGTACCATGATGGTGTTGCAATACGCCTTCCTACTCAAGGCATCTGCTACCACATTGTCTTTGCCTAGATGATAATGAATTCCGAGGTCGTAATCCTTTATCAACTCCAACCATCTTCTCTGTCGGAGATTGAGTTTGGACTGCGTGAATATATATTTCAGGCTTTTATAGTCCGTGAAAATCTCAAAGCGGTTACCGATGAGATAATGCCGCCAGATCTTCAGAGTATGCACAATTGCTGCTAACTCCAGATCATGAGTCGGATAATTCCCTTCGTGTGGCCTCAACTGCCGGGATGCATAAGCCACAACTTTGCCTTCCTGCATTAACACACATCCGAGGCCTTGACGGGATGCGTCACAGAATATCTCGAAATCCTTGCGGATATCCGGTAGAATTAATACCGGTGCTGAGACTAGCCTCTTTTCACCTCCCAAAGCTTTCTTCTGAGCGCTTGACCATTCAAACTTCTTCTCTTTCTTGAAGTTGAGTCATGGGTTTTGCAAGTTTAGAGAAACCTTCGATGAACTGCGGTAGTAACTGCCGATCAAGGAAACTTCTCACCTCGGTGACTGATTTGGGTTGTTTCCAGTCCATTACTACCTCAACCTTGGCGGGGTCTACTGTAATTCCTCCCGCGGATACAATATGCCCAAGGAATGCCACATGACTTAGCCAAAATTCACTTTTGCTGAATTTGGCATAAAGTTGGTGCTCCCTGAGCTTGTCCAGGATCATCCTGAGGTGCTTTTCGTGTTCTTCTTCATCCTTCGAGTATATAAAAATGTCATCGATGAAGACGACCACAAACTTATCCAGGAATTCCATGAACACCTTGTTCATCATATTCATGAAATAAGCAGAAGCGTTTGTCAAACCGAAGGATATTACTGTAAACTCGTACAGTCCATATCTTGTAGTGAAAGCGGTCTTCAGAATATCTTCCGGTCTGATCTTCAGTTGGTGATAACCGGATCTTAGATCAATCTTCGAGAAGACACTTGCTCCCTTCAGCTGATCAAACATATCATCAATCCTGGGCAACGGGTATTTGTTCTTGATTGTTACCTCGTTGAGTGATCTGTAATCAACGCACATTCTCATACTATTGTCTTTCTTCTTGACAAATAGTATTGTGGTTCCCCAAGGTGAGGAACTGGGTCGAATGTACCCTTTGCTTCGCAACTCTTCGATTTGCTTCTTCAGCTCTGCTAACTTTCGTTGGTGGCATTACAGTAGGGCCGCCGAGATCGGGTGTCGGGGACTAGATCAATTAGGAATATTATGTCCCTATCCGGTGGCATGCCGTTAGATCACCCGGAAAGACATCGGGGTATTCCCGTGCCACGGGTATGTCTTCAAGCTTCAATTCCTTCAAGTTGGTGAGGACGGAACTTCTTCCGGTGCGGGTCTTGGGTTTGAATTCGACAGATATGCCTTGATCATTGGTGAGGGTGATAGACCTATTAGCACAGTCTATTTGTCTATGGTTTTTGGCTAGCCAGTCCATTCCAAGAATTACATCCAAACCTTGGGAGTGTAAGACTATCAGATCTGCTAGGAAAGGTACTCCAGATATCTCCAGGGTAAGGTTTGCGCATAGAGAACTGGTCCTCATTTTCGAGCCCGGGGAATGAATTATCATGGGAGTAGCTAAGGAGGATATCAGTAACCCATATTTTCCCACAAACTTATTTGACACGAAAGAATGTGAAGCTCCAGAATCAAATAGGACAGATACTGGTATCGAATTAACAAGGAACATACCGAGAACAACATCTGGCGCTGCCTGAGCTTCCTCTGCGGTGACATGGTTCACCCGACCGTTGGTGAACTGGACTGCTGGCCTTGTGGTGCCGCCGGTAGCTGGAACTCCTGAGGTTGGCCTGGCTGGAGTCACACCTTGCTGCTTCTTCGGGCATTTATTGGCATAATGCCCCGTCTCGTTGCAACAAAAGCACGTAACTCGAAAGGCGAGAGGTGGAGTGCTACATTGAAGCGCCCTCGAGATGAAGTCTTTGCGGAAGTTGGAGGTGTTGGAGCGCTGTGGCGGTGCCGGAGTGCGGGACGTGGAAGATTGGAATTTCCCACGTTGCGGTGGTTGCGGCGTGGTGAAGCGAGGTTTGGGCAGACCTCCTGCGTTGAACCTTTGAGCGGTCATCCTCCGCTTGCGGTTCTCCATTTTCGGGTGCTTGGCCTCCTGCCTGATTGCCTTATCCACCAACTGCTGGAAGTCGGTGAAGTTCTGAGAGATCAGCTAGACAGAGATATCATCGTTTAATCCTTCCAGGAACCTTTCCTGTCTATCCTCATCGCTGGCTACATCAGCTGGGACGTAGCGGGCGAGTTGATTGAATCGGTGCAGGTACTCGTTCACCGTGCGATTGCCCTGACGGAGTGTATGGAACTCCTTTTTCTTCGACGTCGTCATTCCAGCCGGGATGTGTGCATGGTGGAAAACTCGCACAAAGTCAGCCCATGTGATGGATTGGGCATCATTATGGGCGATGCAGTAATTATCCCACCATTCCGATGCGAGACCGTTCAGTTTGTGAGAGGCAAACAGAACCCTCTCACGATCAGAGCACTAGGTGATGTCCAGCTTCTTCCCAATGGTCTGAAGCCAGTCATCTGCGTCCATTGGTTCGGTACTGCTTGAGAAAGTCGCGGATGTATCCTCATGAACTCGGACATGGTCAACCTCTGGTTGTGCGGGGGTGGAGCCTGAACTGCTGCTGCTGCGGTAGCGGCTTAAACATTCTGAACGTTTTGCAGTGATTGGGCGAGAAGGTCAATCAGATGGGTCTGATTCGCCATCATCTGGCGCCAGTTGGGTCCTTCTGCCGGTGGTGGTGGCGGCTGCGGAACGTGATTATCCTGGTAATCCGCCTGATCGTTTCCTTGACCGCTGGCACTGCCGCTGCCGTTCCTACGGGTGTTCACCATCTGCTGGATCCTCCAAGGATTTAGAAAAGATAGCAAGGAATTTTAAGGGGGATAAATCTAAAATAGCCCAAGAACCAATAAACACACAACAAAGAACCAACTTTTTAAAATAGTCATTTTTATTTATTTATTTTATTAATCGATTATGGCTATCACAAGGGTAATTGATAGCTCATAATTCGCATCTAAAGTACAGGCTAAAGGAAAACAGCTATGGGGTACTAGGGGTATAGTCTATCTCATTAGAGCTAGCCTCTTTGCCTTGTAGCTAGCCTTGACTCTGCCATCGCCTTGACCTTGCTTCCGTATACTCCAAGATATCCTGGATAGTACGCAAGTCCTCCAAGGTGTTCCCGTAGGCATAGTCGGTGCCTTCGTCAAGTCCACTGGTGCGTCAACTCGGGAATCCTCTTACGTGGCGAGAGGAAGGTCTTTGTCGAGTCAGTCGGAAGATGCATCGGGTAATAGTGGAACCGGTCTTGACAAGGTAACGATCGTAGATGTGGCGAGCGACGGATTGCCTCTCTTGCGCATCTGAATGCCATCGTGAAGGTGTCGCGCTGATCGGAGCGTGGAAGATGTGGAAGGCGTGTTCGCGACGGTCGAAGTAAATCAAGACTTCCACCCTCCAGGCCGTCGTTCTCCCACCTTGCACCGATAGCCTGGAATGTTGGCCTCTTCTTGTACTCCAAATGTTGCATCATCTCCCATAGAAGCTCGGCCTTTGTCCGCCAAGAACTCCGTGAGAGGTAGCGTCCGTATCTCGGCCATCTACAATTTTGAGAAAGAGATGAGTCGATAACCGTTTTAAGAGAAGGGTTGAGAGAGGACTCGATAGACTCAAAATAGTTTTAGTTTTTGAAAATAAGTCCTTAAGGAAATTGTGGGGCCACGACATACAGTCGATATGGCTCTGATACCACTTTTGTCGAACCCAGAAGCGAAGGATCCCGGATTCTCCGTGTTCATACACTAGTCCAGGATTTCTAATGTACACAGTTAAACAAAAGTGATAGCACAATCATATCACGCATTTTATTAATAACAATTTCAGAGTTTATTACAAAAGGGGGGCCTGAGGCCAAATGGAAAAGAAATAACACAGCGGAAGACAAAATAGTAGTAGACCACACGACTTTCCACAGGCAATCGTCTAGGGGCGTAGCCTAGTCGTCAAGATCCTCACCGTCGTGATAGAGGTCTTCTCCTGAATAAAGATTATTCAGCAAGAGTAAGCACAACTTCCGTGCTTTCAAGTTACACCCAATATTGAAAGTTAATGCGCACAAGGTAAACAAAGGATAATGGCAGTGTTATTTTGCATAAACATCATTTTCAGGTTAAATACCAATAATAATTTCTAAGGCCAGTTTTTATACTATAACTAAAATCAGTGTTTAAAATGACAATTAATAGTGCATAACCTCCATTGATTGAATGGTGAAGGATATCCTCCTATCACTTGGCTAACCTCCCAATTTTACCATAGGATTATCCATCCTAAAATCATCTGTTGAAATCATTTTATAAACCAAAAATAAGTCTAACTTAGAGTGACTTTGCTACATGTCCATGATCGCGGACGCGGCTATTCGAATAGTTTCTACTCTGCAGAGTTTGTACAGCTTTACCCACACGAGATAATTTGTTTTTAATGTCGGCCAAAGCACGCTTCCGAAGGCGTGTGACTAAGCAATTATCATGAGGCCGTTACAAAGCAGTGTCTTAATGTATTTATGCCCGCTAAGGTTTCGCTACTATTGAACTAACCATCCTCCGGGAGCCCCATCTTGCGCCAGGTGGGACTAATGTCTAACCAACACCCACACATGCAACATAGCACAAACAACACTAAGATGCCATAAATTATTTAGCCAAATCTTGCCCATACAGGACATGTGGTGGTACGGTAAGGCGTAGCAAAAAGCGGCTCAAAGGCCGGTCCTTAACTGACTCGGGCGACTTCCAATTAAAACCCTGGGCCTTAATTCTAACCAGATTAAGCCCGTGCATAAACCTGCACCCACCATCCATCCATCTCGCCCAAGTCCAAACCTATTTTATTTTTATTTAGAGTAAAAACCTCTTTATAAACCTTTCGTGGTAAAATAATACCACATAATCAAATTGAAATCAAATTGTAAATGATTTGGCTAAACCTTCCCAAATTTATAAATATGATCTAGGCATGGCTAAGCATATGACAAATTTTACCTAAGGGTGATAAGGCATTCAAATTCAATAATAAAATTGGCCATACCATGAAAGTTGGAATAACTATATACAAAAACAGGACATTCAAACATTTATATAAACATATGTATGCAATAGTAATTTGGAAACAGAAACTAAATACTTTAAAATACTAGGAATAATATGATCAATAGTGTAACTTGCCTTCGTTGAAGTCTTAAAATTCTAAATCGTCAGAAGGATCTAACTCTCCGGAGTCGTCGAGGTCTATACGCGAAAATACGATAAATTAACTTCAAATTCAAATAAATTCAAAAACTCAGCACAAATTAACTCCAAATTGAAATATTTTGGTTTAAATAGCTAGATTATAATTTTATAAATATTTTGCAACTTGAACCACCCAATTTGGAGTTCAGATGCAAAAGTTATGAAGTTTAGAAGTTTAAACCTAAATCTGTAATTTAAATGAATTTCTCGAATTATTTTTCTAAAGGAAAATCTATTACTGCGCAATGCTGACGTCATCGGCTGGGAAAAATGGGATTTCGGCCGATTTATTTTCCTACGGAAAAATAATATTGACTGACATGTGGGCCCGGAGTCAATGGACTGGGTCCACGAGACGGTCAACGCCCACGCTGAGCCCGATGTATGGAACAGTGACCGTGGGGGCGTGCTGGCGGTGAGTGGTGACGTGGTGCCATGCAGACAGCCACGTGGCGTGGGTGCACTGGTGGCGCTGACCTGGCGCCAAGGTGGCAACCAGGTGGCGGTGCCACATCAGCGGGACCGGCGGTGGCTCGGCGAGGTCCGGCGAGGGTGTCAAACGAAAGAGGAGGGTGTGGGGATTATTATGCGCACCAGATGCTCACCTGAGGCAGTGGCGATAGTCGGCGGCGAGGGGTGAGGCGACGGTGATGTTCGAGCTCCGGCGGTCCTTGGCTCTGGTGAGTGCAAGCACCGGGTGGGCGCAGCGTGGCGATCTGAATCGGGTCGGCGATGGCCTTGCTTGGATGGCGGTGTTGTGGATTTTAGAGTTTCGGAGTGCGGAGAAAACTTCGGTTTGCCGACGGTTGGGAGGGAGAAAGGGTAGGGAGCTCGGGGCGTTGGGCGAGATGGAGGAGGCGATCCGATGCGCCCTTAAATAGGCGGTGGCACAGGTGGCGTGTAGCGCCAAGAAGGCCGGCGGACGCCGGTGATTGGGAGATTTGGGCGAAGAAAGGAAAGGATGGAGGCCGGAATGGACGCGGGATTGAATCCTGATTTGTTTGCTCGTCAAATCGTAGTGTTTTCGGGTGGTTTGTGCCGGATATGGAGCTCGGCGTAACCATGGCGGCGGCGTGGAGAAAGGAAAGGGAAGCGGAGAAGAAAGGAAGGAGGAAGAAGGGTGGTGCGGGCCACTTGTCGCGCCAGGGAAAAGGAAAGGAGAGTGCGCATCGGGCGTCCGGTGCGATCGGCGGTGCCGTGGGTTGAGGCGGTCTGCGGGAAGGCAGCCTGGCCCGGGCGTCTGGCGCGAAAGTGAAATGGGTCGGAGATGGTTTCGGCCCAAGGACTGTTTGGGTTTTTATTTTGGTTTTCTAATTAACTAAATGCTGATAATTTAATTAGGCTGTGGAATATAGCAAATTAAGTCCAAAACTTTTGAGAAAATTCACAGAAATTCTCTGGAGCATTTGGGACTTGAATAAAATAATTACCACTATTATTTGGTAATAGATTTTGCAAATAAATTTGTTTAGCTTCAATTTGATTAAGTAAAAGCTTTTGAAAATTCCAGAAAAATCCACAAAAATAATTAAACTTTATTTTCAACTGAAATTTGAAATTTGGGCTGTTACAATAGACGTGATACAATCATCTCCATGATTGCCTCTAGGGCATATCACCAACAAAAAGAAGCATACTAAAATTTAGAACAAGCTGTATAAAAATAGCACAACGAACTCAGATGTTGGACAGTCTAGTAGTATATATAGGAAGTTCATAATATTACAGGACAAACATAGAACACAACATTCGTTTTTAAGAGTAGATTACATTAAAGCAAGAGAAACGGGTGATCTAGCAGAAAGTATCAAACATGGATTCGTAGGATAGAAGCAAAATGTATGTTATGTTGTGGCAGCATTCTTTATCGGAGTGCCGGTGGAAAGTTAGAAATATTCGAAATCAACACATTTTTTTAGAGTAAGGAATTCAATAGGGATGTTAATTGGTGTCAAGGCTGTGAGGACAGCGTCTGAGGAGTTTAAGATAGATAGTCGATAAACTTTATAGCAGTAATGACATGATAATGAGTCAGAATAGAACTAAACAACAATTAAGCTCTTTACCTGTTAAGTTTTGAAACAGACAAACAACTGTTGTTGTAGGCCTATCCACTAACACGGTCATGGCTATGTGATAGCATCACGTAGATAATAGGGACGTATATCTTAAAAGAAAAATATTATCACATAGCCATATACATATTAAGACAGCGCTAGAGTTACACGGATTTTGTTGTACATTGTGTGAAATTCATGTGCCATGTCTAATGTTGTTGTACTTATTGATGGTGCAAGTTCTAGAAGAAAGTTCCATCTCTTGTTGTAAATCTGTATGGGTGTTGGCAAAGGGAAAAAGGACAAAAATTGATAGATCAATTATAAAAATTGTGGTGTAAACTATGCACAAGGAAAATCTGTAACTCTAAGAAAAAGATCGCAATAGTAAATCTAGATTATAGAAAGATAGGTTTGTTGGTAATTATAGAACCATGATGGAGGATGTATAGAAGTACATATAGATTGCAAGAATCTATAGAGTCATTTTATTGTGCTGCTAAAATAAAGAGGAAAATAGGAAGGCAATATACGGTGACCTAGAGAGTAATAGTTTGAGATACAAACATGTGCTTTTTTCCTCAGGATTATGAACGACATTTGTTTCACTGGTGACAGAGGCAGTCTATTTGGGAGGATCTTCAGTCTGTGTAGTTCGAAAATAGGCAGCGCACAGGTAGGAAAAGTTAAATATATATGTAGTGCATTCACGTATTATAAGATATTAAGGCAGATAACAGCGTTTCAGCTTAATTATAGGAACAACTCGCATAAACATATTTGTACTGTCACCTGTAAAGAAAGAATTAATGTAAAGATGAGATGAATACGAGCCTATTCTATAGTGACTGATGACTGAAACAGACGCTTTCTAGTAGATGGCATCATAGTGTGTGTTTCTTTCAGACCGCAAGATGAGAAAATCTGAGTGATATGCACATTATAGCAACACAGATGGTATATAGGAAAAGAACAAATCAAGAGTGAGGGCTACATAACGTACTGTGTATGTCCTTCTTTGTTGGTATCAATTCGGGTGTGTGTGGACGACAACAAGTGTAGTGTTGGCTGAATCTGTAGAAATATGCATATTGTTAGAAGCTGCATTTTCTGCTTAAACTATCAATCAAGAATATGCGGATAAAAAATGAACCGAGGTGAATGAGCAGTAATTCTAGGCTAGTGCTATGGACACAGTTTACAGACATATTGTTTTATGCATTGTAATAGTATTAATCTGTTCAACATAGATCTATAGGACTATAATAGATGCTGGAGAGTAAGCAACTCATGGTATGGAAAAGGAAATCGAACACTTTATATTTTTGACGGTGAGGTATGTAAACATTTTATTATTGACGATGAGCGAGAGTATCTTTTGGTATTTTTCTCTATTTTTTTGTCAACCGAAAAGATTCAGAGACACACAGACCTTCCAAAATAGATGTAGGAAGTGAAAACATACTAACATAAGTGGGGAGGGGGAAAAGATTTTAAAATAAAACAATTAGAAAGACATACGAGGCTTGACACGAGAAGCACCACTCTGGGACATAGATATACTGGCAACACATGAAGAGAAACGAATTAGGATAAAGGAATATAAATCTAGGGCAATAGTAAGGATCAATATACATACGAATAGACCCGAAATCTGCTACCAGTAGGAGATAAAGGTAAGAAGAACAGAGGTAATCAAGGAGAAGAGGCAGGGACAAAAGGGTTGGAAACGACAAACATATATGATCTAAATAGGTCGCATAGAGAATGAAGTGGCAACTACAAAGGGGGGGGAGAGAACACGACAGCCATCTCAAGGGGCAGCGTAAAGAATTTTGTATTGCGTCGGCCAAGGCGCAGGGCATGAAAGGAAAAAATGGGTGGGAACGAACAGCAGACATAGATCAGTGTCCAACACAGGAGGCAATTTGATTGGAGAAACAAAGGGCATTAGAAGAAATCCAGTCCAACATACACAACACAGGGGGAAAAACAATCAATACAAACGGATCACAAGAATGATAGATTATAATATCTAGCCTCTAAATAGTAAATACAAGCAACGATCAGGACAGAGAAAGAGAGAAACTTGAAATACACATATATATATGCACGCATATCGATGCATGATCATAAGAATAAGCAAGGCGAAAAAAGGCACGTAATGCGCGAATACGTAAATAGAGACATCTAGGATGTGTAGAACATACACACGAAACAACATTATGAAGAAAGAAAACGCAACACAATATAACGTATAAGCAGCCCTAAAACAATAGAAAGAAACACATGGTATGGCTGGCAATGCAGGCACAGAGTAACAGAAGGGAAAACACGTGGGAAAACATATTTGACCAGCAACCAGGTACACAAATGTAACTACACAGAATACACAGAAAAGACGTATAAAACAATATCACCAGCGCAACAAAATATATCGTAGTATTATCGATAAGCCAGGCTTAAAGCAGTACAAGAAAACATCTAAGCAAAAGCAGCTTACCTTGGTAAGGGCGATACTGAGGAAGCGGGAAAAGCGAGAGCAAGACTCAAAAGCAGACGAAGCAAACAGGTAAGAGAGCAAACAATATGAATCTAGCTACATAGCACGACGGTAAAGAAGACGAAACATCAGATCGAGGAGTAAGGCGAGTGGCGAGATGAAGAATAAGGTGGGAGAAACGAAACGTCCAATAATGACGAAGCAAAAGGTAGCATAACAAAAAAAAAATGAAAACAAGAATAATAGCAACCTAACCGAACAAGCCTAGACCTACGAAGCACTGATGTTCTAATTTCTTGAACCATATTGTTTACACCATATAAGTAACACTCCGTAACAATAGATAAGCAAAATTTTATGCACTGCTGCTGATGATTAAATTCCTAATATTGGTTTTACATTTTATTAAAAGACACGCAGCTTAAGTGGTCGTAAATCTCGTGGCTAACGACCGCTGTGGTCGTTATAATTCCAGAAGTTGCTTTGTGAGTAACCTGGTTGGAGGGGGCCCTGTACCCATTGCTCGACCAAACGACTGCTCGAAGACTCTTTAAACTGGTACTTGGACTCGATTCCAAATACATCCTCTCCTTATGAAGAATGGGATATGTGTCTTATTAGCCCCAAATCACACGACGTTTACAGCCCTAAGTCACTGACAATAACTGTATCACAGTTATTTTGTCTCATGCTAACACCAACTGGTGATCAGTTAGCATTTCACTGACCGCAACTGTCTCTCTGACCAAACATGTCACTACCAAGAGGTGTCTTCTCCAGGAGTAACTGACATCACTTCGCCAGTTATTTAAAGGTGGACAACGAATAGTGGAGGGAGGATCAGAAGGCAATTGGATTCTATCTGAAGACAATTGAAGCAAACCAAAGCGTAGAAAGCAATATACTTAGTGTAATTAGGGCTAGTCTGTCGCCTTGCCTAAATGAAGGGATACGGGTAGGCTACCCTACATGGTAATTAAAAAATTCTACCATGTAAACCAGGAAGCCAAGTAAGAAGATGATCACAGATCATTATCACCAGATGCACAGTGCAGCGAAAGAAGAGTTAGAGGAGCCTGATCCAACGTGGAGCACATCGATGAACTGATAGTAGTCGATCGTCCATCGTAGTCGATCATCTAACGAAGTCGAACGTCCAACGTAGTCGATCGTCCTTGGTACCGATCATAGGGGTGAAAACGGATCGGAAACGGACAGATAATGGCTTTGCCATATTTGTTTTCATATTTTTTCCGGATACGAATACGAATACCCCGGATACGAATACGAATACAAATAGTATCAAATACGAATACGGAGCGAATACGAATCGAAACGAATACGAACACAGATATTTTTTCGGAACATGAAAACCCCTTAAATTGTATACCAGAAATTAACGAAAACATATAACTAATTTATTTGATGTAAACATTCATGAATTGTTCATATTTTTAGCAACCAAACATAACATTGGCACTAGCAAGTTACATTAACTAGTTCATCACAAAATATAACACTTAGTTTACCATATTTACCTTATAAGTCATAACTCACAAAGTTATCACACATTCACACTTAGTTCATCATATACATAAAATTTAGTTCACACTAACATCGATTAGACTGGATGGTTAATCTATACGCAAATGACTGTAACATTCCAAAGTATGTTAGCAAAAATAAAATTAATAAAGTTATTATTTTATTGGATTTTCTGATATTTAAAAGAGTTTTCCTGGTTAAAAAGGAAGAAATAATAAAATAAAGTCAATTATTTATTTTCCTAGTTTTTAATGTAAAAAAATAAAAATTATTGAGTTTTCTGGGATTTTATTGGATTTAAAGTTAAAAAGAAAATTTTAATTAATTTATTGAATTTTCTTGATTTTAAAAAGGTTTTTTCCTATTTTTAGAAATTTAAAATAATTTATATACAAAAATAAAAACCAACTTTAAGTTGGAATTAATTTTATTAAGTTAAAAATAATTCAACGAATTTCTGTGATTTTTTCTAGGATTTTTGAACTCTATTTGCTATTTTTCTAAAAGACTATTGATTTGTTGCATTTTCTGAAATTCCAAAATCAATTAAAATCCCCTTTTCTCTTTTGGGCTGAAATCCTCTTTTGGGCCGAAATACGGATATCCGGACTCCGTCTTATCCGGATAATCCGTATTCGTTTCCGTATCCGCCGGATAGCATGCCTACCGTATTCGTTTCCGTTTCCGGCCAAAAAATCCGAATTCGTTTCCGATCCGAAAACTATCCAAGAAAAATCCGATCCGAGACATTCCGAATCCGTTTTTTTTGTCCGGATCGGTCGGAAACTATCCGATCCGTTTTCACCCCTAACCGATCATCACTTCCAGCAACCAATCGCGATCCTTGCAAAGTCGTGGATCGTCCTTAAGCGCAACAGCAACCACAATAGTGTTTCTACGGTATCCACACGTCCAAGAGAGGAACACCGCATGCTGGTGTGCTAGCACCAACTCGTATGGTAGGACTCTCTCGAGACGATGTTGGCTAGGGTTTTCAGTGGAGCAACTTAGGTGTTTTGTATGTCTCCCAATAGTCTTAAGCATCTTCTTATATAGTGCACATGACGAATTCTATCCGAACACGTTTTGTTCCAACCCGTTACGTGTGTGACCTTGTAGGTTCTTGTGTATTCGGTTGTGACTCAGAAACCCTTTCCAACCATGAGTCGTTAGCGGTTTCTAGTAGGACATAACGATTCCCAAATACATATAAATTATATCGAACGAACCTTAATGCAATATGATCTACGACCGAGTCCTTATCACTAACGACCAGCTCGTATCTCTATACGACTAGTTCATATTTAGTCTCAACCAGTTCGTAACTCCTTACGAGCAGATTTCGACCACTTAGTGACTATCTTCGACTAATCTACGACCAGCTCGTATCTCTATACGACTAGTCTGTATCTGATCAAACTGAATGACCTTCACATGTATTATCCCTTTGCCTCACAATACCTAGTTGAACTCTAGCTGAGACATTATGTCATCCATGGGCTGTTGAATACTTTCTCGATCGAGTGCTGGATAACTTCATATGGTTGAACTCTTCGACGGGCGGCAATGAGCGCAAAAAAATGAACTACACATCCAGCCGTCCGAGTCGAGAGGAGCATGCGGCATCAAACGACCGAGGCAACAAAAGGGCATGGGAATCCAACGCGTCTAGATCGAACGGACAAGAAACGTTGCGGCACAATCGTGTGGTGAAGAGAGCAGACATCGATGCGGCATGCCTGCCCACGTGGCCTTTCGGCCTCTCTTTACCTGGTAAGATTGCCTACTGTCTCTGTCTAAAAAAGAGAGCCTAGTGTCGTTTTCCCCCTTTCCCTTTCTTTCTCGCAAAAAATGGAAAATGGACCCTGGCTACAGCTAAGTGCCAGGCTTATTTTGCTCTGTGTTAGTGCCAACTATGATTAACGCTCCTGACAATCAATGAGAACACGAATCATCCGATCTTATGCTTGTAGATTCCTCCCCACAAAGAATCTTATATGCTACTATTCTTACGTTAGAATTATTCAAAAAAGAAATCGCAAAAAAATTGCACAACAGAATTTGAAAAAGAGATTGAGGAATGGATGGGTGGTGAATGAGGGGGAGGGGTGGTGGCTATTTATAGAAAAAAAATTCATGATCCACTATTTTTTTTTGGGAATTGCTAGCTAGCATTCGACAGTTTTTTTGACTGAAAAACTGTCACTTTTTTGTGTGTGAGATCCTGCACTGTGCGTGAGTCAATGCGAATGATTCAATGCCTTTCCCATAAATACAGGACACGTACTATGTTGTTCTAAACGCGCATGAGAAAATTGAGAAAATACGGCATGTGCATGACTCCTCGGCCGGTTTGGTTTGGCTTGTGCGTGTGCGAGGCCGATCGAGATCACTTGTGCGCTGAAAAATCTCTGATGCGTACGTTCGGTCTCGCCACTCTGTTCATCTGATGAGGTCGGAGATCGAGCCATGCATACTTGCTTTCTTGACGTATACCTGAGACCTTGGCCGCGTCGAGGTCCGGCCGAGCTTCCTCACCACGTAACATAATGGGTTCACCACATTGCCGTATTTGTTGGTATAAAATTTTATTTTTTGTTTTTATTTTTGCTCAACCTCTCAAAAGTACATGTGAAGAACATAATGGGTTCCTTACATTATCGTATTTTACTGATATATAATTTTATTTTTTGTCTTTGTTTGTACTCAACCTCTCAAAGTACATGTGAAGAACCGGGTTCACTACATTGCCGTATTTTTTTGGTATATAACTTTTTTGTCTTTGATTTTGCTCAACCTCTCAAAGTACATGTGAGATTTTGAATCATGTGATGGAAATATGAGTTTTAAGACTTTCAAAAATAATTACAGTGACCAAGAACTAAAATTACATAAATAATTTACTGTAATTTATGTATAATAGAGTTGTAAATGAACTTTCAAAATGTGACTATTTTTTAGAGAGAAAACAGTCGAATTATATATAGACAAACCCTTTTTTTTGCTATTTTTAAAAGGCCAAACGGTCAAAAACGATAAAAAGGACAAAAAAACGTCCAACGGGCAGATTCTAGTTGGGCCATGCCGTGCTAAGCACGGTCCACGAGCCTGTTGCGTCGCCTGCCCGTGCGTGTGGCAGTGCGCCCGAGTGCAGCACGCGTGCACGCCCCTGCTACTGCGGTAGTGCCGCCTGCACGGTCTCCTCCTCCTCCACCTCTACCTCCTCCTCCTCCTCCCCTACTCCTGTCTCCCTCCTTCTCGAGCCGACCACGCCGTTGCTCCTCCTTTTTTTTAAACAGGATTAAACTCAGTTTTTATAGAAAGCTAATAACCGTTGCTCCTCCTCCTCCTCCCGGCACTCCACGTGGCTGTGGTCTGGGCCGCAGCGCCTCCTCCTCAGACTCGTGGTGTGTTGGGCTCATACCGTGCTTGGTACTATCCGACACTATTTGTGTCGGGCCCGACCAACTTATCATGCCAAGGGTCAGCCCAAGTACTATACGAATCTTCGTGACGTGCCAACCCGACCGACCCATAAAGATCACCGGTGCCGTGCCTCGGGCCGCCTGGCAAGCAGGCCCCATCTGCCACCCCTACTTCGCAGATCTTCTCAACAAGGGCATGTTCCCCAAACCGTCGCCATTGCGAACGCAAACCCGGGTCCAAATCAAATCCGTGCCAGACTGCCCCAGCCGCCTCCGGCCCCACTGCCAGTCTGCACTGTCCTCTTCCATTGGGTAAAGGTAGGCAGCAGAAAATCAGACTCCAACCCCCACCAATCCGACGGTCCATACCGCTCCACCCCAATCGGACGGTTTGTGCTCTCCACCCCAAAAAACACAAACACCCTCCCACTTCCGCCTTGGCCCCGCGTCATATCCCCACAATGTCAGTCACATATACATACAGAACCAGGGGTGAGAATACGACTCTACACATATATGGAGTACCAACTTGTAATATCTCGTTCTTAAAAGTATAGGATGTAAAAAAAACCAGAAAAAGAAAAGGAAAACAGAGCCGAGAAAAAGATGCTTTTGGCATCATCCAGCCCACCACGCGTCCACGCCTCCCCTCTCCGCAACCCCTCTCCTCTCAAAAGAAACACACGCCCTTGGGATCCAGCCACGTCATCGATCCGCGCCTCCCGATCCGAGCTCTCCCATTGGCCGCCCGGGTAACCCCCGCGCCCCACCGTCGCTGCGCCGAGTCCACGGTACACCCCGTGAACCGCCCCTTCTTCCTCCAATGGCGAGGTAAACACCCACCCCGTATAAATCACTCTATTTCAAATCCCCTTGGCAACCAAACACCCCAGGAAAAAAATAATAATTTAAGAGGGTTGGGGAAAAGGATGGACGAGGCGTGGGAGAGGGCGGTGGAGGCGGCGCTGCAGACCGGCGGCGAGGGGAGCTCGTCGCCGGCGAGGAGCCTGACTCTGGACGGCGCCGTGAAGTGCATGCACGGACGGCTGCCGGCGGCGGTGATACTGGAGAGGCACCAGAGCCTGGAGCACCTCTCGATCGCCGGCGTCGGGGTCGCGTCGCTCGCGGGGTTCCCGCGGCTGCGGAACCTGACGCGGCTGACGCTGTCCGACAACCGCATCGCCGGCGGGCTCGAGCACCTCGTCGACGCCGGGCTCGGCACGCTGCGCGACCTCGACCTCAGCAACAACCGCATCCAGTACGTGGACGACCTCGCGCCGCTCGCCCGCCTCCGCCTCGTCTCGCTCGACCTCTACGAGTGCCCCGTCACCCGGGTCAAGGACTACAGATCCAGGGTGTTCGGCATGATCCGGACGCTCAAGTACCTTGACAAGATGGACGCCGACGAGAACGAGCGGCCGGAGTCGGATGACGACGACGACGACGGGGACGGGGAAGGCGACGGCGACGGCGAGGATGACGACGATGACGAGGACGACGAGGACGAGGACCCCGGGAGCGGAGAGGTGGCGAACGGGGGCGTCTCCCACTCGCGCGGTGGCGTGGCAGCGCACCCGGTGGAGGTGAACGGGGTGATCGATGTGGACGAGGATGAGAGCGACGCCGACGAGGTCGTCCCGAACGGGGGAGCCGATCACCACCACGGGGCGAACGGGTTCCGGGTCGAGGCCGTCGGGGGAGACCCGGATGAGGAGGAGGATGACGATGATGAAGACGAGTATGACGAGGAGGACGATTTGGGGGAGGAGATCGACGAGGAGGGTGATGACGAAGACGCTGTTGTTGAGGTGCATGATGTACCGAGTAGTGATGAGGAGGAAGATGGCATCGAGGAGGATGAGGAGGACGATGAGGAGGAGGAGGTTGAGGATGGTGGTGAGGAGGCTGAGCCAGAGAGCAGTGGGAGGGTTGCCATGGCAGTGGGGGACGTTGCAGGAGAAGAGATTGATGGGCATGAGCAAGGAGAAGGGGGAGATGAGGACGAGAACGGCGAGATCGGAGAGGACGACGAGGAGAGATTGGAGGATGATAGGGTTTATGAGGAGAACGATGATGACGATGCGGACGATGAGGTATAACGCATTAACTTCCTGCAAGCATTTCAAGTACTTTGCTATTTATTGCAATTTCTGCATGTTGAATTGGTGGTTTGGTGATTGTTCTAGTTAGTTTATTTAGCGAGATTGCTATTGACCAGTTTACTCTGTTGCAGGTTAATTGAACTGTGATTAGTTTTTTAGATTAGGAGAATTACTAGTTCATGCCTTGGTTATGTGGGTGTTTGTTTAGTCTCCAGTTTATGTGTGCAACACATGATTTTTGGGCATGCCAAAGTACGGAACTTCACGTCATTCGTAATCATCCATTTTGTGGGAGAGGGTTCACACTTTGGTATAGCACGAATAATTGTTTAACCGAATCATGCTGCATATGAAGACTCGTACACTTGCGTGCTCCGTGATTATCAGTGAACATGTTTCTATGATATTTTCTTGCGAGTTGTGTATCAGTACTTTGTTTGCTGTCACCGCAGCTATCCACAATCTTTAGGGCTGTGAAAACTCTATTTATGATCTAAAAATGATTATGTGAGGAATAAGTATGTCATATATGATTAGGTATATATTGTAAGATAGAAATCTTAGGTAATTTAATTCATCTAAAAAAGAAGTTTTAATTTCTCATCTTTTAGCCCTATATTTTGGAAGGTTATACCTGGTGCCTGTCTAGAGCTTGTGCTTTTGAAGTATTTATAATCAAGGAATCACAGAAACTTTTGATGTATCTGTTACAGCTGGAGTTTGCTATGTTTTTAGGACCCTATTTGATATCTACATGTACGTTACCTGCTTAGCTCGTAAACTGTTATGGTTTTATCTTCTGTAGACATTTCTATTTGAGCAGTGCTAGATGTTATGCATGCATGCAATCTTTCTTTCTTTCTGGGCTCAAGTTGATGTAATAGCTTATGCATATTTTCATTATATGGCCCTGATTAAGGAATTCTCTACAATTTTGTGTTCTTTTATCCTTTCCACATGAAACTGAGCTTCAGTTAGTGCCTATTTCTTGTCTAGGCAGTAGATGCTCTGTTAGATTTTGAGCATAAAATATGCGTGGTGTTCTTGAACTCCTTAAAATGCTGTTGGATTTGGATACAGAATGAGATGCCTGTTCTTTCAGTGTAAACTAGTTACTTAAGTTACTCGAGATATTTTATATAGTTTGTTATGCTAACATCTTCAAAGAGATATCTCAGCATATAGTTTTAATTTGCTATTTCAGCCGTTCATTCTGGTTATAGTGTTCATTAATTTATTGGTGAATTAGTGATGCCTGAAGATTGATGATGTTTACCATGGCTACCATTTTTTGAAAGCATTGTTGAACTGTGTTCTCTTTTTTTTTTTTTATTCCATTGTTTTGTTAATCTCTGTCGTGTACCATGCTATCTTTCCTGGTTGGAATTTGTTGGTTGCATGTCTGTTAAATTCTAAATTGGTCCTGGTCCTTTGTATAGAGTAGTTTATTTGATTATTTGGCCATTTACATTTAGCTAACTGTTTGTGATGCACATGAGTATTTCTCTTTCTAGTTTGTTTGTATTATCTACAAGTACTTACTTTTCCTGCTGATATTGCAAATCTGAAAGTAGAAACAATTCTAATTTATAATTTATTCCAATTTTTCATTTCGTCAGGATGAAGAGACAGAATATCTTGTTCAACCAATTGCTCAGCCTCAGGCCATGGCCATCGGAAATGACTTTGATGCAGCTGACGCTGACGATGTCGATGACGACAGAGAGGAGGTTGATGACGACAGAGAGGAGGTCGATGACGACGATGAGGGTGGTGGCACAGACCAGCCTTCATCGTCACAGGGCGCCAAGCGGAAGAGAGGCGATGACCCATCTGGCAGTGGTGGTGACGACGATGGCGTCGAGGACCTGCGGCCCTTCAAGCACCACTGACCAAGCAGCCAATGTACATGGATCCCCCTCCCTCCCTCACCCCTTCTCAGCTAGAAAGAAGTAAGCAAGCAGGAGCAGCAGCAAACAGAAATGGTGGGTTCCCCCCTGTTTTTCTTAGCCGTTTTTCGTGTAAAGACTGAATTGAGAGAGCTTCTTCATCCATCCATCCTCTTCAAACAGCAGATTTTAGGAGGGAAAAATGAAGAGTGACCTGTGTAGCAACCAGTAGACAACCAGTTCAGTTCAGTGCTACTGTTCAGTTCCCCGTTTATTTTGATTTCCTTTTCCCTCCTGAATTTCAAATGGTAGTTACAAGCCCCGGGGTTTCCCGCCACCCTTTCAAATCTCTGGTACGTTGGCAGTGTTGGTTAGAGGTTGACATTGCTCAAACCCTGCAGTTTCCCTCCGAAGAATAAAGCCCGGGAAATGGTCACCTTTCAAAGGCCCCTAGTAGCCGTTGCCTCCATTTGAAAATTTATACTAAGCCCTGGTTGAACTGTGCTGTGGCTCTTACTCCTGGTCACCGACGAGCTGCGCTGAGATGCGCGGGCGTCGCGCGCTTTGAGATAGGTGAAATGGCTGTGGTTGCAGCGACGGTTCTGGGCGCTTGGTGCTTTGAGATAGGTGAAATGGCTGTGGTTGCAGCGATGGTTAGCATTGTTTAGTAGCAGCAATTCTTGGATGGGGAGGAAATCCGCAGCAGCAGCGGGGGGGGGCGGGCAGCGCCGTGTGCTTTGTGTCTACGGTTCACGGTGGTTGCGCCGTGTGTTTCCATGGTCCATCGCGAGGCCGGGGCTCCGTCCCACTGGTCAGCGGGGCCCACGCGCAGCGCTGCTGGGGCTAGTGGTGAGAACTCGCCAGTAAAGAGGGGCGGTTGGCGCGGAGCGGAGTGGATCAAAATCAAATGGAGCAATTAGCTTCAAAAAAAAAATTGTCGAGCAATCGGCTGGGTGGTGCGGTGGTGAGGCGATGCGTGTGTGGACTGTGGAGTACACAGCTGCGGGCGCTGCTATCGCTTTTGCTTTTGGCAAGTGGGTGGTGTGGTGCCGTGCCGTGGTGGTGGGGCCGGGGGGGTAACGTGACCGGTGGTGGCGTGAACCGGGGCGGGGAGAGGGGGGAGGGCGCTGTCGGTGAGCGGCTCGAGGAGATTCGAGGGGATTTGGATGGATGCCCTCTTCATTGGATGCTTCTCGTTCTAGGGCGAGGGCGACCCTCCTCCATTATTTACGGTTTTGCCCCCCGCTGCTCTCTGTCCCACACCGAATTCAATAATCGGCTCCCCTGGTTTGACACGTCTCCAGGCCGAACTAAATAAATAAACAAGTCTGGCGCGCCTAGAGGCCCCGGATGAAGGGCCTATTTGGCGGCGCGTAAAGCCAGCTTTTGCTTTTAAGTATCTGGAAACCCCCGAGACCAATGTTGTGATTCAGCCGGTTTTATTTGTTTTGAAACTGGTGATTCAGCCGGTTTTAATAGATTAATTTTGGGTCGAAGGAATCGTAGCGAGCCGTTGCAAACCTTTGCATCCGGACCCTGTATAATAAAATAATGTTTTGTACTAGGTGGCTAGCTGATATGCGTTAACGAGTCATTCCTCGGTCGCTCAATCCCAGCAGCAAGGTCTCATCTGTGATCAAGAACTGCTCTCTTTTGTTGGGCCTAATTACTATTTTATTTAGAAGTGGGTCCTACACGGAGGGCCTGATAGATTCAATCTTTTGTTGGGCCTAATTGCCTATATTTTATTTAGAAGTGGGTCCTACACGGAGGGCGTGATAGATTCAATACATTAGAGTAGAATACACTAATTTTTTAACCTGTTTATGTGGTATGTTATTGAACCTACGTTGATTCAATACACTAAAGATGATCTAACTGGTCAGTTCTCAAAGCGGTTTTTGGCATTAGGCAACAATCCAAAGTTGAGAGACTTGAAGCCGAGTAGGAGATGCTTCTCTAGCCTATTGCAGGTTCAATTTATAAGTTTACCCTTTCAAATTAGAGATAATCACCGTACTATGCCACTAAACAAAAAGGAGCGGTGGGGAACCCCTAACCTCGGAATCCATCTGTGCCTCGTGAGTCACATGTCTCCTCTCTGGCCGAGGTGGCACCGCCCCAGCTTGTCGACCTCGACGCCAGCTCCTCCAGCCGGTCCATGTCGACGGCAATGCTGCCTCCCGCTGGTGGACACACCACCAGCTCGTCCTCCCGCCATTCGCCGCCGCCGTTGCTGCCAGCTTGCCCTCTCTCCCTGAGCGATTCTAGGGCGTGCCACTGCCGGCTGGCTCTAGTGTGCATATGCATGAATGAACCTCTAATATAGTATACAATGTTTTCTGATGCGAGAAAGGAAAAGAATGGCCTAGTCAAGCTGCGTTTATTTCATTTTCTCTACTACTTAAAAATTTGAGTTAGTGGTCGTCCATCATCCCCACCCTCTCACCACTCTCTCTCTCTGACATGTGAGCCACGTTATCAGTAAACTATCTCCTCGTATCGTTTTTTAGATAATGGAAAGGCAAGCCTCCTGGATCTCCTCGCATCGTGTGCTCTATACTCCTCTTCTCCTAGCATCACCTGCGACACCGCCTACGCTTCCTCCTCCTTTGTGCCCTCACCTCCACCCCTGCTCTTCTACTCTGTTATGCACGCGCCTCCGCCCCTCCCCCATCGTTGCTTTCATCGGTCGAATCTGGACAGGCCTCACTTCCTCCTCTCCGCCCCTACTCTTCTGCTCTGCTCCGCGACTTGACAAATTGAGATATATTATATCTACTTTAATTAATAAACTATTATATTTATGAGATATTTTGTAGCAATGCACATGCACTTAGCTAGTCATTAATAGATAATTGACTCAATTGTTCAATTTTTCTTAAAAAATAACAAAAAACATTCGTATAACACTAAATTAGTACACAACACATACCATTATTTGACATAATAATATTCCCGACATTTCACAACTCAGAACATTTAGCCAGCTAGCTCAAAAAAAAAGCCATATTACTAAATGATTTCTCAAGAAAAGCTACGGCGGCGACCTAATAGGAAGGCCCCTTTTTTTGGGCCAAAGTTTTTACGCAAATGGATGGATCGACTTGAAACTTGAAAGCTACTAGGAACTCCGAAAAAAAAAACAAAGTTACTGCCGGGGGTTCGTGGTCCGTACTCGGCGCAGCGGGGGGTCACGTGGACGGGGTCCATACCACGTACGGCGACCAGGGTTGCGTGCGTCGCCCGCGCGCCGTATGGCTAAGTTCGTCTGGCCATGTGGTCCGTGTCCACAGATCGGTGCGAGAAATGGTCGCGATAAGGAAGGAGAGGAAGGCAGGCGGGCGTGCACGCTCCGCGGCTATGCCCGTGACATCGGCAGAGTGGGCAAGGGAACAGCACGATCGGACGGCCTGGACTGGAAGGGGAAGAAGGATCGGACGGCGCGGGCGAGATCGGTGACGTGGGCACACACCGAGCTGTGGCGAGGCATGGCCCACGTTATGGGCGGGTGTGATGCGCCTACGTGGGCCGGGCCTACAGCGCGGCCGAACGCGGAGCGTGAGGGGGAGATGAGATGGGTGGAGAAGTCAAAAGTGGTTGGCCCGTGGATGGTGGTCGCGTGTGGGGCCCGCTGTCACTGGCGCGGGGGAGGAGACGGGCAGAAAACGACGATTTTTCAAAAAAATATTATTATTTTTAAAGATATTTACAAAAATAAATAATCGTTTAAAAATTACAAAATGTGTCGCCGCCAGATTCAAGTGGCGGCACAAACCAATCGCTGTTGAGCGGCGACAGGAACTTATCGCCGCTCGCGGCCGGGCCCATATTTATCGCCAATTCAATTGGCGGCGAGGAAGTTGGCGATTTCTGTCGCCACTTGAAGCGGCGATAGGTTGCTATCGCCGATTGAGCGGCGATAGGTTCTGTCGTCGATTCAGCGGCGCACGAACGCAGACTATAAAATCACGAAAAATCAATCCATAATTCATTTTAATTCGAGAAAAAAACAGAGAGAGTTGGAGAGGAGAGAAGAAATTGCGCGAAGCCACAGCCGGTTTATCGCGGTGAGAGAGATTGATAAAGCATCGGTTCGATCGATCATCTCGTGTTGTAGGTAAATTTTTACAAATCGCTGTATGTTCGTCCAAACCTTGTAGGTTAGCAAGCGACAATAGCGACATAGAATTGAATAGGTTAGATAAATTTAGTCGAACTGTGCAGTACATATTTTGAGTTGTGTAGCGACATAGAATTGCGACTATAGCGACATAGAATTGCGTGAGGTCACATAAATTTAGTCGAACTGCAATACATATTTTTGAGTTGTGTAGCGACATAGAAATGCGACAATAGCGACATAGAATCGAGTAGGTTACATAAATGTAGTCGAACTGTAGTACATATTTTGAGTTGGACATAGAATTGCGGCAATATCGACATAGAATTGAGTATGGTATTTGGTTGGTAGTGTAGTAACATAATTAATGCACGATACATTTTGTTTTAAAATAGGAGAATTGCATGATACATTTTGAATTGTGAGAAAAACACGGAGTAGCCGTGTGTAGGTCTAAAAACAATGAGAATATTTGTGCGTGGTTATTATTTTGTTAGTACGTTGTTATTAGTTGTGTTAGTCGCGGTCAATATCTTGTTAGTCTTGCATTTTCGTGTATGGCGAGGCGAGTCGATGCGAGTTGCTTGACCCGATGATTGTGGCGTCACCGTAGCCACCTCGATCGCGTGCTCCTCCTCCGGGCGAGGCGCCGATAGAGCTTAGGCGTTTGACCACGCACTTGTCGAGGCATGGAGGTCGCACCGAGGCGGATTCCGAGTGCGTGAAGTTCGACCTTGATGCACTCAATCGCGCCTCGTTTATGTGGCGTTGACTCATGTTTGTTACGAATCGTTTCGACGCGAGTTGAGAGCGGCGAGCCTCCTTCCACTAGCGAGGATGGTGGAGGCGGCGGCGGAGGACGACCAGACCATCTTGCCGGTCGTGCGTCTGGCGGTTTCCATCGGACGAGACCTCCTCGGCGTTGGTTGGCCGCCGAGGCCGAGACCCATCGTTCCATCTCCCGTGCGGGAGATGACGCGCGACGCTGCGAGGATGTGAGCTACCTTCTCGGGTTGCCTGCGCGGCGCTCCGATGGTGGCGCCACGGCGTCCCGCGCGTGGCGCCGCGACCTCCTAGCGAGTTCGCGATATCCTGCCGCCGGCGGCGTGACGTGGAGTTCGGCGGCCGCACGCCCACGGCGAAGTGGATCGCGATTCCACGTAAGTGTTTTCCTAACTATTTTTCTCGTAACAATTCGTTTGTGAACCTGCGACATTTACGTGTCTTCTTGCGGCGGCGTATGGCTGGCGACGCGGCGCCGTCGGCATACGAGGCGCTGGAGGCCTACTGCGTGGTTGTTCGGGTGGGTGATGTTCTCGAGCCCCACGGCGGCGGCGTGGACAAGCATTACATCGATGCACGCGCGCGAGGTGGCGGTGTCACCGTCGGCGGATCCGCGCAAAGACGCGTGTCCGTCCGCGCCGTCTTTGTCGCGCGGCGTCTGCGCGCCTTGTCGCGGCAGCGTGCGGCGTTGGCGTGGCAGCTCCATCCTCTCGGGATGCCCGCTCCTCTGCGGTGTGGTCGTTGGAGCGTTTCGGATCGGACGACCACGGTGGACTTGGCAACAGACGGGGGCGCTTACGTCCGCGAGACAACTGGACCGGCCGACCATGGGCACTTTGTGGTGCCGCCGGCAGGTTAGTTTCGTAATCATTTATTATTTTCATTTGCAATCATTATTTTTGTGTGCTTAGTTTGCGGTGTTGTATTGCAGGTCACCTTCACGCCGATCACCTCGCGGGCTCCTACCCGAGTGCGTTGCGATGTTCGATCGGTGACCGATGACCGCGTCATCGGACCACATGCGATGGCGACAAGGTGATCACGCGCGCCCCGGCGATGCAGCCGGTCTTGTGCACGCGAGACTACCTACACCGGTACACGCGAGTGCCTTGGTGCACGACATCTTCGTGGAGGAGTACGGATCTGACGGGTCATGCGCCGATTCGGTCTGGCGCAGAGGTCGGCCCCTTGGGGAGGCGGTGCCGCGCGCGTACACGCGTAAGTTCACTATTGACTTTTATGTCCGTACAATATGTGTTATATCGCAACCAAATATTTTCTTGCCGTCGTGAGGTACACTAGGAAGGGAGTTCGTGGCACGATGTCCTAGTCGGACAGATGGCCCCTTGGGTGGGCGGTTGGAGTACGCGCCGCGAGACCCTCGTCGAGGTTGGGGGCGAGGCCTCGACCGAGGCGCACGAGCACTACATGGGTGGTACTCAGCTCGGACGAGGCTCCGTTGCGTCGGGTCGTGGTCGACCACGAGTCGACATGTGGCGCGACGTCGGACACGTACCCACTTGGTGGACTCCGCTTTCCACCGCAGCGTCGTACTCAATATTACATATTTCATATTTAATTTGACATGCCGTGTACAACTTGTTGATTACATGCGGTGGATCTTCACCGGAGTCGTCCGGATGGTAGACTCGCGCGGCACATGGCAATGCCGGAGAGATCGAGGGCTCCCGCGGATCGGGAAGCGGCGAGACGCGAGCGCGGACGCGGCCCGGTCGCACGCCGGCCGACCCGGTGGGCCGAGTGTCAGGGGCAGGTGGTAGGACCACGACCTCTGCTCGCGCGCGTGGCGAACGCGTCGGCGTGGCGGGCGGGGAGCACCTCGGACATGTGGGAGGTGAGTTCGACGCGCCGACATCGCTTCTTCATTTCATTTGAACCTCGTAAGTTTGTAACGGCGATCTTCATTCTGAGTCCTCGGCTCCACCCGTCGCGGGCGAGGACTATGCCGCGTCGTCGAGCACATCTTTGGACCAACGAGTAAGTTCCGTTTGCTTGCGTAACGCACTTTTAGTCATGACTATGTTTGTAACCCAATTTTTCGCGAGAGCGGCTTGGGAGGGCGATGCATTCTCGGCCGACGATGCGGACTCATCGGCACCCATCGAGAATTCTTCAGAGGATCCGCGTGACACGCGATTCTCTTTGGAGGCTTATCGGTATGCAGTGCGCGAGTTCGACCAGCGACGCGGACCCGAACGGCGCAGATCGGTAAGCGAGAGCGACCGGCTACACCACCATTGACTACTCGCGCGGGTCGGGTAGTGAGCGACTGACCCTCGGCGTACGCATTGCGGCAGCGAGCACAGGGCGACGACACGCGGTGCGACCTAGAGGGCGCCATTAGATTTCCCTTTATGTAATTTTTGTTCATTATGCCAACTGTTGTTTTGTGACTTTTGAATATGAGTAATATGCCCGCTTTCTTTTACGATCCAGCTGTTACTTAGCGACGTGACAAAGCGAGGTGGGTTTCTTGGGCGATGCGAGAATCGAGCTACCTTTTAAAGCGATCGCGACAAGGCGGGTCGACTTTTTAGAACGATGGCACGAGTAGGTAGCTTTCGGGGCGATGTGACCACGGCCTAGCTTTTCGAGGCGATGTGACCACACGGCCTAGTTTTCATGGCGATAGCACGAGTAGCGACTTTTCATGGCGATGTGACCAAGCGGCCTAGCTTTTCGGGCGATGTGACCACACGGGCTGGCTTTTGGGCGATGTGACCATGCGGGCGACACCGGGGCGATGTGACCACATGGGCTGGCTTTTGGGGCGATGTGACCATGCGGGTGACTTTTAGGGCGATGTGACCACACAGCTAGCTTCCGGGCGATGTGACCAAGCGGGCGGCTTTTACGGGCGACTTACCAAGGCGAGCCACAGCAGCGGCTCCGTCGCTCTAGCTATCATCTGGCGTAACTCGTCCAACTAGTCCACGGCACCACCAAGTAGAAAACATGGACAAGGAGAAGGAATGGGAGAAAATCCGCAAGCTTTTGAAGGGTGAGTGTCTTCCCATGAGACCACCGCTTCGCTATCATGCCGCTAGTCGGGAGCCTTTCACACCAAACTTTTAGGCCGGTGGATGCGAGGAAGTTGCCTCGTAATGCGCTCAGCGATTAGGTCGGCCGCGACCGCCTCCTATGCTGGGCGTCCTCGGAAGGACCCTCGATAGGGTGGCACCCTATCTTTGGTGTGGGGCGCTTTGCAAGTGCGTCAAATCAGCGATGAGTGGACCATTGGGCGGCGCTATTGATCTTTGCCTAAACTCGCCGTTGGCGCAACAACATGCATCCGGTAATGAAACCGTATTTCATGGTACAATGTTTTTTTATTCGGACAGCGGTAACGAACTCTCTTTACCCACGCGATCTCCGCCACCACTATCGACCTTGGCGGTGGATCGGCGACAAGATCCACCCCTACGACATGTAGTCGTTGCTTGAAACGGAAGAAGGCTGGGCGAGCACATCGAGACCCGTGGCGCCTCAAAGAGTTGAAAGTCGGCGGAGCCGAGCAAGGTAGGCGGGGCGACGACGCGAGGAGCGAGGCGTGAGCATGCGGCGACGGAGGCGAGAGGAGCGAAAGAGGGCCATCGCGGCGAGCCAAGGCGCAAGGCGAGAGTACAACGCGAGTGGGCGCAAGGGTAAATGGCCACGTTCGACTCGATGGTTCTACCTATTCCTCCACATGTCCCATGTATTTCAATTTCCCTAAAGGCATGCATCATCGTCCTCGGTTCGTTGTCTGCGTGCCATGTAATCCCCTTGTCCGATGAAATGTCGTGTGGTTTTCGTTGCGTCATTTCCCAAAGTTGTCCAACGGAGTTGTGCGAGAGATTCGACGCATTGTAATATCACACGCCTTGCTACATACGAATCATTAATCCCTCAATCGTCCTCCAAAAATCTTGCAACAATGCACAACAACAAATAGCCGACGCAACAAGTTGCATAAATTAATATCTGTCACCAGTTGAACCGCTAGTTCTTTGGTTCACCTATGTATCGCCAGATTCAAGTGGCGGCAGGAAAGTATCGCCGATTCAAGCGGCGGCAGAAGGTATCGCCGATTAAATTGGCGGCGATCCACGACCTCTACAAAACCCTCTTGCAACCGTCGAAATTCCACGAGGACTCGGTCTTACTCAACAAACAAAGAAGGACACAAGAGAGGACGAGGAGAAAAGCTAGCCGTCAAGTTGCCCACCCTCGGGTAATTTTCTTAACGAGCGGATTACATGATTCTTGATGTCTGTCATTACGTAGTGAAGTCCGTTTACATACTTTTGGTGGGATATTTAGTTGCACATATGTAGTTCATCGTGTAAATGTTCTTCACTGCTGCGATCGTCAAATATGTCCGACGTCGTCAATTTCAAAATTTCCTACGTAGAGGACTATTATGGAGGTCGAGGAATTGATTTGAGTTATTTCGGTCGCGGGCGTGCCTACCAAGACACGAGCAGCGTACAATAGGCGTGATGCGGTGGTTGTTCCACACGTTCCAAGTGGACCGTGATGTCACGATCGACATTGGTGCCTGCGCCCCGGGCGGGACAACCCACGTATTGGGAGTTAGTGCAACTAAAGGAACAAATTCATGGCGGTCGTATATGCGCATGGCGAGGAGGGGATGAAATTGATCATACGTTTGAGCGTATGCTAAACCCACTCCGGCATCGCGTCCGAACAAGTAGGGCTTTGCGACACCGGGAAGAACTAGGTGACTCGGTGGCGCGCAAATGGCGAGAAGGCGGGAGGTTGCGATGTCGTCAATGAAGACTACGGCGAGTTACCTCAATCGGTGAGGCAGGCTAGTGGGCTTGGCGGCGGGGAGGAGGCTGGAAGACCTAGTGGAAATGATGGGCTCGAAGACCAAGACTACATGGCATTGTCAGAAGATGAAGGTTCTTATGGCGGCGATGATGCGGACGGCAGCGGTTCGTCAAGTGGAACACATACCGGTTCGAGAACCAAATGCGTCAACGAAGGCTCCCATGTACCATGGGAGTACGACGAGCGAGTCGGACTAGGAGCTACGTACAAATGCAAGGAGGCCGTGCAAGATGCGGTCAAATTGCAGGCATTGTCGGTTCGGCGTACATTCACCGTCGTCAAGTCTACCCCAAGATGCTACGACGTGAAGTGCGGCATAGAGGGATGCCCTTGGCGCGTGCACGCATTTCAGCCCAAGTGGGGCACCTACTGGAAGTGCTCCATAGTGGTCCCTCACACATGCGTCGTCATTGATCGTATGATCCACCGGAACGTCATCGAGCTTCATTGCCAATCTCATGTACGGTGAGATCGTGGATAACCTAGATTTTGAGCCACGGTCCATCATTCGGGTCATTGAGGCAAGGTTCCAGTACACTATCAGCTATGCCAAGGCTTGGAGGGCAAAACAAAGGCATTGGAATCAAGGTTTGGCACGTTCGAGGATTCCTACCACAACCTCCCTGGGCAACTCCGAGTCATACAAGGCGGGAATCGACACTCATGTCGACATTCAAGGCCACGCATCCAAGTGGCATAATAAGAGGGTACTACGAGCATTCTTGGCGTTTGGTCCATGCATCAATGCATTAAACGCACTGTCGTCAATCTTATGTATCGATGACACATTCACGTTGGCGGTACAAGGGCGATCATCGACCGCAATAGCGACAGGCGGAAACAATCAAGTTCTTCCGTGGCATTCGCTTTCATTGGCGAGAACAAGGATAGTGGTGTGGTTCTGAAGAATGTGAGGATTTACATTTGTGCGGGACCGTCCCCACGTATGCCTCATACATGGCCAAACGCGAGCTGCTGCGTGCAATAACACGACTTCTGACCGGAGAGAACGTTCCACTTCCATGGCGTATCTGAGCGGTGGTGTATGAGGCACTTGGGTGCAAACTTCTATAGCGATTCGCAACAAGGACTTGATGAACATGTTCAGCGCTGTGCAGCGAGAACCGGCGGCGTAAGTTCGACACACTGCGGTAGATGCGGGCGATCGGACCCAAACCCACGAAGGAGGCATCGACTAGGGCGCTAGCGCCAGACCAGAGCCCCCAAGCATTGCCACGACTACCCACGAGCGCTCCTAGTGTCACGAGGAAGACGAGGGGCGCAGGTCAAATGCTTCTTAGGCTGGATTGAGCACGAGCCTAAGGAGAAGTGGTCATTCTTTGCATAACGAGGGTGGTGCTCGATATGGTATCATGACAACCAACCTAGGCGAGGTCTACAACTAGGTCATGCGCGGCGCCAGTGCCTCCTTTGGTTAGTATTGTCGAGGCAATTCTCGCGGTACCACAAACTATTTTGTTAACGAGATCACGCAATGCGTCGCTCACCATGACAAATGACGAGTACTCTACTCGCCATGATCACCGCATACATGGAGGAGAAGAGCAAGAAAGGTGAGATGCAGGGCATTCAAGATGGGCACGAGGAGCTTAGCCGAGATAATGTGCGAGGATAAAAGGCGTCGTGGGACTAACGCGAGAGGATCACCCATGAGTGCGCTACGCGCGATAGTTGCGTATGCACTTGTAACAAGCCCTTCCTGCGTAGGCCTGCTCCCATGTCATGGCGCTGTTGTTGGGTGGCGCGACATCCCGGTCGATACCTCTCTCACTATTTCACCAAGGTGGCGGTGATGCAAACATGGAGCGGAGAGATGTATGGTTCTGCCGTTGTTGGCCATTTCACGGCCATCCATCACAGGAGCAACTAATGCGGGCGCGGACATTGGTAGGCTCAAGGAAAGGTTGGCGGCGGCGAGTGCGACGATCGAGGAGCGATATGGGCGGCGGCGGGCGTCGCGCGAAGAAGTGCTCCATTTGCGAGTGCGGGCACACCTTCAAGACATGCCCCACGTGAAATGCTCGGGACCAAGGAGACATCGGCATTCGGACGTCACCACGGGGACCTCATCCGGTGCCCCGACTAGAGGTAGTGCACATGGGAGACGTTGACGTCGCGACCACGACAAAAATATTATTATCAATGTTGTCAATTATCATTTTAGTTAAGTGTTATAACGTTCTTCTACAAGTTCTGTAATATCAGAGTATGAATTCCCGATCGAATGGCAATATCACTTATCTTCCTTTTTACGAATCGTTCATACCTCAAACATCCTCGCTAAATTCTCCGAAAATTAACTGTAGTACAACAACATACGATGATGATAAAATGTTATTACAAGTCTAACAGATTTCGTGCCGTTTAAAATTTATGAAAATCACAAATTGCCTAAGTGAAATAGGGAAAATAAGGGTTGGGGAATGGCAATATCACTTATCTTCCTTTACGAATCGTTCATACCTCAAGCGTCCTCGCTAAATTCTCAGAAAATTAACCGTAGTAGAACAACATCGGCGATGATAAAATGTTATTACGAGTCTAATGATTTACGTGCCGTTTAAAATTTATGAAAATCACAAAGCGCCTAAGTGAAATAGGAAAATAAGGGTTGGGAATGAATCGCGATTCAGCGGCGATAGGTCTGTCGCCGATTGAGCGGCGATTCATTCCTCAGCGGCGGCAGTCGGGGGCGGTCCTGTGGCGATTGAGCTGGCGATTCATTCTGTCGCCGATTCAGCGGCACACTGAATACATTTTTGTAATTTTTTTAATCGACTATTTATTTTTGTAAATATCTTTAATAATAATAATATTTTTTAAAAAAATCAGAAAACGACTCGGGGCGGCGCGGCTGCGTGCCCGTGCCGCCTTCTACGGCGGGCTTGCCTCTCCGCCTCCGCCCGCAACCGTCTCGATACTTTTTTTTAATCAATCGTTAGGAATAGTACAAAACAAATCTTGTGCTAATCGAAATAACACCTATGCTTAGTGAGAATGCTGAAAATAGTTTTAGGCATGTTTGGTTTGTATACTAGAGGCTGTTTGGTTTGCTGTTAATTGTTGCCAACACATGTCTTACCAAATTTTAGTAGTGTTGATCGAATTTAGCAGGTATTTGGGGGTCTGTTTGGTTCAGCGCTCCATATAATTATACCAAAATTTTGGCAATACCAAAATTTGGGTAAAAAAATAGTGTTTGGATCGTAGCCATATCAATTCACGGGCAATAGCGAAATTGATATGTTTGAATTGCAGTTATACCAAAAATTGCCAAAATTATGAGTATGACATCTGGGTCTCATATGATATCTAATTTTTTTTGCCTCAAAATATATCAACATGGGTCTTATTTTGTTGATAAAATGACAAGAGACACAACAGTTCAAACGGATCACAAATCGGATACTCAGTTTAGAAAATATTATCATTTGAAACTGATTAATCCATCTAACAATGCAATTAATGCACTTATCTATAGCAAATCACCATCTGACATGTGTCTTTGTGCACAGTGGCCAAATTTTCAGAGCAATACCAAACTTTGATATGGTTATCTAAGGGCATCTTCAATAGTTAGAGACAATCTTGTCTCTAACATATGTTACATCATCTTTAGAGATAACATCTCCAATAGACAATCTCTAGTACACTCTCTAACATTTATATTTTATAATTTTTCTTTAAAAAGGACCTACATGTCAATTAGAGTAAATTAATATACCATGTCTTGTTTCGCGTGCACGATCGTCTCTTCAGGAAGAGACGACATGTTCTCTCTCTTCTCCCCCTCTCTCCTCCACGTAGGATTTTGTTGATGTGGCATAGCTAAGAGACGATAATAAATGTACTATTGGAGATACCTAAGGCGTTGAACCAAATAGACCCTTGATTTGTTACTCAACTTTGGTAAGATTTCCTTCTTTGTTGGCACTCTAGTTTATTTTCTTGTCAATCTTTACCCAAAACATTGGTAGCCAATTTGGTAACCAAATTTTGGTAAGAGTTGATAGGTTAAATTTGGTATCAAACCAAACAACCCCCTAACGTTGACACACCTAATATTAGGCATTAGCCACACCTATGGTTTACTGTGTGGCAAAATCAAGTTGTTTGGTTGGTAGCCACGACTAAGCTTAGGCATGATAATTTTTATGCAACTATTTGGATCGCTACCACAAAAGTTTGGCAAAAATCAATGGTAGTTGTTTGGTTTGCAGCCAAAGGTGGTTATAATCACCCAAACCATAGAGTGGTGAGATTACCTTATCTTGGTGGTGAGAAGTGATTTTGATTATTTTAGATATATGTTAGTACACACACGCAAATATGTTTTTTTGGATATCATGTTACTACACTACCGCCGGAGTGTTACTGCACGCAAGGGCAGACCCAGCAATAGGGCGAGCTTGGGCGACCGCCCGAGGTACGTCGTTGGTAGGACCCCAACCCACCCACCCCAGCATCCACCATGAGCGAGCTCTGCTCGGTGTCGATGAGTGAAAGAACAGGAAGGTGAGCAACGTCCTGGGGAGCTATGTCAAGGCATTGAGAGAGAGTATTAGGCCGCATAATGAGGAACTAAGTATGGCCCAGCCTAGTATCAACTAGTCACATGGTCAGATCTCCCTCCTACACTTTGGAGGAGGAAGCTCGATCAATCTAGTCGAGGCATCGAGCTAACCCTAGTGGCTGCCCCCTAGGGTGGAAGGCAGGCCTGAAGTAGTGCGCGGCCACTGGTGCTTGAGGAAATTAGTTGAAAATAGAATAGATTGACATTTGTGATTGGCTAAATGTTTGATTTGCTAGATTTGAATAGCTATTTTAGAATTATATCGCACAAGTGCAAATACGGTGCAAGCGGAAACCTTACGGTTATCCCGCCCAACCTAAAATTTATTTCTGGGTCCGCTACTGGCTACACGAAAGACAGTGTTACTATACTACCTCGCTAGTTGGAACCTCATCGAAAGTGGTACCCCAATAGAGGAAATGACTTTCTTTGACCTGGCCATAATTTAACAATGGTCCAACAAATGCTAAGTTGTACATCTGCAGTCTAGAAGTAAGTTTAGGACACATAATACAACCATGTTACATTAAACATGACAGTAGTTACTTCCCAAAAGCAACAATTAACTATTCGACTAATTCATCCATAAGTCTGAGAAGTTCTGTAGCTGAACACCCAAAATCATGAGGTAGCACTATATCTCAGGTTACCATCTTCTAAACACCCAAAAGCATGAAGTAGCAAGTGTCATAAATTGTCATCTTCCCTGTTAAAGTACTTATGTACTCAGGTCTACAGAGTTGTGTCACTAGCACCGCTTAAGAAACTATGCAAACCTTTATTCTCATGCCGTGCTTGGAACTCGCTAACAATAATCTTATCATCAGTAGTAATTGTCATTGTATCTAACCTATCCCACAAAATAGCATGAGGGTCATCATGTTGAGGCAGTTGGGGTGAGTAGCGCAGCAAGGGATTGTTGGAGTGATCTAAATGCGGACTTGATTTCTTAAGTGGACTTTGAGAAATGACTCTGCCTTTGGTGGCTTCTTAGAAGGTGACTTTGTGCCTCTTGGACGCTTCGTACCAACTCAACTAGTGCTAGATGAGCTATTAACCCCACTCGCAGGATGTGTTGTTGCGCCTTCACGACTTGGAGGTGACAACAAAGTGTCTGAATCATCACCAGTAGGTTCTTCGGGTTGTGCATAGCATGGAATGCCATTCATCCATTGCGAATCTTCGTTGTCTGAATCACCACAATCATCCATGCTGTTCGCTTGTCCTAGACATGTTCAAACCTCTGATCGGGCCGGGCTTCGGGTCAGGCTTGGAAAAGCCTGGCCTGAACAGGCAGGCCCGAGCCCAAAAGTTGTTTTCCCCATAAAATAATATTATTTTATTTTATTTGGAATAAAAAAATATTTAGTCGGGCCTGTTATAGTTGGGCTACTAGGCTTGTTGGGTTGGTTCTAATATAAACGAGCTTAACGAGTTGCTCGCGAGCTGGTGTAAGGTCGAGGAGGCCAACTAGAAAGGGGTGAATAGTCTTTTCTATAAAACTCTAAGTCTAAAACCGATTTATAATGCGGAAGCGAAGATCAATTCGGTTTTGCATAATTACAGCCTAAAAATTCTAGTTTCCCTTAAGTTCATCAACACCCTAACTCTAAGTCAAGGTTTGCAATCATTGTTTGACATGCAATCAATTTAATTCTAGGAATGTAAATTACACAAAGTAAATCACAAGAGAGCAAACCATAATAATACAAGGATGTTTCACCGTAGTGTTCGGAGACTTGCCGATCTCCAGTAATCCACGTTGAGGTAAATCCAAATAAATTAGGTCGGCTCCACAAATTAAGCCAACATCTTCGAGGTAAGCCAAAACGAATTAGACGGCTCACAACTTAAACCAACATCTCGACCCACTCGGGGTTGCTCTTTCTCCACTCTGGAGATGGCGAGGACCAAACCACTCACAACACGACAGATCTTTTCACAAGCTTCTTGAGAAGATCACTAGACCACGACGCCTCTACGCCGTCTAGGTGTCGGTAAATACCAAGAGTAATAAGTCTAACCTCTTGCTTGACTCTCACCAAGTGCAACACGTGCATAATTGGATGCTCTATCGAATTCTAGTTATAACACATGTAACTAGAATCTCTCTCTTTGCTCACAAGATGCAACACATGCATAATTGAGAGTAGAAGCTCACACTAGCTCAAGAGAGTGAAATAAGATGAAGCTCACACTAGCTCAAGAGAGTGAAATAAGATGCCAAAAGTTGCCTCCCAACCGACCATGGTAGACACACACCAAAAACTAGCCGTTAGAGGAGAATATGCAGAAAACAGTGAAACACGGTCTGATTGCCAACCAACGATCGGTCAGACCAGACTATAGTGCAACGACTATAAAATTAGTCATTATAGACAATCCCGGCTAGTCCTCCCTCACAGGGCCCGGTCTGACCGGACCGTCGGTCAGTCCGTCCCTAAATTTTAGCATAGGCGACACTCGGAAAAACGGTCATAACTTTTAACTCTGATATTGGAATTGAGTGATCTTAGGCTCTACAGACAGCTTATTCAGAGGGCTACACAACCCATATGTTTGAATGATTTCAAATATATTTGATCAAATCAAGAAGCACAACTCCAAAGAGCCAACACATTGCCTAAGTCAAAGAAGAGAGCAACAAGCATTCTTAGACCATGCCAAGGAACAATGCATAAACTTTGATAATTTGCAAAACACATTTGAAAACTTTAGTATCATGCCAAAAGGAGTAGGTGCATAGACTTCAACTATTTGCAAAATATATTTGTAAATTATAGTCTCATGCTACAAAGACTTAATCCATGAGCTTCAACTATTTGCAAAACATATTCACAAACAATAGTATCATGCCTAGAAGAGTTAGAGCAAGAAGAATTGAGCTATTAACACAGAATGAGACTCAAGATACTAGACAAGACCCCTTTTAATAGTACGGTAACCTATACTAGCAATCTGATATTCCAACCAAACACCGAGAGACAGGTAAAAAAATTAGGAACACATCCTTAGCCTATGCTAGTCAAACCTTTGCCTTGAGCATCCATCTTGGAGTGATCACTTCATGACAAACATCTCCACTCCAAGTTCGGGTTCTTGACTTGATAATTATCAACACATGATGTTTCTTTTACTCCACGTTCTTGACTTGAATATCATCAACACATGATGATCTTCTTTACTTCGAGATCTTGTCTTGAATATCATCAACACATGATGATTTTCTTTACTTCAGAATCTTGTCTAGATGTTCATCAACACATGATGACATCTAACGAGGATCTAAATAATCCTCATTTTATTATTCCATAATCATGAAATATGACATCACATGGCATACCTCTTAATATTATAATGAAAGAACAAATCAGGAAGTCGTAAGTTCTTCTACGACTACCCCTAGTCGTAAGCCTTTCTACGACTATAGTGTAATCGTAAGTCCTGATACGATTACGTCCGGTCGTAAGTCTTTCTACAACCAGTATTCAGTTGTAGGTCTTCCTACGACTACCCCCCTAGTCGTAAGTTCTACTATGACTATGTCGGGACCCGAAAATATATCTCAGGAACCCTCTGTGTATTCTGAACTAGTCCCAGATCAGTAGCTAGCTCACACAGAAAAACAGTGATGAAATACCATCTATTTATTTAATTTAACTAAAAAGATCTCAAAGTAACAAATAATAATAATAACTGGACCTTATGGTCAACGTTTACTTAACTTGCCACGCAGGGCTAAAGAAACAAATAAACTCTTGCAGCGGAACGAAACTCTTCAAATGGCCAATCAACATGCCCACAGGCAATCGAGTGGAGAAACGCATCCTAATCCGCAAAACCTTCATGGTCCTCCTAGCGAAGTACTCTTGGGCAGCTTGATATTCTCCCTCTACTGCTGATCAAACAGAGGGCATAAAGCCATGAGTACTTTGAATGTACTCAACAAGTCGTGGGGAAATGTATGCAAATAATATTCATGAGGGCTTGAACAAAGATTAGTTGTATGGCTCTTTTGCATAAAACAGCATTTACGATAAATACAATAAATAGATTGAAATGCGTAATTGAAAACAATAATAAGTAATTAAACAATTTCTTTGAAACAACCAGTGAACTTTCCCATTCACTTCCCAACCAAACCAACGATAAGTGAATTCCCCATTCACCAATCAACACAACCCACCAAGTGAATGACCTATTCACCAAACGAACATTACATTCATCAAGTGAACTTCCCATCCACACTCGACTCATTTTTGAAGAAACTCTATCTCCCGTGTGAAATCCCCAGGCACGTCCATAACCGCGGACACGGCTATTCGAATAGTTTTATACTCTGCAGAGGTTGTACAGCTTGACCCACAAGAGATGGATCAACTTATAATGTCCGTTTAACACACTTCCGAGGTGTGCGACTAAGTGATCATCACAAGGCTTTTACAAAGCTCCTTCTCAACCCAGTTCTGCCTGCTAAGGTTTCAACACTGAATGTCTTCCCGACCAGACAGGGCCCCCCTCTTGCGCCACCGTGAGAATACGTTTTCCACGACTAACACTTCACATGACAGAACCGGAATTAAGACATTGCTAATTAATCAGCTAGGTCCGTCCCATACCGAACATGTAGGTTATGCGGTTAAGGCCAGTTCAATGGCGCACAAGATTAAGTCCTTGACAAGTTACTCAGGCGAGACTACCACAAAACCACAACATGTTCAATCCACATCCCCACTATCTACCAACCACTCGCCCGAGCGAAAACCATTTTGTTTAACCAACAGCCATGACTAACCCCGTCATGGTACACAAGTTTTAACAAGAATGGCTCACCACCACGATTCCATAAATCATTAAGTCAAAATTAATTATTAAGACACATGTGATGACAAACCCATCGTAACTAAGCATATGTACGATACCCATGTTGGCAATATAAATATGTCCAACTAAAAATTACCCATACTAAGGTGACAAAGGATTCATGGCATTCGAATAATCAATGGAGGTATAATGACAACAGGCAATAACTATACCCAAAGCAATTTATATAAATATAGCATGCAATTGTATAAAACAATATACTTTTGAAATCATAGGTTCAATATGATCAAAGGACCACAACTTGCCTTGGAATAAATCCAGTGATCGATCTTGATCTTGGTATGCTACTCCTTGCTCGAAGCTTCCCAAAGTATCGACGTCTACTCGCAAAACAAGCAAATAAACCAAATAAATAAATAATAGAGAGAAAAAAATCCAAAAATTAAATAAAAATCTCAGATAAATAGATCTCGAATTTAGATGAATTTAGGAATTTGAATGGACTAAATCGGAGTTCGGACGCAAAAGATATGAGCTCTGGAAGATTGAAATCTAAAGAAATACCTTAATTTGGTTTTTGGAATTATCCGAATTATTTTCCTACTGGAAATTCCGGATTATGATGCATGCTGACATCAGCAAGGCTGTTCGGACTAGGCTAAGTCAACCTGACAGGTGGGACCCACCTGGAAGTGGCTAGGCTCACGGTGGACTTGGTTCAAGGAAGTTTGGCTCGGGTGGGATTTGAGCGTGCCATGTGGCTGCTGATTTGGGGATGACAAGAACGCCACATGGGTGACACACAGGAACAAAAGATGAGGTAGCATGCTGACTTGGAGGGCCACATCAGCGGAGAGAAAAACCGAAGAGGGAGCAAGGACAGCCATGGCCGGCGACTGGAGCTCGTCGGCGACGGCCAACCACAACGACAGGGCTCCAGGGAGATATCAAAATGGGATGCCGAGGATATGGCGGAGCTTTAGGTGGTGATGACTCGGCAATTCCGGTGACGTGACGACGTCGGCGGTGACATTGGCGGCGGGGTGCTCACGGGTGATGGCGGCTTGGGCAATGGTGTGGCGCCCGACAAAGATCAAGAGGAGCACGGGTGCGGCGGCATCACCAGGACCACAGGGGAAGTCTCGGGACAACCGAAGATGAGCTGGAACGGCAGCGAGAGTAAGATGACCGGAGAGCAAGGAGATGACCGGTGACAACAATTCGGTGGTGAAGAAGATAAAACAAAGGTGCAGATTAGACGAGAATAGGATTTGGCGCAAGATGACGCACTTGGACGGCTGGGAGCACTCACCGACGTGCAGATCGACAACGGCGGCACGGTCGAGTTTTGATGACGAAACTGAAAACAGCGATGGAGTGGTCCGCGAGCGATGAAGACCGCGTCACGGTGTAGACCACGATGATGCGATCACGACAGCGGCGACGGCGCAGGCTGAGGAGGTCCGACGGCAGAGCAATCCCACGATGAAGGAGCTTCGGCCGTTCTTGGTTCTTCGGCGATTGCGGCGTGACGAAGGTGAGTTCGAGGAGGAGACCTTAGGGTTTTGGTGGAGGGAGGCTGGGCGAGACCTTTGACACGGTTGGGGCGCCTTTTATAGGCTCGGGATGGGAGAATCCACAAGAGGCACGGCGGAGCTGTGTGAGTTTGGCTCGAACATGACGCTGAAGTCCCTGAGGAAGACGACACACAGGTGGCAACGCGGGACCCACCCGGCAGTGAGAGCAAAGGAGGGAGGCGCGGACTGGGCTGCGGCGAGAATGGGCCAAGCGGGCTGGGCCGGAGGGAGAAGGAAATGGGCCGGGATTTGGAGATTAGGCCCGAAAGCAAATATGAGATTTTATATTAGTTTTTCCTTTTTAGAAAATAGCAGAAAATCCAAATGGCAATTAGAAAATAGCAAATGCACTCGGAAAAATTCTAGAAAAATCTAGAAAATATATCCAAGCACATAGAACCCAAATAAAATAATTTTGGTAATAGTTTATGTTGGCATTAATCATATTAAATTATTTTTGAACTCTGAAAATTCATATTAAGCTTTTAACTTTAGCAGAAAAACCCAAATGGTTATTTTTCTTTTAAAACTTCAAAACAGACCAGATTTTTGGGATGTTACAACTAGGTCTGCTACGAATTCTTCACGACTAACTGGGTCCACCTGTCAGAAGGTCCATTTAATGGTGAGAATCCAAGCAGTCAAAATACGTAGTTATGCTTGATATAACTACAGACAATGTCCCACTATCTCTGACTGATAACCGTTTGACAGCATGGGGAGGTTACTACTCCGGTAATTACTCTCATTATTTCGCAATAATGAGCGGCTAATTAGCCTGGAACGACAACAACCACCACTGCGTAATATAAATATGTGTCTTTTAGAGATAGAAAGGAGAGGCTTTTTTGGGGGAGACAATTAGTAAGACCCTCAGCTGATTGTAACCCAGATGCCCAATACAAGATACACAGGAGTAGGGTTGTTATTCTCACTGGAGAAGGCCCGAACCTGTATAAAAATCCTCGTGTCTCTTTCGTCTGCGTGATCAATTGTGGAGACCCCCCGAATCAAACAATCTTTACGTAAGATCGGTTCTAAAACACCGACAACATCTTTCATCCTGAATCTTGACTTGATGACAATCAACTCACGATGCCACCCAAAGTCTTCATCATCATGGGACTCAACCTGTTTCACCAACTCATGGAAAATGTTAGTCCATATGACGATAATTATTAATTACCAAAATACTCTATTAACTCATAATGACGGGTCTAGATTCTTTAGCTCGCTCGAACTCGGCTCGTTAAGATAATGAGCAGAAATGTCAGGTCGGCTTGACTTGTTTATGGCCCGAATTCGAGCCGAGTTGGCTTGTGAGTTTCGAGCTTTTTTCCACCCCTAATCAACACTAGCTATTGCATGTGAATAGTCTCTTACATCTCATGGAAGAACTTATGGGCTTAGAAAGCAAATGCCTTGCCCTATCTTGCATTTCATGCCGTCAAGAGTTAGCTTTCTATATGCATCACATCAATAGCTTCTGCACGAAAGACGAAGTGTTTCTACAAAAATGCTAGAGTGTTACTGCATGAAATGCGGAGTGTTCCTGCACTATTACTGTACCGTGAAAGATTAGGCCAAAACAACACAATCCCGCTAGTTGGTTCCTCATCAAAAGTGACACCGAATAATAGGAAATGACTTTGCTTGATATGACAATAATTTAACAAGGTTCCAACAATGCCAGAATGTTGCTGCGGTCTAGACCAATGCCAGAGTGTTACTGCCTGAAATGCGGAGTGTTACTGCATTATTATCGTGAAAGATCAGACCAAAACAACACGATCCTACTAGTTGGTTCCTCATCAAAAGTGCTACCCCAATAATAGGAAATGACTTTGCTTGATCTGACCATAATTTAACAAGGTCTAAGTTGTACATCTGCAGTCTAGAAGCAAGTTTAGCACACACAGTACGTCCATGTTACATTAAACAGGGAAACAGTTAGTTCCCAAAAATATTATGGCTTTAGTTAGTAGGACTATAATTGATTTAGTAAAAATCTGGAATAAAACAACATCATGTGCATATCTACCAAGAGTTATAGAATGCTAAACATAGAAAGAAGGTAGAGGAGAAATGATACACTTTGTTCACTGAGTGACTAGACAACAACGATGACATGATAAAGAACAAGCAATCGAATAGTAGATCGAGAGATGATTGGTGGTAGGGTCTCGGACAAGGACGTTTGCTTCTGTAGAACCCATAAAGAGTACTAGATCTGCATGCACGAGAGGAAGGTGAGGTGAGGAGAGGGAGGGGATGGTGGAGATGGAGAGGAAAGGGATGGCAAGAGAGTGGTATTACCTTAGAAGAGGGAGGTGGCGACGAGGACAAGCTAAGGACCTCTCCAATCTATGGCAGTGAACTGTGTTGTTCTTGAAGACCTTTCTGTAATTTCTCAATTGAGAAAAGATGAAAAGGGAAAAAGGGGTTGAGTGGGACCCATGTGCCGGTCCAGTGGAAGCCTAGAAAGCGAGAAGGCCCAGTCGGGCTCTCCTTGCGGAATTGCAAGGGTTTTTCTCCATTCTGGCGTTCTCGTGCGGGAGATGAGAGGCGACGGAGGCTCGGAAGACTCGGGAGGCCCGACGATTTTTGCGCCGGCCGTTCGAGCAACCGAGCAACTCCCCCTTCGATCATTCCTCTTTATCAAGCACTAGGTTAGCCCTTTGTGGATCAGAGTTGAAATCCGAAGAACAAGGTGTTTATCCCCAATTTTCTAAGCATCTTCTACTCTCTATTTTGGCTTCGTTTTTGAAGGGATCTTTGATCTTGCTAGCCACCGTAGTTGATTCTACGTTGTTGGTAGTAAAATCTTGATTCCTTTGTGCTCATTTGGCCGGATTCCCCCTTTTCCCTTTCAGGTGGGCTTGGTCCAGTGGGAAATCTAGTGATTGTAGCTTGAAGCTTTTGGAGGTCCGTTCTGGACTGATCTTGGAGAGAAGAAAGGCTGCAGTTTTTCTGGTTCTGGTGCTTTCTGGGTGTTTCGGCTGAAGCACCTTATTGAGTGGTCTTGTGTAGCAACCTCCCAGTTCCTCGACTTCGTTCTTTGGTGGGTTCCAAAGGAGGAAGTGTCTTTTGCTCGGGTTTGCAGGGCGATAGTTTTTCTGGTGAGTGTCTTTGACACGCCTTGCCAGTTTCGTCTTGGTGGTTTTGAGTACCACCGCTTCGGTGAGTATTGTACCTCTGTGTTACTTCTTGGCTGATTCTTGCATATATAGTTGCAGTGCTAGTTGATACCCTTGATCTGTGTTAGTTCTGATATCTTAATCTAGCTCTGGAGATATTGCAAATTAATCAGTGGGATCTATTAATGCTCTATGATGAACTTTGTTATATACTGAATTTGAATGTGATAATTAGTTCATACTTGAGCTCTATTGTATTACTTGTTTCTGTCTCTTTGTTCTGTTGTCAGTCTGATTACTCTGTTAGTTCCTGATCTTGTGTCTTTTGAGATCAGTTGATGCAGAGAGTGATCAATATCATTGTTAATTGTCTAGAGTTCAAATTATGATCTTTAGATCTTTTGTTTGACTGGAAGTATTATTTGTGATCTTTACTGTTGAAGCATTATGATAGTTTAGCAAAGATATGAATAGAGCTCTAAGTTTGAAACTATTTTGTCATATTTATTTAATGAAGAGTATAGACTAAGTATTAAGAAGGCAGAGATTGATTTCTTCTGCAACTCAACTTCTGAGAGCAATCTTAAATTCATATAAATCTGATCATTATGCTGTTTCTATATGTTGTCTTGAGCATATTATCATACTCAATTGACATGGAGGATTCAGATGCTTGTGTATTGTTTTGGTCAATTATTTGTTGGAATTGTGCTTTAGATATTATTATTTTGGTTGGAATTTTTTACTGCATTTACGCTTAATCTGCACTGTTTTCAACAAATTGGTGGTAAGTGCTATGTGCTGGAGAGTGCTTTGAAGTGTGAGAAGAGACATAGGATGTGAGTTTAATCAGAATGAGGTGGAGAATTTTTGACGTTGTGGCGCCGAGGAGTGTGACGCTCATTTTCTCCGCCATACATGCGGCGAAAATTTCAATGGCAAGAGCCATTGACTCACCTAACAAACTTTGGCAAGCTTAAACGTAGCAGGGAACCAAACATTTGCCTAAGCTGTTGTGGCAACCTTAGACTATAAACCAAATAGACCCTTAGTATTCCAAACGAGCTCTAAATTGATTTTATCAAACAGGAAGATGATCGAGTGTTCTAAACATGCTCTTAAATGGATTTAATAGTAGCAATAAGATTGACCGACTATATCTTTATCTCCAGGAACGTAGGAGATTTCAATCGTGGAACCATAAGACTGAAAAATATAGACATAGCTCTATTTTCCCCTTTCGACTGATCTGAAGCATGGATTTCTTATCCAACGTCCGGCACAAGTCGCAGGTTGTAACTTGTAAGCCACAGCAGCAGATCCGTTAAACCGTGAAAAGTTCAAGAAATGGCTGGCTCAGAGGCAGCCATGCTGCACCGGTTCTGCTGCCTCCGGGCGCAGGTGCAGTCGGACTGCAGATAGAGCGGCGCCGGGGCCATCCAACCGAACCAGTGGACAGGAACGAGCGAACCACCCGAAGGGCGGAGCAAGTCGGGAAGCAAAGGGTCCCGTGCTGCGAGCCAAGAACCCTCTCCTCTCCTCTCCTCACTTCTCGTTGATCCAAGTATCTTGATTGCCAAGTCGGCCCGCCTTTTTTTTTTTTCCATCGTGATCAGAATTTTTCTCTTTTTTTGGCGGCAAAGCCATCGTTGGTTTGCTCGCTCGGGCAGCTGCGCGCCAATTCCCATGGCGCCTCAGGCCCTGCACTTGCTGAGGCTGATGAGCCCACTCACAGGCCGGCACGCGGTGCGCAGGTGCTCCACCGCCCCGCTCTTCGCGAAGCGGCTGCCGCTGTTCGTCGCCTTCCCTCGCGCCGGCAGCGCCGTCGCCTCCTGCTCCGCCGTGCAGGAGTCGTCCACCGGCACCACTGGTATCCCCACACCACATCAGTCCCCTTCCCTACGCGCTTAGAAATGTTGCATGGCCGAGTCGTTGTATGTTTCTGAACTCTAAAATGCTTCATTTTTGTTGTTTTGACGTAGTTAGTGAGAAAAAGGATGCAGATGATGACACGGAGGCGAAGCCGGCAGTAAAGCCAGCGGTGAAGCCGAAGAAGGCACCGGCGAAGCCGCTGCCGGAGATGATGCAGGAGGAGATTATCCCTCCGCTGAAGGCAGCTCTGGAGGCGGAGGACGTGTCCCAAGTCGAGCTCTCCTTCCAAGACAACAGGGTGAGTAGTGATTGTTTCAGAATGACAGACGCTGAAGCTTGCAATGTCGCATTGGACTTGTCTTAGCGTGCAGGTTAGAAATTCATCATTGTTCAGTGACAGAGAGCTGCAGATCGAAGCGATCGCATTCTACCTGCATGTAGTAGGCATGTTATTGCATATCACAGGTAGTGGTGGTGTACTGGTGTGATTCTTTTGCAGTAGTTAGCTCTCACAGAATCACGCTAACATAGGCTAACAGAATCATGCTAACAGCGAGTCAATGCCACACATGAAATTTGCCACAAAAAGAAAACAACAAATTAGCAATGACTGTGATGTCAGGAAAGCAATGTTCAATGTTCCAGCAATGTACTTGCATGCAGTTGGCCTCTATCATGCACGGACACGGATACGTCGACACAACACCGACAAGGGGAGTCGGGGATTCACCATTTTCCAAAAAATGCCGATATTGCGTCACAACTATATATATTTAAATAATAAGAATAAATTACACATATGTATTATTTTTTATTTTTCTAAGTGCTTGCCAAACTGAAATAATATAAAGTGTAAAGTAAACTACGAATACGTACCTTTCAAAGATTTCCCTCGCCTCTTCATTCTTCTTTCAGTTAGTTCATTATATTTCCAATTGTTCATATGAATACCATTACTAGAAATTGTGAATTCCATTAACCTAGGAAAAGACGTAATATGATCAGCAAGACTACAAAGATAACATATATACTTGATTCTTGAACAATCAAAGTAATTGAGCAACAACATTGATAAATGATAAGGGATAAAAATTAACAAGTAGTCAAGTTCAAACGTATAAAGTATAAACTTAAATTCAGGGTTCAACCAAAAGCAAGTATCCACTAGCCAACATAGGAGTGATTCAACTTAAGTACTTGTTGGCCTTGTTTTTGCTTGTTTATCCTCAGCCTTTACCACTTCACTTTTAAGTTGAGCAAGAATAGGTACTGTCACCTTAGAACATATCTTGCATCCACCATTAGTAATTTTCAGCAAGTGCGCTTTGGCTCTAGGGTAGCTATCAGTGCCAACATATTTGCAATACTTGTATCTCAATTTCACATTTTCTCCCCGATCACCCTTGTCTAGAACGTTAACATGGTTCCACAATGGAGGCTTGAACCTATTGTTGGTGTTTTGCTCCTTTCTAGCACTTGAATTACCGGTTTCATTTTTCTAGAATGATTGCACAAGCAATCACGAACAAAAGAACAAGCAATCACGATTGCAAACATCTAGTTGACTCATGGTGAAGAGCATCACTACGTGAATCAGTGAATGACATTTCATTTAGATATAGAATCACAATGTGAATCAGTGAACTTACTTTGAAATGGAGATGGAGGAGGTGCACAAGGGAGGGGCTGCCTGCTGGTCGCGAGAGAGGGGAGGCGCGGCGAGCCGGCGGCGTGAAGAGGGCGATGGGGCTGAGGCGGTGTGCGGGCAACAGGGGTCGGGGGATTGGAATTGGATGAGAGCTAGGGTTATACGCACTGCTGGGCCGTGTCAGATATGTGTCCAAGCCGTATCCGACACATGTTGGAAATTTTAAAAATTAAAATTTGTTGTTCAATTGACCGACACGCCGTCGACACGTGTCCGTGTCATACCCATGTCGGACACGGTGTCCGACACGGATACGGCAACAAACTGAAGAGTCTGCTTCAGTGGTTGGCCTGTTCCAGCGTTTCTACTTAAGTATCTGATTTGAGCCAATTTTGATCACTTGCATGGCCAATGATGTAAAATTTGCCACAGAATGGCATGGCATATGAGAATGTTATGCTGACATTTGCTGTAGGATGTGAGAGTATTGAACAAAAGTTTCTCCGATTACGAATGAGGATGACCAAATTTTCTGCTCTGTTTTGCTATTTCCTCAACAAAAGATCAGAAACTGACATAGCTGTGACCTGCTATTAAACATTTATCCAAGTTATGAATGGTTTAATCTGTGTTTAGCAAGAGAATAATTTGATCTGTGCTATTTTTTAGATGGCATGTTCAATGTTGTTCAAGGAATTTATCTCTGAAAGTACAGAACACTCAATGGCTTGGATTTAGTAAAGATAAAATAGGTTAAATTTGTTCAATGAACATCTACGGAACAATTTCAATACTTTGGGCCAAACTATTTACTTTAAGGTGATGGACACTGGTTTTGTCAATCTATGCATTCACCTATGGCATGAACATTACTCTTTGCAAAAATATAACTATATTAGTTTTAGCACCTTAGTTCCTAACTCCCCAACCACCACCGTCAGCATACACAACGTTAACAAAGTTGCACAGTGGTTCGGGATTGAAAAATGCAGAAACTTCAGATAACTTCCAACGAAATTGTTGGCATCTTTTTAAATCCTTCTATTGTTGATGAATTGCAGTTGGAGGGTTCCTTCATAAAGGATGACATCCCCTATTACTTTTGGGCCTTCTTTCCAAAAGGAGACCTCACAGGTACAAACTAACTTATAAACTTTGCTTTGCTGTTTTGAACTAGACCTTATATACCTTTCTCATTTCTTCCTTTGATAGACAGCACTGCTTTCCTAGCTGTACTGTTGATAAGCAAATCCTTCATTGCAGTCGCACAACCTATCTTTCATGCCTTCTGTTTTCCTTACAAACTTCTGAATTCCTCATTGAGAATTACTACACTCGGTCACTTCATAATCCGAAGACCACATGACATACCTAGGAGAAACACCAGTTCTACTTTTATCTAGTTTGCAGTAAGTACGAGCATATTTTGCACTACTCCGTTGATGGAAAAGCATACACCAATCTCATGTCAATGAACGACGCAGGACCCAAGGGCTTTTCGCTGTCGTCATACGGCACAGAAGTCAGCACCATCGAGCCCTTCCTGATCGATGAGAAGAGGATAACTCCCAAGCTTGTGGTGTTCTGGGTTCACAAGAGGCTGGCTGGCCAAGGGATCCTTCCAGTCTGGAAGGAAGAGGAGGGGGAAGGTGCAGAGTAGCCACTCAAAACACATACATGCGACACACAGGGTGGTGATATGATATGGTCACAAGTTGCTCTGCGTATACAATGTTCATGCCTAATTGTGAATCTGTGAAGTTGTAAAGTTCATCTGCTAATATTACAGATAATTTTGATGATCCTACCTGAGCTGCTGAATCTAGCATCTGCTGAATCTGGCATCTTTTCTTGTCGGTGTCATGTAGAGTATATAATGAGACGCAAAATTCAGCCTATGTAGCATCAACTGATTGTCTGGCCGAGCCGGGCCGCCGTGGTATCTCCTGAAACGATCCTCACTATCAGCGAGTAGAGTACAATCGAAAACCATATTTTCCACGGCAAGGAAACAACCAATTGAGCTACGCCACGTGTCGTCTGAAAGCTATGGTACCTGAAAATTATTATCCCCAAGTCCTACCTGTCGCACTCCATCTCCTTCGGTCCTTGGCCATTATCTGAAACGACCACAGCATAATCTCGCCACGAGAAGAACAAAACGAAAATTGAAACGCTAGATATTTTATCCAAAACAATTCCCTTTCCAAAAAAGGTTCAATAAGATAGAAATGAAGTGGGGGATCGTCCGTCGTATGCGAGTCAAACAACCTAGAGTACAACCTCGAAAAAGAGGTCAAGCAAGCTTACGTTTAGCATATTTTCGTATTATGATCTTCAAAAACCATTGAACAAAACAAGATAACCAAAATATTTTCCTTTTTTTCTTCTTCTAGATTTATACTTGCATCTTACTTTAGTATACGGTGAATTCTTTATATGTTATCGAAAATTTATCCCATCTCTTATATATCACTCATTGTTTTAGCGACATATAAACCTGACCCTAAATTTTAACCCATGTGTCAATGACACATTCAGGAATTACGAAATTCGTGTGACATACAAGGAAAAACCTTTAATAAAACCGAAAGAACTGAACTCACTCAAGTACTAACTGAACGCCCGCACGCACACGCTGCAGTTTAGCCGTACGCCGCCAAATCGCCATGCTCGCCTACCTCCTCCACGCCCCCGTCGGCGCCTTCCCCAGCCCCCTCTCCCTCCGCGCGCCGGCGGCGGCGAAGACCCCCTTCCTCCCCTCCCCCATCCGCCCGTCCCCGCCGAGACGCGCCGCCGGGTTCGCCCCCGCCGGCGCCGTGGGCCCCATCGCGGCGTCGCTGCTCGAGGGCCCCGTGCTGGTGTGGGCCGGCCGGCTCTGCCTCTACTACGCGCTCCTACACGCCGGGCTCGCCGGGTCGCCGCGCAACCCCTTCCTCTCCCACGGTAATCACATTTACAGCGCAGCACGGCGGGCTCGATTCGTGATGTCTGATTCGGGAAGGAGGGGTTTTGATGTCTTTGTGGTGTGCAGAGATCGGCGGCGAGGACGGCTCCGGGGACAGCGACCTAGGGTTCTCCGAGTGGGCGGAGAAGCCCCGTGGCGGCGCCTCAGGTTTTGCGTAGTTCCATTCAAAAAAATTTATCTATTATTCTTTATTAATTATTTAGGCTTAGTTCAGTATAACGTGAATACTGTGTGAAATAATTATACTGTTTCGCATCTGGGGTAGTGAGTGTATGCGTGAGGAGAATGTGGATTGCGGATAAGGAAAAGTTTTTCCTTTAGGAATCTGTTGGATAGTGAGCTTTCTGCTAGCTAGGAACGAGCAAAGTATATGGTGTAGTCAGTCTTCCATCTTTGGATGGGGTTTGTCAAAGACAACGCATTATGAATTTTTGAGGGTACTAGAAAGGGTCCTGTCATAGATTAGAGCGCAGTTAACATTGAAATATAGAAAAAAAGTTAATAAGTTGCAGATAGCCATGGGGTCATGTATTGGGTACTTGGGTTGGTACTTTTAGGGAAACCGGAACATGTTTGAGTGGATTTGTTCGCTATTGGCATGAGAATCAGAATGTTTGACGTTGTGTTTCCGGGTTGAGGATAAAGCTTCTGGAAGGCTTTAAACGGAAGGTGCATGGGGGCCTCTGCAGTCTGCAGACATAATACTGTGAAAGGAGCTGACTTCTCACATTGGGAAAAAAATTACATGAATTTGTAAAATCTGACACTTTAATTGGCTTTCTTTGTTAATTGTCACTTGTACAAAAGTATCACTGTAAATTCTGCATTTTTTTTAAGCGTCTGTATTGTGATGTGGAGGAAGACTGACCGGTATTGATTTTTCAATTAGCAAGTAGTCCTTTTAACCAATTGTAAATGTCGGTGTTTATATTATTGTAAAAGTACTTTTCTGAAATTGAAATTGAAATTGAATCTGATTCCATGTTCTGAGTGCGACTATATTTCTTGAAATGGAAGACCTTTGTCTTTACTAAAAGGTTGAAGAATCAATTTTGTGTCAAATCTCACCAAACAAGGATCAGAATGTTTATCTTTTTAATGTAAATATAATAGAGGCTAGTGTCAATGTACTCAACCTTTGAAGCTGCATTTGTGGTGCTTTTGGTATTAGATGTCCATAGATTTTTATCTAGTAGAGAAGAGCCAGAACATAACCCAAGTGATATGACTAAGGCTGTTCACATGGAAAGCATCATGATTTTCATAAACATTGGGGGGGAAATGGATCCAAAGTTGTACATTTGAGTCGTTGATGTCTTGAAATTTGAGCACACAATTTATGGAAATATTTTAGATGGAACATAAGTAGTTCTTTACTTTGTGTGATTTAATGAACAAGGATCCTGCTGGTATCTACTTTTTATAGTTACATACACAAGGAGGTGAATGAATCTAGTGCTTGTTCTTGTTGATCAGGTGACAAAGAAGCTCACGGTAAGAGGAAGCTAGTTAGTAAATGGAGACCAACAACCAAAGGCACACTCAAGAGAACGTACCGAGTTCGTTCAAAGGAAGAAGGCCGACGCATTCTTAAAGAAATTGCTTCAGTTCTGTCTGAAGATGACCACTTTGTGGATGCTTCAAGTCACAAGGTGATTTCATTTCTTGAGCCAGGGATACATTTCTCTGGCCCTATTGTCGCATAGTTTCCTTATATATTGCTTCACATTCACACATTAAAAACCAAGATATTAGACATGTTTGGTTGTGCTTGTTCCAAATTTGCTGCCCTCTTGACTGAATGTTTTAACTTCTAATCAGGGTTGTCAAATAAGGAGGGAAAGTGCACATGGAGAGAGTGTATGCTGCTACAATGTAAGAGCTTTGTTTGATGAGCTTCCTTCTCCTCACCTAGTTATGGAGATTACAGCTTTTCCTGCTGGACCTCTTACTGATAATGACTACCGCAAGGCTGGGAGGCTTGAAATGGTGCTGAGGATGAGTGCTTCCATTTAAACATGAAGGCCCATTTTCCACTTCACCTCATAACTTTCTGCCCAAGTTGTAAATTGCCTACCAATGGGCCTGTAAATTGATGCAGTGTGGCTAAGATCTCCCTGTTTAACCCGAGTGTCTGCTCATCTTTTCCAGAAATTTGAGCTCAAGAACTCGGCTCTATACTTACGTGTGTTACTGTACTTTTTGAGGGCGTCACACTTAATTTGCAAGTGATTAATTCTTGGATTTTATCTTCTGCCTGACACCACTGATTCTGTTCAGTTCTAACATCTCTATATTGTTGCCTGTAAGGATATAGATTAAATGCCCGAACTAGTAATCTTTTGGTATCAGAAGCTAAACTTTGCCAGTGAACGCTGTAGTGTGGGATAAGAAAGACTTCCAAGCTATTCAACCTCGCCTTCCTCACTCCCAGGCCCAACTACTCCTAAATTAGAACAAACAAGTCTAACAAAATGTAAGTTGCTGATCTCTCTTTTGCTTTCCTTTTTCGGGGTCAGAAATGTGTTGATCATATGCTAGTCAATATCATTTTCAAGTTCCTGTTAGAAGCGCATGTTATAGAGGCCCAACGTGATGTATGGTAAGTTGTCACATCAAATGCAGAAGCAGATAGAAACCAGCAGGCAGCCAGGCACTAAAATCAGATGATGCAGATTTGCAAAGCCAGACTAGCAGGCACAAAGCAAACGACACAAGTCACCGGACCATAACAGCATATTCCGAGAGTTTCACCCCAGAGATTTCAGTGTCCACAAACAAAGCCATCAATCCAGCAGTGCTTCTAATTACAGGAAACTTAAAGGGAATCACACATGTTTTGGTTCATCTGACACCGGAATTATACTTCCATTATATATTCATAAGCCAAGGATGAATTGCCACCGGCAGAGCACCAAATGATGCTTTACCTCATGATGGAAACACGCTGGTGCATGCCGTTCGCAGCCAGCTTAGTGCCTCCTCCATTTTGTGCGCTGAAGTTCATTGTGGGACAGAAGCCAGCTGAGGGAAAGCAGATGCGCTCCTGGTTAGGCAGCGTTTTGCTGCTGGTTGAAACACTTGCAATGTCTGAGGGAGCGGATGCTGAAGGTGCACCACTTTGAAGGCATATGTTCTTGCCAAGGACCTTTGTGCAGCTTGCACCACCTGCTCCCTGCTGCTGCTGTTTCTGCTCCTTGAGCTGCTTTGTGTTGAGGAACCGCCCTCCTGATCCACGAGCTCGCTTCATGGCATGACGATGCCGAGATTCATGAAGGTATGGCTGATATGAAAGGGGCATTGTTATAACAGGTATTTGACAGGTAAAACGTATAGCTCTAAGTAGCTGGGTTAAGTGCCTTTAGAAATTAAAATGCAGAAGAAATGAACCTTGCAATTTTCAAATTAAAAAGGAGCAGTAGATTTACAAAAAGATACAGAGAACATAGTATATACTTAAGCTAGTAATAGCAAAAGAAACAATAATTGTGCACCCACGTTACTCTAAAGGAAGGGGTTTGCAGCACAAGTTCAACTGATATTTTGCTCAAGAAAGTAAACAGAAATTTGTACTTAATGCCTCTAGCAAAGTTTTGATCAGCGCATAGCACTAGAATGTACTCCAGAGTCCAGATAGCGCTCTAAATATCCAAAGCCAGCCTAATGAATTTGTAGCCAAAATCTATGTATGGGTGCAGCAGTAGGCAAGTACCAAAGGACTAACAGAAGCATCTCTTTTACGAAAACACTACCAGGAATAAATGAAGAATTCCTTAGTATTACCTTCCGACCTTTCACCAGCTTATTTTGGGCCTCCAATTTAGCACGTATCTGCCTCCTCCTAAGGATTGCATGATATTGCTTTGCATTAACAAATATTGGATCTTCTGCTGCAGGCTCAACAGGCAATGGCACCCGAGAGTTTGTTGTACCATTTAGCTGGCCATGAACCTGGGTAAATAATACACAAACGAAGAATTGTTGATGCATGGCCAAAAGTTTTTTTTTTTAAGAAAAAGGGTTTGCCGATATGCATGAAACCATGTGTCGTAAATAATGACAACTAGTATGTGCAAGCAGACAGAATTGTGGCAGGATGGAAATATGGTTTCACATAATCATATTCCTTAACGTCTTTTATCAGATGAGCTCGCAAATGGTTTCCACTTTTAGTTCTGAACCAATCAATAAAGCTGAAGCCTTTAATCTAAAAAAGATTAAAGAATTGTTTGCACATTCGCCTCTTTTATTTAAAAGCACTCTTTTTTTATATTTTGTGTTGCTTGCTTCTGAACAATAATCGAATTCAACAATAAGGAGGCATAAAGAATATCCTTCGCAGCGAGGCTTCATAAATCAGTAGTCATAACTCATAACTGCCAACCTACCAGAATGAATGAGACCTCTAAAACTCAACAAACCGCAAATGAATCAAAGAGAAGATCATTGTGTGATCTTACAGAATGTGGTGTGAAAACTAAAAAGTTAAGAGCAAACTTACAATGGCGTGTGAAGCATATCCTGTCAAGACCCCACCATAATAAGCATCAACGGTATAAGGAATACAGGCCTAGAACACAATGTAGCTGGTCAACTGAAAGCAGCACATAAGATTTAAGAGGGCAGCAATTCTCATGATGACATGAACTTACAAACGCTTGGTTGTAGTCGAGCTTTGGAGGCAAAAAAGTAGCTTCTGTGTTCCCCAAGGATAATACTGACTTTGTCGTGTCCTGGTCCAGCTTCCCATGACCATCATAATTGTCTGTAGAAAAAAGCAGCCTAACTGTTAGTATGAAGGTCTAATCGCAATAATTCACCTCGCTATAAATAAAATGAAAGTGAAAGGCCCATCAAAACTTATTGATATTTCAAAATTCTTGAAAGATGAGCTAAGGCAATGGTGAGAAGCATAGTAACAGGAGTGGGGGGAAATTAAAATACATGCATTGAATACAACACAGATGACAAAATTTTGAGTTTTCACTCAGGACTACTGGTGGAAGGCTGGAAGCACTAACAAAGAGCACACATAATATGAAAAAAGGTTGTCTAACACCAAAATAGCTCTTGTCACAACTATCATGAACTACCAGCACTACAACATAGCTGAGCTTGTAAAGAATTGTTAAGGTATCTCAATACATTCAACTTGGAGCTATCATCACATCCCTAGTGAAATAATGGCAAAACTAGAAGCAACATCCCAAATGTGTAGTTGAAGATAAGAAAACGTTACAAACATAAGAGCTGAAACTACAGGGAAACTGGATTACTAGTGTGACGATGTGGTTAAAGATAATGCATTACCAGATTGTGTGGAGGTGTGTTGGTCATTTAGACTGCTGTCACTCATTGCAGATGCTTCTTGGTTAGAGCGACCAGACTTGGTTGATGAGGAGTCTTGATCGTAGATTTTATGACCTAATTGCTTCATCTGATAACCACTCCCTGATAGGAAATCCTACACATGTAGAAGATAGCTGATAAGTTTGTTATTTGTGGTGTAGCAAGCCAGCAACACTCAGGGTTCCACACTTCCACTGTAAATAGCAACTACTTACATAGTTCGACATAGGATGGACTGGGTGATCCTCCATTTCTCGCAAAAGCGATAGCATTATAGATGGTATCACTTAGCTCCAAGCAACATTTTGCTTCAGGTACTTCTAAGAAACCAGATGAATTGGCACCTCAAAAAACCTTCATGACAAATAGCCAACATTAAATCAAACGAATTGACAACGACATGGTAACAAACAAGAGTGGTCAATGGCAACCCCCTATTACTTTGATCTATAATCACTAAAGAGAATTTGATTATGCATTGTCACTTGCAGTGCGCTAGACAATAAATATAGGGCATTTCCTTATATGCCACCGAATAATTTTGTATGTTCCTTATATGCCACTGATGTCCCACTAACACGTGGGTCCGGGGCCCACACGTCAGTCTTACAATGAGTGATATATAAGAAATAATGTAGTTTATTCAGCGGCATGTCGTAGATTTTCTCATATATATATTACAACACACTAGACAAACAGTCACACATACATATGAACACGTGGGATAAATAATTGGAAATATCATAATCATAAAAGTAAATGATAGATCTAGAAAGAGAACCATTCCAAAGAAGAAACAGCATCCTGCCACAAGTAGACAGGCATACAATTCTGAAACTACCTGAATCAAGGGGACAAGCAGAAATGTCCAGTATATCTACAAATTGAACATATCTAGCCTTAGAAGCATCACCCCAAAGCCAATTTAATAATATACACACAATGCCCTCAAGGCCTCAACCGGTGGTTTCTAAGTTTAGATACAACGCATGGTATCAACAAGGACTTGCAGCCCTCCATTTTAAATGAAATTGACCAAGAACTGGCTGAAGGTAATGTACCTATTTTATACAGCAATAATTCCTCTCGCAATCAAGCAAGACCAGGGGCGGAGCTAGGAATTGGACATAGGGGGGGCGAGTTGGACACGGCAGACATACACGCTCAACACACACCACCCATGCACACACACACACGAGAGGATCAACCAATCAATGTATGATATTAAAGGTTTTTCCTGTGAGGGCCGTCTGCCTCTCTCTAATCCATTCGAAATCTAATTGAGTAGTCGCGCAAGGTCCGAAAGGCTCATGACTACATGTTTTTTTAGGATCTAATCACAAATATCATTTCTCGGCTATATATGGTATAATATAAAGGTATGTATAACCTAAGAGCTAAAAAAGGTGGCAATGAACTCGTAATCCGAATCATTAGTGACAATACAAATCCCATGCGTAAATTAAATATGCTGAATGGAAAGCAAATGTGCATAGGATTAATATATGCACCACCTAATACCATTAACAATTATCAAGAATATTAACCGATAAGTGAGTGCATTGATTACATAATTGAATTATATATAGTAAAAGAGAGATTAACCTCATGGTGAAGAAGAAGAATAAGAAAGAGAAGACTAGTAATATGCTGATCCTACCTCGAAGTAATGCCTGCTTTCTTCCCCGGTACAACCCAGCCCTAGTTCTATATCAGTGCCCAGCCCTAGTTCTATATCAGTCTCAGATCTTATATTTTTTGCATGCAGAGCACGAAGACAAATCTTATACTACTTTTAGTGGAATATGCTGAATCCAAATTTCTTATCCCAATAGTCTCAGAAGAACTTTCGGGAAATTTCTATAAACTTGACCGAATCAAACCCAACAAGCACAATATTGATGACAAAGTTAAATCACAGTGCTAAAACAAAGATGCCGCAGCAAGCATTTAGCTCCCATCAACAAGTTCAGACATTAACAAGCTTAATCGGACACTATCCTATCCATAATTCCATATGTACTAACATCTGTTTTCCTATTCTCAAGGAACTATTATGACACAACTAAGTCAATCAGAATAAACAGAAACCATCACAATTCACACAAAATTTTAGCTTCAAGCCACCAAATCCTACAAAAGGGATGCCAGATTTTCGTCCACTCCATGGCCTAAAACACCATTCCCACGCATCACATAATACAGTGGCCAACAGGGGAGCTTTGACTTCCTAGAAAGCACACATATTGTGATGTCGAATCAGGCTAAAGCTCATCCCAAGCAAGCGTTCGGTGAAGAACCAAAATTATGCAGCACCAACCAAGAATCACATATAAAATACTCCAAATTTCCGAGAAGCAGACCAAGAAAGCAAATGGGAAAAAAGTTCATGAGGGATAAGAACTGAATCAAACCAGCCGCTGAGGAAGAATATGGCATGTCATAATCAAGAACCAAGAAACAACTCCAGGAGAGGAAAACAGAAGACAGTTCACCTGTCAGAATGGTGCATGAAAGAACATAATTGGGGATTTCTACAACAGCACCTCTCCCTTATCTTCCCTTCTCAAGTTCCTCTTCCTATGTCCTCTCTAGTGAATCCTTCTGAGGCCGAGAAAAATCATGGGCGAAGAAGAAGAAATACGAAGCATGAAGAAGACGAGGGGACTGCCTCCTCTTGCTGCCAAATATGCGGCCTATTGTATAACTTCTTAACTGTTTTTCCCCAGTTTTTTACGGGAGAATTGATATTTTGCCCTCCTCTTAATTGAGTTTTCAAAAAATGCCCTTCTTTCCGATGTAATACATTTTTTGCCCTCATTTAGTCGTTTTTTTCGTTATTTGTCCTCTTTACATTATTTTAATATTATCCAGCCGTTTTCCCTGTTTTGATCATGCGAAAATACAACTTTACCCTTGCCTCATTCTTTCCCCCATCCTCTTCCTGATTCTTCTCCTCACCCCATTTTTCTTCCTCCAAAATGCGCGCGCCGCCGCCTGCTCGCCTGCGCGGCCGGCGCGCGCTCGCTCCCCGCGCCACGCCTCCTCGGCGCCCATGGCGCGCGCGTCATGGAGGCGCACACGCTCGCCCATGCCTTGGCCGCCGGATCAGCGCCCATCCCCACGCTCCAACAGCCGGCCACCTCCTCCGGCTATAAGAAGCCCCCGCCACCTCCTCTCGCTTCTCTCCCATCATTCTTCTTCACCAAGCAAGCGGGCAAACGCGCCGCTCCCCGTCCTCGCGCCGCCGCCGCCATTCGGCCGCCGATGAGCCGCCCCGCCGCCGCCGCTGGGCGCCCAAGGGTCACAGATGCCATCCCCACCTCCCTTGTCCTCCCGCAACCGAAGCGCCGCGCGTGGCCTCCTCCTCCTCCCCCGCCGCCGCCAACCGCCGCCGCCCCGAGCCACTCCGGCCCACCTCCGCTCCCCGTGCCTCGTGCCACCCATGCGCGCCATCTCTCTTCCTGCCGCCGCTGCCCACGCCCCGCCCGTGGCACCCGCGCCGCCGCCGGCTTTGCGCCGCCGCGCGCTACCTCTGCGCGCGCCGCCCACCCACGGAACCCCAACCCCTGGGATCCCTTTTCTCGCTCACCGGCCTCCCATGCCACCACTCACGGCACCGCTACCACTTCCGAAAGCATCGCCCCCCCTCCTCTCTCTCGTGGAACCGAATGAAGCAAATGGGGATTTGGTGATTTACCCTCGCGCGCGCGCGCGGCCTCCTGCGCCGCGCCTCGCCCGCCCTCCATGGCGCCGCGCCCGCCGCCTCCTCCGCCGCGCGCGCGCGCGCGCGAGATAAGAAAGAAGGGATACGGGTCTGTTCTGACCCGAGGGGTAAGAAGGTCATTTCACGTGCCAGGTAACGGGAAAACGGCTAGATAATATTAAAATAATGCAAAGAGGGCAAATAACGAAAAAAACGACTAAGTGGGGGACAAAAAATGTATTACATCGGGAAGGAGGGCATTTTTTAAAAACTCAACTAAGAGGATGGCAAAATATCAATTCCCCCATTTCTTATTGTTCTGGTAAAATAAAGGAAAATGTTTGGCTACTCGCACATCACCCACCTTAAAAATTGATAGGTGCACCAATAACTAGATGATCATACGTTGACATTTCCCATGGTAACCAAGGCTTTCTCTCTCAGTACTACATCTTAAATTGCACGCTTTAGTAGCATCCTAAAATTTAATTTTCCTTAAGATGATGGTAGTGTATGGGGGTAATAACTAAAAAAGAGTACCTTTCTAGTTAGACATGTTAAATTTGGTTATTGTTAGTAGTTGGTTTATGTTATTTTCTACTTTTGGAAATGCATTTTGTATTGTATTATACTATCATTATATTACTCTAGTTAAATAACCTTAAGTCGACCAAATTGTAGCTTTTTTTTTTTGAAAAATATCTTGGATGAATGGAAATATATTATTTAATTACCTTTTTTTAATCAATTTAGTATGTCTGCTAATTCATGATGTATTTTATATAGAAGTACATTAAACTGCTAACAAAATATTTCGTAGTGGTATAAAATTCCACACTATAACTAAACCTAAGAATACGGGAAGATGGTTATCATCCCTCAATTATTTTTTGGCATTCGCCTCTTCCTTGTACCATGCGGTGTGGAGCTAAGAATATATGGCTTCTCTCTAGGGGACGTTGGAATTAAATATTTGGCTGTCGTCATGCAGATGATTAAATGGTCATGAGTTTTGGTTTATTATCAGAGCTACCAACACCTCAATGTGCTAGGGTGCCACATGTAATGGTGGTGAGGATGACTCACTCCCAATTCTTTCGTTGATTGACATGTACAGGGTGGACTCTAGTGCAGGTTTCTTCTGTCATGCGGCTAATTATATCGTCACGACTGATGAGGTTTGGAGTTTTGAGTTTTTGGCCGAACGGTACTGTTTCGGACGTTTTCTACGAAAGTAGCGTGTCAGGGAGTTTTAGCAAAAATATGGATGAAGAAATGTTCTGGTCCAAACCGTCCAATACTTCACATGCTTTGGTTGTCTCAACTACCAAGTGCCGACGCCTAGCCTAGCCAACGCTTCTTGTGTTGTGACAGCAACTGAGCAGCAAGGAGCACGGAAGGCAGAATGTTTTTCCCCACGATGGCACATGAGACCTAGAGCTTGTCTATTTATGGTATATATAATAGTTGTTATGAATATTGTGTGTATCTATTTAAAAAGTTCAATGAGTAATATATATAGGGAGTACAAAGGGGTTGCCATATACAGATAAGGAAATACAAGAGTCCTATTCTAACACCCCCAAACTCATGGTGGATCACACACACTGAGTTTGGAGAGAAAATACAAATGTTGTGCTCTAGTCTGTGGCTTCGTGAAGAAGTCAAGAACTCAGAACTCGATGGCACAAATCGTAAAGCAAGTACTCCCTCCTGCACCTGTGAGCGAGTGTATGGAGCATCTACACCAATGTGTTTGGTGAGCTCATGCTTCACTGGGTCCCGGGCAATACTGATAGCACATGTACTGTCAGACAAAAGAGTCGTAGGTCCCATCACAAGCACTCCAAAATCTGCAAGTAGCCACCTCAACCAAGTAATCTCTGCTGTTACTGCTGCTATAGCTCTCAACTCAGCCTCTGCACTCGAACGGAAAACTGCAGTCTGTTTCTTAGTCTTCCAGACAATCAGGGAGGAGCCAATAAAAACAAAGTAAGCAGAAAGAGAACAACGATCAGAAGGATCACTAACGCAGGTCGCATCGGAGTACGCCTAAAGCTGTAGTGAGGTGGAGTTAGGGAAAAACAAACGACGAGAAATGGTCCCGCGCAAGTAGCGAAGAACACAAAGAAGGTGACTGTAGTGAAGATGGGTAGGACGAGCCATGAACTGACTCAAGATATGAACAGCATAAGCAATATCAGGACGAGTGCTCACAAGGTACACCAAACTCCCAACAAGATGACGATATCGGTAGGATCCTCAAGAGGATCGCCATCGCGACACGGCCGGAAGGATAGCTCCATGGGAGTCTCAATGGTGCGAGTGTCACTGCACTGCACGGTCAAGAAGATTTTGAACATACTTCTGCTAGGAGAGGTAGTAGCCCTCAGGTATGGAAGAGACCTCAATCCCAAGGAAGTATGTAAGAGAACCCATATCATCATCAAAATCACATCGAGGTGCTTCTTCACATATGTGATGAAGGAGGAATCATCACCAGTGATGAGCATGTCATCAACATACAGAAAAAGCAGTGTCCTACCCCGAGATGAAATATGGACAAAAAGAGCAGGATCGTGGGAATTGACATTGAAACCGACAGCAGTAATCACTGAGGTAAAACGCGCAAACCAGGCACGAGGAGCCTGTTTGAGGCCATAAAGAGCACGACGAAGACGACAGATATGCCCATCAGGAACAGAATACCCAGGTGGTGGCTGCATGTAGACCTCCTCATGCAAAACACCATTAAAAAATGTATTCTTAACATCGAAATGAGAGATAGACCACCGGCGAACAGAAGCAACCGCAACAAGAGTGTGAACAGTGATCATATGGGCAACAGGGGCAAAAGTCTCGTCGTAGTCACGACCGTACTCCTGCTGAAAGCCGCGAGCCACAAGACGAGCCTTGTAACGCTCGATAGTACCATCAGACCGAGTTTTAATCTTATACACCCACTTGCATGTGATTGGACGAGCATGCACAGGTGTCGGTACAATATCCCAAGTCTCCGTACGTCGAAAAGCATCAAGCTCTTCTGCCATAGCGAGCTGCCACTCAGAATGAGGAACAGCCTCACGATAAGAACTAGGCTCAGTGACAGAGAGAGCATGAGCTATCGGAGCAAATCCAAGATGATCAGGAGGTCGAATGGATGTCCGGTCACGAAGGACGTAACGAGGAGCATCATCAGGAGGATCAGATGTGGGTGTCGGCAAGATACCAGGAGAGGAGACTGGTAAAGGACAAGGACGTCTGGAGTAGTGAATACCAGAGAAACGAGACGGTGGTGGTGCAGGAACAAGAGGCGGTGCTGCAGGAGGCAGCGCCGGAGGCGGAGGTACAGAAGGAACCACTGGGGACAGACTAAGGGAAGACTATGATAGTGGAGAAATGGGTGAAGAGTCAGAAAGAGACAATCACGAAATCGACTCAATGGTGGAAACAGGAGGAGCCGAATCTCGATAGAAGAAATGTCGAGATTCGTCAAAGACAACATCTCGTGAAACCCTGGTCCGTCGAGAAGAAGGATCCCAACAGCGATATCCCTTATGCTCAGAACTATAACCAAGAAGCACACACTCAACTGACTGGGCCGACAGTTTAGTGCGTTCACGAGGCTGCAACAGAACAAAAAAGTACAACAAAAAAAAGAAGGTGAGTGTACTGGGGGGCTCAAGAGTAGAGGCGCTCTATAGGACTGACACCCTTAAGAGCAGTGGAAGGTTGTATATTGATGAGATATGCAGCCGTAGAAACAGCCTCAGCCTAGAACTATGGTGGAACGTGAGAGGCAAGGAGAAGAGTGCGGGCAGTCTCAATCAGATGACGATGTTTGTGCTCAGCAATCCCATTCTGAGCATGGGCACCAGGACAAGAAGACTGGTAAAGAGTGCCCTGCTCAGAAAGAAACTGTCTAAAAGCGCTAGAACAGTACTCGCCAGCAAAATCACAGCGAAAAGTACGGATGGGAGAATCAAACTGAGTACGAACCATCATTGCAAAGCTACGATAGATCGCAAGAAACTGACCACGATTAGACATAGGAAAAATCCATGTAAAGCGGGAATAATCATCAATGAAGATCACATAAAGTTTATGCCCGTCTTTAGAGATAATAGGCGCAGGTCCCCATACATCTGAATGAACTAAGTCAAAATGACGAGAAGACAAGGACTCACTAGAATGATAAGAAAACTGTAGCTGCTTGCCCAGCTTACAACTTTGACAAAACATGGTCGTGTCAATAGCAACACGTCCAAGAACACCCTTACGAACTAATGAAGAAAGACGGAACCCACACAAGTGACCTAAATGGTGATGCCACTACGCAAAAACTCCAGAGATGGTGGCAGCAGTGGCAGTGGATGTAGAGGTGATAGGAGCAACTGAAGTGGACGGAAGGTGGAGGCGGTCAAGAATGTAGAGACCCCGACGATCTCTACGGCGCCGGCCAGTCCCAAGTACCGTCCCTGTCTGTCGGTCCTGAACAAAACAGGTGTGAGAGTCAAAACTAACCCTACAGCTGAGATCGGTGAGCTGACCCACCGAGAGAAGCTGCATGGTAAGCTGGGGAACATGAGAAACAATGGAATGTAAAAGTCGATGGACAAAAGAGTGCCTTGATCACGATGCATGAGGAGTATCATCGGCTGTTTGAACTGAGATAGGAAAAATAGGAGGTCCTACTGAAGTGAGAGATGTGGAGTCCGGTGTCATGTGGAAAGAGGCACCAGAGTCCAGAATCCAAGAAGTACCTGGAGGAGACGCTCGAGCTAGACTAGCGTAACTCGCCGAGCCGTGAGAGAGCTCTGAAGTAGAGCCCGCGTAATCGCTGAACGTAATCACTCGCCGAGAAGGTCATGACATGCCGGTCGTCCTCCCGCCGAGGAAGGGCCTCTCGCCCCTTGGGTCGCCCACGCACCTTGTTCTGCTTTTTGCGCACCGCACAACGCTCGTAGTCGTGCCCGAAGTTCTTACAATAATTGCACCAACCCCGTTGGTGCAAAAGCAGAGCGTAAATGCATAACCGAGAAGATCTCGTAGTCGGGCGTAAAACCGCGGTGTAGTCGAAGAAGAAGGGTAGCAAGCACAACGGAATAAAGCGGCCGCTAACCGCGGCGAACCTCCTCAAGACGGCGCCGAAAGAGCCTCGTGAATCGCTTGGCCGGAGAGCGGCCAAGAGTGAGCCCGACAAAGCTCAAACTCGGCGCAGATGGCGACGAAGTCATAAAGGCGCGGCGATCACGATCCGCCTTCGCGACTTTATGACACTCTGGCAGAGCGAGAAGCGAGCTCGCCCAACTGGCGCCAGAGACTGGCCAGGGCTCGAAAGAAGTCGTCGACGGAGGAGTCGTCCTAGCTAAGCGTCTCCAACTCACGCTGGAGCGAAAAGAACTGAGCATCGCTGCTCTGTTGGTATCGCTCGCGCAAGTACTCCCGCATTCGACGAGTGGCACGCACCAACAATGTCGGCCGATGGAGTCGCCGACGCCACCACCGTGATGGCTTGAAAGCGTCTATGACATACTGAAAGGCCTCATCAGCAGCGTTAGCAGCAACAATAGCAGCCTCTGCCTCCTTCTTGGTGGCCTCATCTTCTGCAGGAGGTGCCGAAGTAGGCTGTCTGGGAGGAGGCTGAACCGGCGATGGTGGACAAGGTCGGGTACCAGTAACATGTACCTAGAGGCGGAGACCATCGAGCGTGATCTCCATGAGTGAAGAGCACAACCTGTAATTCATTCCATGAAGCTTGGTTCCCGAGAATGGGATCGCAGCTGATGGAACGAAGTTATCGCAGAAGCGGCACCGACGGCAATGACTAAGGAAACGGTCTAACAGCGCGCCGACTACGCGGTTAGATCAACGCATCTTATTTTCTTTTCTTTTCTTTTCTTTTCTTTTCTTTTTCCCGTGTCGGGCTAAAAGGCACCGCTACACGCCCGTGTGAAGAGAAAAGAAAAGGCACGGGGGAACTAGGGTTCCCCTTGCTTGTGGCGGCGACTCTGCGCGCGGGTCTCCGGTCACAGCAACGGCCTTGCGGCGGCCGGGCTCCCGTCGGCAGGCGGCGGCCTTGCGGCGGTGGCGGCGAACAAGCGGGTGGATGCGTCGGGCTCCCGGTCGGTGGCGCGTCGAGCTCCTAGGCGACGGGGCAGCGGCGGTGGTGGCAGCGTCCTTACGGCGGCGGCCAACGAGCGGCGGGCTCCCGGTCGACTGAGATAGGCTCGAGCGGCGTCGTCCTCACCTTGGGCTCCGATCGGCGGAGCAGCAGCGGCGGAGACCAGACGGTGATGGCAACGTCAGGCGGCCCGTGCACGCGATGGCTTCAGGCGCAGTGGCATCGCGGCTCCGGGAGCAGCGATTCGCGGCGGCGTTCGAGCCGAACGGTGACCGGGCGGCCGACGACGTTGGGCGGCAGGATGGCAGCGGAAGGAGAGCTAGGTTAGAGCCCTAGCTCTGATATCATGTTATGAATATTATGTGTATCTATTCAAGAGGCCCAATAGGTAATATATATAGGGAGTACAAAGGGGGTTGCCATATACAGATAAGGAAATGCAAGAGACCTATTCTAACAATAGTATAGGTAATTGTTATCTATAGTATTCATCCATGTTATCTATATATAGCACTAAAGATAACTTCTACAATAGGTTGTCTTTTTACATGTTTTTATAGACTGCTCGTCCATGTACAATGTGTCGTGTTTCTCGTGTTATAGTCAACTACTATATGAGAAACGACTCAATTCTCTATGCTCTCTCTCTCTCTCTTTCTTTTCCACATCATCTCATGTCCTACGTGTCAATATTTACATACAGCCGACGTCACACCATTGTACATGCTCTTAGTCATTCTTAGTACCCCATACTTCTAAAATGATGGGTCATTAGTTATGTTGAGCTTGCATTATTGATTCATGACACCACCCCATGTATCTATCGTACTTGTCGATGTTTACCATCGATCTTATGATATAAATGGTGAGAACATAGTATTTGAGATCATGTAAGAAGAGACAGTCTTTTTAGACAAGTTCATGCCTTCTCCGAAGAGAATAATAACCTTATTCCCGTATATCTTGTATTGAATAAGTTTACAAAGTGAAACAAGAGAACATAGTACTCGTGATCACGTAAGAAGAGACAGTCTTTTTAAACAGGTTCATGCCTTCTCCGAATAGAATAATAACCATATTCCCGTATGTCTTGTATTGAATGAGTTTACAAAGTAAAACAAGCCACCAAGACTAAGTCTAATGGCTTCTTTGTGTCTTGAATCTCCCCTCTTCTGATTACCAGCATTGCCCTTTATATAACCCCTAAAGGGTGGCAGTTGCTGTGTGTCAAGAGAAGCCTTAATGTTTGCTTGAATACGCACGTTTGTTACGGTTGTGGTCAGAGAGACATCTTCCTGCATGTTCGCCATACGGTTATGCCAGAGATAGAGAAAACTACGTGCGGTTATGTCAGAAATAAACTACGTGTGTATTAACTACCACGCGTGAAGTTTGGGTTTGGGCTGACATGCATACAAATACGTGGGCACTGATCTGGCGCCACACACGTGACACATAGGCAGAGATGTTGACTCGGCGACACACGTGGACAGACACGTCATCGGATGATGTCATCACCCACGTTTCGATGACAACGACGGACGGCGGTGTCTCACTGGCGGGGAAGGTGCACAATGGGTCGGAGAGGTTATTGCGAACCTAATGGTATTAGTCTCAGCTCGAAGGAACGACGGTGATCACCGGAATTGGCGACGGAGCAAAGGACAAAGTACGACTTTTGTCGACGATGAAAACCCAAGGCGCTCCGGGGTCACGAAGAGGTGCACGAGGATGCCCTTGCAATGAGGAAGTCGGTGGTGCAGTCCATGGAGGCGAAGCGCTACTGGCGGTGACGGAATTCGAAGAAAATCTTCACAACACCAAAACCCTAAAACTCGAATAGCGGCTCTAGGGTTCTTGAGGTGCGATGGCTTGGGGTTTCGGGATGAGGGAGCAAACGCACACCCTCGGGGCCTATTTATATCCCGGGATCAAGCTCGGATAAGGAATCCCCAAATCAAGATATTTTCATACTCAGTCAAATTTAGAGATAGAATACGATTTGAGATGTGATTTTAATCCAAAAATATACGGAAGATGAAATCGAGTATGGCATAATTTTCTGGGACATTTTAGTTGGAGAATTGATTTTGCCAGACGAAACTTCCAAAACACAGCCATGGCTGTTGCACGTGGAGCTCACGCGAGAAGGTAACGGGCGGAGGAAGATGACTCGGTGGGGCCCACCGGTCAGAGGGACGAGGGCGTAGGCACGCGCGGGAGAGAAGAGAGGAAGATGGGCTGCGGGGCTTTGGGTCGGCAAGGAGAAAATACCAAAAATTCAAATGGCCATTGGAAAATAGCAAATGAACTTGAAAAATTCTAGAAAAATCTAGAAAATATATCCAAGGCCATATAATCCAAATAAAATAGTTTTTGATAATTGTTGATATTGGAATTATTCATATTAAATTGTTTTGGTACTAAAAGTCCATGTTAAGCTTTGAATTCAAATAAAATCTCTGGGGTGAATTTTCAAACTACTAACTATTCAAAAGATTTTTAAAGCTTATAAAATTAGGATGTTACAATGATAGACCTTACAACCATAAAGTGGTTGTAATCTTCTCTGATCGTTGAAGATACTAACGACTAGGGGTATATTTGAGGGCTATTAAGAATACCATTATCCATAAGAGATATTACATATAATTAGTTTTATTAATTGAGGGTTATTGAATCCTCGTCAGTATTACCTCTAGCAGATACTAAAATAAAGAATCTATGCACCATGGTTTGACTTTTGCTGCGCGCGCAAGTGGTGGGTCCTGCGTTTGTGTGTGTAGTGCGAGTGAGTTGTGGTGGCTCTTGTAAAATGGATCCTAGACTATCTTCTTATTGATAATAGGTTCTGGAAAAGACCAACAATGCAATTTTTTAGGACTCAAAAATGCAAATCGAGTCCTAAAATATAGCAATGCAAGGTAAAAACTACTCCAGTTGGGAGGTGAAATTAATTCCGTGTAAAGTGTACTAAAAGACCTCAAGAGTCTACTTGATTGCTCTCTCTCGGTCTAGGATAGAGGTGGCTAAATAGGTCATGTTAGGATAGAGGTGGCTAAATAGGTCATGTCAGGCTGCCAGCTGGGTCCGCCCAAAGAACAGCACGACCCACCACCTAAATGAGTCGTGTCAGTCCGGCCTAATGCACCGTGCCATGCTTGGGTCACGACCTTCGCCCAACAGCCCGGCCCAGTACGAATAGTACCAAGCCCGGTACGACACGCCCATTTATTTTTTAATATTTATATGATTTTACCTTATAGTTTTTGAATATTATATATACATATTTAATTTTATATATTTTCTAGGATACTTTTTTTACATCTTCTTCGATTTTTCATGCTAAATGGGTTGACACCGGCCCGACAATTTAATCGTGCCTGTGTTGACTCAGCACGACTGTTAAGGCTATCGTGCTATGCTCGGTCAGTGCCTCGGTCCGCACCGCAGGACCCATATAAGTAACAGGCCTAACAGATCTATGCCTAATTGGGCCGTGCATACATGGATTTGAGCCGGGCAGGCCATTTGGCCACTCTAGTCTAGGACACGCACGGGAACTCTGGCTCGAGCCAGACCCATTTCGGCATTTCCCATCCGACTAAACCCAAACCCGAGCCCAACGACGGGCGTCAAGGCTCTCGAGACTACTAGGCACTAGCCTCCCGCCCCCTCGCCGCCGAAGCGCTGACCATCACCTGCCCGACGAAACGCCTCCCACCGGCGAGCGACGGCGGCGGAGATGGTGGGGTGGCTGAAGGCGCTGGCGTACGGCGCCGGGGGCATGGCGGTGGTGGGCCTGGCGGCGCTGGTGGCGCTGCAGGAGCGCCTCGTCTACGTGCCCGTGCTCCCGGGGCTCGCGCGCGCGTACCCAATCACCCCCTCGCGCCTCCGCCTCATCTACGAGGACGTATGGCTCCGCGCCACCGACGGCGTCCGCCTCCACTCCTGGTTCATCCGCCACTCGCCCACCTGTCCAGGCAAGCCCCCCCTCCCCAAACCCCAATGCTTCCTCTTCTGGCTTGTTGGTTCCCCTTCCCCCATGTCCGATGCTTTCCAGGTTTGTTGGGTAGTGTTTGGTTTCTCGGGGCCTCAGCTGGTGGATCTCGTCGAGGCTGGGTTCTAAGGCTTCGTTTTGGATCCGAATTGTGTGGCTTCATCTCTTAGCTTCCTTGATCAGGATTTGGATTCGTGGATCTTGGTAGGATCTGGGGTGTTCGCGCATGGGAATACTCAATATTTATGAATTCTGTAGTGTCATAGCAAAAGGAAGACAGTACAGAAAAGGGACTCCCGGTTAGAGGGGATCCTGGGACCGTGCCTTGAAAAAAAGTCCTCGATTACGTGGGGTGTTTTGATGCACAGTTCTCTCTAGCCCGGTGTATGAACTGACCGGCTGATCTCATAATGTGTTTGGTGGGAACTGAGTTAACAGGTTCCAGCTTTATGGGATTTTGTAGTTGATACTAGCTGGTGTATGTGGTGCAATGGTGTGGTGCTTAGTATTAGTATTTTCCTGATGTGCTATTGGTTGTATGCTCTGTAGGCTGTGCAAGTTTCATAAACGTTCAATATGCGATAGGGTTAAACTTCCATATTTGTAGTTTTTGTTCTTGGATTTTTATGATGATGTGTTGTTTTCTTGTCTCTCTATGGTTATTAGCCAATCACATTGCACCATAAGGTTTCTTGGTTATTGGTTCAGGTTTCCGCTGTATAGTTTTATGTACTTACTACTTGGTTTTGAAAGCTGTGTATTTTTTTTATAAAGTATACTCATTAAGCTTTGCAACGATATATAACAGCATGCGTGACTACCTAAAGAATTCATGTGACCATAGAAATATATTCGTGGTGATCTGTGGATGAGAAAAATGGCAATTGCCACATGTACGTCCAAAATACGTTGACAGGTCAACATCCCTTGCTCTTGTTCCCGCGAAAAGCGGCCCACCACTGAACCTAGCTTCACCTGATCACCTTTGACGTTGACTCCACGCTCCACACCTACAACCGGATCAGCTGGCCAGCTAGCTGCAAAATTAAACTTTGGCAATTTTACATGCATGCATGAATGTATGAAATTCAAGCAAGATCGAACGATGAAATACGTACGTATGTAGTTGTAAAAGCTAGCTACTAGTCGCATGAATGTCCTCTAGCTGGTGGTATCTACTACTGCATGTCCACCATCAACCAGCTGATCTTGTCTATGCATCAAATGAGTCATGCAGTTTGTGTTCTTGTCTATTTTTTGGTTGACCACATCATTTGCTGGTGTTTTGAGATATTATGTTAGGTTAGGAAGAGAAGTTATGATCTAAATATTATTTTATAACTAGGTATTCGTGATGCTTAATTATATGGGAATGAAATGGTTCTAGAATAGTATTTGACAAATGAATTTGCCTGTTATGTGCTTATATTCTCCCCATTTCCAGCATCACTATGATAGCATGAACTTGATACTGTGTGTTTGTCTAGGCAGTACTCTGCTCAATCTTCATTTTTTTTTCACAACTTCACATCCTTTTTGTTCCCACTTTGTTGCTTCTTTCATAGAGTGTTTTTCTGATGCAGGTCCAACCATTCTGTTCTTCCAAGAAAATGCTGGCAGTATCCTGAATTTCTTCTTATAGACATATAAATTATACTTCATTTGATGGCTCATATTTTATCGGAGTTATATTTTGTTCAAAACCTTTACTCTTTATAGATATTGCACATCGTTTGGAATTTGTTCGACTAATGATGCAGCGGCTACAGTGCAATGTCTTTATGCTTTCTTATAGAGGGTATGGTTCTCCACAGTATCAACCAGTTTTGTTATCTTTGTTCGTTCTTCTTGCCCGAAGCTCTTGATAGTCGATATCGTGTGGCGGTGTGGGTTCTAACATGCTCAGATTCTTCCATTTATGAATGCATCTAAACTTGAATTGTATTTGTAGGTATGGTGAGAGTGACGGTTATCCTTCTCAGAAAGGCATCACAAATGATGCACAGGTTTGCTGATTCCTTCATTTGTTTTTGTTCCCCTTAATTTTGTGGTTCTGTGTACTACTGTACTCTATTTTTTACAGCTCTCTTGTTTAATAGGCTGCACTTGATCATCTAGTTCAGAGGAAGGATATTGACACATCTAGGATAGTTGTCTTTGGAAGATCTTTAGGAGGTGCTGTTGGAGCAGTTCTGGCAAAAAACAATCCTGACAAGGTACTACTGATACAACAATTTGTTTTCTCATATTGCTGCAGAGAAGTGAGAAAAATAAGTTACTTTGTTCTCTCTGCTGTTGGATTGGTGGCGTTAGTATCCTCCACTGCACTTCTATTTAATGCCTAAGTAACTTGTGAATCAATACGCATATATTCATAAATTAGACTTAATGTTCCTTGCAGTCGTGATGTAAAGGACCTTTTCCAAGATTATTCTGCTATAGATCTTGTCAAAATATTGAGTATTATTACAGTATGCTGATTAATGGAGTCAGAACTCAGAACAGACTCAGGTGGAATGCAAACCTGATCTGCCACATTATACGAGCTGCGGAGATGGCTTAATTATGCCATCTTGAAACTCATCCTGCCAATTCATCTGACAAATATCAGGCATGAGTGTTTAGTATGAGTGTATTACCGATTATGGTTATTACTCCATTTGTAAGTTTTGAATGCATGGGTTATTACAGTCTGCTTGAAATAACTACCCTTTGGAGAAATTTGAATAACCTTTTTTTAGGGAAAAGTGACTATTAGAATATCTTCTCCAAACACAGATTCACAAAAGAAATACAATTTTTTCTATAAAATCATTCCATATTTTGAATTCAACCACAAGACAATATTTGGATGTGAATATTAAGAATTGAAGAGAAAAGACGAGCTGATGTATGTGAGGGAGACTGACCTCATCCGCCAGTTGGCCAATGCACGTGACTCCAACATAGATAGATTATAGCCTCCTTACTATTGGGAAGTTCCCACAGGCAATGAAGGATGAACTGCTTCCAACTTCTTTTTGTAGCCCCTAGCCAACTAGCCATACTATATAGAGTGGAAAAATGGCCTCTTTGTTGCGCTCTGATGGCTGATAGCAATGTACAATCTTGATTGCTATGCTGAAATTCAAATGATGGCACATTTCCATGGTTAACCGCAGCATGTTGTAAGGCAACGTGGGGACAGAGTCTCACATGGGGAAAAAAAGACCTCCTAGATGGCTAGATCTTTCTTTCCCCTTCCATCTAGATTGGCTAGAACTCGGCAAAATAGCTCCTAGATCTCTTTTCCTCATTAAAGGGAATTATTTCCAGCCCAAAATTTTACAGCTGTGATCAATCTAGGACACCTTACTAAAGCAGGACTTTAAGTTTACGATTGTGAACTCAAGTGTTATGATCCTTAGATCATAGAGGTAAACATCACCAAGGGGATTGCCGGGTGGTGTCGGCTGCTAGGGGAGAGGGAAGACTATAGATTGGAAGAGACGAAAGGGATTGAGACTTAGACTATTGTATTCTCATTGCTTAATGTCAATGATTACAATAAACCTCCTTATATAGAGGACTCTTCTAACAATTATAGATAAAATCAATCTAAATGATGACCTTCCTAACTAATAGATAACCTTTTCTAGTTACTAATCCCTATACAAGGAAACTAATCAACTAGGAAACTAATCAACTGTTTAGGGAAATAGATATTTTTATTAGGGAAAGTAACCCCTATCTATTCCCGGTGCTACAGTACCTGTGGTGCTGTTCACGTGCATGAACAGTAAATTGGCTCATGACACTACTCCCCTCCTTTCGCGACAGCTCGTCCTCGAGCTGTGGTGGCGGCCATGGCTGAAGCCTTAGGAGACTCCATGTTGACGAGAGGTCGTGACGCCGGCGGAACATTGCATGGAAGATGGTCCGCAACGCTCCAATAGACGTCGGCCGGTCGCGTGGAGAAGACAGTCGTTGGGCAGTAGCCCTCTTTCTCGGCGAGGGCACCGTTGGTGCAACCACGGACAGCGAAGTCGACGATGTGGAAGTCACCGGCGAAATCAAAGACGCCTCTGGTGGTGCAGATCACGCAGTAGCTGATGCCCGTGCATTCTTCTTCTTTTCCATCAGCTTGACCACTATAGCCGCCATGTCTGCCAAGATAGCTTTTATGTCGTCTACGCCGGCACTCATCTCGTTGAGGGTGGCCCTTATGGTCTTGAAATTCTCGGCAGCAGAAACCATGGTGTTGGTTCTGATACCAAGTTGTTATGATCCTTAGATCATAGAGGTAAACATCACCAAGGGGATAGCCGGGTGGTGTCACTGCTAGGGGAGAGGGAAGACTATAGATTGGGAGAGACGAAAGGGATTGGGACTTAGACTATTCTAACAATTATAGATAAAATCAATCTAAATGATGACCTTCCTAACTAATAGATAACCTTTTCTATTTACTAATCCCTATACAAGGAAACTAATCATCTGTTTAGGGAAATATATATTTTTATTGGGGAAAGTAACCCCTATCTATTCCCGGTGCTACAGTATCTGTGGTGCTGTTCGCTTGCATGAACAGTAAATTGGCTCATGACATCAAGCCATATGATTAGGTCATTGAGATTTGAGACATATTACAGTAACATCTACAGAAGTGAATTAAATTATGGGTTTTGCAATTGAGTAACAAATAACAATCATGATGTGTGTTGCTCTATGTTGCAGGTGTCTGCTCTAATACTGGAAAATACTTTTACATCTATATTGGATATGGCTGGTATCATGCTGCCCTTCTTAAGATGGTTCATAGGTGGCAGTTCTTCTAAAGGTCCAAAAGTTTTAAACTGCCTTGTTCGCTCTCCATGGAGTACACTTGATATTGTTGCAGAGGTGAGTTTTGGGGTGGTTTAAATCAACTTCCTGGTATATTGTTTTCATGCTTTGATTACCACCTTCCATTCTTTTAATTTTTAATTTTGGAAAATCGGAGTTTAGGTTCTAAATTTTGAGAGCATATTTGATATCAATTTCTGATGTGGTTCAAACAGTTTATTTTTGCTCCCTGTGATTTTGAAATTTATGCTAAGTTCAAACCTAGATTATTTGGCTACATAATTTCAGCTACTCTGTGTCTCATCTTCAGAAACAATCATAATATATTAAATCTATAAGGCCTCGAATCTTTGTATATACTATTCTCCACTTTTTAGTTCTTTAATTGAGACCCGATGGTGTGTGTTATTCGTTGTCTGACAGCCTGAGTTTATATTAGCCTGTCTCATGCTTGCTTGACTATTTTCTTTGCAGGTCAAACAACCCATTGTCTTCCTTTCTGGATTGCAAGATGAACTGGTTCCCCCTTCACACATGAGGTCGCTATATGACAAAGCTCTTGAAAATAACAGGGATTGTAGATTTGTTGATTTTCCCAGTGGCATGCACATGGATACCTGGATTTCTGGAGGGGACCGTTACTGGAGGACAATCCAATTGTTTCTGGACCAATATGCTCCAGAAGTGCAGAGTTGTGATGCCAGCTGCAGAAGTGAAGTTGCTGATGATGGTAATTGTCCATCTTATCTATTATAATTTTGTCAGGAGATGTTCTGTTACCATGAAATCTTTGCTTCGAAGATGGGGATCTATTTATTTTTAAAGTTATGCATTGTGCTTACTACATTAAGCTTTTCAGAAACTGCCAGATATAGTATTTTTTTTCTTTATAAATTGATTTTTTTTGGGTATCACTCAGAGGTTATATGCGTTGTTTGCTTGACATTTTTTCCTGCTTTACAATCTTTTTAGCTATCCATGTATGGGGTTGGTGAACTTTTTATTCCGAATTAGCATTTGTTTGTTTGGATGAATCTTTCCAGGATATCTTCAGTAATGATTGCCAATCGCTATACATGTAGGGATATGGTTTGCTGTCTTTTTTGTGTATTTGAGTACATTGTGCAATTTTACTGATGTTATTGTCAGTAACTCAGTATCGAATACTGACAATCATTTGTCTCATTTCCTTTAAATTTTGGAACCACATACTTTTCATGCTGCTGACTGCATGTGTTTGAATAATCTTAGCTTGTCTGACGAATTCAATCTCTCTCTAGATGAAGCTGCGGAATAGCTGGAACATCTAGAGCAGCCTTCATTTTCCAAGCTCCGGTTTTTCTGATGTTGATGCAATTTCAATTACTAAGCTCACTGCAAACAATTAATTTAGGTGATTGTTATGCTCCATTCCACCTGAAGCCAAAGTTGTGAATATCTTTTGAGGTTGTTCTCCATCATGCACTGCTGCTACATATAGATTTCCGAGTCGATTTGGCCTTGAACTGATGATTTCCTGTTATATTCAATGTATGAATTGGCTTTATTTAAGTATTTACAATTTACTGAAACTAGTAGTAGCATATATGTCAGAAAATTTGGACTTGGTGTATGACAGCTCAATACATAGGTTGTAAGCTCGTTGGCTCAACCATTTAGTTTTGTGATTTTCATTGTTGCTACCAATGTGGCTTCTTGTTTCTTTTTCTTTCTATTTGCCTGTTATACCAAAATGACAGCAATATCAAGCATCTTTTACAGAGCATTTTCTCCAATGAGAAAATTACACACCTGTGCTGCTGTGCATACTTTATTTAACTTTTCAATTTTCCAACCGCGTGATACCACCTTTGGTCCAAAATAGATGTTTTAACCTAAGCATATAGAACGAGAAATAAGTTAGCTATATAACTTTTTAACACATGCTAACCTATGTAGCATACCAATATCTACTAGCATTTATGTCTTATTTGGAATGCGTTATTTTTTTTCCCGATTCCCGTGTGACTGAATTGTGTGACTGAATTGTTTCATACGAAATTCTTTCGAGATTTATGTGAAATTCCTATGTTCAAAATAGGCCCTTATGTCTTACCGTGCCAAATTTCAAAATTACACAGGACGAATTGCTGATTAAGCAAATTACACAAGACGAATTGCTGATTAAGCAATTCTCAAGTTTACTTTGTAAAATCTCTATCTCGAGAAGAAAAGAAGGTATAGAATCTGCATCCCTCGCTTTTTTAAGTACAAGGTAGATGTACACACTTAACACACATGCATGCGCATCCCCTACGCACGATGGGAATTTATCGGAGACACCTTAAGAACTCACGAAGTATTGGCATGTGCTTTCCCACTGAATACGCACACTTGAGTACTTTTAAAATCAATAGACACTAACGTTAAGTCTAAGACTTGAACCTTAACGGGTTGAGTGCACAATTACATGCCTACCCACGTGCCAGCTTCCAAATATGAATCTATTTGTTCGAAAAAAAGAGAAAAAGTCTATTTTACAACCCCAACTAGTGCCTAAGTCCAAAAATCAAACTGGAACTCCAAAACCGTTTACTTATGACCTCAAACTCTCAAAACCGATGAAAAAAAAACCTCTTAGCCTAAACCACGATGGTTTTGCCTAACATGGTACCTACATGGATGCCCTGTATTCTGGCACATCACCCCTCTTTTATCTTTTTCTTCCTTTCTCTCCCCTTCCTTTCTCTCGACGCTGCACCACTGGAGCTCCAATCCCTCCCGTACGTCGTCGATTTGTATTAGATGTCGTCGGACTAGATCCATGTGGTATTTCAGCTCCCCTACATGAAGTCCGGTGTGATAGGGTGGCGAAAGGGAGGGCGTCGGGGAATTGGATATCACAAGGAGGCAGCGGAGGGTGTCCGCAGCGGTGGTGAGGGAGCCACCGGAGGTGAGGAGGGAGGAAGCAGAGGCTGAAGGGTCTTTCGTGGCTCGTCACCGCCATGTTCTTGCCCGTTGTTATGAGTGCTGGTGTCCTCGGTCCCCGCACATGACGGTGGTGCCTAGTGCAACATGGGGGAGCGCAACTACCCACGAGCAACGTGGTTTGGTGGTAGATGCGCATCTCGTTCGGTGTAGATCACGACGAGATTTGCTGTCTTGCTGGCGCATCTGCTCTCTTGTGTGTCTCGTGTTCTCAAAGCTTCACTACTCCCTAATGACCTCGTTGGTGGCTTCTAGCTCCATATTTGATTTTTGTTTTGGTGTGTGGCATCTCAAGCAAAAGAAAAATCTAGAGAATGAAATGACGAGATTGTGGAAGTTTTGGTGCATGGGGCTGGTGGGCTGTGATATGAGGACAACAAGGGGGAGGGCGCTGGGATTGGGGCTTGTAGAAATGGTGGCCATGGCTTCAGATCCAGCTCGCATGCTTCTAGAGAGAGAGGAGGTTTTATTTTTTTAATTCAAGAGTAAAATAATAAATCCGCATTACACACGAATAGAATAAATCAAAAATAGGGAAGAGAAAATTCAAGAGGCCTCTAATGATCAACATAAAGAAAAGAAAGACAGATGAGCCAACCTGAGATTAGATTCCTTTCTTTCTAGGGTTTGTATTAACGACGAGATACTTCAAAAGAGCATAACAATTAGTCTAACTCATGCCTATATGACCGATCGATCGAAATACTCCAAGACTCCACCTTTGCCATTTATGGAATATATCACATTACTGGTTTAGAAAACACATATGTGTACCGGGAAAGGGGTGATGTACTTTAGAGAAAAGAGTGATACGATGAGGTAGAATGCTATAGAAACAAGCACCATTATTGTTGGGGTGGGGCTCGGCCTCCGAACCGTGGCACTGGGACTGGGGCTTGTAGAAATGGCGGCCATGGCTTCAAATCCAGCTCGCATGCTTCTAGAGAGAGGGAGGAGGGAGGAGGAGAGAGAGAGAGAGAGAGAGAGAGAGAGAGAGAGAGCGAGCAAGAGGTTTCTCCTCGTCACTACTGTTGCTAGACTGGAGCTCGCTGGAGCAATGGCGAGAATGACTGGCAGCAAGAAGGCATAGAGAGAGAGAGAGAGAGAGAATTTTTATTTTATTGAGTTGGCTGTGGATGATGTGGCAAAAACTGTTCCATGTTGACACCACGTCAAATGAAACCGGAATGGACTTTTTTCAAAGATGTAAAGTGAATGGTTTTAAGGTACCTTTGATGTCTAGTCGTGTGCCTGCCTTCTTGATACATTTATTTCGACTAGTTGTTCCTAGTACCATCGTCGAGGTGGTAAACGGCGCGCCGGCGGCGCAAGACGAGCCCTGCCAGGCACACCATTTAGGCACGACCATTTCGGCTTGTGTACTATTCGTGTCGTGCCATGCCGGCCCACGGGCCGGGGTGGCGGCCCAGGCATGGCCCATCGGGCATTCGTGCCGTCTTTGGGCTCGGCTCGCCCGCGAGTCGTCGCCAAGCGTGGCCCGTTTAGCCCGTTAGAATGAAAAAATTCCGAAAAAATCCAGAAAAATTAGAAAAATATGTAGAACTCAAAAGTAGACATGAACATTGAAAAAAAATAAGATAATCATATTGAAAATGTAATAAAGAGCTTTATTAATGTCCAATTGGTTGCCTCGTTAAAACTTTCGTCAAGTAAAAACTCAAAATAAGAAAACCTTGACAAAGGAAAAAGAGTACATCCTATAGCTCTACAATTGTACATACATGATACATCCTTGTTCTATGTGTCGGTGTCATTGTCTAAGTATAAATTTTGAACACCTCTGACAACTCTGGATTTTCCATAGAGTGTTGTGTTCGTGAATTGGCTTGTTCCCAGTCCTTCACAGTTAAAAAGATCTCCACCATCTCACTTGTGAGACTTGTTCTTCTCTCCTATAATATTCTTCCTGAAAGACTGAAAGCAGATTCGGAGGAAACCGTAGAGACAGGAACAGTTAACACATCACGTGCAAGTATGGATAACACGGGATATGTTAATTTATGGGCTTGCCATCATTGCAAGATGTCGAAGTCTTCTGAGTTGAAATCCACCGTATCGCTGTCCAGATAGGTGGATAGTTCTCCGCTCCTTGTGGGTCTTGACTGAGCAGGCGCTAGTGTAGTAGAAGAAGAAGACCTGGACCTGGACCTGGAGGAAGAGGCACTGAAGATCGCACCCCACATATTTGTCTTCCCACTCGTGGTGGGGGCTACTGGAGGTCGTTGCGAGCGGACTCCCCGGAACTTATTTTTATACCTTTGGTAAACTTCGTATAACCGAGAACGAACTTCTGTAAAATAGTTAGTATAGTCTAGCCCCGTAGCATCACTAAGAAGATCAAGTACAGTACCAAATGCACCAATTTTAGCCCTAGGATCTAAAAGAAATGCAAATGCATATAGGTAAGTGATTTGTCTCTAATATTTAAGGTATTTAGATTTCATGGCAACAACAGCCTCACGTAAAATTAAGTCATTTTCATGCATTTTCAATTGGGTAGCAATCCGTAAAATAGTATGCACGATGATAGGAGATGTTGGATAGTAGACAGTGGACAAAGCAACAGTTGCCTCATAAAAAATTTCTACAAATGACAGTATCTTCTCAGCAACGAACCAATGTTGCTCAGTTAATAGCAAAGTACCGTCAGTGCTAGGATAGTGCGTTTGAATAAAACCAGAAAAGGTGCTCTTGTATGGTAAAAGATGCTTAAGCATGAGGTAAGTAGAGTTCCACCTTACCTCCATGTCCAAACCGAACTTTCTTGGACGTACACCAATCGCCCTGCAGAAGTTCTTATATTGTGCTATTCTTACGTTAGAATTATTCAAGAAAGAAATCGCATCGCGAAAAGCTTATACAGACTCAACCTCTTCAAACCACATTTGACTATAAGGTTGATAATATGACAAGCGCATCGTTGATGTAGCAAGAAGGAATCAGCATATGTACTCAACATTGGAGTAAGAATGTCCATAGCTCTAGAGTTTGTCGCGGCGTTGTCTAAAGTAATTGCGAATATTTTGTCTGTAAGACCAAAATCTTCCACAACTTTCATAATACAGTCCGCAATATTCTCCCCCGTGTGTGCTACATCAATTAATTTCAAACCTATAATCCTTTTCTCCATTGCCCAGTTGTCATTAACATAATGCGCAACTACACTAAGGTAATCCTCCATAGCCCGACCACTCCATATGTCCGAGGTTAGGGCCACCGAAAATGCGCACGTACTAAATAGTTCCTTTATTTTATTACGACGTTCATTATAGTATTTCACTAGATCCCTAGTTGTTGTCTGTCTAGAAACGGAAGCAAATCTAGGATTATGCGCATTCCTAATGTAATTTTGGAAAGAAGCAGACTCGCCAAAGCCTAGCGGTAAATTCTCAGAAGCAATTAAACGACAAAGAGATTGGCGGGCTACCTGAGGATCGTAGTTCCAACTAGATATCGTACCGTCGGTGTTGTATTGCAGCTGCATCTGCCTCATCGTCAATCCTTGCTTGGTTCGACATCTTATAGCATGTCTAAGCAAGTGCCCTGTTCCACTTGTAGACTTCGCAGACAATTCATGGTGACAAATCTTACAAATAGCATATGGTACCTCATTTCCCGCTGCGTCTTGCTTGGTTGTCTTGTCGAAATTTTCCCACACTCTTGATGTAGACGCCTCAATCTCTTTGCTTCGGTTGCCGTTGAGCCTGATGCTGACGTGGAGTCTGATGACGGAACTCCACCATGCTCCTCTAGTGAAACCTCCGGTTCATTTGAGGTAGCCATAGCCGCCTCTATGGATGCAATTTCCTCTGATGAAAGTCCGTACTCACCAATAGCAAAGCTGTCGTAAAGACTGTCCATAACGAAAAGTGCAAAATTGAAACTAACACTATTACTACTTTCATCTTAGCATAACAAAAATGAACAGTAAAAGTATTACAAAAATAGTATTGCACCTCTTTCGCTAACTTGCGGCCGGAAATTGAAATTTTCAAATTTTGGCACAAATTTTTTTGAATTTTGCCAAATTAGCTCAACACGGATTTGAATTTGCACAACACAATTGCAAAGAGAGAATGGAGAATAAGGGTGTGCTGAATGAGGGGGGGTATGATGGCTATTTATAGAAAAAAAAATCGAGATTTTTTGATTTTTTTGCTATTTTTTAAGACCTCAACAGTCAAAAAACGGCTAAAATCTCCCCCAACGGTCGGATTTTTCCGAGCGTGTGTAAGATCAAGGAGGCCGACTAGAGGGGGTGAATAGGCGTTTTAAAACTTCTATGCGCTAAAACCAATTTCTAATGCGGAAGCTTATAACAATACATTTTTGCACAATTAAAGCCTAAATCAACTAGGTTCAACTAAGTGCACCAACAATACAAGTCAATTGAAGAATATTGCAATTAAGCAAGAACTTGTAAGCTATTCAATTCTAACAATGTAAATAGCACAAAGCATGACAAGCATTCATACACAATGAATAAGCAATTTAATACAAGGTATATAAATTGCACAATGTAAAGCAAGCATTCATACACAATGAATGTAAATGCAATAGTAAGGCAATAGAGATCACACCACAAAGACACGTCGATATTTTACCGTGGTGTTCGGAGACTTGCCGGTTTCCCCTAGTCCACGTTGAGGGAAACCCAAACCAATTGGGCCGGCTCCACAAATTAAGCCTTCCTCCGAGGTATCAACACCTCGCTCCACTAGGGTTGCTCTTACTCCACTCCGGAGATGGCGAGCACCAAGCCACTCACAAACACCGGGCCTTCTCACAAGCTTCACTTGAGAAGATCATCGGACCACAACGCCTTCACGCCGTCTAGGTGTCGGCAAACACCAAAAGTAATAAGCCAAGCCCCTTGCTTGACTCTCACCACATATAACGAATGCACAAGCTCAAGTGGATACGAAATCCACCTCTAGATGCAACACATGCAACTAGAGACCTCTCTCCTTGCTCACAAGGTGCAACACATGCACAATTGAGAGGAGAAGCTCACACTAGCTCAAGAGAGTGAAATAGGATGCCAAAGATTGTCTCTCAACCGGTCAAGGTAGGTATTTATAGCCCACACACAAAAACTAGCTGTTGGGAGCTGAAATCAGCAAACTCAGCCGAAATGCGGTCATACCGCACTCACAGAGGCCGATACTACTGTTTTTGACTCAACGGTCGAAAAGGGTGCAATAACAGCTCAAAAACAAGCCGTTAAAGTTTTGGTGCGGTACTAACGCACTCACAATGGCCGGTACTACCGTTCTGGACGGTCATACCGCTCTTTCCATGGCGGTCATACCGCAGCTCAAAATCAGCATAGACGACACTCGGTAAAAAGGTTATAACTTTTGACTCCGATGTCGGAATTGAGTGATCTTGGACTCTATTGAAAGCTTATTCAGAGAGATACACAGCACACATATTTGATTGATCTTAAACACATTTGATCAAATCAAAAAGTACAACTCAAAAGAGCCACTACCATGGTCTAAGTCCAAAGTATTAGCAACAAGCAATCTTAGACCATGTCAAGGGAATACACATGAATCTTAACCATTTGCAAAACACATTTGCAAACTTAGATCATACCACAAGGAGTAGGTACATGGACTTCAATCATTTGCAAAACATATTTACAAAGTATAGTCACATGTTACAAGGATTAAATGTATGAGCCTCGACTATTTGCAAAACACATTTGCAAATAATAGCATCATGCCACGGTGAGCTAGAGCAAGCAAGATTGAGCTATTAACACATAATGAGACTCAAGCTACTAGACAAGACCCCTCTTAATAGTACAACAACCTATACTAGCAATCCGGTCTTCCAACCAAACAACAAGATCGATAAAAGACTTGGAACACATCTTTAGCCCTAGCTAGTCATACCTTTGCCTTGACCATCCACTTGAAGCTTGATGACTCACATCCTCGCTTCATGTCCGGGTCATCGTCTTGATATGCATCAACCCATGATGCATCTTTTACTTGACCTCAATCAACACATGATGAGTCTTCTCTTGACTCGATGATCAACTCATGATCATCTCTTATTCGAGATCTTGATATGCATCAACACATGATGCATCATCTTCTTGAACCTTGATTTGATGACAATCAACTCATGATGTCATCCAAAGTCTTCATCACCCTGAAACATAACCTATTCATCCAACTCATGGAAAATGTTAGTCCCACAATGTCATTAACATTTATTAACAAGATATACATGCATAGATGCTTCTAAACAAGCCATTGAAAATCCTGGACCGGTACTACCGCCAACCAAGTTGCGGTACTACCGCTTGGTCTGGTTGTACCGCACGAAGTAGCGGTACTACCGATTGCAGGGTTTTCAATTTTGCCGAAAAGACATGCTCTCTGGGAAATACATACCGCCAAATAACAAACGGAACAACAGGGTTGCGGTAGTTCCGCCAACATATTTGCGGTCATACCGCTACGCGGTAGTTCCACCTCATAAACTCCGGTACTACTGCACATCGGTAGTGCCGCTTACCAAATGCGGTCATACCGATTTCCACTGAACTTCTTCCAGAGGCTTTTCGAAATGCAATGCATGACTCCTTTGTCTTGAGCCATGTTAATCGTTTATCATCTTTGCATTTCCTTTTCATGTCATCATTCAAACTCCGGGACTAAGCCTTGAAAACATCTTAACACACACATTAGTCCCACAACACAATTGCAAATAATTGAATATAAAGCAATATGAGTATATATGAACTACACAAGTTATATATATCATGAGTATATACGAACTACAAGTTGTATATACTAAATATGAGTGTATACAAATTACACAAGTTGTATATACTCATATGAATATATTAACTACACAAGTTAAATATATTCAAAGATATATTTCAAAATAAAGATCATTAATATATATGGAACGAGAATATTGATCAATACTAATGAAACCACAAAATATAGAATGAACTCCCCCTAAGGCCTTGTTTGGAAGGGCCGGGATCGACCGGGATCAGGGATCCATCCACGGGGAATACCCCGGCGGGGGACTTTTTCCCGGTCTAATCCGTTTCGCTGCTTGGACAAGTCCTGGATCGAAAAATCCCGTCGCATTCCAACCCAATCCACGGGGGTATCTACACTCGCCTCACCCGTGTGGTTTCTTCCCCGTCGCTGCGCTCGCAAATCAGCTCCTCCGAACGGCGCCGCCTCCCCTTTCTCCCCCTCCGCCTCTGACCTCACCGCCCTCATGCCCTCCCCAGAGGCCCTCCTCGACAGCACCCCGCGTAGGCAGCCTCCGGCAACCCCGCCTCCCTCCCTCGGCCTCTGCCTCGCCACGAACCGCCCCTCCCCGCCTCCCCTTTCCCTTTCTGTCGCCCTCGCGACGTTAACCCTCCGTGGAGGTGGCTCCACCAGGATCGAGCGGGTGGTGGGCCTGTGGGGGTGGTCGAGATCAAGGTGGAGGGGGATCGGATGGGTCGGGGAGCGACGTTTCGGAGGATTCGGAGGAGGAGAGGAGGCGGCGGAGGGCTGAACGACTCGCGGCAATGGCTGCACGAGCGATTGCAGAGAGGGAGGAGGTCATGGCGAGGCTTGAAGGGGAGAAAGCCGGCCTAGAGAATCGCTCACCGAGCGAGAAGGACAAAGCGCAGGAGGTGAGGCCACTACATGGTGATTGCACTTCCGCTTGTGTAGTTTGAGAGATTTCGTGCACAAGACCTCCCCGGAATCCAAGGCGTAAGGCCCTTCTTGATCTGTCGGTCACGGAAATTTTACTTGATCTGTGAAATCCTTGTTGTCTTACTATTGTTCTTTCTGTGAAGATGCAAGTGAGCTCACCGGAGAAGCGGCACTAGCTACCAATGTCGGTGCTCCTTCCTCGAGGTGTGTAGTAAAATGCTTGTTCTCAATCGAATCGAAAAGTGCATCTAGATGTGGTTTCAGTGAGATTTATTGAACAATTTTTTCAGAACTGAAATGAGAAACGAATTCTATGTTCTTTGCATGCTTATGGATAGTGGATGTCAATCAGATCTTGATGAAGATATAAGTACAATGACTTCCCATGACTACTATGTTCCACTTTGATAATATGTTTCAGAAACCTTTCACTCCCAAGAGATTATTCAATAGACAGGGTTTTACGCAACGAGGCTGTCGATCGAACTCATCTTGCAGAATTCCAGCAAATAGAAGGTAAATATTTCTCTTCTCTTTTCTTTTTTGTTGCCTATAACATGTGTTGTTTTCATTGATAGATATTTGAATTTTGGTCCATACCCTTGTAGAAAGATAGCTGCTTACAATGGTTATTGTTTCATGCCTTATCTGTGATTATGGTTACCCTTGGGGATCTGATTGGCGTATTGGAGGATTTCTTCTCAAGCCTAGGCATGTCAAAGCTGCGTTTCAAACCTGCTTACAACCCCTACACAGAACCAGGCATGTTCAGGCCTGAAATGCTGCTTCCCATGGGACAACCCGAGGGTGTCAATGTCATTACATGGGGTCTCTCACTTGAAAGGTCTAAACATAGCTAGCTCATAGTGAGGTTCTCCTTTATGCATTTGCAGACCTATTAGTTGTTGTTTTCTTTTCTTATTGTTGCTTATAACTGGCATTATCTGACAAAAAGATCTAACACTGACCCATATTTGGTTGCTCAATGCAGGCTAAGAATGATTCTTTATGGAATTGACAACATCGGAGACCTGTTTGGGCACAAGGTATGTATATTTTGTGCTTTGCAGAAATTCTTCTCTGTTAAGATGGCATGTGTCATGTCATGTTACATGTGCTCATGTTCACTGATCTTTCCAGGTTGATTTCAATGTCATCAGGAGCAGCACACTATGTCGCTTGGGTTCAAGTTCAACAGACTGCTTGGCCTTGTTCGATACCGATAATGTTATTGCCCGACGGTTTCAAGCCATGAAGAAAAGGAAAGGACATTTGCCTCGTAGGCCTAGGCATAGAGAATGAAGAATGAAGAATTTTTTTATAGAACCACGGGGCATAGAGAATGAAGACTTTTCACTAAAAGTATAGACATGTACTTACATTTATGTTTTAGGGCGTATTATGTTATTAGATCATGATGGTACCAACAGTGCATGTCTCGAGTCTAGACTTGTGAAACAAGTTGGAAATTCTTTCTAATGAAACAATTTTTTTGTTGATGTCAATGAAATAATTTTGTTATACACTTTGATATGTGTGTTTTGTTTAACCTCGTGGGCCTTAATTGATAAGCCCAGCCTAGACAAGAAAAGGACACATTTTGCAGTGATTAGATGTGTTGTAAACAATTGTGGAAGCGATTTGCTAGTGTCCAATGCCAACGCATATATATATATATATGTTGTCACTATATCAAAATATGCGTTGCAACCTTACAACGTTTTTATTTACATGTTACCAACACTTGTATATATGTTGTCACAGACCTTAGCAACGGCCTCAATGACCACGCATACTAAATGCATTGGTATAGACCCTAACAACATTTATTTGGACATCTACCAACGCATATATGCATTGCTAAATGGGTATTCATGTTGTAGCGTGCATGCTATGTAATATATGGATTTATACGTCTAAGTAGTAGCACTTCATTTATATTGCATTTATATTGTCGTACTGCTAGGTTATGGATGACCCTTGGAATGATTACATTGTTACTTGTTAGTGCTATGTGATTACATTAGACTATCTAGTGTTATTCTTTATGAATTGTCATAATTTCTCGTTGAACTCTTTGTTTATTATTTTAACTTTGTGATTCTTTTTTGTGATTTTTTTTGGAATGGAATCGGAAATTCTGGATATATTAGAATTTTCTAGATTAATTTTTAATTTTTCTATATTGTTTTTCATGATTTAGTGATTTTATTTCGAATTTTTGGAATATTTTATGTTGTTTTCGAATTTTATGGGTTTTTAAATTTTATTTATATTGATTTTATTTCGAATTTTTTGACCACTTTTAAATTCAAAAAATTAAATAGGTGTTATCCCCTCCAATCCAATCATGATCCAAACAATCACCCTTTGCTCCAATCCCCCCTTGGATAGGTGGAAGAGGATTGAGTGGGGATTGGGTGGTGGGAAGGGGATTAACCCAATCCCCCTTTGGATTGTTTTCCATATGGATTGATTCCCTACCTTGCCAAACAAGGTCTAAATGTGTGCATATACAAATGTGTAATGGAAACATATGCATATATCCAAGTTAACCTTTTTGGTGGAGTTTAACCTATATTTTGGATCCGAGGAATGCAACAAGATATAATAAGAAGAAGTAGAATACATACCTCTTGTATTTTCATCTTTATATCCAAACAAGACTAAGCAATAGATAATCAATAGAATTGTTAGTCTCACAAATAGATTTGTCATTAATGAATACATACATGTTTGGATTTTTGCTTTTATATCCAAACTGAAACTAAACATGATATAACAATAAGAGTGTTAGTCTCATAAGTTCATTTGTCATTAATCACCAAAATACTTTATTAACACATAATGGCGGGTCTAGATCCTTTAGCGTGCTGTGCCTAAGCATGGCCCACCAGCCCGCACGGCCGCCTGCCCGGCCTGCCCTGTCGCCGGCCCAGCCTGCCCCGTTGCCCACCCCCTTTCTTCTCCCCTTGCCGGCTTGCCCATGCCCATGATGCCGCGACGCCGCCGAGCGCCTCCGCCAGACCCGTTGCCTCCTCGCCTCCCGCGACCCCCGCCTCGTCGACCTCGCGCCGCCGCCTCCCCGCCGCCGCGACCTCGCCCACCGCCTAGCCAACCCCGCCGCTCCTCCCACCCGCGACCCGCCTCACCTCCTCGCGCCCACGCTCTCGCGACCTCGCCACCTCTCGCCTCCTCGGCCCGCGCGCCTCGATGGCCCCATCGCCTAGCCGACCTCGCTGCCTCCTCGCGTCCGCGCGCGCCGCCCGCCTCGCCCAGCGCCTCGTCGACCTCGCTCGTCGACGCCTCTCAACGGTCCTCGCCTCGCCGACCTCGCTGTCCGCCTCCTTGGCTCCTCGACGGTCGGTCGGCGCGAGTCGCGCAGCGCGCGCGCCGCGCCGCCCGCCTCTTCTCGCTCGCCGCGCGTGCCGCCGTGTAACGCTCTCTCCTCCTCCGCTCCGGCGATCGCGCGCGACCGCGCGCCGCCATCTCCGACCCCTCGCCTCCGCCTCCCGCTGGCCGTACCTCCCGGGCGTGCTTGCATCGTTCGTGTGCATCGAGCCGGCCCACCGCGGCCGAGGAGGCGGTCAGCACACGGGTCTCGTGCCGAGTTAGCACGGTCCATGAACAGTGTGAGCCGGGCCGTGCTCGTGCCGGACCAACAGTGTCGTACTTCGTGCCAGTCCGTTAGGCCCGGCCCATTTGGGCAGCACTACCACCGGTCAACTGGCTTGCTGCATGTGACAGCGGAAAACCTTGAATCAGGCGGTCAGATGGACTTCACCCTTAAAACAAAATCTGCATCCCTCTGGGAGAAACGTAGTCTTCGCGGAAGAAAAGAAACAAGAGAAAAAAAAGATTACATGTACACTCGTGCAGCTTCCCCACTCGATATATGTCTCATGTGCGACGGGCCCCACCCAACACGGACACGTTCCCACCTCTCCAATCCACCACCTAAGTCGCGTTCCCTCCCCTCGCGTCCGCGCCCCTGCCATTCCTTCGTCTCCTGTTTTAAACCCTCCGCTCCAGAAGATCCCCCAAAAATGTCAAAATAGAGCACAGAACCCATCTCCGCCCGAATCCTCGAAGCCCCCCAAAATGGACGCGCAGTACAACCCCCGGACGGTGGAGGAGGTGTTCCGCGACTTCAAGGGCCGCCGCGCCGGCCTAATCCGCGCGCTCACCGTCGGTAGGTGTGACCGAATCGCTCGCTCGCGGCTACAGAGAGATTGTATTTTTTTTTTCTCGGACCACAGATTGGAGCTTTTAGATGTAGGGTTGCGTTTTTTTTTTCCTGCCGCGTGTGGGATTTTTTTTTTGTCTGGGTTCTCGGATGGTCTCGTGACTGGTTGTCGTTGGTTCTTTGCTGCAGATGTGGAGGATTTCTTCCGGCAATGCGACCCGGGTGAGTGAATTCTTGCTCCTAGTTGTTGCGTTCTTTTCCGCTGCCTTTTCCCTTCAGTTTTTGTTGTTTCGTGCTTCGAGTTTTTTTACAGGTAAATGCATTTTTCATTAGGGACGAGTGCTTCGCTATAATTTCCTGGCCAAAATTTTCGGTTTTTCATCTAGGTGCATGCTTAACTGAGTGTTACTGTATATACCGGAGAGCTACTAGACTAATCTAATCTCTAATTTAGTTCAAAACCTAAAATTGAAGCATACGAGTGTGCAGTGTGCAGCCATGTAGGAGTTGTAGTAATAGAGTACGCGTCGCGCGTGAAGCTCTCAGAAATTGAAGTAGAGGGCCTTAATTGTGGGATTTAATAAGGACTGTCCTGTCGAGGGGAGAGGGTGGAAGGTCTCGGTAGTCCGATGACAAGAAATGGACGGCTAAGATCAATCCGAAGGCTTGGCCTTGGAGATCGACTGGTCTGATCAAGATTGGCTGCTCCGAACGGACGGCTCTCGAGACCTTCCTGCTGAATCTTCCATTTTTCTTGTATGTGGTAGTGTGACTGATATGCTTACATAAATGCCCTTCCAATAAGCTGCATTGGCAGTAAAAGATATGGGCACTGGCCTGGAAGGCGCCGCATTTGTAGTAGGCTGCTACTGGGGGTGCCTACTGGAGTTTGGGTTGTTGGGTTCAGCATTAGTGGGTCCTGCTCGGTAGGTGGGATGTGATTCTTCTGTCCTAATAATGATTGATGTGGTTTTTGACTTGCGAGGAGGAATGGCTGCATTGATAGTAGGAGCTCATCTTTGCTGCCTGGTGTATACAGCAGAAGCTGGTAGCGGTTGTGTTCTGAGTAGAGTTGTTAACCCCCATGGGCCATGGTGGTTACCGAACTTGGCTACCCATGGGCACAGCCGTACAGTTCCACTGTTGCATAGAGCAAAGAGCAGTGCTGTTGGGATCCACTAGATGGTGGTGTAATTTGATCAGAAGATGATTTGGTGATGGGAACTGCCTAACTTCCCTCCTAAATTATATTAACGTCTCCACTGTTGATTGGTGCAATTAACGCCATGTGTCATTGGACATGCATATTGCGTGAAAAACATTGGAAAATTCCACAGGATGGTGATACTGGGATCTATATCCCAATAATAGGGGAAGTCACCATTTCTATTCCTGATTACTGATATTTCGAAGATTTGGGCATTACCTTTTTACCAATTTTCTATTGTTTTCTTCCTAAGCCATAGACCATAGCACCTGTTTACGTACCAGCTTGATCTAATAATTTTTCTTGTAGTAAATAGTAGCAAACGACTAGTTTTGATACTGTGCTCATATTTTGGGGCTTGCTAGTGATTCAAGCCTTAGTTAAATTATTGTTTTTATATACCCCAATTTTTCAATATCTATATGGTCCGTTGATCTGTTGTTAGGAACATGATTACCTTTAATCTGAGGTTTATATGAATAGGTTTGAAACTTACCTGTGGGGTTTCACTTATTTCAGAAAGATGTTATGCATATCTGAGTTAATTTATGCTCAAGTTCTGTGCATCTTCATTTCTGTTTTTTCAATTACATGTCTAGTGATCAATTAATTACAACAGACACTAAAATGTTGTGGCAGCCTTTTGAGATTTTTCTGAGCCATCATAAGTTGACCAACATATTTGTACAGCCAGACATGACCATGTGTTCTCTTCTGCAGAAAAGGAAAACTTGTGCCTTTATGGGTTTCCCAATGAGCATTGGGAAGTAAATTTGCCCGCAGAGGAGGTGCCACCCGAGCTCCCAGAGCCAGCATTGGGCATTAATTTTGCACGAGATGGAATGCAGGAAAAAGATTGGCTGTCCATGGTTGCAGTACACAGTGACGCATGGTTACTTTCTGTTGCATTTTACTTTGGTGCTCGTTTTGGATTTGATAAAAATGACAGGTTACTTTCTATTCCATCTTTCTGGGATCTATACTATTGTTTTTACACACTTTTGGTACTTTCTCTCTTCCATTTGTGTAGCATTAGAAAACAATGATTACAGGCTAGACACTAGTTAAGCATGGTGTTTAAAAATAAAACCTGGATAGGCCTGCCATTTAAAAATAAAACCTGGATAGGCCTGCCATCTTTTCTGTATTGTTTGGCTCACTAAAAGATAGGTGTAGTCCATTACAGACAACAAAAATTACACAAACTTGAAGCGGAATATTCCATAAAGCAATGGAAGATTTGGCTTGGAAACATGTAACCTGGACACCTGGTACTGTAGTAATGTGAATTGCTTCCTGTCATTTTGCAAAACACTAGGCCATGTTTTGCAAGACCTAGGGTTGTCAAAAGGAGGCGACTGATCTGCTTGGTCCTTATTGACGTTGAAGTTTCAAAAATGTTTTTTAGTTAGTAAACATTTGGTTGTATAATGTCAGGTTCTTGGAGAGTTGTTTTGGTATTAAAGGAAATGCTGCACATGATTCTATGCCTAATTTTAAATTTTTAATCGCATATCTTCATGAGAAGTGCTCACTCTGGGATTTTTGCTAGTTTTTACCGACTGTTTGACCTGATATGTGTTACTCACACTTGCCTGTTGCTATTACGCAGGAAGCGCATGTTTGGTATGATTAATGATCTTCCCACGATTTTTGAAGTTGTTAGTGGGAAGAGTAAAACCAAGGCACCGAACAATAATAACCACAGCAATAGCAAGTCCAAGTCCAACAATAAAACGGTACGGCCCATTCTTCTCTAGATGTGCCCATGCATGATTTTGTCTTCTGTTTGGATAACTAATCTCGCCATCCGTTCAGTATTTACTGAAAAGCGCAGAAGTTTGCCATTTCCTTTTTGTCGATCTGTTCAATTCGTGTTGCTCGTCGTTGTTTTTTTCTACCCAATCAGTCCTTTTCGCATCTGTTTATCTTGTGTAAACCTCTTAAACTTTCCATTAGGTTTCACTATCAGTTCCACTAATATTTATCTGAATATACTGCATCCCGCTTAACACTTCACCTACGGTTGGCTCACTTGCACCCTCCGCTCCGAAAGCAGAAAACATCTGAACCTCGGGCGAAGCAGCCAAAGCCCCAGGTGGAGGAGGAAGACCGCGAGGACGAAGGCCCGGAGGACGAGGGCGGCGCTGGCGGCGAAGAAGAAGAGCACGGGGAGACGCTGTGCGGCGCGTGCGGCGAGAACTACGGCGCGGACGAGTTCTGGATCTGCTGCGACATCTGCGAGAAGTGGTTCCACGGCAAGTGCGTCAAGATCACGCCGGCCAAGGCGGAGCACATCAAGCAGTACAAGTGCCCGGCGTGCAGCAACAGCAACGGCAGCAACAGCAGCAATAAGCGGGCACGCCCGTCCTAAGAGCTCGTCGGAGAGCAGGTGCCTCGCGTGCAGTAGGAGCAGAGCAGTCTGCGTAGGGCAGTTATTCTTAAAGCAATGGGGTTGTACTAATTCACCGATGAAGTTACGATGTTGTTAACTTGATAATTAGTTGTGCCCTTAGGGGCTAGGCTGCCTGTAACAATGTATCCATAACTTGATTTGGTTTGAAGTAGATGTTCTTGTTTACCTCGGTTAAATGATGAATTCAGTAATATTGATAATTGGGATAGGAGTTTGGCCTCTTCATTTGGCTGTGTTGGTTATTGTTTGCCATGCGGAGATCGCCAATGCGTGCTGCTGATTGGCCGTTGTTACAACGTCGAGGATCTTATAGTGAATTGATGCAGTTTGTCCTCCCGAGAGTTGGTCGTCTGATGATCCGATCGTGTTCGTGTTGTTCTTTGCACATGTAAGATTTGTGATGCAAGTATAGCTGCGTGCGTCCATAAATTCTCGCGATCTTAATCGAGTGTCTGGCCGTAGATACCGATTCCATATGCTAAGTCGTCGCTCATCACTGCTTCTGCTTGACCAGAGGGGAGCTGTTCGTAATTCAATTACGGGGTTTACACGTATGTTAGGCTCAAAATTTTTCCCCAATTCCTACAGAAATTGAAATGTTTCCGGTAAAATTCCGCAAAAATCCTATGAAACTCTAATAGTGAAATATAGCGATAGACAGTAGTACTCTTCACGTAAGAAAATGTAGGTACGATGATATATATTTTCAACGACGACGGCAGCATACTTACAATTTCCACACGAATGTCTTATCTTCTCTTTACATTCATTGCTGAAAAGATTATTCGCCAAACGACAGCAACGAAGCTTTTGTAACCCTCGAGATTGATGCAATTAAACACAGTAGCAATTGGGAAAAAAATGCAGCTTTTAAGTTGTCTGATCTTTCCCTGTGACGCACTCACTCTGGCATGTCTTGAATTGTTCAGAGAATTGACACCTTTGCGTCGATCAATTAAGCTGAAATATCTTGATAATCTTCTCCGAGTCTTTATATGATTGTTCTCGTTAAAGAAAATTAGAGTGGCACGTTAGTGCTAACCGATGTGTAAGTCTAATATTTGACGCATCACTGAATGAATGTTCCACAGACCAAATTCCCAATCAGACAGACTAGTTCAATGGACCATGAACAAGCTTGAGACAATACAAAAGCCAAATGTTGAGAAGACAAGAGTGGGACAAACAACGAACTGTAGAACTTGTAATCCAAATATACGTAATATATGGAGGACGGATTAACGCATTCCACAAGAACAGCGGAAACAATGCACAGTGCAAAGCATGCTGCCGATACAAAAATCCTGCGGTATAAAGCGCCACCAAAATGACGCACAACACCCAAAAAAAATGAAGATAGCTGAAGACACGAAACAGCAATTAGGGCTGAAAACAAGCCGAACTCGTCTCGTTTCTAAAGCTCGTTTCTAAAGCAGGCTAGGCTCGTCTCGAAAAAAAGGCTCGAGGCCGGCTCGAAAAATTCGTTCAAACCAGTGACCCCTCATATCTAGAAACAAAAGCAGAATATGATTATGTGAACCATTCATCCTAAATTTATAATCTAATCGTCAAAAACAATAAAACAAAGCCAGAAACAAAATCAACAAACAAAATCAACAGGAGTTCAATGTCAGTTGCCTAAAGTGAACTTAACACCAGCAAAGAATCCATTTAAGTGGCTAAATTTTGGTTGTTCATTAACAGACTATTATCAGTCAAATCTCCATGTCAAGTTCCTCGCCAATGTTTCCTTTACTAGCAATAATACTCATCTGGTTTCTAAAAAAACTTTGGAATACACACTCATTACACTAATTAAACACTAATTAAAGCATGTTCGACCGATGATCTGTGGATAAGGCAAGAGAAGAGATTAGGAGTGGAAGAGGGATGGAACAAGAAATAGAATAGGGAAGAACTAATAGTGGAAGACAACGAAATAGAATATGGAAGAACTAGAAGTCAAGAACTCGAGAGAAATAACATAGAAAGGCAAACAGGCCAAACAAGCAGCTTGAGCTTGGCTTGAAAAAATTGCGAGCCAGAAGCAAGGCTTGGCTTGAAAAAATTACAAGCCATGTCAAGCCGAGCTTAATTCGAGCCGAGCTGGCTCGCGAGCCTCGAGCTATTTTTCTAACCCTAACAGCAATCAACTGCTTAAACGGACGAGAGTACCAACTATCAACTAAACAGAACTATATGCACTTCGGTGAACCAAGACAAAAGGGGTATTAACTTGACTAATAAAATATGTTGATAACATATGAGAAAAATAATTGTTGAGAAAACCATAAATCACCTGGCAAAATTCAACTGCCCATTCTTCTCAAATTGGTCAGGAAACAAGTTCATGCGGCAGGTAACACAAAATGAGCAGTGCAATGCCATTCATCACCAGTCCTGCAAACGATGCCTGAAGTACTGGGCTGGGCTCTCACTAGTCAATATACTATCAGAACATACCAGATATAAAATGCATAGGAATCACCGATATGCATGCATGAATGACTGTTGAGAAAAGTATCACAACCTAGCCGAACCCTAACCCAACCTTAAATTGTACTTCCTCAGAACATGAAAACACATCAGCAGCACAAACACTCCCATACAAGAAAAACTTTATACAGTAAAAAAATATGTTTCATGTCACATGAAGGGAAAATGATAGTTGGAGAAAGCAGATTATAAAGCTTAACCCAACTGCCCACTTTCCTCATATTGATATAGCAGGAAACAGTTTCAGCATGAAATGCATAACAAAAAACATGAAGCCGATACACACTATCCCGCAGGGCAATGAAGGGCAGAAAAGAAGGACCAAATTTATGTTAACACAGATTAAAAAAATGCATGTATTGGACACTGCTACCTACAAACTGTGATAGAAGCACACATCTATGTAAAAGTTATAGACAGCTATACAAAGAATAAGAAAACGGCAATATTATTTTCTGATCATGGAAACAGCCATTGATGGTGTAAAAATAAACAAATATGTTTCAGGTTACATGAGAGGAAAATGATTGTTGGAGAAAGCAGATAAGCTTAACCCAACTGCCCACTTTCCTCGGATTTGTATAGCAGGAAACACTTTCGGCATGAAATGCATAACAAAAAGCATGAAGCCGATACACACTATCCTGCAGGGCAATGAAGGCAGAAAACGAGGACCAAATTTATGTGCAACACAGATAAAAAAATGCATGTATTGGACACTGTGCTACCTACAAACTATGTGATAAGCACACATCTATGTAAAAGCTATAGACAGCTATACAAAGAATAAGAAAACATCAATATTATTTTCAGATCATGGAAATAGACATTGATGGCGTAAAAATACACAAATATGTTTCAGGTTACATGAGAGGAAAATGATTGTTGGAGAAAGCAGATAATCTTAACCCAACTGCCCACTTTCCTCGAATTTGTATAGCAGGAAACACTTTCGGCATGAAATGCATAGCAAAAAGCATGAAGCCGATACACACTATCCTGCAGGGCAATGAAGGCAGAAAACAAGGACCAAATTTATGTGCAACACAGATAAAAAAAATGCATGTATTGGACACTTTGCTACCTACAAACTATGTTATAAGCACACATCTATGTAAAAGCTATAGACAGCTATACAAAGAATAAGAAAACATCAATACTATTTTCAGATCATGGAAATAGACATTGTTGGCGTAAAAATACACAAATTTGTTTCAGGTTACATGAGAGGAAAATGATTGTTGGAGAAAGCAGATAAGCTTAGCCCAACTGCCCACTTTCCTCAGATTTGTATAGCAGGAAACACTTCCGGCATGAAATGCATAGCAAAAAGCATGAAGCCGATACACACTATCCTGCAGGGCTATGAAGGGCAGAAAACGAGGGCCAAATTTATGTGCAACACAGATTTTTTTTTTTTGCATGTATTGGACACTGCTACCCATGGATCAAAATCCCGAAAGTTACCAGCGGTAACCGAATGACATCGGTGGGTCTCAGGGATCCAAAAGACCCGGCTGGGATTCCAAATTTTTTCAAATTCAAATTTGAATTTCGAAATCCAGCTGGTTTTAAGCAAATTCAAACGAAATTTGTCCAAAAGGAAACACCGGTTTGACCATAGCACGGACCATGAAGCCGGTTACACTATCCTGCAGGGCTATGAAGGGCAGAAAACGAGGGCCAAATTTATGTGAACCATGCTCCTACCTACAAACTATGTTATAAGCACACATCTATGTAAAAGTTATAGACAGCTATACAAAGAATAAGAAAACGGCAATATTATTTTCTGATCATGGAAACAGCCATTGATGGTGTAAAAATAAACAAATATGTTTCAGGTTACATGAGAGGAAAATGATTGTTGGAGAAAGCAGATAAGCTTAACCCAACTGCCCACTTTCCTCGGATTTGTATAGCAGGAAACACTTTCGGCATGAAATGCATAGCAAAAAGCATGAAGCAAATACACACTATCCTGCAGGGCAATGAAGGCAGAAAACGAGGACCAAATTTATGTGCAAAACAGATAAAAAAATGCATGTATTGGACACTGTGCTACCTACAAACTATGTTATAAGCACACAACTATGTAAAAGCTATAGACAGCTATACAAAGAATAAGAAAACATCAATATTATTTTCAGATCATGGAAATAGACATTGATGGCGTAAAAATACACAAATATGTTTCAGGTTACATGAGGGGGAAATGATTGTTGGAGAAAGCAGATAAGCTTAACCCAACTGCCCACTTTCCTCAAATTTGTATAGCAGGAAACACTTTCGGCATGAAATGCATAGCAAAAAGCATGAAGCCGATACACACTATCCTGCAGGGCAATGAAGGCAGAAAACAAGGACCGAATTTATGTGCAACACAGATAAAAAAAAATGCATGTATTGGACACTTTGCTGCCTACAAACTATGTTATAAGCACACATCTATGTAAAAACTATAGACAGCTATACAAAGAATAAGAAAACATCAATACTATTTTCAGATCATGGAAATAGACATTGTTGGCGTAAAAATACACAAATATGCTTCAGGTTACATGAGAGGAAAATGATTGTTGGAGAAAGCAGATAAGCTTAACCCAACTGCCCACTTTCCTCGGATTTGTATAGCAGGTAACACTTTCGGCATTAGACACATAAGAGAGGTGTAAAGCCAATACACACTATCCTGCAGGATAATATAAGACAGAAAAATGAAATTCTGTATGTGCTAATGTGCAAGAGAGAAAAAACTGCATTGCCAGCATGTAATCTATGAATTATGCATCATAATATGATAATAGAAGCACGCCATTGGTGTCAAGAACATTTTAAGAACTAGACAGAACCAACAAAACAACAACATATTACAGTTTCCACATCGTCACCTTAAGATGAGATACTAAGCACCAAGCAAGAAATCAATATCAATACCATATTTAGGAAAAAGCTGACAGTTTATATTGGTTGCTGATGTTTGCAACTTCAAAAAGTAACACTCTTTACTAGGACGATGTTAATAATAAACATTACACAGATTAACAATGGTTACTTCAAGCAACTGGGATCTCTGCTGCAAGAGGCCTTAAGAGCTCATCCTCATCCTTGGGGGCGTGGATAGTAACAAGATCAGGTAAAGGTGTAGTTGGCCCTTGCTTGCCCTTTGGATCCCAGTCAAGCATAATCTTAACCTTGATACCCAGCACACCCTGAAGGCAAGTATAAAATAGAACATCAGAGCAAAAAAAAAAAAGCTAACTATGGAAGAAATGACAGCATTTATCTACAGCACAAAATTCGATGAAGTGACAGCATCGAACCTGTCTCAGAAGAACATGCCTCACAGCTGAGTCAATATACAAGTTGACAGGATGACCAGAAGAAATCATGTATCCATCCTTGAACTTCATGGATTTAGCACGCTGCGCCCTAAGCTTCCCGCTTACAATAACCTGGAAACCAAGAATGTCTTATCAGTACATGAATTGGGATCAAATGAAAACTATACTAGTTTTCAGGACCACATACCTCACAGCCCTTAGCACCGCTCTCCATGACAAACCTAAGTACACCATAGCATGCCCTGGCAAATGAAGAACAGATTTAGTCGTTGAAAAGTCCAAATAAAAAGGGGGGAAGCATGCTTTAAACCCAATACAGGTAAAAGCAACATGAGAACTAGGTTAACTATTCCATTAGCAAATCAAAACCCAAAAAAAACTTGTAAACGCCAATACAGGTTATGTTGCCAACCAGTTAAACACATTAGAAGCCCATTACCAGAGCTTCCCAGCATAGGAAGCCTGGTTGGCACAGGTAATTTAGTCATCTTCCGACACAAAGTTGGTATCAAGTGACCTAATTGCTTTATAGATGACATAGCAGTATGACACAAAACAGCACAAGAACCATATCTTCTACAAAACTCATTAGGTTATATATGTTCATATCCCTCCAAAGCAGCTAGCAATGGAAGAGTTGCGAAGCCATCCACAGCTTACGAAATGCAATGCAGGGCGGTGATTGATTTCATCACTATCGAACACAGGTCTGGCACGGGCAAGGAGCCAAGCCTGCTGCGAAGATGACATGCTGATACGCTATGCACAAGAACACCAATTTCAGTGTGTGGGTTTAAAGACAACCTTCGGACGGCGAGGCCGCCGAGGAGCTTGTAGCGGAGGGACTCGGCCTGGGCAATGGCGCAGAGGCCGCGGTTGTTGACCTTCTCGGCGTAGAGCTCGACGCCGTTCTCCGGGAAGTTGAAGCGCTTCTGCACCACCGAAGTCAGCTCCCGGATCCTCCGGCCCTTCTCGCCTGAATGCCAACGAAACCTCAGATTAGGCATGGAAACAACCAAAAAAGCATAGAATATTTGCTGCTTTCATCATAATGGGAGACCAGAAATGCACGTACCGAGGACGTTCTGGGTGCGGGTGGCGCGGATGATGATCTCGGTGCGCATGGGGGTGACGCGGACCTCGACGCCTGAGTAGCCGTCCTCCGCGAGCTCGCGGGTCAGCATCTCGTTCAGCTCCGCAAAGAACACGCCATCCGCCACGAACTGCGAGGGAGCAACGACACATCTCACATCAAATCTACAGGCCACGCAGCTCGAACTCGGGATCAACAAGGGAGAGGGGTTCGGAGCCGTACCTTTCGCTTCTTGCTGATCTGAGCGTGAGTCGCCATTGGAGAACGGAGGGGCAACGGAGGGAGATGGTGCGGCGGCGGCTGCGGAGGATAAAAACCCTAGATTTGGATTGGAGTTGTGGGGAGCGAGTGGGAATATATAGACGGGATCCGAGGAATTAGTATTACGAGATTGATGTATTGTCGAATGGTAAATTTTTAAATATACCAATTTATATTAGTAAATTATCAATAATTTCTATATAGATGGGAGTGGGTTCGGATGGTAAAGGTTTGTTTGAAAAATTTTATACATCAGCCTCTAAGTTTCTTCCAATTTGTTATCAGAGGGATACCTCACTTTTTAGTTCCTACTGTAAAGTCACTACACACAAGCCTAATTACCTAAAGCAATGGCCGTCCGCGTAGTAGTATTCCGTTTGTAATGGACTAATTTCATAGAAAATTTAAAGAATTTATACTACTTTTGTAAATTTTATGTGTTCCAAATGAGGACAGGAAGGCCATGTAGTGGAGTTTTTCAAGTCATTGTAGCAAGACTATACACCATTCAAGTTTTTTTAAGAACTAAGGGGGAGAGAATCCCCATCAGGTTTTCATTGCAATTCTAAAACTTCTTTAAAAAATAGAAAGAAGTCCACTTTTGCCTCTCTGAACTTATACTCCAAGTCTGAAATAACACTCTCAACTACGAAATCGTTCGCTCTTGCCTCTTCTGGAAATAGGCAAACCGGGTCACTTAATCCCCTCGTCCTAAATCACACTGGTTTTAGTTCACGTCGCCCTAAAGACATTACAGGGGGAATACATGATTTGTGGTAATCGCGCAGGCATCAAGCGCAGCTCTATCAGCCACATCCTTGTAACGGTGACGCCAGAAATTGAGGTCCTGCATCTCCTTCTCCGACGGTATTAGACTGGACATCGGCAGCAAAGGGTAATGGTTGTCGAAGACCAGCTCGTTCTGGGCTTTCAAATGTAAAAATGAGTAGAAATTAAAACTTTTTCTTACATCAGATACGCCATGTTCAAGGAATTATGGAATTACATTGTCACAATTTGGGGTTTGTTCAAATTCAGTAGAAAAGTGAGTATCGGCAAGCAAAACCATAGTTCATGCTTGGTATCACTCATGTGGCTCGAGGTGTTATTTTCGGTTTTCTTCTCCAAGTCAGTGAGCTTCCACCGTGGTCAAGCTTCTCCGTGATCGTGAAGCCTCTTCTCGCTAAGGTAGCCGATTAGTCCTTAGAAGCTTTGGCACCGCATCCTAGGTCTGCGGTGAGCTTTTCGCTATTTTCGTGTTTAGCCGTAGGGTTCCGTTTCGTTCGCCAGCTGGCGTTCTAGTCCTCGCCGGCGGCGAGAATGCTACCATTAGGTTCGTCTTGCTATTGCGAATCCATTTTGGGCCTTGTTCGCCGCCGCGGCAGGTGTCGCCGGCGATTAGCGTCAAAGCGATCGGGACTTTGCACATGCAGCTCCGTTTGCGTCACCTAATTAGGACACATTAATTGCTAATCATTAGTTGTTAATGTGTCTTAATCGTATTGTTGAGCCACGACTTGTGGGCGGCATCCTTTAATCACCCTGCAGTGCGATCCGCGCTGTCCGACATCATTAAATATCTAATCATTGCCTAATTAAATGAGTCGGCATTTAATCGTTGTCGAATTAACCTGCTGGTCACATTATGGGATGGTGGCCCAGGATTAAAATCAAATTCGGTAGTCTTTGGGTCTAGTTAATGATCATCATTAGTGGCATTAATTGCGTCCTTAGCTTAGTCCCTCTCGATCGTCATCACGTGGGCGATGCACCGCGCGCGTGGGTTAAACGGCGCATGTGTGCCTCGCGGTCGCCGCGGTGGTCCCGCGTGTCGATCCATCTTTTGAACCGATCTTTAGCCACCGTCGATCCCTTGATCAAGCGGCCTAGATCGTGAGGGCATTCGGACCCTCCGGATGCCTTGATCATTCTTAGCCGTCGATCTTGCGATCAATGGCCGAATCGTGTGTCTGTCGGACAATCCGGTTGTTGGTGCGCTCTGGACCGTCCATCTGCCGTCTGCGGCCGATTGATCGGCGCAACCGCACCGTCCGGTTGCATACACTGTGTGGCCGTTGGATCTTGATCCAACGGTGGGTTTCTAGTGGCTTCGCGCGTGGCTGTTTCGCGTGGCGTGAGCCGTGAGGATGTTAGATCAAGGGTTGAGGTTTGTCCACGTCATTTTCTTTTTATTGGGTTGTTCACGTATTTGGTAGCATTTGTTTATCAACGAAAATGATATAAAACTTTAGAAACTCATAACTAATTCATTTTAATCGCTTTTGGTTAATTCCAATTGTAATAAATTAGGTTATCACTTTAGCTTATTATAAAAATGGATTTAAGCACGTTCGATGTGAAAATTGTATTGAATACCTTGGTTTTCGTCATTTTGAATATTCCGTAAAATGAATAAAACTTTAGAAAATGCATATCTTGCTCTGTTATGTCCAAAATGAATGATTCCAACTGATAAATTTGTTATTAACCCAATGTTAATATAAAAATGATGGTAGGTCCAAGATTGTAGCAAAACCTTGATTAATGATTTAGTACCTACTTTCATTTAGAAAATTACGGAAGACTTATAAAATGCACAAGTAATTCTCTGTAAATGCAAAATATATATGATAAATTCTAGAGAACCCTCTGTTGGTATACTTAATGTAAAATTAGTTTTGAACATATTTATGCTCCTGGAAAGTGCATTATGCTAATTTGGCATCTTAGAAAAATCATAACTAAATCATTTTAACTCCAAATGACCTGAAATTTTATATGGGTTACCACTATACCAGTTGGTAGCTACCATAAAAATTTCAGCTTCAAAATCTCTCTAGAAAATATTTTTGCTCTGAGTGCTAATTATGGTAGAAAATGAGTTTTTAGGTAATATCTTTTGCACCACAAATCTAAATTAGGTTTTTCCAGTTCCTATATCTAGGTATATTCGTATTCTACCTTATGTATAAATTTCGTCGCATTTGGATGATTGTTGCTTGCTCATTGGTTTATTTGTGGCTCGTCTTATTGGTTGTTCTTGGTTCTTTTTGCCTCTCGCTTAGGATTCGACATTTGTAATCCGAGAGCGACCCTCCACAACAAATTGAGCAACGACAAGAAGGCAAGCAGTTTGATCATGTTAATCCAGTATTTTAAGTATTTATGTTGATTACAAATTCTATGTATGCATTGCTACTTTGTTTTAATAGTTGGCCTAGTAGATGCATTTCCTTAGCAAATGATTATCCTCTACTACCATGAGCCTAGGTTACTTGCTGTGATTTAGAGTTCGTGGATGGGCTCTTATCACTTAGTAGTTGCGAATTAATTGCTTAGCCATGCTTAGCTTCGGTAGAAATGGGCGGTTATCAACTTGTCGATAACCTTGATCACTTAAAACTTATTATGATTATGATTTCCACCTTGTGCCATGTCTATTTATGAAAACTAAAAACTGCAAACAAAATGATTTAGACTTGGGCACAATGGTATGTTGGTGTGATTTTCGGGTGTGACTGGAATGGTGCCTGAGTCAACAAGGACCGAACATCTTGTTACACTAAACCAAGCATTTTAGCGTGCTAACCACATTAGAGGGTATGGGACCTCTCTTGACTTAGTACTTTGGAGTGTATTGGCTCCGGTCGCAGGAGTCGCAGGAGGGATGGTGTTGGGAGCATTGTAGTGTCAGAAAGACTTCACCCGTGATGAGATTTGTTGTCTTTCGGCTTGCAATGTAAGCGTATGGTGTTTCTACCCATACGAGCGCCTCAGATTAATACACAAGATTGGAAATGTCTCGTAGGACTTAGCGCAGGCATACCTTCTGAAGTGTGCTTTGTGGCTTAAAGGCGGTGCGAAGTGTGGGTACATTGGTACACCCCTATGCAGGTTAAAACTATTCGAATAGCCTCGTCTAGGTTATGGACACGCTGGCAAGGTCTTTCAAGAGTTAGACTACAACCTTTAAATTAAAACTTGATGGGTGGTACGAATCGGGATTCGTGCTATGTTGTGGTGGCTATTGGGATAGTCACTTGTGTGGTTACTTGTATGTATCTTTACTATCTGTTACTTTGATAACAAAGCAGATTTGCAAACTTGCTTTTAAAATGTATTACGTTATTGCAAATAAAGTTGGCTTCATGCAAAATGAGACATACAACCTCCACCTAAATAAGCTTGCATGTAGTTTATGAATAGGTCCGCTATTCCACACGTCGATCTTAAGGGTACAAAGACAATCTTTGTACTCGGATGCTATGCTTAATTGTTCATTGCAGAGGAAGAAAGGTGAGCTCGAGGGCCTCACTTTTGTGAGTCATGTTGTGGTAGCTATGGCGACTAGCTTGGCGCCCGATCGGTTGCCTTGTGGTGTGTGGCTAACCTGGCCGACTTTTGTTCTAGCCATCTTATGGCACCTTTGCTTCCATTGTCACTCCCAGATATTGTTCTATTTGGCGGTGGCTCTCTTTTGTAATAACTTTACTTTATGTATGTCGTTGTTGAACTTAGTGATGTATGTGTATGGAAATGATGTGTATTTTGTGATGATGTGCATACGCTGCACTCGTAAGCATATGCCCATCGAGGCTTAGAATGTTTAATTAGTAATGCTAGAACCAATTGGAGGTTAAGTGTTACTAGTTAAATATTCCGGTCCTCACAAAGTGGGCGGCCGAGCTCGTCGCGCAGCAAGCGATGCGGCGGCAGCGATCGCAGCGCAAGCGAAAGGGCATCGAGGTCGGCAACGCGAGTCGGGCAGGCGGTGCGAGGTGGAAGCGGCGGCAAGATGCAGAGGCGTCGTGCGGCGGCGGAGGTCGAGGCTCGCGCGGCGGCGTCGAGTTCCATTTTCGCCGACGATAGCGTCGGACGCAGACTCGACCTCTTGGCGAGGAGCCACAGCGAGAGCGGCGCGCGATGGGCGGCGGCACGCGCCACGAGCTTGGCGGCATCCAGACGAGCGCGGTCGCGCTGGTGGCGCTCCTGGAAGAGGCGCGCACGGCGGTGGCGCTCCTGGAGGAGGCGCGCTCGGCGGTGACGCTCCTGGAAGAGGCGCGCACGACACGGCGGCGACGGTCGATAGAAGCGCGGCCTTCACAGCGGCGTGGGTTTCTCCGGACCGGCACCGTGGTTACCACGGGTTCGTGTATTGTCGTGGGACGCGGCCGGCGGTGGGTGGCCTACCTCACCAAGGCCAACTACGCCGAGTGGACGCGATGATGAAGGTGAGGCTCCAGTGCGCACATGTGGGAGGCGCCCCGACGGCGACGTCGACTACGATCGGGATCGACAGCGCTGGATGCCCTCATCGCTGCAGATCCGCCGAGATGCGCTTCGCTCTCCAACAAGCGGATCGCCAAGGAGGCTTGGGACGCCATCGCCGCGACGCACGACGGCCGCGCGCAAGTCCTGAAGTCCACAGCACTTTGCACTTTGCACGAGTGGGAGAACCCGCCTTCAAGCGGTGAGGACGTCGATGACTTTGCTCTCCGTCTCAACACTGCTGCGTAAGCCGGTGCGGTCGGCGATGACACCTACGGCGAGAGAGAGCGTGGAGAAGCTCTTTCGCTGCATCCCCGAGAAGTACAAGCAGATGGCTCACTCGATCCAGTCTTTGCTGGACCTCTCCACGATGTCGATCGAGGAGGCGATAGGTCGCCTCAAGGTCGTTGGCGGCGATGAGCCACTGGGGGCGTCTCGGGACCGTCACCATTGGCGGAAGCTCCTCCTCACTCAGAGCAGTGGTGCGGCCAGGTGACAGGAAGAAGGGGAGCCTTCTTCACGACGGCGCCACAAGCGTGGCAACGCGCAGCAGCGCAAAGACGCCAGCAGGGCGCGAGGACGCGCCGAGGGTGATGACCATGGAGGCGCCCGTGGCGGTATTGGCAAGCAAGAGCCGCGACGGACGACTCTTGCTACAAGCCGCGGCAAGCTCCGGTCATCGGGCCAAGGATTGTCGACGACCACGACGCGCCAGCCCAGCGTCAGCGCGGAGGAGGAGGAACGGCTCGTTCATTGCTCAGCGAGCATCGAACTACCTCCACCGCACCGGCGCAGCCGCTCTCCTCCACCTTGACGAGCCAAAGCACACACCTCGCGGCGATTCCGAACAACGACAAGATCGACGGTGGTGCCTCGACACCGCGCCACCCATCACATGACCGGCCGACGGAGTTCTTCGCCGAGCTTGACTCTAGCGCCCGAGGCTCCGCTGTTCTGGGGCGCCTCGGCGTGGAAATCAAGGGCGTCGGCTCCGTCATCTTCTCCACCGATCGGGATGGCTCAACTTTCCCACAAGACGACGCACAAGACTTAGGGGGAGAATGATGAATAAGTCTCTGTACTGTGGTCTTTGTGGCATCTTGGACTAGCACCTTGGACTAGCTTTAGGACTAGCTTTAGCATCTTAGAGGAGAGCATCTAGGATGATCATAGCATCTTAGAGGACAGATCTAGATGACAGTTGTTAGCATCTTAGAGGACAAGATCTAGGACAAAGTTGTTAGCATCTTAGACTAGCATCTTGGCATATACTTGGCTGATTAGCAGCCTATAAATATGTATCCCCAACCCCTCAGGTTGGCATGACATTGTGAAGAGAAATATACAAAAAAAAATTGTTCCATCTCCAAGTGTCATCCTCTCCATGAGAGTAAGGATCTTACTATCACCTCAAGCAAGAGTCCAGCGTGTAACAACGGTGACGCCAGAAATTGAGGTCCTGCACGGTATTAGACTGGACATCGGCAGCAAAAGGGTAATGGTTGTCGAAGACCAGCTCGTTCTGGGCTTTCCAGATACGCCATAGCAAGGCAAGCAAAACCATAGGAACTTAATCGTTTGTTCCAGATAAGCGTTTACAATTTGATTATAAATTAATGCCCAATCTAAGTGTCTCGATGGTAGTAGATACCCCAAAGAAAATAGTACTTTGTCCAAATAAAAGATTACAGAGGAACAGGAGTTAAGTTCTTTTCCAGCAACCAAACGACAGAGTTGATCTCAGAACCGTTGAGAACTTCATGTCCAATTTCCTTTTTCCTTTTTATGCTTCCATGACAGTTCATACAAGATAAAAACACAAATATCCCACAATTGGTGGCCTCAATCCACAGCAGAATAGCATGGAATCCCAGCAATAGAACACTGAGAGAGCAGTGCATATATTGAAAGGCAGGATAAAGTGAAAAACTATACAAAGGCGCTCAAGCTCTTTCATTAACAAGGTCAGGATACAACATACCAAACGGCATATGCATCTGTTTTAACTTGACACTACCGGTACCAGTTCAAGTAATAAACCAGAATTAGGTAAGCTGAAAGTTCACTGAGGCTTGGCAAGTGGTTCGAGGGCTTCAATCATCACAACACTGTTTCCCCTGATTACCTGCAGAAGTTGTTACATTATCAGTACTGGATTACATAATTGGAACAAACGAGAAATGAGTTGATACAAGTATTTTCATTCCAATAATAGTTTGGCAGGGAACATTTTGATTGAGGTTTGGTGTCCTAATCATAAGAGAACAAAACAAAGCAAATTACTCACCACCATCCCTATGTCGTTCTTGCCGTTTCCATTAACCTCCACTGTGTTGTCCATGACCAAATTCACGAACTGATCAAATCCTCGAAGCGTGCCAATGACAACGCGGTTCACATTCAGCTTGACTGGCAAAATTGAGAGAGAGCTAGTGAGTGAAAAGCCCACTGAAGCAGAGCAAAAAAAAAATATAGACTACATACATCCATAGTTCAGCATCACTTAAGTGGACTATTATGGACTAAACAACTAAGCAGCAACGAGACGAAATTGGATCAAAGTGCACTAAGAAATGAAAGTCCCCAATAAGGTACGACCACTGTTTTTTAATCAAAAGTTTGGATATACCCAATTTATGCATCACCAAAGTATTTAAGTAGCTTAATCTAAACACCATGTCCATATAAGTTACTAATGTCATCAATAGCTTTGTCTAAACACCACGTCCATTTGAGGTACCTATACCATTAATGGTCACAATTTAGCAACCATGGTTCCACTACAGTGCAGCACAAAGTGTTCAATTAGTAGCAAATGGTTTAATAAGCAAAATAAAAGCGGGGATAAGCATAAATATGGGGTGGACAGAGCTGTTTTCCTCTCTCAAAGGGTTCAAGGGTCACTTGATTAAGTAGAGAAATAGTACTAAGCACAGGGGTGTCTCTGCAAAAACTACCACCGGAGCGGGCCGAGCGGCCCAGGCCAAGCCCACGACGGCGCACGAACCTCCTCTGAGCTCTGGACTCTATCGCGTGGCGAGGAATCCACAGGACGCGGCGGAGAGATGCGAGCCGGCGCCCCCGCCGGCGATGCGGGCCCCAGTTCCCGCGGCGGGGCCGCCACGCGTCCGCGGAGGTTCCCGGGGGCGGCGCAGCCGGAGATCATGCGGGCGGCGGAGAAGGACGACAGCTACGCCGCCCACGTCACCGAGGCCTGCCGCGACGCCTTCCGCCACCTCTTCGGTCCGCGAACACCCCCCCCCCCCAAAAAAAAAAAAACTCGTCTTAAGCTTAGCTTTGTGTTTTGCGATTGTGGTGCTGATTTGAGGTGGTTTGGCTTTTGGTGACGATGCAGGTACCAGGGTTACCGTTGCTTACCAGAACGAGGTGAATGCTAAATTGGCCATGTTGGCATGTCGTTGTACATAGTTTGTGGCAATTTGATAGTTATCGGATTATGTTCGGAATTCAACATGTTTAGTTTTTTTGGTTGCTAAATAATCTGCCGAATGCTTGAAATCATATGGACTGTTATCAGTGTTTGGGTACCAGTAATTGAAATTGTTCAACTGTTAGATATAGGCTTCTAAATTTAATATGACTGGCTGTGGTAATTGATGTTTTCAGAGGTTAAGATTTTTTTGTAGTTGTTACAGCTGTGAGTTTTGTTGAACACCTAGTTAGATCATTGGTTTTTGAGGCCTGCAATTTGGCTAACCATTACTGTACTGGGTACTTAAACAGTCAATATCAAGAGAGAGTGAAGTTTCTTCTAAAAAAGGTGTTCTGACTGATATAGCTTGTCTGCATTAAATTACAAATAGCCAATTTGCTCAAGGTGGTTACTAGTATGAGCTGACAGCTTATGCTTGATGCCTCATTTTGGTTTTTGATCGGATAATTTGAAGATGGCATTTGTACTGTATTGCATCTCAGTACAGTAGGATGATTGTTGTGCTGGATAAAACAGACGCACAACTTTTCCTGTTTCTGTTAGCTTCATCAATTATTCCGTAGAGCTGCAGATAGAGAAGGAATTTGAATATTACTCTCTGCACTTATTCCTGTGCCGATATTCTTATTTATTGCTTGTTACATTTTCCTATGTAAGTTCTAGAATGTAGCAGAAATTTACATTCATTTTGAACTTTTACAGATAAAACTGCTTGGTCAATCCCTTTATTACTTGCTAACAACTGGTTCAGGCCAGCAAACACTTGGAGAAGAATATTGTGATATATCTCAGGTCATAATGTGTTTTCTTCTTTAGCATTATTTATGTTTTTTTTTTCTGTCAGCAAGGGCAAACATTATCCACACCCTCAGTGTCTTCTTGCAGCTATTTCATTTGATACTTGGCAGTATATTGTTGTTGTTGCTCATCTGTTGCCTTATACTTTTGAATCCTAGCATGCTTCAGCCAATTTGTCTCCATCACTGTAGATTTCCAGTACATATTCGTTGGGTATGTGCTATTGTTTAAGTTTTGCATAGGGATCACAATAGTCTTTGCTGATGTAAATATGGCTTTTTTCAAGGGGTTACTTTGCATCTGAAATTAAACATAATACTGGTTTGGTTTATTATGGGCCAATTAGTTAGTCAAATAATTGAAAGATCCCTGTTAAGCAAAAGACAATGGAACACCAAATGGTCCAAATGTGATGGCTACTGAGATGATCAAATGTGTTGTTCTATACTTGTAGTAATTGAGGTGCAGAAAATAGTCAGTAGCATTAGAGTCTTCAAGGAATAATACTAATCTATTTTGCTGATGTTGTCCATGTTGTAATTGAGCTGTTCAGGTTGCAACCTCGCATGGACTTCCACCTACACCTGCTAGGCGGATCCTTTTCATTTTGTACCAAACTACTGTGCCCTATCTTGCTGAACGAATCAGGTTTGACAGTAATAGTTTCAGTCACAGCCCTTTAACCATGATTCTCTTGCTGGAAGGTCATTGCATATTTTGATTTTCTGTTCATTCTGATTTTAACAGTTCTAGAATTGTTGCCCGTGGTATTGCCCTCGATGAGACTCAGCTTGATGATCATCCTGAAAGTGATAATTCTAGTAGAGGCATTGAACAATCCTCCACAAATAGGGATAACCCTTCAAGAAGATTGAATTTTTCTGCTCTCTCAAGGTTGAGAGGCAGAGTTCATGCCTTGTGGCTATGGGTTCTTCAGAAATGGCCTTCGGTATGAAATTGTTGTAGTTGCTATGTGCCATCTGTATTTTATGAGTAGAAAACATACCTAGATTCACTCATTGAGAAATGTTGTTGAAGGCTTAAGGTTGTATTAACACTAGCAAGATGCTTTTCTTGTCTAACACATTATGCTGTCTATTATATGTTCCTAGATGCTTCCATTTGCTCAAGATTTTATACAGTTGGCTATCCGGACAAACTTGATGTTCTTCTATTTTGAAGGTATCTTATGTTCAATAGAATATGTCGTTTTTTTTCTTTTCCATTTGAGATATATTTGAGGACCAATGGATAACGATGGGTTAGGGTAACAAGTAACAACTGAATAGTTCTCTTTTCTGAATCCTGCTCAGTGATCACTGATCACCTTAAAGTGATGGAACCTGAATTTATTGTGTGGGTAGCAGGCAAATGAAAATGTCCAAGCTAGGCCTTATTGATAAATTTAACTCATCCGGTTTGCCATATGCTATCTAACTTAACATCTCTGAAGATTTGTGCAATGCACTGTAAAGTTCTTCTGCATATGAGAACACTGTCATACACATACTTTCCTAGACACTGTTGCTAAGCAATTATATCATTCAATTTATCTACGGTAGGATCCAACACCTTGGTAATAATGTACCTTCAAGCATTAACCAGTGGGTAACATTGGCTCATTAAGAATTGGCCATATCTTCTTTCTTGTCACCTCAGTTGGACCTGTACGAACTGTTTGATATTTTATTACAATTTGTATGTTTCCTTTGCTGTAGGATTATATTATCATTTACCAAAGCGAGCAGCTGGTATTCGTTATGTTTTCATTGGGAAGCCAATGAATCAGAGACCGAGGTACTTTTTTTTTCATTGGTCATCTACTTTGTCTAACACTACATGAACTCTCATAGAAACAAATCATATAGCCATTGGTGCCATGAAGTTACATACCTTGAATTAATTTGAGAATGTAGATGACAAGTCTTTTCATGATCTGTAGTGTTTTGGACTATCTTCACATAGACTATTTTCCTTTGAGAGCTTAACTTTTTTTCCAGATGGTCAAGTTTATTTCATTACATTTTGCAGGTATCAAATATTGGGTATTTTTCTATTGATTCAGTTGTGTATTCTTGGTGCTGAAAGACTTCGAAGAAGTAATTTATCATCAATAGCTAGTTCCATTAACCAAATTTCATCCGGAAACTATCCTTCATCTACAGGTGCACTCTCTTTTGCTGAATTTATCGAACCAATAACTGATTATTATTTTTTTATGTTGAAGCTTTGAGTTTACTTGCTTGCATTGATACAAATATTTAGATGATGATTTCCATTCTTATCTTTGTGAATGGTGACACAGGTCGTGGTGTCCCTGTTCTAAATGAAGATGGGAATCTCATCAGTGACATCCGTCATGGTAAAGCTGCAGATTTGGCTTCTGGTTCAGAGGTATTTTGTCTCAGATGAACGCCCTTGAGTTTGAATTACTATTTTTGTGTAGCACAGGACCTTTAGAAAACCAACTTAGGCTCCATTAACCAAACTAAATGTTTACCTCTGTGTTTGAACCTGGAAGCCAACATTTTTAACTACCAAGCTGTTCTTTAAATACTGCTATGAACCTTAGTTCATAACATTTGGTATTAGAGCAGTCGATCCCTTTCCACGACTTCTGTTATCATAGTGATGACGACAGATCAGATCAAGTCGTGGAGACTTCGTTGTTGTGGGGCTTCCAATGATTGCAGCCATGGCCGTCACCACAGCTTGAGGACGAGCTGCTTGTCGAGGAGCGGAGAAGTTGTTATGTGCAGCAATTACTATTTATGTGAACGGTACTCAGTACTGTACCACCAGGATTGGATGGGGATTGCCTTCCTCAATAAGAATATCTATTTCCCTAGATAGTTGATTAGTTTTATTGTATAGGAATTAGTTAATTGGAAAGGTTGTCTATTAGTTAGAAAAGTCATCATTTAGATTGATTTTATCCATAATTGTTAGAAGAGCCCTCTATATAAGGAGATCTATTGTATCCATCAACAGCAAGCAAGCAAAGATGAATAGACAAGTTCCTAGTCCCTAAAGTCCAGCTGTGGTCGTTCCCTTGACCGACTATTCTAAATCTATTCCTCCCCAATCGGTGCCCTCCTTCACCTAGCATCGTTCTACCTCAAATCGTCGCTGTCCGACCTCCCTTCCTCCGACGGATGTTTACCTCTATGAACTAAGGTTCATAACAAATACACCTTGCGATTCAGTTTTTTTTCTTCACAAAGCAAGCAATGGAACCCAAAATGCTGTAATTTAATATTATGGATTGAATTACATATGCTTTCAACCACTATTATTTTTTATTAAATTATATGCATATAGTTTATTGTACTTTATGCGCGAGTTGATGTAACGCTTATATTTTGGGTATTGTATGTCTGATGTTCAGGCGTCCAGTGGCAAGAGCAAATGTTCCTCTGTCTCAGTACCAGGCAGAATCCTACTGCCACAACCTGTGGCCATGTCTTCTGCTGGTAAAACTTGTTTTTTCGATTGTTATGTCTTTATAGGCGCAAACTGGTATTAGTCCCTCCCACCCTCTCTTGAATGATATGATAACTCATCGCATAACTTGCAGGAATTGCATAATGGAGTGGTGCAATGAGAAGCCTGAATGCCCCCTATGCAGAACTCCTATTACTCATTCGAGTTTGATTTGTATATATCATTCGGATTTCTAGCAAATCATTACTCACAGTAGCAAGGGATCATATCATTCCCCACCGGTTTCATCGAAATGATATATTTATACCCACAGTTTGGTGAGCACTCTACACGCTGAAATGCTTCAGTATACCAAGAGAGGAAGACGAGTAGAAGACCATTCGCCCTATGCAGAACTCCTATTACTCATTCGAGTTTGATTTGTATATATCATTCGGATTTCTAGCAAATCATTACTCACAGTGGCAAGGGGTCATATCATTCCCCACTGGTTTCATCGAAATGATATATTTATACCCGCAATTTGGTGAGCACTCTACACGCTGAAATGCTTCAGTATACCAAGAGAGGAAGACGAGTAGAAGACCATTCGATGAGGTTGAAGACCAATGTTGCTATTCTACTGTGCTGAATATAGCTCAATTAGCACCAAGGACCGAACTGAAAACAAACAATCTGGTATTTTGTAGGGCTGAACAACGACTGACTTGAATCGTAGAGCAATTCAGCAATCTGGTATTTTCTTTAGAAAGTAGCAATCTGGTATTTTGATTCTGTTTTACGTACACATGTACTTGCTGATCCCTTTGTACCCATGTAGTCCTGCTCCAGCTGCATTGAACGTATGGTTATGTTGGAAATCACGTCGGCTTGCTTTGATCATTCAAGATTAGTAAATTTGATACGCCATATTAGCCGGTTTGTTTTTCTTTTCTTTTCTTTTCTTTTTTTAAAAAAACTGGAGCGTAGGATTGTTGCCCTGGTTGTTGGGGCCTTTTACCCACCTCCGCTCACAAAAAAAAAAAAATGTTGTTTTGGACAATGAAATTGGCATGGTCCTCAAAAAGCAACTTCGACTGCTAATTTTTATTGAAATAGATCTATAAAATCTAACAAAATCATACTTTTATAAAAACTTATTTTTGAGACAAATCTATACATAATATTTTCACGTGTTCAATGAAAAAATTGAAAAACATATAAATAATCAATGTCCAGAAAGTTTGACTACACGTAATCCAAAACGATATTCTTTTATAGCCGGAGGGAACATGTATCACAAAATGCAATTTCCGGTCAAAGCGTTGTGTCTCCGTGATCTAGCTTGTATTATACATTTGTGGCTGTTGTCTCTCTATCCCGTCGGTATTGGATGCCAATATCTTATGCTAGGAGCTTTGTAGGGGTGTAGGAAATATCGGTTTATACATGCGTACCTTTTGGTTTTTTGAATGGTATATTTCGGTACTGGTCTATACACACGTACTGTTTCAGATTTAATATAATAATACGAGCATATATATTTATTTAATTATATATACATCAAATATCACTTATAGTATTATTCTAAATACATAGTAATACTATCAAATATAACACATAGTTCAATAGACGGTATTATCAACTCCACCGATATTGACCGGTATCAAATCGGTATGACCGGTATTGAGATCGGTACAGTATGTAAGACTAATTTATACCAATTTAGATGATAATACGATACATATCTGCTACAGTATACGGTATTGATTACTATAGGTTCAACTGCTCAAGTCTCATCAGGTTACTGTCCCTTTCATTTTTAACCTCCACTTCTCACATTAAACAAACCATGATTTGCCTCAAAGCCGCCCTCCCCTGCTCTCCTCTCCACCTCCCCTTGTCCGCCCCGCTCCGCCGCCCCAAACCCTCCGCCTCCAACCTCCGCGTCGCCGCCATGTCCTCCTCCGCTGCCGCCGTCGCCGCCCCAATCGAGCATATCGTGCTCCTCAAACTCCGCCCGGAGGCCGCCGCCTCGGCGGTGGTCTCTTAGCTGGAGGCGCTCTCCACCCTCATCCCGAGCGTCTCCTACATCCACGCGGGCCCCGTGCTCCGCCTCCACTCCCCCGCCGCGGAGGCGCTCGGCCCCACCCACCTCCTCCACTCCCACTACGCCACCAAGCCTGACCTCGCCGCCTACGCCGTGCACCCCGCCCACGTCGCCGCCGTGCAGGCGCACATGCTTCCCAACGCGCTCGACACTGTCAGGAACCGAAAGAATCAGATCTGACAATCAGACTTCAACTCACAATAGATGCGGGAAAAACTCAGAGAAAATTGCGAATTAGGTAGCTAGGCGAAAGAGTAAAGTAGCGTAAGGAAGAACTAGGGTTTTTCATTTATGCTTCCTCCGATTACAAGGCGGCGTTATATACCCGCTCGCCTGATTTTACTCTTCAACAGAAAGTTCTTTTGACGGTAATAGTAAATGACAGATAAGATTACAGTGAATAGTAAATAGCTCAATGCTTTACTAGCCATTGGATGAGGGTGAAACACTATCCTTGATTGACTATCGTTGATTTCCATAACTCCCTTCGACCTTGCCGCCCATGCGATCCGAATAGACGGCGGTATCGAAACATCACACCTTTCGACATCGAATGTTGCTTGTTTTGACTGAACTGAACCCAAATCTATTCAACATTCTGACAGTTACCCTCCCCTTGAGATCCTTGTCCTCAAGGATGAAACTGCGGAAACACTCTTGCTATGAAATTCGCATCTTCCCATGTTGCTGCTTCCTGGGGCAGATTAGCCCAGTGAATCTTCCACTGAATCACCGGTTCATTATTCCTCGGTAATACTCTTCATTCCAGATAGCAAGGGGTTCAGATAATATATGTCTCTCTCCATCTACCAATGGCAGCTCTTGGCTGGGAACGACTCTAGGGCCAATATGTCCTTTCAATTGACTGACATGAAAAATTGGATGAATTTGACAGCCATCTGGAAGTAGTAGTTTGTAGGCAGCTCTACCAACTTTTTATAACACTCTGAAAGGGCCATAAAATTTAGAATGCAGCTTCAATGTTCGATGTAATCCCAGAGCATTATGTCTGTAAGGTTGCATCTTCAAATACACCATTCTTCCTACTTCAAGGTTCCTTTCTGTTCTGTGCTTATCAGCAAAGTGTTTCATTCTAGAGCTAGCTCTTTCCAAGTTTGCTTTAATGGTTTCAAATGCAACTCTTCTGGTTTGAAGCCGATTCCTTGCTTCCTCAGTTACAAAATCTGTGAGCATTGTCTCATTTACCATGGGAGGCTTCATGTCATATAATGCTTCAAAGGGTGTCATCTTAAGGGATGTATGGAATGAGGTATTATACCACCATTCAGATTGAGATAACCACGAGTGCCATTTTCTTGGACTAGCAAATGCCATGCATCTCAAATAGTTCTCCAAACACTGATTAAGTCTCTCCGTTTGCCCATCTGACTGAGGATGATATGCGCTACTTAATCTCAATTTGACACCCCAAAGCCTTGAAGAGTTCTTGCCATAAGGTACTAGTAAAGATTCGGTCTCTATCAGAGATAATCACTGTTGGTAGGCCATGCAATTTATAGATGTTATCCAAGAATAAGTCCACTACTTGTTGCACTGTGAATGGGTGTTTGAGAGATAGAAAATGAGCATATTTGGTGAACTTGTCAACTACTTACATAATCACATCCTTATCTTCTGATTTGGGTAACCCTTCAATGAAGTCTAAGGTGATGTGAGCCCAAGCCATGTCAGGTACCGGCAAAGGTTGCAGCAGCCTTGGGTATGGTATATTCTCAGACTTATTCTTTTGGCAAATGTAAGAAATTGAGGTTAAATTAAAAACCCTTGTGCTTTTGAACTTCTCTGAAAATTCTTGTAAAAGAAAAAAGCCTCAATTATCAAGTCAACAACCTCCTTGGTCAAATCTTTGTTAAACCCTTGAAATAATTTTCCTTGGTTCTAGGGTTGCTTGGTAACACCTCTGAATTATTTCATAATTTTTGAAATTATTTGAAATATTTTAGAGGCAAGTCAAACCTTGGTCAAACCTCTCAAATAACCTTCTGGAATTTATTGAGAAAATTCTAGTGCACAAAAATCTCTGGAAATTTTATGGAAGGTTAATCATTAAGTCTGGAAGCCCCAGTTAAAATTTCATAAATTTTGGAGTTGATTTGATGCCTCAATTAAATCCCCAAAGTTTCAGGTTTAAAAATCAAACCCTAATCGGTTTGCACTGCTCATTGACTCGAGTCGCTCGCTCGAGTCACTTGACTCGACCGAGCCAACTAATCGCACCGGCGCGGTCGAGCGAAAGACGCGCCATCACCGTTAGATTTCCATCGAACGGCTCTCATTCGTAAGCATTCTGACAACTCCGGCTGCCATCCGATTCTCACCGTTGATCTCGATCCAACTGTCGCGGACCGCACTTCGCTTCACTCCGGCCTTTACAATTAGCGATCGATCGTGGCGCTCAAATCTCATCCGGCGCCAGCATCTAATGAGGTTGGGCTCGACCCACTAAAACACTTTGGACTCGAACCACTTTGTGTCACCGACGTGGGCCACCTGTGTCGCCGGTCATCTTCCTCCTTCCACACGGCATGCGTGCTCAGACGCCATGGCGGTGAGAGAGGGGGTGCCTTGTCACCTCCTTGAGCCCTTTAAACGGCTCTCTGCGGCGCATTAAATGCCCCGCTGCACCGCCTCGAGTCGCCGAGCTTACTCGCCCCGCCGCCCGAAGCGATCGCACGACGCTGTGGACCAAGTCCACCCATGGGCATGTGCTTGTTACTCTGTTCGTCCCCTGGCTACTTAAGCCCTCAAGACCTTCAAGAGCTTTCTTTACACCCTTGAGCTCCTTGCACTCTCTTTGCTTGCTTGAGCCCAAATCTCCGTAACCCTTTCGCCGCCATTGTTGAGCTGGAGCTCCTGCAACCCGCGCTCCAGTGGCTTTTCTTCCTTCTTTGCTTCGGTTTGTGTCCTCACTTCTTGGAGCAAAACCCTAACTTAATTGTAGTTGCTTTGCACAGAGCACTCAATTTGGGGATTTTCTTTCTACCGTGAGCACCCCTTCTTCCTCACCGCAGAAGAAGCTTCATTTCCTAATTCTTTGCTCAGAAGCATATATGGCTATGTGGAGTCAGAGTGATGACCCTGCCTCACCTCGTTGCTCAGTGTCGTCATCTTCACTTGTCCTTCTGCCGACGCCGTTCTTCGTCGCCGAGCCACCTCGACCACCTCCGAGCTCCACCGTGCTCAGTACCCTTCTAGTAGCCCCTAGAAGCTTGGGCACCACCGGAATGGTTTATGCATGAGCTTTGGTCATTATGCATTTCGCCGCTTTGGTCGCCGCGCCATCGTCGGCTAGCCGCTCGGGACACCGCCGATGGTGTGGATGGTCCCGATGGGTGTGCAATGCTATTGCGGTTCCATTTTGGCACTTAGCTTCCGCCGCGTGCCTTGGTTCGCCCGACAAGCCGAGGGTGCCTCGGCTTGTTGTCGGACGAAACGGCAGCGCCGTAATGTCGCCGGACACAGAATGACGCTCATTAATGCTAATCATTGTTAATCATGGGTTAGTAATCATTAGCCGTCCTAAACCCACCTCCTCCGTCATCACCTGGGCCTCTATTACATCGTGAGCCTGTTCAAATCATAAACGCCCAATCAACCTCACCGCTCGATATTGGATCTGTGGTCGGATCGTGGGGCAATTGGACCGTCCAAGACTCCTCAATCCCAGCCCTTCATCGCTTGATCAACGGTCCAGTTGTGCGAGCAATTGACCGTCCAAGGTCACATGATCGGACCGTTGGAATCAAATCCACGGTGCGCGGCGCATGTTGAGTCGCCGCCGCGCGTGGGCCGTCGGATCTTTAATCGCCCACGTTGAGCCACGCCTTTTCTTTTCGTAAGGGATATAAAATTCCTCGGTGAGCTTTATCTTTCTACAAAAATGTTGTTAAAACTTTAGAAATTCATATCTTTTCATTATGAATCCTTTTGGGTGATTTCAGAGTGTTAATTTTCTTTTAGGTTAGAGATTAATCTAGAAATGTTTCCAAGCCCCGTTAAGAACCGAAATATTGTGAATCGAATTTTGGCCTTTTCAAATTCTAGTAAATATTCCAAAATGCTATAAAAACTTAGAAAATCCATAACTTGTTCTCTGTAAGTCCAAATAGAGCGAACTAAATTTTGTTAATTTCCTTTAGGGATGAACTTTAGTGAAGAACCAGTTTGCTAGTGGTCTTTGCTACTGATATAAATGATGTCCTAGTTTTAGAACTTAGAAAAATCATAACTAATTCGTTGTAACTCCAAATGACCTGAAATTTTATATGGGTTACCACTATACCAGAGGTAGCCACCATAAAAGTTTTAGCTTCAAAATCTTTCTAGAAAATATTTTTGCTATAGTGCTAATTGTACGTAAAATAGGTTTTTAGAGAATATCTTTGCACCACAAATCCAAATTAAGTTTTTCCAGCTTTCTATGTCTAGGTATATTCGTATTCTACCTTGTGTGTAAATTTCACGCATTTGGATAATTGTTGCTTGCTATTTCATTTAAGTGTTGCTCGCCTTATTGGTTGTTTTCGCTCTTTCGCTTAGGATTCGATATTTGCATGTGACCCCAGAACGACCCTCCGCAACAATTTGAGCCACAACAAGCAAGCAGCTTGATCATTTCCATTGATCCCATTACTTTTAAAGTCTAATATTTAGTTTAACTTCTATGTATGCATTGCTATTTTGTTGTTAAATTGATTAGTTAGACCTCTAGTTGCATCATCCGTAGGTAAATGGTTATCCTCTACTACCGAGCCTAGGTTATTTGTCGTGGTTAGAGTTCGATGGATGAACTCTTATCACTTAGTAGATTACGAATGAATGTTGCTTAGCCATGCCTAGTTATCGGTAGTATTGGGCGATCATCGAATTAGTCGGTGATCTTGATCACACAACTACTTATACTACTCCATTATGTCCAACTCTTGTGTTTTATTGATTTACAAATCAAAACCGAAAACAAAACTATATCTTGACTTGGGCACAATGGTATGTTGATGTGATCTGTTGGGTGTGTTGAATGGTGCCCGAGTCCCAAGGACCGAAGTTACTTGTGTCACTAAGCCAAGCGCTTATTGCGTACTAACCACACGAGGGGATATGGAACCTCTCTTGACTAAGTACTTTGGGAGGTGTTAATTATGAGCCGGCCTGGGTGTGTTCTTGTGTGTGTGTTTTGGAGGAGCATTAGCGCACCGGTTAGGCTGCCTAATGTGTCCTTCTCCGTGGGTTGCGCTCTTAATTAGCATCGCCCATTGGAAAGCGCCTTGTTAGACTTAGCCATGCCCGCATACCAAAGGAAGTGTGCTAACCGTGGTCGTGGAAAGGCGGTCTATCGTGTGGGTACATTGGTACACCCCGCAGGTTAAAACTATTCGAATAGCCTCGCCCTAGGTTATGGACATGCTTGGTAAGGTCGTGCAAGAACTAGACTACAACCTTTTAAAACTTAAACTTGACACTGTGGTATGAAGGGGTACTTCATGCTATTGTTGTGGTGACTATGGGTTAGTCACTTCTAGGTTGGTGTTGTCATCTATCTATTGTTATAATTGTCTCTCTTTATTTGAACAATAAAAGTTAATTGCAAACTTGCTTTGAATCTATTACCTTATTGCAAATGGAAACTTGCTTTATGTCAAAACAAGTCCAGAGCCTCATCCACTTAAATAAAGCTTGCATGTAGTTAATTATAGTTCTCGTTATCTCACACGTCGGTTTTGCAGTACAAAAACAAGTTTTGTACTCACCGCTTGCTTAATAATAATTGTTGCAGAGGAAGAAGGTGAGCCCCAAGGGCCTCACTTTGTGAGTTGTGTTGCTGCACTGTTTGGGACGCATTAGCTTGGCGGTCCGGCTGGTTGCCTTGTGGGTAAAGGCACGCCGATTGGCTTTTGTTTATCGCCATCTTATGGCCATTTTGCTTCATTGCTTAATTTAGTTGCTTATGTGTCATTTGGCGGTTGGCCTCTCTTTGTAATAACTCTCTTTATATTATGTATGTCTTTAAGTTATTGTTGTGCTTCGGTTCTATGTGTATGAATGGAATTGATGCATGATTTTGTAACGGGGTGTGTATACTGCAATTCTGGGAAGTATACATATCTCGAGGCTTGGTTTATTTGATTTGTACTGTTAGGACCAAGTGGATGGTTAAACAGTACAAGCCGAATAAACCGGGGTCCTCACAACATTCCTTTACAAAAGCAATAGTTTCAGCCTTCATTCCTGGCCAATAGAACAATAGTTTCAATCTTTGATATGTGCCTCTTTCTCCAGAATGCCCTCCCAATGCAGACTCATGGAATGAACTCAATATTTGTTTTCTCATATTGTTACTAGCACCAATGAAAATTATTTCCTTGTATCTCAAGATTCCATTCTGCAAGGTATAGGGAGGGTTACTGTTCGGGTCAATTCTCAATTTCCTTTCGATTTCCAGATATTTCTCATCATCTTGATAGCTGCGAATAACTTCAGAGACCCACACAGGAATAGCTGCTGTAATGGACATGTTTTGCTCAGCACATGGTACTCTAGATAGGGCATCAGCAGCCCTATTCTCTTTTCCTCTTCTATACTCCACTTTATAATTGTATCCCATTAATTTAATCATGAGTTTGTGCTGAATTCCATCTGATAATCTCTGCTCAGATATATATCTCAAACTTTGTTGGTCAGTCCTGATAATTAAGCTAGCACCCATGAGATAATGTTTCCATTTTTTAATAGCTTCTAAAATTGCCAAAGCCTCTTTATCATAAGTGGACATGGCTGCAGCCTTTGATCCAATGGCTCTGCTCATAAAAGAGATTGGTCTTCCTTGTTGCATGAGTACAGCACCAATTCCATAGCCGCTTGCATCAGTCTCTAATACAAATGGTTGGTTAAAATCAGGTAGAGCCAAAACTGGAGCATTAGTCAGAGTGTCCTTGATCTTCAGAAAGGCTTTTTGTTGCTCATCACCCCATTGAAAAGCATTTTTCTTGAGGGCATCAAACATGGGCTTGCAGATTACCCCAAAGTTCTTGATAAATCTTATATAGTAACCGGCTAGCCCTAGAAACCCTCTCAATTGAGTTATATTTTCAGGGCTAGGCTAATTCCTCACTGCTATTATCTTCTCAGGATCTGTTGCCAACCCATCTTGACTAATGATGTGACCCAAATACTCAACTTGCAACTGTCCAAAGACACACTTACTTAACTTGGCATATAGTTGATTTCTTCTTAAGACTTCTAAAACTAGTTGCAAGTGTTTTTTATGATCTTCCATGGTAGGACTATAAACAAGAATATCATCAAAGAATACCAAGGCAAATTTCCTTAAGAAGGGTGATAGTATTTTGTTCATGAGGGATTGAAAAGTTGCAGGGGCATTAGTTAATCCAAATGGCATCACAAGAAATTCAAAGTGACCTGTATGAGTGTTGAATGCAGTTTTAAAGATATCCGAAGATTGCATTCTGATTTGATGATAACCGGACCTAAGGTCTATTTTGGAGAAATACTTAGCTCCATTCAATTCATCCAATAGATCTTCAATAATAGGAATTGGGTACTTGTTCTTGATTGTGTTAGCATTCAGTTGTCTATAATCAATGCATAATCTCCATGTTCCATCTTTCTTCTTAACTAAAATGGCTGGAGATGAGTATGGACTCACACTGGGTCTGATAGTGCTATTCTTCAACAATTGTTCTATTAACTCTTCCATGGCATCTTTCTTATAATGAGGTAACTTGTAAGGTCTTGAGTTTATAGGTTTTGCATCAGGTATTAATGGAATTGTGTGATCACATTCCCTCACTGGAGGTAATTGTTTTGGTCCTTGAACACATCAGTGTATTTCTTTAGAACTGATTGTATTTCTGAAGGTATGTCTTGCACCTTATCTCCAGTCTTCAAAATAGCTTTAGAGTATATGACTGCCCCCAACAACCCCTTTGTTCATGATCTTCTTCAATTGCAATATATTAATAATACAATTCCCCCTTGGATAAGTCTCATCAATGAACTTCACTGTTTTCTTCCCTTCTTTACAAATACTGAACTCTCTAGTTCTCAAGTCAAGACTAACTGGGCTGTGATCATGAATCCAATCACTTCCAAATACAATGTCATACCCTTTGAGTTCCAATAACATGAAATTAGTATGAAATATCTCTCCTTGTATTTCATATGGGCATCCTATACATTGTGAGTCACTAGTGAGAATACTACCATCTGCAACAGCTACCTTGATTTGATTGTGATTGCTGATTTTACACTGAGCCTTTAACGCAGTCGCAGGAGTTATAAATGTTGTAGTGCTTCCACTATCAACTAAAGCAATAGCATTGATTTTTCCCATTTTAACCTTTAGTGTAAATGTATTTGTTCCAGAACTAGTACCAGCTATTGCATGCACTGAAACATGCAATTCTTCTCCTTCACTCTTGGGTTCAGGGCTGCTAGGAGGTGTGGTAAAAATACCATCTGTATTTTCCTCATTCACCTCTTCCTCATCCTCAACAGTTATTAAGTGCAACTGTTTCTGAAACTTACACACCTTGCTATGTCCCGGTACCCAAGGCTCATTGCATTTAAAACATTTTCCTCCATTCCATTTGTTTCCAGTGCCAACAGTAGTCTTGTCATTTGATTCTTGCTTAGTTCCAGAATTCCTCCATTTGCTCTGATTGTTTCCTTGATATTGCCCCCTTGTATTGGTACTTTGATTCCAGGATACAGTCTTTTTGTATGACTGGCTGTTCTCATAATTCCTAGCATGTGAGTAAGCCTCCACCAATGATTTAGGTTCTAAAGACTTCAGAGGTGTTTTGATGTAGCCCTTCAATCCAGACACAAAATATTCCAGGAAATACCCTTCTTTTAGAGCTGAATTATTTCTCTTCACCAATGTCATCATATTCTCAAATTTATCAATATAAGCTTCTACTATACCTTCCTGATTCAAACCTCTAAATGCTTCAGTTATTTCATATCTTGTCTCAACTGTGAATCTCTTTTTGATCATAGCACAGAAATGTTGCCATGACAAGGGTCCAGTGTCAATGTCATTGCTGCTGATCCATTGGTCAGCCCTTCCTGTGAAATAAACCTCAACTATAGAAACCTTTTGTTCATCAGGAGTCTGAGCTAATTCAAAGTATTTCTCAGCCTTTCTTATCCAAGCTTCAGGTTGCTCTCCATCAAACTTAGGAAATTCCAATTTGGGACCTCTGTTGAATTGCTGGTTGTATGGATTTCCATTCCTCACTGGACTTACAGGATACTGATACTGAGTACAGTATTGCATTTCTGGAGCTCTAGGCCATGGATAATATGAACTGTTGTGCACTGGAGGCATATAGGGTGGTATATATGGGGGATTTGAACTAATGTATTGTGGATTAAAACTTCCATTTGCCATAACCATTGGGTACATACTTACCCCAAAGGTTCCATTGGCCACATTCGAATGGATTCCGGTAACTACTTGTTCCTCCAAATGATAAGACATTGGCACATTCAATCCAGAAACATTTCCAACAGAAACCTGATGTGTCATCAGAGAACTAGCATTTGATGTTAATGGCATACTGAAAGGAATCGGTAATGTTCCCTGCATTACCTGACTTGTGCCCACTCTGGAAACATAAGAATGCCCACTGCCAGGCGTCATATATGGAAAACCTGATGGAGTGGATGCTCCCACACCTTGATTGTTGCGCAACCTGCTAGAATTGCCATCCAGGTTCGCCCAATTACTTGCCACTTCTCCATCATCCTTCTTGTCCATCATAGCCTTCATCATCTCCGTAATCTGATCCAATTTAGTGGGGTTTTCTTGGATCTTCTCACGAAATTGCCCCATCTGTACCTGAGTGTTCTCAGCGTTTTCTTCAATTTGTTGTTGCATCCGCGCCATCTCCTTCTTCATTACTTCCGCTTCTCTGGTGATGGATTCAATCTCCTCATCATTGGATCTACCAACCTTTGGCATCTTCAACCACGTCTTGTGCCTCCTAAACGACTCAGGGATTTTACAGAAAGAAACCAGATTCTTCCCAACCTTTACGCTAGATTTGAGATTCTCTGAATTAGCTCCGAAGTTCTCTTGAGGAGACTTGCTCCTCAACCCTCAGAATCCACCAGCTTCCAAGAATCAGCTTTGCTCTGATACCTCTGTCAGGAACCGAAAGAATCAGATCTGACAATCAGACTTCAACTCACAATAGATGCGGGAAAAACTCAGAGAAAATTGCGAATTAGGTAGCTAGGCGAAAGAGTAAAGTAGTGTAAGGAAGAACTAGGGTTTTTCATTTATGCTTCCTCCAATTACAAGGCGACGTTATATACCCGCTCGCCTGATTTTACTCTTCAACAGAAAGTTCTTTTGACGGTAATAGTAAATGACAGATAAGATTACAGTGAATAGTAAATAGCTCAATGCTTTACTAGCCATTGGATGAGGGTGAAACACTATCCTTGATTGACTATCGTTGGATTTCCATAACTCCCCTTCGACCTTGCTGTCCATGCGATCTGAATAGACGAAGCGGTATCGAAACATCACAGCCTTCAGATGACTGGAATGTTGCTTGTTTTGACTGAACTGAACCCAAATCTATTCAACATTCTGACAGCCACCTCCGTAGACTGGGTCAACGCCGCGTCGTTCCCGTCCCCCATCGCCCCAGGCGCCGCCGTGCGGCTCACCCTCGCCAAGGTCAAGGAGGGGGTGGAGGTCGGCCAGCTCGTGGAGAAGGTGGCCGCGGCGACGGCGGCCGCCGGGGAGGCGAAGGGCGCCAAGGTGAGCTTTGGGGAGAACTTCGCGGCGAGGCCAAGGGGTACCGGCGGGATGGTGGCGGTGTTCGGCAGCGTGGAGCGATTGGACGCGGTGGAGGGGACGGAAGGTGGAGGAGGCCAAGGCCGTTGTCGCCGCCGACGAGGTGTCTTTGCCGACTTCGTCGTGGGTCTCGCCGGAGGCCCGCGCCGCCGAGCCTCTGAGAGGTTTGGCTTCGGTGTGCTGTTACACGTTCATTTGGGAATAACGCACTCCTTGTGATTGTTGTGCTGTGCTTGCGAGACCGGGAATTGATTTTGGAATAATGTTTGTTCCTGAACTAAGAATTAGAATGACCACTCTTGCTTGGACGCCTCTGAATTGCCTGCAATGTTTATTTTCTGCTTGGTTGCCCCTTATTGAGTTGCATGCACCAACTAGTTCACCCAAAAGCTTAAGCCGACGAAGAAATGCAGGCAATTCACTTATACTTCAACACCCCCGAATGTGCGTTTTTGTTCCTGAACTAAGAATTAGAATGACCACTCTTGCTTGGACGCCTCTGAATTGCTTGCAATGTTTATTTTCTGCTTGGTTGCCCCCAAATGTGTGTGTTTGTTCCTGAACTAAGAATTAGAATGACCACTCTTGCTTGGATGTCTCTGAATTGCTTGCAATGTTTATTTTTTGCTTGGTTGCCCCCAAATGTGCATGTTTGTAATTCCGTGCTATGTTTCTGGTTTCTACCACCAAGGATCCACAAAAACAGAGGAATCAATGACAAGCCATTGTAGTAGTAAGTGGCAGCTCTTTAGGGGCTGCTCCAGGTGGAAATCCCAGCTTATCTATTTTAAATGATAGTCGAAGGTGTGATATAGAAAGAAGTAACCGCTTTTAGATAAAACTGATTGATTTTGTGATCCCATAGTATCGCAGGTGATGACCGGGGTTTATCAAGTCTGGGACACTTCAATTTGATCAGTTTGGTTATTTGATACAATGGAATATCACAATTTGCCTTTTATGATACAAATCCACACCAATGAAAATTAGTTCGAATGAACAACAAAACTGCTTGAAACTAAGAATGATCCACAAATGGATCCAATTTATTTAACAATACTCGATGCATGCCGATGTTCCCGAACATTAGAAGAGCTCTTGGTTTAAACTATCCTAAATCAATTCTGCAATCCTGCATTCACAGTTACGGAAAAAAAATAGTTATAAATATTAAACTTAGTGGAAGTCTGGAAGAAAAGGCTCGTCGACGACCAGTTCTTCCTGACCTGCGTCGCCGGCGACCGCTTCCGCGTCGTCGACGTCGTCAGAAGTCAGAACAAAGCCCTACGCGGTCGCGAAGATCAAGATATTGAGTGATCGGATCGACGCAGGGCATGACCTTGAATGCCTCGCCGAGGAAGTGGAGGACCAGCTGAAGAACGTAACCAGGTTCTCGAGCAGGCTGAACCTGAAACTGCTGGGAGATCAAGGCGAGCATACGCGAGGACCGCGCTCTCCGGTTTCGTTCTCGCTCGCTGTTGCGAGGCTGTTGATCGATGATCCGGCGGAGCAGCAGGCGCTGCTCCGGTCGGAGGATGCCGCGCAGCGTCTGGCGAGGGAGAGGGGGTACTTGGAGCGTAGGTGCCGGTGCCTGGCCGCCGTGGCTGCAATAATGGACGCCCTTGAGCACCTATCCTGCAATGGCAAATACCATTGCAGTTCTACATTGGAATTTGGAGCTCTTGTAGAATCTACATCGATGCAGTTAAGCCGGCTAGAATCGTAAACCCATGAATAAGCATGTCTTTTTTTTGTTCCTGGTGTATAAAGTGTATGTATTATGTATATCTTTGCGTCCTATGCTATACTGTAGCTTTGGTCCTTTTTGTACGATCGAAATTGTAGTGGAAAGGAGTAGCATCATTTTTCTTTTCTCCGGCGCACTGCTGCAACGCTCGACGAAGAAGAATTCACCGGTCACCACCAGCGCCGAGACGGAAAAAAATCCAGGATCTTGTTCACAACTTCATCTCAGTAGATTAATTCTACCGTGTGACACGTGTATTTGCCCATCTCAAAACGCACAGCCTCATAAGGCTACTCTCAATGCTCCACTTTGACTAGTATCTTAACTTGTCATGTAAGCAAAAAATGATGTGGCACCATAGTTAATGAAGAACTCTAGATCTAATTTAGATACCGGTCTGCTCAAATCCAACGCAAAATAGTCTCATGCATGTAATTAAATGAAACGGCTTAAGATACTACACCATAAGAAATCATACATTGGGAAGATAGTATCTAACATTCCTCATGCACTAAGAATCTGATTAAGATATCGCCATCGAGCAAGATAATAATACATCAGCCACTCAAACAGATCAATGTGCTGGTATGGTTTTGACACTTATAGTTTCGGATTATGGGACTATGCATTTTGAGATTGACAAATACACGTGTCACACGATGAAATTAATATATTGAGATGAAGTTATGACTATATTCTATAAGATTTTTTTTCCCCGGCGAGACAGGCCGAGCGGCATCTCACGCGGCCCGTTTAATTTGTGCCTTGTCTCGCGCGGTCCGCACGGTGTCTCGCGCGGGCGCGGCGCACCATCTCTCGCTGGACGGGCGGACCACCATCCACCACACGCTTTTTTCGCAGAGACCGAAATGCCCGTGCTCTCGTCCCATGGTTCAGCTCGGCTACTCGATTTCTGTCCGGCGAAAGTTTCTGTCTGCCGCACGAGTTGAGTGTCTCGTGTCCTACTATGATTTGTCTGGACCAATTGTGTTTTTGTTTGTCGATTTGATTCGCAGTTCTTGAGCGTTTGCTCAACCTTTTCTTCTGGTTCAGACTGTATTCGTGTTCTTGCCAATTCACGCACGCTCTAATGGCGCGTCCGTACATCATCTGATCATGGAAAATCCTCTTATTTTTCTTCTGCCATTCTTTCCTCTTGTGTGTAAGAAATCTGCGAGGCATCAGATATACAAACACAGCCTGAGATTTCAAGACATGGACGGGATAAGTTCACTTTTCAGTAAACAAAAAGGTTCTCTGAAAAATTACGCGAAATAAAGATGATTCTGGGCGTCAGTTTTTTTTTTTTTGAGAGAGGATTCTGGGCTTCAGTTAAAGATCAAAGAAAAGTTGGGCCGTTTGTAAACCCTCACAGGCCCATAAATTTTTGTAGAGGATGAGACGGGCAACTTGCATGGCCCATAAATTTCTATTTAATATATACCGTAGGAGTCTCTCCTACTACTGTTACATGCTCAAATAAAAAAAAACTTGCATGGCCCAAAACTCCCACCGTCCCGGCCGAACCTGTGCGCGTGCGGCCCAGATTGGATCGCGACGATCCAGAGTAATCCAAACGCGGGGTCTCCATCCGCCGTCCGATCTGGATTCCGCAGCCCGGATCTAGTTGGAACTGATAGCCGGGGATGTTTTACGAGAAAGACCCTGCACTAATATGGTTTGTCGTTTGCACCCTCCCCGATTTGGATCGTGAAGATTCAGTGCGATCGAAATGTGGCACTCCATACACCGTCCGATCAAAGCTTCCGCGACCCAGATCAAGGCGGAGCAGGTAGCGGAGGCTTGTTTTGCACGGGAGACCCTTGGCTAACACGTTTTTAGTTAGAACCCTCCATATTGGATCGTGTGTGTAGGAAGCGGGCTCTCCGTAGCCGCCGCCGCCAGCGGCGGTCGGGCCTCCCGACGGCGTGCGCCAGCTCGTCCTATCTCTCGTTCGTCCCCGACAAGGAGGCGGAGGCGGAGGCCATCAACGTCCTCTCCCGCCGGTAGTGATCGCTCTGCGCCGCACACCCGCGCCGTCAGCGGTCAACCTGGTTCGGCTTTGAGTGGTGGCACAAGCCCACTACTTCTTTAACGACGCCGAGGCGGCTCTCAGAGTTGGTGGCTGCCCGCTTCTCAAGAGAGGGAGCGCTGCTCGTCAGGTAGTGTAGGTGCAGCTACGACAAGGTTCTTGGAACAATCCTACGTAGGGAAGGACGGCGGCTGCAATAAGGTCAATGTCGTGCTGGCCAACCTAGCGGTGCGATGACGTCGTCGACGATTTTTCACAAGGAATTAGAGCTCCCTGGACTGAGTTTTGCCCCCAATTTAAAATACATGATTTGCATGAGTTTCAAAAACTTTTGTTGCGCACTTGAATTTCCAAATCCTTTGTCGTGAAAATTTAAAAGCTCAAGTTAATCCCCTTCTTTGTAATTTTTTTTTTGGTCAAAGTCTTCTAATTAAAACTTCGCTTAAACCAAAATTATTTAAAAACCTTGTTGAAATTATTTGAAATTCAAACCCAAACAAAAATGTTGAAATGCAAATAAAATTTCAAACCTCAACCTCCCCGCTCTCTTGGGACGAAATCCAGCCGTTGGCCCACCTCTCTTTCTGCCCCCCCCCATCATCTCTCCACTCCTTGGCTCGAGCTGGCCCAACTGCCACCGCCCTCTCTCTTTTGTTCTTCCCTTTCCCTAGCCCACCTCGCGGCCCACGAGCCAGCCGAGCCTAGCAGCGGTAGCCCAACCCCCTTCCCTCTCTCAATCTCACCAACGAGCGGTCCCTGGCCCCCACCTACCAGAGCGGAGGAGAAACATTGTGCTTCTTCCTCATGCTCTCTCTCGTTCGATATCTCTATCTCGTTCTCTCTCTCCATGTAGACCACATGAGTAGTGGCAACAGGAGAAAACACCTCTGCACCTCGAGCCTTGTAACGCCTCGAGGTAGTCCCATACGCGCTAGTGCCCGTTGCCCACCGCTCCACTCGGATGTCGCGTCGTGCCCACGCCATGCCGACCGCCAACTCCTCCTTCCCACTTCCCATCTATTTAAGGCACACTCGAGTGCATCATTTTGCTCGCCTTCTATTCCTCTGTACTTCCCCAACTCCTCCCCTACTCCCGCGCCGATCACCTTCTCCAACTTCGGCCGCTGGCTTCGTCATCAATTCCGATTGTTCGAGTGAGCTTCCGCCTCCGTTGTCTTGCGCGTCATGGTCACCTCAACCTCTTCTTCTCTGTGCTCACCTTGCCTCTGCTTATTTCCCCACAGGGAGGACGGAATGTCGTCCGCCGTCCGCAGAGCAAGTCGGAGCATGCCCACGCTGTCATCGCTCCATTTCGCCTATTCTGATGAGCTTCGACCTCAAACCCTTGTCCGTCTGGTTCGTCTAAGTCCCCTCTTTCTAATGCTTGTATTCTTCACTATTACAGTGGAGCAGAGTAGCTAGAACGCCTTCATCCCCATCGCCGGCCCAGAGCATGCGTGGACCCTGTCGCTGCACTCGATCTCCTTCCTCGCCTGGACCTCGGGTGAGCCCATCTATTCCCATGCGTTCTAGCATTTTACAAACTCGTTAGGCTAGCCAATCATGCGAATAGATGACAGTAGTGCAGTCACACCGTAGCACCTTGTCGTGCCACCGTAGACCGCCGTGGAGAGTGTGACACGCTGCACCATCTAGAGCACCGTTGGTAGGGATAGGATCGCCTTATTGTGTAGATGCTCAAGTCCTATTTTATTTCGAGGTTTGCGTAGTGACGAGGATTAAAACCTCTATGTATTATTTTTAATATATAACAGATCATATGTCTTCATGGTCGTAACCCCTGAGGTGCACGACCTCACTGGTCGTAGAGATTTCAGAGGTTACACAATGGGTACCCTGGTCGGATGAAGACCTATGCCAAGCTCCCGACCCGGAGAACTGCTCGTAAAGGGTATGAACTGATACTTGGAACTGATTCCAGGTATATTCTCTACCGTGTGATGAATGAAACACGTGCATATTTCATACCATACGATATTTCTTATCCAGAAGCACTGATTAAACAACTACTATGCGGTTGTACCTCTCAGACATACAACCGCCGAACGGTTGACTCTCTATCAACCGTCACTTAACTCCGACCAGTCGCAATGCTTCACATCAGACGTCTTCTCCAGAAGTAACTGCCACCTCTTCATGGGCTATTTAAAGATGGAGCATGGACTGAATGAGGGGAACGAAAGCGATCAGACTGAAGCACATACCTTACATTCGTGTTTTACGTCTGGCATTGTAAGATAACAAGTAGTGTTCTCAGTGTAAACAGGAGTAGTTCATCATCTAGTCATGAGGCATCTCCTGTAAAACCCAGTTCATACTAATAAAGGAGCAGTCCCATTATTACTCTAGATTTCCCACGCCACTCTCTCCTTTTCTTTTCGTAAGATCGACGTCTTGATCGTCGACACGTAGCAGTTTGAGGACGCCGTCGTGCACAGTGCCGCCATCGCCGCCCTTGCCATGGCGCCGCCGTCTCTCACCGCACTTTCACCACCGTTAGGGTTGCCATGGTCTCCACGTTCCATTTTGCCGGTCGCCATCGCGGTTCCTGGCGTCGGCGCCAAGCTTGGCCCAAGCCAGTAATGGCCTCCCTCCCCATTCCTCTATTTTCACGGGAAGAAGAGGACGATAGCTCTAACATGTGGACCCCCAGTAATTAGATTAAGTTAACCTGGTAATTAGTTAGTGCTAAGTATATATTAGTATTAGTATGACGTGTGAGCCCACGATAATTAGAAAATCTAATTAGGAGTTAGATTAATGTATGAGTATATGACACGTGGGACCCACCCCCCTTAAGAACCTAGTATAGACTTGGTCTGTATACCGTAGCCACTGATGTGTGGGCCCTTGGCCCTGTGACCCGTCGAGTGGACCGAGTCCATGTGAACTGCGGTCCCATCTGTCAGCCGTAGAGGACTTTTATTAACAAAAAAGATAAAAGATATAAAAATTTGACCAGACCCCACCTGTAAAAATCCACTAATGTCAAACTTTGGAGAGCCCATTCCCTCTTGTTTTAAATTCAAATAACTGTTTCTAAATTCATATAAATTCAAAACCTTTCCAACAGTACCAAAATCATATTTTTTTTAGTTCATTTAAATTTATTTTAATTTGCGTTGAATTTGGATATGTTCGCGATTATAGACTTTGACGCTTCGAACACCACTGCCACTACTAATCAAGATTGAGAGATATCCACTATTGAGCAAGGCAAGTCTTTATGATTGATCATGTTGAACCTAGTTTTCAAATGCACTTACTTTGCTTTAAAGTATTACTTGCATGTTTTATATATTTATTAAATATTATGTTAAATGTTGATGCTTAGTTAATCCCCATCAATTAATACATTGATTAATCCCTTCCTTGATTGTTGATAATCCATTTACCTTTACACCTTAGGCTAATTATTATATTAATAAATTGCCCTTGGTTAATCACTAGCGACTAATGGTTGTGATTAGACACTTCTTAACAATTAGTTTAAATATGACACAAACATTGTCATTACAACACTTGGGACATGATACGATTCGTAGTGTGGTAACGTGGGTTACCATTGAAAATAGAAAAATGTTTTATAAAATGGTAGAGGCTTGATCAAGTGGATGATATGAGACCGGTGCAGGGATTGCACGTGACTTGGTTTTGTGGATTGTCTCACCTGAGTCGATTAAAGACTGAATCATGTGCCACATTTCTAAACTAATAGTCATACAACCGCAAGTCATGTATGGACGCGACTTGGCCAAGTACGTTGCTTAGTTTCGGCATGACTGCTGCACACTAATGTTGGATTTCTATCATCGAAAAGGGATGCAGATTTTTCTCACACGACGGGTCCCTCATTGAAAATGTAGCTTGCTAAATGGAGCATTTTGGGTGTGCCCCATAACGGTCATGTCCTAGTGAGGGGTTTCACCCACCAAGCGAGAAACATGTCGGAGTGAGGTATCGGAAAAGCCTTGTTATGATCATCTTAGTTGTATGCCTAAGAAAGCATGTCATTGAATGATATTATGAGTTTGATCATATCTTATAGGTAAAGTTGTACAATATCTGCAGAGTATATAATCTATTCGAATAGCCGTACCCCTGCTATAGGCATTGTAAAGAAGGCCACACTTGGTTAGTTTTATAAAATATTGGTGGGAGATCGGATAACAAGGGATATTTGCAACCATGGTATAGCTACAGGTGGAGGGGTTCCACTAGTTTAGGTGGAGGAATTCCACTAGTTTAGATGGAGGGATTCCAATTCCCACGATGATCTTACATGATAAAACTTGAAACTTTGGTTTTAAGTTAAAAAAAGTTAAGTCATAAGCTTGAAAAATAATTATGTTACTTAAAACGAGACTGCTTCCTGCTAAAATAATCGTAAGACATTCCCTTGGCAAGTCTTACATCTATCTACTTGCATTTGGCATAAGGACTTGTTCAATACTTTTGTACTCATTGTTGCTCATACCTATGGATTTAGAATATGAAAGCGAAGATCCGGTGTATGGATATTTCTGTGCATCCGACTTTGGCAATGAAGACGACGGCGAGAATGAGGTCGTAGGCCCGTCGATAGCTTGTGACAAATCATAGATACCCTTTTGATTTATTTATCTTTCGTTGCTATTTTCTCTTTTGTACTTAGTTATGTGAAAACTTGGTCCTAAGACCTATTTACGATTGCTTATGAAATAAATATTATTTTATTCATGCATATGTATGACTGTGGTATTTATCAATGTTGTACTATGTAAGCTAGCTATTTATCATAGAACTAGCTCGGTATGTGCAAAGGATCTGGATGTAAATCGAGGTCCTGTCATTGACTGGCCGTTCTTTGATGTGCTTGCAGAGTTGTCTGAGTAGAGTGGCGTTGCAATGCAGATTGAGGTCGGAAAGTTCAGCCGCCTTGAGGTCCAGCTCGTCAGGTTCTCGGTGGAGAAAGCGATGCACGTCGACGATGGAAGCGATAAGTTCTGGGAGCAGTAACAAATCGGCCAAATATATCACGACGACCCTGCAAATTTGCCATCTTTTGTTTTCTTGTCACAGCTCCATCAATTTCCAATTGGGGCTCCTCTTGTTCTTCAGGTGAGCCTAGAATTTAATTGCTGCCACTGGTTTCTTGTTTTGTGTTAAGGCCAAGAATTTAGCATGATCATCGTGTCATGGGCTCATGGCCAGGGAGTGGTCATGGAGTCACAATCAGCCGGCTCGCCGACGTTCCTCTCCTTTAATTGCAACGTCGTCTCATCTGATGTGGCACGCATAGATCAGTTGCTACGGCAGGTAAACGGTGCTGATGTCCGTGTCACGTCCTAATCGCGTCTAAAGCGAAATGCCTAGTCATCATCCTTATTTCTTAATGCTTATGCAGGAGCTATGCTGTTTGGGAATTCTTTTGTCAGGAAAATGACATGCCGTGATGCTATGGAAAATGACTTGTCTGTAGGCACCATATTCTATATAGCCAGCTATATATATTAACAAAGCAAAAATGGGTTCATACTATGATATGGATAAATAATTCATCGTCATATCAGGGTTGAGAATTCAAGAAAAACTAATTATTCTTGTCAAAATATGCGCTAATTCATCCTTAAAAAGGAAACCTAAGCCAACTCTAAGCTGTTAGACGCTGAACATGTTTTCGTAATACTAGTTACCAAATTACAAATCAAGTTATGGTGAGGTGAGCTATTTGTGGACAGATGCCATGCCGCAATTCTGGTTTGGAACTAGGAGAAAGGATAGCCATAACCAGGGAGAACACTGAAATGTTTACTCCACAGCCAGATCAGTGTCTGAATAAAGCACGGCCAATGCGGCTTTCAGTTTCACCGCCTCTTGACTACCCAATCTTGATGTCTCTCTCCATTTCATCTACCACCGACCCTAGCAAACTTTCTGATGTTTCTCCTGAGCAAAGAACACACATTCGAATGGAAGTGTAAGTGCTGATTCATTCTTAGACGACCAATTTCAAGTTGTAGATATGCAAATACCCACCTGCTCCATAAAAAGAAATATATACCTGCAGCAGGTACAGCGGACAGCGAGTTGGTTTCTCTCGTCATGGCGAACAGCTGCAAGAAGCCTTTTATGTTTGTAAGGGAAGCAGAGAATCGAACCCTGTAGCTTGAGAAGAAAAATATCTGCCTTGTTGAAGAATACTCTTCCATCAAATAAGTTAGTGTGTGCCTCTATCTCTTTCAAGTACGTACGAGAGCCAACAGGTCTTGTACATTGTCGTAAAATATAACAAGTGGTCAGCTTGCTGTAGATTATTGCAAACATCATGCTTTTTTTTTTACTAAAACAATTGCAGAAATATCATAGCACAGAGTAGACAAGAATATGTATTTACATCCTCGCCAATGTCCTAATAAAAAAAGAGTATTCAAAGACAATATAGTACATTCTAGAGTGCAAGCACAATGGATTTGTCGAAGGTATATTCTAATATTCCTACGTTGCTAGGTCACCATACACATCTCTAGTTACTAATTTAATTCCGTGATTTCTTCGTAATGGTAGGTTAGGCTGCCTTACGTGCCAGCCCACGCATTACTCTAACGCACATGGAAATACAGGCCAAACATTCCTCCTGTATAACTTATCACGTTTGGAATTAGATTTACAACATATGAATTTGTGCGGTTCTATCTATCTTGTGAATTTTCTCAATATCCCTTCAAACTGATAGGCTTCAGTCGGGCGGACGGAGCGAGGGTCGTGGCTGTTCAGTTGACACTTCTTTTTAATTTTTTTTCTTCCAAAATACTCTATATGTAGTACATATATTGATAATTAGGATAACTACTTCACATTTATACCCCTAATAAATTTTAGATCACTCTCACACCCCACTTTTCAATTTGTCTCAAGTAGTACGGCCCAGTCAGCCAACATAACAATCCAATAGGTTTCAACCCAACACATGCATCCATCGGGTCGTCAAGTAGCACTAGCACACGAATCGACCAAGCAACCAGGCGTTGCGTGAGGCGAGCAGGCGAGGGCGGCTCCGGGTCTCTGGCTTAACCTCGGTGGCGGCATGTGAAGGGCAAGGTAGTAAGTGCCAAGAAAAGCGGGTAGCAAGTGCATCGAGTAGAGCCTAGCCGGGCCATATGGAAGACGTGGTCCTAGGATTTCAGAAGGGATTGTGAGGTGGCAGCCGGGGTCGGTGAGGAAGGTCGCACACGTTGATAGTAGAACATGCGCATCTCCATTCCTGAATCCCCTCACCACAAATCATAAACTCCTAATTCAATAATTTTTCTTAATTATTTTGTAATTATTTTAAATTATTTGAGATGTTGTGTCTAAAACGAACAATTTGTACTTTGAATTTATTCTATTGTGGACCTTTAGTTTTTTTTGTGGAACAATATTTCGTTAACTCTAAACACTCATTCCAAAAATCCTAAACCCGCCACTGGTTTCAGTGGTCTTCAAATTGGCTGATTCAAAATTCCAAACGTCAAACAAAGAAAGCCAAGTGTGGTTGCTGCAAGTTTTTGTTCGGTTTTACTCTCTTGTATGTGCACCTTTGTGGCTCTTTGCCCATGTTTGTGTTCGGTTCTTCCTCAGTTCGATCGCTTCTTTTACTGCAATTTGGAATACCTTAAGCAACTGGTTAATTGATAGGCAGCAGTGCAGTACCAGTTGGCTAATTATGTAAAACTACAACTGAATGGACTTTGATAGGGCGACGCCTAACCAAGTTGAAACAATAGAATAGAAGGTACCGAAGGTTCCACAAGAATGACCACTGCATGCAAATTCATACAAACCTCTCGTCAGAATCTCCCTAAAATCAATTTGTAACTCTGTTACTAGTCTGTTTTCCGTTGGTCCTGACGCAACAACAAAGGATGTATGAATTGGATCCTTCGATTGGTCCTAAATGGCTACACTGCTACATCTCCAGTTGAGGCGGTCAGTGTTGATGAAGCGCAACAAAATGGCATGCAGCATACAGTGACCATACAGGTAGAAGGATCGTTTAATGCTATGGCCAGTAGGCACGGTGGCTGCTAGGATGCATGCTCAGCTCGGGCACATGCCTACGATGAGATTGCAGAACATGACGGCAAAGGAACTCATGGCGCACAGCGGCAGTGTAGCGCGGGAGCTTGTGGCGTTGATGGCCGCGTGGTGCAGCAGACGCCGGTGATCACTGCCAGCTCCGCTCACCTACTTGGTGTCCAGCTCGGGCAAGAGAAGGGAGATGACAGGAGAGTAAGAAGAGAGATTCCCCCTTCTATTTATTCGCTGATTGGGATGTCACCTTGCAAAATTAGGTGCCATAAGCTGCTAGCACATGCTAAAACCACTTCGATGTCAGTCACCTAAGGTGTAAATTAGCATGGTTTTGAAAAAGGGTGGGGCTAAATAACCGGTTTTATAGTTCGAGGGTTAAGTAGACTTTTTCAATAATTTGAGGGTGTAAAATAGATTTATTCCATTTATTAACATCAGAACATATTGTAATTTGATATCCTTGGTGCGATGGTGGAGTTGTTGGTGTACGACTACATCCATCAGAGTTCAAATTCTAATGCTCACCTTTACACATATGTGAGTGCGGTTCGGTGAAAATTTTGTAGGTTGCAGATTTATTCCTGACCTCCGTCATTCTAAACATGTGCTAAGACGCGCACTTGTGTGTGGTGTGTGTGTGTGCATCTGCGTTTTCTTTGTAATAGAAAAAATGTATCATTGAATCTCGTCTCAATCAGTAGTATCTAGTGTTTCAACTGTACGAAAACTGCTGGATTGGAGTAAGGCATTTCTAGTATATACAGGCATTTGTAGTATATACGGCGGTACAAATGACAATGCCGTCCACACGGTGCGCTTGTACTCATTTACCATGGATTAGCACTTTGACTGTCACCATCTGCTCTGTTCAGACCTGAATAAACAGTGGGACTGCAGTGTGCAGTGGAAGAAAGCAACTTCTGTCTTGCTGTCCTAACTGTGCTGCTTAGAAGAACATTACCATTCTCAAACACCGATGTACTAGTACTGCTAGACTACTAGCTGATCACACAGGGCGATCATTTTCCTGATGAGAATAGTAAACTGCAAATTTTTGTAGTTACTGATCTAGTGCATTATTTTCTTGACGTACATACTTTGGTTGCTATACATATATGATGTACACGGATACAAAAAGACTATCAACCAAAATAATAGGTTCAGATTTGAGCCTACCTGCCATAAGAAATTGATTAGGGCGAAATGTTGTTAATTTTCTGAAGACAGCAATGCAACTTGTTACGGTGTCATTTGGGCAGCAATCATCTGAGCTTTCATAGTAGCGTGGCTCCAAGGAATTGGTGAGATGGCCATATATAACAACTAATACACATCCCTGTCACTCTCCAATCATGAGCATAAGAAGTATCAAAATGCTGTTGAGAGCCGCACTTTTGGAGTACATGCACTGACAAGAAGTGTACTTCGGCCTAGCTTAGCAGTACAGAAATACCAAGATCACCAGGAAGCATTTCTCCTATGCAACCTCAAGTCTTTGCATGGCCAAGAACCACGGCTAGTTAAGCTTTCAAGGTGAGATCTTTCGCGAGCTTGCACGCACGCGCGAGAGCCATGAGCCGTAAGCAAGAAGATCAACAACCCGCCGCCGCCACCACAAGCAACAACGCCTCGGATTGGCTCGATGACTCCATCGCCTTCCTCACCGCCGACCTCCAACTCGACTTCGACGGCTACGGCTGGTTGCCAACATCACAGCAGCACGGCGTCGGCGTCGGCGTTTCAGAGCCAGTACCAACTCCCGTCGTCGTGCCCCGAGGTCTGGCTCCTGTCTCCACTAGCGTTGCACCGTCGCCGGTGACGTCGCTGGGGGACTTTGGACAACCCAAGAAACGAAAGTCTCCGGAGCATAAGGCTCCTGAGCACAGCAGCCAGCGACGCCAAGTTGGCGGCGCCAGAGACGGTGCCGAGCAAGAAAAGGGGGGTGTGAGCTACGGCCGGAAGCCGAGCAAGAAGGGCGGTGCCAAGGGTGGCGCGGCGAGCTTAGACAGGGACACGGGGTGGGCGGAGCAGCTGCTGAACCCATGCGCGGCGGCCATCGAGACCGGCAACCTTGCGCGCGTGCAGCACCTGTTCTATGTGCTCGGCGAGCTCGCGTCCTTCTCCTCCGGCGAAGCCAACCACCGCCTGGCCGCGTACGGGCTCCGGGCCCTCGCGCTTCGCCTCCCGGCCGCCGTGGGCCAAGCAGCCTCGGCGTCTCTAAGGATCTCACGATGCCAGTGCCCGACGCCGGCGTTCTCCGGCATAGAGCCGCGCCTCTTCCGCGCGTCGCTCATCAAGTTCCACGAGGTCAGCCCGTGGTTCGCGCTCCCGAACGCGCTCGCCAACGCGGCCATCGTGCACGCCGCGACGCGGGGCGCGGTGACCGCGCCCCGCCGCCAGCTCCACGTTTTGGATCTCGGCGTCTCACACGGCGTGCAGTGGCCGACGCTGTTCGATGCACTCACCCGCGTGCCACGGGGCTCCACGCTACCCTCCGTCCGCCTCACCGTTACCGAACCCACGGCCACCCCACCGGTGCCCTTCTCGGCATCGCCTCCGGGCTACGACTTCTCGCCGCAGATCCTCCGGTATGCCAAGTCCATCAACCTGGAGCTTGCCATCGACAGAGCAACATCCTTAGACGCCCTGCATGGTTTCACCACCCCCGGCGATGACCTCGTCGTCTGCCTCCAGTTCCGGCTCGGGCATGTCACAGCCGAGGAGCAAGCAGTCATACTCCGACAGGTCAGAAGCCTTAACCCGGAGCTGGTAGTCCTCGCCGAGCTTGACGGTCGAGGCCGCAGCGACGGGAGCGTGGCCAGCGAGTTCGCGGCGAGGCTGGAGCTGCTGTGGAGTTTCCTGGAGTCGACGGCGACGGCGTTCAAGGGGAGGGACGCCGACGAGAGGCTGGTGATGGAGGCAGAAGCTGGGACAGCACTGTCCGCGTCGCAGCGGGGAGCGGTCGTAGACGGGAGGGAGGAGTGGCTAGAGCGGATGGCGGCGGTGGGGTTCGAGGAGGCGGCGTTCGGAGACGAGGCGGTGGAGACCGCGAAGGCGCTGCTGAGGAAGTACGACGGCGGGTGGGAGATGGTGGCTCCATCGCCGGCGGCGGGTGGCGGCGCGGTGGGGCTCCGGTGGATGGGGCGGCCCGTGTCATTCTGCTCGCTGTGGCGCCCGGCGTAGGGGTGCTGCTGCCGCAGCATGCAGCGGCTGGTGCCTGGATCGAATCGAAAGTTGATCGACCACCATGTGATGGGACTCGAGACCAGTGGAGTTTGATCACGACGGGTGGCGGTGATGTGCTCACTGCGGTTCGTGCATGGACGCGCGCGGCCGGTGATAGCGCGAGGTCACGCTGGTTCGGTCATCCGCGACGAGCGAGACGTTTCCGTAGTTGGCGGGCTCTCGCATCGCACGCGCGGCCGTTGATTTCACGCAGTTCGCTCGTCCGAGAAAACTTTTGTACACAAGTCGATCAGATGTATCTGGTAATGTCCCTAGCTTGCCGTAATGTCCCTAGCTTGCCGGCTTCAAATGGAATGCCAAATATTGATCAGGAACCGAGAGCTACTTGGTGGAGGTTGTCGTCGAATGCCCCCATGGCCCCATCCCCCGACTCCAACCCGGATTTCTACCTTCTTTTTCTTAAGTGAACTAGCAGGTGGTTCACGTGTTTACACCACTAGATTTGTTTCGAAGTTTGTATAAATAATTGAGAATATATTTATGTATCTTATGGGTTATTTATTGTTAGAAATCATGCATATGCTGTTTTAGCCGTTGTAGCTTTGCCCTATTCTCTTGGCATATCTCTTGTTTATAGCTGACTAGGTATCAGTTAGTTATGGCTTCACGTGTATTTAACACAGCCAATGATCAATACAATATTGTGTGTTGCATCAATTATTCTCTCTGACGCTCTACATTGTCGTAGCAAGAAAAGGCTAGACAGTAGGTATAGGGTACCCTTTGTCTTAGAGAAGGACCGAAGGGAGGAGCCAAAGGCACAAATGTATGATTTGGCATTATGAATGTGTGAATAAGAGGATGAGAGGAAGAAACCCCCTTCTTACATGCCCTTCGGCTCTATTTATAGGGGGCAAGAAGGGACATTTACCCCTTCTTGCCCTCACCATGTATAGAGAGAGATGACATTTAAGTACATTTGCCCAAAATACAATATATGGACTAGGTCTACATATGTGCAGTATCCCTGATGGCACACCGGTATTCCTAACGACCCTAGGGTGCGGGGCACCCCTTGATGCCCTGCTACGATAACTCCCTCGTCTACGTGGTCCGAGGTTGCGAGGACAGGTCCTGCGGTTTAGAGGGGCGAGCGAACGCAATCTCGTCGCCCCCGGCCCCTCCGGAGTTTGGATACCCCGAAAGGAATCGACACGAGCCCTTGAGGTGGGCGGTGCGTCGGGGCCGCCCCGCCGACGTGATGGCCTCGAGGCAGGCGGTGAGCAGCGACGAAGTCGACGCGGAGCCGCCACGCTGAGGCTTGTCCCTCAAGGTGGGCGGCGCGTCGGGGCCACCCTGCCGAGGCGATGGCCTCGCGGCGGGTGGTGAGTAGTGGCGAAGTCGACGCGGAGCCGCCACGCCGAGGCATGTCCCTCAAGGCGGGCGGCGCGTCGGGACCGCCCTGCTGAGGCGATGGCCTCGAGGCGGGCGGTGCATCGGGGCCGCCCCGCCGAGGTGATAGCCTCAAGGCGGGTAGTGTGCAGCGGCAATGTGAGCAGGGGCGAAGCCGACGCAGAGCTGCCATGCCGAGGCATGGCACCCGAGGCGGGCGGCGTGTCGTGGCAGTCGTCACTACCATCGTATGTGATTACTTCTTCGGTGTGACCATTTGTGATGGTCCTGCTGGGGGCCTGGTACCGTCCGCCCCTTCGGCCACTCTTAGTGGGTTGTGCCCATAACTTGGAGTGGCGTGAAAGGTTGATTCTCGTTTGCTTAAGGAGGCGATTGTTTATTATGGTTATGTTTGGGCTTGCTTAGGAGCCCAAATCTAGCGAGGGGGAGGCAAAGAATACTTTTTTTTATTGGGCTTGTCTGCGGAGCCCAAAGCTAGCGAGGGGGAGGTGAAGCCGAACGCCATCCCCTGTACTCTTTTTTATTCGGCTCGCTTGCGGAGCCCAAAGCTAGCGGGGGGAGGTGAAGCCGAACGTTGTCCCCTATATTTTTTTATTGGGCTCGCCTGCGGAGCCCAAAGCTATTGGGGGGGCGAAGCCGAACGTCGTCCCCCATACTTTTTTGATTGGGCTCGCCTGCGGAGCCCAAAGCTAGCAAGAGGGAGGCGAAGCCGAATGCCGTCCCCAGACTTTTTTTTGAGTGGGCTGGCGGGCCCATCAGAACGACTAGGGCTTTGCTTGTTTGAATGCGATATGTGAGGTCTCTCCGTCGCGGCGAAGCCTCGAGGCGGGAGACTCCCTAGTCGCCGAGGCGGGGTCGTCGGAACGCCTAGGGCTTTGCGCGATTGAGCATGATATGCGAGGTCTCTCTGCCGAGGCAAAGCCTTGAGGCGGGAGACTCCCTAGTCACCGAGGCGGGGCCGTCGGAATGACTAGGGCTTTGCGCGTTTGAGCGCGATATGCGAGGTCTCTTTGTTGGAAATATGCCCTAGAGGCAATCATAGAGATGATTATATTACATTATGTTCATAACATTGGATAATGTGTTATCTTGTTCCTAGAATTATATCGTTAATATTTGTCATCAAGTATGTGACTTGATTGTGAAACTCTATATTTCTGCGATAATTATTCTTAAACGTTCCCTGGTCGGAAACATATGAGGACACATATGAATAGACTAGCATATGTATTGGTTGATGACCATGTTTCACAGGTCATAGATATGGAGATATCAAATCAATAATATGGACACATGTTAGAGAATATGGTGTTGGATAAGACCCACCTTTAGACACTATTGAGATTGTTATGATTCTATGTGTCGTTAGTTGGTCTCAAGCAATGATGATGTATAATCCTTAGACCTGAGATCAGCATGGTTTCCTACATGTGTAATAGCACTCTTAGGGACTGCCAAACGCTACTCTGTAACTGGGTAGTTATAAAGGTAGCTTTCGGGTATGCTATGAAACATGCGGATGAATGTGACTGGTCGGATATGGGATTTGCCCCTCCTAACATAACGGGAGAGATGTCTCTGGGCCCCTCGTTGTGGTCGAATAAAGAAAGTGCATGGCCATGCCACAAGTGGTCGAAGTGTCGACCACATGAAGTTATTCGACATTTGATCGAGAAAGTATTGAACAGTCCATGGTTGACACCACATCTCACCTGGAGTTCAACCAGATGTCGTGAAGCAAAGGGAGAATACACAAGCAGGTCATTCAGTTCCCGTAGTCGTAGACTGGTCGAAGTCGTATGGAGATGCGAACTAGTCGAAGACTACTCGAACATAATCACCAACTAGTCGTAAGGAGTTGCAAACTGGTCGTAGTTAGGTACTAACTGGTCGTAAATAGTTACGAACTGGTTGTAACTAATCATGAACTGATCGTGACTAAGTACGAGCTGGTCATAAGTGATAAGGACCTGGTCGTAGATCATATTGCATTAAGGTTCGTCCGATTTTCTGTGTGTGTTCGGGAATCGTTATGTGCTGCTAGGTACCGCTGACGACTCGTGATCGGGAAAGAGTTTCTGAGTCAGAACCGATTACACACGAACCTATAGGGTCACACACTTAAAGGGCAAGGATTTGATTTAGATGGAGATTCGAATTCTTATAAGCCACGAGTTCCTAATAGGCCAGAGGTTAAGGACCCAATATGGATGCCTATATATAGAGGGGCGGTGGCACGGGGTATGATTGATCAATCTTTTTGGAAGAAATCCTGAAACCCTAATAGCCACGCTCTCCTCAACCACGCCACCGGCGCTAGCACTCCTGCGCGTGGTGTCACTGCCCCGTACGTGTGGATACCTTGGAGGTGTTGTTGCGAAGCATCAGCACTAGGACGATCCGCGACTCACGACGTTCATCGGAGTAGGAGGAGAAGGCACGCGGCAAGTACGACTACGACTGCTTCAACTCGTTACATCGACTCTACTTCCGCTACGAGTCGGCGCGTCTAATGGTAATCTTGTGATCTATTACTAGCGGAGGTTCTTTGGTTGCGCGGTAAAATTTTTGTTTGTGCTATCATAGCCTTCCCGCGATCCATCACTCTTCGCCGAGGCAAAGCTTTGAGGCGGGAGACTCCCTAGTCGCCTAGGCGGGGCCGTCAGAACAACTAGGGCTATTTATACACGTCGGGAGAACAATGTCGGTGTGCGCCGGGGCACGGAGCCATGCACGACGTCTTGTTTATATACAGATATATCGATAGTTCACCACTCCTTGAGGTTGTTCTTGGTTGAGCAAGCGACGATGTAGAAGAAGACCTAGATCTGGAGGAAAAGCCACCAAGATCTTGCCTAACATATTTGTCTTACTACTTAAGGCAGGGGCTACTGGAGGTCTGACGAGGATATGATAATCCTCATTTTATTATTCCATAATCATGTAATATGACGTCACATGGTATACCCCTTAATATTATAAGGGAAGAGTAAGATAGGTGGTCGTAAGATCTTCTACGACCACCCCTCTAGTCATAAGTGTTCCTACGACTATGGTGTAATCGTAAGCCCTGCTACGATAACGTCCGGTCGTAAGTCTTTCTACGACCAGTACCCAGTCGTAAGCTTTTCTACGACTACCCACTGGTCGTAAGTTCTGCTACGGCCAGTCCTGCTACGACTTCCTCACGATTAACTGGGTCCACTCGTTAGAAGGCCTATTTATTGGTGAGAATCTGGGCAGTCAAATTACGTAGTTATATCTGAAATAACTACAGATAATACCCCACTATCTCTGACTGATAATCGTTGGACAACATGGGGAGGTTACTACTCCAGTAATTACTCTCATTATTACGCAATAATGAGCGACTAATTAGCCTGGAACGACAACCGCCACCACAACGTAGTATAAATAGGTGTCTTTTGGAGATAGAAAGGGGGTGACGAGGATATGATAATCCTCATTTTATTATTCTATAATCATGTAATATGACGTCACATGGTATACCCCTTAATGTTATAAGGGAGGAGTAAGTTAGGTGGTCGTAAGCTCTTCTACGATCACCCTCTAGTCGTAAGTGTTTCTACGACTATAGTGTAATCGTAAGTCCGCTACGATTACGTTCGTCGTAAGTCTTTCTACGACCGATACCTAGTCGTAAGCTCTTGCTATGACTATCACCTAATCGTAAGTTCGCACACGATTAGCCCCGCTACGACATCCTCACGATTAGCGGGTCCACTCGTTAGAAGGCCTATTTATTGGTGAGAATCGGGGAATCAAATTACGAGTTATATCCGAAATAACTCGCTAAACATATCGCTTACGAGCACTCGAACGAGATGCAGTATTCAGACAGGCAAGGCTTCAAGACGATATTCATTTCATGGAATCGCACGGTATTCGCCAAACCATTGGCCAAGTTTCTCTTCCTTTAACGCTTGGCTCACCAAGCAATTTCAGACGTAGAACTACGACCTACTTTGGCAAGATTCTTAATAGTACTCATTATGGGTATCAATGTCTTAATAATTACGATCGATAATCGTTGGACAACATGGGAGGTTACTGAGGACTCGACAAGTAAAACACCACTTGAAACTTAACTCGAGAAGTGTGTGTTCGGGTCTCTTCAGAAAATTGCTTGATTCCTGGTCTCGCATCGAGGAATCAAGCAAATTCAAAAATAAAAGCCATCACTCGATCTCGACCACTAAGAAAGAAGTCCGTAAAGAATTACTCTCATTATTACGCAATAACTGAGCTAGATCGAATTCCTAACGGAGAGACCCGCCATACAATTAAACTTGCCACTACTGGCGTAGCACGGGTTTTAGCATACTACGTCGAACGACAACCGCCACCACAACGTAGTATAAATAGGTGTCTTTGGAGATAGAAAGGGGTGACGAGGATATGATAATCCTCATTTTATTATTCTATAATCATGTAATATGACGTCACATGGTATACCCTTAATGTTATAAGGAGTAAGTTAGGTGGTCGAAGCTCTTCTACGATCACCCCTAGTCGTAAGTATTTCTACGACTATAGTGTAATCGTAAGTCCCGCCACGATTACGCTCGGTCAGAAGTCTTTCTACGACTATAGCACCTAGTCGTAAGCTCTTGCTATGACTATCCCCTAATCGTAAGTTCGCTACGATTAGCCCCGCCACGACATCTCACAATTAGCTTTGGTCCACCCGCCGAAGGCTCATTTACTAGTGAGGACTCGAGCGAAGGATTAAGGCTCATTTACTAGTCGAAGGCTCGTGGAAAATAATCTAAGAAGAGTGCACTTTTGAAATTCGCCGATCGAGTTCTTTTGGCCTCGATACGTTAACTCGATTGGTTTTAATCGCCGAGGAAGAAACACACCTAGTCGAAGCTTCTCCTCTCGCACGTGGTCCCGCCCACTAGAAGGAACTTCCTAGCATCGCCCCGCTTCCTACTTTTGCTCGCCAGGCAACTTTATCTTGGTATTGAGTACAATGAAAACAGAACATTGTACAATTGGATGAATTTTTAAGGTCCTCTAGATGTTTGTTTTACTCCAGTTGTCGTCATTGATTTGATTAATCTAGTCGGAGATGGTAACATCACCTAGTCGAAGCCTTTTTTCTCTGCACGTGGTCCTACCCACTAGAGGGAACTTCCTAGCGTCGATCTGTTCCCACTCTTTCGACTAGTGCAAGATAGTCGATACTCGAGAACTATAAGTCGAACAAACCTCTCTGTTTTACGAAACCCTTTCTTTACTATTTTCTTAGTTTATTCCCAATAAACTAAGTAAATAGTCAGAGGCTAGTATAAAGTTATAAACATGACTTCGTTTCTTAGTCTTAGTTTTTCCGGTTACCATCTTACGAGTTACTAACTACTCTACGAGATGATTCGCAGGGAAAAAGAAGGAGAAAGGAGGAATCGCTCATATCTGGTCTGGTTATTTCTTCCTTTTTTATTATCTTACGAGTTACTAACTACTCTACGAGATAATTTACAGGAAGAAGAAAGGATCGTATATTTATACATCACCAAAAAAGGACTTGCATTTGCGAGTTCATATTACAAACTACTCTGATGAAGGAGACTCTATCTGTATCTCCTCCGCGACCTTCTCGCCAACCGACTGCATCTCTTCGATTAGCTTTTCTGCTTCAGATTTGGTGCAATCGAAGTCGGCTTCAACAGAATGTAGATTAAGGTTAGGATCACGGGCCTTGAGTTTTGCTAAAACAAAGCTCACAGCTCCTTTAACCGCTTCCCTGATCGAATCATTCTGATTGGTCTTCATAGTAGACACCAACTCTTGCAAGTTACCGACCTGTTCCCCAATGGCACTTGTATGAGCAGCCATCGTGTCGTCGCGAGGAGCAACCCTCCCAGCACGAAGTCCATCGAGTACATTGTTCAGAAGTGAGATGTTGTCTTGAAGACTTATCTTCATTGACTTCGTCTCCTCCTAGGAATAAGTCGAAGCCTCGTGGAGTTGTTTTATTTTAATCAATCGATCTGGAAAGAGTTAAGATTGATTAGATGAAACAATTCTACTAGAAGATAAAACAAATCAATAGCAGGTAAAGTTCTACTTACCCGCTAATTGAGAACCTAAGTTCTCAATCTCTTGATCTTTTCCCTTCGCGATGCAGGATACCTCACGGACAACCGAGGACTTCTCCTGAACCTCGATCCGGAGAGATCCCACCTCGGCCTAAAGGGCCTTATTTTCGGCTTCTTTTTCTACAAAAGAATGAGTGGTTAAGAAGGCAGAGATCAAGATCAAGAGTAGTTGTGACTACACGTACTGTTTATTTTTTCGCAACCGCTGAGTTGCAGAGTTAGCCTCCTAAAGCTTTTTCAGGAGGTCGTCGGCCTTACCCCTTAGCTTTTTCGACTCAGCTTTCTCGAAGTCGAGTGAATCAACTAAGGTCTTTTCGTCACTCTTAAACCTGAAAGGTTAAGAGAAGACATGAATACATAGACGAATGATCGTAAGTTTTTCTACGATTATATCTGGTCGTAAGTCTTTCTACGACTAGTACTGAGTCGTAAGTTTTTCTATGACAATTGTCTGCGAGTACTGAGTAAGTATCGTTACTCACCACCTCTCTGCTTGCTCGCAGAGCACTTCCTTCTCTTGTCGTAATTTGACAAGTTGCCGATTGTACCCGCAAATCGTAGCGACTTGCTCTACGGCCCTCTACAAGGGAGAAAAACGATAAGAGACAGAGATAAAACCATACGTGAGTATTGAGGAATACTTACATTCATGTTTGACCAAGCAAACATGGACATTATTCGCGACGGATCTTTCAGCCCATCCTTCTCCTCGACTCGCTTCCACCGCACTCTTCGAGACGCTCATTGTCAAAGACATCCCCACAATTGGGAATGTCTGGGTGAGGAACTCGATCGCGAGATCGGTAGGCAGAAGATCCTACGATAGAATCAGGGCCAAAGAAATCAGAGCAAAAGTTAAAATATTCTTCTTCCTCCGACTCGGTCACGGAGCTCCACTGGAGGGCCGGAAGGAAGATCTCGACAACTTCTTACGGTGCGGCGGTCGAACTCTCACCGCCACCAACCTCCGGGTTTCTCACGGCCTCGTCGGCTCCACCTCGCCTCACGACAGCCTCGGTAGTCGCAGCGACTTCGACAACCTCGGTGGTCGTAGCAACCGGCAGCCACGACTTCTTCCGCCGCGGAATAGTAGCCGGACCTTCACCATCGCGCAGCCACACCTCGCCACTGAAGAAGTGACAATGGGCTCCTCCATAGGAGTATCCTCAGGCCAAGACGCCAGCTAAAATCACAAAACAGCAGTAAGTCAACTCGTAAAAGAAAACTAAGAGTAAGCGCGTTCTTACACTTATGTTTTTTTTACATACCTCGCGCTTTGGACCTAACTCAAACTTAGGAGCAACCTTCTCGACGGAAGATTTCTTCGACTTCTTCTCAACCATCACTGATCGAGATTCACTCGGGACAACGGGAGTTTCCTCTTCCCGACCTCCGGGTGGCCGAGATCCGTCTCACCACCTTATGAGCACCGCTCCCTCGGCCTCGCACCACTGAGCAGCATTTCCTTCACAAAAGACATGAAGTTCTTCCAGTTCTCCTTTTCTAGATGCCTTATGAAGCCATGAGAAGCTGAAACTGCGAATGACTTGTTGTCGTAATAGAAGGGTACCTTAACCTTGGGGACCTTGCGCTTAAGGACAAAGGCCTCTTCTTTTGCTTTTTTTCTTTGCGGCAGCCAAGTCGCAACGAATTTAGCAAAAGGCGTATGGGCCAACTCGAACCATTTCTTGTCGCCGACTTTTACCACCGACGTTTCTTGGTTGGAGGAGACTTCACCGACTACCGCGCGATAGCCGCTCCGATGACCACCAAATCGACTTCCTCGCCGTCTCGGCGTTCTCCATGCCTACTGCTGAAAACAAAAGAAAGTGGTCATAAGATCTTCTAGGTCACTAGCGGCCGTAAACGACCACCAAAAGTCGTAAGTATTTCTACGACTATAGTGTAATCGTAAGTCATGTTGCGATTACGTCCGGTCGTAAGTCTTTCTACGATCAGTATCCAGTCGTAAGATTTTCTACGGCAAGTCCGTTAGTCGTACATCGTTTTACGACAACAAAACGCCTAAAGACAAAATCGTTTGTTCAATTACCTTTAGGCGCTCCTCTTTCTCCTCTGTGGTCAAAACCGCAAGGATTTGAGGAGCCGCAATATTGGACGGATGCTTCTCGCAGATGAGCCTGACACGCGTGTCAACCTCCGCCTGCGGAAGATCTGCACACATAAACAACACGATTAGCAGACTAAATCAAGATTAACCAAGGACAAAACCAAAAAAGTAAGTTTTTCTACTCACCGTGCTTATAATCCCTGGTTGGGTCTTCTTTTCCCGAGTACCTCCACATAGGAGGAACTCGTGCCTTTAGAGGGCTGATACAGCGCGTGATGAAGTCCCTCACCACGTGCCAGCCGGTAAGCCCCTCCTCGAGTCTTTGATGGCTTGAATGTAGGGGGCTATCCGGTCGAGATTACTGGGGGTCGAATCCCAGGAAGAGGACCTCTCGACGGCCTTCCCGACGAATGAGAAGCTGTCTTCCTTGGTAACCTCCCAGTAAAACCACTTCTTCTTCCACCCCGGCCACCATGACCGGGTGAACATCTGAATATACTCCTTCGACTTACCATCATGGAGCTTCAGACCACAACTACCGGCAATCCCGGCTTGTCGAGCCATCCCGTAGTAGTACTGGAAAAGATTGAGATCCGCCGGAATCCCCAGGTAAGCCTCACACAAGTACACAAACACGCTCAACATTGTGATGGAATTAAGACCAAGGTTCACTAATTCCACCTCGAAGTGCTCGAGTACGAGTGTGAGGAATGGATGAGCAGGCAATCGGAGGCCGCACTCACAGTACGCCTGGAAAATCGGAATTTGACCCTCCTCACCTGACGGCCAGTGCTGCTCATTCGCCGCAATCCACTTCACGAGTAGTCCCTCGGAAATTTTCTCGGCAGCAACCAGGGCCTCAATCTTCGCGTCGTCCATTTTGGACTCAGCCCACTCAGAGACAACCCTAGCCATTTTTCTCTCAAAGGTGGGAAGAATCGGATTTGGGAAAGCTCCAAGAAAATACACAGTACCACTGGCGGTGGAAGAAGCGAGAAAGCAATGAACAGTCGGGTGAATTGGAGGAAAGGTAAAAACTCTAAGTCCGTCCCCGCCGTCCGTTTTATAACCATGTGTTTGAAATGAAACGCCGTGGAAGCCCAACGGTTCCCACCGCTTCGGGAATTGCTCCAACGGACAGGTCTGCCCGTTCGAAAGTACCGAGACTCTTTTCACGCCTCAAGTGAAATTACCTTCTTGGCCTTCGGGTCAAAATAAATGACGATTGGAAAGGTTTTGCTTCCGATCATAAGGCCACGATTACTCCAAAGTCGTAAGATTTTCTACGACTACTTTGTAATCGCGAAATTTCCAACAAATTGCCTCGACTAAGCATATTACTGGTCGAGAGGAACACATGTTGGAGAGATTTTCCTCCAGCGTCTTCTATATGACCCACTAGTGGTCACAATATCATTTCAGACTCCTCAACCAAGTAAGTTATTTTCACTTAAAGCTGGGGGGCTAGATGACGAGGATATGATAATCCTCATTTTATTATTCTATAATCATGTAATATGACATCACATGGTATACCCCTTAATGTTATAAGGGAGGAGTAAGTTAGGTGGTCGTAAGCTCTTCTACGACCACCCCCCTAGTCGTAAGTATTTCTACGACTATAGTGTAATCGTAAGTCCTGCTACGATTACGTTCGGTCGTAAGTCTTTCTACGACCAGTACCTAGTCGTAAGCTCTTGCTACGACTATCCCCTAATCGTAAGTTCTGCTACGATTAGCCCTGCTACGACATCCTCACAATTAGCCGGGTCCACCCGTCAGAAGGCCCATTTACTAGTGAGGACCTGAGCAGTCAAATTACGTAGTTATACCCGAAATAACTACAGATAATTCCCCACTATCTCTGATTGATAACCGTTGAACAGCGTGGGGGGTTATTCTCACCTGAGAAGGTCCGAACCTGTATAAAAATCCATATACCCAATACAAGATACACAGGAGTAGGGTTGTTATTCTCACCTGAGAAGACCCGAACCTGTATAAAAATCCATGTGTCTCTCTCGTATGCGTGATCAATTGTGGAGACCCTCTGAATCAAACAATCTTTACGTAAGATTGGTTCTAAAACACCGACAGGGGGCTTTGGAGAGAGACAGTCAGTAGCAACATTAGCATAAGTCTTTTCACTGATTGTAATCAAGATACCCAATACATTACACAGGAGTAGGGTTGTTATTCTCACCTGAGAAGGCCCGAACCTGTATAAAAATCCCCGCGTCTCTTTCCGTCTGCGTGATCAATTGTGGAGACCCCCCGAATCAAACAATCTTTACGTAAGATCGGTTCTAAAACACCGACAAGGTCGTTGCAAGCGGACTCCCTGGAACTTATTTTCATACCTTTGGTAAACCTCGTGTAATCAAGAACGAACTTATGCAAAATAGTTAGATAGTCTAGCCCTGTAGCATCACTAAGGCAATCAAGAACATTTGCAAATGCTTCAATTTTACCTCTAGGATCTAAAACAAATGCAAATGCATATAGCTAAGGGATTTCTCTCCAATATTTAGGGTATTTAGTTTTTATATCAATAATAGCCTTGACGAGGATCTAATAATCCTCATTTTATTATTCTATAATTATGTAATATGACGTCACATGGTATACCCCTTAATGTTATAAGGGAGGAGTAAGTTAGGTGGTCGTAAGCTCTCCTACGACCACCCCCTAGTCGTAAGTATTTCTACGACTATGGTGTAATCGTAAGTCCTGCTACGATTACGTCCGGTCGTAAGTTTTTCTACGACCAGTACCTAGTCGTAAGCTTTTCTACGACTAACCCTTGGTCGTAAGTCCTGCTATGACATCTTCACAATTAACTGGGTCCACTCGTCAGAAGGCCCATTTACTAGTGAAGATCTGAGCAGTCAAATTACGTAGTTATACCTGAAATAATTACAAATAATTCTCCACTATTTCTGATTGATAACCGTTGGACAGCGTGGGGAGGTTACTACTTCGATAATTACTCTCATTATTACGCAATAATGAGCGCCTAATTAGCCTGGAACGACAACCGCCTCAACAACATAGTATAAATAGGTGTCTCTTGGAGATAATGGGAGAGGCTTTTTGAGAGACAGTCAGTAGCAGAATTAGCGCAAGTCTTTTCACTGATTGTAATCAGGATACCCAATACATAACATAGGAGTAGGGTTGTTATTCTCATTGGAGAAGGACTGAACCTGTATAAAAATTCCTGTGTCTCCCTTGTCTGCGTGATCAATTGTGGAGACCCCCCGAATCAAATAATCTTTACGTGCCTCCTCCCTCCGCGCCGCCTCCTTCCTCTTCTCCCTCCGCTCCAGCCATGGCCTCGTCCCCTCCTCCCTCCGCTCTGGTCGTCGGTCGCACCGCCTCCTCCTTCTTCATTCGTCCTGAAGGGATACGGGTAGGCTACGATAGCTGGCAATTCAAAATTCTACCACGTAAACCATGAAGCTATACAAGCAAGAGATCATAGATCATTACCATCAGCTGCGCAGTGCAGCCGAAGAAGAGTTGGAGTAGACCAATCCAACGTAGAGTGCGTCGGTGAAGTGGTCGTAGTCAATCGTCCAACGTCGAGCACATCGATGCAATGGTGGTAATCAATCGTCTCCTCTAGCAACCCCTGTAGTTCCTTGTGAAGATCACGGATCGTCCTCAAGCGCAACAGCAACTGTAGTAGCGCCTCTACGGTATCCACACGTCCAGTGAAGGAACACTGAACGCCGGTGTGCCAGCACCAAGTCACACGGCGGGGCTCTCTCGAGAAGATGACGGCTAGGGTTTCGGTGGAGCAACTCACGTGTCTCGCATGTTCTCTCTCTTACCCAATAGCTTCACGCATCTCCTTATATAGTATCCGTGATGGATCCTATTCAAACACGTTTTGTTCCGACCCTTTAAGTGTGTGACCCGTTAGGTTCATGCGTAGTTCGGTTGTGACTTGTAAACTCCTTTTCGATCATGAGTCGTCAGCGGCTCCTAGTAGAACATAACAATTCTCGAATACACATGAATTGTATTGGATGAACCTTAATGCAATATGATCTACGACCAGGTCCTTATCACTTACGACCAGGTCCTATCTCTACAGGACCAGTTTGTATTTGATCACGACCAGTTCGTGACTCCTTACGACTAGGTTTGGACCACTCTGTGATTATGTTCGACCAGTCTATGACCCGTTCGTATCTCCATACGACTAGTCTGTAATTGATCGAACTAAGTGACCTACTCGTGTATTCTCTCTTTGCCTCACGATATCTAGTTTGAACCCTAGGTGAGATATTTGTCATCCATGGACTATTCAATACTTTCTCGATTGAGTGTCGGATAACCTTATGTGGTCGAACTCTTCGACCACCAGTGGCATGGCCATGCACTTTCTTTATCCGACCACTTCGAGAGGCCCAAAGATATCTCTCATGTTATGTTAGGAGAGGTAAATCCCATATCCAACCAGTCATATCCCTCCGCATGTTTTATAGCATATCCGAAAGCCATATTTAAAACTACCCAGTTATAAGTAGCGTTTGACAACCCCTAAGAGTACTATTACACATGTAGGGAACCATACTGATCTCAGATCTAAGGATTATACATCATCATTTCTTGATACCAACTAATGACACATAGAATCATAACAGTCTCAATAGTGTCTCAAGGTGGGTCTATCCAACCCCATGTTCTCTAACATGTGTTCATATTATCGATTCGATATCCCTATATCCATAATCGGTGAAACATGGTTATCAATCAATACATGTGCTGGTCGTAGAGACATTGGTGTTCCGACCAGTGACATCCGACCAGGGATACAATTTAGAACGACATCATATAAGTTAAAGAGCTTCACCAACAAGTCACATACTTGTTAATCTTTATAACCAATGATTCATTCAAGGAATAGAATAACATTTATTCAATAACTCATAAATATAGATGTGATACAATCATCTCTATGATTGCCTCTAGGGCATATCACCAACACTTCCTCCGCGCCGCCTCCTCCCTCCTCCTTCCTCTCGCCAGCACTGCCCCGCCCTCTTCCTTCTTCCTCCGCGCTGCCTCCTCCCTCCTCCTTCTTCCTCCACGTCGGCCCCTTCTTCCTCCACGCTGACGCCACCCCGCCCCTCCTCTCCTCCTGGTTCCCTTCCTCGGCCTCTCCCCTTCGTGCCAGGGGTAGCCCAAGCACGGCACGGGCCTTCATGCTGGCCCGGCCCATGAACAGTGTGGGCCGTGCCGTGCTTGGGCCGACCCGACCGGTACGGCCCATTTGGCCACCACTACTTCAATCACAAGGGCATGCAAGTATGCAACTCACCGTGGAAGCTGATGTGAAGTTCTTTGTCATCGTTGTCACTGACTTGGATACCGCATGGATGTCTCACTGCTAGATGTCGCATAGGAGCCACTCCTTGTACGTCGTGCCATAGATGCTGCACGCGAGAGTCAAGATTGCTCCTCCGGGGCAGCGGCTAGGGTTTCGAATCTGGAACTCTTATACCACTGGTTATAACACACACGAAAAAATAGATAATCAAAAGGAATAGAAGACGCAGATTTAATGTAGAAGACCCTTACGGGAAAAATCACGGACGCACGAAGGCGGAATTCACTATACGAGGAGAGATTACAAGCACGGGATTATTCGGCGCATCTAAACCGTGCGACTATATGGGTACATATATAGGCTAGAGAACAAGAATCATGAACGGAGAAGGAAACCAAATAAGAGTCGAATGCACCATTTGTTGCCTCGTCTGACACGGCTTGGCGCATGCACCGCTCGGTGAAACGTCTGGCGCACTGTTCGACATGGACACGATGACAAATTCAGATACCACTTTAACAAAGTCTATGACAACCATGACAATCACAAAAATTCATGTGGTCCAACCAAACAACATTTGTTACACATTCCTATGTTTCGAAATCATGTAGAATTTTACAAGACATGACATCCAATATTCATGTGTTTCTCAATTCCCGCATTCCAAAGAGGCCCTAGACTTTGGAAGAAAGTGTAAAAATGTAAGAATCGGGGCGGAGAGGGGGGTGGCAGGCCCCCCTTATGAATTTTGATTACCTTTCATTAAGATATAAGATCATTGGAACTTTGCTATGAGTAAGCCTTACTTATTCAATTATGTGATTATGTAACAGTTAAGGTGAAACTAAAAAGTCTAGAAGTTAGTTTGTGGCAATTGAACCCATCTTATGTAGCATCTATATTCTATTTTCTTACAAATTTTCATGCTAGTATTGAGTCATCATATTTCATCTCTCAGCATGTCTGGACCTTAATCAAGCACTTCTTCCTTATCTCTAGCTTCTGTCGCACCGTCCATGACTCGGGGAAGTGCGCATGTACGTCGAACTCCACCAAACTCAACCTTTCATTGTCGAACCCGGGAGCGAAGGATTCTGGGTTCTCTGTGCTTCATACACTAGTCCAGGAATAGCTAGTGTACGCAGTCAAACAAAAGATGATAACACAACCATAATACGTGATTCATTCAATATAAAATAAGTTTATTACAAAAGGGGCATAAAGCCAATAAGCAAAATACAGTGGGAGCCAAAACAGTAAGGTAGACCACACGATTCGCCACAGGTAATCGTCTGGGGGCGCAGCCTAGTCGTCCAAGTTCTCATTCTCCTCGTAGTACTCCTCTCCTGCTCAACAATTGTATCAAGCAAGAGTGAGCACAAACAACCGTGCTCCGCAAGTTACCCCCAATAACATATTATAATGCATGGAAGGATTTAACAATGAGAGGCTTATATGGCTCAATTTGCATAAAGCGACATTTTTCATTTAAATATTCATACTAAGTTCTAAAGGAATTTACTCTATAACTAAAATTCATTTTCTAAGTATCAAGTTTTATAGTGAGATAACATTCATTAATGAGTGGTGAAGGATACCTTTCTATCACATGGCAAATCGCCTAATTTCCCAATTGGATGAACTATGCAAACACAATGGATAAAGTCTTTTGAAATCAAAACAAAATTCTAACTTTGAGTGGCTTTGCTTAGCATGCCCTTGAACATGGACACGGCTATTCGAATAGTTCTTAACTCTGCAGAGGTCGTACAGCTTTACCCATAAGAGATAATTGACTTATAATGTCCGTCTGATACACTGTCGAAGGTGTGCGACTAAGTCATTATCACAAAGCATTTACAGTGCATCATCTCACCATAGTCCCGCCTCGCTAAGGTTTCACTTTCTTTGGATTGAACCATTCGTCGGATTTAAGCCCCTCTTGCGTCATGTGGGAATACATAAAAGTATGTCATAAAGACACCCACGCAACCGGATAGCACAACCACGGCGGAATGATACAAATTATTTAGTCAGATCCCACCCACACAGGATATGTGGTCGTACGATGGGGCTTAGCAAGATACGACTTGAAGACTAGTCCTTAACTAACTTGGGCAACTTTCAATAAAACCACGGGCCTCGATCATATAAATGAATTGACCAGTGCATAAACATGCACCCATCCAAACATCCATTTCGCCAAGTCCAAACTAATTTTTATTTTGTTTAACAAGTCAAATCATTTTATAAATTCTATGGTAAAGACAATACCATAGAATCATTTTCAAATCATAGTTGAACTTTTGGTTAAACTTCCCAAATTAAACACTTTTGGTCTAAGCTTTGTCTAAGCATACTGTTTTTCAACACGTTCTAGCTCATACTAATGTATCAACTAGATTTTTACTAAGGTATCAAGGAATAACTAATTTAATAGCAAAGTTTGGCTATACAATAGAATTGAGAATAACTATAAAGCTTAAAACAGGAATTTAAATTACATGAATTTAAATAGCATGCAATAATAATTTAAAATAGATTTAAATAATTTAAAATACTGGGATTCAATATGATCAAAGGTGTAACTTGCCTTGCTCGAAAGCTTGAGGATCTAGCTCTTCGAATAATTCGGTTTCCCCGGAGTCATCGAAATCTATACGAGAAAACGAAGCAAAATCAAATAAAACTCAAATAAATTCAAATGAACTCCAAATTTAATAATTCCAATATAGATAGGTAGATCTTTTTTAAAAGATGAATTTAGAAATTTGAATCACTCGAATCAGAGCTCGAACAAAGGAAAACAGACTCTCGAAAGTTTTGAAATCACAAGATCAAAAAGAGGTTCGACTGGTCGGAAGAAGGTTTCGACTACCTGGTCGAAAGAGGTTCGACTACCTGGTCGAAAGAGGGTTTCGACTAATCAGAAGGAGGTTCGACTACTTGGTCGAAAGAGGTTCGACTGGTCAGAAGGAGGTTTTGACTTTTGATTGGTTAGAAGGAGGTTTCGACTTTTGACTGGTCGGAAGGAGGTTCCACTACCTAGTCGGAAGGAGGTTCGACTGGTCAGAAAGAGATTTCGACTACCTAGTCGAAAAAGGTTCTACTGGTCAAAAAGAGAACGGGGCCGACGGCAGAGGATAGGGAATGTGCGCAAAAGAGAGAGGATGGGATACCAGACTTGGTGCGCTAGGTAGCAGCGGTGGAACACCACGAGGCGGCCGACGGCGAGCTAGTGAGAGGTGACGAGATGCGGGTGTAGTAGGCGATGGCACTCCGATGGGTGCCCGGCGAAGGTGAGAAGCGCAACGGGTGGCACACGGTGAGACGGTGCCGGAGGTGGAGACGGCGACGCAATCACCGACGGCGAGAGCTTCGGCCGAAGCACTTGGAGCTCGAAAATCCAGCGAACGAAGGTAAGAGAGAGAGAGAGAGGGGAGAAATGGGGGAAAAGAGATAGGAGGGCAAGGTCTTCCTGGTGCTCCTATTTATAGAGGCACGGGGAGGAGAGAGGGAGGAGGTCGATTGGCGCGGGCGCATGGGCAAGCTCTGGCTGGCGCAGGGCATGGCGCGACCGATGGGATTCACGACGAGAGAGAGAGAGGGCAGGTGCAGGGATGTGCGGCGGCGAGACGTGCATTCAATGCACGTTGATGGGGTGGCCTGGCGAGGGGTGAGGCGACGGGAAGAGAGGGGGTGAGGAAGGAGAAGCTGACAGGCGAGGCCGGTCGAAACCGAGAGGGTGGTCGAAACCGAGAGGCGATCAAAACCGAGAGGCTTAAAAAAATTAAGGAAAAGCTTTTAAAGATTCATAAAATTCTAGAAAATAATTAAATTTTATTTTTAACTATAGTTTGAAATTTGGGCTATTACATTCATCCATCATGCTCTTGATTTGTGTTCTATTTCATTTTTGATATAAAAAATTTTCCTCCCAAGAAAACCTATATTTTTGCAAATAGCTTAAAACGTCTACATCGTGTTAGGACGATAACAAATTCATGTCGATTACAACTGACATTATTTTCGAAATAGATTACAGAGTTATTCTCAAAGAAAGAAGAGACTACTGATTAAAGATATCCAATATTGCTTGTATCACAAGTACACTACAGAAGTCTTTAAGAAAGACAACTACTACAAAATCGTATCTGAAAATGTTCCTTCCTACGAGCGATAGGTGCCAATGAATCGAGACACACCCCAAGGCCAATGAACGAAGACGCATATCAGAGCACTGTACTGTTGGCATCCGTGGCAGTCACAGCGTTTGCTCTGTCGTTTAAGCTGGCCTATCATAATTGAGTCTCTTAGAAAAATCACTTCTCTCAGCTGAGTCAAAACCTACGGTAGTAGAGGAGCGACCGTGGCAAGACAATAGGAGCGATTAGTTAGCCTAACAACAGGAGCGATTAGTTAGCCTACCGCATTGCATTAGCCCAAGTTTTCTACTGATTTGATCATAGGCCACTCGAATATTAATTCACTGGATGCTCTTCCATTAATTCACTGGATGCTCTTCGGATCAGCTCATACATCTGCAAATATGTGATATGCCATCTACTGCACAACTGCACCAGCTGATTTTACTGACACTCGACACTGCACCAGCTGATTTTACTGACACTCGACATCTTTGAACACAGTAGCTGAAGTTCACTAGTGCTGAAGGTGAACCTAGCATGCATCATTCCCAGATCAACACTCTTCAAGTTGCTGTCATGCAAATGCAATGGTTCTTTCTGTTAAGCCAATATCTCACCATATCTTCGGCATAATACTCCCGCATATTGCCATACCCATTACAATTTACAAGCACCTTTAATCTGACTGCTAAATCAGAGGAAACTGATCCATTTTTCTACCTATGAAATCTACCAGCAAAAAAAATAGTGAGCCATCTCATATCACTCCAGAGTTGTACTCCACGGCATCATCCCAGTGAGGAAATACATCGAACAGCTGAGGGCAGCACAGGAGCCAAGCCTAAAGGAGCAAGAAAACAGCATGGATTCGAGGAGATGAAGAGATTCGAGGAGACGAAGAGAGTAGCCACGATACCGAGCTCGTCTAGCCACGAGGAAGCTCTGTAGCATGCGGCTCCGAGCGCGCGTGGGCGGCGAGAGAAGGGTGGGAATAGGCTGCTCGCCTGCTCCATGAAGCACCTCTTCCAGGGAAAACAATTTTGCCCAAATTTCAGCATCTCTGCATAGGGAAAACAATTTTGCCGAAATTTTACCGAAATTTTGGAGATTTCGCCCCCCTCCGAAATTTTTATAATTCGTTCAAAAAATTCGGAAATATTTGAATTTGGACAAATTACATCCTAAATTTGATTTTGAACAAAATTCGTTCAAATTTAAATCAAGATTTCGTCCGGTCTAAAAACACACCGAAATTCCAGGATTTCGGTGGGTTTCAACCCCAAACGAATTTTTTTCAAAAACGAAATAAAGTTCCCTGCCTCTGCACCGCCCGTCGAGCCGCGAAATGATGCGGAGGCGCGTCTCCTCCCCCCGCGAAGAGGCAATCTCTTGCGGCCGTTTACCGAGCCGGTAGGAGTATGTTTTTGTAGAAACAGCCCCTTAACTACTCCGTGCTATGATTCATGCCCCCAATTTGGATCGCGAATGATAAGTGCGATCCAATCCTGGGTCCTGCTCTGCTGATCAGCCGTTCGATCGAATCGTGCGGCTGAGATTTAGGCGGAAGGAAACTGGATGAGTTGTTACGGTGTAGGTCCCCTAACAACATCATATTATCGTTTACATCCCTCCAAAAGGATCGCGGTGCGATCCAGATCGCCGTCCAATCTAGTTTACACGGATGATAATTTTTTAGTGCCTGTGCGTCTTAAGGCCGCCATGGAGGTGGCCAAGTGGGAGGAAAGGGTTCACTGTCGACATCATGACAGGAGCTAGAGGTTGCCGGCGGCGGGGGGCGATGATCCCGTGCAGCGGTGGCACAGGAGGCGGAAAGCGCCTGCGGTACACTAGTATCCCGTAGCGGCTGAATGTTTTGGCAGCGGCGGCAGTGCAACTCCGGGTGGTATCTCCGGCGCCGACGGCGGCTGCGGCTGTACCCGGAGGAGGATGGAAGTGTTCACCGGTGCCTTGGAGTTGGAGGTCGTCCTCCAAATAGATGGGTTCGTAATACAAAGCAATAGAAGGGCTGGTTCCGAAAGAAATCCCTGCGCTATAACTACAAGTGATAGGTGGCAGACCAATGAATTCAGAAGCATAGCAAAGCACTCCCGAGTCTTGACATCCGCGGCCTATAGTAATAAAATCTTGTGGATATCTATTGCATTAGCACAGGTTTTCTACTACTTATAGGCCACTCAAATCATATTTAACTCGGTGCTCTTCAGATCAGCTCATGCATTTGCAAATCTGTCATCTATTGCATTAGCTGATTTTACTGACATTGACATCTGCGAACACAGTAGCTGATCAAGTCCACTGCTGTCGAAGGCCACCCCGTCAGTCATCATTATCAGTTCACCGCTCTTAGAATAGTTGTCATGCAAATGCATTGGTTCTTACTATCAAGCGAATTCTCCATATCTTCTGTACCGCATATATGATTCAACCATACAAACCTTTTATTCTTCAATATGAAAACAAGATCACAAGATAAAATAGCACGGGAAACAGTGCATGTACTCCATAATAAATCAAAGATGTTTCCCATTTATCTTTAAGGTACATTCTTTCCCGAAAATCTTGAAGGAACTTATTGTCAAACCAATAAGAAAACTACATTAACTATAGGTAAAATATGTTAGAGATATATGTATAGTGTGTTATTCCTCATTGTTACGAGGGTTTATTTGCATATTCACTATTTGTACTTTGTGTATATATATTGGCCCTTTGACCCCTGGTAATACAAGTTGCTATTCCTAACATGGTACCAGAGCCAATTAGGTTTTTCTCTCCCAGACGTGCAACTCGTCCTCCTCGCCTAGCGCTGGCGTGGCGCTTCCTCCCTCCCGACGACGCGCAACTCGCCCTCCCCGCCTTAGCCGCGTCGTTGGTTTCCCTCCTCCCCTCGCCTAGATTAGTCACGACGTCGGCGCACTGAAGCCGCGCTGAAGCCTGCTTGTCGATGCCGTGGTTGCGGCGGCTGAGTCCGACGCCGCCGACGTCGTGCCTGCTGCACGCGCCGCCGCGCGTTGCCTCTTCACCGACGCCGCCGCGTGGTCACTTGGGCACGCTACATCCGTAGCCGCCGCCGTGAGCCGGTGCCGCCGCCGTGGAGCCTTGACCACCGAGCGCCGCCTTTCTCGCCGTGGCCGCTCGGGGATCGGATCCGGCCACCCTCGAACTGGTGCTTCCCGCGCCGCCTCCCTCGGCGTGAGGTCTCCGCCGCGCTGCGGATTCGTCGGCGCCCGCCGCTGCTCGCCCACGCGCTTCGCCTCGGCAGCGCACGAAGCCGCCGCGACCGCCTCGCCTCCGCCGGCAAGACGAGCCGCTGCGCGGCCGCCTCGCTCTTCGCCGGGCGGTGCTCGCGCCGCCTTACGGAGCCACTGGGGCCGTCACACGCCCGCTGCGCCGCCACAGAGTAGCGCGCGGGAACCTAGTTCCCATGCTCTTTGGGCTGCGTCACCGTTTCGATCGTTAAGTCAGCTGGCCCGGTAAGTAAGAAAGAAAGAAAGAAAAAAAGAGGGAAAAAAGAGAAAAAAACGTCATTCTAACCGCTGCACCGTCCAACGCTGCCTGTTAGACTTCGTTGTCTTGGTCGCCGTGCCGTCCAGCGCCGCCTACCAATGGACCCTATTTCCGTTCCTCGCCTGAGTGGTGCTGGTCTGATGCCACTCCCCTCCGTGCTTGTCGCTCGTCCACCTGCTACACCGACTACTCCACGCTTCAGCACACTGCCTCCTCCAGCGGCTGCCACAAGTGGTGGTGGTCGTCCTCCATCTGGCGGTGGTCGTCCTCACTGCTCCTACTACGACAAGGTCGGCCACATTGAGTCCCAGTGCTATAAGAAGCAGTGGTATCTTTCACGCCGTTCTTCTACTAGCACTGGCACTGGTGCTTCTACATCGATGTCTGCATTCACTCCTTCAGTTTCTCTCGAGGCGGAGATAGCCGCCTTTGACGTCGCTGCGCCTGGTTCTCCTCGATAGGTTTTGCAGTTTTTGCTACTGACACTTCAGGCATTGCGAAACCACCCCCTACGCAGTCCGGTCCCTCCTCGTGGATCCTTGATTCTGGAGCATCTTTTCACATGACTTCTGATTCTTCCACTCTGTCTTTCATTACACCTCTTGATTCTCCTGTTAGTGTTCTTACTGCTGATGGTACATCTCTTTCTGTCTCTGGTCGAGGATCTCTTAGCAACTCATCTTTTCATGTTCCTTCTGTTGCTCATGTTCCTTGCCTTACCATGCAATTTCTTTCTACTGGGCAGATTACTGACTTTGGTTATCGGGTCATTCTCGACTCTGACTCTTGTTGTGTTCAGGACCGCCACACGAGAGCTCTGGTTGGTTCTGGTCCTCGGCACCTTGACTCACAGCGTCTCTTTGAGCTTGACTGGCTTCACCTTCCTTCCGCTGCCACAGTCGCCACCAGTCTCTCTGCTTCTGCCACTCCATCTACAGGCTCTTTTCAGCAGTGGCATCACCGTCTTGGTCATCTGTGTGGATCTCGTCTGTCGTCTTTAGTTCGCCGTGGTCTTCTCGGGGATTCAGCTTCCTTATTCTCATTGTGAGTCAGTGTCTCAGCGTCCTTTTGATCTTGTTCATTTAGATGTTTGGGGTTCGGCTCCCTTCGTTTCGAAAGGGGGTCATCGATATTATATCATATTTATAGATGATTTCTCTCGCCACACTTGGATATATTTCATGTCTTCTCGTAGTGAGGTCTTGTCTATCTATAAACAATTTGCCACTATGGTTCGCACACAGTTCTCCACTCCTATTCGTATCTTTCGTGCTGACTCCGCTGGCGAGTATCTCTCTCATTACCTGCGTAGCTTCCTTGCTAAGCAGGGCACTCTCGCTCAATTCTCTTGTCCTGGTGCTCATACTCAGAATGGTGTCGCTGAGCGTAAGCATCGTCACCTCCTTGAGACGGCTCGTGCACTGATGATTGCCGCCTCTATTCCACCTCACTTTTAGGGCGAGGTTGTTTGCACTGCCACCTATCTCATCAACATCCAACCCTCTTCTGCTATTCACGGTGCAATCCCTGTTGAGTGTCTCTGTGGTCTTCTTCCTGATTACTCGTCTTCGTGCATTTGGCTGCGTTTGCTACGTTCTCCTCCCCACTCGAGAACGCACCAAACTGACTGCTCAGTCTATTGAGTGTATCTTTCTGGGATACAGTGCCGAGCACAAGGGCTATCGGTGCTGGGATCTTGTTGGTCAATGGATGCGGGTTTCTCGGGATGTGACTTTCGACGAGTCTCGTCCCTTTTACCCACGTCCTGCCTCTCCTTCGGCTTCCGCTGTGGCGTCTCTGTCCTTTTTTACCTTTCCAGATACACCTATATCTGTTTTTCCCTCATCCACGTGTCCCACTAAGTCTCCACATATTCCTCCTATGGCCTCTCCGCCGTTGTCACCGCTTGTTTCGTCTCCTGCGACTCCTCCCACTACAGCACCTTCTTACCCTCTCTTCTACACTCGTCGACCTCGTATTGAGGATCTTCCAGATGATCCATATTCTCCTGATGCTCCATCTTCTTCTGATGCTCCATCTTCCCCTGATGGGTCATCTTCTCCTCACTACGCTCTCCGCGATCGTCAGTCGATTCGGCCCCCTGACCGTTATGGTTTTTTGGTGCGACTACTCATGAGCTTTGTCTCCTCGGGATGTTTGTTACTCACCCTGAATGGCAGCATGCCATGACCGAGGAGATTGCTGCCCTCGAGCGTACTGGTACTTGGGATCTTATTCCTTTTCCATCTCACTCTCGTCCCATCACGTGTAAGTGAGTCTATAAGATTAAGACTCGCTCTAATGGCTCTCTTGAGCGCTATAAGGCGCGCCTTATTGCTCGTGGCTTCCAGCAGGAGCATGGTCGTGACAACGATGAGACTTTTGCTCTTATTGCCCACATGACCACTGTTCGTACTCTTCTTTGGTGGTGTCCATTCGTCATTGGTGCTGCTCGACTTGATGTCAAGAATGCATTTCTTAATGGCGAGTTACGTGAGGAGGTCTACATGCACCCACCACCTAGGTATTCGTTCTCGAGGGCATGGTCCGCCGCCTTCGCCGCTCTCTCTATGGCCTTAAGCAAGCCCCTCGTGCTTGGTTTGGCGCTTCTCCTCTGTGTTTCACCTTTGCTGGTTTTCAACTAGTGATCATGATCCTGCGCTCTTTATGCGCACTTCGCCTCGTGGTGGACTCTTCTTCTTCTGTATGTTGATGATATGATCATTACCGGAGATGGTTCTGAGTACATTACCTTTGTCAAGGCTCATCTTAGTGAGCAGTTTCTTATGTCGGATCTTGGTCCTCTTCGTTATTTCCTTAAGATTGAGGTTACTTCCACTCCAGATGGTTTCTTTATGTCCCCAGAGAAGTATATTTAGAATCTTCTTGATCGCGCCTCTCTCACTGATCAGCGTACTGTTGAGACTCCCATGGAGCTCAATGTTCGTCTCCGACCCTCTGATGGCGAGCCTCTTTCTGATCCGACTCGCTATCGTCATCTTGTTGGGAGTCTTATCTACCTTGCTGTTACTCGTGTAGATATCACTTATCCAATCCACATTCTGAATCAGTTCATTTCTGCTCCCACTCAGGTCCACTATAGCCACCTTCGTCGAGTTCTGTGATACCTTCGTGGGACTATCTCTCGCCGTCTCTTCTTTCTACGCTTCAGTTCGTTACAGCTTCAGACTTATTCGGATGCTACTTGGGCCAACGATCCCTCTAATCTTCGGTCTATCTCTGCTTACTGTGTTTTTTTTTTGTGGTTCTCTCATTACCTAGAAGACAAAGAAACAGATGTCCGTCCAGCTCGAGCAGAGGTGAGTTGCGAGCTATGGCTCTCTTGACCGTAGAGATTACTTGGCTACGATGGTTACTTGAGGATTTTGGTGTTTCTGTCATTACACCGACTCCTCTCTTGTCAAACAGTACAAGTGCTATCAGTATTGCCCGTGATCCTATGAAGTATGAGCTCACCAAGTATATTGGTGTTGATGCTTCCTTCATGGGGTCTTGTGTGCATGATCAGGTGATTGCTCTTTAGTATGTGTCTTCAGAGCTTCAGCTAGCGGATTTCTTCACGAAGGCCCAGACTCGAGCACAGCACGGTTTCTACCTCTCCAAACTCAGTGTTGTTGATCCACCATGAGTTTGAAGAGGGGTGTTAAAGATATATGTATAATGTGTTATTCCCTATTGTTATGAGGGGTTATTTGCATATTCATCACCTGTATTTTGTGTATATATACTGGCTCTTTGGCCTCCTGGTAATACAAGTTGTTATTCCTAATAATATCTAGATTTGCACGGAATTGAAGCAAACAGTTGAACCATATGACCCATTTTTAACTCCTGTTGTGGACGACATGATAGATCAGCCTCAGGCTCAATTGCATGTTGTAGCTAGAAGCTCACTTCAATATGTTCAGTATTGTCGAATTTTGAGAGTTCTTGCCCTGGCACCTGAAAATATCATAAGGAATTTAAGTTTTCTTGCTCCAAACATCCATATGAATAATCTAACTCTAGCTTCTGCTCTACTATTTCTTGAAATATGAACATACATACCCAATTGGCTATCCATGGGCATATACTTCTACTACCTACATTTCGTTGTTCAGTGAAATGTAGTAAAATGTTAGCACAAAAATTTGACAGGAAAACCTAATCTATCTCCAAACTTTAGACAGAAATTTCGTTATCATGTGAATTATAAATTAACCCATACGGCATACGCAACAGAAAAGACATGCATCCTGAAAATGGACAACTATCTTAGCAAAAAAAGGCAAATCTATCTCCGAACTTTAGACAGAAATTCAGCTCCCTAGCTAGTGCTCCAGTTAGCAAGCAAGCGATTAGGCCCCTTAATCACACTACTACATCATAAATAAAACCGAATACATAGAAAACCAGTTGCAAATTTCGTATAGTTCCAAACAGATAGACACAAGAACACTAGACATTACAGAATTGTTCGTGCAGCAGCAGAGCATCCAAGATCTAACACATGTTTACTACGGCTAAGAAGTTTTAGCATTCCCATTTCTAGTAAACGCAGTTCACGGAAACTGGTAACCGAATGTGCATGCTACAACATTAGGCGTATCAAGCATACCACACGTTTCACATCATTTCTAACAACACTACGATCTAATGTAACAATGTGCATGCACAAATCAAACCCTCAGGACCCAAAACATCTATTGATCCACACAACAATCACAACATCGGGCATTGGGGCTGGAGTCTTGAGAGGAGGATTAGGCCCTACCGGTGACAGGCCGGAGAGGAGAACGGCGCCAGCAACGGGCTGCACAGGAGGCGCCGCTTCAGTGGGAAGAGGAGACGACGAGCTGGAGGGGAAGAGGATGCCGGCGACGGGGGTGGAGGAATCCGGCGAGGAGTTAGAGCGGAGAACGACGACGACGGGATAGAGAGGAGACAGCGCTTTAGAAGGAGGGTTGCATGGGCTTCAGTGGAGAACCAGAGGAGGCAACGGCGGCGGAAGCGAAGAGATGGGGTTAGAGCATCTCCAGCAGGGCCCCTACTTGAGCCCCTAAAACCAAATTTGAGGGCTTGAGGCAAAAACAGAGGTCCAGCAGGGCCCCTACTAGAGCCCTCAAATTTGAGGGGCCCCTAAAATCCCCCCTCAAGCCCTCATTCCTGGGGGCTCTAGGCCAAGCCCCCAAATCACGGTTTCCTACGCGCTCTGGTCCCGATTCTTCCCCCGCCAGCCTTTTTCCCCTCCCGCGCCCGCTCCTTCCCCCGCCTAAATTTGATGATTATGTCATTTTGATTTGCAGAGATGTTATGAACTATGTTGTGATCGACTATCATTAAATTCAGACCAAATTTGTCTTTGTCTTTGAATTTAAATTTGAATATTTGTATTTTCATTCATAATTTTAAGTATAGTGCTTTAGAGTTATAGTTTAAATAAATTATTATATAATGTGATGTTCTCAAATACATATGCATATAGTGTGTGAGAAATAGAGGAATTAAGAAGTAGGGGCTGTTTTGAGGGCTCATTTGAGTGCTGACAAAAACAAGGCCCTCAAAAGTAGGGGGAGCCCTCAAATTAAAAGTAGGGGCTCTGTTTTGAGGGCTCTTGCTGGAGATGCTTTACCGTAACTGAGGGAGGCGGCTTCTGATTTCTGACACCAACGACAAATGCGTAGAATTAATCGTATTTAGAAGATTATGTTCCCCTCTTGGACACAGACGACGCTTTGGCCGAGTGGTTAAGGCGTGTGCCTGCTAAGTACATGGGGTTTCCCCGCGAGAGTTCGAATCTCTCAGGCGTCGTACTATTTTTCTTTTTCTTTATTTATTTGTTTCCTTTTTTTTGTGCTGCTTAAGTAGTTAAGCTCTCTTGCGCTTTAAAGTATTGCTCTGGGAAAAAAAAAATTATTATCACAAATTCATAATTCACATGATTGAGATACAAATCGCCTCTCGCAGTATAAATCACAATTTACAGCTACTGAACTACTAAAAGAAAGCATACAATGATACACTGTCTCCTACTGAGAGCATTTCCTAAGCTAAAATTATGTATCACGTATTCACATGCTACCCTCTTTTGCTTTAATTAAACAAACATATCAAAAAATGTACACCACATGTTACACAGATTTGTTACAGAGAAAAGCTCTGAGCCTCTTTGGATGATTCTTTCTCATATCTATTTTGTCAGTATAGGGGAACCTAAACTTCAGATTATTTAGATGGGGTGTCATGTATATATATTTACATGATTTGCTATTCTACGGTTGTCAAGACTGCGAAACCGCGAGACGGTGATCAAACATTTGGTGTAACTCCCTCGTATAACCTCCAGATTTGCATGGAGTTGAAGGAATCAGTTCGAGCACGTCACCCATTTTTAACTCTTGGTTCAAGTTGTGCACAACAAGGCAGTTCAGCCTCAGTCTCAATTGCATGTCATAGCAAGAAGCCCTCTTCAATAGGTCCAGTATTGTTGAATTTTGGGGGAGTTCTTGCACTGACATCTGAAAACACCATAAGAAATTTAGTTTTCTTGCTAACATGTTGGAACTTTGTAGTTAATCAGAAAGCACAAGTGCGAAAAATAAGAAAGGTACTCAACCTTTTCATTCTCTAGTAGTATTACTAGGATTGGTCCATTGTGGTCGCATCGTTTTGAATAGGAGAAAGGACAGTCATCAGAGTGAGAAGGGAAAGTGCATACTGCCCTTGGTGAAGCACCAAGTGCAAGAGATGAAGGGTGATCTATGTGCAAAGTTTCACACTGCCATGTAACAACCCATCTAACCCATTCAACCATTTCAGGAACAGATGCAGAGCAATTTCAGAACCCCTTCCTTGTATCTCCAATGTGCAGCAATTCCAAACTCTGCCTGTAAATGCATGTCCCTAGTACGAATTTGGATCTCTAATGGGAGCGTTTCTTTACTGAGAACAACCGTGTGCAGGGATTGATACCTACAAGTTAACAAACATTAAGTTAGCATGGTAACTTACATTTCTGCATAGTAGCATAGTTTTGCATAGTCGTACCCATTGGATTTGGGGCTGTTGATATAATCTTTGAACTTCCCAGGAATTCTAGGCCACAAATGATGGACAACCTCTAATGTCGTGAAACAATCAGCTTTGTTCTCAAGTATCACACGCACCCCATGTATATCATAAATTTCATCCATGGCCAGTTTCTTCCTATAATCGAGTGGAATCACATAAGCATATTTCATGATATATTATGTCAGGCTACCAAGCTTTCTTCAAGGGTTATGTTGAAGTTAGTGCGGGACTTAGTTGAAATGGAAAATAATTTGTATAACTTCGTTAACAACACAACTAAAATAAAGTAAAATTATTTCATTCTTTCTAATGATGCCTACAAAAAGAAAGAGCATGGTACATGAGATTACCTTGTCATCTTGCTGTAGATGCTGTACATGCTCTTGTGCCTCCCGATATGGCACGGCAGGATAGTCCTCTCACCTGAAGGGCTTGTTCCAGTCGCCTTATTGCAGCTGCAATCATATCTCTGTTGTAGAACTCGACAAGGTTGGATGACAGTTCCTCATATTGCTCTGGGTAAAGATACTTGAAGCACAGATTTTCAAGCTGTTCCTTCCAATTCAAGATCCCCAACTGATTTGCCAAGGGAGCAAATATCTCCAGTGTTTCCTTTGCGAAGCATTGCTGTTTGATCTTGGGCAACGAATCCAATGTCCTCATGTTGTGTAGTCTGTCAGCAAGTTTGATGAGCACCGCTCTCGCATCTTCCATTGCAAGGAAGACTGTGCGTAATCTGTCAGCTTCATCAATTCTGCTGGCTGTATCATTTCTACGAGCCAAATTGCTCAAATGACTTAGATTTGAAACCTATAGAAAAGCCAACAGAACTAAAATTTAGTCAATTCAACCTGCCCTCAAACATAGCAGGTGTAAACATTGACTTTAGATGACCAGTAAGGCGGAGCAGGTGTAAACATTGACTTTAGATGACCAGTAAGGCGGTAACACATAGCAGAACAAACAACGGATTCTCCCAAGTACCAAATAAATAAGTGCAGCAGCATCAACTAAACAACCCATTCACAAAAGAAGAAGAATGAAAAGAACAGACAATAAAATTCACCAAAAAAGCACCATGCTGATTGGATCTGATAACCAACCGGGAACAGATTGTACAATACTGAAGCATAAGTCAATCCTAGGAGGTGCCTACTGCCTAATATAATATAGAGGTGGTGTTAACTTTTTTTTTTGAACGAAGAGGTGATATTAACTCAATACCTATTGAGTTGCATGTACTAACTAGTTCACCCGAAAGCTTAAGTTAATGAGAAAAGACAAACAATTCATTTATACTTCAATACTCCTCTTCACGTGTAGGCTCCCTCAGACCTAAGACGTGGTATAGAAGTGGGTTGCAATTATTTTTCTTTAATGGTGTCAACTAGGTCTTGAACTCAATACTTCTTAGCTCTGATACCATATTGAGTTGCATGTACCAACTAATTCACCGAAAAACTTAAGTTGATGAGGAAAAACGGACAATTCACTTATACTTGAATAATACCTACCTTAGACAGCCATAATAAAAATCTTTTCTAGAAGCCCTATGAACAAAGTAACAACTAACAATCAGCAAGTGCTGCCAGTCACAATCATAAATCCTTTCTTTTTTGTTTGCGAGGGCGATCGAAAATCTAGCAGCACCCACTTCCTGATCAGGAAAACGACAACACCAAAAAATATCAGAATAAAAGAAGAGGGTCCATTGCTCCATGCAAAGACCTCTTCATATAACCTACAGCCGTTTGTGATCTGATCTTGCACTTAGACTTAAGCATGTTAGATTATGCTCAGATGCAGAGGAACTTATCCATATATGCTGATATGAATAGTCTACCATGGAAGACACTCTGATTTGATATGTTATTAACATGGTGGAATAGGTGCAGCAACAACATCAGATAGAAGTTACTTTGCTACATTCCAGCAAATACTACATTCAGTAAGTTTTACCGGAGAAAATAGTTATAAAAAAGGAGTTACTAGTGAGCATACTCATCACATCCAAAAGTTACAAGTAGTAGCTAAAACAGATCAAAATCATTACCCCCTTCACAAGGTCAGCGACGCCAGCGCCGAATTGATCGGAGATGGAACCATAGTCCAGGCCCGCGTCGTCGACCGTGTCGTGCAGCAGCCCGGCAGCGACAACGGCAGGGCCAGCTCCGAGCTCCGCGAGCAGCGCCGCCGTCTCCACGCAGTGCTGCAGGTAAGGGTCACCGCTCACGCGCATCTGTAGAAAGCACCAAACGCCCATCCAAGAAACGCAGTTCGGTCACTTCAACCTCTCACGAGCCACACCAAATGCAAATATGTGCAGACTCTGAGTGAGTGAGTGAGGAGGATACGGTCGAACACCTGGCCGCGGTGAGCAGCCTCGGCCGCGGAGAAGGCCTTCCTCACGATCTCGTCGCGGAAGATGGAGTACCGCGACTGCGCGCCGGCGAGCAGGACGGCGGCGACCGCAGAAGGGAGGCCGCCTCCGTCTTCCTCGCCCACCACGGCGGCGCGGACCCGCCTCGCGGACGGGGGGCTCCGGCACGGTGCCCGGGGATCCGAGGGGTCGGCGGCGCGCGCGAAGTACAGGGACACAGGGCTCCGGCAGCGCGTCGCCCGTAGCTCGCCGGCGGCCGGGGCGCGGGCCAGGAGCTCCAGCGCGGGCGGGGGCTGCGGCGGCGAGAGGCGGTGGGGGGCGCAGCATTTGACCGGGCTGGTGACCGCCGGCGGCATGGCTCGCTCCCGGCCGGCTGATTGCCTGGCAAGTTGGAATCCTGGGGGACGAGTGGAAGAAGGGGCGGAGGGAAGGGGAGAGGTGGAGAAAGATGCGTGGAAGGAAAATAGTTGAGGAGGTTGGTCTCGGTTTCGCGCGTGGTAGTGCGGTTATGATTCAATAGTAGCCTAGCTGAGGAAGTTGAGTGGACATTTACGTTTCAGACCTCCGCTTATTAAATTTTTGTCGTGTGATTGTAAGTTGCTAATTTGCGAGCATATGTCAGATACGAAAGTGACACATGGGTCCGTTCGGAAAGCAGGATTTTCACGGTAAACAATTCATTTCCCGTATGATTTTGGGGGAAATCCAGCTCTTTAAACAAGGGAGAGACTAACGCTCAGACGTACGATCCGAGCGCTAGCGCTGTGTGTTCAAGCGCCAACAAAAACACAGAACGTGCGCAACATATCAAAACTTCCTATGCAACATTTTATCTCAAAAATCTCAGAATCAAAACAAACATTTGGAAAAGAACACAACATATCAAAAATCTTATAATCAAAACAAACATTTAGAAAGAGGAAGCGTTAAAAAATCTTATAACATCACCGTGAATAGTATGCAACATTTTTCCCAACGGGTCTCGATATTTTTTTCAACGGGTCACAACATCTCAAAGAACAGGGGTCACAACATCTCAAAGAACAGTATACAATATTTTTTCAACGGTCGTAATATTTTTTTCAACGAGTCGCAACATTCGGTTTGTTCAAAAATTATTGCACCTAATCAGGAGATATCTCAACTCACTACTGTATCTCGCAAACAACACGAATCCTCCTCTTAACATCTTATCTACCCGAGCTGGAAAAATGGAGCAAATTTCCTCCAAGAAAACAAAACAAAAGTTTAATCGAGCTCTGTTTCTTGTGTTTCCCAATTGGTAGTACCTCTGCTTCTTGTCGTATGCTGCATATGGCTTTCTTGGGAGCACGACTGCCATGGCATCCCCAGCCTCCGTCTTCGCCTCGGCCTCGGCCCAGACAAGCTCCATCTGGTCCTCATGGTACTTGTGCAGCAGCGCCACCCGATGGGCCCTCGCGCCCTCCGACGGTGGTGAGCAACTACCCTCCTCCTCCTCCTCCTCCTCCTCCAGTGTCGAAACCGGACGACGATGACGGTGAAGTAGAGCAGCGACAGCCAGAGGAGCACCAACGGCACAACGACCGGGAGCAGGCGGAGCGCTACAGAGAGATTGAGGAAAGAGGATGCGCAGAGAAAGAAAAAAGTTGTATTCATTTTTTTTATGAAGAGATTGAGGGAAAAGGATGCGCAAGGAGAGAGAAGAGTTATATTCATTTTTTTAAGAGTGGGGAAAGAGGACGCGCATTTATGGGTGTGGGTGACGTTCGATACACCGGATGTTAGACTAGTAGCATTACCCTTTAAACAAAGCCTGCAAGTTTATATTAATTGATATCTATAAGGTAGGTTGTTCGAACAGCTTTTTAATACTAGTCTAGAATAACCTTCAACTGAAATATGCGTTATATATTCTATTCCTCCTGAATTTGCATACATCCGCAAATCGACAATACCTAATAATGCATAATTTACCTTTCTCTATTCCCGGAGATACAAGGGTGGAACCAAGCCCATGGCAACCTAGGCTTCAACCTAGAGCGTGGAATATTTTCTAGTGCAAAGCCCAGATATTTTTTTTTGCCCAGCCCATCCTCCCACGAATTCCTCCACAACTGCACCTCCCCCCATCTGGCCATCTCCAGTTCTCGTCTCCTCCCTGCTCCCGCGACGTTGCTTGCCCCGCGCGCCACGCTCCTCACTCGGGCCACCGCACTCTTGTAATATCATGTTTAAACATAAAACAAATAGGTGATTAGTACTGAAATTAAATAGAAGTAGAAAGAAAAAAAATCAGATTTTTGGGTGAGGGATATGCCGCCAACCCATATTCAAGTAGGGGGAGCAGGTCATAGTGGCCCAAGGTCCATGGCTGCCCACTAGAAGGCAAGGGGGAAACCACCAAACCCTAGCCACCCTGCTACTGTAGCGTCACCCTACTACTGTAGCCTCCACCCTCCCTGTTGCTTCTCTCCCAGGCACCATTCTCCCTGTTGCCTCTGTGCTTCTGCCAGCTAGCATCAAAGAGGAAGGAAGGGGGAAGAGAGGAGAAGGAAAGAGAGGAAGATCTCGCAGGAAAAATTATGGCTCGGCTTCGTGCCTCTGTGGGTAACGATCTAGAACCTTTAGAAGTGCCCGTGGTTAGTCACTTTTCATTTTGTAGATCATTTTGTCTTTAGGAAGGTAGAGGAACTTGCTATCCATATTCATCCAGATTAGGGCAGAGTGTTGCGAGGGTGATTTGGGATAGTTAGACTCAGAATTAGAATTCGGTCTAGTTAGATAAAAGATAGAAAATTTCGTTAGATTTCTTTAGAGTACAGGATCACGAATTTTGGTTGGGTAGAATGTAAGTTATGATTTTTTGTAAGTTACATGTCTGATCATTTTTTCCGGTTCTAACAACGTGCATAAACCTGTAGATTAAAAATAGAAGATGGATTATTTTGGAGTTTAGAACTGCATAAGAAAGTTAGTAACATTTTAAGGATTTCAGAGAGTATAAGATCATGATTTTTGGAGTTGTAGATCATAAGTTATGATTTTAGAAAGTTAGCTACTTTGTTTTGGACATAACTGTGTTCGGAGAGGAAAACAGTGCTATTTTGGGTTGCGATTAGGAGCAGTGTTAATTCTTTCTTTTGTAATGTTGTACTGCTCTTGGATGGTTTTCTTAGCATGTTTTATGAATGCTCAGGTGGTGATGTGATTCAGGGGGCAGTGCCCTCTACCCGTCATCCTTTGTCACACGGTTAAGGAAAGTGCAAGTAGTCGATAACAAATGCGGAGAATATTCATGAATTGTTAATGTTTTACGCATATGAATATTTATTCATGTTATTGTTGTTGGTTATGCTATATGCTTATGTTGATTAAGTAAAGAGATAAAGATTTCTGGTTGATGATAATCATTTGCATCATTTCATTTATTCTCAAGACTTGATCTACGTGGTAGTCAAGTAATGATATATTTAAGGTCTCCGTCATGTTTTAAACAGGCATGAGGTCCCCACACTCGTGGAGTGTGGGCTTGAGGTCCCTGTGCTAGAAGGCACATGCAACGAATACATACTCCGCATTACCGGTAATTGCAAGAAGAGAAGATAAATGCATTCATGGCATTTGCATTGCATGAAAGTAAATGACGAGAATTTATGAAACCAATGTGGATGGCTATGTGTGAGCATTATTTATGTTCAAAATCTGTTCTTAAGGTTTTTGTTTATTGTAGTGGTTGTACTTTGCTAAGTCGAAGACTCACGCTTGTTGCTTATGTTTTTAGGTACTTCTTGAGAAGGCGGCATGCGAGAATGGGATACAAATATTGGTGCACTACACTTGCTATTCACCATAACAAATAAATCGGCACTATTAGTTTAATTGGGAGAAACCTTATTAGTGACCTTCGTGGTGAATTGGTTTCCTTGTATTAGAGATAGTCGGTTCTTACAAGATGACATATTTATTCACTTTCAATAAGCAAACTTTGCTTGTATTCATTCAAGTTGAACATTCTTCATCTCAAACTGATCCGAGCTCTTGTTGATTTTACTTTCCTTTGTTGGTGGCACATGTTTTAGACCCTTTTTTTTAATTGGTAGGGCCTAGCTTCTACATTTAATCATTTCTGAACCAAAAATCTCAAATTGAAAATGTGCTTTTTAAAAAAAAAAAAAACGCCAACTCATTATTGTATTTGGTTAATTTCTTGTATTCTACTAGTATCCACCTGCATCTTCATTTTTATTATCAAATGCTTTGAACTACATATACTACTTTGGGGTACTGCATTGAAAACTTGTCACCAGAGTTTTGCGACTCTTTGCCGCTTAAGTACCGTGGTGCGGGCATAAATTTACGGTAGATCTATGTTGTTAGTACAAGGCATAATAAAATCCTGATTTCGCCGGTGCAGAGATAAGTAGTTGAACATATCATATTACTATTAGTGGAATTCTTATTCATGTTTTGAAATACATGATTTGTGGTAATACGAGGGTGTCTTGCGCATAGGTGGGAAGCAACACGAACGGATTGGGGCGGCAAATAGTGTAGGGGAACCAACCAGCTTCACCCACGAGCGGCGGAGCGCGTGCTTAACCGTGCCCGTCTCTCTATGGCACGTGGGACCGCGTACGACGGGACCCGCATGTCACGCACCGAGAGGAAGCCGTTTCGCCGGGGAACGGAGGGCGCGCGCCTCGGTCGGTTCCTTGTGCGTGCGGACGAGGGTTGCTTGCCGGTTTGGCAAAGCCGGCGGAGACGGACGGTTGTTTCCTTCCGCTCTCTTGCTTACCGTTTCGTGTCAGGGTCAGATCGTTGCGCCATGTTACTTTCATGACGAATTAGACAGAAAAAACTAAAAGACCGGTCGATGGTTAGTTCAGCAGCTGAAATCTATCGATGTATTTCGTCTTGCTTACCTCCTCCATCGGCCAACCATACGCACGATGGTCGAGCCATGCAGTCGATGGACATCGGGTGCCGCTGTCGGCAGCGACGCGATCAGTGGCCCAACCAACCCCGGGCGGCCGGGCGGCGAAGCTTGCACCGGCCGCGCGATCGGCGGTTCGGGGAAAAGCACACGAGACCACGTATGATCCGGTGTTCCGCGCGATCGGTGGTGCGCGCGTACGCCCGTGCCAAGCACCATACACGAAGTCGGTTGCAACTTCGCTCCGGTTCACGTCACTTGCTCGCCTAGTCGTGAACGGCTGAACTCCATTTGCTGCGGCGCGAAGCGCGAGCAACACCGTGAGTATTTTGGCTTTTTGGACTGTTTTGGCGACTCATTGAAATTGACCAAAAAAAAAATTGGTAGCGCAGTTCGATAGATAGGCGGCATGTATTCCCTGCAGTGCTCCGAAACCACTGTAGGACCTGCAGCGACAAAACGGAGTGTGTGGCAAGCGTACGGCAGGTGACCTGTTATCTACGGTGATTTTGTGTGATAAAGATATTGTTTTTTATATTATTTTGTGTGGTAAAGATATTGTTTTTTATATTTAGTTCGCACAGGGTTAGTTTTGTGGACATTAAAGCCAGTTACACTCAAGGAAAAAAATCAGACCGTACCGGTAAAAATATTGGTCAGAAATAAGTCCTAAATTTAAATTCTGGATTTTGAATTTAAATTGATGAGCAGTAATTCCAGATGGTGACCGGCCAAATTCAATTTTTTTAGTTCAAATTGAGTAATGAAAACCGCCCCGTAAAAAACAGGCCAAGTTACGGTGTTTTTTTCTTTAACCGGTTTTTGAATCCTTGCTTACACTACACAGATTTGTTAACGGAGTAGAGATGAGAAGCTGTATTAGCCACACAAAAGTGGTCGGCAATCTAGAAGCAGTAATTCACCGTTTCTGTTCACCGTTTAAGTGGTTACTTTAAAACAAACTAACGAGCCAAGCCATTATGAGCCTAATTTCACTTGAAATTGACAAATTTCAATTTTAAACCAATTAACTAGTGATGCCAGCCCTGCTAATAGATCATCAGGGCAGCCAATGAGAAATTATCCCCGTATAAGGTTCCGTTTGTCTGGTGAATGTTTGTTTCCTTTCCAGCAAAATTACCGTCGCTATTTGACACAGCCTAGGATCATCCATTGCTGTTCGATAGACATATAATGTGTAGCACTACTGGCGCATGGTGATGATAGAACATATACATTTCCAGGTTTGGCGATGCGTTTTGCGCAGCAAAATGGGATGCTGCAGCCCAAATTGGCATCATTCATTTGAGAATAATAGGATCCAAACACAAAAAATGATGTATGGATTCAAACACAAAATAAATATAGAACCAAGCATCATGCAATGCAATACAGGAGTGGATCGATCATCCTCCTGATTCAGTGAGCTACTAGTTGCAGTGAGCAGCTGCAAGCATCCATATGCATTTGCTCCATTTCTGAAAAGTTGCTACCACGTTTCTTGGGACATGTAAGTACATATTAGATACTCAATTGAATCATTCCTTCTGTTTCGCCATAATTGGTTATTATTCATGGGCATCAACTTTTGCTGGCTATATTTCATTGTTCAACAAAATTTTGTAAATATGATCTATCAAACAAAGATAAAACTTTTGGCAACGACAAATTTCACAGCGAAAACCTCAAACTCTAGTTCCTCCCACAACCACCTCTACACTGCACACATTGATTTATCTACACTAGACAGCAATAGGACACCATGATATACTATTATTAAAACTCCAATAAATGACCATTACATGTACAGTTGATTTCACCAAACAAGACAGAAAAGGGCACGTATATTTTCCAAACGCAAAATCATCTTGGCCAAATAGGCAAATCTACCTCCAAATTTTTAACATTGTTTCAACTTTCAACTGCCTTGCTAGTGCAGAGTTATAACTTAGCAAGCAAGCAAATAGGTCCCTTGATCACACCATGGCTGCATCACGATCAAACTCATATACCATAAACTCTGATGTGGGACTACATTAATCAAACAATTATAACAGGGAAACGAATTGTGAATTTCATCCAATCCCACAACTGGGTGGATGTTGAGCAATTCTTTATTCCTGATCTACAACATGTTTACTAAGGCTTTTAGTTCTAGTACTTTCAAAATATATCTCCTCTTCCCATCCCCATTACGTACAATTCAAAGAATCATAGTTCCATCAAATTGCACATGCTTTAACGTTATGTCAAGCATAAAACATTCCCTTCACATAATATCTAACAGAACAAGAATCTTGGTAGATGCTGAGCAAATTTTTATTCCTGGTCTACAAGATAATGCCAAGGGTTTTAGGAAACTCGAAATAGATATCCCCTTCCCAATCTCTAGTAAGATGCTGAGCAAATTTTTATTCCTGGTCTACAAGATAATGCAATGCCAAGGGTTTTAGGAAACTCGAAATAGATATCCCCTTCCCAATCTCTGGTAAGTACAATTCCCAGAATCTAAGGTTTATCAAACATAAATACTAGCCTTCCATTGCGCATGCTCTAGCATTATATCCAGCAAACCACATTCACACACACAACTCACAAAATTTCTAGCAGAATTAGAATCTAGTATAATGCAACCAGGGTTGCTACTGTTTTCTTATCACAGAGAGCAGAACATGCATCGCGGATTAATTGCACGGATCAAACGATTACATAGCAGCAAAAGATAGCATTGATATATCTGATATAAACTGGCATCACTTGGTGCAAAAATCCTCCCAAAGCACTGTCTTACCACACAGGAACCACAATAAGAAACAACTAATCAAGTTTTCTTAACACAAATAGCTGACACAAGAAACAACTACTAGTTCAGATTTATAGATCTCAAAACCATCAGGCAGAAAAGGCATTGTGGGTCAGGACCGAACCCTAGGCGACGAGCACGACGGCGCCGCCGGCAGCCTTGATCTTCTTCTCGGCGACCTTGGAGATGAGCTTGGCCTTGACGACGATGGGCTTCTCCGGCAGCATCCCCTTCCCGAGCACCTTGAAGTAGCCGAACTGCGTGACGTCGACCAGCGGGGCCTTGTCGGCGCCGGCCTCCGCCGCCTTCTCGGCGGGCACCATCGACCAGAGCCTCTCGACGTTCACCGCCGAGCAGTGGAACCTGTTGCGGAGCTTGTGGAAGTAGCGCATGCCGACCTTACCGAAGTAGCCCGGGTGGTACTTGTCGAAGAGGATGCGGTGGTGGTGCATGCCTCCGGCGTTACCGCGACCTCCCGGGTGCTTGCGGTGCTTGCCGATGCGGCCGTGCCCGGCGGACACGTGACCGCGCTTCTTCCGGTTCTTCTTGAAGCGCGTCGTCATGGCCGCCGCCGACTTACCTTGGGAGGGAAGGGGAAGGGGAAGGGGAAGGGGTGGAGGCGGACTGGTGTGCGGGAGGGAAACCCTATGGGTGGGGAGTGGTTAGGTCTTATAAGGAGGGCGCGGGGTGCGGCGGCCGCTGGATGGGAGGTCGGGGAGTGGGAGCCGTTGGATGCGGGTTCCTAGGGTTTGGTTTGGGTGGGAGACCGCGCGGGCTGGGCTATTGGGCTGGCCCTAGCTTCGATGGAGGATGGTTTTCTCCTCTGGCAAGATGGGTTCGATGTTGGGCTAGGCTTGGAATCTCACGTTGTATTTAGATGCAAGGAGAAGGTGGTGCTTCGTTGGTACGTTGATGATTGCATGCTGGCACGGTGGTGTTGCGAGAAATTGCGACCGTCTACACACCTAGGCGAGGCGCGAGGAGCGAGGAGCATTGCAAACCCCTCCTTTTTTTTTTCGAAAATAGCGTTTCTCACAAGAAATTTACAAAATTGACACAGATCTGCATGACCACCGTGGGACTTGGCTCGTCAGGCTCGTCATTGAGGCATATAGAACATAATTTATTTATTTTTTAGTATAGTTTGGAGCAGTTGTTAGGACCGTTCCACCATAGGGCAGATAAATTTTTGTCCACTGCAGTGTCGTTATTATCGTTGTCATAGTTAATTAGTCTTACTTAGCTAGTCGCGATTAATGTAGCTTGTATTCTTAATTAAATAGGGCAGGGAAGGGACCCATGTGTTGTTAAGACTAATTTCCATCCATCTTTTTTTTGTTAAATAGGATATTCTTTGTTAATTTATCTATTTTATGTGGATGATATTTTTTTAATACTGTATTGTACCACATGCTAGATAAGTTTGTCTATGAATCAACTGAGAGGAATGTGTAGCATACAAATCATATAACAACATATCATAGCTTTCGAAACGCACACAGATCAGAGGCTACGGTATAATATTATATGATCTGCATGCCAAGTATTTTCCTCAGTTCGTTCATATACAAGTTTATCTAGCATGTGGTGCAATACAATATTAAAGAATATTATCTACAATAAATTGATAAATTAAAAAAAATATTCTATTTGATCTCGGTACATGTGATAATACCCTATCCTCCTTCATCCCGATTGCAATAAACTCGCTCATGTATCATGTAATGCTTGTAACGCTTGAAATATCGTCAATTTTATGTATGAAAAGTTACATTGCAACTTCATTGAAAATGTCGGCACTCCTTGTTATCTATTTTCATGTGGATATAGCGCAGCAGTACACACATAACATACAAAATATGCATACAAAAATAGCAAAATAAAATCGCATAACACGGGTTACAATATGGCTCACTCGTATGAGCCATTGCTCTCTACTCGTTGCATTTGCGTCTGCATGCGTGTCCTTATTTTGCATCGAGCATGTCTTGTGAGATCGTCGGCGATGCGGAGGGCATCTGTCAGATCGAAGGGGATACAGAGACTGTTGAGTCTGTTGAGTGGGCGAAGGTGCACAAGTAAGCTAAGTCGGGGAAAAGTCGAGTGCAGTAGCGTCGATGTCGTCCCTCTTGAGACATGTCGAGCAGGGGCCACCTACAATGAAGGCATGAATGAGGTGCATAAATCTACTCGAACCATGCGCCTAAGGTGCGATATGCGCAACTCGGTCTTGCGAGAGGAGCTCAAGTCTTGAGCGTATGGTGTGATAACGACCACGGAAGAGCTCGCTCAGGTGTCATGGTACAAACCCTAGCACCGTGTCTTGCTCCTTGGCGGGAGCTGGGAGGCCCATATCCTCATCAATGAGCGTAAATTGGTCGTCACCCCACGATCAGCGAAGGTGCAAAGCGAGAACAATGTTAGTCAAAATAAAAACTTTGGGCGTGGCGAGAATCTCGTACCTCCGGATGTGCGGTCACGAGATGATCGAGGGCGCTAGTCTATGCGAGTGCGGATGGTAGAAGTGATGCATCCTGACAGACCTGCGGCGGGAGAACGACATGATGTTAGCGAAACATAAGGCGTAACCAAAAACAGAACGTGGATTTGTTCATAACTTACCTCCCCGTAGATCTGGCCCGCGGGTGATCAATGGGGAGGCAACGATGTCGGCCGGTCTCGCTGGGTTGTGATGACCTAGCGGGTGAGTACGGTCCCCCCACTTGGTGCTCGATGCGCAGGACATCGTCCGTCGAACGACCGCAGCTCATATTATTTATTATGTTCTTCAACTCGTGAAGATGTACTTCAAAGTACTCGCGACCTCGATGCGTGTGTGGGCTGCGGATGGCAGTCTCCAATGCGCTTGTGATGTGTTGTGTGCCTGCTCCAACTAAAGTGAGAGGTAAAACATGTTCAATAACGAAGAGTACAAATATTATCAATGAAATAATCGGAGGTTGTAAGTGTCTCACGGTGTCGTCACACCGTGAAGTGTTGTGTCAATCAAATGAGTGGCTGAGGCTCTCCTGGTGTGTCACATGCTCCGGGCGCTCTGGCAGAGGATGGGTGAGTCTGGTGCGCAATCGTGGTACGTCCCACTGCATGTACTCAAGGTATGTCCGTACGTCGTGCGGTCATTGCTCAACAAGACCTCGGCGTGGGCCATCTCGTCTGGCGTAATCCACTCGTGCTAGGCGCTTGCGGTCCTCGGCATATCGGCTTGACCTCAATTACTTGCATTTCGAAAGGATTGATGTTAGAACAGAGGATATATGTATAAAGTGTAAACATTACTCGGACGGGAGTTGTACTAAAAAATGGACGACTCGTCACAGCATCCTGCCGTTGGGAGGGGGCACGACCTGGTACAAATCGAAGTGCCATATTATGCGCTGCGGCACGTAAGGCTCCACCATGCGTGCAAACACCGGAGTGGCATGTGGCGTCCATGGTCGGCGTCCCGCATGCATTGCAGGGCGACTCGTGTGGCGCTACGAGCCCACAGTATGGGGTCCATGGAGCCTAGATGATATTGTTGTCGTGCCATGACTTGAACTCATTGTGGAACAACGAGTAGCACCTCGCCAATCTGTCTTTCACCTAGTGTAGCTACGCAGTAGCCCACCGGTTGCTTATGGTGGGCTTGTCTATCAGGTCTTGCAACTCGAGAATGCGGGTGCCTTTGCTCTGTGGAAGGACAGACGCCCAATAGAAAAGTACTCCCAACTCCACAGTTTGCGAGAGCATGTAGCAACGAGCAAGGCTGGGTTTGACACCGTGTCACGCCTCGGCGTTACACAACCCCTGTATGTGGCGCAAGGGCGGTGATCCCTAGTTGTCGAGGCATCACCTAACTCTGCGTCAACCAAAAACTCGGCGATGCGGATGAAGTCGGGTACACCCAATCGTCTTGTGGCGCGGAAACATTACCGAACCAAAGAGATAGAAAGTAAGCGGCGAGGTGAGTCAGAATAACCTCGTCGGTGCATCCTCGAACGCGGCTAGAATGCTTGACCAAGTCCGATGGGCGTCATGGGCACTATCCCGCACAAGTATGTCAAACATGTTCCCCAACCTGGCCTTCTAGTCCATCGGCGGACGACCTGGAACAAGTGGCTCACTCCGGATCGGGAGACCAGCCAGAAATGAGACGTCCTGCATGGTTTCACCCCCATCGAAAGTGAAACATATGCGTCTCGGGCCTCCACTTGTCAATAAGTGCCGACGGTGGTGCCATCGGTGAAGTGGCGTCCGCGGAGACCGGCCGCCAGCGGCAACAAGCGTGTCTCGGAGGATGGGGGCGTGCGGCGTCCGGCTCGGCGATCCCTCGACGCGAAGCACTAGTGGTGGAGGGCCAACCACGTCCCCATTGATCCACGACATGCCGTTGATTCGTTGTAGAAGGTTTTGAAGTTCCAGCGAGGCATGGCTTACAAGACATGAAAGAGCAGACTATTAATGAAAAAATGATGATTAGGTAGATTACTAGAAATTATAAATTACACATAAATACGGAGAACAAATTAATGGATACTAAATAACTAGCACCATAGTTGAATGCGACTAAAATAGTTGTGCCTAAAATATTTAAGACTAATTAATTACCATAAATGAGCGTGTAATGACAACTACATTACTCACGGTTGAATTAATTATGATGACATAAATGGCGCTAAAATAATTACGCCAAATTTAGTACCACAGATTACAAACAAAAAAATTATTACGGCTAACTAAGGCCACTAAATTAATTACCACTAATTAATGACATCAAATTAATCATGTCTTATAAAATATGACTAAAGTATTAAAGACTAATTAATGACTACTAATTTATTAAGACTTAATTCCGACTAACTATTTCGGACTAATTATTGGAGTAAAACAATGTACTTATGACTAATTAATTAATTGATAACTAATTAACTACGCCTAAAAATTACAACTAATTAATTAAGTAAGATTAGTTTCACTCTGCTAATTTACTAACCACAAAGCTAACTAAATAAATAATATGCGAGAATAAACACACTGCTTTGAAATGATGCTAATGACGATCGCAAATAATATTGTCTCGGAAAAGCGAAGCAGAAAGAAGCGAGGCGAGAGTGCGAAGTGAAATCGCACTCTCTGCGATTAAATAAATGGCGAGAGGGTGATGCGGAGGAATTGGATATCCTCCGTGCTAATCTCTTGCATGCATGCATGGACAAGGACACGATGGATGCGACAAATTAGAGGTTGAGGGGTAGGCGGGATAAGCGGCGTGTCCGGCTAGCCACGGGCGGACTAGGCGGCGTGGAGGACATCCGTTCACCCCGGGCGGGCGAGCGGCGTCGAGAAGCCGCCGCCCATGGGTTGGGCGCGGTGGCGTGGTGCAAATCTAGCCGCCCCTGGTGGGGCGAGGCCACGTGTCACGTTGAGATTGACTCGGCGGTGATTGTGCGAGCGAGGCATCAAAATTACAATTTTGTCGCGACGAGCGCTACTTACATAAAAAATATTGTTATAGTGCTATTTGTGCCAAAAAAATCCATTTTGGAACCTAACATTTTGTCCCACGGGTGGATACAGAGGTGGCCAAACGGGCGGTCCGGCCCGGCCCGACACGGCACGGCTGTTTAGGCACGACCCATTCCAGCCCGGGTACTATTCGTGCTGGGTCGGGCCGGCCCACGGGCCGGGGTGGTGGCCTAGGCACGGCCCATCAAGCATTCGTGCCGTGCCGGGCTGGCCCGAGCTCGTTTAGCCCGTCAGGCTAAGTGTGTCCCGTTTAGCCCGTTTGGTCCGTCAGAATGAAAAAATCCAAAAAAATCCAGAAAAATTAGAAAAACGTGTAAAACTCAGAAGTAGACATGAACATTGAAAAAATGAGACAATCATAATGAAAATGTAATAAAGAGCTTTATTAATGTCCAACTGGCTGTCTCGTTAAAACCTTCGTCAAGTAAAAAACTCAAGATGATAAAACCTTGGCAAAGAAAAAAGAGTACAACCTATAGCTCTACAATTCTACATACATGATAATCCTGGTTCTTTGTGTTGGTGTCATTGTCTAAGTATAGATTTTGAACACCTCGACAACTCGGATTTTCCACGAGTGTTGTGTCCGTGAATCGGCTTGTTCCCGATCCTTCACGATTAAAAGATCTCCACCATCTTACTTGTGAGATTTTTCTTCTCTCCTCGATATTCTTCCGAGAAAGACTAAAAGCAGACTAGGAGGAAACTGTAGAGACAGAAACAGTTAACACATCACATGTAAGTATGGATAGCACGAAATGTTAACTTATAGGCTTGCCACCATTGCAAGATGTCGAAGCCTTACGAGTTGAAATCCACCGTATCATTTGTCGGATAGGTGGATATTTCTCCGCTTCTTGTGGGTCTTGGTGAGAGCGCTAGTGTAGAAGAAGAATAAGACACGGACTGGACCTATAGGAAGAGGCAGAAGATCGCACCCCACATATTCGTCTTCCCACTCGAGGTGGGGGCTACTGGAGGTTGTTGTGAGCGGACTCCCGGAACTTATTTTCATATCTTTGGTAAACCTCATATAACCGAGAGCAATTTACGTAAAATAGTTAGTATAGTCTAGCAATAGCATCACTAAGAAGATCAAGTACAATACTAAATGCACCAATTTTAGCCCTAGGATCTAAAAGAAATGCAAATGCATATAGGTAAGGGATTTATCTCCAATATTTAAGGTATTTAGATTTCATGGAAACAACAGCCTCACGTAAGACTAAGTCATTTTCATGCATTTTCAATTGAGTAGCAATCCGTAAAATAGTATGCACGATGATAGGATATGTTGGATAGTAGACAGCGGACAAAGCAATAGTTGCCTCATATTATTATTTTTAAATTACAGTATCTTCTCAGCAACGAACCAATGTTGTCCAGTTAATAGCAAAGTACCGTCAGTGCTAGGATAGTGTGTTTGAATAAAAACAGAAAAAGTGCTCTTGTATGGTAAAAGATGCTTAAGCATGAGGTAAGTAGAGTTCCACCTTACCTCCGTGTCCGAACCGAACTTTCTTGGACGTACACCCATCGCCCCGTAGAAGTTCTTATATTGTGCTATTTTTACGTTAGAATTATGGAACAATTGTGTATTTACCACTGCAATTGGGTGAGTTTTAGATGTTGCCACTTTATGTAAGTATGACATGTGGGTCCCGGGACCACATGTTATACTCTAACGATGGCAAAAAAAAACTTCGCATGCAAGTCTGATGGCAAATACGTGAATGCCTCTAGAATTATTCAAGAAAGAAATTGTATCGCGAAAAACTTCAATATACAGACTCAACCTCTTCAAACCACATTTGACTATAAGGTTGATAATATGACAAGCGCATCGTTGATGTAACAAGAAGGAATCGGCATATGTACTCAACACTGGAGTAAGAATGTCCATAGCCCTAGAGTTTGAAGCGGCATTGTCTAAAGTAATTGCGAATATTTTGTCTGTAAGACCAAAGTCTTCCACGACTTTCATAATACAGTCCGCAATATTCTCCCCCATGTGTGCTACATCAATTAATTTCAAACCTATAATCCTTTTCTCCATTACCCAGTCGTCATTAACATAATGCGCAACTACACTAAGGTAATCCTCCCTAGCTGGACCACTCCATATGTCCGAGGTCAGGGCCACTGAAAATGTGCACGTACTAAATAGTTCTTTTTATTTTATTACGACGTTCATTATAGTATTTCACTAGATCTCTAGTTGTTGTCTGTCTAGAAACAGAAGCAAATTTAGGATTATGTGCAGTCCTAATGTAATTTTGGAAAGAAGCAGACTCGCCAAAGCCTAACGGTAAATTCTTATAAGTAATTAAACAACAGAGAGATTGACGGGCTACCTGAGGATCGTAGTCCCAGCTAGATAACGTACCGTCGGGGTTGTATTGCAGCTGCGTCTGCCTCATCGCCAATCCTTACTTGTTTCGACATCTTTGTAGCATGTCTAAGTAAGTGCCCCGTTCCACCTATAGACTTCGTAGACAATTTATGGTGACAAATTTTACATATAATATATGGTACCTTATTTCCCGCTGCGTCTTGCTTGGTTGTTCTGTCAAAATTCTCTCACACTCCTGATGTAGACGGCCTCGACCTCTTTGCTCTGGTTGCCGTTGAGCCTGATACTGACATGGAGCCTGATGATGGAACTCCACCTTGCTCCTCCGGTTGGTTTGAGGCACGCGACATAGCCTCTATGAGCGCAATTTCCTCAGATGAAAGTCTGTACTCACCAAGAGCAAAGGCGCCGTGGTAGGCCCATCCATAAAAGCGCAAAATTGAAACTAACACTATTACTACTTTCATATTAGCATAACAATAACTAACAATAAAAGTATTACAAAAATAGCGCTGATTTGCTTACGAAAATTTCAAATTTCAAATTTTAGCACAATTTTTTGAATTTGCCAAATTAGCTCAACACGGATTTGAATTTACACAACACAATTTCAAAGAGAGAATGGATAATGAAGGGGTGCTCAATGAGGGGGGAGAGGGTATAGTGGCTATTTATAGAAAAAATTTCAGATTTTTTTTGCAATTTTTAAACCCCAACGATAAAAAGCGGTAAAAGGGTCAAACCCTCCCAACGGACGAAATTTTTGGCCGTGCGTCGCGAGCACGGCATGCAGACACGCCACGACCGGTCACCTTGCTCCCTTCTTCTTCTCCCCAAGCCCGACCTCGCCCATGCGCCACTTCAGGCCGAGTCGCCTCCTCGTCTCCCTAGCTCCTCGCGGCCGCGACCCGCGCCTCGGAGCCTCCGCGGCGCGACCTCGCGCCTCGGAGCCTCCTCGCCTCCCGCGGCCACGCCATCGCGGCGCTGGCGCCGCCTCGTCAACGCCTCTCCTCACCGCGGCGCCGGCTGCCGCGCAGCTCGTCGCGATCGCGACGCCCTCCTCCTCCCTCCGCTCGGGCTTTGGCGGACCGCGCGTGATGCGGCGCCGTCGGCGGCGGCGCGGCGCGCGGCGCCCCCTCCTCCCCTCCTCCGCTCCGGTGGACGCGCAACACCGTGCGCTCGCCTCCTCTCGCTCGCGGCTGCCGCCTCGGCCTCCTCCTCCCTCCTCCGCTCGGTGGACCCGCGCAGCCGCACGCTCTCGCCTCCCTCCGCTCCAACGGCGCCGCCTCGACCCTCTGCCTCCCGGTCTCGCGGCCGTGCCTCCGGGTAGGCCGTCTTGTCTGCGTGTCCGCACGGCCGGCCATGTTGTGCAATCTTTGGCCCACCGTCTGCAAGGTGGCGGCTCGAGCGCGGCGAGGTCTCGTGCGGCGGGCACGAGCCATGAGCAGTGGGCGAGCCGTGCTTGTCTTTGGGCCTATAGTGTCGTGCTTTGTGCGGCCCGTTAGGCCGTCCCATTTAGCCGACCGGGTGGATATCGAGTTAGGTACTTGTTTTATCGAGTTTTTGAAATTGATATAGTTTGGTTTAATACCATTTTATTCATAGTTTTAAAGTTTTTTAGAACCGAGATAATGAGCGAACGAATCAAGCGAGCGAAATCGATTTCATTCAAAGCGACTCATTTTTATGTTTAACCAATTAATGAGTGTAATTGGACCAATTTTGATCCAAACCAATAAACTCTACTAACGAGCTTTTTTAGCCTAGTTGTCCCCTTCCTTCGGGAATCCCACAAGTCGTGTATCTCGTGGTAGTTAGATTCGAGGGGAGCAATTCAGATCGACATGAGCATTTGTATCGTGTGATGTTGCAACGCACGTGTGTTCACCTCTGTATTGCATTAGCCAACTCGAAGCAGTATAGGTTTCTCAATGTTGGTCTCCGGTGGAGTCTTGTGCTTTTCGCGTGATCTCCATTGTTTTACCCTTTATCTAAAAACTATTAATTTAAATTAACTCCAGTATGTAAGTTTTTTGCCCTTTAATTCCAAAGCCCTCAAACAACTTCCAAACATTTGTGGGTTGTTTGATTCGAAGGACGACATGATGAATTGATTACTGATTCTAACTCCGAATCTAACTCACTTGCTTGGTTCGATGAATGAAATGAGTTGGTCCATCACCACCTCATCCCTCATAAACACAAGTATTGTATAAAATGAGGATGATGTCATCACCCCCAAATTATGTGATGATGCAAGATGAACCAGTCCATTGATCCTTTAAACCAAACACCCAGCTAAAGGAACCTTTTGTCGAGCGCCCTGGATGGATAAAACCTACTTAAGCAAGAACGACAAAAACAAACTCTTAAGGTATATTGGTATAGGCCTATTCTTTCTTATATCACATACCTTTCGCTGAAAAGATTTCACTCTCAACAAGTAACATTTGTACCGCTCTCTATGTTTTTATACGAGTAATTCTTTAATTATACGTAATATAATGCATTTCAGGTTCCATATTTAGGAGCATAATCTACATGAATAATTATATTTCAAAGAATCTTCCTCGCATTAATATCAGTAATAAGTAATATCTAGTACTAAAAACGTGAAACCTTCACCCGCCAGGAAACAACGAGCAATGGGATTTAACCAAGACCGACAAAACAAATATTTGGCGATCACCGGAGTTTGTATAACTTGCGACAGCTATCGGCAATTAATACAGCTACCCAAACCCAAAATCAGCCCATAAACTAGCAAACCAGACCAAAATCAAACAGCAAAACCACCGGACTTAAGCAAGGAAAGGAAGGAGCAAACCCTCCCCTCCCCTATATTAACCCCACCACCGCCTCCTTGCCCTCAGTTTCCCCGTCTCCGCCCCAGATTCCTTCGCACCGCCATGGACGACCTCGAGAAGGCCATCCTGCTCGCCTCCGACTCCCCGCCGCGGCCGCCGCCTCCCGGCCGTCCGCGAGAGGCGCTCGTCTTCTGCGCCCGCGCCCGCGACGAGTCCCCGCCGTCGTCGCTACTCCGCCTCTGCCTCTCCGGCCTCGTCTCCTCGCCGCACGCCCACGTCCACTTTTGGTGCCTCCAGTCCCTCCACGACGCCCTCCTGCGCCGCCGCTTCGTCCTCCACGACGACCTCGCACTGCTCCGCTCCTCCCTCCTCTCCCTCGCGTTGGCCTCCAACGCCGCCTCGCCGCCCTTCCTCCGCAACAAGCTTTCCCAGCTCCTCGCCCTCCTTGTCCGCCTCGAGTACCCCCATGTCTACCCTTCCTACTTCCTTGACCTCCTCCCGCCCCCGCTGCCGCAGCCGGGCCCTACGGACATGTTCGCCCGCGTCCTCATCTCTCTCGACGACGACCTGCTCTCCCAGGAGTACCCCCGCAACGCCGACGAGGCCGCCGACGCCGGGAGAGTAAAGGACGCCATGCGCGCGCAGTGCGTGCCCCAGATCGCCCGCCACTGGCACGACGCCGCCGCGTCTCTCGGCGCTGCCGACCCCGCCGCCGCCGCCGTAGCCCTTGATGCGGCACGCAGGTGCATCTCCTGGATCGATGTCACGCTGGTCGCGAACGATGTATTTGTTCCTCTGCTCTTTGACATTGCGCTGTTCCCTGGAAGTGCCGCTCCGCTTGCTGCGGCAGCGGTGGGGTGTCTTTCTGCTGTAGCAGCGAAGAGGATGGACGCAAGGGCAAAGGTGTCGTTGCTGAGGTCGCTCCTGGCTGCGCAGCAGGGGCTTGGTAGCCCGGACAGTGGGTTAAAGATGGCACCTTTGGTGACGACTTATGCTGCTGAGGCTCTTGAGTGTTATCGCAAGCTTGCCTCTAGTGATGCTGATGGAACCGCGGCATTGGAAATGCTGGAAGAGGTGATACCAGCTGTATTTGCAGCCGCAGAGACCTGTGATGATGATGAGGTTGATTCTGGTTCTGTGCTCGAGTTCTTAGCTGGGTATGTGAGTATGATGAAGGCTCCGTCTGAGAGGCAGCTGGGGCACTTGGGACGGATCTTGGAGGTGGTGCGGGTGCAGATGTCATATGATCCAGTGTATCGGGGGCATCTTGATGTGCTCGACAAGATTGGGAAGGAGGAGGAGGACCTGATGATGGAGCAGCGGAAGGATTTAGTTGCATTGTTCCGGAACATTTGTCATGTGGCACCAACTGCCACTCAGCTGTTCATGAGAGGGTTGCTTCTGACAGCACTCTCATCTGCCGAAGCTAGTGTTGAGGATGTTGAGGTCACTCTTACTCTGTTCTACCGGCTTGGGGAAACAGTGGGTGAGGAAGAGATCCGGACTGGGACCAGGCTGCTCGGGGAGCTTGTGCCCATGCTCCTTTCTGCGAAATTCTCGTGCCACACACACCGCTTAGTTGCATTGGTGTATCTGGAGACAATTACCCGCTACATCAAGTTCATGCAGGAGAATGTGCAGTACGTGCCACACCTTCTTGCTGTGTTCTTGGATGAGCGTGGCATACACCATCAGAATGCCCATGTGAGCGCGTGCAGGATACTTATTCATGAGAGCTGTCAGGTTGTTGAAGGCAAAGCTAGTGCCTTACTTGGATACCATTTTGCAGGTCTTTCCTTATCTCTTTTGGTAGATGTATACTAATCTAGTTTGTTATTCTAGAGCTGAGGTTGTGTATGTTTGTGAGTTAACAGAGCTTGCAAGATGTACTAGGCCAGTTCACTGCAATGGACTGGGCAAATAAAGATATAAAATTCTCCAGCTCAGAGGATGGCAGCCAAATTTTTGAGGTACAGTGTCCATTTGTCTCTATAACCCAAGTACCCAACTTACCTTGCACCTAGCTGTTTATGTTGTTTACATTGGAAATACTGAACTTGGACCGTTGATGTGTTCTGATTTCAGGCTGTTGGATTGTTGATTGGTATTGAAGAGGTATCACCAGAGAAGCAAGCTCAGTGCTTGACAGCTTTGCTGAATCCTCTCTGTCATCAGGTGATTTTCTCCCCTTTCTTTCTATGATGGCTTTAGGGCCTTTAGGAGAGAAGAAGCTTACTGTCGTAGGAGAAAACCAATTCCAGATTGAGTCGCTTGTTATGGATGCCAAAGCACAAGGACTTGAAGAATCATCTCCAAGTGCGACGAGTCTTCAGCAGATTATTGTTGCATTGAATATGGTCAGCAAGGTATGCTTTGCATTCACACATTGTAAGGAATGAGCAATACCACATTCTGTGAAACATGGTTTGGCATTCTGGGGGATGCTTGGTTGGGCCATGCATAGTAAATATTTTTTATGTTCTATTTTCTAAAATTGTTCTGATTTACTCATCATTTAAATTCTTAGTTATGTACATGGCAAGTCATTTGTACCTCATGCTCAGTGGATCAGATGTTGTCCTTTTAGGGCTTTAATGGCGCCTCGTGATGGGAAGTAGGCCAACAATTGGTGTCATGTTCAAGAAGGTAAAGCTCTGTCATTCCGTGTACTTTCCTGTTTTCACTTAATCTTGTATGTATGGCGATGTTTGTTTCTCATTAAGTAGCATATGCAAGTGGCCAATGTCAATGGTGAGAACATTTGTTAGTCCTTGATTACTCCTGCACCAATAATTAATACAGCATATTTATGTTTTTGTTTTGCTATCTCTTCTGATGCGATTTTTCTAATCATCTTGTCATCAGACCCTTGATGTTGTTTTGCAAGTCCTTGTCTCGTTTCCTAATGTGAGACCCTTGCGATCCAAGGTAAATCTGAACCTGTTTCTTTAACATCTATGTTGGTTCACTGCTAGGATGATTAACCACTTTCTAACTTATGCAAATGCTGAAATGCAGGTCATATCCTTCTGCACCGCATGATTGAGATATTAGGAATCTCGGTGCTACCATGTATTCCAATCGCACTAAGACAATTGCTCATTGATAATGAGGTATTTCATTTTTAAAAATTATACGAAATTCTATTTTCTTTGTTCTTGGCTTTCTTGGCTTTTGTGATGTTTAGTACCTATAGCACTAAAGTTTCCTTTCTCAGGCATACCTGCCTTGTGCAGTAATTCTTTTAGGAAAAATGGTGGGAAAATCCTAGTGTAAATATATTAAAAATAATAACGATTGTGTCGTAGATACGAGTCTAGGCGATAGATTTGTAGGCACTCACGGTCGGCTCGTCGACCTCACGGGAATGCGTGGCGGGAGCAGCGTAAGCAAAGCAAGGATCTCCTTGATTGTATTACTCAAGTGTGAAATGATGTACAAGTGGCCTAGAGAGGAGAAGGTAAAGTTACATAAATGACCTAATTCTCACGGCAACCTAGGGGTAGCCTTGTCTTTCGGTCGAGTGGGGCTGCCCGTGCAAGACCCACGGTTGGCGTTGCTCATGTCGGTGCGTGGAAGGATTCGCTTGCGGTGCGTAGAGGCGTTACGCTCGCGGTGTGTCGAGGGCTTGGTTATGGGCAGAGGCCACGCCGTGTTGTCATTGTTTCGCATAACCACCATGCCATGCTGCTAGCGCCGTTAACATTGGTAGGACGGCGTGAAGCTTGATGCGGGGACACGGGACCCTCCTCAACAAATTGAAAGGTGTTTACAGCCCTTCCAAAGAAATGAAAGAATGTGGAAATTTCAAGTTTTGACTACCATACCAAACAGCAATGGAATCTTTGGGAAATTAGGACCAGACGGACATTAAATAGTTCTTTTCTCGATTGCGCTCAACAGCATGAATTTTTACGGTGCTCTTTGAGCGAGTATATTAGAATTTCAAGCAATATTCTATCATTAGTGCCATGGTTATCAAGTCGTCGACTAGTCGACAAGTCGCCGGAGAACAACCGACTGGAAGTGCCGACTCGACTTGCGCGATGGCAAAGAGGCAAGAGGAGGAGGAGTGAGGGGTGAGGTAGAGGCGATCGGGGCTCACGCGTGACTCCAGATCCAGTCGCCGCCGACCTTCATCGCCATCGCCATCGCCCTCTCCCTTTGTCGGAGGCTCACAACAATAGGCTTATCAAGGCGTCTCCTCCTCCCCGCGGTTCCTCGTCGCGCGGATCCTCCTAGCTCTCGTCGCCGTCGCCACGGCTCCTCAGCGCCTCCTCACGAGGCGAGGAGGAGGCGGCCTTGAAGCAAGAGCGCGAGCGGAGGAGAGGAAGCAGAGAAGAAAGAGGAAGGAAGGCGCGCGCGCGGGTTGGGCTGCCGCCGAGGAAACCTGGAGAGGCGAGGCGGCGCGCGAGGGAGAACCGAGGCGGCGGGCGTGGGGCAGCGAATGCGCGGCGGCGTCGGTGAGAAAAGTAGAGGTGGGGCGGCGGGCGGCGGGCAGCGGGCATGATCTTCTGCGGCCAGGGAAAGCTGCTGCCAGGATCTTCTGCGGCGGAGGAGTTTGCTAGCTGTTACATGTGTACATACTATATATCATATGAACAGTACACATCGACTAGTCGGCGACTAGTCGGCCGACTAGTCGACAAGTCGGTCACGACGTGAGTAGTGTCGACTTGCCGACTTAATAACCATGATTAGTGCACTCTTTTTCTATTTTTTATCTTCGGGCTGCTCACATCATTATTATTTTCGTACAGGGAAAAGATATGGTGGATTTTCTCATATTAATAAACCAAATAATATGCAAATTTAATTCTTCAGCAAGTGGCATACTGGAGGATGTTTTCCTGCTATTGCAAGTCGTTTATCTGTGATACTGTCACAAGATGCCTTTTCAATTGGTCCTACGAGCAATACTGAGGTAATGTTAATTGCATCTGTAAACAATGCCTTGTATAGTACTGTAGTTTCTATTTTTTCGTTGCTAGTTCTTGTGTACTTTTTGATGTATCTTCTCGTCCCTGTATTACTAGAATGCTAGTGTGTTCCAAATGTATTAGGTCGGAAAAAATATGGTTCTCTTTGTTAGCCTTGCTGTTTTCCTACTTGTCAGTGGCCATACCACTTGATTCAGTACTGTTCACTTTAAGCATTTAGAGCTTGCTGTGTTTGATTTGTCGTTACTCACTGAATATAAGGCAAGGATGTCAATATAATGGCAATAATGTGGTAGTAGACACCTCTTTTCCTTGTGTGGCTATGTTTGGTTCTTAGGAGGGAAAACTTTACCTGTTGAATAAAAGTACCGGGCGGCGGTAAGTCCATTTACCAGCCTTACACCCTTTACCTCCCGAAAAGTTCAAATGAAAATTTGAATTTGAATATGAATTATTTGATTTGGGATAAAACCATAAAACATACCTCAAGCATTGTGAAAACGTAACCACGCAGTTGTCCCAATGGTGGGAGACTATAGTTGTGTGTGGGTGGGTCATGGGATCGAATCCCATGTCTACCAATTTTTTCTGCCTTTTCTCCATCTTTACTGTTCTGAGTGTGGGACCGACATGTCAGTTTGATTCTTAAGAAGAAATTGCATAAAAAATGGAAGCAAAGCTAGGATTCGAACCCAGTCAACGAGCATCAAAGGCAGGCGTCCTACCGCTAGGCCAGTTAGGGTGTTGTGTGTGGTTTTAAGGTTGCAGATGCTTTTTAGCTAAATTTAAAGTCTAAAATTCAGATTTAAATGATCTTTTTTGGCCGGTTGCAAAATTTACTGGAGTTGCTGGTAAGTCCGGCTACTGCCGGTAACCGGCCAGTACAAATTTCTCAGGTTCTTAGTCAGTTCGTTGCCCCATCTAAATTATTACCTGGTTTGCTTATTTTGGTGAGTGTCAATTTGGCTAGCCTAAGTAGCAAGGCTTTTATGGGTACTGGATGAATTGCATGGTTTCTTGTATACTGTATTCATTGTCTTACCATTGCAGGAAATGCGTGAACTGCAAGAGCTGCAGAGGACATTGTACACATTCTTGCATGCTATGGCAACACATGATCTGTCTACAATTCTCCTTGCTCCTACTTGTAGGCAGTATTTGGAGACCATAATGCAATTGCTTTTGTTTACTTCATGCAGTCATAAAGATATACAACTCCGGAAGGTGAGGATTACAGTTATCTTGATTTCCTATTCTCCTTTTCAATATAGCTATGTTCACAACTTCCACTAAAAGACTAAACCAGTGGAAACTGTTACTTGTACCTTGGTTATGGTTTTCTTAGGCATGTGTACAGATTTTGTCAAACTTATAAAAGACTGGTGCACAACCTCCGAAGTTGAAGATAAGGTACTGCTGTGTTTACTTATTTAGATCTTACGTCATGAAGTGTCTATCTAGTACTTGGACAGTTGAATTGCTCATAATCTCGTATAATTCTTGTTTTGTTACTTAATTACTTTCTTGTCTCATCAGCTTCCTGGCTTCCGAGTATTTATTATTGAGAAGTTTGCTACCGGTTGCTGTCTATACAGCATCCTAGATAAATCATTTGATTTATGTGATGCAAATTCGGTAAGACATATCATCTTTCTACTATTTCAACTTGCAATCATTGTATTTGCTGTGTTCAAAGTAAACCTTTACATAACTGTTTCGGCCGTTTGTTTACGGTTCTGTCTGGATCTCAGTAATTTTAGTAATGCCCTTGTTGGTGGTATTTATAGGCATCACATTGTGAGTAATGCACTAATGCAACTCCCAGTCTTCAAAATTTTAGAGACAGTTTGTTAGTATTATATTGAATTGCTAGGTGAAGGTGAATCTAAAGATGTCTGACCAGTTATAGGATAAATGGCAATCTAAATTTCAACTGAGATAAGTTGTCCAGCTAGATTATGTAGCCTGTAGGACATATCTGATTTCTTAAAAATCTTGGGATATTTAACCCGAGAAAGATTAAGTTTTAGTTCCGTCAATGTAATTTTTTTCTATACCTTAGCCTTCATATTTCACTCGAAGTAATGCAGTACAGTTGTAAAATATATATTTTTTGTGATGTTCTAAAGTGCACTAATTGCATTTGTGTAGAGAAATTATCCCCAGTGATGCGTTCCAGAAAAGCTTAAGGAGATGTACCCTGATAAACTAAATTGTTTTCTTTCCAAATCTCAGTTGCACACATTAATTGATGTTGGTCTTTACCAGAAATGAAAGTACATTGTACGTTGTCCAAAATTTGGAACTAATCAGTGAACTTTGCTACTATGCAAGGCACTGTAGATCTATTCGGTTTCCTTTTCTGATAGTGTTCATGTATCAAAACAAAATGCTGACTTGGCCAATTAGCTATCATGTGCTATATCCTGGTGCTTTCATTGCTTCGTAAGGAGGGAATAGATGGGTTATCATGTGCTACATCAAAATGCTTTCATTGCTTCATGAGGAGGGAATGGATAATTAGGTCACTTGGTGTCCAAACTAGGCATGTACTAATACAGTTTTGAGGACAGTGGGGCTAGGTTCTTAGTGGTTAGTTTAGTTTAGAATCAACTACAACATGGGCTCTACACTACCCTATCATGTTTGTTTGTTTCAGAATTCCATGTGCTGTCATTTTACAACATTACTGTAGTTAAAATCTACATGGATGTTGCACGGTGGTATATGTTTTTTTTTTTTTTTTTTTTAATCTTCAAGAGCTTCATTTAATTGACTTCTTTTTTTAGCTTGTTCTCTTTGGTGAAATCGTGATGGCTCAAAAGATTATGTACGAAAGATTTGGGGAGGACTTCATTGTAAATTTTGTAGCAAAAGATCTTCCAGAAGCTCACTGTCCAGCAGACCTAACTGAACAGTACTACCAGAAGTTACAGGTATGTTAGTTCTCTTGACATAATCTATCTATCTATATATATCTATAAACAACAAGAGAATTCAAGTCACCTCCTTTGCTTTGAGGACTAGAAATTCCCACATTAATCTATAAAAAGAAAAGAAAATTCCTTGAATTTTTCTCATTATTCAAGGAAAAAAGAGAAGGATCTATGTCACTTATTTGGGTGGGGCCAGATTATAACAATATAGATTAATATATAAAGATATTGCATCTGTCACAATTGTATAACAAATACAACTAAATTTTCAGTCATGGGCTTTAGAGTTGTGTAGCACATACAACTATATTTTCAGTTATAAACATGTGTTGTAGTACCTAGCTGCGCAATTGCACTTGCGCGGGCAATTTGGGTAGTTGCTATAATGCTAGAGCAGAAATTTACTATATGCAGATTCAAGAAGTTGTACCACTTTTCTTAAAATACTGAATCTAAATCACTAAATGTGAGTAAACTATGTTGCTGTACTGTTGGTAACTAGACTGTTGTCAGCTGGGTTGACATGCCATTAGAATGGAATTTAGGTTAGGGAAGTGTTAGTAGTATCAGGAAGCAACTCTGTTCTATATGAATTGTGACTTGTATTGACACAGCGAGTATTTAGCTTTTTACTTCAGACTCAGAGTAACGGCGATGAGTCAATGACTAGTCATCTTTGTTTGTCCTAGTGTTCTGGGAAGGGTGTTTGTTTGTTTGGTGGAATCATAACAAGATGCTGACATGATTCAGGAATTCCTGATCTTATCTCTTATCCGATGTATCAAATTTTAGTTTTCACTTTTCAATAGGCTATTTCTTTTTGTAATAAAAGTAGTTTTCTTCTTCAACAGGGAAATGATATCAAGGCATTCAGGTCATTTTATCAATCACTTATCGAGAAAATAAGACAACAACAGAGCAGGAGCCTTATATTCAGATAGTATCATTCAATTCATTTTCAATCTGTTTGCCAGTAGAAGACTCCTCAGCTGTGTGATTCAAGTATAGGTAGTTACTTCTTTCTTATCTACATTGTTTTTTCCTATCTTGTTTCCTCGTATGATTTCATTCCTATTTTTGGCTTAATTCATTATAATTTGCAGGGTAGTTGTGTCATCAATGTATATAAAGCTACCATTTCTGAGATTGGAAGGTATTCTCTTACCTTTAATACCATTCATTCAAGCTATCTTCCTGTTTTTTTTGTTTAAACTATACCTTCCCCATGGCTCATTATGTTGTGTTCTTCATGTGCATCTGGGTACTTTTCCTTCTGTCCTCAACACAGATTGATTGTTCCATTCTGATAGTTTGATGAATGATGCTGGTTTAACCTATAGAGGTTGCCTGGAATGATGGACATACCAGATGTGTTTATCGAAAACTCATACATGTGTCTTTCGATAGCAGTATAAATATAATACATCCTCTTATCTTTGTGAATTTGTTGCCGTAATTTCTATTTGAACTGGGTGGAATACAATTGGTGAATTGCATTATCTTGTTTTGCATCTTCAACTAATAAAATATTTACATGTGGTTGCTCCCCCCTGCTTCTCATTTTATTTTGTGTTGACTGCATGTAGTTTATCAAGTTTACCCTTGAATGCTTGCAGATGTATACTGCGGGAATATTTTTACCGAGTCTTGGTACCATGGCAAAGTTCCTTGTTCTTCGCTTGTTCAGTGAGAATGCAGGGGGAATACATTCCCAAGAGCTGCTGCTGAGAAAATACAGGGTTTCATTTATTTGTTTTTGAGATTTCTCCCCAAAGTGATTATTTGTCCTGCTATCTGGGCTTGAAATTTTGTAAGGCAATTTCAGTGAACTAAATAGCTGGGATGGGAGCTGGAGTGTGTGTGGGGCTGTGGGCTGTGTTTTTCCTGACAGAAATTGTCACACCGCCTGTTGTCGTATACCAAATTTTGCAAAATTGTAGTGCTTTTCACCCCATTTGGTCAGCTGGGGCGTTGTACAGATTCTTTAATACCATTGTGTTATAAGCTCTATAATAATCTTATCGTCAATCTGATGACCCAGTGACAAAAAAAAAGAAGCATGTCATGCTGATGCTATGCAAGTGTTGAACTTTTGATATCTTTTCCTTTCCAAGCTTACAAATTCTCTGCCTGGTGGAAAATTCTTCCCTGTTTAGCCCATTCTGTTCGACTTTGGTGGAGTTTGGAAAGAACTACACAATCGGTGCAAAGGATTTGGATTCCTTCCGTCTTTCCTAACATTAGACGGGAAGATGTTGGCATTGGATTCGCTTTGCCCAGCAGAATTATGTCAAATTTTTTAGACATCGTATATGGCTTGCCTTGGCTGAGAAGACCGACAAGAGCTAGGCATGATCGTGGAATTCTTTTTTATTTTGGCCTCATGACGCCACGTAATTGCAAAAATAACCCTCGTGCGTTTTTATTTGCAAATATGGCCTCCTCCCGAGCGCGGAATGCCCTCGAGCTTGACACGTGTTCATTTCTACGCTTGGAGGCCGCGGAAGCTTCGGTGGCGATCGCGACAATTCACCGAGCTCTTTCGCGGCTGTGACCGCGGAAGGTGGTGGGCGTCGGCTTCTGCTGGTGCATGCGCGAGAAGTGCAAATTAGTAAAATGGGAATGCATTTAATGCTAAATGTGAATGCATTTAATGCTAATACAATGCAAAATGGAATTGCATGCAGCAGATACTTCCTGCGCTCAGCCACAGCAGGAGGTTCTTGGCCCCTTTCCGCGCTCCGCCACCGCGGCAAGCGGCCGTTGTCCCGTGCTCGGCCACCTCTCGCTCACTTTCCGCGCTCGCCCACCGCGGAAGGAGGCTTCCGCGCTCGAGAGGGGGTTACATTTGCAAAAAAAAACTCACAGAGACCATTTTTGCAATTACGTGGCGTTAGGGGGCTAAAATAAAAAAGAAGTTCATGATCGTGTCCTTTGTTCTTTCGTGTTCCTTTGATCCTAGGAATTGCCAGGAACACACCTGCGTGTTAGAGACGGCTGTACATGCAGTCATGCGCAGGGAAAAAATTCCCGGCCGGTAACCGTCGGTTACCTAACCGGAACTAAAACATCCAGTTTAGCAATTTCAAAATTCAAATTTCAAATTTTGAACGAATTTTAAGCAAATTTGTTCGAATTTTAGCCGAAAAAAAACAGGATTTCCGGTAACCGGCCGGTTACCATTCCCGGCCATCCAACTGGAAACATCCTGGTACCGGTTTTTGGAACCTGGTCATGCGCGTATCAGGGATTCGAGGCATTGCTATACTTTGCCTTGGAAAAAAATATATAATCATGTAGTTTCTACTACAAATAGGGACACATGTTTGTAGGCATACAGTACAGGAGGCTGCCAAGATTTTTATGCTTTCCTGCTGGTGTGTTCATGGCGTCTTCTGTCATGTCAAACTCATCCATCTCAAGTCGTTTTTTTTGTCAGCCTCCCAAGTCAACGCAACTCATGTTTATGTGGCACACCACAGCTGGAAAGGGGTCCTCACAAAGGAAAACGCCAAGGAAACATGGGACCATTACAAACTCCAATAGAAGTGCAGACCAACAAAGCACACAAATGCCAAAGGGTTGAAAACCATGCATCATACAGGTTACAGAAGAGACAAAAGCAGCACTCACCAAGATGAACTAGCTCCAAGCCTCCAAATCCACTTGGGTTTTCCTTTTCTTCCAAGGCTTCGTTTGGAGCACAAGAACAAACAGGAATTTCACATGAAATAACCACGATGAGAGAAATATTTGATGAAACCGACCGCTAATTTCTTAAGCACAACCTCAAAAGAGTACAACAAGCTATCGCTCTCTCAACCATCTCGAACCTTTTAGGACACTCGGATCTTTACTCTATATAAGAATCTAGTGTTAAAGAATAACATATCATCTAATCCTCTCGTACGCCTTTTACTTTGGATGAGTTAATTTGTGACTTGTATTCTCCACGACCGCCCCTCAAGACTTTGTATAGTGCCCCATATTTCTCCTCCAAAGAGTCTATTAGGATTCATATAGGAATCATTATAGCATCTCTCTAAGTCCTAATAGTATATGAGTCACCTCTTTCTCAACAATCTCTCACTTGGGTTATTTCGGTTCTTTCTACGAGATTCATCTACTTCGTTCTTGATATCGTGCACGCTCGTGTTGTATCTCACAAACTCTGATCCAATCCGAGGGCTACTGCGCATAAAGAGGGGTATCGGAGTATAACGTGCTACACCAATTTAAGATTGATGTGTATACTAACATAGCTACAAATCTACAGGGATATTGAAGAATCATCACCACGCATATTCTACCCTCATGTCTCATATTAAAGAACCCTGACCAAGAATATGTGCTCACGTCGGGGAGCATGAATCAACCATACCAATACCTAGCATTTTGAGGTATATACATGTCAAGGAGTCCTATCTAGACACATACCCCCCCTCCCCCCTGCTTTAATCAAGAACCATGCATGCATCTAGAATATCATTTGCTCAAGTAGCTGGATATGATCGATCAGTGAGATGCTATTAGAGTCAAAATCATATGTTAAGGCTGTGGTTGTACCTGCCAAAGTGTTTATCTTCAAAGACAGAAGACTAATCGGGAAGCAAGAAGTGCATAGGAAGGAGCACACTCAGATGCATACGACGTAAGCTATTTAGCAGTTGGTAAGGAGTCTCGTGACGCTTGAGCTCTTCATGGAAAGAGATGGCGAACCAACCCCGTATCTCACGAAGTTAACCTGTCGCTTACCCACAAATGACCGTGTATTTCTGAAGAGCTTCTAGAACGTGTCAATTGGTGAGGTTTCCGGTTTATTATCACAAGTGGAGATTCTTGTCGGCTTAGTTTCTTCATCGAATTGCTCGATCTCTCGATCGATAATGTGTCGGATACAGGGTCGACGTCATTAATTGATCCAATGGAACAGGACATTTATTGTATTCTGTCCAATCAACAGAATGCAATATAAGCACAGGTAATTTGGATTTGATTAGTAAGGGCATATACAATGCGAGATGTTTATATACAAGTGCTTAAAGAAAGAGAATATAACAACATCATCAAGCACCTATGTAAAACTCATTTCCTCTAATGCAATCATCTCTTTTATAAATGCTTAGATAATTATATTATCTATTAATTATATATAGTTATATACATAAGCACCTCTTAAGCACCGGTGCTTAATCAAGCATCGATTCTACAAAAATAAGCACTTTATCTGTCCTACGTGGTAAAAAAAAATCAGTTTTTCTTTACTAAACACCTCTCTAAACACCTGCATTGTACATGCTCTAAACGTACGCTGCTTGCCGAGGAAACAAAGAACTTTCTTCTCCGTTGCAGTGAGTTAGTTTGCCAACTTACGGCACTGGACAGTCAAGGTAATCGATCGATTTCATCCATGTACTGTTAATTGATCACGTGATTGTAGCGTTGTTATTTTGTAATTGTCGTAACTAACACAGACGATATGCACTGCAGAAGTCAAAAGGATGGGAGGATTGTTTCTCCACAGACACGCATCGCATGCATGAACGGTTTGACTGTCACTTCCCACTTGCTCCACCTGCCTTATAAACAACCCCCTTCTCATCATGTTGTGTGCACAAGAGCTGTCAGACCAAAGAAAACTGCAAAGATCTCTACTACTTTCCGTCCTCCTCACCCTCTCACCCATGTCCCTCTCTACTGACATGTAGGTCACGTTATTAACAAACTATCTCTTCGCATCGTGCGCTCCCTGCTCCTCTCCCGGCATCGTCTGCGACGCCGTCTGCGCTCTCTCTCCTCTCCGCCGCCACGCCTCGCTCCTCGCTGCTGCTCCGTCGCGCCTCAGCCCCATCGCCGTCGCCACTTCATCGGTCGGATCTGGGCGTGCCTCACTTCCTCCTCTCCACCCTGCTCTTACGCTTGCTCCATGCGCGCTTGACAAATTGTGATATATTATATCTACTTAGTGTATAAATAATTACATTCATGAGATGTTTATTACCAGCATACGGGCATAACTAGACCTAAAATAGGCGGCGGTTTACTAAGGAGTTAGTGCAGTACTCACGAGATCACGTACTCCACCTCTCATATCCATTTAAATCGTATGATGATCACTCTTTATCTATCGAGCATATACTCTAATAATGATTATAAGATACTCCAAAATGAATTCCATGAAAAATCTCATTAAAGTTCACTTTTTATAGCAAAATTTGTGTATGTACTTCTTTTATATATGAAAAAGGTATATATAAAAACAAAGGATTCATATATATATATATATATATATATATATATATATATATATATATATATATATATATATATATATATATATATATATATATATATATATATATATATATATATATATATAAGACCATGCACAGAAAATAACATTACCTGCGTTGATGCCGCATGCTTGCACGGGCGTCTCATCTCATAACTAGTAATATCCTGACCAGTTCTTGATTGGGCACCAAGAAACTCAGAACCATCCTCCTTTTAATCAGTGGACCGTGCGCAAGACATGGTAGATTGTCCCTGTCCTTCCATGCCCGTTCCCCATTCGACATGGCAACTCTTGCACCACATCGATGTCAACACATCATCACAATTAGATACCAATCCATACCAGATAGAGAAGCCTCTCTCTCTCTAGAAGAAAACGAAGGCAGGTCGAGGTTGTCGTCTCGATGGCGCAACTGGAGATGTCTGGATTCTGAAAAAAGAAAAGACAAATGGATGTCTGAATTCTGATAGGCATGCAGGGACACGGACCTGCGCTTGGTGCATGCCGCGATCGATGCATCATGCGTGCTGCTTGATCCCGGCTGTTCTGAGGAGGTCTTTTTCGTCGCTAAAGCCAAACACGAACTGGCCGCAGGGAAAACTTTACCGGTAAGAAAAAAATAATTGGAAGGCAGCGATAACAAGGGTTTTCGTTGGTTACAGGAAATTTCGGACGAAAATTTTGAATTGAAATACGAAATTTTCAGATGTAAAGATGAAATTATCTAAATTTTGAATTAAAGTTTGGATTTAGATGAAAATTAACTAAATCTGAATTTTTTGTTTGATATAAAAATTTATCAAACCTCACTGATAACACCAGTAACTGACGGTTACCGACGAAATTTCGGCGATAGACTTTTCGCTGACCGGCCGCCGCTGCTACTATATGCATAAGATGGAACAAGTCTTTTTCGGCGCGGCATTCGCTTTTCTCCAAGGCATGGTATTTGCGGAGGCAAATGGCCGAGCTTCTTTTGTGGTGGGGGGAGTTGGTCGCTTGGCCTTGCCTGAAACGCGTTGGCGCGTGTGGATTCATTTTTTATTACATACCGGTTATAACAGGGTACTACGTACTTCTATACATTTTACTTGTAAATGTACATTACCTTAGTCAGAACCGTACTCTGTATCACTACCGAAATATGCGTCAATCCTGCGTACCCCTCCGCCAGCGCAACACATGGCGAAAACAATTGCTTCCGAGTGCCGTAGAAATATGTCCTAAGGCTGCTACTAGCGCTTCACCCTGGCTGGTATGTTAAGCCTGTTATGTAAGTAAAATAATGATGTGATAACATAGTTAATAAAGAGAGAGGATACTCTAGTATCTAATCTGGATACTGGTTCGGTCTCGAAATCCAACGCAAAAAATTTATTATGATCGATCCAGTGCGGTGCATGTATTGCTTTAGTACATGCCACAAATAGGCCATAATGCTCAAATACTAGTAAAGATTATGTATGTAATTAAATGAAACAACTTAAGATACTACATCGTAAGAAACTATGCATTGAGAAGATAGTATCCTAACACTTCTAATGCATTAAAGAAACTGCACTAAGATACTGCCCATTGAGAATAGCCTAAGGCCATTCACACGTACGGTGCTAGCTAACGTTTTGGACTTTTAGCTCCAGGGCTAGCCCTTGGAGCAGGCCAAGCCAACAGGTGTGCTATCACAAATATTCCTAGCATCGGTGCATACAAAAATTTCTAGCACCCGTGCATCTACATGCACCGGTACAGAGGCGTAGTTGACTCATGGTCAGGCCTTGAACCAGCCCAGCCGTGAGCAGCACATCTGGCCAGTCACCATTGCCTACTGCCATTGCTATATGTGAGAATTGGAGACTGGGCATCAGGCCATTGCCCGGGAGGCCCGAGGCCCAGCTTTGTCACTGCACTGGTGCTAGTTTTAAAAAAAAGTTGCAGCCCCCATTTGTAAGTGACACGAGAGACCCATTTGTAAGTGACACGAGAGATGAAGAGAGAAAGTGTTGTGGAAGAAAAAGATTGATATTTTATTTAGTTGCAGATCCTATCTTAGAGAGAGAAGGATGTGCTACATGCTGCAGCTAAAAAGCAAATATAGCATTTGTGTGATGTGATGATTCTGGCACCGCTCCATATTGTACATGGCCTACCTACCAAGGTGCCAAACTGTACCCAGAATTGGCATTTCATCGCCTTCTATCTTTGCCAAAAATAAAAATACAAAACCACCACACAAAATACCTACTACTCTTACAGGTAACAAGTCATGAGAGTGGGTAGGAAAGCATGCACATTGCGCCTTCATCGACCCCTTTTTAAATTTCAACCACAAAAGAGAGATGCATGTAAAAAAATAATGAAATCCACATTGAAATTTGCACCACGACGATAGCGAAACTGTTTCTTCCTTCAATACCATCGGATCTCAACTTCTATTCTGTTTTTGCCACTTCTGTTAGTGTCGTTACGTCCGACCATCGTTAACCACTGAAAAATTATCAAAATGCCCATCTTATCCTTCTTATTCCTTCTCTTCTTCCTCTTCACTCTTCCTTTTCCTCTTCCCTTTTCATGCCCCGACCTCCCATTGCCGCCCCTCTGCGCCCCGCCCCTCCACTCCCACTCCCGCCGCGTCGCCATCGGAGGTTGCCCCAACCGTTCCAGCCTCTGTAGTCCCTGTTCACGTGTGCCGCCACAAATGGGTTCTCTGTCTCCAGGAACATGTTGTGCTCCCATCAGCCTCGGTGCACCCACGCCACGCCACTGCCGCTTGTCAGTGGGGAGAGAGATGGGATGAAGAAGAAGGTAAATAAGTATTTTCCTATACAATTTGATAGTTAACTCATGGTTGATCGACGTGAGTGATAAAAATAGGATAAAAGTTAAGATCCGATAGTAATAAAGTGAGGAGCAGTTTTACGATGATATTTTAGAGACCCGACACCTAATTTATAGTAGCAAATAAGAAATTAATCCTGCGAAAACCCATTTCCTTGCGAGGGTCAACACAAGGCCATGTCAATATGTCATCCCAAGTCCCGACCGAGCTCAGGCTCTCCCTTAGACGGACGCGGTCGCGTCTATATATCTGGCTCGCTATATACGCCGAGCGTTATTTCCGCTGATTTCAGTCGGTTTCTCGGCCGTGTGATTGACTTTGAGATCCGTGTGATTGTTGTGCGGGTCCGTCGTACATACCGGGTTTTCCTCTGAACGGGCCTGCGCTTTATGTCCGGCCTGGCGTCCGGTTTTCACGTCCGTTTACGTCCCGTCGTGCGCTTTTCATCCGGTTTTCACGTCATAAACGTCCGGTTGCTTTTTTGAATATTTTTGGGAAAGCGCGCTGGCGTTCGCTTCGTTGTTATGCGAGACCGCGTCCGCGGAGAGAGCGTACTGAACAAACCCCGTCCGTCTCCCCATCCCAAATCCACAAATCAAACTTCGCTTTTAAGCCGATCCATTGCGTTCCATCTCCATTTGCGGGAGAAGGGAGGAGATGAAGAAGGCTTCGTCATTGCCGGAGCTTGGGTTCGGCGCGTCCGGCGCGTCTTGGGCTTCTTCCGATCGGTGGCGGCTTGCCTGCTGCAAGCGTCCCACCGTGGCGCTGACGGATCTCGGTGATCGGTGCGGGCAGCGTGGGCATAGCCATCGCGCGAACCATCGACCGCGACTGGCGGGCGAGATCGCGCCGGTGGCGCGCTCCGGACAAGCTGCGGCGAATCGCTGGACTGCGGCCGCCGGCGGCGTTCCTCCAGCAGCGTGCGGTGGTGGCGAACACGGACTGGCGGTGACCAAAGGTGGACACGCCATCGTGGCGGGCCTTGGCGAATCCGAGAACAAGGTGAACACTGCTGCAGAGGCGTAAGCGTTAGTGTTAGTGTGACCGGGAGAGGCGATTTGAGCGGCGGAGCACTCGATACTTACCGATCGGCGGAGAACTTCGAGGCGAGGTGATGGCGATTTGGGGGAAAGACTGGCGGAGGTGTTTTCGTGTCTGCGTTTGAGGCAAAATTTTCGCCATCTTCTTCGTCGGCGTTGGCGTCGCCAACAAAGTCGTGGTGGTGCATGTAGTTTTTATTCGTTGATTTTGTATTCATCATTTGTTTTGTTTTGGCCGGTTGTTTTGTTCATTTTTCATGGTTTATGTTGCTCTGTGTGTGCTATTTTTTGCAGGTGCTGCCGAGAAGTTCGTTGGCATCTTCTTCTTCCCGTGATTCTTATGGGCCGAGGTCGTGAGTTTTTTGCCTTTTTGTTTTTACTGTGTGTATCTATGGATTATTGTATTGATTGTCTAGGTGTGGATCCGAGTTATGTTTTTGTGTGTATCCTATTTTTGCTAGAGAGGATGACTAATGCTTGTTTGGTTCGAGCTGGTAGTTTTTGGATGCATGGTTCTATATATTTTTGTTAAAGCTATGGTAGTTTTAGGATGCATAGATTTATCTATGAATATTTGGTTCGATATTATACTTTGGGATGCATGGATATATGGGTTTTGTTTGGATCTATGGGTTTGCTTTAATGGCGTGCTGTCTGATTCAAACTGCTTTGTTCCGCAGATTGACATTTTAAGTAACTTGTCTGACATTGATGATATTGCAAGCACCTTTGCTAAGGTTTGTTACTCTAACTTGTTACTCTTGTGTTTCAGTTTGAAGTTCCTGTCTCTAAAATTTGTCCACGCACCCATCTCCTATTCTTTTGGATACACACCTTTGCAGCAGTTCCTTAAGTAGCAGATTTTTTAAGGCTCATTATGCTTTGTCATACTTAGCCAAGTGGTTACTCTTATTCTTCCATGATCCATTCATACTTTTATTTTAGATAACTGAAATGAGCTGAACAGATTAGGTGTAAATAATTTATTGAACCGAGTTAAGAACTTGAGATATTAATGTCGAAATCACTTTCTAAACAGTAAACACAAGCCTTTTGGTTTAAGCATGCAGCATGCATATTTATTCATCCAAGTTTTAGCTATCTGCCAATCACCATAGAATGCACTTTTACTAGTCTGCCTCCAGCATCTGCTGGATAATCTCCACCATAGAATGCACTTTTACAACAAATATGAGCTGATATGGACTTTTATTTTCTCTTCTTCTGGCATGACAATGACCTGTTTTAAAATTTTCAAGGCTTTGGCCCCATTTAAGGCCCAATTGCCCACGGAAATCCTAGACACTGACTTTGTGGTTATTGAATTCGTTTTAGAGTAGTCAACTACAACGAGGCTATTGTTCTCTTTCTGAGGATAATGTTCTATTGGCTCTGTCTGACATGTTACTTCTACATGTGTCCATATTTTCATGATAGCTTTGCGTTAGCCTCCACTTTGGTGCTTGCTTACTCCGTATGCAGCACATAGCTAGAATAGATGAAACAAATTTGTTTCTATCTTTTTTTGTTGTTCCTGTTAAATATTGTTTTTTCATACACTTAACAAACACCTACACTGCCTGCCAGTAGGGTGTTCTCTGTGTCATCTGAACTCCAGTCACCTTGATTTTGAACCTGATTCTGGAAATAATAGCTCATGCTTTCCTGTCAACAATTTAAGGAAACCAGTTATATGCACTTTTTTAATGCTTTTCTTGTGAATGTACAAAGAAATGCTCAATGTCATTAAATTAAGGAACTTACTGTTCTTGGATCATCATTCATCATTCTGAACTCATCAAATGACATTGTTCTGCATCCTGAAAATTTGGAGTGTTAGTACATGATCATGATTGCCTTTTTTTATTTCATTGTGTAATGTATGGCTAACTTCTCATTAGAGTGGGTTTGGTTCATCATTATTATTCTGTATTTTTATGTAAATTTACATGTTTTCACACAATTATTATCTATGTAATTTATAACTATTGGGAATGTAAATTTTGTAATTTTTATTTTTGCATTGTCATATTCTTGTTTTGAGTACAAACTCATGTATACTTTCGGATGCATGGATCTATAGGTTTTGTTTAATTCTGGTACTTGTATTGGATATGTTATCTGTTTTTGTTTTGTATGCTTTTTTGCTAGAGAGGATGTCTAATGAATGTTTGGTGCGAGATGATACTTTGGGTTGCATGGATCTATGGATTTTGTTAGGCTCTGGTAGTTGTATTGATTGTCTGGGTGGGGATCTGCTTTCAGTTTTTGTGTGTATCCAATGTTTGCTAGAGAAGTTGACTAGTGTTGGAGACATCGTAGGCAAGTTCTATCTTCTCACTCCAATTTTAAGTACTTTTCAGGTTGTCTTGGTTGCTGTTTCTAGCTAGTAATAAAAACAGTCGTTTCTTGCTAAAAATCCATACTTCATATGCTTGAAACAAATCCAAAACAATTGAAGTTTTTGTTTGGCTAGATATGTAGAATGTTTGTGAGGCTAGTTAATTTTCCTGGTGTAAAGCTTTCAGTAGTAGATCCAGTACTGGTCACCGCTTCGTTTTTGGCTTTTTTTCATTGTCATTATGTGCTAAAGTGTACTAGTTTCTCCTGTGTGTGTAGCTTTGCTAGGTGGTTAGGAGCATGTGCCTCCATAGCCTCCATGTAACCTGCTACTAGTATATAGGAAGATGTTAGTATTTTATTGGTGTTAGCGAAATGTGTAAGTGAGCTAGCATCGTTCAAGCAAAAAAAAACGACATCTACATATGTTGAACATGCATTATCTGTCTTCCCTTTCCTTACTAGTGCATAGTGCTAATGACCTGTCACCGTCAGCAGAGTACTTTACAACGCATCTTCCATCTCTTTTTTCTTGCGTTTAGATGACGACTCTTATTAATTTAACAGCAAAAAAACAACATCTACATATGTTGAACAGACATTTTTTTATTAATTTTTATTGTAGGGTTCACTAGTAGGTAGGTAATGTAGTTTTCTGTCGTATAGTTGTTTTTTTTTGGGTAGGGTTCACTAGTAAGTAGCTAATCAGGTTAACTATTCGATATTTGAATTGTTTTTATTTTTTATTGTATGGTTGACTAGTAGGTAGGTAATCTATTTTACTGTCTTATAGATGATTTTATTTTATATTGTAGGGTTCTCTAGTAGGTAGGTAATCTAGTTTACTGTCTTATAGTTGATTTTTTTTTTTTGCGGGGTTCACTAGTAGACAGATTGTAGGGTTCACTAGTAGGTAGGTTTTTTTAAAAAAAACAAAGTCTCTGCATTTTTTTTTTTTGACTTTGGCGATTCTTCAAACAGGTTGAGATGCAGAAGTTCAACACGAAGATCATCGACATGATGAAGTCGGAAGGGCTCTGTTGGTCCATTCTTGATCTCTGTTGATGGTATAAATAGTTTCCATTTTTCGTAGCATTTTTTATTTCCTTGTTTTTACTTTTTTTTTTTTGCAGATAGAGCCAATACTTACTGGAAATCAGCCTCCTGGTTTTGATACGAGTACATGCTGCAGTGTGTGAGTTGAATTAGGGAATTTTTTTCTTTATTTTTCGTTTCTTTGCATGCTTGGACTTCATATCATATTTTGGACTTTTAGTTCATCTTTTCATGCACATGTGTAATTTGACAATACCTAGTTTCAACTAGTTGGTCATGGACATCGTTTAGGTGAACACATACACTTTGTTTTGAAGCTTTTATGAGACTATTTGTCATCCACTTATGTCTGAAATGTATGTTGGCCACTTGCTAAGCATTCTTAGTTATACCAATATTTTCACACGGTATCTTTCAAAATAAAAGCTACATAATAAATTTCCTCCATCACTGAGTGTATGATGAAAAAGTATCCTGCATATGGTTACAAGATTTATCTGCATTACTCCTTCCTAAAAATCGTGGCACATATGATGATTTATGTTCCTAGAAATTAAGACAAAACAATTATTAATCTTATACCATTTTTTCTTACCTTTTTTTCCCTGTTCAGTGCAGTATGTTGTTTTTGAAAGAATATCCCCTTGAATAAGATTCAGTTCGACACAGTCTAGTGCTGCAACCTGCAAGGATCACATGATTGACATCAACACTTGGTATTTTTCTTGAAATTTAGTCACGTTCCTTTTCCCCAAAACTACATGCTTATCGAAGAGCATTGTTGCAGTTTTGGGCACCCTATCGAGTTAATTGGGCATATGCTAGTGGGCGGAGGAGGATACAACGAGTTAATACTCTGTTGCTTTTGAACGATATTCGAGCATCCTTTGCTTTAGCTTTTGGCTAAATGTAGTAACTCTTATTCCTTTTGTTGACCATTTCAATATTTTTGTTGGTGATCTTAGTCCGGAGTTACAGATTACGCATTATTTTCATGCTTATCGGGATATTCCAATTTGCTCGTAAGTATTTCTGGTGCCTTCATTCATCGATCTTTTGCTATTGGTATTCTTTGAGGGTTGCATCATTGCAGTTAATGATTTGTTGCAATAGATTTGTGTAGCTACTCTCTCCTGCCTGCGAGAAAAGAATATCTTGTTGTTTCTATATTTTTTTGTTATTCCTATTAAATCTTATTTTTTGGTTCTTTGTGTCATCTGATATCCATTCAGCTTGATTTTGAACCTGATTCTGCAAATAATAGCTCATACTTTCCTGTCAACAATTTAAGGAAACCAGTTATATGCACTTTTTTAATGCTTTTTTTGTTTGTGAATTTACAAAGAAATCCTCCATGTCATTAAATTTAGTAACTTACTGTTCTTGGATCATCATTCTGAACTCATCAAATGTCATTGTTCTGCATCCTGAAAATTGAGAGTATTAAAATATGATCATAATTGACTTTTTTTTTATTTCATTCTGTAATGTATGGCTAACATCCCATTAGAGTGGGTTTGGTTCATCATTATGAGTCTGTATTTACATGTAGATTTACATGTTTTACACAATTATTATTTATGTAATTTATAATTATTGGGAATGTAATTTTTGTAATTCTTACTTTTGTAGTGTCTTATTCATGTTCTGAGTACAACTTATGTATACATGATCATACTGAACTCATCAAATGTCATTGTTCCGTATCCTGAAAATTGGGAGTATTGGTACATGATCATGATTGCTTTTTTTATTTCTTTCTGTAATGTATGGCTAACATCTCATTAGAGTGGGTTTGGTTCTTCAATATGATTTTGTATTTACAACTAAATTTACAAGTTTTTACACAATTATTATTTATGTAATTTATAATTATTGGGAATGTAATTTTCTTAGTTCTCATTTTTGTATTGTCATATTCATGTTCTGAGTATAAACTCATGTATATAGAGTCATAAGATGTTCTTTATTGCTCAGTTTGGTTAACTAGAAATGTTTCTGAATCTCAGTAAAGAAAACCACACAAGATTTAAAGTAGATTCCTTTCATTTGGAGAACATATTTAGGTAGATCCTTTTCATTTTCATAGTAGATTCTGATTCATGTTAGTTAGTAACTACTGTTGATTTAGAATCTCTGCAGTTTCTTTGTCCAAAAATACATAACTACTACTCAACATACATATACATTTCCTATTTTTATGAACTAGCTATATCTAACAAAGTATCACCATTTGTGACCCAGGATGTCAAAAAGGACTTTGCCGGCCTGTGATCCTGTCATCGTTGCCTACAATCCTATGATGTGCTACCACATCAAAAATTCATATCATATTTTGGACTTTTAGTGACTATTTGTTACTTGACTTGTCGGCCAAGTTCTATACTCCGATCGTAATTTTTTTTGGCCTTTTTTCCTTTTAGTTTGTTCTTAATGGCCGAGTACTTTGTAACTGGGCTGTCTGGACTCTTTTTGTTTGTCCTATTGGGCTGGCAGAATGACGAATGGGCTTTGCAAATGAAGAAAATAAAAACGAAATAAAGGCCAAAAATCATGACTGTTAAGATTTCACGACCCGTTATGTTTTTGGCTCATTAAGCATGTGTCATGCTTCATTTTTAACGGCGTGGAAGCAATCCAAGATAAGTTGGTTTTCATCCTATGGCTCAAAATCATTGATATCTCAAAAAAATCGGTCGAAAGATCTATAGACACTCCATATCTGGCGCTATATACAGCCGAGCGTTATTTCAGTGATTTGATCGGTTTCTCGGCCGTGTGATTGACTTTGAGATCCGTGTGATTGTTGTGCGGGTCCGTCGTACATACCGGGTTTTCCTCTGAACGGGCCTGCGCTTTATGTCCGGCCTGGCGTCCGGTTTTCACGTCCGTTTTACGTCCGTCCCGGCGTCTGCTTTTCACATCCGGTTTTCACGTCATGGCGTCCGGTTAGCTTTTTTGAATATTTTTGGGAAAGCAGCGCTGGCGTTCGCTTCGTGTTATGCGAGACGGCGTCACGTGCGAGAAGGCGTGCTGAACAAACCCCCGTCCGTCTCCCCCCATCCCAAATCCACAAATCCAAACTCGCACCCAAACCGATCCATTGCGTTCCATCTCCATTTGCGGGAGAAGGGAGGAGATGAAGAAGGCCGTCATTGTCGAGCTTGGGTTCGGCAGCGTCCGTGGCGTCTTGGGCTTCTTCCGATCGGTGGCGGCGCCTGCAGCCGGCGTCCCACAGCGGCGCTGACCGATCGGTGATCGGTGCGGGCAGCGTGGGCATAGCCATCGCGCGAACCATCGACCCGCGACTTTGGCGGGCGAGATCGCTGGCGGTGGCGCGCTCGGACAAAGCTGCGGCGAGATCTTTGAACTGCGGCAGACAGCGGCGGCGTTCCTCCAGCGTCGCGGTGGTGGCGACACGGACTGGCGGTGACCAAAGGTCGGACAGCCATCGTGGCGCGGGCGGCGAATCCGGGGAGACAAAGGCGAACTGCTGCGAGGAGCGTGGCGCTGTTCGTGTTAGTGGATGGGGGAAAGCGATTTGGGCGGCGGAGCACTCGATACACCGATGCGGCGGAGAACTTCGAGGCGAGGTGATGGCGATTTGGGGGACGGACTCTTTTGTTTGTCCTATTGAAATTTGCGGAATAGCGAATGGGCTTTGCAAATGAAGAAAATAAAAAGCGAAATAAAGGCCAAAAATCGCGACTGTTAAGATTTCACGACCCGTTATGTTTTTGGCTCATTAAGCATGTCCACGACCCTGTGCGATCGTCGTCCGCCCGGTCGCGGTCGGGATGGTGCTGCGATGGCCATGCCCACGTTGCCGCACCGATCACGAGATCGGTCGGCGCGGCCCTAGTGGGGCGTCGGCGTCGCGAGGCGATCGACCACCGTGGAAGAAGCCTTGAACGCGGCGGACGCGTCGAACCAAGCTCCGGCGGCGAAGCCTTCTTCATCTCCTCCCCTTCTCACGCAAATGGAGATGGAGCAGCGGCCGGATCGGTTTGGTGCGAGTTTGGATTTGTGGATTTGGGATGGGGAGGCGGACGGGGTTTGTTGAGCACGCTCTCTCGCGTGGCGCGGTCTCGAACAACAATGAAGCGAGCATGACGCGTTTCCCAAAAATATTCAAAAAAAGCTAAATCGGACGTTTCGCGGGCGTGAAAGCAGATGAAAGCGACGCGGGGCGGGCGTAAAGCGGGCGTGGCCGGACGCCAGCCGGACATAAGCGAGCCCGTTCGAGAGAAAACCGGTATATGCGGCGGACCGCACAACAATCACACGGATCTCAAAGTCAATCACGGCGAAACCGTGAAATCGTGAAATAACGTTCGGCAATATAGCGATTTCGTATATGGGAGTGTCTATAGATCTTTCGTGATTTTTTGAGATATCGATCGATTTTGAGCCATAGGATGAAAACCAACTTATCTTGGATTGCTTCCACGTTGCCAAAAAAATGAAGCATGACACATGCTTAATGAGCCAAAACATAACGGTCGGAAATCTTAACGGTGCGATTTTTGGCCTTTATTTCGTTTTATTTTCTTCATTTGCAAAGCCCATTCGTCTACCGGCCAATAGGACAAACAAAGAGTCGATCCCAAATCGCCATCACCTGCGTCTCGAGTTCTCGCTCGGGCCGAAAAGTATCGAGTGCTCCGCTCGCTCCGAAATCGCCTCTCCCAGTCACACCAACGGAGCAGCGCCACGTTCCTGCGGCGAGTTCGACCTTGTCTCCCGGGATCGCCGCGCGTCGCCGTCCACGATGGCGGTCGACCCCTTGGTCACCGCCCAGTCCGTGTCGCCACCGGCCGCTGCGGAGGAACGCCGCCGCGTCTTTGCGAGTCGACATCTCGCGCGCGACTTGTCAGAGCGCGCCCACGGCGCGATCTCGTCGCCGGTCGCGGTCGAGATGGTCTGCGCGATGGCCATGCCCGTTGCGCGCCGATCACGAGATCAGTCGGCGCGGCATTTGGTGGGGCGTCGCGTCGTGCGAAGCGATCGACCTGCGGCTGGAAGAAGAAAAGCGCGCGGACGCGTCGAACCCAAACTCGGCGGCAGCGAAGCCTTCTTCATCTCCTCCCCTTCTCCCGCAAATGGAGATGGAAGCGGCCGGATCGGTTTGGAGTGCGAGTTTGGATTTGTGGATTTGGGATGGGGAGACGGACGGGGTTTGTTAGAGCACACTCTCTCGCCCGTGACGCGGTCTCGAACAACAATGAAGCGAAGCATGAGCGCGTTTCCCAAAAATATTCAAAAAAGCTAAATCGGACGTTTGCGGGCGTGAAAACGGATGTAAGCGAGCCGGGGCGGGCGTAAAGCGGGCGTGAAAAACGCCGCCGGACGCCATATGAGCCCGTTGAGAGAAAACCGGTATATACAGCGGACCCACAACAATCACCACGGATCTCAAAGTCAATCACCACGGCGAGAAACCGTGAAATCGTGGAAATAACGTTAAACGCAGTATAGCGATTTCGTATATGGGAGTGTCTATAGATCTTTCGATGATTTTTGAGATATCGATCGATTTTGAGCCATAGGATGAAAACCAACTTATCTTGGATTGCTTCCACGTTGCCAAAAAATGAAGCATGACACATGCTTAATGAGCCAAAAACATAGCGGTCGGAAATCTTAACGGTGCGATTTTTGGCCTTTATTTCGTTTATTTTCTTCATTTGCAAAGCCCATTCGTCATTACGCGGCCCAATAGGACAAACAAAAGAGTCCAGTCCCCAAATCGCCATCACCTGCGTCTCGAGTTCTCGCTCGAGCCGAAAAGTATCGAGTGCTCGCTCGCTCAAAATCGCCTCTCCCCAGTCACACCAACACGGAGCAGCGCCACGTTCCTCTGCGGCGAGTTGACCTTGTCTCCGGGGATGCAGCGCGTCGCCGTCCACGATGGCGGTCAGGCCCCTTGGTCACCGCCCGGTCCGTGTCGCCACCGTACGCGCACGCGGAGGAGAACGCCGCCGCGTCTTTGCGAGTCGACATCTCGCCGCGCGGCTTGTGGGAAGCGCGCCCACCGGTAGCGATCTCGTCGCCGGTCGCGGTCGGGATGGTGCGCGCGATAGCCATGCCCCGTTGCCGCCATCGATCAGAGATACAGTGAGCGCGGCCCAGTGGGACGCGTCGTCGTCGCGGCGATCGACCTGCCGTGGAAGAAGCCGAAGCCGCGGCCGGACGCGTCGAACCCAAGCTCCGACGGCGGCGAAGCCTTCTTCATCTCCTCCCCTTCTCACGCAAATGGAGATGGAGCAACGGCCGGATCGGTTTGGAGTGCGAGTTTGGATTTGTGGATTTGGGATGGGGAGCGGGCGGGGTTTGTTGAGCCGCAGCTCTCTCCGCGTGTGCGCGGTCTCGAACAACAATGAAGCGAACGCCCGACGCGTTTCCCAAAAATATTCAAAAAAAGCTAATCGGGCGTTTCGCGGGCGTGAAAGCCGGATGAAAAGCGAGCCGGGGCGGGCGTAAAGCGGGCGTGAAAAGAGCGCCGAGCCGGACATAAAGCGAGCCCGTTGAGAAAACCGGTATATGCAGCGGACCGCACAACAATCACCACGGATCTCAAAGTCAATCACCGGTAGAAACCGAAAGTGAAATCAGCGGAAATAACGTTCGGCGAAGTATAGCGGTTCGTATATGGGGTGTCTATAGATCTTTGGTGATTTTTTGAGATATCGATCGATTTTGAGCCATAGGATGAAAACCAACTTATCTTGGATTGCTTCCACGTTGCCAAAAAATGAAGCATGACACATGCTTAATGAGCCAAAACATAGCGGGGGAAATCTTAACAGTGCGATTTTTGGCCTTTATTTCGTTTTATTTTCTTCATTTGCAAAGCCCATTCGTCATTGCCCGGCCCAATAGGACAAACAAAAAGAGTCCGTCCCCAAATCGCCATCACCTCGTCTCGAGTTCTCGCTCGAGCCAGAAAAGTATCGAGTGCTCGCTCGCTCGAAATCGCCTCTCCCAGTCCACCAACACGGGCGGCGCCACGTTCCTCTGCGGCGAGTTGACCTTGTCTCCCCGGGATCGCGCGCGTCGCCGTCACGATGGCGGTCCGACCCCCTTGGTCACCGCCCGGTCGTGTCGCCACGGCCGCGACGCAGAGGGAGCGCCGCCGCGTCTTGCGAGTCCGACATCTCGCCGCGCGGCTTGTCAGGGAGCGCCCACCGGCGATCTCGTCGCCGGTCGCGGGTCGGGATGAGTGCTTGCGATGGCCATGCCCGTTGCCGCACCGATCACGAGATCACGGTCGGGCGCGGCGGTGGGGACGTCGTCGCGAGCGATCGACCTGCGGTGGAAGAAGCTTGAAGGCAGCGGCGGACGCGTCGAACCCAAACTCCGGCGTGACGAAGCCTTCTTCATCTCCTCCCCTTCTCCGCAAATGGAGATGGAAACGCGGCCGGATCGGTTTGGGTGCGAGTTTGGATTTGTGGATTTGGGATGGGGAAACGGGCGGGGTTTGTTGACCGCACGCTCTCTCCGCCCGTGTGCGGTCTCGAACAACAATAAGCGAAGCGCCGAGCGCGTTTCCCCAAAAATATTCAAAAAAAGCTAAATCGGGCGTTTGCGGGCGTGAAAACCGGATGTAAGCGAGCCGGGGCGGGCGTAAAGCGGGCGTGGCCGGACGCCAGGCCGGACATAAAGCGCGAGCCCGTTGAGAGAAACCGGTATGTCAGCGGACCGCACAACAATCACACGGATCTCAAAGTCAATCACGGTAGAAACCGGTGAAATCGTGAAATAACGTTAAAGTATAGCGATTTCGTATATGGGAGTGTCTATAGATCTTTCGTGATTTTTTGAGATATCGATCGATTTTGAGCCATAGGATGAAAACCAACTTATCTTGGATTGCTTCCACGTTGCCAAAAAAATGAAGCATGACACATGTAATGAGCCAAAAAACATAACGGTCGGAAATCTTAACAGTGCGATTTTTGGCCTTTATTTCGTTTTATTTTCTTCATTTGCAAAGCCCATTCGTCATTACTGCGGCCCAATAGGACAAACAAAAAGTCCGGTCCCCAAATCGCCATCACCTCGTCTCGAGTTCTCCGCTCGGGCCGAAAAGTATCGAGTGCTCGCTCGCTCGAAATCGCCTCTCCCGGATCACACCAACACGGAGCAGCGCCACGTTCCTCTGCGGCGGAGTTGAGCCTTGTCTCCGGGATCTGCCGCGCGTCGCCGTCCGCGATGGCGAGTCCGACCCCTTGGTCACCGCCCGGTCGTGTCGCCACGGCGCGCGCGGAGGAACGCCGCCGCGTCTTTGCGAGTCCGCATCTCGCCAGCGCGCTTTGTCCGGAGCGCGCCACCGGCGCGATCTCGTCGCGGTCGCGGGTCGGGATGGTGCTGCGATAGCCATGCCCCGTTGCCCGCACCGATCCAGAGATCAGTCGGCGCCCCGGTGGGACGTCGGCGTGCGAGGCGATCGACCCACCGATGGAAGAAGCAGAGAAGGCGGACGCGTCGAACCCAAGCTCGGCGGCGGCGAAGCCTTCTTCATCTCCTCCCTTCTCACCAAATGGAGATGGAGCGCGGCCGGATCGGTTTGGAGTGCGAGTTTGGATTTGTGAATTTGGGATGGGGAGAGCGGACGGGGTTTGTTGAGCACTGCTCTCTCTCGCGTGTGCGGTCTCGGACAACAATGAAGCGACGCATGACGCGTTTCCCAAAAATATTCAAAAAAGCTAAATCGGACGTTTGGGCGTGAAAACCGGATGTGGCGGCGGCGGGACGGGCGTAAAGCGGGCGTGGCAGGACGCCGGGCGGACGCCATGCGAGCCCGTTCGGAGAAAACCCGGTATATGCAGCGGACCCGCACAACAATCACACGGATCTCAAAGTCAATCACCACGGTAGAAACCGGTGAAATCGTGAAATAACGTTCGGCGAAGTATAGCGATTTCGTATATGGGAGTGTCTATAGATCTTTCGTGATTTTTTGAGATATCGATCGATTTTGAGCCATAGGATGAAAACCAACTTATCTTGGATTGCTTCCACGTTGCCAAAAAAATGAAGCATGACACATGCTTAATGAGCCAAAAAACATAACGGGTCGAGGAAATCTTAACGGTGCGATTTTTGGCCTTTATTTCATTTTATTTTCTTCATTTGCAAAGCCCATTCGTCGTGCTGCCGACCCAATAGGACAAACAAAAAAGTCAGTCCCCAAATCGCCATCACCTCGTCTCGAGTTCTCGCTCGAGGCGAAAAGTATCAGTGCTCCGCTGCGCTCGAATCGCCTCTCCCGATCCACACCAACACGAACGGCGCCACGTTCTCTGCGGCGAGTTGACCTTGTCTCCCCGGGATCGCGCGCGTCGCCCGTCACGATGGCGGTCAGACCCCTTGGTCACCGCCGGTCGTGTCGCCACCGGCGCCGCGCGGAGGAACGCCGCCGTCTTTGCGAGTCGACATCTCGCCAGCGCGACTTGTCAGGGGAGCGCCCGCGTGCGATCTCGTCGCGGTCGCGGTCGGGATGGTGCGCGATGGCCATGCCCACGTTGCCGCCGCCGATCAGAGATCAGTCGGCGCGGCAGTGGGACGTCGGCGTGCGAAGCGATCGACCACCGTGGAAGAAGCCGAAGACGCGCGGACGCGTCGAACCCAAGCTCCGACAGCGACGAAGCCTTCTTCATCTCCTCCCCCTTCTCCTGCAAATGGAGATGGAACGCAGCCGGATCGGTTTGGGTGCGAGTTTGGATTTGTGGATTTGGGATGGGAGAGGCGGACGGGGTTTGTTGAGCACGCTCTCTCTCGCGCGTGGCGGTCTCGAGACAACAATGAAGCGGCGCCGAGCGCGTTTCCCCAAAAATATTCAAAAAAAAAAGCTAATCGGACGTTTCGCGGGCGTGGCCGGATGTGCGAGCGGGGCGGGCGTAAAGCGGGCGTGGCAGACCGCGCCAGCCGGACATAAGCGCGAGCCCGTTCGAGAGAAAAAACGGTATATCAGCGGACCCGCACAACAATCACACGGATCTCAAAGTCAATCACGGCGGCAGAAACCGATCAAATCGCGGAAATAACGTTCGACGAAGTATAGCGATTTCGTATATAGGAGTGTCTATAGATCTTTCGATCGATTTTTGAGATATCGATCGATTTTGAGCCATAGGATGAAAACCAACTTATCTTGGATTGCTTCCACGTTGCCAAAAAAATGAAGCATGACACATGCTTAATGAGCCAAAAAACATAACGGGTCGAAATCTTAACAGTGCGATTTTTGGCCTTTATTTCGTTTTATTTTCTTCATTTGCAAAGCCCATTACGTCATTGCCGCGACCAATAGGACAAACAAAAGAGTCAGTCCCAAATCGCCATCACCTCGTCTCGAGTTCTCCGCTCGGCCGAAAAGTATCGAGTGCTCGCTTCGCTCGAAATCGCCTCTCCCCGGTCACACCAACACGGAGCAGCGCCACGTTCCTCTGCGGCGAGTTCAGCCTTGTCTCCCGGGATCGCGGCGCGTCGCCGTCCACGATGGCGGTCGAGACCTTGGTCACCGCCCGGTCCGTGTCGCCACCCGCCGCAGCGGGAGGAAACGCCGCCGCGTCTTTGCGAGTCGGCATCTCGCCCGCGCGGCTTGTGGGAGCGCGCCCACCGTGCGATCTCGTCGCCGGTCGCGGTCGGGGATGGTGCGCGCGATGGCCATGCCACGTTGCGCCGATCACGAGATCCGTCGGCGCCGTGGAGTGGGGCGTCGGCGTCGCGAGCGATCGACCGCGGCGGAAAGCGAAGCGAGCGAGCGGACGCGTCGAACCCAAGCTCGGCAATGGCGAAGCCTTCTTCATCTCCTCCCTTCTCCACAAATGGAGATGGAGCAACGGCCGGATCGGTTTGGAGTGCGAGTTTGGATTTGTGGATTTGGGATGGGGAGAGCGGACGGGGTTTGTTCGAGCACAGCTCTCTCGCCGTGTGCGCGGTCTCGAACAACAATGAAAGCGAAGCATGACGCGTTTCCCAAAATATTCAAAAAAGCTAAATCGGGCGTTTCGCGGACGTGAAAACGGATGTAGCGCGCCGGGGCGGGCGTAAAGCGGGCGTGAAGCCGGACGCCGGGCGGACGCCAAGCGCGAGCCCGTTCGAGAGAAAACGGTATATGCGGCGGACCCGCACAACAATCACCACGGATCTCAAAGTCAATCACCGGCCGAAAACCAGTGAAATCGTGAAATAACGTTCGGCAGTATAGCGATTTCGTATATAGGAGTGTCTATAGATCTTTCGACTGATTTTTTTTGAGATATCAGTCAGATTTTGAGCCATAGGATGAAAACCAACTTATCTTGGATTGCTTCCACGTTGCCAAAAAAAATGAAGCATGACACATGCTTAATGAGCCAAAAAAACATAACGGGTCAGGAAATCTTAACAGGCTGCGATTTTTTGGCCTTTATTTCGTTTTTATTTTCTTCATTTGCAAAGCCCATTCGTCATTCTGCCAGCCCAATAGGACAAACAAAAAGAGTCCAGTCCCCCAAATCGCCATCACCTCGTCTCGAGTTCTCCGCTCAGACCGAAAAGTATCGAGTGCTCCGCTCGCTCCGAAATCGCCTCTCCCCCAGTCACACCAACACGGAACAGCGCCACGTTCCTCTGCAGCAGGTTCAGCCTTGTCTCCCCCGGGATCTGCCGCGCGTCCGCCGTCACGATGGCCAGGTCCGACCCTTAGTCACCGCCGGTCGTGTCGCCACCGGCGCGCGCGCGGGAGGAACGCCGCCGCGTCTTTGCCAGTCGACATCTCGCCGCGCGGCTTTGTCCGGCGCGCCCACCGGCGCGATCGTCGCCAGTCGCGGTCGAGGATGGTCTGCGCGATGGCCATGCCCACGTTGCCGCACCGATCACCGAGATCGGTCGAGCGCCTGGTGGGATGTCGGCGTCGCGAGCGATCGACCTGACCTGGAAGAAGCCCAAGACGGCGGGACGCGTCGAACCCAAGCTCCGGCGGCGAAGCCTTCTTCATCTCCTCCTTCTCCCGCAAATGGAGATGGGAACGGCCGGATCGGTTTGGAGTGCGAGTTTGGATTTGTGGATTTGGGATGGGGAAGGCGGACGGGGTTTGTTCGAGCACGACTCTCTCACTTGTGCGGTCTCGAACAACAATGAAGCGAAGCGCCCGAGCGCGTTTCCCAAAAATATTCAAAAAAGCTAAATCGGGCGTTTGCGGGCGTGAAAACCGGATGTAGCGAGCGCACGGGGCGGGCGTAAAGCGGGCGTGGCAGACGGACGGCAGCGGACATAGCGCGAGCCGTTGAGAAAACCCGGTATATGCAGCGGACCCGCACAACAATCACCACGGATCTCAAAGTCAATCACACGGTAGAAACCCGTGAAATCGTGAAATAACGTTCGGCCAGTATAGCGGTTTCGTATATGGAGTGTCTATAGATCTTTCGGTGATTTTTTTGAGATATCGGTCGGATTTTGAGCCATAGGATGAAAACCAACTTATCTTGGATTGCTTCCACGTTGCCAAAAAAATGAAGCATGACACATGCTTAATGAGCCAAAACATAACGGTCGGAAATCTTAACAGTGCGATTTTTGGCCTTTATTTCGTTTTATTTTCTTCATTTGCAAAGCCCATTCGTCGTCTACGACCCAATAGGACAAACAAAAAGAGTCGATCCCCAAATCGCCATCACCTCGTCTCGAGTTCTCGCTCGGACCGAAAAGTATCGAGTGCTCGCTCGCTCGAAATCGCCTCTCCCAGATCACACCAACACGAGCAGCGCCACGTTCCTCTGCGGCGAGTTGACCTTGTCTCCCGGGATCGCGCGCGTCGCCGTCCACGATGGCGGTCAGACCCCTTGGTCACGCCCGGTCCGTGTCGCCACCCGGCCGCGCGCGCGAGGAACGCCGCCGCGTCTTTGCGGAGTCGACATCTCGCCGCGCGGCTTGTCGGGAGGCGCGCCGCGGCGCGATCTCGCGTCGCGGTCGCGGTCGGAGATGGTCTGCGCGATGGCCATGCCACGTTGCCGCACGATCACGAGATCAGTCGGCGCCGCCTGGTGGGGCGTCGGCGTCTGAGGCGATCGACCACCGGCGGAAGAAGCCGAAACGCGCGCGGACGCGTCGAACCCAAGCTCCGACAGCGACGAAGCCTTCTTCATCTCCTTCCCCTTCTCCTGCAAATGGAGATGGAACGCAGCCGGATCGGTTTGGGTGCGAGTTTGGATTTGTGGATTTGGGATGGGGGGAGACGGACGGGGTTTGTTCAGGCACAGCTCTCTCCGCCCGTGCGGTCTCAGACAACAATGAAGCGAACGCCCAGGCGCGTTTCCCCAAAAATATTCAAAAAAAAAAGCTAAATCGGACGTTTCGCGGACGTGAAAACGGATGAAAAGCGAGCGGGGCGGGCGTAAAGCGGGCGTGAAAACCGACGCCTTGCCGGACATAAAGCGAGCCGTTCGGAGGAAAACCGGTATATGCAGCGGACCCGCACAACAATCACACGGATCTCAAAGTCAATCACGGCGAGAAACCGTGAAATCGTCGGAAATAACGTTACGGCGAAGTATAGCAGTTTCGTATATGGGAGTGTCTATAGATCTTTCGACTGATTTTTTTTGAGATATCAGTCAGATTTTGAGCCATAGGATGAAAACCAACTTATCTTGGATTGCTTCCACGTTGCCAAAAAAAATGAAGCATGACACATGCTTAATGAGCCAAAAAAACATAACGGGTCAGGAAATCTTAACAGGCTGCGATTTTTTGGCCTTTATTTCGTTTTTATTTTCTTCATTTGCAAAGCCCATTCGTCATTCTGCCAGCCCAATAGGACAAACAAAAAGAGTCCAGTCCCCCAAATCGCCATCACCTCGTCTCGAGTTCTCCGCTCAGACCGAAAAGTATCGAGTGCTCCTTCGCTCGAAATCGCCTCTCCCGATCCACACAACACGGAGCGGCGCCACGTTCCTCTGCGGCGAGTTCGCCTTGTCTCCCGGGATGCGCGCGCGTCGCCGTCCACGATGGCGGTCAGACCCCTTGGTCACCGCCCGGTCCGTGTCCGCCACCGCCGCCGCAGCGCAGGAGGAACGCCGCCGCGTCGCTGCGAGTCGACATCTCGCCGCGCGGCTTGTCGGAGCGCGCCCACCGTGCGATCTCGTCGCCAAAGTCGCGGTCCGAGATAGTGCGCGATGGCCATGCCCACGTTGCCCGCACCGATCACCGAGATCCGTCGGCGCGCTGAGTGGGGCGTCGGCGTCGAGGCGATCGACCACCGTGGAAGAAGCTCAAGACGCCGGACGCGTCGAACCCAAGCTCCGACAGCGGCGAAGCCTTCTTCATCTCCTCCCCTTCTCCTGCAAATGGAGATGGAAACGCGGCCGGATCGGTTTGGAGTGCGAGTTTGGATTGTGGATTTGGGATGGGGAGACGGACGGGGTTTGTTCGAGCACAACTCTCCGCCGTGGCGGTCTCGAGACAACAATGAAGCGAAGCAGCGCGCGTTTCCCAAAAATATTCAAAAAAGCTAAATCGGACGTTTGCGGGCGTGGCCGGATGTGAAAAGCGCCGGGGCGGACGTAAAGCGGGCGTGAAAACCGACGCCAGGCGGACATAAAGCGCGAGCCCGTCGAGGAAAACCGGTATATATGCAGCGGACCCGCACAACAATCACACGGATCTCAAAGTCAATCACGGCGAGAAACCGTGAAATCGCGGAAATAACGTTCGGCGAAGTATAGCGATTTAGTATATGGGAGTGTCTATAGATCTTTCGTGATTTTTTTGAGATATCGATCGATTTTGAGCCATAGGATGAAAACCAACTTATCTTGGATTGCTTCCACGTTGCCAAAAAAATGAAGCATGACACATGCTTAATGAGCCAAAAACATAACGGTCGGAAATCTTAGCAGTGCGATTTTTGGCCTTTATTTCGTTTTATTTTCTTCATTTGCAAAGCCCATTCGTCATTCTCCGGCCCAATAGGACAAACAAAAGAGTCCAGTCCCCAAATCGCCATCACCTGCGTCTCGAGTTCTCGCTCGAGCCGAAAAGTATCGAGTGCTCGCTTCGCTCGAAATCGCCTCTCCCAGTCACACCAACACGGAACAGCGCCACGTTCCTCTGCGGCGAGTTGGCCTTGTCTCCCGGGATGCGCCGCGCGTCGCCGTCACGATGGCGAGTCCGACCCCTTGTCACCGCCCAGTCCGTGTCCGCCACCGGCCGCGCGCGCGTGGAGGAAGGCGCCGCCGCGTCTTTGCAGTCGACATCTCGCCGCGCGGCTTGTCCGAGAGCGCCCCACGGCGCGATCTCGTCGCGGTCGCGGGTCGGGATGGTTCGCGCGATGGCCATGCCCACGTTGCCCGCACCGATCACCGAGATGCGGTCGGGCGGCCTGGTGGGACGTCGGCGTCTGAGGCGATCGACCACCGGCGAAGAAGCCCAAGACGCGGCGGACGCGTCGAACCCAACTCCGGCAATGGCGAAGCCTTCTTCATCTCCTCCCTTCTCCCGCAAATGGAGATGGAACGGCCGGATCGGTTTGGGTGCGAGTTTGGATTTGTGGATTTGGGATGGGGAAGCGGACGGGGTTTGTTGAAACGCACTCTCTCCGCGTGGCGCGGTCTCGAACAACAATGAAGCGAACGCCAGACGCGTTTCCCAAAAATATTCAAAAAGCTTAATCGGACGTTTGCGGGCGTGGCCGGATGTAGCGAGAGCGGGGCGGACGTAAGCGGGCGTGGCAGACGCCGGCCGGACATAAAGCGAGCCGTTGAGGAAAACGGTATATGTACAGCGGACCCGCACAACAATCACACGGATCTCAAAGTCAATCACACGGCCGAGAAACCGACTGAAATCAGCGGAAATAACGTTCGACAGAAGTATAGCAGTTTCGTATATGGGAGTGTCTATAGATCTTTCGACTGATTTTTTTGAGATATCAGTCAGATTTTGAGCCATAGGATGAAAACCAACTTATCTTGGATTGCTTCCCGTTGCCAAAAAAATGAAGCATGACACATGCTTAATGAGCCAAAAAAACATAACGGGTCAGGAAATCTTAACAGGCTGCGATTTTTTGGCCTTTATTTCGTTTTTATTTTCTTCATTTGCAAAGCCCATTCGTCATTCTGCCAGCCCAATAGGACAAACAAAAAGAGTCCAGTCCCCCAAATCGCCATCACCTCGTCTCGAGTTCTCCGCTCAGACCGAAAAGTATCGAGTGCTCCGCTCGCTCGAAATCGCCTCTCCCAGATCACACCAACACGGAGCAGCGCCACGTTCTCTGCGGCGAGTTCACCTTGTCTCCCGGATCGCCGCGCGTCGCCCGTCCACGATGGCGGTCCGACCCCTTGGTCACCGCCAGGTCGTGTCCGCCACCGCGGCCGCGCGGAGGAGCGCCGCCGCGTCTTTGCGAGTCGACATCTCGCCGCGCGGCTTGTCCGGAGCGCGCCACCGCGCGATCGTCGCCGGTCGCGGTCGAGGATGGTGCGCGCGATGGCCATGCCCACGTTGCCGCACCGATCACCGAGATGCAGTCGGCGCGGCCGGTGGGGCGTCGGCGTGCGGCGATCGACCACCGCCCGGAAGAAGCCCGAAGACGCGCCGGACGCGTCGAACCCAAGCTCCGACAGCGACGAAGCCTTCTTCATCTCCTCCCCCTTCTCCTGCAAATGGAGATGGAACGCAGCCGGATCGGTTTGGGTGCGAGTTTGGATTTGTGGATTTGGGATGGGGGGAGACGGACGGGGGTTTGTTCAGGCACAGCTCTCTCCGCCCGTGACGCGGTCTCAGACAACAATGAAGCGAACGCCCAGGCGCGTTTCCCCAAAAATATTCAAAAAAAAAAGCTAAATCGGACGTTTCGCGGGCGTGGCCGGATGTAGCGAGCGCGGGGCGGGCGTAAAGCGGGCGTGGCCGGACGCGCCGGGCGGACATAAAGCGCAGGCCCGTTCAGAGGAAAACCCGGTATGTACGACGGACCCGCACAACAATCACACGGATCTCAAAGTCAATCACACGGCCGAGAAACCGACTGAAATCAGCGGAAATAACGTTCGACAGAAGTATAGCAGTTTCGTATATGGGAGTGTCTATAGATCTTTCGACTGATTTTTTTTGAGATATCAGTCAGATTTTGAGCCATAGGATGAAAACCAACTTATCTTGGATTGCTTCCACGTTGCCAAAAAAAATGAAGCATGACACATGCTTAATGAGCCAAAAAAACATAACGGGTCAGGAAATCTTAACAGGCTGCGATTTTTTGGCCTTTATTTCGTTTTTATTTTCTTCATTTGCAAAGCCCATTCGTCATTCTGCCAGCCCAATAGGACAAACAAAAAGAGTCCAGTCCCCCAAATCGCCATCACCTCGTCTCGAGTTCTCCGCTCAGACCGAAAAGTATCGAGTGCTCCGCTCGCTCCGAAATCGCCTCTCCCGATCACACCAACACGGAGCAGCGCCACGTTCCTCTGCGGCGAGTTCACCTTGTCTCCCGGGATCTGCGCGCGTCGCCGTCCACGATGGCGGTCCGACCCTTGGTCACCGCCGGTCCGTGTCGCCACGGCCGCCGCTGCAGAGGAACGCCGCCGCGTCTTTGCGAGTCGACATCTCGCCGCGCGGCTTGTCCGAGAGCGCCCGCGGCGCGATCTCGTCGCCGGTCGCGGTCGGGATGGTGCGCGATGGCCATGCCCACGTTGCCCGCACCGATCACCGAGATCGGTGAGGCGCGGCTGGTGGGACGTCGGCGTCGCGAGGCGATCGCCACCGATCGGAAGAAGCCCGAAGACGCGCCGGACGCGTCGAACCCAAGCTCCGACAGCGACGAAGCCTTCTTCATCTCCTCCCCCTTCTCCTGCAAATGGAGATGGAACGCAGCCGGATCGGTTTGGGTGCGAGTTTGGATTTGTGGATTTGGGATGGGGGGAGACGGACGGGGGTTTGTTCAGGCACAGCTCTCTCCGCCCGTGACGCGGTCTCAGACAACAATGAAGCGAACGCCCAGGCGCGTTTCCCCAAAAATATTCAAAAAAAAAAGCTAAATCGGACGTTTCGCGGACGTGAAAACCGGATGTAGCGAGCGCGGGGCGGGCGTAAAGCGGACGTGAAAACCGGACGCCGGCGGGAAGCGCGAGCCGTTGGAGAAAACGGTATATCACAGCGGACCCGCACAACAATCACACGGATCTCAAAGTCAATCACCGCCGAGAAACCGTGAAATCGTGGAAATAACGTTCGGCGAAGTATAGCGATTCGTATATGGGAGTGTCTATAGATCTTTCGATCGATTTTTTGAGATATCGATCGATTTTGAGCCATAGGATGAAAACCAACTTATCTTGGATTGCTTCCACGTTGCCAAAAAAATGAAGCATGACACATGCTTAATGAGCCAAAAACATAACGGTCGGGAAATCTTAACAGTGCGATTTTTGGCCTTTATTTCGTTTTATTTTCTTCATTTGCAAAGCCCATTCGTCATTCTCGCGACCCAATAGGACAAACAAAAGAGTCCAGTCCCCAAATCGCCATCACCTCGTCTCGAGTTCTCGCTCGAGGCCGAAAAGTATCGAGTGCTCGCTCGCTCGAAATCGCCTCTCCCGAGTCACACCAACACGGAGCAGCGCCACGTTCCTCTGCGGCGAGTTGACCTTGTCTCCCAGGATCGCGGCGCGTCGCCGTCCACGATGGCGGTCCGACCCCTTGGTCACCGCCCGGTCCGTGTCGCCACGGCCGCGCGCGCGGAGGAACGCCGCCGCGTCTTTGCAGTCGACATCTCGCCGCGGCTTGTCCGGGGCGCGCCACCGCGGCGCGATCGTCGCCGGTCGCGGTCGATGGATGGTGCGCGATGGCCATGCCCACGTTGCCCGCACCGATCACGAGAGATCAGTCGGCGCGCCGGTGGGGCGTCGGCGTCGAGGCGATCGACCACCGATCGGAAGAAGCAGAAACGCGCGGGACGCGTCGAACCCAAGCTCCGCGGCCAGCGAAGCCTTCTTCATCTCCTCCCCCTTCTCCTGCAAATGGAGATGGAACGCAGCCGGATCGGTTTGGGTGCGAGTTTGGATTTGTGGATTTGGGATGGGGGGAGACGGACGGGGGTTTGTTCAGGCACAGCTCTCTCCGCCCGTGACGCGGTCTCAGACAACAATGAAGCGAACGCCCAGGCGCGTTTCCCCAAAAATATTCAAAAAAAAAAGCTAAATCGGACGTTTCGCGGACGTGAAAACGGATGTGGCGAGCAGCGGGGCGGACGTAAAGCGGGCGTGGCCGACGCCGGCCGGACATAAAGCGCGAGCCGTTCGAGAGAAAACGGTATATGCAGCGGACCGCACAACAATCACACGGATCTCAAAGTCAATCACGCGAGAAACCGAAGTAAATCGTGAAATAACGTTCGGCGAAGTATAGCGATTTCGTATATGGGAGTGTCTATAGATCTTTCGGCGATTTTTGAGATATCGATCGATTTTGAGCCATAGGATGAAAACCAACTTATCTTGGATTGCTTCCACGTTGCCAAAAAATGAAGCATGACACATGCTTAATGAGCCAAAAACATAGCGGGTCGAAATCTTAACAGTGCGATTTTTGGCCTTTATTTCGTTTTATTTTCTTCATTTGCAAAGCCCATTCGTCATTCCGCACCAATAGGACAAACAAAAAAGTCCGGTCCCAAATCGCCATCACCTCGTCTCGAGTTCTCGCTCGAGACCGAAAAGTATCGAGTGCTCGCTCGCTCCGAAATCGCCTCTCCCGATCCACACCAACACGGAGCGGCGCCACGTTCCTCTGCGGCGAGTTCGACCTTGTCTCCCGGGATCGCCGCGCGTCGCCGTCACGATGGCGGTCCGACCCCTTGGTCACCGCCCAGTCCGTGTCGCCACGGCCGCGCGCGGAGGAACGCCGCGCGCGCAGTTGCGAGTCGACATCTCGCCCGCGCGACTTGTCGAGGAGCGCGCCGCGGTGCGATCGTCGCCCGGTCGCGGTCGGAGATGGTCGCGCGATGGCCATGCCCGCGTTGCGCGCGCCGATCACCGAGATCAGTCGGCGCGCGGTGGGACGTCGGCGTCTCGACGATCGACCACCGATGGAAGAAGCCCGAAGACGCGCCGGACGCGTCGAACCCAAGCTCCGACAGCGACGAAGCCTTCTTCATCTCCTCCCCCTTCTCCTGCAAATGGAGATGGAACGCAGCCGGATCGGTTTGGGTGCGAGTTTGGATTTGTGGATTTGGGATGGGGAGAGCGGACGGGGTTTGTTCGAGCACGACTCTCTCGCGTGACGCGGTCTCAGACAACAATGAAGCGAACGCCCAGGCGCGTTTCCCCAAAAATATTCAAAAAAAAAAGCTAAATCGGACGTTTCGCGGACGTGAAAACCGGATGTGAAAAGCAGACGCCGGGACGGACGTAAAACGGACGTGAAAACCGGACGCCAGGCCGGACATAAAGCGAGCCCGTTCGGAGAAAACGGTATATACGGCGGACCGCACAACAATCACACGGATCTCAAAGTCAATCACACGGTAGAAACCGGCGAAATCGTGAAATAACGTTCGACTGAAGTATAGCAGTTTCGTATATGGGAGTGTCTATAGATCTTTCGACTGATTTTTTTTGAGATATCAGTCAGATTTTGAGCCATAGGATGAAAACCAACTTATCTTGGATTGCTTCCACGTTGCCAAAAAAAATGAAGCATGACACATGCTTAATGAGCCAAAAAAACATAACGGGTCAGGAAATCTTAACAGGCTGCGATTTTTTGGCCTTTATTTCGTTTTTATTTTCTTCATTTGCAAAGCCCATTCGTCATTCTGCCAGCCCAATAGGACAAACAAAAAGAGTCCAGTCCCCCAAATCGCCATCACCTCGTCTCGAGTTCTCCGCTCAGACCGAAAAGTATCGAGTGCTCCGCTCGCTCCGAAATCGCCTCTCCCCCAGTCACACCAACACGGAACAGCGCCACGTTCCTCTGCAGCAGGTTCAGCCTTGTCTCCCCCGGGATCTGCCGCGCGTCCGCCGTCACGATGGCCAGGTCCGACCCCTTGGTCACCGCCAGTCCGTGTCGCCACGCCGCCCGCGCGGGAGGAACGCCGCCGCGTGCTGCGAGTCGACATCTCGCCGCGCAGCTTGTCCAGGAGCGCGCCGCTGTGCGATCGTCGCGCCGGTCGCGGGTCAGGATGGTCTGCGCGATGGCCATGCCCACGTTGCCCGCACCGATCACCGAGATCTGGTCAGGCGCCGCTGGTGGGACGTCGGCGTGCAGGGGCAGTCGGCCACCGACTGGAAGAAGCCCGAAGACGCGCCGGACGCGTCGAACCCAAGCTCCGACAGCGACGAAGCCTTCTTCATCTCCTCCCCCTTCTCCTGCAAATGGAGATGGAATTCACGGATTCACCCAACCAGGTGCGGCCTCGCCACACAAACCCCACCCACATCGCGACTCACACAAACTCTCCGTGAAAACGTCTAAAAACAAGGCGTTCTCGCGAGCTTTTTCCTCAAGACGACGTGCGCGCGCGCGGGGGCCATATATACTACGCGCCGGCCGTCGCATGCTACCCGCGTGCCGCCGGCGATGAGGTCCAGTAATAAGGTTGCTTCTAGGAAGGTGGCGTCGTCGTCGTTGTGGAGGTCGCTGATCGGCGGCTGCCTTGGAGGGGGCGGCGTGGACGGGGCGGGGGAGAGCCGGAAGAATAAGGTGATCCGGCCGCGCGGCGGCGGCGGCGGGGTGGGGCAGCAGCTGCGGCGGCTGTCGTTCACGGACCTGAGCGGCGCGGCGGACCAGGACCTGTCGGTGTCGCTGGTGGGGTCCAACCTGCACGTGTTCACCGTCGCCGAGCTGCGCGCGGCGACGCGGCGATTCGTCTCCGGCAACTTCCTCGGCGAGGGCGGGTTCGGGCCCGTGTACAAGGGCTTCATCGACGACGGCGTCAAGCCGGGGCTCAAGGCGCAGGCCATCGCCGTCAAGCTCTGGGACCCCGAGGGCGCGCAAGGCCACAAGGAATGGCTGGTACGTGCCTACTCCACGTGTCTAATCTAATCAATCAATTCGTGCGTGTGCAACGGTAACAAGCTAGCAACTAGTAGTATGTGAGATGCCAATAGCTAGCTTTCTTGGAAGTGTCCCTAAATCTAATGCTTGGGGAAATAATATTTGTCACTAGCTTTCTTATAGTAAAAGAGTGATCTTGTGGTTAACCAAAGCTAGCTAGCTAGTTGCCTTACAAGAATCACTCAATCCAATCCTTACGGTTCCTAAAAAAAAATCCAATCCTTATGGGAAACAAATTTTGACATGACATCTGGTGCAGCATTGAGTAACCCTATAGATAATCGAAATTTGAAAGATAGGAGTACCTAGTTTCCTTGGAGAGATTTATCATTATTATTTTTATATATAAAAACACACAATCCATTTTTGTTGGAAAGCAACCTATTTTTTAATATATTTTTATTAGTGCAGCCAAGCAAACTAATGTCACGTCTCCAGTAGCATCAAGCAATGCTTATTGGCAATTTAAGCTAGCTAGTTTGCTCGAAAACATATGTAAATCTAATTACAGAGGAAAATAATTAAGAGAACTGCTATACATCTTTCAATTTTAGTGCCCTGTGATTGGTGAGAGAGAGGGAGAGAGGGTGGGAAGTGAGATTAGATTAGGGATATAGGGGTGGGGGTGATATCTGGAGCATTAGATCTCCATCTGATGGCTCAAAAAGTGACTGATTTCCAAGAAAAAATCAGTCGCATGTTGTATAGACACTCCCAATAATTAAACATGTGACCTCTTGTACTGTTGTACAGCAACAAGTCCATCGACCGCCTTAGTCGCCGTGGTAATTAGTTGATTAATTACCCATGCATGATTGTTTCACAACTAAGTACTACCAATAGCTAGCTTCATTGCAAACTCTAGCTAGCTAATCAGGCCTAAAAATATCTTAGCGTCAAGATTAGGACGTGTGTGGCAAAAGCTAGGGAGGAGGTTGTTGAGCGATGCCGCCGGATAAGTACGGTGACCTAATTATGCTGCCGAATGCACAGTGCCCCTGACATGACATGGATTCGACGTGATTTTGGTGCAGGCGGAGGTGATCTTCCTCGGGCAGCTGCGGCACCCCAACCTCGTGAAGCTGGTCGGCTACTGCTGCGAGGAGGAGAACAGGCTGCTCGTCTACGAGTACATGGCCCATGGCAGCTTGGAGAACCACCTCTTCAAACGTACGCACTCTTAATTTTGATCTCGATGACTCACTGATTGTGCTATTATTGCATCTAGTACTTGTTGTTTTGTTCCAATCACATGAACCATCTTTTCAATCGGTAGTGATGCATGGAGTATGATTTTTAAGCTTAAGTAGTACCTAATGGTTAGTGAATGCTTGATATATATGACTACTCGTTTGATCAGTGGATTACTGAAAGGAAATGCGCCAGCGATAAAGAAAAGTTGGTTGACCAGTCTCACATAAACACATTGACTTGGCATGGTCATGGTCATGGAAAAAATCAGGTTACAGGCTTACGATCAAGATTAAAAAATTTAGAGGAACTACTCGATATTCGAAAGTCTGTCAAATTGGCAACCACTCAAAATTTTTGAAGTAGTTTAGTTTGCATGGAGGGCCAGTTTCCCTTCAGCCACCTTCCAAGCTTTTGAGTTCTGACCAACCTAAATTTGACTGACCTCTGTCCATATGAAGCGCATAGCATTATTGTATTTGCTTTGCCAGAGATCAAACGAAACATTTGTTCATGCTTGCACAAGCAGGCAGATCATATTAGTGGTAAGAAGCAAGAGAAGTCATATATAGTTGCTGGATCAATGTCAATTGATATATTTATATATATATTGGAGTAGTGTGCTACATCGATCTTCCCTGACTCACTGATTGATCTGTTCTTGGTCATGGGGAAATCTCCTAACCCGTTTACTGTATCGATCTCTACACTACTATAATATTTCTTGAAAAATTCAGAAAGAAGATATCAAAATCCCATGTATAAAAGCGAGTAAGCGACAACACGCATGGTTGGCTAATACTGTTCCTCTTTTTTTCTTTCTGAAATTCGGCTGCTACAATATCCATAAACTTTTGCTGTTCGATGTATGCAGAACATAACTTAATACTGTAGCTTCAGGCTTCAGCTCACACCGATTCAACTGAATTTTCTGCGATGTTTTCAGAGATTCCTGCCGTGCTGCCGTGGCCAACCCGATTAAACATTGCAGTAGGCGCCGCGAAAGGGCTGGCGTTCCTCCACGACGCAGAGAAGCCGGTGATCTACCGTGACTTCAAGGCGTCCAACATCCTACTGGACTCGGTGAGTGTTTTCCCGGCAATTTGCCGGTTCACTTTGGTGTTCTTGGTGTGCATCACATAACGACTAGGATTTAGCAGTAAACATCGTAATCAGGCACTTCTCAACAGAATGAGAATAGGCAACCGAAAGAAAAACGGAACTCGGTACAATACAAATAGCATTTAGCCATTTAACAGCGTAGGAACATGACTATTATCACCTTTTGATATTTCTTCGGTTACTTCTGTAACATTTCCATTTTACCCGATACCTAATGTATAATATCACCCTTCTCTAAGTATAAAGAACAAAAATAAAGAAAAGAATTGTTTTGTGGGCTGTAGCTAATATTGTGGGCCAGGTCCAAAACAATTGATAGGCTATTAGTGAGGTTCTCAAGCTGGGCATGCAAGAGGCCTAAGTCAAATTTAGCCATTTAATATTGTAGGAACAAGACTAAACCCAACGGCGAGGATGCTAATGATTTTGATCCGTGTCCAGGACTACAAGGCCAAGCTCTCGGACTTCGGGCTCGCCAAGGACGGCCCGGAGGGCGACGACACGCACGTGTCCACGCGCGTCATGGGCACGCACGGCTACGCCGCGCCGGAGTACATCATGACCGGTCACCTCACGGCGAAGAGCGACGTGTACAGCTTCGGGGTGGTGCTCCTGGAGATCCTGACCGGGCGGAAGTCGGTGGACAAGACGAGGCCCAGCAGGGAGCAGAACCTGGTGGAGTACGCGCGGCGGGGGCTCAAAGACCCACTGCGGCTGGCCCGGATCATGGACCCGGCGCTGGAGGGCCGGTACTCGGCGGCGGCGGCGCAGAAGGCGGCGCTGGTCGCGTACCAGTGCCTGAGTGGCAGCCCCAAGAACCGTCCGGACATGTCGGCCGTCGTGGAGGCGCTCGAGCCGCTGCTCGGCGTCACCGACGACGTGCCCGTCGGGCCCGTGGTTCTCTTCGTGGCGCCGGAGGCGGAGGAGAGGAAGGACACTACCGGCGCAGGGTAAGGTCGCCGAAGATGAGTCAGAGGAAGCGCGGGGATGGCCATAAAGAGGAGTTCTGGGTGTGGCATTTCCCGGCCGAGCAGAAGGCGTAACACACGTGCGTGTTTGTGTGCGTGCAGCGTGCGTGTGTATGTACTTATGATGCACTGATACGTGGTATTGGTACGGCGATAAAGATACGGCAAGACCTCATTTCCCATAATGTACGATACAAAACGCTATACACACACACAAACACGCAGGCAGGCTAGACGCGATGCGCGGGCGTGCAACCAGTATACAGCGGCCCACCAACTACAGTCGGTGGTCCAGAGTTGCACGTACCACGCGTGGGATTTGATTTTGACGGTAAATAACACAAGACGTGGCAGTAATTTATGAATTAGTTTACTGTCTTTTCACAGCATGCAATTTTTTTTCCGAGCTCGTTTGTTTGATAGTAAATCATAATGGATAAGACATTAAAGTTGCTATTTGTTTTTACTGCCTTTCACGCGGCATGCGATTTTTATTCAAGTACGTATGTATTTGATAGTAAAAACACAATAGTAATATAATAAGTTATAATATGTTTTACTGCCGAGAACATCCTTATAAGTCGTAGTAGAGGAGATGAAGAGACACATCGGGTAGCCTGAGTAGCATTGTACTATTTGTTTTTGAGAAAAACGATGGTTTGGTTTAATTTGGTACCGTGTTTTCAGCTATGCACACGAACATACAAAACAAAGGAGTGCAAAGGTAATAGAGTAAAATGTAAGGCCACAATATAGTAAAACATGACACGTATGTAATAATTATGAACAAAATAGAAGCTCAGTAATTGCGCTTGCATTTTACAACAAAGAGTTATCACACAATTTGTTTACATTAAGCGTTCATTGGGCAGTATAGCGAAAAGGTAGTATGGCATTAAAAGCACATGTAGGAAGAGGTAAACAATCATTATAAAGTAGTAATTCTATATTTTTTTTTCGCGTTTTCATATTTACCGTATCACCCGTCTTTTTTTTTTTACTTTGCGCCACAGGAGGGCACGCGGGAGCGATTTTTTTGTCCGAACAAACGGGGGACCAAGTGGTCGTATCGATAAGTTTGTCTTACAGTAAAACTCATTTTGGTGTGAAGTAAAACTAGCCAATAGGTTCAGTAATTAGATACACATCCAAGACAGTAAAAATTCATGCACTTACAGTAATTTAGCGAAAAAAAGTAAACCTCATTGAACACAGTAAACAATCGAGAGGATAGATAGTAAACAATAAGTGAGTCGGCATTAAAATTAGCTGGGTACACGTGAGTCTACCAGTAATTTTGTTACAATCGTTCTAGTGCCCCCGGAGTAGTTTTACTGTCAACTACAGTCCGACCTGCAGCGTACCAGTGATTCTTTGGTTTTACCGTTGATTCTAGTAGTAACAATCCTTTTACTGCCTATTTAGGTGACATACGATCTTTGTTTTACTGTTGATTTTACCGATATTCACTTTGATGTTGGATTTTACTATCATATTGGGTGACACCGAGACTTTAACCGTCGATCCTCACGCGCGCAAGGGTTTTACTACCGATCTTGAGCGGGAGGTGGGGCGCTAGTGCGTGTGAGGTTATTACTGCCGTTTTGGACGCACACGTGAGGGTTTTACTGTCGATCTCGAGTAGGAGGTGGGGGCGTTGGCTAATCACGCGTAGCGCGGGAAAAACGTGGGCTAGAAACGAGCCGGCTCGCTCAAGCTCATTTCAATAGTCAGCTTGACTCGTTTTGAGCATGAGCCAGGAGGGTGGCTCGGCTTGGCTCAGAAGGCGGCTCGAGTTAGCTTGCGAGCCCTCACGAGCCAGGAACGGTTGGTCTTCCAGCGGCTTGGCTCGCGGTTCGGAGAAAAAAACCAGGGAGAGAGCAGAAATGCAGAAGGCCCAGGAGTCTAGGACCAGGAACAACCGAACATGATTCAGACTCCAGAATCATTTTCTTAAAGAAATACATGACAAAATCACAAATTTACATCTATTCATTCAACATAATCCATTTAATTCAACATAACACTTGATATTTAATAGACCATCCAAGTCATTGTCAACATAACAGTCCATATACAATGGTCCATCCATCATCCATGTCAACATAACAGCTCATCTTATTGTGTACATATGAATATATAGGAGGAACCAAACCAGTTCAAAAAATATAAGACAATAAACCTGGTGGCTGGTGGCCTGTAGATGGATCATGCTTTCAGGATTTGCCAAACCATAAGTCTTATCTCTCCACACCAGCGTTTTTATTATCCAAACCCATGACATAACCTTGCTGCTTTTTAACGTTTCACAAGTCACCATTATGAGGTGTCACAAAATTTGAGATAAGTACATTAGCAACATGCCTATTATGAAAGTGCAAAAACGCATTTAATCAATCATGGCTTGCCCATATCATGCCCCATAGAAGCACAAGATTCCCATGGCAGTAGGCTTCGGCGACAACACCATAAAATTACCTCTCTACAAGATAAATCATGTGACTGTGGCACTTCCAATAAGCTTTGTGCTGTGACCACAGCCCTGGTGTAAAACTCTACATATGCAAGCAGAAAGAGCGTGAGCACAAAAGAATGAAAAAACGGATCTTTAGGGGCAAATGCGAATTTCATATCCGGTAATCCAACAAAATGTGTAAGCAAGAAGAATGCAGCTTTACAAGCATCTTGTACATACCGAAAAGCAGTAAAATCTAGGAATCGTTCAGGGAAGAGAAAGCATGCGCCAATGCATACGTTTTCTTCCCCAAAAATGAAATAGGAACATCTTATTAAATTTTGCCACTGAAGCCTAAACACAGAAAAGCACTGATTCAAGCAAACTTTTAATGTGAAGTACAGATTCGATTCAGTCAAATAGGTGATATCACATTCACATCTGAGAGGGGCGAACAGGACCACAAATTTATCCAAGATTTGTAAAAAGGTTGGAACTTTCTATAGGATTACGGGGGGAGGGATGGAGACCTGGAGCTTGCGGAGGGCCACGGGGAGGCGGAGGCAGTTTCCGCCCCTTGCGCCGGCGTGCAGCCAGAATCCGGCGACACCATCGACTGGGCTGCTGCTGTTTCTCTGGCGACCGATCACCGATGGATTGGGGCGCTCGTGGATCTCTCGGGCTCTCTCTCCTCTTCGCTTCCTGACCAGTTCGGCCGTGGGCTGGAGGAGTGTGGGGAGCACAAGCCGACGTGGAGCACGAGCCGGCGACTCGGAGGCACGGCGGAAGCACGACGGGAGCGGCGCGGTGGACGGGGCGGCCACTCGGAGTCTCGGACGACAGGGGGAGCACGGGGGGTGTCAGAAGCTGCGAACACAAGACTGAAGAAGTTCACAAATGTTCGGATAGAGCTTCTGAAGACGGTGCACTTCAATGAAGATGGACGACTGAGATCTAAACATACCAGTTGAACCTGAGATCTACGGTTGATAAGCATTCTAGAAATTATTGTTTGAGTCTTTTAGTTTCTATATGGTGAACAGTTGTTTTCCGTTCGTAATTGCTCTGTTTAGAGCGGTAATTTCAGTTTTAACCGTTGAACCTGGTCGCTGGCTTATAAACTCTGAAAATGGAATGAGAAAGACGTCAATACCAATATTCCTAACTTTTAGCTAGTTCTTAGTTGTAGTTCTTGTCCGTACACTTTCCATATCTCTCCAGATTCAAACGGGATTTGACAAATTTGGTATCAGAGCCACTTCGATCCTTAGAAGATTGGTAGATCGGGGTGAAGCTAGGTTGGTGGACGCTGTTCACTGTAAAATCCCTGGTCAATCGGAGCTAAACGGCGGTATTGATTGAGATCGAGGTGAGGGTTCGGGATAGTGGCGGAGCCAGAATTTTTTCGAAGCCTGGGCAAGCCGCAAGCTAAGTACATAATTATGGTCTATTGAGAACTGCAAGCATCAGATGTTCGGATACACAATTACTAGCCGACCTAACTGAACAAAGAGATATTGGGAGAACAACAAAGATTTCTCAAGGCGGTCGCGGCCTCGTCGCTCGATGTCGATGGCGATGCTGCCACTGGCTAGAGCTAGAGCCACCGGACCCGGAATCATTATCCTAAAACCACATGGAAAATGAGACGCGCGAGTTCGATTCCAGAGATCAAACCTGGACGGGCTGCCTGCTCGACGGTAGAGTGAGACGACTGAGCGTACTCCTCAAAAGCGAAGGAATGAATTAATGTTTATAAAGGTGGAAACCTATTGATTGCAAGCCATATGAGCTTCATTGAGAGGCCTAATTTTTCAACAGACTGCCTTATAGGCTGCATCCTTCTTGCTTCTTCTCACTTTCTTTCTTTTATCTCTCTTCCCTATTCTATTAATTGCTCTAGAACTTTTTTTTTTGGTTCCACCCGAATGCATTCCTAGTTCCTCTCGCCTCCTCCGTCCTTTTCCCCATTTGCTTTCCTCTCCAACCCCCCTCTCTCTCTCTTTATTTCTCCTGAAGCTTCTCTCCCTGGCCGAATCCCCTCATGGCGCCTCCTCCCCCTGGTGCCCCTGCTCCCTCTCAGTCCCCTGGTGCTGCCACCGTCAACACCTGGACTCGGTCCGCCTCCCCGGCTCTGGCGTGGCTCGGCCGGCGCGCTCGGCCCATGTTGGCACGCTCTGCTCCGCTCGCCGTCACCTCGCCCGCTCGCGGCAGCTGCTGCTCGCGCCCGGTCCCGGTGCCTCTCGCGCCGCCCACGGCCTCTGCGTCGCTCGCCCAGCCTGGCCGCTGCGGCTCGGCCGGTTGTGCTCCCTAGCTTCCCCGGCTCGCCCTCTCTTCTTCCACTACATGTGATTTTCGGTTTTTATGTTTTGAGCACTGATTCATCCCGGCCGAGCATGGATTCCTCTTGGTTCCCCATGGCCTCTGTGTTGTGCACGAAGCGAAGCCCGGGCAAGTGCCCAGGCTGGAGGGACGCTGGCTCCGCCCCTAGTTCGGGACTAGTTCCTCGAGTAAAATTCCTTAGCCATTGACCTTGATCTGCGACTAGAAGAAATGACTAAGACGGTGATGAGGACTGAAGGTGAGGCTTCAGAGTTAACTGCTGTGAGGCAAGAACCAATGGAAGCGAAAGACAAGGCAGAGTCAGTTCAGCAGCACCTGAAAGAGCTACAGACTCAAGTATCAAACATGCAGACTCAAATGAATAGGATAGAGTCGTTGCTACAAGGATTTACAGGTACTCCAAATCGTATTCCCGATCCAATAGTGGGGATAATATTCATCTCAGAAGAAAAGGAGAGATACCAAGAAACCCGGTAGATCCTGCGGCAGTACAGGAGATTGATATGGAGGTTATGAGGAGGTTTAAGGGCCTCAACCCAATGCTAGTGAGTAGCACCCAAGGAGTTCAGTTCAACACCACCCCAGAGGTCAATTACTATTAGACTTCTACAGGACAATTTGCTGCACCTGTGTATTGGGGGACAAAACACCACACCTCCAGGTACTCCCAATTCACCTCTTATCAACAACATAAATCCAGAAAAGGATCAATACTATGCTAGGCAGTGGAACCTTAATCCAAGCAATGCAAGAGTTAATGCATTTTACAAGACCATTGCCAGAGGCCACACGATAGATTTTCTAAGATTTGATGACAGTAATCCTCTGGAATAGATTAGACAAAGTGAAACATACTTTGCAATGGCAAATGTTCCTGATGAAGCTAAGTTTGATTTGACACGGATGTATATGGTTGGAAGGGCTGAAAATTGGCTGAGAAGTACAGACCTACTATGGAACCCTCCACCCTGGCCTAATTTCTAGAATGATTTGTGACCAGTTTGCCCAATACAGTGGGTATGAGGTTTTGGAGAGCTTTCATTCAATTAAATAGTACAACCTGAATATTTCAGAATACATTGACAAATTTGAAGATTGATGGCAATATACAAGGCTGAAAATCCTATACAGAATGAACATTTCTTTGTTAAATATTTTGTAAATGGGCTGAGACAGGAAGTCAAACACTACCTTAAGCCACTAAAGCCTCAATCTCTATGTGAGACATATTGGATGGCTAAGGACATGAAAAAGGGTGTTGGAGCAATGGCAAAAAGAGGACTGATCAACAATGCAGTGGGGGCAAAAGGGGGGGGGGGTACCAAGCCAATACCACCAAGACCCAGATTGGCCAGAATGCTCAGAAGAAAGAAATGGGAGGTAAAACTCAAACTCCTTTTACACCAGGTATCTGCAAATATTGTGGTGGCAAATGATTTCTTGGACATAGATGCAAGCAGTACCAGAATGTAAACCTAATGGTTTCAGAAGAAAATGATAACCCCAACAAGAGCCAGAAGTGGAAGAAAATCTAACATAGATAAAGGAAGAATCACTTCCAGTCCAGAAGTAGAGGATCAACTGATGCAAATTTCTATGCATGCTGCTCAATGCTTGAATCAAGCAACCACATATACCTTAACTGTGTGCATGAAAGGGAAAAGAGGAATAGCCCTTGTGGATAGTGGCAGCACACACACCTTCATTGATTTGAAGTTTGCTCTCAAAACCTCTTGCAAGATTCAACATAATGTCTTACAGAAGGTGACAGTTCCTGGAGGAGGGGTACTATTGTCTGGATCCCATGTTTCCAACATTGAGTATTGCATTAATGGTCAGGTATTCCAAAATTCCTTTAAGATACTTCAGTTAAGGGGCTACGGTGTAGTATTGGGTAGTGATTGGATATATCAGCATAGTCCTATCAATCTGGATCTTAAAACTAGAAGGTTGGTAATTAAGAAGGAATGATTAACAGAAGTGATATTGGAGGAACAGACTCATTATGATTCACCAGCATTACTAAGCTCTCAAGCAGCTAACAAATTAGCTATGAAAGGAATATCTGGGTATATGGTAGAATTGTAGGCAACTAAAGGTGGAGAAGAGACCAGTCCAATTCAACCACCTTATAGGAAATTGGCCCAAGAATTTAGAGATGTTTTTCAGGAACCCCAAAGGTTACCACCTGAGAGAAGGTGAGCCCACACCATTCCTCTTAAGGAGGGGATGGAGCCTCCCAATGTTAGGCCATATAGAGTGCCTCATCAACAAAATAAAGAAATGGAGCGACAAATCTGAGAAGATGTTGGAGACTTCAATTATCGGACCAAGTGCTAGTCCCTATGCTTCTCTGCTATTCTTGTTAAAAAGAAAGATGGAACTTGAAGGCTATGCATTGATTACGGAAGTTGAATGCTCAAACTATCAAAAACAAGTATCCAATTCAGAATGGTGAGGATTTACTTGATGAGCTACATGGTGCTACCATTTTTTTAGTAAATTGGACTTGAGGTCTGGGTACCATCAAATCCGAGTGAGCAAAGGGGATGTCAGTAAGACTGCTTTCAGAACATACTTAGATCATTATGAATATTTGGTCATGCCCTTCAGCCTAACTAATGCTCCAGCTACTTTTCAATCCTTAATGAATGACATTTTTGCTAAGCACCTCAGGAAATTTGTATTGGTGTTCTTTGACGATATTATGATATATAACAGAAATGAGGGTGACCACTTGAAGCATTTCACCATAGTTCTAGAATTGCTTAGACAACATCAGCTTTATGCAAAGCTAACCAAATGTGTAATTGCTACAACACAAGTAGAATACCTAGGGCATGTGATTTCTGGACATGGGGTAGCCACTGATCCCAACAAAATCAGTGCAATCAGAGATGGGCCCAAACCCAAAGATGTGTCTCAATTAAGAAGTTTTCTTGGGATGACTGGTTATTACAAAAGATTTGTGAAAGATTATGGACTCATATGTAGGCCACTGCATGACATGTTAAAAAAAGGGGATTTGAATGGAAAAAAACCACAAGATGAAGCATTTGAGAGGTTAAAGAATGGCTTGATCACCACCCTAGTGATGGCCCTACCTGATTTTACTGAAACTTTTACTGTTGAAACTGATGCAAGTGGAATAGGAATTGAGGGAGTTCTAATGCAAAAGAGAAGACCCATTGCCTGTTTTAGCAAAACTATAGGAGTGAGATCTGCAGCCCTCTCAACCTATGATAAAGAGGCAATGGCTATAATTGAGTCCTTAAAAAAGTGGAGACATTATTTCTTAGGAAATCAATTGATAATCAAAACAGATCAACAGAGCCTCAAGTTCATGGTCGGGCAGAAAATATCCGAAGGAATTCAACATAAATTGATGTTGAGGTTGTTGGAATTCGATTATGTAATCGAGTACAAAAAGGATAAGGAGAATAAGGTGGTAGACGCCTTGTCCAAAAGAGATATGTCCACTTCAATGGCCATCTCCCTGGCTATTCCTAGTTGGATGGAAGCAATGCAGAGCAGCTATATTAATGATGAACATTGGAAGCATTGGAGAGCAGCTATATTAATGATGAACAATGTAAGGTATTGAAAGAGCAATTGTCCATAACACCAAACCCAAAATCTGAATATACTTATCATTCAAGAGTTCTTAGATACAAAGGAAGGATATATGTAGGAAAAGATACTGAGCTAAAGCACAACATCATTGGTTCCTTGCATGCTTCAGCAATAGGAGGTCACTCTGGAAGAGTTGCAACTTATCAAAGAATCAAAAGTCTGTTCTTCTGGCCAGGGATGAAAAGGAAAATCCACACTTTTGTACAAGAATGTGTGGTATGTCAACGTTCTAAAGCAGAGCATTGCCAATACCTTGGACTACTTGAGCCGTTACCAGTTCTAGATATGGCCTGGACACATATCTCCATGGATTTTATCGAGGGAATGCCGAAGTCAAAAGGAAAGGAGGTAATATTTGTAGTAGTTGATCGATTCACTAAATATGCTCACTTTGTGCCATTGTCCCATCCATATTCAGTTCAGTCGGTTACTCAAGCCTTCATTGACAACATATTCAAACTTCATGGGTTTCCAATAGCTATAGTGTCAGATAGAGACAGGATCTTCACTAGCAAATTGTGGCAAGAGATATTTAGCGAAGGTGCGATTGAGGTTTAGCCTGACTTATCACCCTCAATCCGATGGACAAACCGAAAGGGTTAATCAATGTGTGAAATCCTACTTAAGATGCATGGCATTCCAGAGCCCCAAAATGGTTGTCTTGGTTATGTCTTTTCGAATGGTGGTATAATACCACATCTCATACCTCCTCAGATTTCTCCTTTCAGGCCCTTTATGGGTTTCCACCTCCTATGATTAACAGTGGCGGTTCCTAGACTTGATGATGAAGAGGCTAAAGATTTTGTAGAAGAAAAGTAGAGAATGCTGAATAGACTGAGAGATAATCTAGCTCAAACTTAGTCAAGAATGAAGAAGTATGCTAATTTTAAAAGAAGTGAGAGGCAATTCTTGGTGGGAGACATGGTTTATTTAAAGATGCAGCCATACATGACAACTGCCTTTGGATTCGGACTCACCCTGAAGCTTACCAAAGAAATTTCTGGACCTTTCAGGGTCATGCAGAGAGTGGGTAAGGTGGCATACAGATTGCAATTACCCGAGGGAGTAGGAATCCATCCCGTATTCCACGTAAGCCAACTAAACAAGCACTATGGAGCAAATGCAGTACCAAGCCCAGAGTTGGTAGGAGATGATGGTAAGATCAAAACAGAACCCCAGCTGGTTTTAGAAACCAGGGCTTTGCCAAGAAATGACACTTTGGTTACACAATGGCTAGTCCAGTGGGTAAATTTACCATAGGAAAATGCATCGTGGGAGGATGTGGACTTCATCAAGACTACCTTTACAGAATCTTATGCTAACACCATTCGGTCATGGTTTCCGGAGAATTTTGCAACTTGAGGACAAGTTGAAAGCTCAGAAGGCGGCAATGTCAGAAGCTGCGAACAAAAGACTGAAGAAGTTTAGAAATGTTCGGATAGAGCTTCTGAAGACGATGCACTTCAATGAAGATGGACGGCTGAGATCTAAACATACCGGTTGAACCTGAGATCTACGGTCAATAAGAATTCTAGAAATTACTGTTTAAGTCTTTTAGCTTCTATACGGTGAACAATTGTTTTCCGTTCATAATTGCTCTGTTTAGAGCTGTAATTTTAGTTTTAACCGTTGGACCCAGTTGCCGGCTTATAAAATCTGAAAATGGAACGAGAAAGGCATCAATACTAATATTCCAAACTTTTAGCTAGTTCTTTGTTGTAGTTCTTGTCCTTACACTTGCCCATCTCTCCAAACTCAAACGGGATCTGATAGGGGGCAGGGTGGAGCACGGGGCTAGGGAGCCAGAGAGGATGATGAGGGGACCACAACCCATGGGGCCAGGGGAGCATGGGGCCAGGGGCATGGTTGGACGGCGCGACGGATCGAGAGGATTGGGGATTTGGGGATCGGGAGGGAGGAAGGGGATTGGGTGGGGAACTGGCCAGTGGCCACTGGGGATCGAGAGGAGTGCCTCCTAGCAATGGAAAGCCCACAAGGCTGATGTACTGGGCTTCGTGGGCTGCACCCGCATGAGCCAAATGAGCCACTGAGCGGCTCAGGTTTGGCTCGTTTTTTTGGCGAGCTGGGCACAGGGCTCGGCTCAGCTCGGCTTGAAAAAAAATCACGAGCGAGCTCATTACGAGCCAAGCTAGGTCGCGAGCCTCGAGATTTTTTTCAACCCTATAGGCCGTGCGTAGCGTGGCCTAGGCTATGGCCCAAGCGCAGAATAGCTATATATATTAAAATAATAAAAAATAAAACATGATAAGTTTTAGTCCCGGACTCATCTTTACTCCAACATCTCATCTCAGTTCAACTACTCTCTTAACAGATAATCACAAACGCAAATTCAGCAATGCATCCTGCAGTCATAAATGCAATATTATTAGTTTGGGCTAATGGCAACACTCCCAGGCAGCATATGCGATGAACAATAGAAGACTTAGCTTCTGCATGAGTCATGACAAGATGGAACTTGATGATGAGTTGATGATCCTACGACACTTCTACTTGCCATTTTGCACAAAATATACCTAATGAAAATCCATCAAACAATCATTCTCTTGTAACTTACGGATATGTAAAACACAACCTAAACTAACCCAACTCAGATTTGTACAACAACAACAACAAAGTCTTTGGTCCCAAACAAGTTGGGATAGGCTACGAATGAAACCTCCTCAAGATCAAAGAGACGAAAGCCTTGCAAATAAAATAAAAATAATAATGAAAAAACCTACAAGGTTAAAATCCTAAGCCGTACATCCTGCCATCTGAGCCGAGAGCATAAAACACAGTCCCTAAACCTTCTTATGGTTCCGGTACGTGGATTGCTAACTTCCATGCGCTCCTATCCAAAGCTAATTCTTTAGCTACATTCCAATCCCTCAAATCTCTTTTAACTGCTTCCTCCCATGTTAGCTTTGGTCGACCTCTGCTTCTTCTTACGTTTTCAATACGTCTTGAAATTCCACTATGTATCGGTGCCTCATAAGGCCTCCGTTGGAGATGTCCAAACCATCTCAAGCAATGTTGAACAAGCTTCTCTTCAATTGGTGCTACCCCCATCCTATCACGTATATCCTCATTGCAGATTCGATCTCGCCTTGTGTTGCCACATATCCACCACAACATCCTCATGTTCGCTACACTCATCTTCTGTATATGCTATCTTTTAGTTGCCCAACATTTAGCTCCATATAGCATCGCAGGTCTGATCGTCGTCCTATAGAACTTACCCTTTAACTTTTGAGGAACTTTTTTGTCACATAGGACACCCGATGCTTGGCGCTATTTCACCCACTCCGCTCTAATCCTGTGGCTCACGTCTTCATCAATCTCTCTGTCTCGCTGTAGCATTGATCCCAAATATCAAAACGTGTCCTTCCTAGGCACTACTTGTCCGTTCAGCCTAACATCTCCATCATCTGCCCTGACACCACTGAAATCATATTTCATATACTCAGTTTTAGTCCTACTAAGACTAAAGCCCTTCGATTATAAGGTCTTCCTCCACATCTCTAGATTCCTATCGACACATATCCTACTCTCATCAACTAACACTACATCATCAGCGAAAAGCATACACCAAGGGATATCTCCTTGTATGTCCTGCGTGACCTCGTCCATCACTAGGGAAAAAATGTATAGACTCAACGCTGACCCTTGGTGTAGTCCTATCTTAATAGGGAAATCACTAGTATCACCACCACATGTTCTGACATTAGTCACCACCATGCACACCTGCAAAATCACTGCCCTTAGTGAGGTCATCGGTCGCCCACTCGCCCTATTGGCTGCACTGCGTCGCCTTGCCGCGATGTATTGCCGGCCACGACGTGTGCACACCAAGGTCTCCATCCAATTTCAGTCCGATTGAATAGCATCAAGTTTGACATGAAAACAAAAACAAAAGACCCAAAGCATGGCATGCTATGGCATCATAGCATGGGCTTTCCTTCTCATTCTTTCGGGAGGGATATTTTCCAATCGAAATCTATAAATTAAGCCTTGAGTTATTGTGGTTGTGCGTTGGTGAGTGTCGCGCCGCCTACTGGTACCTGCTGCTCTCGCGTCGTGTCGAGTTGCCTGCTACTGTTCTCCGCCTTGTGCTCGGCTGCTGAGCCATGGAGCCACAGGGACCAAGTGGGGAGGAGAGGAGAGGATCAGGGATTTATGGTTGGAGATTGGGGAGGAGTTGGAGTATTGCAGATGGAGATGACTATGGGCTGGTGAGTGGTGAGGTGACTATGGGCTGGTGGGGACACGAGCGGGTCATGAGTTGTGGGCTGAGCTTCTAAGAGGGCGCACATTAAAGAATACTACGAATATACCCTAATTGCAAAACTGATCTCAACTTTTTTTAAAATGTTTTGGATGTACCCGAACATACTGGGCACCCATGCTGGCTCCGCCTATGCATAAGTGGAGCGATTTATATAAAGGAATTGTCCTTTTTCTGTATTCAGTATCCTATGCTTGTCTTCAGATGAAGCTACAATTTGCAAGTGTACAAAGCCATGTATAGGCCATGCGCATGTGACAATAGGGTATAAATCTTGAGGAGTGGTTGGCAACTTGTCATCCTTCATTCTGTTTTGGCTCTACTATACTGTTAGGCAACAAAATGGTACAAATCTTGTGCTTGGTATCCTTTATTCTGTTTTGGCTTCACTGTATTAGCAACCAACAAAAATGGCTCAAATGAAATCTTGCGCTTGGCATCCACTAGGCTTTTCCAGCTTTCTTTAGTTATCCGGTGACATGCATGGTGCAGCTCTTGACTCGGCATCTGATAGGCCTCGCGTAGGATAGTTTACTGTCTCCATCACCGAGATCAGCAGACGAGAAGGAAAGCGCCCAGTGTAACAGCAAGTCGCCTCCCACATCGCTCTCCCGCCCTCGCATGCAGCCGACGACCCGGCACGGCGCCGACGTCCGGACCCATGCACGCCACGTCCTGCATCGCGTCGCACACGCCTCGATCCGTCTATAAATAAAGCCGTGCTCCCGATCTGTAGTCTGCACATACACGTTGAGATCAGATGCAAAAAAATAAAAAATAAATAAAATGGATGGTAGTAGTGCTAGATCATCATCTTCTTGCTTTCTTATGAGCCCTTTCTGTGGAAGCCCCCAGTTGCGGCTGCCTTGGTTTCAGGGGGCTAAGGTGGTTGCGGCTGATCAAGATCTTGCCGTTCCGGACGCTGCGACGGCCGAGAAACGGCGGTCGGCGAAGGCCGGCGTTGCGCACGGTCTGAAGGTGGTCTTGAGCGGGCTGGTCGACAAGGCCGGGAAGAGGTTCGAGCGCTCGATTCCGGCGGTCAGGTTCGGCCATGTCGCCTACATCAGATAGGCGCGCGTCGCGGTGCATCGATCCCTGCACACATGTTGCCCCCGGTACCAGGAGTATCATACCCCATATATATATATATATATATATATATATATATATATATAGACACGTACTAGATAGAATTGCGTGCTTTGTGGTGATTGTCCTTTGTTCTGATGACTTGTAAATACTAAGGGTAATCGGATGTATGCGTTATTCTCGGGTAAATTAGCAAGAAAAGCTAGGAAGCAAAGTACTTCGAATCTCACACTCCAAATGTTCTGTTCTTGCATTACATGATGGGTTTGCTCTGTGTGCTTCTAACTTTCTGTACCTTGCAAGTTGCAATCAGCAGTGCAGTTATGTATCTTGGAAGGTGGTGTGATTTCTCAACTTTTCCTCTAGTTACAGCTACCGGTTGATATGCTGTTAGATCTAGTAATATTTTTCTTTAAAAAACTGGACAAATTGATACAGGAAATATCGATGTTAAGATGAACTGATGACCTTGATCAGTTTGATCTGAGGCTAAATTTATGAAGCTTAGATGCTCCTGCAAGGGATGCCCAGCCTAACTATCAGTAACATCATATCTGGTTTACCATCGTTGCGTAACTTGCGTTGCATGCTTGTTGAGATTTTTTTTAATCGAACTTGCCGGTCCGATACAGTTTTGTTGATGTACACAGCTCTTTGTATTATTGTTTCTGCAGTAGAAACAGCAAAACGATTAAACATGCAACCTGTTGCTTTCTCTGTTTCTCAGTTTCTTTCAGTCATCGTCGATCTACATCATAATCTTGGCTGCCACCAATAGTAGTAGTAGTACGTCTCCTTGCTTGCATCGTACTCAAAACACAATGACGATTTGTAGTACAGAGGGGGAAGAAAAGGTAGTGCGCATCAATTGCTTATGTCCACTGCATAGGCAGCGTGAAGCGTGATACTATCAATCTGTAGATCAATGAGACACGCCTGAATTGATTTCATTTCGACATAGTTAAACGCCGGAAGCAAACAAAGGCTCTTGCACATGCAGATTTCTGAAACAGAAAAGGTGAGTACTACCAGTGAAAGAGCCTGTCATATTTGATGACGACGATGGTGCAATGGTTTTGTCCTGCTGGCTTCTGCTACAGAGTCACATACAATGATCGATCATTTCCACGTTCTTACATCGCATCCATCTGACAGATGACTGATGATCACATGCAATGTATGTGCTTCACATTCTGACACAGTAGTACATGTTCTCACCTGGGCTGCCGATCGAGCTAATCTGGCCTCACACATGTGCGGTCCGCATTTCTGAATTCTGAGGCATGCAGCTGCTGCATTTCAGTGATCCAGCACGTTACTACTCTATAGTCTATAGTAGGATGCCTCCTTTTTCGCAAGAGAGTCCCTTTTCACAAACTGTGCTGATCAAGATGCTAGTATTTCCTAGCTAGGCCTGAATAACAGAAGGCTTTGATTCCTTCAGTAAAGTGCGCAAGAATGAGACAAATGCAAGGGAGCTAGCCTCAATTATTGGTCACACTTTCTACTCATTCCTCATTCCCCTTGGCCCATGTAGAGGAAGGCATCACGATTCACAAGTTTGTCTTGTTCCAAGTCAATAGCTTTGCTTGTGCTGTGCCAAACTGATCACTTCAAAAGTTCAGAGCAAATTTTTCTATAGTTGCAAATGTATCACTGAAAACTAGCTGGCTGGTGCATGCAGAGATAAATCTAGAAGAGGCCTTAAGGCCCTCCAATAATTGGTGTGGCTCACAAGTGAGCTCGATCAGTTGGATTGGATCAGCTCAACTCAAACTGCGATTGCTACACCAGTTACAGTCAGCTAAGAAACAGAAGGCCATGATGTGCTGGTCTGGCCAGACATGTCACACCAATGTGCTCTCTATCTGTAGCTGACTAGCTGTAGCCTCTCGTTTGAAGCTCAAGCTGCATGTGCCTTTCAGACAGTGTCGCCACAATCAACACTCAGGATAAAGACGAGTGACCATTTTCACATTTGCCTTAATCTCGACAATCTTTTCTCGATAATTCATTGTAAATCTTGACCATCTGAATTGCAGGTTGAATACCTCAAGCGATAAACTTTTGTTCTCTGAAGGGAAGTCAGAGAGCATGAATCATGTAGGTGGCTCGAGCTTCAGTTCAGAATCTAACAGGAAGAACAACAGTAACAATCGGCTGCATTGCCTATCTCTCATTCACGTATCTCGACATCAATGGTGAACAGTGCGCACTGTGCAACTTAAACCTACTCAACTCGACGGCGATTGGTGGAGACTCCAAAACAGTAGGAGGTTGGGTTGATGATTTTGACCCTAACAATTGGGGGCCCGGCGCTTTCAATTCTGCAAGCCAAGTCGAGCGAGGGGAAAGGGACTAGCGAGGTGAAGTCTTGCCAGATCAGAACACGGCCAGTTCTGGTATGTGTTGTATACTCCCTCCGTCTATGTTTACTTGACATTTTTTTATCACCTTATTTGTTCACAAATACTTCACACACTACAGTTTCCGACACATATTTTTCTATTTTGCTCTCATCCAGGGGCGGAACTACCGTTGGGGCAAGGAAGGGCGACTGCCCTGGGTCTCCTAGGCGAACCTCCCCCCGGGCGCACGTGCGCGCCCAGGGCCAGCCCACCGGTGCCCCCGACCAGGGCCAAGGCGCGCAGCCATAGTCCCCGCGCAATGTTGGCCGTGGGCTGAGACGTCAAGTGGAAGCCAACCCAATTGCAGACAAAGCTAATGAAATGCACAGCACTAGGTAACCCTAATTTCCTAAATCTCTAACCATTCCATTCCACATTCCTCCAAGGCTCCAACACCCAGCCCTTCCACGCTCCACCATGCAGCCGCCGCAGCGCGACGCGGGCTGAGGCGCCGCGCGGGTGGGTGGCTCTGAGGCGGGCGTGGCGTGCCGAGGTGCCCTGCGGCGCCGAGGGCTGCGGCGCGGCGCGAAGGCTGCAGCCTGCAGCGCGAGTGCAACGCGGCCGCGAGGGGGTTGCGGCGCTTTGTGAGGGTTGCAACGTGGGCGCAGGTGGGCGCTGAGGCACGGTGCAGGGGCTACGGCGTGGGGACAACGAGGTACCGATCCACCAACTACCGAGGCAGCACTGAGGCAGAGGTCAGTCTTAACTCATCTTGAAGTCTTAAATTTTGATTTTTTAGTATATTTTACATTATAAAGTTCCATCAATGTCTCGTCTATTCTCCTTCGTACCTTCCCACCACACATTTGGTGTCCTCGTGGTCTATCGAATTGGTTACCAAGGGTATTTTGGTCATATTATGTAAAAACAGATGATTGCCGGATTATTCGTGCCTCGGTCGAAAGTGTCGCTGCAAACGAGAGGGAGTACGAGTACGACTGATGTTGTAGTCGTGCATCCATGCAGCGCCGCTAGCTTACTGTGTTAGTCTCAAAGTACGTAAGGTTGGCAGGTAGCGCCATCTCTTTTTAAAACTTTACTCTCTTCAAATCACATAAACAAGTCACAGACTCGGTGAAAAGACAAGAAGTGATCGCCACGTCGGATTGTTCCAAGCTTTACGGTCGATACGGATTCTACGTCCACGTCACCTAGGGCCACGCTGATGTGGATCCATCGAAGCGCCGGTCATTCACAGGGAATAGCTAGCCTTCATCTGCATACACATCCACTCGGTTAGTAGTGCTGCTACTACTACGACTGCGATGCGATTAGATGAAAATTAAGATTCCCGGTCATTACTTACCGCAGATTTGTCCGAGAAAAGGGAATCAAGACCAAGCACGGCGCAAGAATTGACTAGAGATACGCCGAGGTGTCGACGAGTTCGTGCTGCGAAAACGCCGAGGTGTCGATGAGCTCGCGCTTGCGTGAAGAACTTACTCCTATTTGATGCAGCGAAGCATGCTTTTAAGATAAGGAGGTCTCTCCGGATCAGTTGGTTAGCATCACAGGTGGTGATTTAGTCGATCCGAGTTCGAATACTCTTTTCTTAAATATGTTTTGGAAAGAGAGTAAATCTTATCCCTTCACACCAAAATAATTACTCCACACCAAAATAATTAAGCTTTGAGTCGTCGACAAGTGGATTTCTGCTACTCCTTATAGCGAATATTCGCCGGGATTGATCAACACCGGAGCGTATTAGGCTCTGACAGTTGTGCTTATGTTGACCGATTAGCCGCTACACTAAAAGATTCCTGTGGAAGGGACGATCGAGATGGCACAGGATAGATAGAGCTCTGATTGTGAGGTTGGAGCCTGTCTTAAGGCAGCTTTAAAGATGTACGGCATGTTAAAATGAGTTTTATACATTTCATACTATCCAATCTGAGAGAGATCGTCTACGAAGATTGAGTTGTTTTCGGATTATCTTCGGGTATTTATAATCTGTAATGCTTTGCTATAAATATACTCGGTGATCTCTGTTTGAAATCACGGCTTCAACAGTTTTCACACGGCAGTACGGGCAAATTAAGACCGCAATATCAACGTCGCAGAGCAGGTCCACGTGCATCGCGCGGTGCAAAAACTTAGTAGTAGTTCGCTCTGCTCTGTTCTGCCGGATTGATTTCGTAGCAGCACAGTTATGAACCCAATGCGATTCGTTCGTCCAAGAACTGAAGCCCAGAATTCAGATACAGGTAACAAGTCTAGCCATAAACCGCTTCAGAATCCACATTTCCAAGGCTCTATTTCGTAGTATCAGAAATCGTTTCATCGCTTAATCAGAACGGGGAAGAAGACTTTGCTCCAGGGTTCTCAGTGAGATCAGATGCACAAAAGCAAGAAGTAGCACATTACGATACAATCATACCACATACATACTGTGATACATTACACAGGTGGGGTGGAGGAGGAGAACTTTTCTGATACAACAAGTGAACTTAGTTGGATAGCACTGCACACGAACGCCTGAGAAAACATGGAATTAGCTCCATTTTTTCATATAGTTTTTCGCTCTAGTTTGTACACATGTCTTATTGCTCTTACGTCCTAACGTGAACACAAGAAACGATAAGAAAAGCTAAAAGGATAGCAATTTACGGTGCATTAGAAAAGGCAAAAGAAAAACAAAACTAGAAAAGACTAGCATTTCATGGTTTCCTCGACTTCTTTTCTGCCTTTTATTATTACTCAACGAGCGCGGCGAAGCAGCTCTCCGTGCGCGCGAGCGAGCCGCCGGCGCCTCCTCCGGCGGCGACGGCCGAGACAGAGACGATGGCGGTTGCGGCGTCGCGCCTCGGGCTGCTCGGGGTCGAGCGAACCTTCCTCGGCGGGGGAGGCGAGCTGAGCCTGCGGCGCAGGAGGAGCCGCAGTGCGGCGATGAGGTCGTCGGCGCTCTCGGCCGGCGAAGGCGGGGCCGACGCGCGGCGGCCGGCGCCGCAGACGCAGGCGTGGCGTTCGAGCGCCTCGGCCGGCGAGATGGGCGGGGACGCGCGGCCGAGCTCCTCGCCGACGGCGTCCCCGCAGAGGCCGCAGATCCACCTCCCCCCGTACCGCGCGCGCACGCCGGCGATGTACGGCGCCGTGCACTCCTCCGTGAACCCGCAGCACTCGCACGCCACCTCCTCCCCCACCTCCCCAGCCTCCATGGCCCGAACCTTTACCTTTCCCACCCGGGCCCACAGAACCCTAACTCCGGCGATCCGGCTCCTCCGCGTCTGTGGCCGCGACAACTCCAAGCACCCCGAGACGGTGGCCGTCGGCGCCTCCCGCTTCCATCTATGCCTCTCCTCTCCTCCTCGTGTGCGCGTACTCGCGTGGCGTGGGGCTTGGCTTTTTATCGGGCGGAAGGACCCAAGGAGGTAGTGAATAATCGGATGGGGCCCACGGATGAGTGGGCGGGATGCCACGTAGGACGGGGGCATCGGATGCGGGCGGGGGACTGGAGTGGCCAGCTGTCGCCAAGTGGCGGCTCAGGTCGCTTCCTTGCTTGGGGCAACGGGATTGACGGCGAAAGTTGCCTCTACTCTAGCTGCTAACTCGCTGCCTAGTGCCTATTATATCAATAAAGAAAATGGTATATAGTATATTCATGAAAGTAATAGGATTAAGAAAGTGTTTTAATCACAGAAGGAAAATTGCTTCAAGCATAAGCATTTCGCCCCTGCAAGGATCAAGTTCTACCTTTCTTTTTTATCTTTGTCGGAAGATAAGAATCGTGGTCGTCACCATTCTTGGGAGCCCTCGCATATCTGCACCGGGTGAAAAGACGTATTGCGCTGTTTCGTACTCTCGTTTGCTTGTTTGAGAAAATCACGGTATTTGTTTATCCTGCGGATAAATTATACCAATCACGTCGTAGTGTATGTTCAAAGTACGGCATTGGTGAGATAATTTTTAGACAGGCTAGCAGAGTGTACTGAATGGCAGTAAGAATGGTATGAAATGACGTTAATTGGATCATCTACATGAGCAATTGAAGTTTACCACGTACAGTTATGCTTTTCATGTTCAGAAGCAGAGCAGCAGTTTTTTCCTCCTTTCGAAATACCTGGACGCCATTCGTTGGATCAAAATGGAGACAATTATGCTCTATAAAAAAAGAGGGAAAGTGCTAGGCAAGTAGCCCATACACGTATTGGGGATCGGATGGTGATGGTTCTCGTGCAACATGAAATGATTTTCTTATTTCTTAAAGGAAGAAGAGACTTTCTTAAGGGTGTAAAGAAACAAGCAGAGACGGTGAGGTTCCCATCATTGTATATCTTTGCTTACAGCTGGGCCAGCAAACGAAGCACGCTAGAGGCTAGAGGTTTCTTGCAAAGGAAGAGGCCGGCGAAGCTCACCTCCGTTCACACGCGCATTGACTTCCTATTATCAGTATCACCCCTTTTTTCTTTTTCTTTTTCAGACTACGTCCTATGATCATTTCACTCGTGCAACACGTACGCAGCAACGAGCTACTACCACGTCGCATGCGCACGAGCAACACGTCAGAAAGAGGCTAAAGCACGCTCGCGCGCGCCGTGTGGATGGAGACAGCAGGCTCTCGACGTACGGTGCGGCGTAAATAAACGGAACCGACCGGCATGGCGGCCAAAGTTTTTTATTTGGCGCTTGGCAGGCGGCGACACAGCCACCCCGCGCGCGCGCGCAGCTGAGCGGCGCAGGCTCGGGGCCGGCGCGGGCGGCTGCCGTTAGGGGTGGACAAGAGCCGGCTCGGTTCGGCTTGGTCAAACTCGTTAAACAACAACGACGAAATGATGCTCGGCTCGGCTCCGTCAAGGAGCTTAAGCTGACTAGTTAGGCTCGTTAATAAATCCATAAGCAACAATTAGTTACTAAGAAGTGACACATACACAAGACTAATTACTGAATTCACAAGTTCAAAAATCGTTCGCAGCACAGAATGAAATAACAAGAAAGTTGTAAAATTAACTATCAGTTTTCGTGCATGTCTATTGCCTCAAGGAGGTGAGCCTCTGTGGCCCTAAAGTCCCCAACTGTTTGATTCTAACAAGAACAAACTGAGGAAAAGAAGATTAAATATATGGATTTGAGAAAGAAAAGGAAAGGAGAAGGGAAAATAGGAGTAAATGGATGCACGAATCTGTCAGAACCCGGGATTACCATCCCAGATCCTCTGTGCATTTCTGAACTAGTCCCATGATCAGTCGCTAGTTCACACAGTAAACAAATATGGTAACAAATTCATATCACAACTTTATTAATAATCAGAGTTTATTACAAAAGAGGCTTACAAGCCAACAATAAAGAACACGTGGAAGACGAAGAAGTAGTAGAGTCCGACAATCGCCACGTGCAATCGATCGGTAGAGTAGCGGCCTAGTCGTCGAGAACCACACGGGTAGCAAAGTCCTTCTCTCTCAAATTTGTTTGCATAAAGCAAGTATGAGCACAACTACAGTACTGCAAGTTACACGTGAAGTAAAGAATGACATGCATATATGGATGTAACAAAGGATGGCTTATTGGTTTATTTGCATAAGCGGTATTTCCTTTAAATCTGGTACTAAGTTCCAAAACAGTTATTTTATAACTAAAATTCTTTTTATAAATTCTCAATTTTATAGTCAGATAACATTCACACATGAATGGTGAAGGATACCCTCCTATCACATGGCTTCCTGCCCAATTCCCATTTGGATAAACTAGTTTTAAAGAAGTCCTTTTCAGACAAAACCAAAGTCTAACTTTGAGTAGTTCTGCTAGCATGTCCATGACCGTGACACGGCTATTCGAATAGTTTTACACTGCAGAGGTTATGCGACTTTACCCACAAGAGATAATCAACTTTCAATGTCCGTCTGACACACTTCCGAAGGTGTGCGACTAAGTGATTATCACGAGACCTTTACAATGTTCTGTCTTAATGTATTTATGCCCGCTAAGGTTTCGCTACCATTGGACTAGCCATCCTCCGGAAGCCCCCTCTTGCGCTAGATGGGTTTACTGTCTGACCAACACCCATACCAACAACACAGCACAAATGACACTAAGACATCACAAATTATTTAGCCAAGTCCCGCCCATACAGGACATGTGGTGGTACGGTAAGGCATAGCATCATGCGCTCGAAGACCGGTCCTTAACTGACTTGGACGACTTTCCATAAAAACCCATGGGCCTTAACCCTAACCAGATTAAGCCCGTGCATAAACCTGCACCCACCAATCATCCATTTCGCCCAAGTCCAAACCCATTTTCACTTTACTTTTCAAGTCATTTATAAAACTCCCATGACACACCAATGCCAAGGGTACGATTTAAACAATAATTGATTGTTGGCTGAAATTCCCCAAATCAGATAAGTTTGGTCTATAAGCATGGCTAAGCAATACGTTTAAATGATCCTAGTTCATACTATCGTATCAACCAGGTTTTATCTAGGGTGTCAATGGGTTTGATTCAATATCAACGTTGGTCATACAAAGGATTTAGGTATAGCTATGAATTGAAAAACAGGAATTTATATTACCGAATATAAATAAGCATGCAGTAATAATTTAAAAACAGAATATAAATAATTTAAAATAATGGGATCAATATGATCAAGGGTATAACTTGCCTTGCTTGATGAGGTGACGTTGTTTTTCTTAATGCATCACCTTCACGTAACGTGCAGTGTTGAGGTGACGTTGTTTTTCTTAACAGGTCACCTAGTACTCACAAGTACTACCTTCAGGTAGTCCAAGTGTACGATTACGATGATCATACAGTCAAAATCAATCCTCTTATGTTGTTCTTCAATCGGCGTTGAAATCTGATTCTCCGAAGTCGTCGAAATCTAATCGTGAAAAGAAGCCAAATTCAAACTAAATTCAAATAAAAATTCAAATTAACTCCAAATCAAAAGATTTTGGTTTAGATAGCTAGATAATAATTTTATATGAATTTACCAACTTGAATCACCCAAATCGGAGTTTGGATGCAAAAGATATGAATTTTAGAAGTTTGGAATTGCATGAAATGATAAGTTAGGGTTCAAAGGAATTATTGGTCAAATGAGCTCAAAATTAAATAATTTTGGTTTGGTTGGCTAGATCTTGATTTTAAATGAATTTAGGAATTTGAATCGACGAAATCGGAGTTCGTATGAGGGAGAACGAACCCCGGGAAGTTTTAAATCTAAATAAAACCCTAAAATCAGATTTTATTGAATTTCTTGATTTATTTTTCTAAAGAAAAATTCGATATATTGCATCGGATGACGTCAGCCCTCATATTTTCAATTTCCCGGCCGAATTATTTTTAAAAGGAAAAGCTACTCTCTATGACAGGTGGGCCCAAGGTCAATGGACACGGTCCACGCGATCAAAGGTCCATGGTGGGCGCGGTCACGCAATAGTGGGGGCGCCACGCGTGTGTCCACGCTGGCGTGATGAGGCCAATACGTGGGCGCCACGTGGGCAAACATGGCGAGTGGCGTGCGGTGGCGGCCGCGTGGCGCTGCCGCAGTGGGACAAGGCGGCGGTGCCACGACTCGGGTTCGCCGGCGATGGGGCCTCCGGCAAGCTCCGGTGGGGTGGTACGAGGAGAGGGGAGTGCGGGATTTAGGGCGCATGGTTTGGTCACTGCGGTGCGGCGCTGGCCGCGGCGATGAGCTAAGCGGCGGCGACGCCGGGTCAACGAGCGCGGCGTTCGGTGGCGTCGGAGGTGGAGGTGTGCACTGAGAAGCCCTTGGCGTCGCGGTGTCGGAGACGTAGGCAGTGGCGACAGGCGACCTTCGGTGGCAGGGAAATCACCGGCGAGAGGATCTCGGACCACCGGTCTTCAATGACGAAGATCGGCGAGAATAGCGGAGAGAGAAGAAATGGTTGATGGGGTTGAATGAGGAGAGACCGCGCACCTGCATGCGTCGCTTTATAGGAGGGCGGCCGGAGGGGGAGATTAGCGGCGGGATTGCGGCGGCAATGGCGCGGCGTTCCCGGCGATTTTGCGCGCGGACGTGGGGCAACGGTCGGGAGGAGGGGCGGCGAGATGAGCGGTATTTAATGCGCGCGTCCGTGAGAGGAGAGGGGGCGAGAGTTGCGGCGTTGATGGAGCTCGCGGGCACGGTAATGGCGGCGGCGTGCGGGGGCTAGAGGAAGAAGAAAGGGGAAGGAGGAAGAAAACTCGGGCGGGCCCACGTGTAAGAGAGGGGAGGGAGGCTGCCGGGTGGGACCGGGAAAGGAAGAGAGAGGCGGCGCGGAAAAGCGGGCCGGAGTGGGCCGGGTCGCTGGAAAGGAGATGGGCCGGACCAAGGTTTCGGCCCAAAAGCGATTTGGGGATTTAAATTGAGTTTTCCAATTGATTTAATTCAGAAATTCTTTTAGGCTTTTTGAAAATAGCAATTTAAATCAAAAAATTATGAGAAAATTCACAAAAATTCCCTGAGGCATTTTGGATTTAATTAAAATAGTTCCAACTTAAAGTTGGCTATAGTTTTTGCAAATAAATTGTTTTTGGCTTTAAATTACTTAGGAAAAAGCTTCTCCTCTGAAATTTGTTTGCATAAAGCAAGTATGAGCACAACTCTGCAGTACTATAAGTTACACAGTGAAATGTGAGAATGACATGCATATATGGATGTAACAAAGGATGGCTTATTGGTTTATTTGCATAAAGCAGCATTTCCTTTAAATACTGGTACTAAGTTCCAAAGCAGTTATTTTATAACTAAAATTCTTTTTATAAATTCTCAATTTTATAGTCAGATAACATTCACACATGAATGGTGAAGGATACCCTCCTATCACATGGCTTCCTGCCCAATTCCCATTTGGATAAACCAGTTTTGAAGAAGTCCTTTTCAGACAAAACCAAAATCTAACTTTGAGTAGTTCTGCTAGCATGTCCATGGCCAGTGGACACGGCTATTCGAATAGTTTACTCTGCGAGAGGTTATGCAGCTTTACCCACAGAGATAATCAACTTTCAATGTCCGTCGACACACTTAGAAGGTGTGCGACTAAGTGATTATCACGAGGCCTTTACAATGTTACTGTCTTAATGTATTTATGCCACTAAGGTTTCGCTACCATTGGACTAGCCATCCTCAGGAAGCCTCTTGCGCTAGATGGGTTTCTTGTCGACCAACACCCATACCAACAACACGGCACAAATGACACTAAGACATCACAAATTATTTAGCCAAGTCCGCCATACAGGACATGTGGTGATGCGGTGAGCATAGCATCATGCGCTCGAAGACCGGTCCTTGCGACTTGGGCGACTTTCCATAAAACCATGGGCCTTAACCTAACAGTTAAGCGGTGCATAAACTGCACCACCAATCATCCATTTCGCCCAAGTTCAAACCCATTTTCACTTTACTTTTCAAGTCATTTATAAAACTCCCATGACACACAATGCCAAAGTGCGATTTAAACAATAATTGATTGTTGGCTGAAATTCCCCAAATCAGATAAGTTTGGTCTATAAGCATGGCTAAGCAATACGTTTAAATGATCCTAGTTCATACTATCGTATCAACCAGGTTTTATCTAGGGTGTCAATGGGTTTGATTCAATATCAACGTTGGTCATACAAATGATTTAGGTATAGCTATGAATTGAAAAACAGAAATTTATATTACCGAATATAAATAAGCATGCAGTAATAATTTAAAAACAGAATATAAATAATTTAAAATAATGGGATCAATATGATCAAGGGTATAACTTGCCTTGCTTGATGAGGTGATGCTGTTAAGAAAACAACGTCACCTCATCAAGCAAGGCAAGTTATACCCTTGATCATATTGATCCCATTATTTTAAATTATTTATATTCTGTTTTTAAATTATTATCGCATGCTTATTTATATTCGTAATATAAATTCTGTTTTTCAATTCATAGCTATACCTAAATCCTTTGTATGACCAACGTTGATATTGAATCAAACCCATTGACACCCTAGATAAAACCCGTTGATACGATAGTATGAACTAGGATCATTTAAACGTATTGCTTAGCCATGCTTATAGACCAAACTTATCTCGATTTGGGGAATTTCACCAACAATCAATTATTGTTTAAATCGCACTTGGCATTGGTGTGTCATGGGAGTTTTATAAATGACTTGAAAAGTAAAGTGAAAATGGGTTTGACTTGGGCGAAATGGATGATTGGTGGTGCAGTTTATGCACCGCTTAACTGTTAGGTTAAGGCCCATGGGTTTTTATGGAAAGTCGCCAAGTCGCTTAAGGATCGGTCTTCGAGCGCATGATGCTATGCTCACCGCATCACCACATGTCCCGTATGGGCGGACTTTAAATAATTTGTGATGTCTTAGTGTCATTTGTGCCGTGTTGTTGGTATGAGTGTTGGTCGACGAAGAGACCCATCCGCGCAAGAGGCTTCCGGAGGATGGCTAGTCCAATGGTAGCTAAACCTTAGCGGCATAAATACATTAAGACGTAACATTGTAAAGGCCTCGTGATAATCACTTAGTCGCCGTCGACGGACATTGAAAGTTGATTATCTCTGTGAGTAAAGCTGTACAACCTCAGTAGAGTGTAAAACTATTCGAATAGCCGTGTCCACGATCATGGACATGCTAGCGTAACTACTCAAAGTTAGACTTTGGTTTTGTCTCAAAAGGACTTCTTTAAAACTAGTTTATCCAAATGGTAATTGGCAGGAAGCCATGTAATAGGAGGGTATCCTTCACCATTCATGTGTGAATGTTATCGACTATAAAATTGAGAATTTATAAAAGAATTTTAGTTATAAAATAATCGCTTTGGAACTTAGTACCAAGATTTAAAGGAAATGCCGCTTATGCAAATAAACCAATAAGCCATCCTTTGTTACATCCATATATGCATGTCATTCTGTTACTTCAGTGTAACTTTGCAGCACGGTAGTTGTGCTCATACTTGCTTTATGCAAACAAATTTCGAGGAGAAGGACTTTGCTACCCGTGTGGTTCTCGACGACTAGGCCGCTACCCCAGTCGATTGCCTGTGACAGATTGCTGGACTCTACTACTTCTTCATCTTCCGCTGTGTTCTTTATTGTTGGCTTGTAAGCCTCTTTTGTAATAAACTCTGTTGATTATTAATAAAGTTTTGATATGAATTTGTTACCATATTTGTTTACTGTGTGAACTAGCGACTGATCATGGGACTAGTTCAGAAATGCACAGAGGATCTGGGATGGTAATCCTGGGTTCTGACAGAATCCAAGCACAGGGCCATGGCGATGGCGAACGAAGAGCAAACAATGGGGTGAGGAACCGACTAGATCCAGTGGCAGCGGGTTGGGAACAGATGATGGTGGCCAAATCTGACGGGCAAGGTCGTGGAGATGCGGCAGTGGCCAGATCTTGCGGTGGCCGACATTAGGGCAGGTGGTGATGGAGGGGCTAAGCGAGGCGGCGATCGATCAATAGGCTCGGGAGGCAGGGGTGGGAAAGTGTTGTGGGGGACGACGCTTGCTTGATGGGTTAGGACTTGATAGGGAGGTTGGTCAATTAGCCTAACGAGCAACCCGCGAGCTGGCTCGGGCTAGGCTCGTTAAGCAAACAAGCAGAAATGATTGTTCAGTTCGGCTCAATTATGGTATGAGTTCGAGCCGAGCCGGTTCATAAGCTTCAGAGTTTTCTTCCCACCCCTAGCTGCCCCTGCCATCCTGCACGCGCGCGAACAACATAGTGGGTGTGGCGCGGCCTACCATGGGTGGGAATCGATGCATGTCGCGTGCGGCCGAGGCGCTGGCCTGTGCATTGGTCGGTGTGCAGAGGCCGCGCCTAGCGAGGAGGATAGCAAGCGCCGTGCGGCGATCGCTCGAGCCGCAGGAGTCGGCTCGAACGGCAACTCGGCGACGTAGCAGTTTCTGGGTGTTGGAGGGCCCATGACGGCGGGAGTCGGCTCAAACGGCAACTCGACGACGTAGCAGTTTCTGGGTGTTGGAGGGCCCACGACAAATTATGAATTGTTCAAGGATAATCCTATCTGGCTGACGTCCGATACAAATGTTTGGTTCGGACGATGCATCCATTGTTGATATTTGATCCAAGCGCCCAACGATGCCATCCTCCTCTTGAGCACACGCGCCCGTGAGCAGCATCTTCTAGTCGAGTCTTCTCCCCCACATTTATTTCAGGACTCTAAATGTTTCTTTATCCTCCACCCAACTTTGCCTCCCCAACGCCCCACCCACACATCTTCCCCTCCCGCATTCCCTGCAAAGCTTCAGCGGTTCGATCCCGAATTCACGCTCCGCTCGCCGAGATTGACCCATCGAACCCTCTCCCACATGTGATTTTCGGCAGAGCTTTGGCTGCTATGGGGATCTCCCACCCTCTATCCGACTAGTTTGACGCTACCCACGGTAGCGTGTTGTCACCGGAGAGGATGCCCCCGACCTTGCCGCCGTTGTCATGTTGCTCGGGCAACGAAGACTACCTAGAGCACAATGTTTCTAGGATGGACATGCTCGTCCGCATCGCCGTCAAGTACGATGTTGAGGTAATCCAAGAGGAGGAGGAGGAGGAGGGAAGGGGGCTGGATCTGAGGATGCGCTTGCGAGGGGAGGGATAGGAGGTGCATGGTGATGGATTTGTCGTAATGTTGCATGTGTTTTTATCTGGGTAGGTTTTGTTGCAGGCGTTTGCTCATTTTGTTGCAATAGTTGACTTGAAATGTTGCATGGAGCGTTTTTTTAATTATTGCGTGTTGTTTGTATCAAATATTGTGGCAAGAGGTATTTTGGTTGCAATGGTGTGTTTGATTTGTTGCACAAGAGTAAACTTTTTGTTGCGGCCTCTTCACCATTTGATTGTTACATCATTGTTACAAAAATATTGCAAACAATTATTTTTGGATGTTTCCACTGTTATTTTCAAATGTTGCAATGTTGTAACATCGAAATTTATTTGTTTTGAGATATTTGAACTAATTTTTGAAAACACAATCATGTTCTATACTGATGGTTTCATGCATTTTCGGTGAGAATTTGATATTTTTTCTAATTTTTTTCTTGGCATTGTATTTATCATTTGTGCATTTTATTGCATACATGGATTATTTTTGTTGCAAATGTTGTGTCCAGATGTTGCGTCGGAGCGTATGATGGAAAGCTTTCCATCGTACATCCGAGCGCTAGTTGCGTCCAATTTTTAAATAATGTTAGTTACGCTAGGCCAATTGGACATGCAATCGAGTCCAAATACTTTTCAGCCCGAAGCCTTGAGCGAAGCCTAGACATGCGCCCCAAGTTGTTTTCAATCTAGATTAGTTTTATAAGCCTTTCCCAAAATGAGTGAAATGTGGGAAATATAGACAATATTTTAATTTTATATTTTATTATGAGACAAAGATCACAAATAACTAAATATGCATAAAACAAGGCTAACAGCAGGTAACTCATTGTACTTTTAAACACACACAATAATAATATTATAACAGAGCAGTTTGGTCGCACATTTAAGAGCCTGTTTGGCATGACTGTAACTTTTCTCAAAAGCAGCTTCCGACTGAGTTGAAGGGCTAAATGACTGAGCTGAAGAAATTTGATGTGTGACTGTCTAGCTTTTAGATAGGTTGACTAGAGTTTCCGAGTTAGAAAATATCTAAAATACTCTTGAGGCAAATGATGGCTTGTTTGATGTCTTTTAATGACAATTAAAGGCAATTAATGATAACTAATGACAATTGACGTTAATTAATGATAGTTGACCGCAATTAACGATAATTAACGGCAATTAATACCAACTAACAACAATTGACGGTATCTTACGATTTGACGACAATTAATGATAATCAACGACAGTTAACGCCAATCACAGGAGCCGCCCCATTTATTGTAACGAAACCAATCTACACGGCCTCTTCAGGTACTTGTGCGTTATACAGCCAAAATAGTAGTATGATCATTAGCCAAAACCATTTGCACCAATCAGGAAAAGAGCAGCAGTACATGGTACAGCCAAAATAATCTGCGGCAAACGCAGTAACATCTACTCATAGCAGAGTGAAAGAGGGTAGCAAACAGCTATACATGAATAGCATATCCAGAAATACACGACACTCCAACCCATAAACCCAGTCACTATCCAACAGCAATCGACCAAGACGACATCAGGAATACTCGACCACCAAGAATCAGGGCAGGATTCAACTAACAGAACAAAAAACATAGTCTTTCTCACCGGAAGTAAGCGGTATTATAGGGCAAGGTGAATGTGGCGCTCTGAAGTCCACCCTCAGTTGCATTTGAAGCCATGGCACACGGACAGGATGATGATGAGAATGAGCGCGATGTTTATGCCCAGAACAATAAGCTTGATCTTCATGTTCTGTAGCCACATCTTTCTCCGCACCTTTGTACTGTGCTGTCTGAAATCTTGCGCCTGCAAAAAGCGGATTTCAATTGTCTTGAGATACAGGGATACAGATTGGCATATAAGAATGAAGTGCAGCATAATTAGCGGTTAAAATACTGCAATGTATGGGTTTCTTGCAGCATAATTGTCTTCTTTAATATTTGGACCAGAGCTCATATTGTTCCGCATGAGTGGAATAACTATGGATGGTAGGCACACATGTCAGTTTACACCAGATCAGAAGTCAGTAAGTCACCTTGCTAAGTACACCATTCAAAGACCAACTTAGACCCACCATTGCAATGTCACTAGTATTGTGGCATTATATATAGTACCACAGTGCTGGACTTGTCGGCAATTGTGGCAAGCAACACATAGGATGCAGCCAATAATCAGACAAACTCCAAATACATCAGAATCATTAAAAAGGTATGTTGAGGTCCATATTAGTAAATTTAGTTGCATATCGCCTTAGAAAGCATAATGCAGTGTTTCTACATATATATACAATGCCGTCTACATGGAAGCTTGCTAGTTGTTAGTCATCTGACAGAAAGTTGTAGCTACAATGCTACATCAGACATTCAGACTACACGATCTGTTGCTCTGAGACAATCATGTGTGTCATGAGATGAATGTTCCAACCAATTAAATTAACTCCATTCTAGTAATGAAGATGTTTCAACAAATGAAGCAATACCTGCTCTGCTAATAATGATGTTGATATATGGGATATATGTGATCCGAATTTCTAATATGAAAGTATCCGAATTAGTTGCTATATTAGTGGATTAGTTTTTTACTTGGACTCCTAGTCCGTTTAACCCTTTATATACTTGTTGTAAGCCGTACGGGGAGAGTAGACGCCTGACGCCTCATTGTAATCCTCTGCGTTTTGTAATCGCTCCTTATATAGGATCATCGCCGGTTGGCACCCGTAGTTTTTTTCCACAAGGGTTTTTCACGTAAAATTCGTGTCTCTTGTCCCTATTGATATGTATTATTTCTAACAAGTGGTATCAGAGCACAAAAGATTAGGATTAGAAAGATACGAGAAAAAAAATTATCAGATCTATTCCGTGCGCCGCCGTCATACGCAGTGTCTTCATCTCCCGTCGGCCGTCACGCTGCGCTCCCGAGGGAAGTGCGTGTGCACGCGTCGGCCTCCGTATTCTGCTGCGTCGGCACCAGCCTCGTCCGTGCGCCAGCCTCGGTCCGTCCGTTGGTTTCGATCCAAGCAGCAGCGCCAGCCAACACGTCAAGATAACAATCGTCCTCGGCAAATTTTGATATATGCCACCGAGAATCTCGCCACTTCGAGATTTGCCACTCAGTTTCCTGAAATTTGAAATTTGTCACTCCAGTTTCTTGTCCCTTTGAAATTTGCTATTATCATCACTTTTCTTCCATTTCTTTTCTTTTCTCCCATTTCCATCTATTCCAAAAGTAAACTACCAATTGTACCCCTCTCTACACAGTTGGTGCGCGCGTCCTGCCACCTCCCCATCCCCGCCGCTCCTGCCCACCGTCCCTCGGCGCCGCGAGAGTTCCGGCGGCTCTCCGTTGATGGCGAGGTGCGCACCGGGTAGAGTGCAACGTGGCGATGCTGATGACAACGACGAAGGCGACGGGGTGTCGTTGACGGCGGCGAAACGACGATGAATGGAGTGGCGGCCGACGGCGACTAAAACCCAAATTACGGCAAGGATAAGAGAGGAGGAGAGGGGAGAATTGGGGAATAGGTTGCGGAGGAGGAGAGGCACCTAAGGCTTCCTTTTATAGGGGTCGAGGAGCGTCGGGGAAGGAGATCGAGCACGCGAGTTCTTCGGCGGTCGTTGCGGATTTCGGCGAAACTGAGCGCGAAGAGGAGGGGATAAGGCTGGGGTTGAGAGCGGCGAGATAGGGGGATAAGGATGCGCATGATGGCACGAGAAAAGGGGGGAGGGAATTGTGAGATTGAGTGAGCTCCGAACGGCGCAAATGGCGACGGTTCGGTGTGAGGAAGAAAGATAGGAGGGAGAAGGAGGTGATGTGGGCGTGGGCCCCACATGGCAATGGAAGAGAGAAAGGAAAGGAAAGGTGGATTCCGGGCCATTTGATGTGGATCGGACGATCCACGCTGTTTGAGACATTCGGACAGCTCCAAAAGGGTGATCACGATCGGGCTGTTCACTTGAAATCGGACGGTCACCAATGATTGAGAAGTTTGGACGTCCGAACATGCCGAACGAAATCGGTCCACCGCAACCGTCCGATTTGAATTGAACGGACCGATTTCGTTTGGCACGTTCGGACGTCCGAACTTCTCAATCATTGGTGACCGTCCGATTTCAATTGAATGGCCCGATCGTGATCACCCTTTTGGAGCTGTCCGAACGTCTCAAACAGCGTGGATCGTCCGATCCACATCAAACGCCCGAAAGCCACCTTTCCTTTCCTTTCCTCTCTCTTCCACTGCCATGTGGGGCCCATGCCCACATCACCTCCTCCCTCCTCTGTCTTTCTTCCTCACACTGAACCGTCGTCATTTGCGTCGCTCGGAGCTCACTCAATCTTGAGATTCCCTCCCCCTTTTCTCGTGCCATCACGCGCATCCTTATCCCCTTATCTCGCCACTCTCATCCCCGGCCTTATCCCCTCCTCTTCGCGCTCAGTTTCGCCGGAATCCGCAACGATCGCCGAAGAACTCGCTTGCTCGATCTCCCTCCCGGGCGCTCCTCGACCCCTATAAAAGGAAGCCTTAGGTGCCTCTCCTCCTCCGCAACCTATTACCCAATTCTCCCCTCTCATCCCCTCTTATCCTCGCCGTAATTTGGGTTTTAGTCACCGTTGGCCGCCACTCTGTTCATCGTCGTTCGCCGCCGTCGACGACACCCCATCGCCTTCGTCGTTGTCATCAGCATCGCCACGCCGCACTCTACCCGGTGCGCACCTCGCCATCAACGGAGAGCCGCCGGAACTCTTGCGGCGCCGAGGGACGGCGGGCAGGAGCGGCGGGGATGGGGATGTGGCAGGACCGGCGACGCTGACTGTGTAGAGAGGGGTACAATTGGTAGTTTGCTTTTGGAATAGATGGAAAATGGGAGAAAAGAAATGAAATGAAAGAAAAGTGATGATAATGGCAAATTTCAAAGGGACAAAAAATTAGAGTGACAAATTTCAAATTTCAAAGAACTGAATGACAAATCTCGAAGTGGCGAGATTCTCGGTGGCATATATCAAAATTTTCGGTCGTAGGAAATCGGTCTGCTGAAACTCGTACAATCGAAGGCTGCAGACCAATCCTGAAGGCCATCAGACCAAAATTTTTTGAAGGCATCCAGCAAGGTCCCATCATCCCTTTTTTATTATTAAATCTCAAATTACAAAGTATTCTGTTGAACAGGGATCAAGAAAAAGTGGCACGGAGCCCCAAAAAGACCAAAATTGCTCCTGCTGGTTTGGTGACTTTGGAAATCTTTGCTTCGTCCATCCGAAGCGTACCAGGAGTATTTTGAAGATCTTTGTCCCGTGTACACAGAAAGTATACCAAAGAGATCATGATTTTTATTAGGTTTACACAGATCAGTATCAGCAATTTTCAGGTTTTATTCCTCATGACGACTTTGTAGTATGATCTTCCATTTCTGGATCGAGACACAACATTTTTCGTTTGTGGCAAGTCAAGATGAGAGCTGTGTTGGCACAGATGGATTTGGATGATGCATTGGAAAGATTTGTAAAACAACCTACAACATGAACCGCAGATGACAAGCGTAAAGATTGTAAGGGTTTATCTCAGATTCACCTTCATCTATCGTAAGGGTTTATCTCAGATTCACCTTCATCTATCACATAATATTTTGCATGAGGTTTTGAAGGAGAAGACATCTGCTGCATTATGGTGAAGTTGGAACAAATTTGCATGACAAAGGATCTCACCAGTAAGATACATCTCAAGTGAAAATTGTACTCTCACAAATTGCAAGAAGGAGAATCCGTGCTTGATCATGTGGGGAGGAGAAGGGGCGGTGGCGATTGGGGAGGAGGGGCGGCGGCTGGTGCAGGAGGAGGTGGGGGCCGGCGCGAGAGGAGGAGGGGTGGCGCCGCGTGGGGAGGAGAAGGGGCGGTGGCGAGTGGGGATGAGGAGGGGCGGCGGCACCGCGCGGGAGGAAAAGGGAGGGGTGGCACGGGGGGAGGAGGAGGGGCGGCGACGCCGACGCAGGAGGAGGAGAGCGGCGGCACTGCGCGGGTGGTAGAGGGAGGGGCAGCGCAGGAGGAGGAGGAGGAGGCGGTAATGCCAGCGCAGGAGAAGGAGGGTGGCGGTACCGCACGGGAGGAAGAGGGAGGGGCGGCACCGCGTGGGGAGGAGAAGGGGCAGTGGCGAGTGCGGAGGAGGAGGGGTGGCGATGCCGGCGCGCGAGGAGGTGGGGGACGATGCGGGAGGAAGAGGCAGGGGGCGAGGGGTGCGGGGGTTAGGGTTTGGTCGGGTGGGGGTTTTATGCGATGGCAAGCTGCGGGTAAATACTTGCGAACTTGAGGGTAAATGCGGAAGGGGGGTGATGGGAAGCTGCCCCGCGATGGCTTCCGACTTTTTCACGTTAAACGCGGCTTTTGGCTTCCAGCTTCCGAAAAAGCTTGTGGGAAAACCCCCCTGTTTAGGGCAGCTTTCGTTTTTTTTGGGGCGAAAAGCCGAAGTCCAAGCCGTCCCAAACACCTCTTGACTTACAGTTAGGCTTGATGAAGAATAGGAACCAACACAGACTCGATATAGTTAGAACATAGATGAAGTAGTGTAGTGAGCGGTCGCGCAGATGCGTTGCCCAGAAACCTTATTGCCACCCGTGCAGGTCCTCTCTGCGGCAATGGTTTGGAGATATCCACTCACCCTCCTTCCCAGTACACATTGAAGAGAAGAGATGGCTTAGTTTGTTTGCAGCACAACATACTAGCACAGTAGAACAAAGATGAAGAAGAAGAAATGGAAGTGAATCAATTCGTCTTTGGTCTGAATGTCTCCAGATCTTTTTAAGACCGAGATAATTATTCTCTAGTAATTACATAATAAAGCACATAATGAACTACTAGTAACTGGTAATTGAAAAGTCAATTAATGGTAACTAAGCAATGTTTACCAGCTCCGGACTATACTTTGATCTACGGCTCCGACCAATGATCACACTGGTCTTCTGAATGACTACACTGGTGTTTAGAATGACCACACTGGTCTTATGAATGACCACACTGGTTGGCACACTGGTCTTCCAACCAATGACCACACTAGTTTTCCGAACAATTTAGTTTGACCAGTATCAAAGAAGAAAGAGAAATACACGTTAGCAAAAGAAAGATGGAATAGCTTCACGACACGTTCACGATCGCGCATCACATGTCACGCGATTGCCACGCGAATATACGCGCGCGTGCGTACATGCGTGTGTGCAACTTTAGCTATAGTCCTTCTTATGTCACCTCATACCATGTGTCACATGTTCCAAGGATGACCAAGACTTCATCTTATAAATTGCTCTCTCACTACTTGGCTAGGCAGTATAGAACTAAACTATATATACTTTGAAATTTAAGTAACAAACAGCCTTTACACCTATTGGCCTAATACTAACACGAAATGGCAAAGGTATATACACACATTAGTCTGCCAAGAGGGATAATGTTGATTGGTCATTTGCCAGAACTACAACGACAGCGTGACTTGCAGATTCATAGTATCTACGCCTGCCGTTTCGCAATCGAGATGACTTTGAAACTGAAACGATTAAAGAACCGTCAAACTCAGTAAAATGGAAATTTTCGTACGAGTTTGTGGTAAGAACTCTAAAGCTGGTTAAAATATAACCTCAAAGCATTCCGAAAGTAATATACATATTGTCTTTAGAAATTTAAAGAAACAATGGACAGCAATTCAATTCCCCCTAAGAAGTGTCAAGACCCAGGGGCGGAACCACCGTGGCTGCTTGTAGGTCCTCGAGCACCCCCACCCCATCATCGGCTCAGGATTTGGTGGCCGGTGCAGGTGTGCAGCACCGACTGGTCATACGTAGGGAAAGAAGAGATCGGCGGCGGACTGCTCGAGGAAGAAGAAGAAGAAGCCTGGTCGTTGGAGTCGGAGGCCCATTAGCGAAAAGAACCAGACAACCAGTGGCCTAGCGGCATGTCGATATGCCATCGAACGGCGCCATACGCAACGCAATACGAATCGCCAAACCCTAGGGACTGACGTGACGGTGGTGACGGGAGACCTCGGGTGGCGGCCGGCGGCCACTAGGCAGGAGACGCGGAGGATGCGGGCGCGCTGGTGCAGAGTCGTCAAGATGTCGTGTCGCGCCGGTTGGGCTACGATAACTATTGTTACCCCTCTATTTTCACCCGTGAGATGGCCTATGAAAAGGTTCATAGGAACAATATTACGAATTATAGCATTCTCATACGGTAAAACGCACATATATATGTCGATGTTACCGGTACTTAAAAGTCCAACGTACAGTTGGGAGTGTGGCCATAAAAAGTTAGCAATACGTCTGAAATTGATCGACAGTGAAACGCGATATTTATAGCCGAGGCCTGAACATCACGATTAAGTACCCGATAAAATTTCAATCTTTGACAAACAAAGACAACTTCATCTAAAAAAATAACTTAGTTTTGGTTAATGAAGTTGCACGTAAAATGAATAAAATCCCATTTGATAATCATACTTTCCTGAAGAGACTCTGAACACACAATTCTCAGGATTGAGTTTTAAATAATGTTTTCTGAGGTTGTCGAATATTTCTTGCAAGTTGGAAATATGATTAAGGCACTCGATGTTTTTTATGACTAACTCGTCAACATAAGCTTCCAAATTTTGGCCTAGTTAAGGAAAGAAAGTCTTTTGCATCAAACGTTGAAAAGAAGCGTCAATATTTTTAGACCAAATAGCATTTTGACATAACAAAATATTCCAAATAGTGTAATAAATATGATCTTTTCTTCATCATTTAGGCACATACTTATACGGTGATAACCAACATATGTATCTAAGAAACTTAATATTTCACAACCAGTAATAGAATCAACCAATTAATCAATACGAGAAAGGAGAAAATCGTCCTTCGAACAAACTTTATTAAGATCAGTAAAGTCTACACACATACGCTATTTACTATTAGACTTTCTAACAATTACAGGGTTAGCTAACCACTCTGGATAGTCGACTTCTCTTATGAAGCCTGCTTTTAGTAACTTGTCCAATTCAGATTTGATGGCATCTCGTCGATCATATGTGAATTTTTGTAATTTTGTTTTATGGGTTTCTTGTTAGGTCGTAAAGATAGGTTGTGCTCGATCACCTCCTAGAGGACTCCGAACATGTCGGATGCTTGCGACACAAAGATATCTGCATTTGCTCGGAGAAATGTAATGAGAGCGTCTTCCTATGCAGGGCCGGAAGTGATCCTGATGCGAACGATCTTCGAAGGCTCCTCTGTATTAAGTGGAACTTCTTTGACTTGGTCGTTAGTCTTTGGTGCAACTTTAGACTTTGACTGCTTGGTCGAAGGTTGTCCTTTGCTTGCTTCTCGTGTGGTATTTGGCCAACCATCTTGAGGGATTTGCGATCGCATGTAAGCGACATCTTTTTATCATAGTTGTCGGTGTTTTAGAACCAATCTTACGTAAAAATTATTTGATTCAGGGGGTCTCCACAATTGATCACGCAGGACGAAAGAGACACAGAGATTTTTATACATGTTCGGGCATTCTAGGTGAGAATAACAACCCTACTCCTGTGTATGTTGTATTGGGTATCTGGATTACAATCAGCGGAAGGTATTACCCTAATGCTGCTACTGACTGTCCTTCCAAAAAAGCCTCCCCCTCACTATCTCTAAAAGATACCTATTTATACTATGCTGTTGGGGCGGTTGTCGTTCCAGGCCAATTAGGCGCTCATTATTGCGTAATAATGAGAGTAATTACCGGGGTAGTAACCCCCACGTTGTTCAACGGTTACCAGTAAGAGATAGTGGGGAATTATCTGTAGTTATTTCGGGTATAACTACGTAATTTGACTGCTCAGATCTCACTAGTAAATGGGCCTTCTGATGAGTGGACCCAGCTAATTGTGAGGATGTCGTAGCAGAGCTAATCGTAGTAGAACTTACGATTAGGGGGTAGTCGTAGAAAGAGCTTACGACTGGTACTGGTTGTAGAAAAGACTTACGACCGAACGTAATCGTAGCATGACTTACGATTACACCATAGTCGTGGAAATACTTACGACTAGGGGGTGGTCGTAGAAGAGCTTACGACCACCTAACTTACCCCCCCTTATAACATAAAGGGGTATACCATGTGACGTCATATTACATGATTATGGAATAATAAAATGAGGATTATCATATCCTCGTCAATAGTGGACTGTGATTACTCCTTTGGGATCTGACATCTTAAGACATTGATAACCGTAATGAGTAGCCATTAGGAATCGTACTAGAGTTGGTTGACTGAGTATAACATTGTATGCCGTGTCGAAATCGACCACATCAAAAGAGATTTTCTCTGTCCTAAAATTATGTGGTGACCCAAACATTACAGGAAGAAAAACCTGGCCAATGAGTTTGACCGAAGATCCTGATACGATCCTATGAAATGAGTATCGTACATACTTAATCTTTGTCCTAGGAACTTGTATCTTGTCCGGGGCACTCGTAAGTGCCCTAAAAATTGACTAGTAGTAGGTCGCAGAGATGTTGCCATGAATAGATCGACTCTTGTGGCTGATTAAACAGCCACGATCGAGCAGATCCTTCGAACACGGTAGAAAGCTAGTTGGACATGAGTATCCCTCTATTTTTATTCTGATTTTGCGACTGTAAGATTGTCTATAAAAAGGTTCATAGGTGCAATAATACGAATTATAGCATTCTCATAGCGTAAAACGTATATATATGTTGATGTTACCGGTACTTAAAAGTCCAACGTACAATGAGACTGAGGTCATAAAAAGTTAGCCCAACGTACAATGTGACTGAGGCCATAAACAGTTAGCAATACGTCTGAAATTGATCGACAGTGAAACGCGACATTTATAGCCGAGGCCTGAACATCACAATTAAGTACCCGATAAAATTTCAATCTTTGACAAACAAAGGCAACTTCATTTTCTGAACTCCTAAAAAAATAACTTAGTTTTGGTTAATGAACTTGCATGTACAATGAATTAAATCCCATCTGATAATCATATCCGCTGCTACCAAGCCTTATCAAGTTCACGTTTCAGTCGTAACAGAGGGTCGCGTACGCTACAACAGAAAGGAGCACGTTTGCGTATGTAGCAGAAATGCAGCCAAATCCAACGCCCATGCTGACATAGAGGTACACGTATGGGATCACCGCTCAGTGCTCAGTAGTCGTGACAGGAAGCCATACGCAGCTTATCTATTGGAGTACCAAGTCTCACGCAGTAGTACTGCTTGGACCAGTCTTTCTTGCGAAACCGGCTGAAATTGATGTTACTTGCACTTGAGACCGCTGCTCTCTTTTTGTTACTTGCGATACTGGCTGAAAGCCTGAAACTGAGAGTGAAACTGAAAAAAAATTCAGTGGAGGAGGGCCTCACGTGAAGTCTTTTGCATTCATCGTTGTTTCGCTACAGTGCAAGAGGTGAGAGGAAGATCGGACGGTGGGGAAGAGGGCCTCTCCGTGAGGCCCTCCCATAGAATTTGCTTCCGAGTGAAACGGCGAGTGCGTCAACTTAAAGCATGTGCTACGGCCTGCAGGCTTCCATCTGCCAGTGACCCGTCGAACTGTGCTTCACTAGATAGAGCTGAGCTCCATCCATCGTCGGTTGGTGGTCATGGCGCCGGGCCTCTTGGACGCCGCCAGCACCGCCGTGCTGGCCGTCGCCGTGTCGCTGGCGGTGCATGTCGCGCTCAACAGCCCCATCGAGCCGGTCCCGTCGCCTCCGCGGCCCGCCACTCGCTACCCTCCCAACGGCCTCCTCCAGGTTGGTTCATTCTGCTATGCTACTAAGCTCACGCACGCACGCACGAATTGATCTTGCCGTGCCATGTCGTACGTGACGCGTGCATGTATGCCGTGCATATGCCATCATGCCGGAATTGTGTGCTGATCGAATGGTGTGTGCGCGTGCATGCGCGTAACTGAAGAGGCTGGAGAAGCTGGGGGAAGGGAGGCTGACCGGGCCGGAGGCCGTGTACGTGGACGCGGAGGCGGGCGGGACGGTGTACACGGCGACGAGGGACGGGTGGCTGCAGAGGATGCACCCCAACGGGTCGTGGGAGAACTGGCGGTTCGTCGGCGGCTCGGGGCTGCTCGGGATCGCGCCGTCCACCGACGGCAGCATGCTCGTCTGCGACGCGCACAAGGTACGTACGTACGAACATGCGCTTGCTTGCTTTACGTACGGGGTCCCTGATCGATCTGGGAGGTCTGTTAGGAATTTCTTTTCCACCCCGTTTGGATCCATTGAATTGAATTTGAATTATTCAGATTTACTTCAAGTCGTATAATGGTGGAACAGATGTTGCACCTCACTTTTTTTCAGAGAAAGAAGATGTTGCCCCTCAATTTCCCCTATTTATCCTCTTCCCAATTTTCGTGTTCGTTGCTATGGCATGAGAGACAGTAATCCATTGGTTCAAATTTACCAGGGGTTGTTGAGAGTCGGCGAGGACGGAAGTGTGACCCTTCTTGCTTCAGCTATCGAAGGCTCCACGATCAGGTTGGCTTCCTCGTTAATCCTGGAGCAGACGTGTTTCCTGAACCTGTACATGACCGTTGCACTGCACATGCACATTTTCGGCCGTCAGGTTTGCAAACGATTTGGTCGAGGCCTCTGACGGTACGGTGTACTTCAGCGACACAAGCACCAGGTTCGACTTCGACAACTCGATCCTCGACTACCTCGAGTCTCGCTTCACCGGCCGCCTCCTCAAGTACGACCCCCGCGCCGGCAAGACGTCCGTCGTGCTTGACGGCCTCGCCTTCGCTAACGGCGTCGCCCTGTCGCACGACGAGGCCTTCCTCGTTATCTGCGAGTCGATGCGGTAACTGAACTCGATTTCATCTGTTTGCCTGCCGGATAATTTACCTGGATCATGCTATTGCAGGCTTGCAGCACCAACTCGATCTTCGAGTTACCATGTAATTTTTTGTTAATTGCAGGTATAGATGCTTGAAATTGTGGCTGAAAGGGGAGAAGGCTGGCCAGGCAGAGATCTTCGTTGACAACCTCCCAGGGTCTCCGGATAATATTCGTCTCGCGCCAGATGGTTCCTTCTGGGTTGCCCTTATCCAGGTTAGCCATTCTGCCATTAACTTCTGATCGTCCATGGCACCATATGAAGATCGAAAAGCATCACTTTACAATTTTCAATGCGCAAAATGCAGCTGAGGTCGCCATGGCTGGACTGGATCAACCGCTGGACCTTGACCAAGAGAGTTCTCGCTTCGTTCCCCGTGCTCATCGAGAGAATCAAGGCGTCGCTGAAGGGAGCAAAGGTGGCTCAGGTGTCGGAAAACGGTAAAATCATCCGGGTGCTCGACGACTCCGAAGGGAAGGTGATCAACTTGGTCACTTCGGTGACGGAATTCAACGGAAATCTCTTCCTCGGCAGCCTTTGGACGAACTTTATAGGCAAACTAGCTTTGGCACAGGTGCCACAGGGACAAGATGCAGTTTCTTTTTAGACATCCGTGATGGTTTAGTATCAATCTTACGAATGAATGCTAGAGACTCTCTTTAAATGAAACCACACAGAAAAATACACGTAGATTTTATACTGATTTGGGTCTTCTCCTGAGAGAATAATAACCTTACTCCTGTGTTGCTATATTGTTTATGCTTTAAAACAGGAAATACATAACTAGAACTTGGGTTTAATGACTTCTATCTGCTGATTTATCTTCGTTGTCGTTGTTCCTTGTTCGTACTTTGTCCACCGATTTTACTTCTTATATAGCATGTGAAGAGGTGGCAGTTGTCCCGTAGTAAGAGATGTCTCACTGTTTGATGAAATGCGCACGTTCAGTGACGATTATTGTCAAAGACTAACCCTCCCACATCGCCTTGCAGTTATCCAAAAAATAATAGCATATATTAACTACTGTGTGTATTAAACACAACACATAATCGTCCCTAGTCGACTCGATCCACATGTCTGTCGGTTTTGTTGACTATAGAGTGGTCGTAGTAAAACTTACAACCATGAAGTAATCGTAGTAAGGCTTACGATTAAGAGGTGTTCGTATGAAATCTTACGACCATTTAGGTAGTCGTAGAAGTACTTATGACTATATAGGACGGTCGTAAAATGTTTTACGATCACTCGGCTAAATTTCTCTCTTATTAATGATAAGAAGTATCTTTACGAATAACATGAAGATATTGCTATCTATAATAACAATTACAGATAAATAATTTAATTAATTGAGGATTATTAGATCCTCATCAGCCCGGTAACAGCTCGTTTTCAGACCTTGAGCAGCAATTGAAGTTTACCATTTGAGTTCAAAGCTCCAATCCAAAATTTCTAATTCAAACTTCAAATCCCAATTCCGAACTTCGGTTTCGAATTTCTCCCTGGGCTCAGCCCTCTTTTCTCCCTCTCTCTGGCCTATCTAGCCCCTTCTCTGGCCTAGGCCGCCACTACCAACCCAGGGTGCACCGTGCCCATGCGTTGGCTCGCTCTGGAGCGTGCCCGACGCAGTGCCGTGCCCGCCGCTCCTTGGAGCTCTGCCACCCCCCTGTGCTCCCACCTGCCCGCGCTAGAGCACCTAGAGCTGGCCAAACGGGTCGTGCCTGATGGGCTGGTATGAAGCACGACACTGTTGGCTTGACTCAGGTCGGCACGACACGACACTATTTATGGGACGGGCCGACACGACACGATAGCTCGGGCCGTGCCTGGGCCGGCACCCCGGCACAGCACGACACGACCCATTAGGCACGACACTGTTTTAATATACATATATATTTTTATTTATTAATATTTATATGATTTTCTTTCTATTTTAAGACTTATATGGTTTTATTTTGTAGTTTTTAAATTTTATATAGTTCATTTTATAAGTATATATAAATTTATTTTGGTTTTTTTAATATATATATTTTCTAGGATTGTTTTTCAATTTTTCATGTCTTATGAGCTAAATGACAAATGTTTTAACGAGCTAGTTATTTGAACATTAATAAAATTCTATTACATTTTCAATATGGTTATCTCATTTTTTCAATTTTCATGTCTACTTATGAATTCTACACATTTTTTTTAATTTTTCTGAATTTTTTTTCATTCTATGAGGTCAAATAGGCTAAACGAGCCACATTTGGCCCGATGGGCTAAACAGGGCGTGCCGGCCCGGCACGATACGAAAAACCGATGGACCGTGCTTGGACCGCCACCCTGACCCATGGGTCGGCCTGACACGGCATAAATAGTAGTCGGGCCGGAATGGGCCGGGCCAGAATGGGCCAGGCCGCCACGGGCCCGTGTCGTGCCGGGCCGGGCCGCCCATTTGGCCAGCTCTAAGAGCACCTATGCCGCGCCCTCGTCCGTCCCGTCGCATGCACGCGCCAGAGCGCCCATGCCGTGCCCTACAAGCACCGTGCCCGCGGTTGCGCTCACACACGCGCGCCCACGCCTGCATTGCCACCTACTCGCCTAGCCGCCCACGTCACGCCCGTGCCTTCAGCAACCCGCAACAGCACCTCACGTCCTCACCTGCCGCCCCTCAGGACCCCGCGCGTCTTCAAGAGCCCCCAACGACCATCTCCCTCTCCTCTCGGCTATGAGAAGCCCTGAGCTCTCTCTTGCTCCTCCCTCCCTCGCTGTGCCCTCATATCCCTCTCTGTGGAGAAAACCCAAAGAACCCGAGCTCCCTTGTGCTGCCACCGCCCCCCCATGGCCCTTCTTCGCTCCGGTGAGAAACTGTTACGTTCCCCTGGTGATATACTATATCATGAACAAGTACAGGAAGTTTGGGGTTGGAAGAGAAGGTAGATTGTTCTTGTGGAGGAAGAAGAAAGGGGAGGTTGGAGGAACATGTAAGGAAAAAGTAGTTATGTCTTTACATGCCTCCCTTCAGAGATTACAGCTACTATTTAAGAACCGATAAATGCTTCATGTCTCTACTGATAGTTTCTTTAGCCGGCCCAAAACTACAAGGCCCATTCGTTCGACGCGAATCTTGTATTGGGTTTACGCTCCCGTTTCCCTCTCCTCCTCCCGCCTGAAGGACTCTCCTGCACTCGGGCTGGTGTAGTAGGGGTCATGACATCCTCCCCCCCTTCAGACCCAGCTTGTCCCCAAGCTGGTGCATGCGAAAAGCGATATCACAAATCATCAAGATCCTCCCAGGTGGGTGTTAAAGTAGGGGCTCCTGACCATTGCACTTGAACCTGAGTAGTCGATGTAGCCCCCTTATCTCGGAAGCGCTTGCGCAACACCCTGATTGGAATGCGCAGGTCGTCAGTAGAAGTGGGAAGTTCAGGATGGATCATGCTCGAAGGCGGAACTGCTCTTTTGAGTTGTGACACATGGATCACTGGGTGAATGGCCATAGTAGATGGCAGCCTGAGTTTGTACGCTACCGATCCAATCTTCTTTTCAACCTGAAAAGGACCAAAGTAACGAAAGATTAATTTGTGGTTAGCTCTTGCAGCTATGGAACTCTGAACATATGGTTGGAGCTTCAAATACACCCAATCATCCTCCTGAAATGATCGATCAGATCGTTTCCTATCTGCTTGCGCCTTCATGTGCTAGTTTGCTCGATTGAGATGTTGCTTCAGGAGTTCTGTCATTAGTTTGCGCTCCTTCAACCAAACCGACAAATCAGAGCTATGACAGACAGAAGTATCACGAATGCCGAAATGCCTGGGTGTGTAGCCATACAAAATCTCAAAGGGGGATTTGCCCAAAGTGGAATGTAAAGAGGTGTTGTACCAGTACTCTGATAAGGCTAGCCAATGGAACCATTTAGTGGGGCAAGCATGAACAAAGCATCTCAAATAGGCTTCAACACACTGATTGACACGCTCGGTTTGCCCGTCAGTTTGCGGATGATACGCAGTGCTCATTCTAAGTTGAGTTTGTGCTGCCCAAAATAACTCCCGCCACAACAAGCTTGTGAATACTCTATCCCTGTCGGATATAATGGACTGCGGCAACCCATGGAGCTTGAACACATGTTGCATGAATACTTGTGCGACCTGAAATGTTGTAAAAGGGTGTGCTAGTGCTAAGAAGTGAGCATACTTGGAGAATTTGTCGACAACTACCATAATGCAATTGAAACCCGCAGATCATGGCAACCCTTCGATAAAATCCATCGAAATAACCTGCCAGGCATGATCTGGAACCGGCAAGGGTTGGAGCAGTCCTGTATCGCACATGCTCTGCTTTCGCCTGTTTACACACTGAACATTGTTCAACAAACTCTCGGACACTGCGTTTGATCCCTGGCCATGCAAACAATTTTCGAACTCTGTGATAAGTAACTTGGAAACCAGAGTGCCCACCTATTGCATTGGAATGCAAGGAATGCAAAATATTGCGCTGGACAGGTGCATTGTTACCGACCCACACCCGGTTGCCTAGCTTGAGTATGTCGTCACATAATTGAAACCTGCCTGTACCATTCCCAGAGACAGTCAAGTCCTTAAGCAGTTTGCTAGTTGGAGGATCATGCTGATAACCATTCACGATTGACTCCATCCAATCAGGTACCACTGTGGATATGGCTATTACTTTCCCATCCTTTCCCTGTTCTCTTCGCGATAAGGCATCTGCTGCCCGATTAGTTGTGTCGGGTTTGTACACAATCTTGTACTGTAATCCCAACAGCTTCGTCATAATCTTTTGCTGCCACGGAGTCGTCAGCCGCTGATCCCCAAGATGCACAAGGCTGCATTGATCTGTATGGATCACGAATTCCCCAGTCTGCAGGTAAGTGCGCCAGTGCTCAACGGCTAGCAGAATTGCCAATCCTTCTTTCTCGTACGTTGACAGTCCTTGTGCTCTTAACCCCAGCGACTTACTAAGATATGCCACCGGGTGTTTGTTCTGCATTAGCACCGCTCTAATCCCTTTGTCTGATGTGTCTGTTTCCACCACAAACTCCTGTGAAAAATCTGGCAAAGACAAAACAGGTGCTGACACGAGAGCCACCTTCAAAGCTTGGAAGGCAGCCTCTTTGTCCAGGGTCCAAACAAATACATCATTCTTCTTAAGTAATTCAGTGAGTGGTCGACTGATGATTCCGAAATTTCGGACAAACCTCCGGTAATAACCCGCCAGGCCTAAGAACCCTCGCACCTGCTTGGTATTCTCTGGAACAGGCCATTCCTTGACAGCTGAAATGTTTTTCGGGTTTGTAGCAACTCCTTCATGACTGATGATATGTCCCAAGTATGCCAATTGTCTCTGAGCGAAAGCACACTTTGATTGTTTGATCTTCAGTCCATGATGCCTCAGAGTTTCTAGCACCTGTCTCAATTGAGTCACATGAGCTTCCAAGGTGCGATTATAAACCAGTATATCATCAATGAGGACCAATACTCCTCGGCGCAAGTATGGCCCCAAAATGGTATTCATTAGTCCCTGGAAAGTGGCCGGAGCACTAGTTAATCCATATGGCATTACCTTGAATTCGTAGTGCCCTTGATGCATTTTGAACGCTATTTTATACTCATCTTCCGGCTTCATCCGTATTTGGTGGTATCCTGCTCGTAAATCCAGGCTTGTAAACCACTGTGAGCCGGCCAACTCATCCAATAGCTCCTTAATGATCGGCATGGGGTAACGGTTCTTCACCGTAATGGCGTTCAAATGTCGGTAATCAATACAAAAGCGCTATGTCCCATCTTTTTTGGGGACAAGCAGAACAGGTGAAGAAAAGGGGCTAGTGCTGCGCTGAATTACCCCCTGCCGAAGCATTTCCTCCACTTGTTTTTCGATCTCGTCCTTATGGGTTGGGCGATATCGGTATGGCCGTATGTTAACTGGTTGAGCTCCAGGTTGTAAAGGAATCGTGTGATCGAAATCACGAAGCGGCGGCAAGCCCCGCGGTTCTTCAAACACATCTGCAAAACCTGACAAAAGATGGTGAACAGTATCTGACCGTGAAGGTTGTCCAGTCTGAATTGAGTATAAGTGGACTCTGTCCGCAGGAATCAACTGTTCTGTCGTTGTTGTTCTCGGTTCCCTCCCAGAAAACTCCCCTTTCAAACCACGCAGAACCACCCATTTACCCTGATACAAGAATGCTAGGGTCTTCTTGCGCCAATGTATATTCATTGGGCTGTGTTGCTCTAACCAGTCCATTCCCACAATAATATCATACCCACCAAGTGCCAAAACCTTAAGTGCAGTTTTGAAGGGCACTCCTTGCACTTGCCATTGGCAATCAGGAAATTCCCTTTCACTGGTAAGAATGCCCCCATTTGCAATTCTCACTCTAATCGATCTTAGCGATTTCTGTTCCCCAGTCAGCTTGTTTGCCAACGCCTTACCAACAAAGCTGTGGGTACTTCCTGAATCAACCAGGATTAGTACCTCTATTCCTTGAACTACCCCTTTAAGTCTCACCGTCTTTGGTGTGTCATCACCATTGACTGCGGCTACTGAAATAGCCAATACTTCTTCCCCTGACGATACTCCATCTTCAGAAGTTGGAGTGTTCGGACTGGGTTCATGAATCAATTCCCACATCTCTTGAACCACATGAAGTTGTACCGTAGGTCCACAACGATGTTCCCGGTTCCATTTCTCTCCACAAGTATGACATAAACCTTTAGCTCGTCGGTACGCTCTGAGGGTAGATATTTTGTCGTCCAATCCACTTGCTCGGGCACCATCCATACCTCTTCTATCATCGGCTCGATTACCACTGCTACCAGATGATTTTCCCGGGGGTACAGGTAACGGCAAGGTGGTCCGTGGGACTGGTCGCCCCCCTGTCACAAATTCTGATCGGCGTGTCTCGCGCCGCATTGTTTCCAGAACTTCCTCTTGCAAACACGCCAGTGAGACTGCAGTATCCAAGTTCTTCGGCTGATGTAAGATCACTGCTGCTCTGATTTCACTCCGTAATCCATCCGTGAATTGGGTCACAAAGAACATAGGATCCCAGGTATGGTGAACAAGCAGATTATGCATTGACTCATTAAATTTCTCAGCAAACTCTGTGACCGTTCCACTTTTCTTAAGCCGGTTGAATTGACGAAGCTGTTGCTGAAACTCTTCCCGACCAAAACGTAAGCAGACTACCTCTGTAAACTCTTCCCACCTCGTGCAAACAGTATGGGCTTGAGTGGAATGCAACCACAACACCGCACTTCCCCCAAAATGCATTGCTGCCACACCAACCCACAAATCTGGTCGAGTGCCATAAACCCGAAAATAAACTTCACATCTCAACTTCCAGGCCTTTGGATTTTCTCCATCGAATTGAGGAAAATCCAGCTTCGATGGTGGCGGGTGATAGTGGTGATTTCCCTGAAAACGACTGCTCGATTCCCCAGCATCACCTGGAGGCATAGGTAAAGGATGTAAACTGTGCATACCATTGCTATAAGGCAATTCCGGAGTGGAACCTTCCATCGCCCTTCCTCATTTTGGAGTCGCGGTACTGTTGCCGTTCAGCCGATGCCCGTGGCTCTCTTCTTCCTTTGGTTCCTTGGACTTCAAATGTTCCGGAATCGGCAACAATGGAGGCATCTCCTCCATCCTTGGTACTGGAGCCGCCTCTCGAGCAATCCGCTTGACTTGATCCCACAACTCTACAACTTCGCCCCGCAGTTCATCCACCGATGCAGCCATCATCGGTTTCCATTCCTTTAATTCTAACACCACTGGCTTAATCTCTGCCATCGATTCCACCAGCGTCTGCATCGTAACGCTCTGTGCCTGAATCACCCTGGTGAGTGCTGCGATCTCTTGCTCCATGGCTAACGATTTTTCTTGGGCTCGGGTTTGATACTTGGGCTTCTCCAGTTTGATCTTGGTGCGAGGACCGCTGCTCGATACGAGATTGTTACATTCCCCTGGTGATATACTATATCATCAACAAGTACAGGAAGTTTGGGGTTGGAAGAGAAGGTAGATTGTTCTTGTGGAGGAAGAAGAAAGGGGAGGTCGGAGGAACAGGTAAGGAAAAAGTAGTTCTGTCTTTACATACCTCCCTTCAGAGATTACAGCTACTATTTAAGAACCGACAAATGCTTCAGGTCTCTACTGTTAGTTTCTTTAACCGGCCCAAAACTACAAGGCCCATTCGTTCGAGGCGAATCTTGTATTAGGTTTACGCTCCCGTTTCCCTCTCCTCCTCCCGCCTGAAGGACTCTCCTGCACTCGGGCTGGTGTAGCAGGGGTCATGACAGAAACTTCCTGCGCCTTCCCCGTCACAGCGTGTCCCAGGAGCCAGGGAAGTTCCCCCCTTGTTGATTTCTCTATTGCCCACAGGACTCGCCGGAATTTCTTTCCTCTCCATTTTTGGCCGGATTGAGCTCCACCGCGCCATCTTCTCCCCGGCGCCCCTTGGGTCGATTCCTCACTGCAGGAGCTTCACCTCGATGCCCGCTAGCTGCCCCAACTGCTGGCCGAAGCGCCCTGCCACCCTAGGTCGCCGCCGCCGCAAGCATCCCCGCGCCGCCCCAGCCGCTCGTCGCCGGCCCGCACCGGTGTTCCCCGCCCCACGGACTGCACAGTGAGCTTCCCCTCCCCTCCCTCGTGCCCGTGCTCACCTCCCCTTCCTCTCCCCTCCCTCCGGCCACCGTCGCCTCCGTTGGCCCCCATGCTCGGCCGCTCCCGACGCCGCCGTCTTCTGCTCGGTGCCGCCCCGGCCGCGACACCACCTCCTCTAGCCTCCTCCCCTCCTCGGCATCCCATTCTTCCGGTCCTCGCCGCCTCTCTGGCCGCCGCTCGCCACCGGTAGGCCCGCCACCGTGCACCTCCTCCCTTCCTCTGCTTTCTCTGTAAAGCTCTATGTGCAGTGCTAGCTCTCTAACTCTCTCTCTCTCAATGACTTGTGGGCCCTTTCCAGTAGGAGCTAAATAGAGGTCGTAGTCTATTTGTATTTGGTTCATCTTGCAAATTAAAGATCATACAACACTCTTGTGATAACTTTCATATATCAACCTCTCTCTAAATAATAATTATTTAATTGATAAAATTAATCTAACTAATCTTCCACTAATGTTTAAAATTGTGAGAGAACTTAAATTACAAATTTATGGGAATAAAAGTTGAAGCTATTCAAGGATTTTATGATGCTCTCAATATCTTGCTCTAGAAACTTGAATTATTAACTTGCAAATCCTATCATATATCCTACAGTCCAAATGTAAGCTATCTTATCTTTATCCCTCTATCTAAAATTATCAAAAAATAATTAAAATAATTGGTTTAAGAATAAGCCTAACAAAAATAACTAGTATCATTTTCATACCCCAAAAATCATGAAAACTTTTAAAATAGTGATTTAATAACTAAGGAAAATCATTTGAATCGTAAGTCTCTAATACTTATATCAAATATAACATATTTATGGTTATATGCTCAGCCTTGTGTAAGCGGCAAATAAATCTAAAGTGAAGTAATTAATCAATATGTCTTATCATCTAATTTAAAGTGCAAACTTAAATTAGAATTCTTGCTAAAAGTATTTGTGTCTTATCTTCTAACCAGCTGAACCTCCTGCGAGAGTTCGTTCTCTTTTGTTCGAGTACCAATTCGAGTGATTCAAGTTTCTAAATCCATCTAATTTCTGTACTTTTCTTTTGGCTCTAGTTTGATAGTTTCTTTAGAGTTTATTTGAAGTTATTTTATTTACTTGACTCTTTTCGCACGTATAGATACCGACTTCCCTAAAGAGTTCCTAGAACCGTCTGTCGAAGCCACTCAAAGTCTTCGTTAGCCTTCAACGAAGGCAAGTCGTAGACCTTTGATCACGTCGTACCCAGTTTACAAAATTATATTATTTTATATCAATATGCATGACTAGTTGTATAAAAATGGTTCTAGGAGTAGCTAAATACCTCCTTGGTAATACGACTCCTTGAATAATTATGAACGACATGTTGACATGTACACCTGGACACCATAGGTTGGGTAATGAGTGCGTATTATACTTAGTCATGTCTTAGATAAGCGATGGTCTCTCGATCTCATGACTCAATAATGATAATTTTGACTAAAAGAAATATGCAATTGTGACGGAGCCATTCCTTTTAAAAGATGTTACGCCATGACAAGGGTTGTCATTTGGCTGGGTTGAACCAAAAATAATTTCATGCTCGGGCGAATGATCGTGCAGTAAAGAGAGTGCATGAAGCACATTGGAATGAGAATCCTTCGCCTGAGTAGCACTACACCATGACATAGCATTAAGGGCAATAATCTACCGGGAAAAAATTGGGTGAGAGACAAATTATGTGCCGACAATGTTGAAAATATTACGGGTCCTATTATCTGCCGGCAATAACTATTATGTAGAACAATTTATCTGCTGGCTATATTTTTATTTTAGCTACAATATATCTGCCGGGGAAAAAGTAAACTAGGTCAATATAACTGCCGGGCAAAACATTGGAGAGGAGGTGAAAAAATTAGTCACGTGAAGACTTGAACCAGTGACCGTGTATCTGCCGGGCAAAATAATTAGCGCCAAAACGAAAAACTTATCTGCCGGGCAAAAAATAACTAGGGCCAAAATGAAAAAACGGAGGAGAGATAAGCGCCAACCTCTCTCCACCTTATCCCTTTCCCCTCCCAAACATCCTCCCCACCTGCACCTCCCGACGGCCGCTCCCCGTCGCCTCCTCCCGTGCTTCCCATCCTCCCGGTGCCCCCTCGCGCTGCTCCCCATCTCCCCGCGCCTCCCCTCCTTCCCCGTGCCTCCCTGCGCCTGCTCCCCCCTCCCCGTTTCCCTGTGCCTGCTCCCCATTTCCCTGCGCCTCCCCTCCTTCCCTGTGCCTCCCCTCCTCCCCGCGCCTACTCCCCATCTCCCCGCACCTCCCCTCCTTCCCGGCCGCCTCCCTCCCCATGCCTCCCCTCCTTCCGCGCCTCCTCATCTCCCGCACCTCCTCCTTCCCGGCCGCCTCCTCCCCGTGCCTCCCTCCTCCCGCGCTGCTCCCCATCTCCCGCACCTCCCCTCCTTCCCGGCCGCCTCCCTCCCCGTGCCTCCCCTCCTCCCCGCGCCTGCTCCTCCCGACGGCCGCCTGCTCCTCCCGGCGGCCAGCGACACTCCCCCCGGCGGCCAGCGACACTCCCCCCGTTGCTGCTCTCCTCCCTGGCCACCGCATCCTCCCAGCGTCGCCCCTCCTCCCCGTGCCTCCCCTTCTCCCTGGCTAGCCCCTTCTCCCCGCGCCGCCCCTTCCTCAGAGCGTCGCCCCCTTCCTCCCAGCACCGACAAGGCCCTGTGTTTTTGGTGAGTTTTTCTTTGCATTGTTTCTTACCCATGTTTCTGATTTGGTGCATGTCTGTGTGACGAGGTAGGCTCCTCCCCTCCTCCCTGGCCGGCCCTTCCTCCCAGCGCCGCCCCCTTCCTCCCAGCACCGACAAGGCCCTATGTTTCTGGTGAGTTTTTCTCTGCATTGTTTCTTACCCTTGTTCTTGATTTGGTGCATGTCTGCATGATGAGGTAGGCTAGCAATTTACAGTTGTGGTGTTGGATGTTGGTTGATGTAATTTTAGTTCAAATGCCCATATTTTTCATGTTCTGAGAATCTGTCATATGCCCATAGCAATTTACAGTTGTGGTGTTGGATGTTGGTTGATGTAATTTTAGTTCAAATGCCCATATTTGTCATGTTCTCAGAATCTGTCATATGCCCATAGCAATTTACAGTTGTGGTGTTGGATGTTGGTTGATGTAATTTTAGTTCAAATGCCCATATTTGTCATGTTCTGAGAATCTGTCATATGCCCATAGCAATTTACAGTTGTGGTGCTGCGAGCTTCACAAATCACAAGTCATCAAAAACTAGAACTTGCACACAAGGACTGCATATTTCTTTTTTGTTTGTATCTAGCTAGACCCAACAACTAGCTAAGGTCAAATGTGACTTGTTTTGTTATGCTTTTTATGGATGAGTTTGGCTGCATTGTTATGCACATTCATGAAGTTGGCTGATGAATTGTGCATGTGAATAGCCCATAACATTCTGTCATAAACCTTTAGTCGTTTAGTGCACTGTTATTCTAGAACTTCATACACCAATGCCTTCTTGATATTGTACTGGCATTATAACATTCAGTATGACCAATTTAACTTGATATAACTTGGGTTAAATTGGTCATACTTGGTTTCAGTACACCATATCCCAGTCTTCACCAGGAAATTTTGAATGAGAAGGTTACCGGGCTATCAATTATTTAAGACCCAATGCACCACCTAGGAAAACAAATTTACAAAGTTTTGCTGTCCCATTGAACATGCACTTGTTCATTCCTACGTATTTACTGACCGACTATTCTTATAGTTTGTGAAATTTAGGTAATTTTTGAAATTTGATATTATATAGCAGCTATGGATAAGAGATGGATGGATCTGCCTAGGTACAACATAAGCTTACAATATAAATTTATTTTCTAGCACTATCTCACGTCCATTCTTACAAGAAGTTATTAATCGTCGTGAAGCATTCCAAGGCATAAATGTTTTACTTATGCTATCAAGGAATGCTACGCTTCATTCAAAAACATCATATATACTTTAGTGGTTGGTATGACACTGAATTATTTGTCATAGAGTTTGCCATTTAACCATACTTTTCTGAAATCCTTCTCTAGCTTTGCATAGGTCCTTGTATTGCATCGCTACAAGTGAATATCTCTTTCTGGTTTCCTTTTATCCACTAGCTTTGAGCCTTTCAAGTGAGCTCGCGATGTGTACATGTGTTATTTGTAGCACCTTTTTTTTGTTGTCCTGCGACAAATGCTTGAAGAGAGGCGAAATACGGGTGCATTCTATTAAAAGTGCCAAGGTTAGTTGATGCGCTTTAAATTCACCAAGATATTTGTTGATTACCCATATGTCCAGCTCCCAGTTATCAATGCTGCAGATGCAAGTATTTAGGATAGCAATGATTACGTCACTTTAGTTAGATGGTACTCCCTCCGTTCTTTAATAAATGACGTTTCCGTTCATTGATTTGCACTAGCTGGCGTCAAATAATAAAACACGGAGGTAGTATCTTAATTAGTGTTTCTTTGCTACCTTATATTATTGTGCGTTGCATTTGTCTTCACTGAATTAATTTCTTATTTGGTTTCAAGTTTTCTCAGAGTAGCATCTTTTTGATGGCCACGGAGGTAAGCACTACTTGCAAAGATAAGTGTTTTCATGTTTCCCATTTTACTTGCAAAGATGTGTATTAGTAAACCGCCACTTTAAATGTTGCACATATCAGTAAACCATTGGTACTTCAAATGTTGAACTTCATCATGTTCCTTGCTTTTCTCGGGAAGGGTGGTTGCCTTACACTCGAGTTCTCAAAAGTCAAAAGTGAAGCCTATTCTCACTGGTGACCTAGGCTGCATTGTTCATAGAGCTTTTTCAGGTTTGAGTCATTATAGAGCTTCGGCATTTATTTTTAGATTACTGCCAGCATAAAGATTATAATGACTAATTTTGTTGTTGTACCACTTCAGAATGGATGAAGTGATGCGAGGACAGAGAGGTTGGCGGGAACTATCTGTGCTTGGAGATAAGATAAACGGATTTAATGGTATGATAGAAGGGTTGATTTGGTCTCCGAGAGGTAGTGAACTAGTGATTCAAATAATGGACATGATGATTGGGCTTTTCAGGAGGTATTTGTTTTCAATTGTTAGATTTCTGTAATCTTTGTTAATTGCAACCATTTTCACACTTCATGCTAGAAAAGGAAACCTGTCCAATTAAAACTCGAAGAATACATAACTATATATGTAGACATTGCAATACACACTTGATCATATCATGTGGCAGTAGAAATTAGAAAAGCAACTTTTTCTTAAAAGGGGAGAAAATACTAGTTTTCACATGCTAATACCAAAATTTGAAAAAAGTTGGATCCCTATTCTTGATGTAAATCTGACTGGTTTGTGAAGCGCATTTGTGTGAGGAAAATAATTTCCATACTTCAAACTTTGTTGGCTAATTCTGAATCGATGTGTCTGGAACAAAGAAGGATAATCAATTATGCATGTTATGCCTTTTAGATTCACTATTTCACTGGCCTAATTTTTTATCCATCATTTCTCTTACATAATCTTGGTTTTTCCTCCCTACCTTTGCATGGGGTTCACTTGGCCCCAATCACATTGAGAAAGATAGCCTAGCCACTGGAATCCGGCTAAACTTTATGCACTTGTTTGAGTATAGCATGATTAGAAATTGAAACCCTCTGTTTGGACCAAAACCATAATGAATGGGAAAAACACATGGGTTCCCCATTTCAATCAATTCAGATAAATCACCGCCAAGATACTCTATTATATTTGATTCTTTCAAAATTCCTTGCAGGAATTTAATGCATTTTGGTTGGTAATGCTTGCTTGTTTTCTTGATTGGTTTTTTCCCTTAATCGCTCTGAGATGCTTGTGCTGGTCATATTTTGTAATACTCTGTTTAAACAATTGATAGTTGCTTATGGATTGATGTGCTAATTGCTCCACTTAAAAGCTTGTGTCACTCCATTTCTGTTAGAGTGAATAACCGTAGTATCGCTTTATTTTGAATGATTGAATTATGGATTTGAATTACGATGTAGTTTGTGATCTGGGTTGAGTCTTGTTGCTTTAACCTAGAAAATTAATATGAACGATAGAAATTATTTGATCTGACATTTGTCCTTGTGAACTATATGTAATTATGCCCCTAAAATAAGGAAGAACAAATCTGACTAGTAAAGAATTAACTTATGATCAAAGGGCTCTAATCTGGTTGTGCATGGTACTTGATACAGTTTTTGATGAAATAGTCTGAGTAAAATCCATCTTTGTATTGATTTCTGAGGTGTCTTTGTGCACTTTGATTTACCATTCTTGTTTTGTCTAACTGTGTTTAATTAAATGATGATAGTATTATTTCCATGCATTCTAGTAATAACATAACTTCTATTTTTACTAATGATTTTTGTCAAGACTTGCAATTCATCTGTTTGGGCTCTACAATTGCTCTGCTTTAGATGTTGTCTTTTAAGTGCACTACAAGGTTTAGGCACTTTTTAGCTTTCACTACATTAACAAACTAATTTATCACCAACCAACAGGATCTACTTGATGGGTCAATCAGCAGGAGCACATATCGCAGCATGCGCTCTCTTGGAGCAAGCGGTTAAAGAATCTAGTGGAGAGCACATTTCTTGGAGTGTTACTCAAATAAAAGCATATTTTGGTATGTAAAATAGATTGGTGTTATCATATTATGATAAGGATACTTGGAGATCTCAATGCACTTTTTATTGACTTCACTTAATTTATTCATTTGTTAGAGCTCCAACATACAGTTATCCCTAAACATCAATGGACATCTTTATGTATTTCTTTACATTAACTGTAGACATTTCCTACAAATATTATAGCTTATTTCCTCTTGATTGCTCACTTTAAACTTCTATGTATGCTCGAAAGAATATCGATGGCTAGGTGCAGCTAGCATTTGATATTGCTGTTAAGTGCTTGATAAGCCATAGAGTTGCTTATGGTTAAATGGTGCAAAAGACAATTGAGGGCAGTTTAACTGCCGGCAATACGTCTAATTGCCGGGAAAAAACGATAATCGAGGGTAGTTTAACTGTCGGCAATACGTCTAACTGCCGGGAAAAACTGATAATCGAGGGCAGTTTAACTGCCGGCAATACTTCTAACTGTCGGGAAAAATTGATACTCGAGGGCAGTTTAACTGCCGGCAATACGTTAATCGCCGGAAAACTCTAATCGCCGGAAACTCTAATCACGGAAAACTCTCGCTGGGAAAACGACTTTTCTAGGCGGTTAATCGCCGAATGCACATATCTGTAGGAAATGTTTTTCCGAAGATTTCTACGGCGAGCAATAAGTGCCGGGAATACACATTCTCGGCAGATAAATTGCCTTGCAACGTAGTTTTTGCCGGCAGTTGCATTGCCCTTAATACTATGCCATGGTATAGTGGTAGTCACTAAGGACTTAACCTTGTACGCCATTGATCTGGGCCATATCGTGCAACCACATGTCCAGGATGGGGTGGACCTGGCCAACTAATTAGCAATTCTTTGAGTCGGTTCTGTTTTGGTTAAGAATGATGCAAGAGGGGGTCAGGAAGACGAATCCTTAGTGATGCAGAATCGAGTCAAAATAGAACTTTATAAATGCCTTATCACGTGCTCTAGACTGTTTACCTAAGGTAGTAAGCGGTGGTATCGACGGATGCCAAACAAACTAGAGAAGTCGTGTCTTGTGAGTCAAGCTGTACAACCTCTACATAGTGTAAAATTATTCGAATAGCCGTGTCCCCGGTTATAGACAATGTCTGGTGATTTCACACGATAGGTAGATTTTTAAAAAAAAATTATCTTGGTTGGCGAGTGAACAGGGTGTTCACGAGTGATTTGGGAAGTGAATAGGGTGTTCACGAGTTGTTTCAAAGAAACTTGATTATTTATATATTAATATTTTAAATTATACTTTCAATCTACTTACCGTAATTATTGTCAATATTGCTTTCTGCAAATTAAACATACATCTATCCTTGTCAAGCCCTGCATGAATATTATTTGCATATATTTCTCTAAGACTTGCTGAGTATATTCAAAGTACTCACGACTTTATGTCCTCTGGTTGATTAATCATTGAAGAAGAACCAGAGAGCACCGAGTTCTACGAGGACGACTACTTCGAAGACCTTGTGAGTTAGGCCGTGTCCTCCACTCGATTGCCTATGGGCACGTCGCGTAGCCTCCACGAGTTGTTTTGGCTTCTGCTGCAAGTTGTGTGTTGTGAGCGCTGTGTGACAAACCTTTTAAGACTTGACTATAATGTCCTTTTGCTGTTATGTATTATTAATTTGTCTGTCTCTCTAGTCGTTCCGTTGTATAGATATGATTTCATCTATATTGTAATTGTGCGAGTTAGCTACTGATCTAAGACTAGTTCGAAATGCACAGATGGTCCCGGAGTTGCCTACTCGGGATCCCGACACCCGAGCACGCCCCCAACTGACCGTGTCGTACCATGCCGTGCCACCCGACGGGCCACATTCTCAGACCCAACCTGGCCCGTCGTTTGTGTCGTGCCAGCCCGACCTGCCATGTGACATGCTGTCATGCTTGGATCGTGTCGTATTGATCAGGCCTCGGGAAGAAGCACAGCCCAAGTCCCAGTCTACTCACGCAGTAGGCTCAGTGGTCGTGACAGGGAACCATACGCAGCTTATCTACTGTAGTACTGACCAAGTCTCACGCGGTAGGCAGTACTGCTTGGACCAGCCTTTTTGTTGCTTGCGAAACCGGCTGAAATTGATACGTGTAGCACTTGAGACCGCTGCTCTTTTTTTGCTGCTTGCGATACTGGCTGAAACTGAAAGTGAAAACGGCGACTGTGCTTCTCTAGATAGAGCTGACCTCCATCCATCGTCGGTTGGTGGCCATGGCGCCGGGCCTCTCGGACGCCGCCGGCACCGCCGTGCTGGCCGTCGCCGTGTCGCTCGCGGTGCACGTCGCGCTGAACAGCCCCATCGAGCCAGTCCCGTCGCCTCCGCGGCCCGCCACTCGCTACCCTCCCAACGGCCTCCTCCAGGTTGGTTCATTCTGCTATGCTACTAAGCTCACGCACGCACGCACGAATTGATCTGCTATGCTACTAAGCTCACGCACGCTGCACGCACGCACGATGAATGCTGTGCATATGACATTATGCCGGAATTGTGTGCTGAACTGCTGATCGAATGGTGTGTGCGCATGCATGTGCATAAGTGAAGAGGCTGGAGAAGCTGGGGGAAGGGAGGCTGACCGGACCGGAGGACGTGTACGTGGACGCGACGGCGGGCGGGACGGTGTACACAGCGAAGAGGGACGGGGCGTGGGAGAACTGGCGGTTCGTCGGCGGCTCGGGGCTGCTCGGGATCGCGCCGTCCGCCGACGGCAGCATGCTCGTCTGCGACGCGGACAAGGTACGTACGTAGTACATGCGCGCTTGCTTGCTTTACGTTCGGGGTCCCTGATCGATCCGGGAGGTCTGTTAGGAATTTATTTTCCACCCCGTTTGGATCCATGGAATTGAATTTGAATTATTCAGATTTACTTCAAATCGTATAATGGTGGAATTTGAATCTGATTTAAACCCATATGAAATTACACACTAAGGCTCCGCACAGATATTTCACAGGCTTTTTTTTAAAGAAAAAGTTTAGTACCGTAGAAATCGGAAAGAAAAAAAAAAATCATACGTTCCAATCGTGGCTTGGGAAACTCGCGTTTTATGGTAGTTGTTCACGAGTAACCTAGCATGACCTGATTTTTCCCAGCTCAGACCGGCCCCAACATCAGTCCGCAGGCCTGATTTGAGGCCTGGTAAAGCATGACAAAAAAACTTTAATTTTTCGTTCAGAATAGGCAATATTTATTCCAGAAATTGAATTTTAAGACCATTTTAGGTTTAGGGTTTTGTCTTATCGGGCTGGGCGGGGCTCTTAATGGGATGCAAATTTATTAGGGCCAGGGGGCTCCGCCTCACAATACTTGAATTGCGACTCAAATCACAACCAGATAATTATCCAACAGATGTTGCACCTCACTTTTTTTTAGAGAGAATATGTTGCCCCTCTATTTCCCCTATTTGTCCTCTTCCCAATTTTCCGAGCTATAGAAGCTACGTGTGTTGATATGGCATGAGATACAGTAATACATTGGTTGTTGAGAGTCGGCGAGGACAGACGTGTGACCATTCTTGCTTCAGCCATCGAAGGCTCCACGATCAGGTTGGCTTCCTCTTTAATCCTGGAGCAGCCGTGTTTCCTGAACCTGTACATGACCGTTGCACTGCACATGCACATTTTCGGCCGTCAGGTTTGCAAACGATTTGGTTGAGGCCTCCGACGGCACGGTGTACTTCAGCGACACAAGCACCAGGTTCGACTCCGACAACTGGTTCCTCGACCACCTCGAGTCTCGCTTCACCGGCCGCCTCCTCAAGTACGACCCCCACGCCGGCGAGACGTCCGTCGTGCTCGACGGCCTTGGCTTCGCCAACGGCGTCGCCCTGTCGCACGATGAGACCTTCCTCGTTATCTGCAAGTCGATGCGGTAACTGAACTCGATTTCATCTGTTTGCCTGCCGGTTAATTTACCCGGATCATGCTATTGCAGGCTTGCAGCACCAACTCGATCTTCAAGTTACCGTGCAATTTTTTTGTGAATTGCAGGTATAGATGCTTGAAATTGTGGCTGAAAGGGGAGAAGGCTAGCCAGGCAGAGATCTTCGTTGACAACCTCCCGGGGTCTCCGGATAATATTCGTCTCGCGCCAGATGGTTCCTTCTGGGTTGCCCTTATCCAGGTTAGCCATTCTGCCATTAACTTCTGATCGTCCATGGCGCCTTATGAAGATCGAAAAGCATCACTTTACAATTTTGAATGCGCAAAATGCAGCTGAGGTCGCCATGGCTGGACCGGGTCAACCGCTGGACCTTGACCAAGAGAGTTCTCGCTTCGTTCCCCGTGCTCATCGAGAGGATCAAGGCGTCGCTGAAGGGAGCAAAGGTGGTTCAGGTGTCGGAAAACGGTAAGATCGTCCGGGTGCTCGACGACTCTGAAGGGAAGGTGGTCAACTTCGTCACTTCGGTGACGGAATTCAACGGAGATCTCTTCCTCGGCAGCCTTTCGACGAACTTTATAGGCAAACTAACTTTGGCACATGTGCCACATGGACAAGATGCAGTTTCTTCTTAGACATCTACAGCTAGTGTCATCATCGGTTGGTATCGGAAGAAAGTAGGGGGCATCTCGTAGGTCACAGATTCAGCAATGTCATACACAGCTCTGGCGTACAGTAATCAGCTATCAGTTGTGGTTTCAGAATTCACGAGCTGTAAAAGACTAGAACTCGACGTGCAATCTTCCTAATGGAAATTTCCTAATTTAGACTTCCCTATATTGAACTTTCCTAATTGCAAACTTCCTAATTCAACCACGGACTCTTAAGCTACCGTTAGGGCCGGCTGCTCCTTTGCCTTGTGGCGCCGACCATATACGCGACCCCACATGATATCTCCCCCTCTGTTAACAAACAACTCATCATCAAGCTGAAAAGAGGGATAAGATACCCTAAAAGCAATAACACCATCCCATGATGCTTCACCAGCGTGAAGTCCATCCCATTGATCTAGAACTTGCCACTTATCTCGAGACAAGTGTGCACGGAGCACCTTGGCTGGTGTTGGAATGACCCGACCATGTAGAAGAGGCGGCAATGGCGGTGGAGCTGCAGGAGGGAGGCCTTCATGAGACTGTTTGTTCTAACCCGTTAAGTGTGTGACCCTGTAGTTCATGCGTATTCAGTTGTATGTTACTCGGAAACTCTTTCCCAACCACGAGTCGTTAGCGGTTCCTAGTAGGACATAATGATTCTCGAATACATATAAATTATATCGGACGAACCTTAATGCAATATGATCTACGATCAGGTCCTTATCATTTACTACCAACGCGTATCTCTATACGACTAGTTCATATTTAGTCATTGCCAGTTCATAACTTCTTACGACCAGGTTTCGACCAATTAGTGACTGGTCAGGTAAATCTCATATCCGACCAGTCATATTCCTCTGCATATTTTATAGCATACCCGAAAACTATATTTATAATTACCTAGTTACGGAGTAGCGTTTGACAACCCCTAAGTGTACTGTTACACATGTAGGAAACCATACTGATCTCAGGTCTAAAGATTATACATCATCATTGCTTGAGACCAACTGATGGTATATAAAATCATAACAATCTCAATAGTGTCTCAAGGTGGGTTAATCCAACACCATGTTCTCTAACATGTGTTCACAATATTGATTCGATATCCCTATATCTATGACCGGTGAAATATGGTCATCAATCAATACATGTGCTGGTCGATAAGTCAGTAGTGTTCCGACCAGTGACGTCCGACTAGGTATACATTTAGAGTGACACCATGTTAGTTAAAGAGCTTCACCAACAAGTCACATATTTGTTAACCTTTATAACTGATAATTCATTCAATAAATATAATAGCATTTATTCAATAACTCATAAACATAGTCGCGATACAATCATCTCTATGATTGCCTTGGGGCATATCACCAACAAAAACATCATGTAAGTGTGCCGATTTGGCAAGTCCAAGCGGTAAGCGACCTCATTGATCTTGGAGATGATGTGATACGACCCATAGTACTTAGGACCAAGCTTTCCGCGGTGCACGCCTGGTAAGGTAGGTGCGTCTGTAATGAAGACACAACCACACAAATTCGTCGACCTCAAAGTGTACATCACGATGCTTGCAGTCATAGAAATTTTTTATAAAATTCTTGAGCATGTTGTAAACGACCACGAACATCTGACAAAAGCAAGTCGTGGTCTTGAAGCTCATGATCAACTGCAGAAGTGCGAGCCGCACCGGGCTCATAATCACGAAAAGATGGTGGATCCCAACCATACACCACCCGAAACGGTGTAGTTTGCAGCATGGAATGGTATGACGTGTTGTATATGAACTCAGCCCAAGGCAACCAACGAACCCACTGGCGATGACGATCCCCCGTCATACAATGGAGATACATAGTAATGATTTTATTGACCACCTCAGACTACCTGTCGGATTGGGGATGGAAGGTCGTGCTCATGTGAATGTTGGTGCTGCACTGGGAAAACATGTCCTTCCAAAAATTGGAGGTGAACATCGGATCTTTGTCAGACACAATAGACATCGGTATACCGTGCAGGCGAATAACCTCAGCAAAGAAAACTCGTGCAACGGATGAAGCGGAAAAGGGTGTGCCAGTGGGAGGAAGTGAGCATACTTTGAGAAGTGATCCACAATGGTCAAAATAACAGATTTCCCATCGACCTTTGGCAATCCCTCGATAAAGTCCATAGAGAGGTCAGACCAAATGTGGCTCGGTACCTCCCGGGGAAACAATAACCCAGCTGGCCGAAACTGTGCGGTCTTGTTGCACTGACACACCGTGCATGCCCGGATAAACGCTTGCCATCACTACCCGATCCTGAGGGATATGAAAGTATTGGCGCAGCGATGCAGTATCTTCTGAATACCCTCATGTGGTCCATCGTGGACGGCTGCCAGGACCATCGAATGGAGAGGCAATGCGACCGAAACGTGTGTGCACCGGTTGAAGCACACGATGCTATCGAGCAGGGACCAAGGGGCCATGAGCTCGCCTATCTCGATGCGCTGACGAAGGGCGGACAATGCAGGCTCCGTGAGTGCGACTGCGTAGCTCTTCGAATAAGTTGAACTAAGGAGCAGAGATGGCGCACGCGGTCCCTGGCACAACTTCCTTCTAGGAGAGAGCATCAGCAACGACGTTAAGGCGCCTTGGTTTAAACTCAACAGCAAAGTCAGATCCAAATAACTTGCTCACCCATTGGTGTTGAGATATAGTGGATAGCCGCTGGTCAAGAAGAAATTTGAGGGCATAATGATCAGTGTAGACTGTAAACCGGCACCCCATAGTTATGGCCACCAATGCCGCACGGCTTGGCCAAGGCCAATCAGTTCACGCTCATAAGCCACGAGCTTGGTATGGTGGGTGGTAAGCGGGCGACTGAAGAAGGCGATGGTGCCTGCACCTTGGTGAAGCACCACATCGAAACCCGTGTTGGAAGCGTCGCACTTGACCACGAATGGTGCATCCAAGTTTGGCAAATAGAGCACGGGAGCCACGGTCAGAGCGCCCTTGAGTGCCGCAAATGCCTTGGTGGCCTCCTCAGACCAAGCAATGCCCTCCTTGCACGAAGGTGGGTTAGTGGCATCACAATGGCGTCGTAATCCTTGATGTAGTGTCGGTAATAGTCGGCCAACCCCAGGAAGCCGGGGAGAGCGCGTACTGACTGGGGCCGCGGCAAGTCCAGGATGCCCTCCACCTTTGATGGGTCCATGGAGATGCCCTCGGCTCGAATGACATGGCCAAGGTATGTCACCGACGTGTCCCCAAATAGGTACTTCGATTTTCTTCAGAAGAAGCTGATGTTGTTGGAGACAATGGAGCACCACTCGAACATGCCGGAGGTGATCCACCCAAGAGGAACTATAAATCAAAATATTGTCAGAGAACACCTGTACAAAACGACGGAGGTATGGTTGGAGAACCTCGTTCATGAGGGCCTAAAATGTCGTCGGCGCATTGGTTAACCCGAAAGCCATGACCAGAAACTCAAATAAGCCCTCATGAATTCGAAAGGCGGTCTTCTCCACATCTGTCGGGCCATCTGAACTTGGTGATAATCAGAGCGGAGGTCCAGTTTGGTAAAGAACCGTGTGCCCCTGAGTTCATCCAGGAGCTCCTCGACCACTAGGATTGAAAATTTGTCCTTGATGGTTTTATCATTCAATGCACGGTAGTCGATGCAGAAGCGCCAAGGGCCATCCTTCTTCTTGACCAGTAGAACAAGCGCAGAAAACGCTGAGCTGCTACGCTGAATGATGCCTTGTGCCAACATGGCAATGCATTATCGCTCCAACTCATCCTTTTGTAGTGTGGGGTATCGGTAGGTCCGAATGACCACAAAGCTAGTGTCTGGAAGGAGGTGGATGCGGTGAACACAGCCCCACGGCAGTGGGAGGCCACATGGTTCATTGAAGACCGTCGGGAATTCAGCGAGGAGCTCCTCCATGAGGCCCCCCACGACCGATGCCGCGTGAAGGTGTGGCGCCGGTCAGAACGGTGCCATACCATGCCAAGTGATGTCATGGTCTTGGCATTGGAAGTGCATTGTCAGGTTGCTTAAGCCCCAAGTGATTGGTCCCAAGGAACGTAACCACGGGACCCTGTGGACGATGTCGAAACCGCCCAACGGATTGGTGAGGAGGTTGAGGACGAAGTGCTCGCGATCGATGGAGATCACGGTCACGTAGCACACACCACCGCTGGTAACCTTGTCATCGTTGGACACGGCCACTGAGAGGCCCAGCCATGGTGCGAGCTGCAGGCCGACTCGGTCGACGAGCTCAGTGGCGATGAAGTTATGAGTGGAGCCCGAGTTGACCAGGGCCATCAAGTGGATTCCATTTTTCAGCATGGAAAGCTGCATCATTTGGGCTTTGCGAATCTCAGTGAGAGCGAGGAGGGAAATTATGGCAACCTCGTGCACCTCGTCGGCATCGTCCTCGTCCGATTCGACCTGCAAGAGAAAAGGACGCTTGTAGAAACATTGATGCCCTGAGATGAACTTCTCGTCGCAGTTGTAGAAAAGGCCCTTACTGTGGTGTTCCTCCATCTCGGTTGGTGTGAGTCACCAGAACAGCTTGACCGAGCCCGACGCCCCTGTGGTCATCGTCGATGGTGCTGTTGAGCCAACTATCATCACGCTAAACACGGCATCCCGCGGTTGGAACGGTTTGGAGTTCGCCGCCTTGGAGAATGTCGGGGACGCGGCCGGGCCCTGGGACAAAAGGGCTAATCATTCATACGCTCGGGCGAGGTCCATGGCGAGTTCCAGGTTGGTCGGCCTTTGGAGCTCGATGTTTGTCTGTAGGGGCTTACCCAGCCCAGCAGTGAAGAGCATCACCTGTTGTTCCTCGTTAAGGTGGCCACAACGAGCGAGTAAGGTCAAAAAAATTTCGGTGAACTTGGACACCGATGTTATACGCCGGAGGCTCGTCAAAGTGCCCAGCGGATTGTGACGTGTAGGCGTTCTGAACCGACGATGAACAAGGTCAGTGAAGTGCCACTAGTTCGGCATCCCGTCCATGCGCTCCACCCGCATGTACCATAGGTGTGCGACGCCTGACATGTGATACGTAGCGAGCTACACCCTATCATCCATTGGTGTTTGCTGTGCGCGAAAAATTGTTCGCAACGGTTGATCCATGGTAGTGGATCCTCTTTGCTGTCGAAGGACAGAAAATTGAGTTTGATGTAGCGTGGCGGGTTTCGTTGATGTCCGGCTCCTGGGGCAGTGAGGTGCGACGGTAGCAGGCGAGGCGAAAGCGTCGTGGGAGTGACGCCCGAGCCTTTGTTGGGACGGTGCAAGCTCGTCGGTAGCTCCCCATTGGCCCCTGTCCAGGCGGCGGCGTCTCCGTCTTCACCCCCTCCTCGCTGGAGGGCTGTCCTTCCATGCGCGCCAGGTGTCGATCGTGCCGAGCTAGTCGGTTGATGTTGGTTTCGATCAAGCCGGCGTGCTGAGCGAATTGATCATTGATGCTAGCAAGGGATTTTGTCGTATCATTGGTGAATTGGCACATCAACTTTTGGAAATCCTTGTTACCACCATTGCCTGACATGATGGATGTAGCAACTGTTGGCTCTAATACCAAGCTGTCAGGCGATGAGCGTTGGGAGCGAAGGCGGAAGGGAAGGATCAATTCGGGGGGATGAGGATTGCATCTGGACGCCATGGTGAAGTGCTGCTAGGAGAAACCCTAGCCGCCGGGAGGAGACAGGAGGATGGCGCAAGGGGATCAGGTAACAACCCAATCCTTTGCTGATTTTCATTAACTTCATAGGCGTTGTATATAAAGGAATACAAACTGACTTGGAAGGTATTATCCTTTCCTGGACTAGGACTCACGTGCAATCTTTCTAATACAAACTTCCCTAATTTAGACTTCCCTATATTAAACTTTCCTAATTCAACCACATACTCTTAAGCTGCTGTTAGGGCCGGCTGCTCCTTTGCCTTGTGGCGCCAGCCATATACGCAACCCCAAGTGACTGTCTGGGCAATTTGTTTTGTTTGGCCTTCAGCTCTGCCTGCGCGCGAGAACGACTTTTGTCTGCATTTTGAAAATTGGATCCTTTTTCCTGACAGCTCCCATCTGGAACAGTAGTTTTACTTGCATTGTTCAGCATGAGGTGACGTGCAAATATGACATCATAACCGCATTAGGGGGAAAATAGGTATTACCTCAAGCTCATGGACTCCGAAATCGTCCTTGAGGGCGTGTCGCATTGCAGATAGTGCCATATGAAAACAAGAGGAGCAAACACAAATTACAACGAGTTTGAACCTGGGTTTGAACCATCAAGTCAGGAAATGAATCACTAGATTAGGACTTTGAGACTAAAAATAGGTCAATTCAGCGATTATGAAAGTGTAGGGAACCAAGCTCATAGACAAACATCGTTAACAGTATGAGTACAAGATGCATGCTACTGCACCAATATATGCCAACAAATACGAGATCCCAAGCAACAATTCACTATTTCAGTCAAAAAGCTTGGAGTAAGTGCTCTAAGGATACCAATGAAGTAGTGCTCTTAGTAATAATGTCCAAAATTCGGCTTTAGAGAATAATGTTAGTGGCATTGTTGTCAAGATGTCCCCTAATCGGAGATTAATTGTCCAGTCAGCCAGGGATCACGACTAGGGACCAACAACTCGGCTAGTTTGTCTAGTCGTGCAACTTGTCGACTAGATGTTGACTTGGGAGTTCAAGTCAGGCGACTAGCAGGGCTGAGGTCCACTGTCAGGAGGAGGCCCGTATAGACTAGCAAGGCTGAGGCACAAGAGAGAGGGGTAGCTCGACTCAGCAAGCAAAACAAAGAGAGGGGTGGAGGAAGAACCCTAGCCCACGGAGCCACGGCTGGCGCCGCCGCTGCCTCGTCCTCCTCCTGATACCTCCTCCGCCTCCCGATGCCATTCGTCGCCTCCTCCTGCTCTTCCTGCCGACACAACTCCTCCGCCTCCCGACATGCCTCGTCCTCCTGCTCTACCGGTCACCGGTCCTCGTCCTCCTCCCGACACACCTCCCGGTAAGTAGCACTTCCCCTCCCCCCCTCCCTTTTCCTCCCCTCCCCTCATCATCTCCTCCTTTTGTAGATCTAGCAAGTAGTAGAGTAGCTGCAGCTCTGTTTCTTCACCTCATACTCTGTTTGTGCTCTGTTTTAGTAGCAGCAGCAAGTAAAGTAGCTTAGCCCAGTCCAGCCATGCCATATCGCCATGTCTGTTGCTTGGCCACAGACTAGTCGGCCGACTAGTCACCCAAGTCGACAAGTCGGTCTTATGGTGACTCGACTCGACTTTATGACTTAATAACCATGGTTACTAGTTGCTGCAATTGTCATAGTCATCACGCTGAATGTCTATGCTATACAAAACTGTCAATACTTTAACACATGACGTTCTTAAAAATCACAAGTAGGAACCTTGAAATAGTTAACAGCCTCCTGTGTGATTCCTTAGTAAATAGCAATATTGTTAGAGAACATGTAAATGAGCTATTAATATATCAAATAATAAGTTCCAACTTCTATAAAAGGACTTCAGGAAGATGATCAAAATGTCGAGTAGATTGCATCATTACTAGTTCTATTGCCCCGTAGAAGGTTTTGTATATGTTTATTCTGTTTGCTATTAGATTACACGCACCTCGGTGGTTGACTCAAACGATAAAGAAGGATTGCTCATCATTTTCTTCCCAAGAAAGTCCATATCTTCCCTCTCTTTGAAACCAGCGCTTACTGCCTGGGGAGAGGACATCAGAAGTCATGTCCTTCTTTTAAAATGTAGAAAATGCTCCTAACTAATGGGTGGTTTCTCCACCAAGAATGTTCATTGGATCTATAATCAAAGCAGTTTATAGTTGCATGATAGTGTAGAAACAAAGAGTATCTTATCTGTGAATTTCATAGTCATCCACAGAAAAAATGTGATTGACTTGCATTATGATGAACACAGCAAGTTAATGACCAACACAAAATTCCTTGAATACTTTGTGGCCAAAGACTTGTCCGGCAGGATCACATGTAAAGAGCTAGGGGGTTCCTTTCTCTTCATCAATTCCCAAGATCATAGCAACTGTGAAAGAAATGAAAAGGATTGGACTAACCAATAAGATCTTTTAGAACATAAAGGAAGAAGAAGATGATGGCAGGTGTCACCACTCCCCAGTAGGCTAATACGCAAGTCAGATAGTAGAACTGACCAATTCCATAAGGTCTTGTGTAAGCATGCTGGGTGCAGATATGTGCTCTTCCTGCAATCCTACAAACAAGCAAAAATACACAGTTGGTTAAATGCAGAACATCCCAGTGAAAAAACCAAAGTAAGCGAATTGAGTAATTGAACAGAGTAATGTGTGCATACATCTTAACAACCAAAAAACAAGTCTAATACTAAAGCACGAGCAGAATTTTGCCAGAAAACTCCTCACCATCTCTTCTCATACCTCCAACATGAACACTGAATATGAGTGAGAGTGGCACAGAGAGAATGAATTAATTGGAGACTTCTGCCAATTAGTGAATAATTGAAATATGTCAACTGTAGATAAGTTAAGTGATATTCCATAACATGGCCTGCTAAGTTGTGTCATAATCAAAGTAGTTAGTACCTTAGCCTTTAACTTGAAATGTAAGAATGGCAATAAGCTTTGTTGTAACATAATTCTCAATATTCCTGTTTATACACACACACCCACGCATTCGTATTCGAATAACCAGTAAGCCCGCGGCCTGTAGGTAATGCGTTTGCAAGGTAGTAAAGGGCAGTGAGTGCCATTAGTAGTTAAATCCAACGAACAAGATTCGGTGATACATCATATATTATAAAATCGTCCCAAGTGACCTGTGAACACTAGACCAATGTTAAAGTGATTATAGCTATAATGATAATGGATTAAGATAAATCAATATATCATTATATAAAGATATTAAATTGAATAGGAGTGGTGCACAACGAAATATTGTCTCTAACAAAGCCTAATGCCGACATGATCAGTAGGCTACATCAGTCGGCGTATAGTTGCCTACAGTAAATGGTTATCGAGATAGTAGTAACAGTAAGTAATCAGAAGTGCTTACTTGTTTACTTACCATTGGATTTATTGGATTTCACTTGATTACTTTCAGACGTTCTTGGGTTCCATCGTATTCTGCGTAGTTAGAATCTGAAGCTATGATGAAACAGCGATCCCAACAAGAATGAGGTCGAGATTAAGATTATCAGAACATTGAACAAGAACAGGACCAAGGTTATCAGAACATTGAGCAAGGCGAGTCAACACTTTGATCATTTTGCTCCTATGTTTTAATGCAATTTATATTGTTTTCAATTATGAAATTGTATTGCTATGTTTTATACATGTATGTTGTTTTAGATTATAGTTAATACCCTAACTAATAATTATGTATAAATTCCCAACCCTTGAACTTGGACATTATCCTTTGTCACCCTAGATTAATGGAATACTTGATAGCTACTAAATACATACTTAAGGGCCATGCTTAACTTTGTTTAGATACATTGACATGTGGGCAATGATTTGCCCCGACATCATTAAAACATTTGAAAATGAGATTGGGCAGTCGAGGTTGGAGCCTGGCTGGTATGTTGGACTATAAAAGTATTTTTAAACAAATGTGAAAATCCAAAAACAGATTTAGACACGGGTGACTGGAAAGAGTGGCTGGTGCTGGGTGCATGATAGAGTGGTTATGTGAAAATACCGCCCGAGTCAATTAAGGATCCAGATCTTGTGATGACCTCTCGTGTAAAAACAGTGCAACCACAAGTCTATAATGGGTACGACCTAGCTAACAAATTTATTTGTCTCATCGCAACTTCACCATTGGTGGGTGTGTGGGTGGGTAGAGGGTAATGAAGCCACTGGAATTACACGACACAAGTGGGAGACCTCCCGGGGGCGCGGCCCAAGGAGGTGATACCTAGCAATGTGGGGTTGCATTGAGGTGGGGCATTGTAAAGGCATTGTGATAATCAACTTAGTCACACACTTATGGTAGTGTGTCATGGACATTATAAGTTGATTGTCTCTTGTGTGTAAAGTGTACGAACTCTACAGAGTGAGAAAACTATCTGGATAGCTGTGCCCACGATCATGGGTGGTGCCGAGAACTTGCTTGAAGTAGCTTTCATTTTTATAAAATAATTTGTAGGTGGAATGAAAAGGTGGGTTGAAGCCTAGAAATTTGAGATGGCCTGGTTGAGAACCAGTGAGATGTACGGGATATGACCCGAGAAAGAACATGAGTGTTGGCTCGCGAGTACAGTTGTGTACTCATGCTCGCTCAATATATTATTATTTAGTAAGCATAAAAGAAAAGGGCTACATGAACACTTATGAGCATTTGTCAAGACTGGAGATCAAGAAGGCCAAGAACTATGTTGCGAGCCCCAGTCGATTACTTGTGGGTATATCGTGAGGGTTCCACGTGTTATATTGTTATTCTGTTTTCGCTGCTGATTCTTTAAAGGTATTTGGCCTGGTGTGCCATTCTGGAAGACAAATGCCATAAGGTATATTTACGATTTGATTATCATTATGCAATAGCTTTACATTTTTGTGATATGTATTTGATATCCAATGATATAGCTACGATCTAGGGACAGGTGCTGTGAACACAGAGGATTCCAAATTTCAAATTTAGAGTCTAACAGTAGGCTCTGTTGACTATAGGATGGTTGTAGTTGACCTGATCGTAGTAAAACTTACGACCATGAAGTGATCGTAGTAAGGTTTACAATCATGAGGTGGTCATAAGAAATCTTACGATCAACTAGGTAGTCGTGGAAGTACTTACAACCATATAGGGTGCTCATAAAATGGTTTATAAACACTCGGTTGAGTTTCTTCCTTATTAATAATAAGGGGTATCCTTACGAATAACATGAAGATATTGCTATCTACAATAACAATTACAGATAAATAATTTAATTAATTAAGGATTATTAGATCCTCATCATCTAGCCTCCCTACCCCAAACATCAAGTGAAAGTAATTTACTTGGAAAAGAGGCCGTCGAATAGTGGTCGGAAGCAGAGTCTTTCCGATTGGTATTTCATTTTACCAGAAATTGACTTAGTCAAGAAGGTAATTTTACCTAAGTTGGAAAGACAGAACTTCTTTTCGAATGGACAAATTAAATAATACCAATCGGCTCTCACATTTTGTGACATGCCAAAGTTATGTTACCAAAAATAAAATTAATAAATTTATTATTTTATTGGATTTTTGAGTTTTAAAATAGTTTTCTTGCTTTTCCTGGATTTTAAAAGTCAAAAAGAAAATTTATTGTGTTTTTTTGGGTTTTCTTGGATTTAAAATTAAAATAAAATTTTAATTAATTTCTTGAATTTTTGGATTTCAAAAAGGATTTTTCTATTTTCCAGAAATTTAAAATAATTTGTGTGTAAAATTAAAAGCCAACTTTAAGTTGGAAATACTTTTATTAAGTTCAAAACAATTCCAGAAATCTATGTGAATTTTTCTAGAATTTTTTTTAACTCTATTTGCTATTTTCTAAAAGCCTGTTTGATTTGTTGCCTTTTCTGAAATTAGGAAATCAATTTAAAATCTCCTTTTCTGTTTTGGGTCGAAACCCATTTCTCCCAGCCTATTTTCCCTTTTTTCCAGCCCAGCCCTCTTTTCCCGCGGCCCAACCCACCCACCTCCCCCCTCTCCCTCTCTCACTTCAACCCCGGCCCCACATGTCAGCGCCCAACCCCTTTTCTTCCTCCTCCTCTTCTTCCCCAACACCCGATCGCCATGGCTGCCTCGCAAGCTCCCAACCGCCACCGCATTTCTTCCCTTTTTTTCGCACCCGTGTGCGCCCTATCTTCCATGCATTCTACCTCCTCCGTTTTAGCCCTTATCCCCTCCTATGTGCACCCTGCTCGCAGATTCCGCACCGGCCGTCGCGTTCTTCGCCACATCGATCTCCTTCCCCGAACCTCCTCCACCCCTATAAAAGGGAGCACAAGGTGCCCCTCTCCTCCCTCATCCCATCCCCACAACTCATCGCTCCTCTCTCCCTCCCTACTTGCCGAATTTTGAGTTTCCTCGCCGCCGATTGCGCCGCCGTTCGTGGGTCTCCGCCGACGTGGTCCACACCGCCAGCATTGCTGTGCCATGTTCTACCTCGTGCTCATGTTTCCCTCGCTGGAGCACCGCCGAGCGACCTCACCACCTTCAACCCGATCGCATCGCCGCCGACCACCCGTGTGCGTCCAACTGTCGTGGAGGAGAGCCCTAGACTCCCCATCCTCTCGTCTCTCTAACGCACCCCTCGTCTCCTTTCACCACGCCGCCGTTCACCAGAGCCGTCGTTCCCTGAGCCACCGTCGGTTTTGTGCGGACGTGGCACCACCACGTGGTGCCATGTCACCGCCATCTCACCACCTCACCTACGCGGCTGCCGAGTGTGCGCACATATGTTTTATTTCTTTTTCTTTAGAAAATCAATTCGTCCAAAATTCAATTATCCACTACGACGTCATGCCGATGCGATAATTTTTTTCCTTTAGAAAAATAATTCCATAAATTCTGAAAATTCTAAATCTATCATTTCATGTGAAATTCAATCTTTCAAGAGCCTACTCTGATTCGTTCAAGCTCCGATTCAAGTGATTCAAATCTCTAAATTCAAATAAAATCAAGCTCTAGCTATATACACTAAAATTATTTTATTTGGAGCTTATTTTAATTTTGTTTGAATAGCAACTTTTCTGAAGGGACTCCGAACACACGCATCTCAAAATTGAATTTCAAATGGTGTTTTCTGAGGCTATCGAATGTTTCTTGCAAATCAGAAAAATGATTAAGGTGCCTCATGCTTTTTTATGACCAGATCGTCAACATAAGCTTACAAATTTCGCCCTGGTTGAGGAAGAAAGGTCTTTTGCATCAAGCATTGAAAAGAAGCGCAAGCATTTTTAGACCAAATGGTATTTTGACATAGCAAAATATTCCAAATAGTATAATAAATGTGATCTTTTCTTTATCATCTAGGCTCATACTTATCTGATGATAACCAGAATATGCATATAGAAAACTTAATATTTCACAACAAGTAGTAGACTCAACCAACTGATCAATACGAGGAAGGGGAAATCGTCCTTTAGACAAACTTTATTAAGATCAATGAAGTCTACAAACATATGCCATTTACCATTAGACTTTCTAACCATTATAGGGTAGCCAACCACTCTGGGTAGTCGACTTCTCTTATGAAGCCTGCTTTAAGTAGCTTGTCCAATTCAGATCTGATGGCATCTCATCGAACAGGTGTGAATCTCCGTAATTATTGTTTTACGAGTTTCTTGTCAGGCCGTAGAGCTAGCTTATGCTCGATCACCTCCCTGAGGACTCTGGGCATGTCAGATGTTTGCCACGCGAAGACATATGTATTTGCTCGGAAAAAAGTGATGATGACGTCTTCCTATGTAGGGTCGGAAATTGTGAGGACCCGGAATATTTAACTGGTAACACTTAACCTCCAAATGGTTCTAGCGTTACTAATTAAACATTCTAAGCATCAATGGACATATGCTTCCCAGAATTGCAGCATATGCACATCATCACAAAATTACACATCATTTCCATACAACATACATCACTAAGTTCAACAACGAAATACATAAAGTAAAGTTATTACAAAAGAGCCGACCGGCCAAATAGAACAATAAACAAGAATGACAGCGGAAGCAAGAGGTGCCATAAGATGGCTAGAACAAAAGTCGACCGGTTAGCCACACCACCCACAAGGCAACCGACCGGGCCGCCAAGCTAGACGCCTCGCAAGCTACCACAACACAACTCACAGAAGTGAGGCCCCTCAAGCTCACCTTCTTCCTCTGCAACAATTACATTTAAGCAAGATAACCGAGTACACAAAGGTAATCGCAAGATCGACGTGTGGAATAGCGCACCTATTCATAAACTACATGCAAACTTATTTAGGTGGAGGTTGTATGTCTCATTTTGCACAAAGCCAACTTTATTTACAATAATGTAATACATTTGAAAGCAAGTTTACAAATAAATTTAACTGTTGAAAGTAACAGCGAAAATAATGATAATTACACGTAACCACCTAGAAGTGACTATCCCAATAGCCACCACAACATAGCACGAATCCCTGATTCGTACCACCCATCAAGTTTTAATTAAAAAGGTTGTAGTCTAACTCTTGAAAGACCTGGCCAAGCGTGTCCATAACCTAGGACGAGGCTATTCGAATAGTTTTAAACCTGCAGGGGTGTACCAATGTACCAACACTTCATACCGCCTTTAAGCCACAAGCACACTTCCGAAGGTATGCCGGCACGGCTAAGTCCTACGAGACATTTTCCAATATTGTGCACTGACTACGAGCCGCTCGTATGGATAGAAACCCATACGCTTACATTGCAAGCCGAAAGACAACAAATCCCATCACGGGTGAAGTCTTTCGGGCACTACAATGCTTCCAACACCATCCCTCCTGCGACTCCCTGCGACCCGGAGCCAATACACGCCAAAGTACTAAGTCAAGAGAGGTCCCATACCCTCTAGTGTGGTTAGCACGCACAAATGCTTGGTTTAGTGTAACAAGATGTTCGGTCCTTGTTGACCCGGGCACCATTCCAATCACACCCATAATCACACCAATCATACCATTGTGCCCAAGTCTAAATCATTTTGTTTTCAGTTTTAGTTTTCATAAGTAGACATGGCACAAGGCTGAAATCATAAATCATAATAAGTTTTATGTGATCAAGGTTATCGACAAGTCGATAACCGCCCATTTCTACCGGAAGCTAAGCATGGCTAAGCAATTAATTCACAAACTACTAAGTGACAAGAGCTCATCCACGAACTCTAAATCACAGCAATAACCTAGGCTCAATGGTAGTAGAGGATAATCATTTATCTTAAGGAAATGCATCTACTAGGTCAACTAGCGACAATAGTTTAACACAAACTAGCAATGCATACATAGAATTTGTAAACAACATAAATACTTAAAATACTGGGATTAACATGATCAAACTGCTTGCCTTGCTGGATTTGTTCCTGCTGCAGAGGGGAGTGCTCAGGTTCAATAAATTCTTCGGAACCTAACGCGACAAGGCGATAAAAACCGATAAGAACGAAGAACACCAAAAGGAACTCAACAGCAAAGAACATCCAAATCCAATGAAATTTGAACATCAGCTAGAGGTTGATTTTAGACAATTTTAGAAACAAGAATCACTTCATTTGGACTTAGCATAAAAAATTTATGGCTAATCTAAGTTCTCTGAGCCTGAAAAATCATAATTAAATTAATTTCGGTTACTGTTCATGACAAACATTTCTAGAATGATATGGAACTTGAAATTTTTATGGTAGGTAGATATGGTTATCCTAACAACAGCAAAACTGAGTTTGCACAATTTGGAGTTGAAATGAATTAGTTATGATTTTTCTAAGTTCTAAAACTAGTGAATCATTAATTTCAGTGGCAAGGATCATAAGAAGACCTATCCTACATTACAGTACATTCCTAGTGGGTTTTAACAAAACTTAGTTTGCTCAGTTAGGAATAACAGAGAATAAGTTATGCATTTTACAAATTTTCCATGAATTTCTAAACAACCTTTTTCACTAAACAAGATCATGAAATTAAAGTCATTTTCTACTATATAACAATGCCTAAATTCATTCTCAACTTAAAGTTCATATTCTAACAGAGCTACAGCAACTGAAATCAGTCAAAAAGGAGATAAAATGACAAAGTTAAGCACTTTTGAAATTTGAAACAACAAAAGACTTAGAAAATTTGAGCTATCGGGAGGTCCAAATGAACTGAAGGAAAAAGGAGAGGTCGTGGGCCGTCGATCGTTCATCGCACGGCCACGTACCTCGAAACACAAAGCACAGGAGACCTCCTCCCGCGACCGGGAGGTCGGACCGTTGAGATCGATCCAATGGCCACGACCGGTGCATGCACGCGACGCAAAGGAGGTCCTCGCGCTTATCAGAGTCGTGTGACCGCGGATCAAGATCCGCGGTCCCAACACTAGGAGAGGTCCTAAGGCTTTAACTCTGAGGAAGGAAGTCTAGCCCGTTAGATCTAAATCTAACGGTTTAGACCAGAGGAGGAGGTCCTAAAGCTTCGGATCTAAAGGATGAGGTCCTAGATGGTCAAGATCTCCAGAGGGAGGTCTTGATCGGCTGGGATAACACGAGGTCTTGGATGACCAAGATCTACTCGGGGAGGTCCTAAGCGATAGTGTTTTAACCGGAGGAGATCTGGACGGCTCAGATTAGAACTAGGGAGGTCCTGAACGGTCTAGATCAAAGCGGAGGGAGGTCCGAAGGCTAAGGGTTTTACAAAAGGGATCTAACGCTCAGATCTAAATCCGGGGAGGTCGTGAACGGCTAGGATTGAGCCTAAGAGGTCCTGAGCGGGGTTTTCTTGCAAACGACCAGGGGTGGCTTTTTACCAAGAGGACCCCGAGGGTGGTCTAAGGGTGGTCTTTGCAAAATGACCAGGGGAGGTCTTTTTGCAAAGAGGACCTCGGTGGAGGTCCAGGGGTGGTCTTTAACAAAGAGGACCTCAAGGAGGTCTTTTGCAAAGAGGACCCCGAGGCGGAGGGTGATCCTAACGGCTGGGATTTAACCTACGGTGGTCTTAAACGGCCAGGATTTCAGCGGGGAGGTCCTGGCACTAAGAAAATACACGGAAAACCTTCTACGGTACAGATCTACTTGGAGGTGATCTTAACGGCTAAGATTATACTAGGGGGAGGTCTAGAGGCTTAAGTTTTTCGGAAAGGAGCCAAAGGCTCGGATCTAACCCGGGGTGGTCTTGGGCGGCCACGATTACCCAAGGAGGTCCTAGGACTTAGCGGCGCGCGTGATTTGCCGGCAAGACAGCAATAAAGGACAACCTCGGATAGCCATTAATGCCAAACATAAGCTCACGGATCCTGTCCGAGTACGACACGGCAAAACACCCGAGTCAAAGAAGAGCTCACCGCCGGCGACGTGGACCACACCGGCGGGAACCAAGGGCACCACTAAACCCATAAAAGTACCGCGGACCTACTGGGCTAACTCTCGACGGCGGCGACGGCTCAGAACGCCAGCGAGCCGGAGAGGGTGGTAATTAGGTTTTCGGCAAAACCGACAAAATCTAGAAGGCTTGCTACGCTCTAATCTAGCTAAGCCTAGAGCTCTAAGAGGCTAGGATGAACTCACCAGGGCCAAGATGAGGTCCAAAGGAGCTCGGAGGAGAGGTTGATGCCGAAGGAGGTGCTTCGGTGACCAGGCTCGCCGGAGGCGAAGAAGAAAGCAGGGACAACCTTGAAGAACAGGTACCCACAATGCCTCCCCCTGAAACCAACCGATTTGGTTTAGACAAGATGCCCAAGGTGGATAATTGAACAAGTTGGAAAACCAAGTTGGCAATTAAACCGCAGAGCTCGGGTGATCTTGAAGAACTTCAAAAACCGACAATGGTGTGTTCTTGAAGTTTGGTGGAGGGAGAGAAAGACTAAAGGAAACAGGAGGAGCTCGGGTCTTAAGAAGACAAAGGAGCAAAGCCATGGCGAGAGGCAAGCCGGTGCACACCGCCATGGACTTGCTAGATGTGACAGAGTGGTAGGGTCGACTTCTTTTAGGGCAAAGGTCGACATACAATCAATGCATGGCAGAAAGAGATGTTGGGAAGGACCAAAAAGTGACAGGTCACTGCTCCCAACTGCTCTGACACTGACACAAGCACAGGTGTGGGAAAACCATGATGACCAACCTCGGGAAGGTCGTGAGGAAGAAAAACAGGGCTGAGGGAGGTCCTGGACGTCCCAGATGCACTCGGGGAGGTCCTGGACGTTCCAGATCTCCCGAGACAGAGGAGGTCTTAGCGAAGAGGAGGTCCTGGGGAGGTCCTAGACCGCAGGATCAGCATCTCTCGGCTGAGGGTGCTCGAGTGCTCAGTAGAGCAGCGGGGAGGTCGGGAGCATTGGATGAGAATCTAACGGACTGGACCACCCACCACTGACGCTCGAGTGGCGCGAGCCCGAGGAGGTCTAAGCGGCTGGCTCGACCGAGACCAAAATCTGGGTCGGACTCGGGTCTGACTCAAGCCCGAGTCTGACTCAGCCCCAAATTTGAGTTTCACTGATCTGAAGTTGGAGGATTTATTTGAGGTAGCAAACTCACTCCAAAATTTATGAAATTTTTACAGGAGCTTGCTAACCGAGTTATTGACCTTGTGTAAATTTCAGAGGTTTTTTGCTATACATTTTCCTCCAAAAATTCCACAAGGTGCTGGTCCCCGCTTGACTGTAATTTGAGTAGGTTTGACTGACCTCCAAAAGTATTCAAACAATTTCTAAAAATTGTGAAATTTTTCAGAGGGGTCACATACCAACCCAAGAATTTAGGAAAAATATTTCTAGGAGATTATTACAAGATGGAACAAGAATTTTTTTGAAGAATCAAGATTTGGATCAAAGACTTGTGACTATGTATTTCCATAACTCTTGTACAATAATTGTTTAGTACATACAGGAAATACATGATGTAAGAAAAAGTTTTAATTTCTACTCATTTTCTTACATTTGAAACACAAGCCCAAAATTGGGATGTTACAGAAATGACCCCAATGCGAACGGTCTTCGAATGCTCCTCTGTATTTAGTGAAACTTCTTTGACTTGGTTGTTCAGCTTTGGTGCAACTTTAGGCTTCAACTGCTTGGTCGAAAGTTGCCCCTTGCTTGCTTCTTGAGTTGGTACTTGGCCAACCATCTCGAGGGATTTGCGGTTGCATGTAAGTGCCATCTTTTTATCACAGCAGGCTGTGATTACTCCTTTGAGACCTAGCATCTTAAGACATTGATAATTGTAATGAGCATCTATTAGGAATCGTGAAAGAGTTGGTTGACCGAGTATAGCATTGTATGCCGTGTCGAAATCGACCACATCAAAAGATATTTTCTCTGTCATAAAATTATTTGGTGACCCAAACGTTACAGGAACAGAAACCTGACCAATGGGTTTGGTCGAAGAGCCCGGTACGATCCCACGAAATGAGTATCATACATGCTTGATGTTTTTGTGCAGGTCATACTCCTTTCCTGAGTAGTTATAAGTGCCCTGGAAGTTGGCTAGTATTAGGTCGCAAAGGTGCTACCAAGAACAAATCGACTCTTGTGGCTGATTTAACAGCCACGACCAAGTAGATCCTTTGAGCACAGTAGAAAGTTAGTTGGCCATAACATTCTCTCCTCCAGCTGCTCGAATAGCGGTGGTATAGATTTGAAAAAACCTGAAGGGATTTTATGACCCATCAAACTTCTTCATGTTCACTGATCAAAACCGAGGTGGCCACTGAACTACTCGAAGGTCAGGCAAAAATGCCTAACATCCGATAATAATATCATAATGCCTTCTATGCGGGAAATAAGGGTTGACATCACCAGGTGATCATACTCGACGATACCTAGTGGTAAGTGGACATGACCTATCATAAATCTCAGACCTACGAGGGTAATACTCCTCATACTCCATCTGCTGGTGTAGATTTCTCGGAAGAAATGGTGAACAACCACTTCCTCTAGGAGTTTGTCGATCACCAGTTGTTTGAGGGACTCTTCTCCAACTAGAGTCTTGGTTGGGAGATCGACCAGACCTGTTGTTTTGTCGTTCTCCACGAGGAGAGTCATCTGAACGACTGGCCTTCAATGGAGTTATCCCGGTACGACTATCAGGACAGTGTTGTCGAGTCCGCTCGAGCCTGAAAGTCTTCGTGCGATCTCTTGAGCAAAGCGGTAGTAGCCTGGCGCTTGTCCAAACTCTTGAGTCAGGTTTTTGATCAGGTCATTGGTTCGTTGAAGTTCTTGAGCTTCCTCGAACTGGTATTGGATGCCACTAGGCAGGAGACGCGGAGGATGCGAACGTGTTGGCTCAGCTTCAAGTCGAGATGTCATGTCGCGACTCGTCGGTTGGACTGCGATACATAAGCAACCCTCTATTTTTATCCCGCTTTGTCACCATAAGCTTGCCTATATGAAAAGGTTCATAGGAACAATAATACAAATTATATCATTCTCATACCATAAAGTGTGTGTGTGTGTGTGTGTGTGTGTGTGTGTGTGTGTGTGTGTGTATGAAAATGTTATGGTACTCCTGGGAGTACGTACTCCTGCTTCTCATATACCACTTAAATCGTATGGTGATACTTCTTTATCTATTTGAGTATACTCCAATAATGATTATAAGATACCCCAAAGTGAGTTCTATGAAAAAAAATTCATTAAAGTCCACCTTTTATTGCAATATTTGTATATATACTTCTTTTATATATGAAAAAGGGTATATAGTAAAAATAAAGGGCTTCAATAAAAAAATTTCCAATCAAGTCGTATTGGAGTATATTATAATTAATATTTAACTATACTGAAAGTGATAAAGAAATATAATATGTGCATTTAAGTGGTATATTGGAAGTGGGAGTACATACTCCCAAAAGTCTGAAAACAAGCATATATATATATATATATATATATATATATATATATATATATATATATATATATATATATATATATATATATATATATATATATGAAGCCTTTTCCTACTCAGGGTGTAGTTACTCCCTATTTCGTATTTCACAACGTAGGGAACATCTTGCGCAACCGAGAGTATGTATGTGTAGTATACGAGTATATAAGACTACCTAGGTGGTATTCACACCTTTTCAGGGGTGGTATGTATAATTTTTTAGATATACTCCTTTTTATGTGACATACTCCTTTTCATGTGCGAATATGAAGGTATTTACAAAATATGCTAAAAACTATAGACTCTCTTGCAATTTTTTCGTGTGGTTCACATTGGAGTATCTTATAATTAGTATATGAGTATACCTAAAGTGATAAAGGAGTATGTTAAGTTCTTTTAGGTGGTATATCAAAAGTGGGAGTAACTACACCCGGGAATAGAAAGTATTTTTCATATATATATATATATATATATATATATATATATATGACGTCCGTTTAGTACTCTCGTGAGTATGTATTTCCACTTCGAATATACTACTTAAATGAATATATTATACTTCTTTATCACTCTCAGTATACTTACATACCAATTATAATATACTCCAACGCAATTTGATTGAATTTTTTTCATTAAAGCCATTTGTTTTTTGCTATATACCCTTTTTATATATAAAAGAAGTATATACACAAAATTTGCTATAAAAAGTGGACTTTGATGAAATTTTTCATGGAACTCACTTTGGGGTATCTTATAATTATTATTGGAGTATGCTCAAATAGATAAAGAGGTATCCCCATACGATTTAAGTGGTATATAAGAAGTGGGAGTACGTACTCTAGGAGTACCATACTATTTTCATATATATATATATATATATATATATATATATATATATATATATATATATATATATATATATATATATATATATATATATATATGTATGTATGTATGTATGTATGTATATCTCGATGTTACCAGTACTTAAAAGTCCAACGTACAATGAGACTGAGGCCATAAAAAGTTAGCAATACGTCTGAAATTGATCGACAGTGAAACGCGATATTTATAGCCGAGGCCTAAACATCACAATTAAGTACCCGATAAAATTTCAATCTTTGACCAACAAAGACAACTTCATTTTCTGAACGCCTAATAAAATAACTTGGTTTTGGTTAATGAAGTTGCAAATACAATGAATAAAATCCCATTTGATAATCATATCTGCTGCTACCAAGCCTTATCAAGTTCAAGTTTCAGTCGTAACAGAGGGTCGCGTACGCTACAACAGAAAGGAACACGTTTGCGTATGTAGCAGAAATGCAGCCAAATCCAATGCCCATGCTGAAATAGAGGTACACGTATGGGATCACCGCTCACTGCTCAGTGGTCGTGACAGGAAGCCATGCGCAGCTTATCTATTGGAGCACTGACCAAATCCCACGCAGTAGGCAGTACTGCTTGGACTATCTATTTGTTGCTTGCGAAACCGGCTGAAATTGATGTCGCTTATCTATTGTATTGACAATACCGGCTGAAATTGATACATCTCAATTTCCCGACCGCTGCTCTCTTTTTGTTGCTTGCGATACTGGCTGAAACTGAAAGTGAAACGGCGAGTGCGTCAACTTAAAGCATGTGCTACGGCCTGCAAGCTTCCAGCTGCCCGTGACCCGGTCACTCACTCGGTTCAGTCAGTGCCTCGTCGAACTGTGCTTCATCGTCGGTTGGTGGTCATGGCACCGGGCCTCGTCGACGCCGCCGGCACCGCCGTGCTGGCCGTCGCCGTGTCGCTCGCGGTGCACGTCGCGCTCAACAGCCCCATCGAGCCGGTCCCGTCGCCTCCGCGGCCCGCCACTCGCTACCCTCCCAACGGCCTCCTCCAGGTTGGTTCATCGAGCTCACGCACGCACGCACGCACGAATTGATCTTGCCGTGCCATGTCGTACGTGACGCGTGCATGTATGCTGTGCATATGCTATTATGCCGGAATTGTGTGCTGATCGAATGGTGTGTGCGGGTGCATGCGCGTAACTGAAGAGGCTGGAGAAGCTGGGGGAAGGGAGGCTGACCGGGCCAGAGGCCGTGTACGTGGACGCGGCGGCGGGCGGGACGGTGTACACGGCGACGAGGGACGGGTGGCTGCAGAGGATGCACCCCAACGGGTCGTGGGAGAACTGGCGGTTCGTCGGCGGCTCGGGGCTGCTCGGGATCGCGCCGTCCGCCGACGGCAGCATGCTCGTCTGCGACGCGGACAAGGTACGTACGAACATGCGCGCGCTTGCTTTACGTACGGGTCCCTGATCGATCCGGGAGGTCTGTTAGGAATTTCTTTTCCACCCCGTTTGGATCCATGGAATTAAATTTAAATTATTCAGATTAATTTCAAATCGTATAATGGTGAAATTTGAATCTGATTTAAACCCATATGAAATTACACACTAAGGCCCCGCACAGATATTTCGCAGGCCTTTTTTTAGAAAAAGTTTAGTACCGTAGAAATCAGATGAAAAAAATCATGCGTTCCAACGAGGCTAAGGAAACTCGCATTTTATGGTAGTGTGCTAGCGTGATTCGTGTGTAAGTGCACGTTATTATATACTTGCTCATGAGCAATCTGGCATGACTTGATTTTTCCAAGCTCAGGCCGACCCCAACATCAGTCCGCCGGCCTGATCTGAGACCTGGTAAAGCATGACAAAAGAAAACTTTTATTTTTTTTCATTCAGGATAGGCAATATTTATTCCAGAAATTGAATTTTAAGACCTTCTTAGGCTTAGGGTTTTGTCTAATCGGGCTGGGCTGGGCTCTTAATGGGATGCAAATTTATTAGGGGGCTCCCCCTCACAATAGTTGAACTGATTTTCTATTTTTAAGTTGCTTGAAATTTTCTTAAATTTAAGTTAATTGTTCTGATTATTGAATTTGTGTAGAGATTGATGTGTCATACAATTATATATTGATTCAATGGATAAAAAACGTGACTTATACTTACGAAAATTTTAGTTACCTTATGAATAGACAGTACATAGTTGAATTCCAACTCAAATTGCTATGGCATGAGACACAGTAATCCATTGGTTCAAATTTACCAGGGGTTGTTGAGAGTCGGCGAGGACGGACGTGTGACCCTTCTTGCTTCAGCCATCGAAGGCTCCACGATCAGGTTGGCTTCCTCTTTAATCCTGGAGCAGCCGTGTTTCCTGAACCTGTACATGACCGTTGCACTGCACATGCACATTTTCCGCCGTCAGGTTTGCAGATGATTTGGTCGAGGCCTCCGACGGCACGGTGTACTTCAGCGACGCAAGCACCAGGTTCGACTTCGACAACTGGTTCCTCGACTACCTCGAGTCTCGCTTCACCGGCCGCCTCCTCAAGTACGACCCCCGCGCCGGCGAGACGTCCGTCGTGCTCGACGGCCTCGGATTCGCCAACGGCGTCGCCCTGTCGCACGATGAGGCCTTCCTCGTTATCTGCGAGACGATGCGGTAAACTGAACTCGATTTCATCTGTTTGCCTGCCGATTAATTTACCCGGATCATGCTATTGCAGGCTTGCAGCACCAACTAGATCTTCGAGTTACCATGCAACTTTTTGTGAATTGCAGGTATAGATGCTTGAAATTGTGGCTGAAAGGGGAGAAGACTGGCCAGGCAGAGATCTTCGTTGACAACCTCCCGGGGTCTCCGGATAATATTCGTCTCGCGCCAGATGGTTCCTTCTGGGTTGCCCTTCTCCAGGTTAGCCTTTCTGCCATTAACTTCTGATCGTCCATGGCACCAGATGAAGAGCGAGAAGCACCAATTTACAATTTTCAATGTGCAAAATGCAGCTGAGGTCGACATGGCTGGACCAGATCAACCGCTGGACCTTGACCAAGAGAGTTCTCGCTTCGTTCCCCGTGCTCACCGAGAGGATCAAGGCGTCGGCGAAGGGAGCAAAGGTGGCTCAGGTGTCGGAAAACGGTAAGATCATCCGGGTGCTCGACGACTCCGAAGGGAAGGTGATCAACTTAGTCACTTCGGTGACGGAATTCAACGGAGATCTCTTCCTCGGCAGCCTTTCGACGAACTATATAGGCAAACTAGCTTTGGCACATGTGCCACATGGACAAGATGCAGCTTCTTCTTAGACATCGTGTTTTAATATCGATCTTACGAACGAATGTTAGGGATTTTTCTTAAGATAAATCATACAAAAAAAGACATATAAATTTTATACAGACTCGGATCTTCTCCTCAGAGAATAATAATCTTACTCCTGTGTTATTGTATTATTTATGCTTTACAAAAGGGAAGAAATCACTATAACTAATGCTTAATGACTTCTGTCTACTGACTTGTCTTCATTGTCGTTGTTTCTTGTTTGTCCTCTGTCTACCGGCTATACTCCTTATATAGCACGTGAAAGGATGACAGTTGTCCCGTATCAAGAGGCGTCTCACCGTTTGATGAAATATGCACGTTTAGTGACTGTTATTGTCAGAGACTAACCCTCTCACATCGTCTTGCAGTTATATCAGAGATAAATGCTTAATATGTGCAATTATCCCATAGAATAACAGCACATATTTACTATTGTATGTATTAAACACAGCGCATAAGTGTCGCTAGTCGATTGGGCCTCATGCCTATAGGCTTTGTTAACCATAGGGTGGTCGCAGTAAAACTTACGATCATCAAATAATTGTAGTAAGGTTTACGATCATGCGGTGGTCATAGAAAATCTTACGACTATTTAGGTAGTCGTAGAAGTACTTACGACCATATAGAGTGGTTGCAAAATGGTTTATGACCACTCAGCTGACTTTCTCCCTTATTAATGATAAGTGGTATCCTTACGAATAACATGAAGATGTTGCTATCAACAATAACAATTACATATAAACAATTTAATTAATTAAAAATTATTAGATCCTCGTCATCTAGCCCCCTCCTCAACTTCAAGTGAAAATAACTTACTTGGAAAAGAAGTCGTAGAATAGTGTTCAGAAGCAGAGTCTTTTTTATTGATATTTTATTTGACTAGAAATTGACTTGGTCAAGAAGGTAATTTTACCTGAGTTGAAAAGACAAAACAGCTTTTTTCCGAACGGACAAATTAAAGAATATCAATCGACTCTCACATATCTGTCCTTTGGGAGCGGTTCCTGAAATGGTGATAACTGTTGAGTTCCCATGATCATTAACTCATACCTGTGGTTATAAATATCTGCCAAGGGTGTCACTTAGGATTTTTACTTTTCCCATTTGCTTCAACTGCTCTCGAGCCCTCGTTCTCTCCTCCGCCAACCAACTTTGCAATCCTTCCCCCAAATTCTTCCAAATTCAAATCAAACTCACTCGAAGAAATGGCCTAGACCGTTTCTAAGTGGGAGAAATCTAAGATGGATGTGGAGAAGTTGACTACTTTGGTCGTAGCGGAGAAGATCCCGAGGCGTACTTTGGTGAAGTGAGAAGGACACCATTCCAGTATTCCAAGTGTACTACGAATGCGGTTTTCGACTTCCCAGTCACCCTTTTAGGGTGGAATTGGTTCATAATTCTATTACAATGCTGAGTGTATTTCTTTATCTGTGCGAAGGCTATCTAGAAATTTTTCTAGATTTGGATCTCTTCATGTACTACTACGGGATGGGCAAGCACAGCGGAATCACATGAAGTTGCAGACTGAAGCATCATGACGGAAAGTCGAGGGAGTACATTCACATGTTCACCTGGTCATCGTGACCAGGGTGGAAGAAGAGGTGGTTCTATTGGACCTTGTCTAAGAACAATAGTCTTTTCTTCACGTGGAAGGCTGCAGAGAAGAGCTCATCTTGGGACTCGGCTCCAAGCGACATCGATCGGATCACCCTCAACATCCAAGCCATCAATGATTTGAGGGAAGAGGGACTGATCAGATGGCACGTGGTGAGATACTTCATCACGCATCGCATTAGTCCCCTAAAGGATCGAGTACACCCTATGTGGAAGTACTCGGGGACTACTGACCCGACCAGGAATTATGAGCAATGTAAACTGATAATTAACTTAGCTCTTTTTGTTAATTTTGAGCATGATTGTTGATTATATCTTTGTTTTCACAAAAAGAAATTAATGCTCGAGTCTAGTTCATTTGTGAGAAGGCTCCTACGACCACGGCAGGAGCTCCTCAAATCCTGACAGTCATAACCGAGGAAGAAAGGAAAGAACGCCTAAAGGTAATGAAAATTTGATTTCGCCTTTAGGGTTCAATAGTCGTAAAATTCGGCCACTTGACAATATTTTTTTCTGACTTGAGCAGAAAGTATGCATGACAGATCGTCAAGACGACCAAGAAGTTGAATTAAAGGCTGTCAAAGATGAGCTAGAAGAAGACAAAATTCCTCTGACCAAAAGGTGTCGCCTTGTGAAGGCCGTTGAGAAGAAGAAGGATGAAAGCTCGAGTTCCACCCTTCCTTCGACCACCCCCATCAGGCAGTTCTTTGCAGACATGATTGCTGCAGAGAAAAGGGGTGTGGTCGAAGAACTTAAGCATGAAGTCCCCAAGACCAAGGTACCCTTCTACTACGACAACAAAATATTTTCCGTTTATGCTTCTCATGGTTTTGACAAGCAAATAGAAAAAGAAGCACTGAAAAAGTTTTATGTCTTTTATGAAGGCTACCTTTGCGACAGCAGAGCTTGTGGTCGAGGCGAGCACTGTCCCTCAGGTGGTCGAGGCTGGTTCTGACTATCAAGAAGGGCAAGTAGCTCAGGGAGCTCTAGCTCTCATTCAAGACCTATGACCAGACATGGTGGTAGAGGTCCCAACTATTCCTCAAGACATCCAACCAGACATGGTCGAAGAAGTCCCAACCTCTCAAGCTTATGACACTGGAAGCCTTCTAGAGACTAAAGGTGTCACAAAAATTAGGGCGGCCAAAGAAGAAGAGAAGAAGTCTTCCCCGGGGACGATTTCTTCTGGATTCAAGATCGTATTCAGGAAGCCAAGGTATGTAAAATTAAAAGTTTAGAAATTGTATTTACCATTTAATTTCAAAGTTTGACATGTCTTCCCCTTTTCTCGTTGTTTTAGTCCTGCTTCTCCAGCCCCGGGCGGTGCTTCTGTTGAAAGACCCGCCGTTGTTTTGTCTTTAGCCATGGGAGTATTGGTTACTCCTGCGGTCGAAGAGACAGGAACGGAGGTGGTTGAAGATTCGACCACTATCCCTCATGTGGCGATGGATGAGATTACTGCCGCTGAGCCAACCACAACCACTGAGGTGATCGCAGAGGAGGAGGTTCTGCCGCCGAACCAACCACAACCACTGAGGTGGTCGTAGAGGAAGAGGCGAAGACGGCGGTAGACCCGACGCTCTGACGATTGAGTCAATTGTTGAGAATCTCAATAATCATACAAGGGACTTGGTCCTGCGATCACCAGGAGCAGCCAGTCAATTAGGACACCAGGGAGCTTCGACCGTCATGCCGGGAAGGAGGTCATGGAGGATATTCCTCTGGGCCCTCAATGTGGAGTCGCGTCTTCTATCAGCAACGAAGAAGAAGACGTAGAAGATTCTTTCGACCTCTTTCCCGATTTCTTTGGACCATCGATTTTTGGGTCCTTTTTGTTTAGGTCTCGTGACCAAGTCCCGCACTCTAAGGATATTCCAAACAGGGGACATATCTTTGACGACGAACGTCTTCAAAGAATATGTTGGAACAAAGTCGACGGGTTCCGAAAACTAGAGGATTCCAAGACGGTGTATGACCATTTTGCTCGGTCAACCATCGATGTAAGTACTCGATACCAAATATTTTTATATTTAGGGTTTTCCTTTTTTCCACTGTGTTTAGAGAGCTCTCGAATAAGTTGCTACTGTTGGTGAATACCACAGGCAACTGGTGTTGCTGAGAAAGTAGACAGCTGAACTCTGTGAACAAGTAGTGAGATGGTAAGTTATTGTTACGAGTTGTCTTATTTGTTTCGATCACTTGTTCATAACTTATGTCTACATTAACCTTTCTAGGTTTAAAAGTAAAGAAAGAACCTTGGCCGATGCACTCGACTATGTAAAAGCCGAGGTGCATAGGCTAAAGGAAGGAAAAAATACCTGCTAAAGAACCTTCAAGAGGCAAATTATGCAGCTTGCGAGCTGTAGAATAAAATAAACAGCAAGTATTTCACTTAAGATTGTCCATTTCAACAACTTTCTTTTCCTTCCCCGACTCCTTTTATTTTTAAGAAAAAGAGGTCGATATGGGTAAGCTTTGTACTGAGGTTGGTTAAAAGATCTTGATGATCAATGAGCTTACTCATATCTCCAAAGAAAAAGATAAAAACAGAAAAGAATGGGAAGAGCAATGTGCAAGGGATGCTGCCTCCCATGATGACGAAATCAAGAAGTTTGCTTCTCGTTTAGTAGGTAAGAATTATTTACCTACGACTAGTTTTATTTACTAGTCTTTAAGAAGTATTTTTCTAACTGATCGTGCTCTATTTTGAGCAAGTAGTCGAAATAAAATGATTTCAGGAAACTTCGAGTCGCAGTCAGGAGAAAATGAAGGCTACGAAGATCAACCATCAAGATAACATTTCTCTCCTTAACAATGTGTTCGGTGGACTTGGTGCTAAGCTGGTCACTCCTCTTGAAGGCACCTTGGTCGCACGTACGAGCACAATTGGATAGCAAGTCGGAACTATCCAAGAGTTAATAATGTCTCTAAAGACCAACCAAGCCGACTCAATAAGACAGGCGGTTGAAAGTGCAGTAAGTTTTACTCTGGCAAAACTTAAGGCTCGTGACCGTAGTCTTAGTCTTCAACCAGTTGAAGCTGACTTCGAATGCCCTGAAGCGGAGGCAGCACAACTAATCGAAGAGGTGGAGCCAGTCGACAAGAAGATCGCAGAGGAGATGCAGACTGGATCTCCTCCATTAGAGTAATTTGCAATAGGGCCTGTAATTGTAAAAATAATTTCTTACTTATGAATATAAATCTTCATTTTCCTACAAATTGTCTCTTTGAGTAGTCAGTAACTCATAAGGCAAAAATAGAAATATAAATTGAATTTTAAGACTAAGAATTGAAGTCATATTTATAACTTTATCCTAGCTCTCGACTAGTTTCTTAGTTTAATTAGGTAAACTAAGTAAATAGTGGAAAAAGAGTACGCTTAAAAATTCGTTCGATCTTTCTTATTGAACTCGATTTTCTTGTACTAATAGCAAGAGTTAGAAACAGCTCGACGCTAGAAAAGTTCTTCTACTGGGTAAGACCACGTGCAAAGAGGAAAGTTTTCGACTAGGTGGTGTTACTTCCTCCGACCAGGTTAATCAAATCGAGTGTAGTAACAGTAGTCGAACAAACTATGAAAGCTTGACCCACTTAGAAAATTGTTCGTAAAATGAAGAAGTAAACTAAGTTAATGATTAAAAAGAGCTTGCTTAGAATTATTTCGACCATATTTTGTTGAACCTAGTTTCTTTGTGTTGGCAGCTAAAGTTAGGAACAGATCGACGCTAGGAAGTTCCTTCCAGTGGGCAAGACCACGTGCAGAGAGGAAAAACTTCAACTAGGTTACGTTACCCTCCTTCAACCAGTGTAAAGAAAACCAAATATTTAAAAAGTGAACAAAAATTATCAAAGCATTGCTCAATGAAAATTTTAAAACAATAAAGATTGGAGAAAGCAGAAACTTTATTGAGAATATAGGAGGTTACACGTAGAACTGGCGTAGCTGATCCATATTCCATGAATTAGAAAGAACTCTACCATCTTCCATTGCTAGTCATACCGAGCCTGGCCATGTGACTTTGACTACTGTGTAAGGACCTTCCCACTTAGGGTAAAGTTTGTTCCGATTAGACTGGGATTAAATCTTTTCCAATACCGAGTCACCTACAGCAAGGCTGCAAGGTTGGACTTTACGATCGTAGTATTTATGTAAGGCTTGTTGGTAGAATGTCAAACAGATGAAGCCTTGATTCCTCTTTTCTTCAAGTAGGTTGATGTCATCAGCTCGAAGATCTTGGTCGGAGTTGTTGTAATTTTTGACCCTTATCGATCGAATCTTTAGTTCAGGTGGAAGCATGGCTTCAGCACCAAAAACTAAGAAAAAGGATGTTTCGCCTGTTGTATGACTAGCAGTCGTTTGAATTGCTCATAATATTGAGGATAATTCTTTTACAGAAGCACGCAAGCACTTTATAAGCTAGTCGAAAACTCGAGTTTTAATTCCCAGCATAATTTGGTCATTTGCCCTTTCAACTACAATTCTTCACAAAATTCTTAGAAATTTGCAATTGAAAATTGTGTACCATTATCTGTAATAATTCATGGAACACCAAATCGAGTAATCACTTTTTTCATCATAAATTTCTTGGTTGCTTCCGTTGTTATACCAGTCACAGGTTCGGCTTCAATCCATTTCATGAAAGCTTCATTAGCCACAAAAGTTAACTTGAAACCCCCTGGTGCTTTTGGGATTAGTCTTAGGATATCAGGACCCCAGGTTGTAAAAGACCAAGAAAGAGGTATGATTTGTAATGCTTGAGCCGGCTGGTGTGTTTGCCTGATATGAAACTGTCATTGTACATATTTCTTAACAAGCTCTTTAGCATCATGGAGGCTTGTTGGCCAGTAAAAACTTTGTCGAAAAGCTTTTCCGACCAGTGTTCTGTAGGAAGTATGAGTTCCATAGATACCTCCATGTATTTCTTGAAGGAGATTTGATCCTTGTTTCTGCGATATGTATCGCATGAGAACCCCTTGAGTACCTCGCTTGTAAAGGACTCTGTTGACAATCGAGTCGCCGATCTTACGAAATGAAATAGAGGAAAATGGTATGGGATTTCTTGGGAGAGAATGAGACTACTCTTTATTGATATGAACTGGCTATTATAGGGGTGCCTGCGATTAGGCGGTGGACTAATCCTAGTTACACTGAGCGTAATGCTTGTTATGCTACTATATCGGGCTTGAAACATGAATCTAATGCTAATGCCTATGCTTCAATCCGATGCGACTTAATATGATCCAATTGTCCCTTCTTCCGTTCATGCTCCATTCTTAAATAACTTCTGAAGAAGTGACAGTTACTCTTGGAGAGACGCCTGTTGTGAAGCGTTGCGACTAGTCAAAGTGAGGCGATAGTTGATGAAGTATCAACTATTCACCGGTTGAGTATCTGTGAGACATTCAACCGTGTGGTGGTTGTTTGTCAATGTCTTTGGATCATAAAACGTCGTGTGGCATAGAATATACGACATGTGTTCCATTCGTCACACGGTAGGGAATATACCTGGAGTTAGATCCAGATGCAAGTTCATAATTTTTATGAGCAGCTAACTGGTCGGAGACTACGTACAAAACCTTGTCCGACCAGGGTACCCATACGAGCAGCTAACTAGTCGGAGACTACGAACAAAACCTTGTCCGACCAGGGTACCCATTATGTAACCTCTAGAATTCTTACGATCAGTGAGGTCGTGAGCCTTAGGGATTACGACCATGAAGACGTATGGTCTTTTATTATGTCTTAAAGATAATGCATAGAGGTTTTAATCCTCGTCAAACTCCTTCAACCAAGGTATACATTTTGTTCTTACGGGATAAATGATCAGCCTCAAGATAGTCATTGGGTATTGTGCCCTTATGAAGATACTCGTAGATGAGACTCATCCAGGTATCCTCGTATTCTAGAGAGGTTGTCTCAATAGGAGATATCTCTGGTGTTTCGACCACGAACGGCTTCTGGAGCTGTTCCAATAAGATTCCTTGTGGTACTTGTGATTGGAAAGAAGCCATTCGAGCTAACTGGTCAATGAGGAAATTATCTTTTCATGGGATATATTGTACCTCAAAACTGAAAAAAATGCTTTTAAGCTTTCTGACTTCCGGTAAGTACCAAGACATGGTCGGATTAGAGCATTGGTACTCTTTTTCGACCTGATTTATGACCAGTTGGGAGTCTCCTCTCACGAGTAGTCGTCGAATCTCGAGCGCTTTTGCTGCTCGTATGCCAACCAATAAACCTTCGTGTTGTGCCACATTGTTAATAATAGGAAAGTTTAATTAAATAGTATAGTTTAAGATTTCTCTTATAGGAGATACCAAGACCACCCCAGCCCCCGAGCCACTTAGCGTAAGTGACCGATCAAAGTACATTGTCCACTAGTCGTAGGATTCATACTGGGGTTCCTAAACAGGTTCAAGATTTATCCATTCGGCGACAAAGTCTGCCAAGATATAGGATTTAATGACTGTCCGGGACACGAAATGGAAGTCAAACTCCCAAATTTCAAATGACTATTTTGTCATGCGCCCCGCTGCTTCCCTGTTCTGAAGGACCTCTTCTAAGGGAAACTTAAGCGACACGATTAACTTGTGCGCCTAGAAATAATACCTCGGTTTCCTCAAAGACATGAGAAGGGCATATAGAAGATTTTGGACCTAAGGGTAACACTCCTTAAGCCCATGTAAAACTTCACTAACGTAGTAAACTGGTCGTCGAACATTTTCATATTTTGTGACCAGAACTGCACTCACTTCTTGTGGTGTAGCAGTTTGGTATATTTGAAGTGTCTCTTATGGTTTCAGAGAAATCATAATAGGAGTACTCGTAAGATAACTCTTGACATCCTCGAAGGCTTTGTTTGCCTCCTCAGATCACTCGAAACCCTCGTATTTTCTCAGAAGTTTAAAGAAAGGAAGTCTTTTTTTTGTCCTAGTCGTGCGATGAAACAACTTAAAGCCGCCATGCATTCTGTGAGTTTATGGACTTCTTTCTTTGCGGTCGGAGGGCGTATTTGTTCAATGACTTTTATCTTTTGAGAGTTTGCTTCAATTCCTTGTGCAGAGACAAGGATCCAAACAACTTTCCTGAAAAGACTCCGAACACACACTTCTTATGATTGAGTTTCAAATGGTGTTTTCTCAGGTTGTCGAATGTTTCTTGCAGGTAGAAAATATGATTAAGGTGCTTGATACTTTTTATGACTATATCTTCAAAACATTTCCATAATATATTGTACTTGGAAAATCTAATTTGAGGTGAACATACACATCAAAATTCGCATTTCAATTCAAATCAGTGATAAAAAGTTGTGATCATCATCTGAAATAAATTTATTTAAATACTACACTAATTATTAGGAATTAATATAATTTTTCCCAAATTTTTGGGACTAGTTTGAACCTCATTAAAATTCAAACAACATTTATAGACATACAACATGTTTGAATTTAAATATCACAAACTATATTATGAATAGTAGGGTTTTATAATTTTTATGGGGACTATATACTCCCAGGAACCCCACAAATTATTTGAAGATTTTATGAAATTTATTTCTATTTATAAAGCTCGTCAAAGTAGTAAATCTAATTTAATTTCGTCAAACTCAACCCTAATCGGCTAGCAATGTTCCTCTGACTCGAGTCCGACTCGTGATCGACTCAACCCAACCGCCTAATCGCACCTCACATGCGCCCGTCGGATTGAAGATCAACGGTCCGATCTCATCACCCCGTTGACCTGTCCGAACCCCTCTCTGATCTCCTCCGTCCGATCGCAATCCAACGGTCGATCTAAAATCACTTAAACCCCACCTCGCCGTGTGACTGACGCTGCGGGACCGCGCTGTCAGAGTCGTCCCCTACCTCCCGTTGCGGGCGTAGAAAGCTAGCGCCACGCGCCGCTACGCCCGACAGCACAAGGACGGCGATGCTCACGCCGTCCGTCCACCGCCCCATTTGACCACTCCTCGAGCCTCCTCGTCTAACACCGCCTCCACTCCGTCACCTTCCCGTGCTTAAGACACCTCCAACCCTAAATGCTGCTCACTTCTCTCTTTTTTGGTGAGGAAGGAAGCTCGTTCTCGTCTCTACTCCGTGAGCTTCCTCTCGCATGGTTCCTCCTCTTCCACCTCCCATGTCGTTTCCATTTTTGCTCATCTCGCATTATCTTTGCTTGTAGCTCCTGGACCGTGATCGTGCTCTGCGGCTCTAGAGCGCGCACCATGGACATCTTCAAGCTTTCTCCATGGTCAAGAGGTATTATCTCAAACCACCGCGTCACCTTGTATGCTTTAGCTCATCGATCAAAACCCTCACCTTGTTTCAAAGAAGGCACGACAGCTTAGTACAATTTGAAGATTTGATCATTTTCGCCTAAGGACACCCGCTCATCTCCCACTTTGATTTGGTGAGTGTTTTGCCGATTACTCGCTTGTATAGCATCCTCGATGATCCTTAAGCTACCCGACCATTCTTTGTCACCATTTTGCTCCAGTACCGCTCCACGTGAAGCCGTGTCGTCGCTTTCGCCTTCTCAAGCACCGACAAGCCTCCACCGCTTCAAGCTTCCCCGAGCACTCTTCCTTGCTCAGGTAGCCTTCTCATAGTCCCTAGGACCTCGGGCACTCGCCAGTATGACGCTGCGGAGCTACTTTTGCCATTTTCGTGTTGCCAAGAAGCGCCGCCGCCATTTTTGGCTAGCGCCGTGTAGTCCACCTCGCACTCTAACCACTACCCTTAGTTGAGCATTGCTATTGCGCAGCCTATCATTGCCCTTGGTCGGGCGCCGTGGGCCGAATCGCCGCGAGCCTCCGCAAGCGGACGGAACGCGCAGCCGCTCGCACACTCGTAGCACGCCATTAGGACTAAGCACCAATCATTAGCATTTAAACGTTGTCTTAGCGGCCACAATGTGTCGCCGACGTGGGACCTTGCACGTAAAGCCGAGTGGATAAGCGAGATGCGAGAGATCGACGAGTGGGCCCATCGCCGAAGCCCGTGCACCATGCACGCGCGCGCGTGGACCAAGTTCCATGAGCAGTCGCGACAGTGGACCCCACCGCCGCTGCTTTCTTTAATCTAAGTTAAATAGAAAGTGCACTATTCTCGGGCCCACTAGTCATTGACTGCGGCTAGCGTATACCTCGGTAAGGAAAGTAGTAAAAACTTTAGTAAATTCGAAATCAGTTTATTTGCACACTGAAAAATAGGAATAACTTTGAAAATACATAACTAAATCATTTTAACTCCAAATCGCATGAAACCACTTCTGGAAATTTTCACTTTTAGTAAAATTTATATTAAAATTAGTTTCAAATCTGTCTCTGTAGCAGAGAGATTTATTTGGAGATTAATCCATTTAAAACCATTATTTTACAATAGGAAAAGGGCTGATAACTCCAAAAATGCATAAGTAATTATGGGAACCTCCAAAAACAGTGAGACCACTTTTAATAATTTTCATTTTCAGTGAACTTAATTCTAAAAATGGTCTCCACATTACCTCTATCACAGAAACTATGTTCGGGAGAATATACTCCTTAACTCCATTATATTTATACTATAAAAGACTGATAACTTTGAAAATCAATAACTAAATCATAAAAACTCCAAAAAGGACAAACTCAACTGTTTTTAACTTATAATAATATTGCCTATTTATCTATGTAATCCATGTACTCGCCACTGTTCTACAAAATTTCACTTCATAATTAAATTACATAATGACGGCTTATTGAAATCTGAAATTCAAACCATTATAACTTTCATATACTAAATCAAAATAAAATAATTCTTTCACCAAAAATCAATTAAAATCATGACCTAACTACTGTAGAAAAATCATGCATTTTTGAGCATTTTGGTTTTTGAGTTATTTTTCTCGGTATTTATTTGATGTTATAATTATATAGATCCCGAGCATATTGATATCGACACTTACGCTACTGAGAGAGAGCAGCTACTATACCAGCAAGGCAAGCATCATTTGAACTTTCTTTTGCATCATATTTGATCCCAGTTTTGGTTAAGATAGTGCAATGATAATTGCTTGCATGCTATTTTGATTATGTCAATATTTTTGTGATGTGTAGTTTAGTTGTGTCCTATGCTTGAGGTTAATCTTGAATTATGCCAACTCCTATATGCTTAAGATAGGATGTGTGAATTATGGGCTATAGAATTGCTTAGCCATGCAAGTCTAGATATGGTAGTTCGATCGTCGGGAATAACTCGGCGGTTTTGGGATACACACAACTCTTACTTTATGTTTTTGCTTCAGATCTTTGTAGCTGTTTTATGAGTTAAACTTTGTCATTTTTAAATGAGATTTGGTCCGGGCAAGTGTTGGTTAGTGATGGTGCTTTGTGCACGAGCATTGGGTAAGTGGAAGGACTTGTCCGGATAATTGAGGACCGAACTTTGGTAACGTCGTTAATTCAAGTACACTCGTCGCCACACGCGGGTTGGGAGCCGTATGGTTAAGTAGGGGAGGTTTTATTGTGTTAAGTCCTTGGTGGTGTAAGGGCATAGCGACCGTGAAATCCTATGTTCTTTGAGGAGCCGATGTAATCCTTTATAGTGTGCAAGGAGCACCAATTCTTTTGTTTTGATTGCATCAGATTTCCAATATAACTTGTGAGCCCCTAGCAAGTGCTATCGACGCTTGTACTAGGCAAGGAACCATCTCACAGGGGACTTAGCCCAATAGGGCTTTCTTGCTAAAATGATCAGATCTTGATTTACCCACGGCATACCATAGGAAGTGTGCTATTTCGGAGGCCTCCGAGGCTTACGGGCTAATCAAGTCATGTGGGTAAGTAGTACACCCGCAGGTATCAATCTATTCGAATAGCCGTGTCCACGGTTATGGACAACCGCTTGAGTTCGGAGTTACTATTGTTAGACTTTTAATTAAAAATGGTGGTTGAACTTGGTATTCGCCATGAACGGATGTTCATGTGTTTAGTACATCAAAGTGGGCTGCCACTTTGGCCTTTGTATGATTCAATTGTTTATTATCAAATGCTTTACTACATGTTTTACTTCTACTTCAAATCTGATTTTAAATGGGCACATGAAAACTATTATGTGTAGGATGTTAATTGTTGCGTCTCTTCGCAAAACTAAACCAATATGAGCCATCCTTTGAATGATCCTTATGCATAACTATTTTTATTTGTGTAAGACTTGCGAGTACACTTGTACTCACCGGATGTTCTTGGCCTTTTCAGTGAGGAAGATTATGAGTATGATGATCTCGCTAGTGTTGACTTGGGTGACACTAATGAGTAGTGTGCTACCATTTAACTCCCATCGGTTGTCGATGGGTGATGGACATACCACCGCTGGCCTTTTGCTTTATCTATTTATTTCATTGCTACTTGGTACTTTACTTGAATTTGGCGGTCATTTACCGTATGTAATAAGTCGTAGACTTTGACTATTATGCGATGTCTTTTTATCTCTTGTTGTATGCGTTGTATGGATGTAATCAACGTTGGATGAGGGTATGAGTATATTGGTCGTTGATCTTGGGAGCCAATATATGTCATACTCGTTGTTGATGAATTCCCATTTAACTCATTAAGTGTAGTGTCAATCGAGGAGAATCGACAATCATGTAGCGCCGCAAGGGAGCAGCGCATGATCGTTGAGGCTCTAGTATTCGCTAAGCCTCTCACTTGGATAGAGTTAAATTGGAATTATTTATCGAGACCAGTAATTATGTCCCTAAGACCTTTTCTAATCTCGGTCTTATGGAGATAATTACCGGGGTCCCCACAGCATCAAAGATGACGGCACCGAGACGGAGAAGCGACCGGAGCCGTGCGTGTGGCGGTACATGTGCGCATGCATGCGACGGCCATGCATGCAGCGGCGCGGCGGCCCGAGCGAGGCGAGGCCGCATGGAGTGTCGTGCCGCGCTTGAGCACGGTGTCGACAAGGTGACTCTGTGGGCGTGGCCAAGAGCGACGACGGCGATGCGGAGCGGGACGTGGATGAGAAGACCAAGCGGACGCAAACGAGCTCGGCGACGACTACGGTGGACGCGGACCCGAGAAGATGTCTGGTGATGTTTCGCACGTCTAGTGCCGCGGTAAAAATCTTTAGTATCAAATCGCGTTTACGATATTTACTTGTGCATGTTGCATATTAGTCATGAGCATAGCATCTAATTATGCATGTTTAATTGTAAAAATAATTTGATAGCTTAAGACCGGTATAACTCTCCGGTTAGGTCTTATTTGTGCTTGTGTGAGATCTTGTGATGTTATATCGAAGGATGCGATTGACTAGATCATCGTAGCAGTTTAGGTGTTTTGGTCGATGGATGCTAAATTAATTATACATTGGATCAATTGATTTGATGATATTATTTTGGAGTCACGTGCAAAATTATGGTGATCTTAGATGATAAACTAGTTGGGGGTTTTCCCTCACGTTGGATTAGTAATCTTTGGGGTTAGGACGCATAAGGATTTTATGAATTATTACTTGATGGATAGCTCTTGTGATGATATATATAGAGATATGGAGGTTGAATCGGGTGATTTAATTAATCATGAGTGAATTGATGGGTTGTCTTAAGTAATAGCTATGCGAGTCTTATATGCTAGAATTGGGAGAAGATAGAATGGATTATTCGATTGCGGATAAATATTTGGATTGCTTTGTAATTATTAGATAAGCCTATGTGTCAAGTTGATGGAATCGTGCCCTCTATTAGGTTAGCCGACAAAGGGTTGTTAAATGATCATGGATGCACATATGTGATTGGATTGGTAGATGTCGTACCTAATTAGTACGGTGTTATGGATATGAGTTGATCGATTAGTGAGCAATTAGATGTTGGATGTGTTATTAAATTGTAAAGGTCATTAGGTGTCGGTTAGTAAATTAAACCTCAATCGGTGGAAAATTGAGTGTATGCGATTATGACTTGCTGAGGTTAGACTAGTAGAGCTAGTAGTTAGTATTAGCTTAATTAGTCTAGCAAAGAACAATTGATGGATTTGATTATAGTCATATGCCCATAAATTGGTGGATTTAGTACATTTATCGGATGGAAGTTCATGAGTTCGAGAGTTATTTGTTGGATTGACTACCTTGATTATACCTTAGTGGAGGATAGTATGGGATTTAGATCAAGATATGAGAATATGATCGGAAAGTGTTATGTATGTGATTGGATTCAACACCGGAGAATCGGTTAAGTAAATGATTATGAGAAGATTAGATTTGTCGGTAGATGTTTTCCTTGAGAATTAAATGGAAAATAAAAGAAAATTTGTAGGTACCTTTTGTAATGGCAGAGGCTAGGTTAGAATGAGTATAAAAGTATTAAATGCATTAGAAAAATTCTGAAAAGAATTATTTTTACATTAGAAATTGAATTAATTTTAAAATTCATAGAAAATTCATTTGAACTCCAAATGGGGTGATTCAATTTTTATTGAACATAACTTTTTATTATATTTCCAACCATGTAATCCTTATCCCCACCACTGTTATGCAAACTTTCACCAAAGAATTTCATTCAGATGAACAGTAATATATTCTATTTAAATTTGATTTTTCCAAATCTAAGATTCAAACCACCATAACTTTCACATACTAAATCCAAATGGAATAATTCTTTCACATAAATTCATATAAAATCATGACCTACCCACTGTGTAATTTTTATGCATTTTGGAGTATTTTGAATTTTTGGCTTATTTGATGTTCATTGCAATATCGTTCTTTCGATAGATTTTCGGCGATTCGGACGTATTCATGAGTGTAACCAAAGGTTGAATAAGTGATACAGCAAAGGTGCGAGCACCCTCCTCTTGATCATATTGCTCCCAGTGGTTTTTAAATGTTTTGTGTGAGTTTTATTATCGCAATTGCATGCTATTTTGAAATGTATGTTTATGGGTAGAAGTAGTTAATTAAATTCCTAATTGCTGCATTAGCCCTCCTTTGAATGTTGATTACCCTTTTACCTTGAACGACTAAGGTTATATGTTATATGGGTTTGTTACTAGTTTGTAGAACGATGCTTAGCCATGCTAGTAGTCGTAGCCGAGAGTGGTTGATGGAGCTAGTCCATCGGCCAGTGAATTGAATTGAATCCTAATGAAATTTGAGGATTTTATGGATTGGATTATGTTGGATTTGAGGGATGTATCCAGATCTTCGCATCTGGGGTTTGTGGACATGTTGGGCATGGGTTTTATGTTCTTAACTTGGACGGGTGTAGGGTGATCATGAAATATTGTTGTTGTTGTTATGGAATTGTGTAGCCCCGTCTGAGTGTTTAAGGACCGGTCTGTGATGTGATGAACCAAGTCTTACGTGTAACCACACGCCGGGATAATGGCGAAGGCTTGACTTAATAATTTGTTCTGTGCTAGCTCTCAAAACACAATGGGATTGACAATTGTTATTGTTATGTAATTAATTGTTCTTTTGTCAATCTTGTAGGGGCATGTTAAATTTTTGCCTTATTTGCCCTTAAGGGTCTCTTGTTTGTTAAGGGACTTACTTACACAACGGGGTTCACCGTGGTGCGAGGCGCTAGTCCGCTATGGGATTCTGCTCTGGTGGTTTGATAGTTAGACATGACATTGTAACGGCCTCGTTATGATATCTTAGTCACACTCCTTCGGAAGAGTGCATGGCGACAAGATAAGGTATTCATATCGTGTGGGTAAAGTCGCATAACTCTGCAGAGAACTAAATCTATTCGAATAGCCTCGTCCTAGGTTATGGACAACACTTGTGGGAAAGCAGGCACAGTTAGCTTTTGGGAACTTAAGTTTGGGTTATGGTTGGAAATGTTATGTCTTTATGTTAGTTTTGTTCAAATCTGAAATGATATCATGAACGCGTTGTTCGCGCGTTAAATTTGTTGAGGAATGAATTGTGCCACGAATAGGATGTTTGTGTGTTGATTATACTTGGAGATTATACCATTGTTGATCATTACTTAGTGCTATAAAATGTTTTCTAAATGTTTTACGAATGGCAATTCGAATCTATATTGTTTATCTAAATGTAAAACTTGCTTTATGCTGAAAAAAATTGTCTAGTTTAGTAGCATTCCTTTGATACTTACATGCATCCTTATTTCTTTTTAAAGTCTCGCGAGTACAACTTTGTACTCTAACAGTGTCTATTTGTTCAAGTGAGAATGACGGGTGCAACGGCTTTAACTCCAGTTGGTTGCTTGTGGGATTTTGGGCATGCCAACTCGGTTATTCCCTTTTTACTTTAAATTTATCTTCCGCTGCGATTTATTTGTGTTATTGTTATTTAGATTTGGCCGATTGGCCCTCTTATGTAAAATTGTGACCATAAGGTTCTATATGTTGAAGATGTATCAAAGTTTCTATTCTCTTGTACGATTGTGTATGGATGTGATTGCAATGTTGTGTACTATGATATGTGCATGTTAGCCACTGATCCTTGGGAGCTAGCATGTGACACATATCCGGGTCACTCGGAATCGTGTTCGTCTCACGTTAAGTGTTGCGTTTACGGCGTAATCACTTAGCTTGATACGGATCCGATCTCGGGGGTCCTCACAGGAATCATGCCAGAGTTGGTCAACAGAGTATAGCACTATATGTCGTGTCAAAATCGACCACATCAAAAGATATTTTCTCTGTCTTGAAATTGTTTGGTGACCCAAACGTTAAAGAAGAGAAACCTTGCCAATGTGTTTGGCCAAGACACTTGGTACAATCCCATGGAATGAGTATCATACAGACTCCATCTTTGTCCTGGGAACTTGCATCTCGTCCAGGGCACTCATAAAGGGTATATTTAGTGAACTCCCACCATCAACTAACACATGATTGATTCGATAGTTGTTGATGGTGGACTCGACCACGATTGAAAAATGACCAGGTCAAGTAGAGGGCATCGGACAGTCACCTTTCTCGAAAAATATGGTGATTTTTGACCACTTTTGTGCTTTATTGACAAGAGGATGGTCGATGGAATTTGCCTCACGTTCGACAGCTTTGAGCTATCGTTTCGACTCGTATGCCGAAGATCCTCCATAGGTGTGATCGATGATGTGTTTTGGATCTTGAAACAACATCTACTCATCATCATTCGACTGTAGGAAGTGGTTCCTTGCCAGAGTAGTAATCCTCAAGTTTCCGTTGAAAAACTCGGTTGTTGCGAAGGTCGTGTCCTTTATTGTGGAAAGGACACCACCTAAGTTTGTCATTCTTCTGTTCGGAGCGTTTACCTTTGCTCTGATCGGGGTATGGTTTGGAGTTTCAATGCTCCCTGTCGCTCACGGTTAATACCTCTTTAGAGCTTTTGGTCTTTAATCTTGCTCTTGGATTTTTCAGCCTTTTATCTTTCTTCTTGCTGCCTTCGCCTGCTCCTCGAGTGTTCTTATCGTCACAATCAATCGTGTGATTCTACTGGACCACTTTTGCAGTGGTTGCATAACAGTCGGCCATTTCAAAGAGCTCGGTGACGGTAGCTGGAGGATTTAGAGAGATATCCTCTATGATCCTTTGATTGCGGACTCCCTACTTGAATGCTCTGATGATAAAAGAGTCAGAAACTTCAGAAATTTTAATTACGAACCTGATTGAAACAACTGATAAATTGGCACAAGGTCTCATGAGAATCCTGTCGTATTTTGTGCAGGTCATCCTTCATTCCTAGGAGGTTGTAAGTGCCCTGGAAGTTGGTTAGTAGTAGGTCGCAAAGGAGCTGCTATGAATAGATCGATTCTTGTGGCTGATTTAACAGCCACGACCGAGCAGATCCTTCGAGCATAGTAGGAAGGTAGTTGTCTATGACATGCTCTCCTCCTCCTAGTGCTCGAATAGCAGTGGTATAGATTTGAAGAAACTCGATGTGATTTTGTGACCCATCAAACTTCTCTATATTCACTGGTCGGAACCGGGGCGGTCAACGAACTACTTGAAGGTCAGACGAAAACGCCCGACATCCGGTAATAATATCATCACACCTCCTCTGCGGAAAAGAAAGATTTACATCACCAGACGATCGTACTCGACGATACCAGTGGTAAGTGGATCTGACCTATTAATACTCCTCATACTCGAACTGTCGGTGCAGATTTCTCGAAAGAAGTGGTGAACGACACTTCCTCTAGGAGTTTGTCGATCACCGGTTGTTCAATGGACTCTTCTCCTACTAGGGTCGTGGTTAGGAGATCGACCATACTTGTTATTTTGTTGTTTTCCACGAGGAGAGTTATTTGAATGACTGGCATTTGATGGAGTTGTCCAGGTACGACTACCAGGACAGTGTTGTTGAGTACGCTCAAGCCTAACCATCGTGTCCCGATGTCTTCGTGCGATCTCTTGAGCAAAGAGGTCATAGTCTGGCGCTTGTCGAAACTCTTGAGTCAGGTTTTCGATAAAATCATTGATTCGTTGAAGTTCTTGAGCTTCCACTTATTTGTATTGGATGCCACTAGGCAAGGGACTCAGAGGATGCGGGCACGCTGGCTCAGCTTCAAGTCGAGGTGTTGTGTCGCAACTCGCCGGTTGGATACATGAGCATTCTCATACCGTAAAGCGTGTATATGTGTATATATATATATATATCGATGTACCCGATAAAATTTCAATCTTTGATAAACAAAGACAACTTCATTTTCTGAACTCCTAAAAAAATAACTTAGTTTTGGTTAATGAACTTGCATGTACAATGAATTAAATCCCATCTGATAATCATATCCGCTGCTACCAAGCCTTATCAAGTTCACGTTTCAGTCGTAACAGACGGTCGCGTACGCTACAACAGAAAGGAACACGTTTGCGTATGTAGCAGAAATGCAGCCAAATCCAATGCCCATGTTGACATAGAGGTACACGCGCGTATGGGATCACCGCTCAGTGCTCAGTGATCGTGACAGGAAGCCATGCGCACCTTATCTATTGGAGTACTGACCAAATCCCACGCAGTAGGCTGAAATTGATGTCGCTTATCTATTGGAGTACTGACCAAACCGGCTGAAATTGATGTCGCTTAAATATTGGAGTATTGACCAAACCAGCTGCAATTGATACATGTCAATTTCCCGACGTGTAGCACTTGGACCGCTGCTCTCTTTTTGTTGCTTGCGATACTTTTTTAGATAAGGTGTTACGATACTGAATCTGAAAGTGAAGCAGGCTTCCAGCTGCCAGTGACCAGGTGTCACTCACTCTAGGTTCAGTCAGTGCCTCGTCGAACTGTGCTTCACTAGATAGAGCTGAGCTCCATCCATCGCGGTTGGTGGTCATGGCACCGGGCCTCTTCGACGCCGCCGGCACCGCCGTGCTGGCCGTCGCCGTGTCGCTCGCGGTGCACGTCGCGCTCAACAGCCCCATCAAGCCGATCCCGTCGCCTCCGCGGCCCGCCACTCGCTACCCTCCCAACGGCCTCCTCCAGGTTGGTTCATCGATCGAGCTCACGCACGCACGCACACACGAATTGATCTTGTCGTGCCATGTCGTACGTGACGCGTGCATGTATGCTGTGCATATGCCATTATGCCGGAATTGTGTGCTGATCGAATGGTGTGTGCGGGTGCATGCGCGTAACTGAAGAGGCTGGAGAAGCTGGGGGAAGGGAGGCTGACCGGGCCAGAGGCCGTGTACGTGGACGCGGCGGCGGGCGGGACGGTGTACACGGCGACGAGGGACGGGTGGCTGCAGAGGATGCACCCCAACGGGTCGTGGGAGAACTGGCGGTTCGTCGGCGGCTCGGGGCTGCTCGGGATCGCGCCGTCCGCCGACGGCAGCATGCTCGTCTGCGACCTGAACAAGGTACGTACGGGGTCCCTGATCGATCTGGGAGGTCTGTTAGGAATTTCTTTTCCACCCCTTTTGGATCCATGGAATTAAATTTGAAAATTTCAAATCGTATAAGGGTGGAATTTAAATCTGATTTAAACCCATATGTAATTACACGCTAAGGCTCCGCACAGATTTCGCAGGCTTTTTTTTAAAGAAAAAGTTTAGTACCGTAGAAATCGGAAGAAAAAAATCATGCGTTCCAAACGATTTATTAAGGGGCTCCCCGACTCAAATCACAACCAGATCATTATCCAACAGATGTTGCACCTCACTTTTTTTTAGAGAGAGAAGATTATCCAACCAGATCATTTCTCCTCTTCCCAATTTTCTGAGCTATAGAAGCTACGTGTTCAAATTTACCAGGGGTTGTTGAGAGTCGGCGAGGACGGACGTGTGACCCTTCTTGCTTCAGCCATCGAAGGCTCCACCATCAGATTGGCAAACGATTTGGTCGAGGCCTCCGACGGCACGGTGTACTTCAGCGACGCAAGCACCAGGTTCGACTCCAACTGGTTCCTCCACTACCTCGAGTCTCGCTTCACCGGCCGCCTCCTCAAGTACGACCCCCGCGCCGGCGAGACGTCCGTCGTGCTCGACGGCCTCGCCTTCGCCAACGGCGTCGCCCTGTCGCACGATGAGGCCTTCCTCGTTATCTGCGAGACGATGAGGTAACTGAACTCGATTTCATCTGTTTGCCAGCCGGTTAATTTACCCGGATCATGTTATTGCAGGCTTGCAGCACCAAGTCGATCTTCGAGTTACCATGCAATTTTTTGTGGATTGCAGGTATAGATGCTTGAAATTGTGGCTGAAAGGGGAGAAGGCTGGCCAGGCAGAGATCTTCGTTGACAACCTCCCGGGGTCTCCGGATAATATTCGTCTCGCGCCAGATGGTTCCTTCTGGGTTGCCCTTATCCAGGTTAGCCATTCTGCCATTAACTTCTGATCGTCCATGGCACCATATGAAGATCGAAAAGCACCACTTTACAATTTTCAATGCGCAAAATGCAGCTGAGTTCGCCATGGCTGGACCGGATCAACCGCTGGACCTTGACCAAGAGAGTTCTCGCTTCGTTCCCCGTGCTCACCGAGAGAATCAAGGCGTCGCTGAAGGGAGCAAAGGTGGCTCAGGTGTCGGAAAACGGTAAGGTCATTCGGGTGCTTGACGACTCCGAAGGGAAGGTGATCAACTTCGTCACTTCGGTGACGGAATTCAACGGAGATCTCTTCCTCGGCAGCATTTCGACGAACTTTATAGGCAAACTAGCTTTGGCACATGTGCCACACGGACAAGATGCAGTTTCTTCTTAGACATCTACAGTTAATCCTATCTCGTAGTTCACAGATTCAGCAATGTCATACACAGCTCTGGCGTACAGTAAATCAGCTATCTGTTGTGGTTTCAGAATTCACCAGCTGTAAAAGATTCCAAAGATTGGTGTCTGAGCAATTTGTTTTGTTCGGCCTTCAGCTCTGCCTGCGTGCGAGAACGACTTTTGTCTGCATTTTGAAAATTCGACTTTGTCCTGACAGCTCCCATCTGGAACAGTAGTTTTTGTTAGGAAACCGGGCCCAGGACCGGGAGTCCTGGCCCAAAGTGGGCTCCTCATCCCAAACCCTAGAAGGGTCGTAGTCTATAAATAGGGGATGCTATTCATTGTAAAGGATTGATCGATGGATGAAGGAATAAAGAGAAGCAAGACGTCCCCCTATACCTTTGTGTTCAATCTCTTATTCTGTTCTTGTTGTTCATGCATTGTTCTTACGATTCTACGCTTGTCTACGCAGGTAACGCCGGACCGACTCACCAATGACGGTTCCTCAACACGTTATCGCACGATCGACTCTCCTCGCATCGAAAAGGTAACCGTCGATGAACGACACTCGAGATTGAATCGCTTTTCTAGATTGCTTTCAATTCGCAAATTTGGCTTTCTAGATTGTTTTCCTACGTGCAAACCGCCTAATCTACCGCGAGCCGACTTGAAGTCGCCGCCAAGCCGATCGCTGGATTACATGAAAGAGTAGATGATGATTGTACCGTAGGTAGTAGATGAAATCGCATGGAAGGCACCATGTGCACGGCACCGCCGCAAGCGGTCGTCACTACCTCCGCGACACGTTACGGCCGGCATAGTCCGCCATCACGATCGCCACGAGGCAACGACAGAGCCACGCCGCTAGCACGCGGCAAGCACGCACATGACGGCATGAAGTCGCGCCGCTTGCAATCTCGCAATATATTACATTGCACATTGCATAGCATACATGAACAAGAAACTCAAAAGAAAAAAGGCTCGCCATGAAGAGCAAAGCCGCGATGCCGCCAACCCCGCGCGCCCGTAGGCGCCGCTGCCACCTTGAAACCGCACGGCACCACCACCTTGAAATCGCCACGATGGCCTTGAAGCCATGAACCACCGCCGCGCCAGAGCGCACCGCAGTGGCCGCGCCGCCATGGCCGCTCTCATCGCCGCCGGCGTGTTGAAGGCGCCGCGCCGCCGCTGATCCTCCCGGCGACCGCCGCCGCCGCCGGCGAAAAGAAAAGAAAAAACAGGGGAGAGGAGTTGCCACCGGCGCCCGCGCCGCCACGCCCGGCCAGCAACCTCGCGCCGGGCGCCAGACGCGCCGCCGCGCAACCCGCGCGGCGCCTGTAGGCACCGCCGCGCCGTGGACGCCGCGTTTTTGATATTTTTGAACTTTTGAAGCATGTTTAACTTTGTTATTGTTATTTCTATGCAATTTATTTACCGTGATTTATCGCTTTGATTATCTCGTGATTGTTTATATTGCTTTTAATCACCGGAAATAGCAGAAATCATGAAAATACATAGAAAAATACGGAACACGAACTCGAGTTCAAGAGCATTGTGAGAATTTTGCAACCATTTTATGCAGATTACAAGCAGAATCCTTTGAACTTTTGCATGAATATGAAGATGATCGCATTACGAATCGTGAATTGGAGAATCGACCAAAGATGATCGAATTTGTACGTAATTTATACGCTCTTCAATTCGTGGTAATGTAATCACGGATGAGCGTAAGATTGAGAAGACTCTCTACCTTTCACCGAACGCGTGCAATCCGCAAGCAACTATCGTCAAGACGGCTACATGAAGTATGCCGAATTAATTGACATCATGCAAGTTGCAGAAACTCAAGATGATATTCTAAGAAAGAACTTCATCTCGCAACCACCTAGTAGCAATGTTGGCCATGAAGCCACTGCTAGCGCCTACAGTGATGAAGCCTCTCACGAATGAGAGGAACAAGATGGGTAAGGTCGTGCGTCGCACATTATTGATGCTTTCCAGTCTAAGAAAAAGGGCAAATGATAGCATGAGGCACACCTCGCCATTGCAGGCACAGAGGATTCACATCCATTAGTTACACTTATGAATGTGGACAGCCCAGTAGCAGCCCCCATCATCCCTCCTTTGGACATCGCAGCGGCCGCAGCTGTAGCTGCCCAAGAGGAGAAGATCGCGCATGGAGCCGATTGAGGCAAAAGTTCCTGAATACTTCGCCTATTAGATCTAGTGCACACATTGCAATCGGATCTTTTATATAAACTTGCAGTTTGTAATTGAAGCAGAACTTTGAATTATTGAATAATGGTTGCAAGCTCTAGAAAAGCAAAGCATTAAATTCTTATTATGAGTCCTGCAAGACTTATTTTCCCGTTTTTATAATAGCAAGTTACGTTCTGATATCTGAAGTATTTTATCTATGTGTTGCTTACTTTCTGCTACATATTAATAAAGTACATTATATTAGAACGCGTGTGGCGCCCTATGGAGGAAGTGTGCTTAGCATGTAGCGGCACAACGAATACCATCCTGAGAGAAATGGAAATTTTTCGAGTCAATCAGCAAGAATGTTGGTAGTCTTACGACAATCGCAGGCAGCGATACTTGTATAATAGGCTCAGGAAGGGCCATAATTATACTCTCAACGGGCACAACTTTGGTCATTGAAGAAGACTTGTTGTACCCAAAATTGACTAGAACTCTCAAGGATATTTGCGCTAACAGTTTCCATGTAGAGACTGAAGAAGAGTACTGCATGAATACCCGCCATTACAAAGCGTGAAGAAAGTGAAAATGACATTAGAATGTCTTCCTTCATATGAAACTGGCTATACTACACTAATATTAAGGCACTTGCAAACTTATAACGCCTTGAAAACCGTATTTAGAAGCTCAACTTATCTATCTCTCGCATGATAGATTATGCCGCCTAGGCCTTAGGATAATGAGAGATATAATTAACAATTCACAGGACATAATATGAATATAAAGAATTTCGAATCAAAGATTTTGTGTGCCCCGCATGTGTCACCGGAAATTAATTATTAGACCTTTGCTCTGACAAAGAAGGATGAAGTCCTCAGATTCCTTGACCGTATCCCGAGATTTTTGCGGTCCTATGCAACCCCGTAAGGGTCAATTAGGTATTTTATGGTGCTCATCGATGCTTCCTCGGAATGGTCGCATATATGTTTATTGTCTATGAGAAACCATGCTTTTGCAAGGCTAAATCTCGCAGATAATTAACAATTGAAAAAAAAATTCCCTGATCATCACGTGAAGTCCATCTGAATGGACAACGCCGGAGAATGTACTCTGAAGGCATCTGATGATTATTGTATGAAAATGGGAATTAAAGTTGAGCATTCTATACCGCACATCCGCACCCAGAATGGACTAGCAAAACTTTAAAGAATTGTAATTTATCAACTATATGTTGGGGACACGCAGATCCGCCGCAAAGAACTCTCATCAATTTTAGACCATCGCCTATAACATCCATCCACCTATGCAACTAGCGCAAGGGTCAAGACTAAAACTTCTCATCTTCGCAGTTGGTTCGCAAGGGTTATATACCTATACTCACCACCGCAGTAACCGCAATGGGTCCTCTCCAAAGTCCGGATATACGTTGGTTATGAGACAGCCATAATCAAATATTTGGACCATATGATCGAGATTTGTAAAATGCCCAATTCACGATAGTACATTAGATGATGTTAGTTTCCGTCATTAGGGAGGAAATCAACCCTTGATAATAATGTCGGAAATAATTGAAGTCTAGAAGACATTTGAAGTCCGTAAGATAATTGAAATCTATGCATATGACCCGAGCACTAGTAAAGCAAATAGAGAAGTCCGTAAGATAATTGCAATCCGTAAGATAATTGAATTGAAGTCTAGAAGACAATTGAAGTCCGTAAGATAATTGATTTGCAAGTATTAGCGAATCAACCGCGACTACTTTAGTGATTTGAAGAGCGTGAATAAGTAGCATTTGCTCGCAAGCAATGCACCGAGAGGTTAAAATACCATTGAAGGTATCCCTAATCCCGCCCGCAGGCCTCGTAATAAAAGGACGAGAACTCCGGCCCTCGAACTGGCAACCGGGACGCCGTGAAAAGGATAAGAAGGACTTGACACAACCGATCACCAAGTGCCCTGCACTAGAAGGGAGCCGCTTGAGACTGCATCGGTATGGAACCTTCGTAAAAGGCATACTGCACTGAACATCCCCATGAAGGAGACATCAAGATGAATGTGCGCACACATCGGAGTGAAAAACTAAAGGGACTTGCCCGCAATTGGAAGCGCGGTGAACAAGTAGAAACATTAAAAGAATCGTCCCTTGAAGAAATAGCTATAAGCTTTATGACCTTAGGAGAATATTTGAATATGACAATGACCAATGTCGACATTTACTTTGCAAAGAAACTTGCCACAATCATCAATCTTGATTCGAGCTCAGACGCTCATTGAATGAAAGAAAATATCGATTGTGAAGATTGAGAGAAGGCAATAGAAACCGAATTATTCTCTCCGAATAAAAGAAGGGTGTTTGGGCCGTAAGCCGCACGCCCCCTTGTGCACCCGTAGGACATAAGTGGGTATTTGTTTGAAAGAGAAATGAAAGAAGCAAGGCTCGTTGTACAAGGTTTCACCGACATCCGTAAGATGATTACGAAGAAACCTATTCCCGGTCATGGGCGGAACTCCTTTAAATATTTATCTCAATGGCAGTGAACTTGAAGTTAGAAGCGAAATTGATGGATGGGGTACCAAAGATACCTTTATGAAATATTGATTCGACATTTATATGAAGATACCGAATGTATCACCGTCTCCAACCAAAATAGAGCAAATAGAAACATGTACAGGTGAAACTCGTAAAGTCATTGTATGAACCTAACAATCGTGCATAATGTGGTATAATCGCAGCGACTTTCTATGCATGAAAGGCTACACGAACAATGAGAATAATCTCTGTGTATTTATACGACGATCCTGAATGGATTTTGTATAATATTAGAGTATGAAGATGATCTCAATATCATCTAACCCGAAGGATATTAGGAAAGCAAGCTCTTACCGAGTCGGAGTTCAAATGAAAGATTTGGGTAAAACCAAATATTGCCTAGGCTTGGAGCTTGAGCATGTCCTCAAGGAATATTAGTACATCACCAACCTACACTCGTAAGGTGTCGTAAAGGTTTGACTTTGGAAGGGCATACCCTTTGAAAGTGCCAATGGTCGGAGATCTTTGCAGCAAGACAAAGACCTGCATGCACCTAAAAGAAGAGGGGAGGAAGTCCTGGGACCGAATTCCCTACATCAAGTGCAAAAGAAGCACTAATGTATTTAGCAAACTGCATACTAGAACAGACATTGTATTTGCCGTGATCCTACTAGCAAGGTATAGTGCGTAACCTACCAAAGGCATTGGCGGGGATAAAGGACATCTTCGATACCTCCAAAGAAGCAAAGAATTTAGTCTGTTTCTACGTAAATAACCAAGACTTAACTATGAATGGTAATGCATGACGGTACTTGTAGGACCCGCATACACCAAATCGCAAATACCTATGAACTCCTATGTGGTGGAACCGCAATTCCATGAAAATTGTCTAAGAAATATCTTGTATCGACTTCGACTAACCACTTGGAGATCATAGCATTGTACAAGGCCTTACAAGAATGTGTTTGGCTTCATGATGATTCACCACATCCAGCAGATCGTGTGGATTGAATACCGCACAAACCCTCACCGTTATCTATGAAGATAATGCAACTTGTGTTGCACAAATGCAGATGGGTTATATGAAGAATTCTCTCACAAAGCATATCAACCCCAAGTTCTTCTATGCTCATGAAATGCAAAAGATGGACGAAATTAAGGTCTTGATACTAAGTCATGTGAAAATCTTGCATATTTGTTCACTAAGTCACTTCCAAAGATCTAGCTTTGAAAGGTGCATATGTGGAAATTGGAATGATGAGACTTAGAGAAGTGCAGATCTGGGGAGAATCTTCACAAACTCATTACTAAAGCTTGATCACGAAGATCGAATACCCAAAGAGCAAATCAAGATTAAATAAAATTGGGTGGATTGTACTTTTTCCTTGACGAAGTTTTCCCAAGTTTCTGGCTAAGGTTTTTAATGAGGCAATTCAGCAAAGATAGCGTAACATGATTCATGTACTCTTTCTCCAAATTTTTCCCATCGGTTTTTATGGAGTTTTGACGAGGCATGGGCATGAAGGATGAGTGCCCAAGGGAGTGTTAGAAACCGGCCCAGACCGGAGTCCCGCCCAAGGTGGGCTCTCATCCCAAACCCTAGAAGGGTCGTAGCGTATAAATAGGGGATGCTATTCATTGTAAAGGATTGATCGATGGATGAAGGAATAAAGAGAAGCAAGACGTCCCCCTATACCTTTGTGTTCAATCTCTTATTCTGTTCTTGTTGTTCATGCATTGTTCTTACGATTCTACGCTTGTCTACGAGGTAATCGCTCGGACTGGACTCGCCAGCGACGGTTCCTCAACAGTTTTACTTGCATTGTTCAGCATAAGATGACGTGCAAATATGACATCATAACTGTTGGAGATATGCCCTAGAGGCAATCATATTGATGATGATATTTCATTGTATCCATGATTTAATAAATGTTCCTTGAATATTGCCTTTGTGTTGATTAACAAGTATGTGACTTGTTTGTGAAACTCTTTACTTGTATGGTTATTCTAAAGTTGTCCCTAGTCGGAGTTCATGTGAGGACAGACGTGAATGATGGATTAGCACATGTATCGGTTGATGACCATGTTTCACAGGTCATAGACATGGAGATGTCAAACCAATAATGTGGACACATGTTTAGAACATGGGGTTGGACCGACCCAACATGAGACATAGTAATTATTCTTATGGTTCTCTCTACACAATGTGTACGCCTTGTCCTTAGACCCGAGATTGTCGATGTACTTGAGATGTGAATCGACCTACTTAGGGGCTATCAAATGCTACTCCGTGAATCGGTAGTTATAAAGGTAGCTGGTTTGTCATGAAGCATGTCATGAGGCATGGTCACGAGATGGGATTTGCCCTCTCACCGAGAGATATCTCTGGGCCTCGAGTGATCGGATCCGTAAATGCATGGCCATGCTACTTAAGGTTAAGAGTTAACCTAGTAAGGGATTCCGATCACAGATCGAGAAAGAGTGGTCACTTGGAGCTCGACCAATGTCGTGAGGCAAAGGGATTGGCATGTACATAACGCTGTGATGGTTCGTCCGATATGATCTTTACGTATGTTTAGGAGTTGGCACGCCTTGCTAGAGGCCGCTACCAACTATTGACCAAGTATGTGTACTCGCCATGTCTAAACATATGTGAACCATAGGGTCACACACTTATAAGTGAAGCTTCTAATTCGGATTGGATCCGATTAGATCGGGCATTGAGTCCTAATGGGCCTCTATTCGTAGAAGCCCATTATAAGGACGCCTATAAAAGGAGGGCAGGGCGCGCTGGTTGAGGGTTGAGTTTTTCGTGACATCCCCAAACCCCGCCGCCACCCTCCCACGCCCTAGTCGCCGCGCGATCTAGTAGTCCGGCGTGTGTCGCTCTCCCGCACGCGGTGGATACCTTTGAAGGCGCCGTGACCGTGGCGCTGGGACGAACCGCAAGAAAGGAGCTGACGTGGGACGCCACGACGAGGACGAGGAAGTAGTACGACTACTCGCTCCGACGCATCGCATCAACTTGGTACGACTACACCGCCCGACGACGCCGCATCAACTTCCGCACTGCGCGTCTAGTGGTAAGACCGTGATCTATAATCGCAGTGATCTTGGTTTACGGGTAGAATTTTTAATTTGCGCTAGTGTAGCCTACCCGTGTCCCTACAGTGGTATCGAGCGTTGCCGCCATGTTATAGGTTCGGTGATTTGCATATGGCGATATGTAATCGGTATGATCGATGTGATCGATTGTATAGTTCGTAATGGATTGATCCGTTTCGTGATCATGCCGCTAAGGTCGTGAAACAACATACCCCTACCGGCCGGATTCGCCATCGGCAGACAAAGTGACACGAAACCGCTTATGAATGCGAAGATCAATATGATTGATCGAATCGAACCTAGATTAATAATCGATGTACCGTGATCATGCCGCTAAGGTCGTGAAACAACATACCCCTACGGTCGGATTCGCCATCGGGTAGACGGTGACACGAAACCGGCTATGCATGCGAAGATCGCACAAATTGGTCGAATCGAACAAGAGTCGATTTGTGGTAAATATGATTTGCCTATCAAAATCCTATGTAAAAATTGCATAGATTGCATAGATTGGCGCCGCCCTTCGAACCTGAGGGGAAACCCTCACCCCCTTATCCTAGAGATTGCATTCTATGCATAAACTTGTTTTTGCAGGATGTATGTGACCAGATGGCCTAATGTGTATGTGATGCATGTTTGTAATATTTGCATGACTCGTGTCGTGGTACGCAACACGGCCGAGCCATTGTGTTGTCAAAGTATTGTATTAACGGCTGCGTGCGACTTGTGATGATTCCTAGTATCCATGTATTTTATTACTAGTGTTATGAGTAATAGCTTATAGTAGTACTCTGAGGACACATCACTTGGAGGATGGCACACATGAACCATGGAGATGGAGATCATCATGGTGGATGATTCTATGGCGATGGAGATCACCATGAGAAAATGGGCCATACTTGAGTCACAACTGTGTGAATGCTATTCCTATTGTTTTACTCCGATGCATGTTTGAATGGTAGAAGTATAGCGATCCTCACAAAATGTTAAGTTAAACATATGCCCTCCCAATTAAACTTTGCACCATCCCATGTCTTGTAAATTGATGGTGGGTCTATAAAATTAGGGCACCATCAACTTTCCTTGACTAGATGGGTTTTGTATCTGATACTTACATGCATAAGGATTGGTGAACTTAACAAGGTTATCATAAAGGTTATGGGCCTTGGGGCATAAAGGTTGGGCGCCGGGCATAGAGATGTCACCCAACAACAAGAGTCATATAGAGATATGATTAGCAAGGTGTTGCTTATCGAATTACCTTGTCTCCTAGCGGTGATGCAAAAGCTCACTAGTAGACTCGCATCATGGATCTTGAATCGCTAAGAATCAACAGAGGGATGTTGATTTTAGTGGGAGTACATTCTATTAAATTTGTTTAATACGTTTACTCTATCATGGTTTTATTTGTCTTAGTATTTTGCATTTCCTATTGTAGATCAATGGCATCTAGCAACCACGCACACCCTTTGCTTTGCGATCGATTCTTGAGAAAGAGAAATTAAATGGAACAAACTATTCGGATTGGTCCAGAATCTGAGAATTGTTCTCGTGGCGTATAAAAGGAAAACGTTCGACACCCCAATCCCTAAGAACTCGCTAACAATGCGTCTCATTGTTAAAAATGCCTACAAGAAAGCATGTGATGACTCTCTTGAGATTAGTTGTCTTATGCTTGCATGCATGGAACCCGACCTTCAAAAGCGCTTGAGGATCGTGAAGCGATGATATGATCATAGCGCTTAGGACATGTTCCGCATACGTGCCAGACCGAACGGTTCAATGTCTCTAAGGCTTTTCCGAATGCAAGTTAATGAAGGTGCACCCGTAGGCCCACATGTGATCAAAATGGTTGGTTACAATGACTTTGGATAAACTTGGTTTTCCAATTGGCCAAGAGTTGGCAATCGATTTCATTTTAGCGTCTCTTCCACCTAGCTATGGGCATTTCATTTGAACTACCATATGCATGGGGCGGATAAGGGCCTTAATGAGCTTTGTGGGATGCTCAAAACAAGCAGAGAGTGACATTAAGAAGTGTGGTGGCCTAGCCATGTGATGGTCGTGCGTAACAAGTCTAGCTTCAAGAAAAGGGTAAGAAGCCATGGCCAAAGAATAAGGGCAAGGTTAAAGATATGATCTCAAGCCAACGCCTAAGCCTAACGTCTGGACTCGAGCCGAGACAAGATGCTTCTATTGTAAAGAAATCGCCACCGGAAGAGAAACTGCAAGAAGTACATGGATTCCGATGAATGCAAGAAGAAGGTCGAAGTAAGACTTCCACCCATGGTACACTTGTCATAAATGTTTTAGACATTTTTCTCGCAGATTCTCCTATTAACTCGTGGGTATTTGATACCGGATCGCTTGCTCACATTTGCAACTCGATGCAGGCTAATAAGAAGTAGAGGAGTCGCAAGAGGTGAAGTTGATTTTCGTCGGAAATAAAGCAAGGGTTGTCGCGCTGACCGCTTCGGCACCATGCAACTTCAGCTTCCTTCAAGATTTATTATGGAATTGAATAATTGTTATTATGTTCCTAGTATGAGTCGAAACATTTTATCCCCTCATGTTTGATGAGAGATGGTTATTCATTTGCAAGTAAAGACAATGGTTGTTTGATCTCTAAAATGGAATGTTTATGGCTTTTATACCATTGTGAATGGGTTATTTATTTTAAATCTTGATGATGCGCCTATCTTTAACATAAATGCTAAAAGACTTCGACCTAATGATTTGAATCCCACCTATGTTTGGCATTGTCGCTTGGGTCACATATGAAAAGCGCATGAAGAAGCTCCATGTCGATGGTCTTCTAACTTCGCTTGATTTTGAATCATACGAGACATGTGAAGCTTGTTTGCTTGGTAAGATGACCAAATCACCTTTCAAAGGTTCTTTTGAGAGGCGCGACTTGTTGGAAATCATACATACCGATGTATGTGGACCAATGAGCACGATCGCTAGAGGTGGATTTCATTACTTCATAACTTTCACCGATGATTTTAGTAGATATGGCTATGTCTACTTAATGAAGCATAAGTCCAAACTTTTGAAAAGTTCAAAGAGTTCCGTAATGAGGTTGAAAATCAACGTGCCAAGAAAATCAAGGCTCGCGATCCGATCGTGGTGGCGAGTATTTGAGTCATGAATTTAGCAATCATCCAAGAGTTGCGGAATTGTTCCACGCCTAACACCGCCTAACGCCTCAAAGAAACGGGTATCCGAGCGCGATCGACCTTGTTGGACATGGTTCGATCGATGATGAGCCACAGATTTACCATTATCCTTTGGGGTTACGCCTAGAAACGGCAGCTTTCACACTTAATAGGTACCGCCTAAATCCGAGTTAAGACACCATATGAGATATGGACCGGAAGAGTCACGCTTGTCTTTTCTAAAGATTTGGGGTTGTGAGGCGTTTGTCGTTTACTACAATGACAAGCTCACACCCAAGTCTGATAAATGCATTTTCGTGGGATATCCGAAGGAAACCTTTGGATATTACTTCTACAACCGACTAGAGGGCAAAGTGTTTGTCGTCAAGTGGTGTTTTCCTAGAGAAAGAGTTTCAATAGGAGACAAGTGGAAGAACAAAGGTAACTTTGAAGAGGTTCAAGATGAACCAATCGGGAAGACTCGACTAATGATGCCCATGTGGCGTAAAGTTGAGGAACCCATGGCAAAGGAAGCACCACCACCACGAAGGTCGGAAAGGTTCGCAATGCGCGAGATATATTATTGTTAGACAATGATGAGCCTACGACCTATGCGGAAGCAATGATGGACCCAGACTCGAGAAATGGCATAGTGCCATGAGATCCGAGATAGCATCCATGGGAGACAATCAAGTTTGGAATTTGGTTGACCCACTGATGGTGTTAAAACCATAGAGTGCAAATGGATCTATAAAAGGAAGATTGATATGGATGGAAATGTTCATATCCATAAAGCTCGACTTGTCGCAAAGGTTTCGCAAGTTCAAGGAGTTGACTACGATGAGACTTTCTCACCAGAGCGATGCTTAAATCAATACGGATCATTCTAGCTATTGTCGCATATTTCGACTATGAGATATGGCGATGGATGTCAAAACGGCTTTCCTTAATGGAAATTTAACCGAGGACGGTATATGATACAAACTCGAGGGTTTTGTCGATCCAAACAATGCTAGAAAAGTATGCAAACTTCAAAATCCATTTATGGATTGAAGCAAGCATCTCGAGTTGGAACATCTGCTTTGATGAAGTGGTCAAAGGGTTTGACTTCATCAAAACGAAGAAGAATCTTGTGTTTACAAGAAGACAAGTGGAGCTCACTCGTATTTCTAATCTTATATGTAGATGACATATTACCGATTGGAAATGATATTCCTATGCTCGAGTCCGTTAAGACCTCACCAAAAATAGTTTCTCAATGAAGGACTTAGGGAAGCGGCATATATTTTGGGTATTAAGATCTATAGAGATAGATCAAAAGGCTAATAGGATTAAGCCGCAGTACTTACATTGACAAAGTGTTGAAACGGTTCAACATGGAGGAGGCAAAGAAAGGGTTCTTGCCCATGTCTCATGGCATAAATCTTGGCAAGACTCTGTCCTTCGACAACCGATGAGCGAGATCGCATGAGTAAGATTCCATATGCTTCGCCATTGGATCTATCATGTATGCTATGATGTGCACTCGCCAGATGTTTCCTATGCTCTAAGTGTTACGAGCAGATACAGCCGATCCAGTGAGAGTCATCGACAGCAGCTAAAAACATCCTCAAGTATTTGAGAAGAACTAAGGATGTGTTCCTAGTCTACTGAGGTGAGGAAGAGCTCGTTGTAAATGGTTACACCGATGCAAGCTTCCAAACCGACAAAGATGATTACAAATCGCAATCGGGTTTTGTGTTCCTTTTGAACGGTGGTGCGGTAAGTTGGAAGAGTTCCAAGCAGAGATCTGTCGACTCTACAACGGAGGCCGAGTACATTGCGCTTCAAGCAACAAAGGAAGGTGTTTGGATAAGGAAGTTCATAATCGAACTAGGTGTGGTTCCTAGTGCGCAAATCCTTCGGATCTTTATCGTGATAACAAGTGGGGCCATTGCGCAAGCCAAGGAGCCGAGGAATCACCAAAAGAACAAACACATATCGCGGCGGTTTCATCTCATTCGAGAGATCCTTAATCGAGGAGATTTAAAGATATGCAAAATACACACTGATTTGAATATTTCAGATCCTTTGACGAAGCCTCTCCCACACCCTAAGCATGAGGCGCACACAAGAGCTATGGGTATTAGATATCTTCTAGATTGACTCTAGTGCAAGTGGGAGATCTGTTGGAGATATGCCCTAGAGGCAATCATATTGATGATGATATTTCATTGTATCCATGATTTAATAAATGTTCCTTGAATATTGCCTTTGTGTTGATTAACAAGTATGTGACTTGTTTGTGAAACTCTTTACTTGTATGGTTATTCTAAAGTTGTCCCTAGTCGGAGTTCATGTGAGGACACACGTGAATGATGGATTAGCACATGTATCGGTTGATGACCATGTTTCACGTGTCATAGACATGGAGATGTCAAACCAATAATGTGGACACATGTTTAGAACATGGGGTTGGACCGACCCAACATGAGACATAGTAATTATTCTTATGGTTCTCTCTACACAATGTGTACGCCTTGTCCTTAGACCCGAGATTGTCGCATGTACTTGAGATGTGAATCGACCTACTTAGGGCTATCAAATGCTACTCCAGAATCGGTAGTTATAAAGGTAGCTTTGGTTTGTCATGAAGCATGTCATGAGGCATGGTCACGAGATGGGATTTGCCCTCTCTACCCGAGAGATATCTCTCGCCCTCGAGTGATCGGATCCGTAAATGCATGGCCATGCTACTTAAGGTTAAGAGTTAACCTAGTAAGGGATTCCGATCACAGATCGAAAGAGTGGTCAGCTTGGAGCTCGACCGAATGTCGTGAGGCAAAGGGATTGGCATGTACATAACGCTGTGATGGTTCGTCCGATATGATCTTTACGTATGTTTAGGAGTTGGCACGCCTTGCTAGAGGTCGCTACCAACTATTGACCAAGTATGTGTACTGCCATGTCTAAACATATGTGAACCATAGGGTCACACACTTATGGGTGAAGCCAATTCGGATTGGATCCGATTAGATCGGGCATTGAGTCCTAATGGGCCTCTATTCGTAGAAGCCCATTATAAGGACGCCTATAAAAGGAGGGCAGGGCGCTGGTTGAGGGTTGAGTTTTTCGTGACATCCCCAAACCCCGCCGCCACCCTCCCACGCCCTAGTCGCCGCGCGATCTAGTAGTCCGGCGTGCGCCGCCTCCCGCACGTGTGGATACCTTTGAAGGCGCCTGCATCCGTGGCGCTGGGACGAACCGCAAGAAAGGAGTCGTGACGTGGACGCCACGACGAGGACGAGGAAGTAGTACGACTACTCGCCCGACGCATCGCATCAACTTGGTACGACTACACCGCCCGACGACACGCATCAACTTCCGCACCGCGCCTAGTGGTAAGACCGTGATCTATAATCGCAGTGATCTTGGTTTACGGGTAGAATTTTTAATTTGCGCTAGTGTAGCCTACCCGTGTCCCTACAAAGTGGTATCGAGCGGTTGCCGCCATGTTATAGGTTCGGTGATTTGCATATGGCGATATGTAATCGGCATGATCGATGTGATCGATTGTATAGTTCGTAATGGATTGATCTGTTTCGTGATCATGCCGCTAAGGTCGTGAAACAACATACCCCTACCGGTCGGATTCGCCATCGGGCAGACGGCGACACGAAACCGGTTATGAATGCGAAGATCAATATGATTGATCGAATCGAACCTAGATTAATAATCGATGTACCGTGATCATGCCGCTAAGGTCGTGAAACAACATACCCTACCGGTCGGATTCGCCATCGGTAGACAGTGACACGAAACCGGTTGCGCATGCGAAGATCAAGACAAATTGGTCGAATCTAACAAGAGTCGATTTGTGGTAAATATGATTTGCCTATCAAAATCCTATGTAAAAATTGCATAGATTGCATAGATTGGCGCCGCCCCTTCGAACCTGATGGGGAAACCCCTCACCCCCTTATCCTGTAGATTGCATTCTATGCATAAACTTGTTTTTGCAGGATGTATGTGACCAAGATGGCCTAATGTGTATGTGATGCATGTTTGTAATATTTGCATGACTCTGCGTGTCGTGGTACGGCAACACTACTGAGCCATTGTGTTGTCAAAGTATTGTATTAACTACCCGCGTGCCGACTTGTGATGATTCCTAGTATCCATGTATTTTATTACTAGTGTTATGAGTAATAGCTTATAGTAGTACTCTGAGGACACATCACTTGGAGGGATGGCACACATGAACCATGGAGATGGAGATCATCATGGTGGATGCATTCTATGGCGATGGAGATCACCATGAGAAAATGGGCCATACCGAGTCACAACTGGTGAATGCTATTCCTATTGTTTTACTCCGATGCATGTTTGAATGGTAGAAGTATAGCGATCCTCACAAAATGTTAAGTTAAACATATGCCCTCCCAATTAAACTTTGCACCATCCCATGTCTTGTAAATTGATGGTGGGTCTATAAAATTAGGCACCATCAACTTTCCTTGACTAGATGGGTTTTGTATCTGATACTTACATGCATAAGGATTGGTGAACTTAACAAGGTTATCATAAAGGTTATGGGCCTTGGGGCATAAAGGTTGGGCGCGGGCATAGAGATGTCACCCAACAACAAGAGTCATATAGAGATATGATTAGCAAGGTGTTGCTTATCAATTACCTTGTCTCCTAGCGGTGATGCAAAAGCTCACTAGTAGACTCGTTAATTGCGGATCTTGAATCGCTAAGAATCAACAGAGGATGTTGATTTTAGTGGGAGTACATTCTATTAAATTTGTTTAATACAGTTTACTCTATCATGGTTTTATTTGTCTTAGTATTTTGCATTTCCTATTGTAGATCAATGGCATCTAGCAACCACGCACACCCTTTTGCTTTGCGATCGATTCTTGAGAAAGAGAAATTAAATGGAACAAACTATTCGGATCTGGGTCCAGAATCTCGAGAATTGTTCTCGTGGCGTATAAAAGGAAAACGCTCGACACCCCAATCCCGTAAGAACTCGCTAACAATGCGTCTGCACGTTAAAAATGCCTACAAGAAAGCATGTGATGACTCTCTTGAGATTAGTTGTCTTATGCTTGCATGCATGGAACCCGACCTTCAAAAGCGCTTGAGGATCGTAGCGTATGATATGATCATAGCGCTTAAGGACATGTTCCGCATATGTGCCAGACCGAACGGTTCAATGTCTCTAAGGCTTTTCTCGAATGCAAGTTAATGTAAGGTGCACCCGTAGGCCCACATGTGATCAAAATGGTTGGTTACAATGACTTTGGATAAACTTGGTTTTCCAATTGGCCAAGAGTTGGCAATCGATTTCATTTTAGCGTCTCTTCCACCTAGCTATGGGCATTTCATTTCGAACTACCATATGCATGGGGCGGATAAGGGCCTTAATGAGCTTTGTGGGATGCTCAAAACAGAGAGTGACATTAAGAAGTGTGCGTGGCCTAGCCATGTGATGGTCGTGCGTAACAAGTCTAGCTTCAAGAAAAGGGTAAGAAGCCATGGCCAAAGAATAAGGGCAAGGTTAAAGATATGATCTCAAGCCAACGCCTAAGCCTAATCTTTGGACTCGAGCCGAGACAAGATGCTTCTATTGTAAAGAAATCGCCACCGGAAGAGAAAGCGCAAGAAGTACATGGATTCCGATGAATGCAAGAAGAAGGCCGAAGTAAGACTTCCACCCATGGTACACTTGTCATAAATGTTTTAGACATTTTCTCGCAGATTCTCCTATTAACTCGTGGGTATTTGATACCGGATCGCTTGCTCACATTTGCAACTCGATGCGAGGGCTAATAAGAAGTAGAGGAGTCGCAAGAGGTGAAGTTGATTTTCGTCGGAAATAAAGCAAGGGTTTGCGCTGACCGTCGGCACCATGCAACTTCAGCTTCCTTCAAGATTTATTATGGAATTGAATAATTGTTATTATGTTCCTAGTATGAGTCGAAACATTTTATCCCCTCATGTTTGATGAGAGATGGTTATTCATTTGCAAGTAAAGACAATGGTTGTTTGATCTCTAAAAATGGAATGTTTATGGCTTTGCGCCCATTGTGAATGGGTTATTTATTTTAAATCTTGATGATGCGCCTATCTTTAACATAAATGCTAAAAGACTTCGACCTAATGATTTGAATCCCACCTATGTTTGGCATTGTCGTTTGGGTCACATATGAAAAGCGCATGAAGAAGCTCCATGTCGATGGTCTTCTAACTTCGCTTGATTTTGAATCATACGAGACATGTGAAGCTTGTTTGCTTGGTAAGATGACCAAATCACCTTTCAAAGGTTCTTTTGAGAGGGCGCGACTTGTTGGAAATCATACATACCGATGTATGTGGACCAATGAGCACGATCGCTAGAGGTGGATTTCATTACTTCATAACTTCATCGATGATTTTAGTAGATATGGCTATGTCTACTTAATGAAGCATAAGTCCAAACTTTTGAAAAGTTCAAAGAGTTCCGTAATGAGGTTGAAAATCAACGTGCCAAGAAAATCAAGGCTCGCGATCCGATCGTGGTGGCGAGTATTTGAGTCATGAATTTAGCAATCATCCAAGAGTTGCGAATTGTTCCACAGCCTAACACCGCCTAACGCCTCAAAGAAACGGGTATCCGAGCAACAGATCGACCTTGTTGGACATGGTTCGATCGATGATGAGCCACCGATTTACCATTATCCTTTGGGGTTACGCCTAGAAACGGCAGCTTTCACACTTAATAGGTACCGCCTAAATCAGAGTTAAGACACCATATGAGATATGGACCGGGAAGAGTCACGCTTGTCTTTTCTAAAGATTTGGGGTTGTGAGGCGCTTGTCAGGTTTACTACAATGACAAGCTCACACCCAAGTCTGATAAATGCATTTTCGTGGGATATCCGAAGGAAACCTTTGATATTACTTCTACAACCGACTAGAGGGCAAAGTGTTTGTCGCTCAAGTGGTGTTTTCCTAGAGAAAGAGTTTTCAATAGGAGACAAGTGGAAGAACAAGCAGCTTGAAGAGGTTCAAGATGAACCAATCGGGAAGACTCGACTAATGATGCCCATGTGGCGTAACAAGTTGAGGAACCCATGGCAAAGGAAGCACCACCACCCGAAGGTCGGAAGGCTCGCAATGCGCGAGATATATTATTGTTAGACAATGATGAGCCTACGACCTATGCGGAAGCAATGATGGACCCAGACTGAGAAATGGCATAGTGCCATGAGATCCGAGATAGCATCCATGGGAGACAATCAAGTTTGGAATTTGGTTGACCCACTGATGGTGTTAAAACCATAGAGTGCAAATGGATCTATAAAAGGAAGATTGATATGGATGGAAATGTTCATATCCATAAAGCTCGACTTGTCGCAAAGGTTTCGGCAAGTTCAAGGAGTTGACTACGATGAGACTTTCTCACCGTAGCGATGCTTAAATCAATACGGATCATTCTAGCTATTGCTGCATATTTCGACTATGAGATATGGCGATGGATGTCAAAACGGCTTTCCTTAATGGAAATTTAACCGAGGACGTATATGATACGCCCGAGGGTTTTGTCGATCCAAACAATGCTAGAAAAGTATGCAAACTTCAAAATCCATTTATGGATTGAAGCAAGCATCTCGGAGTTGGAACATCTGCTTTGATGAAGTGGTCAAAGGGTTTGACTTCATCAAAAACGAAGAAGAATCTTGTGTTTACAAGAAGACAAGTGGGAGCTCACTGTATTTCTAATCTTATATGTAGATGACATATTACCGATTGGAAATGATATTCCTATGCTCGAGTCCGTTAAGACCTCACCAAAAATAGTTTCTCAATGAAGGACTTAGGGAAGCGGCATATATTTTGGGTATTAAGATCTATAGAGATAGATCAAAAGGCTAATAGGATTAAGCCGAGTACTTACATTGACAAAGTGTTGAAACGGTTCAACATGGAGGAGGCAAAGAAAGGGTTCTTGCCCATGTCTCATGGCATAAATCTTGGCAAGACTCTGTCCTTCGACAACCGATGAGCGAGATCGCATGAGTAAGATTCCATATGCTTCGCCATTGGATCTATTATGTATGCTATGATGTGCACTCGCCCAGATGTTTCCTATGCTCTAAGTGTTACGAGCAGATACCAGGCCGATCCGGTGAGAGTCATCGACAGCAGCTTAAAAACATCCTCAAGTATTTGAGAAGAACTAAGGATGTGTTCCTAGTCTACGGAGGTGAGGAAGAGCTCGTTGTAAATGGTTACACCGATGCAAGCTTCCAAACCGACAAAGATGATTACAAATCGCAATCGGGTTTTGTGTTCCTTTGAACGGTGGTGCGGTAAGTTGGAAGAGTTCCAAGCAGGAGACTGTTGCTGACTCTACAACGGAGGCCGAGTACATTGCGCTTCTGAAGCAACAAAGGAAGGTGTTTGGATAAGGAAGTTCATAACTGAACTAGGTGTGGTTCCTAGTGCGTGCAAATCCTCCGGATCTTTATCGTGATAACAAGTGGGGCCATTGCGCAAGCCAAGGAGCCGAGGAATCACCAAAAGAACAAACACATATCACAAGCGGTTTCATCTCATTCGAGAGATCCTTAATCGAGGAGATTTAAAGATATGCAAAATACACACGGATTTGAATATTTCAGATCCTTTGACTAAGCCTCTCCCTGACCTAAGCATGAGGCGCACACAAGAGCTATGGGTATTAGATATCTTCTAGATTGACTCTAGTGCAAGTGGGAGACTGTTGGAGATATGCCCTAGAGGCAATCATATTGATGATGATATTTCATTGTATCCATGATTTAATAAATGTTCCTTGAATATTGCCTTTGTGTTGATTAACAAGTATGTGACTTGTTTGTGAAACTCTTTACTTGTATGGTTATTCTAAAGTTGTCCCTAGTCGGAGTTCATGTGAGGACACACGTGAATGATGGATTAGCACATGTATCGGTTGATGACCATGTTCCACAGGTCATAGACATGGAGATGTCAAACCAATAATGTGGACACATGTTAGGACATGGGGTTGGACCGACCCAACATGAGACATAGTAATTATTCTTATGGTTCTCTCTACACAATGTGTACGCCTTGTCCTTAGACCCGAGATTGTCGCATGTACTTGAGATGTGAATCGACCTACTTAGGGGCTATCAAATGCTACTCGTGAATCGGTAGTTATAAAGGTAGCTTGGTTTGTCATGAAGCATGTGCGAGGCATGGTCACGAGATGGGATTTGCCCTCTCTACCGAGAGAGATATCTCTGGCCCTCGAGTGATCGGATCCGAAATGCATGGCCATGCTACTTAAGGTTAAGAGTTAACCTAGTAAGGGATTCCGGATCACAGATCGAAAGAGTGGTCACTTGGAGCTCGACCGAATGTCGTGAGGCAAAGGGATTGGCATGTACATAACGTTGTGATGGTTCGTCCGATATGATCTTTACGTATGTTTAGGAGTTGGCACGCCTTGCCAGAGGCCGCTACCAACTATTGATCAAGTATGTGTACTGCGCCATGTCTAAACATATGTGAACCATAGGTCACACACTTAAGGGGCTGAAGCTTAATTCGGATTGGATCCGATTAGATCGGGCATTGAGTCCTAATGGGTCTCTATTCGTAGAAGCCCATTATAAGGACGCCTATAAAAGGAGGGCAGGGCGCGCTGGTTGAGGGTTGAGTTTTTCGTGACATCCCCAAACCCCGCCGCCACCCTCCCACGCCCTAGTCGCCGCGCGGATCTAGTAGTCCGCCGCGGCGCCGCTCTCTCCCGCACGTGTGGATACCTTTGAAGGCGCCGCATCCGTGGCGCTGGGACGAACCGCAAGAAAGGAGTTGTACGTGGACGCCACGACGAGGACGCAGGAAGTAGTACGACTACTCGCCCGACGCATCGCATCAACTTGGTACGACTACATCGCCCGACGCACGCATCAACTTCCGCACTCGCGCCTAGTGGTAAGACCGTGATCTATAACTGCAGTGATCTTGGTTTACGGGTAGAATTTTTTAATTTGCGCTAGTGTAGCCTACCCGTGTCCCTACAATAACCGCTTTAGGGGGAAAATAGGCATTACCTCAAGCTCATGGACTCCGAAATCCTCCTTCAGGGCGTGTCGCATTGCAGATAGTGCCATCTGAAAACAAGAGGAGCAAAACAAATAACAACGGGTTTGAACCACCAAGTCAGGAAATGAATCACTAGATTAGGACTTCGAGACTAAAAATAGGTCAGTTCAGCGATTATGAAAGTGTAGGGAACCAAGCTCATAGACAAACATCGTTAACAGTATGAGTACAAGATGCATGCGGCTGCACAAATATATGCCAACAAATATGAGATCCCAAGCAACAATTCACTATTTCAGTCAAAATGCCTGGAATAAGTGTTCTAAGGAAACCAATGAAGTAGTGCTCTTAGTAATAATGTCCAGAAATTCAGCTTTAGAGAACAATGTTACTGGCATTGTTGTTAAGACGTCGCCTAATCGGCGATTAATTGTCTAGTCGGCCAAGGATCATGACTAGGGACCAACAACTTGGCTAGTTTGTCTAGTTGTGCGACTTGTCGACTAGACGTCGACTTAGGAGTTCAAGTCAGGCAACTAGCAGGGCTGAGGCCCACTGTCAGGAGGAGGCCCGTGTAGACTAGCAGGGTTGACACACAAGAGAGAGGGGCAACTCGACTCAGCAAGCGAAACAGAGAGAGGGGCGAGGAAGAACCCTAGCCCGCAGAGCCACAGCTAGTACCACCGCCGCCGCCACCTCGTCCTCCTACTGACACCTCCTCCGTCTCCCGACGCCAGGGGTTGCCAAACGCTACTCCGTAACTGGGTAGTTATAAAGGTAGCTTTCGGGTTTATCATGATACATGCGTTGAGACATGGTCGATCAAGATAGGATTTGCCCCTCTATGCAACAGGAGAGATATCTTTAGGCCTCTCGAGTGATCGGATTCCAAAAATGCATGGCCATACTACTCATGGTTAAAGAGTTAACTATAGTCAGGGAATTCGAGTCACGTGATCGAGAAAGAGTGGTCGAGCTAACCAACAAGGATGGCACGTACTCGCCTTGAGTTTGACCGATATCGTGAGGCAAAGGGAAATACATACGAGATTTGTTAAGGTTCGTCCGATGTGATCTTTACGTATACTCGGGAGTCGACATGTCCTGCTAGGGGCCACTACCGATTAGTGGATGAGTAGGAGTACTCAGGCCATGTCCAAGTGTACGTGAACCTATAGGGTCGCATGTTTAAAGGGTTGGGACATGTTTTGGATGGTGATCCGAATTCTTATGGGCCACGAGTTCCTAATGGGCCTCAAGTTCGAGACCTATCATGAATGTCTATATATAGAGGGGTGGTGGTATAGGGTTAGTGTGATTTTCGGAATTCCCGAAACCCTAGCCACCACACCTCCTTCGCCCAAAACCACGCAGCTAGCGCTAGTACTTCGGCGTATGGTGTTCCTGCCCCATACGTGTGGATACCTTGGAGGCGTTGCTGCGAGGCTTCAACGCTAGGACGATCCGCAATTTGTAACGGTCACGAGAAGCACTTGGAGGAGGCACGAGATTAGTATGACTACAACCGCACCAACGCGCTACATCAACTCTTCTTTCGCTGCGAATCTGCGCGTCTAGTAGTAATCCTGTAATCTATTACTAACGGAGGTTCCTTGGTTGCACGGTAGATTTTTGAAATTACGCTAGTGTAGTTTACCCACGTTCCTTCAGTGGTATCAGAGCCATCCCGTCTAGTTTTAGATTCGGATTAGATGCATATTGTGATATGTGAGAGTCATAGCTGTTATCTATTACTATTTCTGTTGGTCGTTCTATATGATAGATTGTTTTTGGCGATGGTCGATATGATCGTCCATGCGCGGTGGTCTCAAGATGGGTTCATGATAGTTATTCTGTGATCATGTTTTCATGGTCGAATCATGAGTTGCCTCTACCGGTCGGTTTCTTCCATTGGGGCAGACAGTGATCGTAAATTCATGGAGCACGCGAAGATCGATCTGATTGATCGAATCGGAGTTGCAATCAGAAAGGATTAATGCGATTAATCCAATATTATTTGCATGGACGGAATAGTAGATTGGATCTACGTAGTCCGAAAAAATTTCGAGACAGGGGCTATTGCCCTTGTGACCTCGCTCTACTCACCGGCGAGCGGAACCGCCGAAAAAGACCTTGGTATATGGAGAGGGCTTCGCCCTTCTGGTGCGGGTTGCCCCGTGTGGACTAGGATCTTAACTTGGTATTTGGTATTGCTAGTTCACGCCATCTGTTAGATAGAATGTGATTCTATGCCTAACTTGTTTTTGCAGGATTTTATGAATAGTATGGACCATGATATATGAGATGCATGTATGTTTGTAATGTTCATGACCTATGTGTCATGCTTATTGAAGTCCAAGGCTGTCTATATTTGTATAACTGCCTGCGTGCCGAGTTGTGATGCTTCTTCCCTCCTTGTAATTTATTACTAATGCTATTAGGAGTAATGGCTTAGTGGGAGTACTTTGAGGAATTGGCCACTTGGAGACATGGCGAACAGAAAGCACAACGATGGAGATAACCATGTGAAAGGGTCATACTATATCACGATGCAATGTGATTGTTTGTGAATACCTTTATATTCTTGTTTATTTCTATGCATGTTATTTAGTTACTCCGAATACTTTTAACATGGTACAAGTAAAATTCCCTCACATAATATTAAGCTAAATTAATACCCTTCCAATTAGTTGCACCATCCAAAGTTATGTATTTTAATGGTAGGTCTTGCTAAAGCAGAGTGCCATTAACTTTTCTTAATTAGATGGGTTTGTGTCGGATACTTACACGCGTAGCATTGGTTAAACTTGACAATGTCATTATAATGGTATAGAGATTGGGGCATATGGTTGGGCGCGGGGTATAGAGATGCCGCCCAACAACAAGAGTCATATAGAGATATGATTGGCAAATGGTTGCTTACCAATTTCACTAATCTTCTAGCAGTGATGCCAAAGCACACTAGTAGATTAACTGATTGTGGGTCTTAAATCATTAAATATCATAAGAGGGATATGAAATTTAGTGGGAGTATTTTTATTAAATTGTTTAATATAAGTTACTTTTCTTGAACATATATCTTTGTTTTTGCATATTTTTTGTTGTAGATCATGGCACCAATTGTTGTACCTACCTTTAGTTCTGCTTTACGTTCGATACTTGATAAAGAAAAACTGAATAGAATAAATTTTGCGGATTGGTCCCGTAACCTAAGAATTGTTCTTAGGCAAGATAAAGAAGAACATGTTCTAGAGGAACCAATTCCAGAAGTGCCTGCTAAAAATGCTACTATTGCTCTTAAAAATGTCTATAAAAAGGCATGTGATGAGACCCTTGATGTTAGCTGTCTCATGCTTGCTACCATGAACTCAGACCTTCAGAAACAGTTTGAGAACATAGAGGCCTACAATATGATCGTGGTGCTCAAAGGCATGTTTGAGACACAAGTAAGAACTGAAAGATATGAGATCGCGAAGAATTTGTTTGGGTGTAAGCTAGCTGAGGGTAGTCCGGTGAGCGCTCATGTGATCAAGATGGTTGGTTACACACAGAGCTTGGAAAAACTTGGTTTTTCCCTTAGCCAAGAGTTGACTACTGACTTGATTCTTGCGTCGCTTCCTACAAGTTATGGGCCATTCATTCTGAACTTTCATATGAATAGCTTAGACAAGAATCTTATTGAGCTACATATGATGCTCAAGACTGCAGAGGACAGCATTAACAAAAGCAACAGCCATGTGATGATGGTGCAAAAGAGTACAAGCTTCAAGAAGGCTAAGACTTGCGTCAAAGGAAAGGGCAGGGCTAAAGCTTTGGATGATATCCATACTAATAGGCCTAAGCCCAAGACTAAGTCAGGCCTGACTTCAGAGAATGAATACTTTTACTGCAAAGAGCGAGGCCATTCGAAGAGGGATTGCAAGAAATACCTGGCTGATCTTAAAAAGAATGGTGAGGCTAAACCTTCCACTTCAGGTATTAATGTTATATATGTTTTTCTCGCCGATTCTTCCGTTAACTCTTGGGTATTTGATACCAGATCGGTTGCTTATATTTGCAATTCGATGCAGAGTCTAACAAGGACAAGGAGAGTTGCAAAAGGTGAGATGGATCTTCGCGTCGGGAATAAATCAAGGGTTGCTGCATTAGCCATAGGGACCTTGCCATTATATTTTCCTTCATGATTTATTATGAAAATAAATAATTATTATTGTGTTCCAGCCATGAGTAGAAACATTATCTCTACCTGATGTTTGTTAGCGAAGGGTTATAAGTTCATTATTGAGGACAATGGTTGTTCTATATTTTTGAATAAAATATTTTATGGTTATGCTCCTGTTATGAATGAGTTGTTTATTTTAAATCTTGATAATGCACCTGTCTACAATATTAATGCAAAGAGGCTTTGGCCTAATGATATAAATTCCACTTTTATTTAGCATTGTCGTTTGGGTCACATAGGTGAGAAAGTATGAAGAGGCTCCATGATGATGGACTTATAAACTCATTTTATTTGGAATCATTTGAAATATACGAATCTTGTCTACTTGGAAAGATGACCAATGCGCCTTTCACTGGATGAACAAAGGGCGTCTGACTTGTTGGCACTCGTACATACATATGTGTGTGGGCCAATGAGCATGGCAGCTAAAGGTGATTTTCAGAACTTCATTACTTTCACCGATGACTTTAGTAGATATGGATATATCTACTTAATGAGGCATAAGTCGAAATCCTTTGAAAAGTTCAAAGAGTTCCAAAGTGAGGTACAAAATCAACTTGGCAAGATAATCAAATTTTTACGATCTGATCATGGAGGTGAATATTTGAGCCATGAAATTGGTGATTATTTGAAGCAATGTGGAATTTTCCCACGGCTTACACCACTGGGCACTCCATAGTGGAATGGGGTGTCCGAGCAGCGTAATTGGATCTTGTTAGATATGGTCCAGTCGATGATGAGTCAATCGGATCTACCATACCATTTATGGGTTGAAGCAAGCATCTCGGAGTTGGAATATACATTTTGATGAGGTCAAAAGGTTTAATTTCGTCAAGAACAAAAAAGAATCTTGTGTTTACATGAAGGTTAGTGAGAGTACACTTGTAATCCTAATCTTATATGTAGATGATATATTATTGATTGAGAGTGACATTCTAATGCTGAAATCTGTTAAGGCCTCATTGAAAAATAACCAACATCTTTTCTTTGACCTCGGTTTGGAGCATGCTCATTTCGGCCTCTTTTTCTGAAAAGAAATAAGAGTTAAAAGGATAAGGATTAAGTACATTGTTCATCCCTGAACTCTTGATCTAGTTTAAAGTTCGTCCCTAAATTGTAATACCGGATAAAACGCATCCTCCAAGTATCAATTCCGTGCAAAAATCGTCATTTCTTTCTTTTGAGAGCGGTTTCGTGCCACGTGGAGAAAAGAAATATCTCCCCTGCCACCAGTACGTCCATGCTGGCATTCCCTTCTTGTCCACCTTATCTCCCCTCTCTAATCTCACCATCCGAACACATCTCTGGGCTCTTCTTCCTCATTTCTTTCCCTTTCCATTTCTTTCTCCATGGTTTTCTCTCCCCTGGGGCTAGCTCCTACCGAAGCTTCCCCTCACGGTGCCTCCTCCCTCCAGCGTCGCTTCTGGCCAGCCCCATCGGCACCACCACGCCACTGCCCTCCTCCACATCCATGGCGCTAAAGCTGTGACAATGCCAGGACGCTAGCCCTTCGCGGTCGTCGGGCCCGCCGAAGAAGAGCGCGACGTGGTGCACGGTGGCCATGCACGCCGTGGCGGCGCTGAGGCCGTGGTCAATGAGGATGCCAACTGAGCACGGCACCGAGGAGAGGATGCTCTTGTTGAACCCCCGAATGGACGTGTTGATGGGCTCCATGCCGCCCGATCATGATGCCGGTGAGTATGAGGGCGCACGACGTAGAAGCAGGCGATGTAGATTGTCATCAACTCATGTTTCCAAATAACAAACTAGTTAATGTAAACAAATAAACAGGCAGTATTCAGGGTACCAATACCCCTCGCACGGTAAGCCTCTGCCTGATTCACTCCTTCTAGAGCATCCCCTCACCACCCTTTGCCTTCCCCAGTCTTCGATTCGGGCTGCCGTTCGCCCCAACACCGTAGCCTCATCATCCCCGCCGCGCCACCCAGGGTCATTGCCGCCAGCTCGTCTCGGCCCTCCTTCGTCGCCGGCAAACACTCTTGTGAGCTCTCCTCCATTCGCCGGTGCTCATGCACACCCCTTCTCCTCTACTCTCACCCTTTGGAGCCGCCACCATCAATGCCATGCTGCCATTGCCGCCGTGCCCCACCGCCCACCGCCACCGATCATCATGAGCCGCGCCGCCACTGCTCGTGAATCCACCCTGGCCCCTGCACTCCGTTTTCGCCGTTGCTGGCTGCTGCCATTGACCTCCTCACTGGCATTGATCCCAACCCGAACCGTCCTTGCCCGCGCCATGGCCACCCTGTACCCTGGCTCCTCCCCGGTCGGGTGAGCGAGCAAGCAAACGCAGTCGTAGACCGTCGGATCGGTATCCTACGGTCAATTGGGTGTCGTAGCAGCCGGGTGAGCGAGCAAGCAGACGCAGTCGTAGACCGTCAGATCGGTATCCTACAGTTGATTGGGTGTCGTAGTGGCCGGGTGAGCGAGCAAGCAAACGCAGTCGTAGACTGCCGAATAGGTATCCTACGGTCGATTGGGTGTCGTAGCGGTCGGATGAGCGAGCAAGCAGATGCAGTCGTAGACTATCGGATCGGTATCCTACGGTCGATTGGGTGTCGTAGTGGCCAGGTGAGCGAGCAAGCAGACGCAGTCATAGACCGTCAGATCGGTATCCTACGGTCGATTGGGTGTCAGAGCGATCGGATGAGCGAGCAAGCAGACGCAGTCGTAGACCGTTGGATCGGTATCCTACAGTCGATTGGGGGTCGTAGCGGCCGGGTGAGCAAGCAAGCATACGCAGTCGTAGACCGTCGGATCGGTATCCTACGGTCGATCCCTATTTCCTCCTCGAAGTTGGTGCCTCACCTGGCATTGCCACCTCCTCCTCGATGTCGTTTCGGCCATCCCAGTGAGCGCCTCTCCTCTTGACCCATGTCACGTGGTGTTCCACGACATCCCAAGCATTCCCCCCAGCCAATCGTGAGCTTCCACCATCAAAGCACCGCACCACTATCGTCTTCCCTAGTCCCGGCTAAAACTGCCGCCACTCCTTTCCTAGCAGTCCCAACCCAATTCCCCCCTACTGGAGCACCCCTACACCCCCTCTAGCTTTCCCTCATCACTTGATTAAGGCCGAGAGAGATTACCTTTGGTTTAAAACTTTAAAATAGAATAAATGCATAACCACCCAAAAATGGTGTCGTCCTCCCCCCACGACATGATGTGGTCGGTGTAGGGGTCGTCCACCAGCTGGTACGTCTTGGTCAAGAACGATGCCAGCACCGGCTTGCTGTCGTGCGCCGAGCTCTCCATCGATACCACCATCTCGCCGCACCTCTCCACGAGGAAAGCCATGGCCGACGACCACCTTACTACAATCTGTTACTACTATGCGTATGTAGTAGCTCGGCCTCAGTGCAAGAGGAGAAGATGAGGAGGCGAGAAGAGAGTGCTCTCAGCAGTATAAGCTAAGCTAGCAGTAGGAGTGAGTGAGAGCGTGAAGTGAAGACCAGAGAGAGAGAAGGGGGGAGTGAGAGGAGAAAGGCTGCCTCTCTTTCGCTATATCTCCATGGCGCGCGGAGGCACGGCCGTAGGGAGCGGCGCACGGAGAACTGAGGCTGCAAGGGGCCGAGCATGGATGCGCAACTGAGCCGCAGCTGGCCCAAGCCGGCGGCAGGCGCAACACAGGCGCGGGTGGCCAAAGTAGGAGCTGGAGAGGAGCGCACGGGCCGGAGGCACGGCAGGAGAGCGGTGGCGCTGGCAGTCGGAGGAGCCGGGTCCGAGCCGGGTGTAGCGCCGTGAGACGAGTTCAGCCGAAGCTTTCTTCGGGAGGTAGAAATGGAGAAATGGGGAGACAACGAGGAGGAAGACCAAAGCCAGCGCGGATGATCCCCTTTTTTATCCGACTGGATGAACCACGTGGGTCAAACACCGGTCAAAAATGCTCTAAAACGGATAAAGGGATATCTTTTGCGCGGTATTGACAGTTCGAGGATGTACCCGGTATTATAATTCAGGGACGAAAACTAAATTAGGACAAGAGTTAAGGGACGAACAATGTACTTAATTCAAAAGATAAATATCAATGACATAAGCAGCATTAAGTTCAGAACTTACTATTTATTTGTCCCTGAAACTTTTGACTAGTAGAGTTTGCCTTCTGAAGCTTCTTCAGAAGGTCCTCGTTTTCTTCCCTTAGCCTTTTCGTTTCGACTTTCTCGTAGTCGAGCGAATCAGCCAAGGTCTTTTTGTCACTTTTAAACCTACGAAGGTTAAGAGTAGACTTGTCTGGACCACCCCAAGAGCGGTACTTCCGTCGACCATGGGTTCTGCTGGCGTAGTATTTTTCTTCACAAAAGAAATCAAACTCTTCCAGTTCTCCTTTCTAGTTGCTTGACAAAGCCACGAGACGTAGAAACTGCAAATGTCTTGTTGTTACAATAGAAGGGTACCTTGGCCTTGGGGGCTTTGAGTTTCAAGGCTTCGACCACTTGGACTGCCTTTGCTTTCTCTGCAGTAGCCATATCCGCTGCAAACTTCTCAAAGGGCCTTGTCGAAGCAGCAGAACTTAAACCTATGCCTCCCTTGTCGACGACCCTCACAAGTCTATGTTTTTTAGCCGGAGGAGCTTTAACTTGCTCTGCCTCCATGCCAATGACCATCAGTTTGAACTCTTGGTAGTCTCGATTGTCTTCCATGCCTACTTTTTGCAAAAGTTAGAAAAAGAAAACAAGTGGTCGTAAGTCCTTCTACGAGCAGTACCTAGTCGTAAGTTTTTATACGATAATCCCCTGGTCGTAAGCCCTATTACGACCAGTACCTAGTCATAAGCTTTTCTACGACAACCCCCTGGTCATAAGTTTTTCTACGACTATGAGATCCTAAAGATGAAATCAATCTTTGATTACCTTCAGGTGTTCCTTCTGTTCCTCTACAGATACGGCCTCTAGGATTTGAGGAGCCACCACATTGGGTGGTGGAGCTTTCTCATAAACGAGTTTGACTCGGATGTCAATCTCCGTTTGTGAAAGATCTGCGTAAGCAGATAAAATATTCAGTTGTTAAGCCTGGGATTAAGAAAGCTAAGTTGGAAGATTGCTTACCTTTCTTGTAATCTCGGGTCGAATCCTTAGCCCTGAGTATCTCCACATGGGATGTACTCGTTTCTTCAATGGACTGATGCGACGTGTGATGAAATCCTTCACCACGTGCCATCCGGTGAGCCACTCCTCCTTCAAGTCTTTGATGGCTTGAATATAGGGGGCGATCCAGCTAAGATCCTTGGGAGTTGAATCCCAGGAGAAAATCTTCTCGGCAGCTTTCCCAATGAAGGAAAGGTTGTCTTCACTGGTGGTCTCCCAGTAGAACCACTTCTTCTTCCACCCCGGCCAAGACGACCAGGTGAACATTGGGATGTATTCCTTCATCTTTCCATCATGGAGCTTCAGACCGCAGCTTCCCGCGACTCTAGCCTGTCTACATATCCTGTAGTAGTACTGGAAGAGCTCAAGGTCTGGTGGAATCCCCAGGTACGTCTCACACAAGTACATGAATATGTCAACATCGTGATGTAATTGGGAACAAGATTCCCAATTCCACTCCAAAGTGCTTGAGTACGAGTGTGAGGAAGGGGTGAGCGGGCAATCGAAGGCCACTCACAGTACGCTTGGAAGATGGGAATTTGGCCAATCTGCCCTGATAGCCAATGTTGCCCAACAGCCTCAATCCACTTCACAAACTCTTTCTTTGGGATCTTCTCGGCGACGACCAAAACTTTCATCTTGGCTGTATCCATCTCTGATTCGGCCCACTTGGAAGCAACTATGGCCATTTTCTCTAAGTACGGCTAATTTGGATTTGGAAAAGTTTGGAGGAAGAAGGCGATTTGGTCGACGGCGGAGAACTCAAGAGCTCAAGGAATAGTTGAAGCAATTTGGGGAAAAGTAAAGAACCCTAGAATCACCCCTACAACAAGATTTTATAACCGCACGCTTGAGTTAAAAACGTGACAACCCAACAGTTGCTACATCTTCAGGAATCGCTCCAACAGACAGGACTATGAGAGTCGATTGGAATTCTTAATCATGTCTATTCGAGAAAATCGAGTATGTCTTCACACCTCAAGCGAAATTACCTTCTTGACCAAGTCATTTTCTTTTTCTTCTGATTACCATACTATGACCACTTTGTAGTTGTAAGGTTTTCTACGACCACCTTGTAGTCATTAGATTTCCTACAACCTTCTTGATCAAGTCAATTTCTGGTCAAATGAAATACCAGTCAAAAAGTTTTTCCTTCGAGCATTATTCTACAACCACCTCATGGTCGTAAGATCATCTACGACTCCTTTTCCAAGTAAGTTACTTTTAGTTGAAGCTGGGGGGCTAGATGATGAGGATCTAATAATCCTCATTTAATTATTTATCTATAATTCTTATTATAGATAATAATGTCATTGTATGGTTCTTGAGTATACCCCTTAATGTTTATAAGGGAGAAGCCAACCAAGTAGTCGTAAGTCCTTCTACGACCACCCCCATAGTCGTAAGTCCTTCTACGACTATCCCATGATCGTAAGTTTTTCTACGATCATTTTCTGGTCGTAAGTTGTTCTACGACCAGTATCTAGTCATAAGTTTTTCTACGACTACCTCATGGTCGTAAGCTCTTCTACGACCAGGTCAGCTACGACCATCCTATAATCAATGGAGCATACAGACAAGTAGGCCCAATTGATTAGAAAATCTAAGCAGTGAAGATACAATGTTATTCCCTAGAATAATTGTACGTAATGCGCCCCTATCTCTGAGACGTGGAGGGGTTACTACTCCGGTGATTACTACCATCAATGCGCCCGTTATATGATGAGGCGCCTCTTGATTTGGAGAAATAGCTACCTCTTCGCGCACTATATAAAGGCTATAGTCAGAGGACAAGGGGGGCATGCACAATCAGGAGGACAATGAGCACGATTAGTAGCACAAGCCTTAGTCTTTCTTCTGATTGTAACCACTATACTCAATACAATACTATCGACGATCGAGTCGCCGATCTTACGAAATAAAATAGAGAAAAAGGTACATAATTCTTGGGAGAGAATAGGACTGCTCTTTATTGATATGAACTGGCTATTACAGGGGGTGCCTACGACAAGGCAGTGGACTAATCCTAACTACACTGAGCATAATACTTACTATGCTCTTGAATCAGACTTGAAACATGAATCTAATGTTGATTGCGCTGCTTCAATCCAACACCCCCATTCCATCCGTGCTCCATCTTTAACTAACTATTGAAGAGGTAGCAGTTACTCTTGGAGAAAACGCCTGTTGGGAAGCGTCGCGACTGGTCAGAGCGAGGCGGTGGTTGATTAAGCTTCAACCGTTCGATGGTTAAGTGTCTGTGAGATACTCAACCGTATGATGGTTGTTTGTCAGTGTCTTAAGATTATGTAACATCGTGTGACATAGAGTATACAACATGTGTTCCATTCATCACATGGTAAAAAATATACTTGGAGTTAGATCTAGATGCCAGTTCATAACTTCTACGAGCAGCTAACTGGTCGGGGACTAGGTACAGAACCTTGTCTGACCAGGGTACCCATTATGTAACCTTTGGAATCTTACGACCAGTGAGGTTGTTAGCCTTAAGGGTTATGACTATGAAGACGTATGTTCCTTTATTATGTTAAAGTAATACATAAAGATTTTAATTCTCATCAAATACACACAGGAGTAGGTTTGTTATTCTCTCCGGAGAAGGCCTGAACCTGTATAAAAATCCATGTGTCGTTCTCTATACGTGATCAATCTTGGAGACCCCCGAATCAAACAATCATACGTAAGATCGGTTCTAGATCACTGACATTATCTTTCTTCTTGCTGCCTTCGCCCGCTCCTTGAGTATCCTTATCATCACGATCAATCGTACGATTCCACTTGACTGCTTCTGCAACAGTTGCATAACGGTCGGCCATTTCAAAGAGTTTGGCGACGGTAGCCAAAGGATTTAGAGCGATATCCTCTGTGATCATTCGACTGCGGACTCCCTGCTTGAATACTCTGATGACAGAAGAGTCAGAAACTTCTTTCCTGAGCAGGTTTCATGAGAATCATGTCGTATTCTTTGTAGGTCATCCTTCTTTCTTGAGCGGTTGTAAGTGCCTTGTAAATCGGCTAGTAGTACGTCGCACAGGTGCTGCCACGAATAGATCGACTCTTGTGGCTTATTATACAGCCACGACCGAGCAGATCATTCGAGCACAGTAGGAAGGTAGTTGTCCATGATATGCTCTTCTCCTGCTGGTACTCGAATAGCAGTGGTATAGATTTAAAGAATCTCAATGCCATTTTGTGACCCGTCAAACTTCTCTATGTTCACTGGTTAGAACCGGGACGACCAGCGAACTGCTCGAAAGTCAAGCGAAAGTGCCCGACATCCGATAATATTATCATAGCGCCTTCTCTGCGGGTAAGAAGGATTGACATCATCAAACGATCGTACTAGACGATACCCAGTGGTAAGTGGACCTGACCTATCATAGATCTCAGCCCTCCAAGGGTAATACTCCTCGTACTCCATCTGCTGATCAGAAGAAGTGGTGAACGACCACTTCCTCTAGAAGATTGTTGATCACCGGTTATTTGAGGGACTCTTCTCTGACAAGGGTTGTGGTTAGGAGATCGATCAGACCGGTTGTTTTGTCGTTCTCCATGAGAAAAGTTATCTGAACGACTGACGTTCGATGGAGTTGTCCCGGTACGACTACCAGGACAGTGTTGTCGAGTCCGCTCGAGCCTAACCATCGTGTCCCGAAGTCTTCGTACGATCTCTTGAATTAAGATATCGTAGCCTAGCGCTTATCTAAACTCTTAATCAGGTTTCCAATCAGATCATTGATTCTTTAAAGTTCTTGAGTTTGCTCGATTAGTATTGGATGCCACTAGGGCGTGCGGGCGCACTGGCTCAGCTTCAAGTCAAGATGTCGTGAGTACGTCATATCTGCTGCTACCAAGCCTTATCAAGTTCACATCAGTCGTAACAGAGGGTCGCGTACGGTACAACAGAAAGGAACACGTTTGCGGAATTCTTTTTTATTTTGGCCTCCTGACGCGACTCAATTGTAAAAATAGCACCCGCCCTGTTTTATTTGCAAATCTAGCCCCCCGTCCCTCTCCTTCCGCGGTCGGGGAGTGGGAAATGTCACTTTCCCCACTTGGGAGCGCGGAAAGGCACGGGAGGCTGGTCCAGCGCGGGACCGGCCACTTGCCGCGGTGCGTGAGCACGGAATATCCTTTCCGCGGTGGCCGAGCGCGGAAACCCCCTATTTCCGCGGTCGCCGTCCATTCTGCGGAGATTTGCGCTGATCACCCACCTTCTGCGCTCACCGACCATGGTAAAAGGGAGAGAACCTAAATTTGTAAATAAAACGGAACAAAAATTATTTTTGTAATTGAATGACATCATGAGGTCAAAATAAAAAAGAATTCCACGTTTGCATATGTAGCAGAAATGCAGCCAAATCCAAGGCCCATGCTGACATAGAGGTACACGTATGGGTGGTCGTGACAGGAAGCCAAACACAGTTTATCTATTGGAGTACTGACAAGTCTCACGCAGTAGGCAGTACTGTTTGGACCAGTCTTTTTGTTGCTTGCGAAACCGGTTGAAATTGATGTCGCTTATCTATTGGAGTATTGACCAAACCGGCTGCGATTGATACATCTCAACTTCCCGACGTGTAGCACTTGGACCGCTGCTCTCTTTTTGTTGCTTGCGATACTTTTTTAGATAAGGTGTTGCGATACTGGCTTCCAGCTGAAAGTGCTTCCAGCAGCCAGTGACCAGGTGTCGCTCACTCTAGGTTCAGTCAGTGCCTCGTCCAACTGTGCTTCACTAGATAGAGCTGAGCTCCATCCATCGTCGGTTGGTGGTCATGGCACCGGGCCTCTTCGACGCCGCCGGCACCGCCGTGCTGGCCGTCGCCGTGTCGCTCGCGGTGCACGTCGCGCTCAACAGCCCCATCGAGCCGGTCCCGTCGCCTCCGCGGCCCGCCACTCGCTACCCTCCCAACGGCCTCCTCCAGGTTGGTTCATTCTGCTATGCTACTAAGCTCACGCACGCACGCACGAATTGATCTTGCCGTGCCATGTCGTACGTGACGCGTGCATGTATGCTGTGCATATGCCATTATGCCAGAATTGTGTGCTAATCGAATGGTGTGTGCGCATGCATGCGCGTAACTGAAGAGGCTAGAGAAGCTGGGGGAAGGGAGCCTGACCGGGCCGGAGGCCGTGTACGTGGACGCGGCGGCGGGCGGGACGGTGTACACGGCGACGAGGGACGGGTGGCTGAAGAGGATGCACCCCAACGGGTCGTGGGAAAACTTGCGGTTCATCGGCGGATCAGGGCTGCTCGGGATCGCGCCGTCCGCCGACGGCAGCATGCTCGTCTGCGACGCTTACAAGGTACGTACGTACGAACTAAGGCTCCGCACAGATATTTCACAGGCCTTTTTTGAGAATAAGTTTAGTACCGTAGAAATCGGAAGAAGAAAAAAATCATGCGTTCCAAACGAGGCTCGGGAAACTCGTGTTTCATGGTAGTGTGCTAGCGTGATTCGTGTGTAAGTGCTTGTTACTATATACTTGTTCACGAGTAACCTGGCATGACCTGATTTTTCGCAGCTCAGACCGGCCCCAACATCAGTCCGCAGGCCTGATTTGAGGCCTGGTAAAGCATGACAAAAAAAAAACTTTTATTTTTTTTCATTCAGAATAGGCAATATTTATTCCAGAAATTGAATTTTAAGACCTTTTTAGGCTTAGGGTTTTGTCTTATCGGGCTGGGCGGGGCTCTTGATGGGACGCAAATTTATTAGGGCCAGGGCCAGGGGGCTCCGCCTCACAATAGTTGAATTGCAACAGATGTTGCACCTTACTTTTTTTAGAGAGAAGATGTTGCCCCTCTGTTGCCCCTCTGTTTCCCCTATTTCTCCTCTTCCCAATTTTCCGAGCTATAGAAGCTACGTGTTCGTTGATATGGTCAAATTTACCAGGGGTTGTTGAGGGTCGGCGAGGACGGACGTGTGACCATTCTTGCTTCAGCCATCGAAGGCTCCACGATCAGGTTGGCTTCCTCTTTAATCCTGGAGCAACCGTGTTTCCTGAACCTGTACATGACCGTTGCACTGCACATGCACATTTTCCGCGGTCAGGTTTGCAAACGATTTGGTCGAAGCCTCCGACGGTACGGTGTACTTCAGCGACACAAGCACCAGGTTCGACTACGACAACTGGTTCCTCGACCACCTCGAGTCTCGCTTCACCGGTCGCCTCCTCAAGTACGACACCCGCGCCGGCGAGACGTCCGTCGTGCTCGACGGCCTTGGCTTCGCTAACGGCGTCGCCCTGTCGCACGATGAGGCCTTCCTCGTTATCTGCGAGTCGATGCGGTAACTGAACTCGATTTCATCTGTTCGCCTGCCGGTTAATTTACGCGGATCATGCTATTGCAGGCTTGCAGCACCAACTCGATCTTCGAGTTACCATGCAATTTTTTGTGAATTGCAGGTATAGATGCTTGAAATTGTGGCTGAAAGGGGAGAAGGCTGGCCAGGCAGAGATCTTCGTTGACAACCTCCCGGGGTTGCCGGATAATATTCGTCTCGCGCCAGATGGTTCCTTCTGGGTTGCCCTTATCGAGGTTAGCCTTTCTGCCATTAACTTATGATCGTCCATGGCACCATATGAAGATCGAAAAGCGTCACTTCACAATTTTCAATGCGCAAAATGCAGCTGTGGTCGCCATGGCAGGACCGGATCAACCGCTGGACCTTGACAAAGAGAGTTCTCGCTTCGTTCCCCGTGCTCACCGAGAGGATCAAGGCGTCGCTGAAGGGAGCAAAGGTGGCTCAGGTGTCGGAAAACGGTAAGATCATTCGGGTGCTCGACGACTCCGAAGGGAAGGTGATCAACTTTGTCAGTTCGGTGACGGAATTCAATGGAAATCTCTTCCTCGGCAGCCTTTCGTCGAACTTTATAGGCAAACTAGCTTTGGAACATGTGCCACATGGACAGGATGCAGTTTCTTCTTAGACTTCTACAATTAGTGTCATCATCGGTTGGTATCGGAAAAAGTAGGGGCATCTCGTAGTTCACAGATTCAGCAATGTCATACACAGATTGAGCAATGTCGTACCTCAAGCTCTGGCGTACAGTAAATCAGCTATCTGTTGTGGTTTCAGAATTCACCAGCTGTAAAAGATTCCAAAGATTGGTGTCTGAGCAATTTGTTTTGTTCGGCTTTCAGCTCTGCCTGCGTGCGAGAACAACTTTTGTCTGCATTTTGAAAATTGGATCTTTTTCCTGACAGCTCCTATCTGGAACAGTAGTTTTACTTGCATTGTTCAGCATAAGGTGACGTGCAAATATGACATCATAACCGCATTAGGGGGGAAATAGGCATTACCTCAAGCTCATGGACTCCGAAATCCTCCTTCAGGGCGTGTCGCATTGCAGATAATGCCATCTGAAAACAAGAGGAGCAAAACAAATTACAACGGGTTTGAACCAGGGTTTGAACCACTAAGTCAGGAAATGAATCACTAGATTAGGACTTTGAGACTAAAAATAGGTCAGTTCAGCGATTATGAAAGTGTAGGGAACCAAGCTCATAGACAAACATCGTTAACAGTATGAGTACAAGATTGCATGCTGCTGCACAAATATATGCCAACAAATATGAGATCCCAAGCAACAAGTCACTATTTCAGTCAAAACGCCTGGAATAAGTGTTCTAAGGAAACCAATGAAGTAGTGCTCTTAGTAATAATGTCCAGAAATTCAGCTTTAGAGAACAATGTTACTGGCATTTGTAACGCCCCGTGTCATTACCCCAGGGGTAATCACACTTAGGCACACGGATTACTATTCGTTTGCTCAGTAGAACACTGCTTCAACGAATAGTAAACCTTTACCAGAGTTACGCAGCAGAACAATAAGATAAAATCGCATTTTTATTCCGATTAGCCACGCAAGGCTATGGTTTCTGAGTAATTTACCATCGCAACAATGGGACCAAGTCCCTTTGCGGCCTCTCTTTACCCCACCGGTCTTCTATCCGTCCCACGCGTCAAGGTGGCACCGCCTTGTCCTGGTCTTCATAGTCGCACCTCCTCCTACCGTGACGGCCTTGGTACCTGCATGTTCTTCGTCCCGCTCGGGATAATTCCCGGTCGGACTAGGATCTACAAAGGAGAATACTAACAAGGTTGAGTACAAATTAATGTACTCAAGAAGCATTATTAGCAAAATGATGCATTGCATGCACTATCTCTACTCATTATCACAATTTCTAAATCATCTCACTTTAGAAAATAGATCTCATAAGTGGCAAGTTTTAATATCAAAACTCTACTAGTCACTCGAGAGACGATAGACCCCATGTGGTTCCGTGAGACTCCAATCTCGAGACCGACATGAATTCATGATTTGTTTAGCAATCGCACAGCTTTGTACCACTTTACCCATAGCTATTCGAACTCTCTGTGAATGTGGTCCACCGCATTGACTTAGATGCGGTTCGAGATCGAATACGTAACGCTTTCGTGTTACGTGATTAATTTCTCCACCCATCACCTTCCGCCGGCAGATTAAGTCACGCCACGACCTCATCATCCACCGAGTTACGGTGAGGTTGGTTGAGGCGACTTCTATCCCGCACTCAACACTCCACCTTAGCGCTTATAGCGCCTTGGATCCCCACTTCCGGACTATCCCCACCGGTCCCGGGTTCCTCCATATCACTCACACACACCTATTACTTACCCGATGTGGAGAGCATAGTCACGAACAAGGTAGTATTTTCGCTCACAAACGGGAAAATGGTTGGCACCGAATTACTGATCCGACCGAGCAAGAGTTTGTTGGTCCTTATATTATAACCATATGTAAAAGGGGCCCACCTCTTACCTCAACATCATCGCCAAGGCTTCCACCAGGCCCTTTTACCCTCCTAGTAAGTCTCATTTCTTTCTTAATCATCTTATCTTATCTCAATCATTTTCCTTAGGTTTTAGAAAAACATTTTGATGCAATACATATAATAGTGCAAGATAGGGTATATTTTTAAAGTAACTATATTACTGTTCAAGAGGATCGCTTGCCTTCAAAGTTGTAGAAAAGGTTGGCGTCGATTTAATCTATGACCAGTTGCTCTTCTCGGTGTTGGTCTGTCCTCAGAGCAATACAACAAAGACAAATAATAATATAAATAAATACATATTTGATTTTGGGTAATACTAAGGGTATATAAGTTAGTGGCGACTACAAGTTAGTACATTTTAATTAACTAAAACTTTTTTGAGAATTAAGCTAAGTTAGCACTTCCCAAATAGTCACCCTACGGTCTACTCACGCTAAGATCGAACACCCGAGGTTCGCATTTTGACAAACTAGAAATGAAATACTACTCGCACTTGACACTCACTAAGTCTATCAAATTTTAATTGTACAGATACTCTAATTGCTTTATTCTGATATTTCCCAAAACCCTACTTAATCCTAACCCTAATCTTAACCTCCTCCTCCTAATCTCTCTCTCTCTCTCTCTCTCTCTCTTACCTCTCCCCCTCGGCCGATTCCCCCAACCCCACTCGGCACCGCACTTCCCCCCATCTCTCTCTCGCTCCCCTCCTTCCCCTTATGCCCAAGGCGTCGCCGCCTCCTCTCTGCTCCCTCTCTCGGCTCACCCTACGCCACCGCCTCTAGCTCACCCTCGCGCCGACCCCGATGCCGCCTCATCGCGGTCCAAAGACCGGCTGCCTTCGCCTCTTCGCTTCCTCGGCGGCCGGGCCAGCGCCGCCTCATCCTTGCAAGGTAGGTTGGCGGCTCGGCCTCGACTCTCCGGCTCCGGATCTTGGCGCCCGCACGGGCTAGCTGACCGCCGTGCCGCCTCGGCGCTTCGGTGCGTGCCGCCCCTGGATGGTGCCTCTCCTGCGTCCCCACTCCGGTCCGGCCTCTCCCGACTCTCTCTGCTCATTGGCCGGCGGCAGTTTGCTCGCGCGCCGCCACCGCCACCGTGCCTCGGCCCCCGGCTCGGCTCGGCCCGCCACTCTCGGCTTCTCAGGCGCCGAGGCCCGCCTGTTCCTCGCGCCACCCCCTTTCCTTTCTTTGATGATTTTAGTTACTCAAGTTGCAATATTCAACTTTGATGTTAGAAGATAGATCTGCACTTATGCATGCACATGATGGTCGATTGATGATGGAGGACGATGGGTTTTGGTGGAGATGAAGGATACTACTAGGATCTACCGAGGTAATACTTCCTCTACATCCTTCCTCTCTTGTCTAGGTGAAAATCTTGAGGGCTATAGTTTTGTGATACGATGGGCGAGAACTAGATATTGATGCTACCTTGATATCCGTGATATGTGTGAATGATGTGTGTGAGTGTAGTTCATACTTGAGATGTGGTTGAGGTTACCTCTAGATGGGTTCTGGATGGGGAAGAGAGGGTAGCATCTTTGGCCTCTTGCTAGTGCTCCCTTTTTCTTCTCCAGCCGGCTTGGCGTCCGGTTGTCATTCTTTGTGGGGTGCACCGACCTCCTTCTTACTCCTCCCGTCATTGGTCCTAGGTGGCCTTGATGGTCGACGGTTCGAGCCACTGCCGGCGTCACCCTTGCTCTCCGGCTTCTCCCTCGCTCCCTTCCTCCTTGCTCCCTTCCTGCTGCTGGTCTTGGCCTTTCGGCTGAGAAGAAGTGGGAGGGGGAATGGATGTGTTGTGCTGCTGTGTGTGTGTGTGTGTGTGCAGGCTTGGCCTTCTTGTTCTTGGTTGCCTTCGGTTGATGAGGAGATGGAGTGGGATGTGTGGGGGGTTGGCTTTCGGCTGGTGCTAGCTTTGCCTGTATTTGCTTGTGGCTTTGCTGGCTTGAGGTGCTTGAGAATGAGGAGGGCTTGTGGATGAGCATGGCTGATCAGGGGGATGGATATCGGCTGGCTTCTCTTGTGGCTGGCCAAAGACCACTATGCCCCTTGCCCTTATCCTCAATGCTCTCTTGTGATACTATTTGGGCTAAGGACCTTTTGGTCCAAGGATGCTTAGAGGCTATTTTCGGATATTCTGCTAATAGAGGTAAGTCGGTAAACGGTGGGCATCTATTCTAATATTGCCGAGTGATGAGGCCCACAGAAGGCGAGATGGTGCCACTACCCTACGATGGTTGGGAAGCCTCTATGACCTTCGTAAATAATCTGACGGCAATCTTCTCCCTCTCTAACTCCTCTTTATTGCTTTTGGTCTAATACCGATCTTGTGTTTTTGTTGGCGGTCGAGGGTGGTTGGGTTGGCAATGAAATGGGTTTGACAGCGGGCGATAAATGGACAAGATTCAAGGAGGGCTTCGGCGATATGAATGCAAAAACTTGGATTGCAATTTAATTAGTTAATTCTTGTAAGATGTACTGTGATTGGTTGCAACGCATTCAAGGTTGTAACAAAAGAGGATTCAGAGATGCCTTAAGCTTATGTATTTGATCTTGAGTTGAGCTAATGTTCAATTAAGCTTGTAATGCAATTCTTTTGTAAAGGATTTTAAGTTACACTAATTAAATTGAGATTACATTTTGTTCTGGATCAAAGAATTTTAATTACCACTAATTACCGATTACTGTTGTTTAGCTTAGTTTAATTGTTCGGGTTCTCACATCCTACCCCCCTTGGAAAAAATTTCGTCCCCGAAATTGAAATCTCTCCTGGGGAGGTTTTGTGGCAGACTTCGTGTAGTACTTCGTCGCTCTCCCATGTAGCTTTACTGACGGAGTGAATTTTCTATTGTACCTTACAAGAATGAATCATCTGGTTCTGTAGTTTTCGGTCTTCTGCCGTCAGAATTTTCACACGATGCTCGCTATACATGAGATCAGCTCGCCATGGTATATCACTATTAATCACGCATTGAGAGAGGTCCCTTCAGCATTTCCCAAGTTGAGGGATATGAAATATATTGCGGATTCTGGATAATTGGCTAGATGATTTCATTCGATACGCTAAGGTGCCTTTACGCTTTAGTATCCGAACTGGTCCCACTCACCGTGGATTTAGTCTCGCGTTTAATCCGAATCAGTGCACCTTGCGTATAGCTGATACCTTTACATACTCCTGATCCCCGACTTCAAGCTATAAGTCTTGTCTGTATTGGGTTGTGTAGCTCTTTTGCTTACATTGAGCGATCTTGAGATGCTCTCGAGTTAACTATATTTTAGTCATTTTTCTGTACCAGATTCTGTGTTGGGTCTTTCTCCGACCTTACACCCATAGCTGGGTGATCGGTACTTTCGTCCGTAGAGGCCTAGTATGGTGTCATTGGCATACGAGGCTGGTAGTTGTCCTCAGACTTAAGTTGATAACCAATTTTATCTCCTGATCTGTGGGCATATCAGATAATTCCTTAGGAAATATTCCTGGAAAATCTCTTACTACCTGTATTTCCTTTATTGCAGGCTAGCTCAGCTAGGGTGAGGCAGTTTCGGTGGGGTTCTAATCTTGAAGTACTTTAGTTGACCCCATTGGGCTTTCCAATACTATGGCGATACTGGCACAATGGCAATTGAGGTATGCAAGTGACAGTATAAGGGTAACCTGGAGGTAAGCTACTAACTTATTAGGAGGTCACCTGACTACACTTGCTTGTCTATACAGCTGCATACCAATTTCAGAGCCACTTTCTCTGTTCTTGAGACCTTGTCACCTAGTGTACCACTGTACCATGATTTTGAACAGTATATCAAATCCCAAAAGTAGGATGCAATTCGAAGACCGATCCCTAATTGAGTTTGGCGATTTTCCACTAAAATCTGATCTCGCTCATAGCAATGAATTGCTTACGTGCATCAACTTGCACCATCCACATATTCATTTTACCCAGGTCTAAATCAACTTTTATTTGCTTTCCAAGTCAAATCATTTGCTAAAGTTTCTATGGTCAAAACAATACCATAACCTCAATTAAATCATAATTGCACCTTTGGCTAGATTTTTCCAATTTCAATCTTATTGTCACTTCTAAAATCAACAAGTCAATCATCCATATTAGAATCATACTTTCCAATTCAATCTATTATGCTTATTGATCCACCACATCATTACTTACATCAGTCCACCCACAACTATAGATCAACCAAACGCTATTATTCCATTAACTCCACTGATTTCATCAATTCTTTGTAACTCACCCAATTGTGAGGACCCCAATTTATTTGGCTTGTAATGCTTAACCAACCTCCGGTCCTAGCATCACAAATCAAATAGATCGATCCTCGAGATATGTATACTTCCCAGAAAGCAGTATACACACCTCGTTACAAAATTAGACATCAACTCCATTCCAAACATAGAGTCCAAACACCACACTACCAAACGGAAGATAAACAAATAGTAGGGTTATTATGCATAAAGGCCGTGAGTGCCAAGATACACAAATAAACAAGACGGACAATGGAAGCAAAAGTGCCATAAGATGGCTATAAACAAAGCCAATCGTGCCTCCAACCCACAAGGCATCCCAGGACCGCCAAGTCTAGTCGCCCACGAAACGGCAACACAACTCACGAGTGAGGCCCTTGGGCTCACCTTCTTCCTCTGCAACAAAAACATTAAGCAAAGCACACGAGTACAAAGATTGTCTTTGTACCCGCAAGATCTGCGTGTGAACTAGCGCACTGCTCATATGCTACATGCGAGCTTGTTTGGTGGAGGCCATATGTCTTGTTTGCATAAAGCCAATTTTCATTTGCAATAAGGTAATACATTTTAAAGGCAAGTTTGCAATTCATTTTAAGATTGAAATATGAAGAAAGATAATAATAACAAAGAGGAAGATAAACAACCTAGAAGTGACTATCCCAATAGTCACTCCAACAATAGCACTAATCCTGATTCATACCACCCATCAAGTTTTAATTTTAAATGTTGTAGTCTAACTCTTGATAAGCTTACCCAAGCATGTCCATCACCTAGACGAGGCTATTCGAATAGTTTTTAACCTGCAGGGTGTACCACTGCACTCCACACTTTGATCGCCTTTAAGCCAAAGCACACTAGAAGGTATCTGGCACAGCTAAGTCCTACGAGACTTTTTCCAATATTGTGTATTAACTACGAGCCGCTCGTATGGATAGAAATCCATACGCTTACATGGTAAAGCCGAAAAGACAACTACCCACTCGGGATAAAGCTTTTGGACAACTACCATGCTCCCACCTCCATCCTCCCGCGACCTCCCGTGACCCGGAGCCAATACACGCCAAAGTACTAGGTCAAGAGAGGTCCCATACCCTCTAGTGTGGTTAGCACGAAATGCTGGATAACAGGAACTCACAAGATGTTCGGTCCTTAATTGACCGGGCACCTTTCCGATCACACCCAAGATCACACCAATCTTACCACAGTTGTGCCGCGTCTAAATCATTTTTGTTTTCGGTTTTGTTTTGCAATTAACATAGCACGAGTGGAATATAAGGACAAGAATAATTTTATGTGATCAAGATCATCGACTAAGTCAATGATCACCCAAAACTACCTGATAGCTAGCATGGCTAAGCAACCGAACTCGTAATCTACTAAGTGACGAGAGTTCATCCGTGAACTCTAATCACGAGAAATAACCTAGGCTCGTGTAGTAGAGGACAAATATTTACCTACGATTATGCATCTAAAGGTTTAACTAACCAATTTAACACAAAATAAGCGATGCATACATACAGTTCAAACAAAATATTAGACTTTAAAATCTTCGATAAAATGATCAAACCGCTTGCACGGATGTCGTTGCTCGTAATGCTCAACTTTGCAGAGGATCGCCTCGTGGTTGCCGCAAATATCGAAGCCTAACGATAGAACAAATAACAATGAATAAGAGCTAAAAACACCGACAAAACTCAACCATACAATAACGACAAAACATACCAAACTCACACGCAACCTAAGCAGGTTCTAACATATTTTAGAGAGGGAAATAATTATTTGAAGTGGTGATGAATTTTCTAGCAATTTCCTAAGCTAACATACACATTAAAGCACTAGTTAATTGCTTAACAAATTTTTCATGAACAGAAATAGTATCTAAAATCTATTCTGATAAATAGTACACTAAAAATGAAAATTTACAAAATTGGATTCATTAGATTTGGACAATTATTGAGAAAGATAGGAATTTTCTAAATTGGAAAGTACATAATACACCAATATTTCAATAACCAGATTCTAGCTAATGAAACATGGTTGAATCTAATTTTGGTAAATATTACATTTAAAATTAAAATTAATGAACTGGTTTCAAATGATTTGGAGAAAAATTGAATTAGTTACGAATTTTCTAAGTTTAAATGAATTAACAAAGACAACAGAAAACACATTACGTAAATACTAAAGCATTTAATCCTTTTTCTACCCACACCAACTAGCCCTAGACACCGAGGCGGACTACATGATAAACGGCGACTAGGTCAAACTTGACCCAAGAATACAACGGTGACGTCGGCGTACATCTAAGAATACGTCTTTGACTTATCAAAGTGCAAACCTAACATACTCTCACGAGAAATACGCTATCGGCGGAGAAAGCGATAACCGAGCTACACAACCCTAATCGACAAAGATGGACCCACATGGCAGCACTCGGAGAACAAATAACAGTGGATTAAAGATTCTCTAAACGCGACAACTGAGAGGCCCACAAGTCGCTGACCTAACTAAACAAAGTTTAACGATAACTAAACTCGCGCGCTCACCGCAAGACGCACTTGCGGACGGCGCGCGCGCGCGCGGTGATCAAGCAAACCAAAGAGTTTCGGCGAGTGAGTGATACCTACAGTTCGCGAAGATCTTGCGAACACGATGGCGGTGACGCGACCACGAGGATGCCACGGCGGCTGGCGGAACGAGGCGGAGAAGAAGACACGGCTCGCCACGGAGAAGGCGATACGGACTTCTAGAAGACTCGGAAGGTGTGCTTAAGTCGCCCAACACCGGGAGCAAGAAGCACACGATAACGCCGACGAAGAAGGTCCGAGGTGGCGGAATTTCCACGGCGCGAAACCGATCTTGGAGAAGAATTGGTCGACGCCCGCAACGATGCACCAAAGATGAAAATGAAGTCACCGTTAGACTCGGTGCATCGCGATCCTAAGGGACTAGGTGCCGGCTAGAAACTCACCAGATCGCAAACGAGCTCACGGACCGAGATCGCCGGAGGCGAGACGACGATACCGCCTCGGTGATTCACCGACTCCAAGGATCCGGAATGGGCAAAATGGACGCGCACCGAGTGTGGATCACGATGGTGCGGTCGGCCGCTCAAGGCGGCGCTAATACTGCGGGCGCTACTTTCGACTTGACCCGCCGAGACAAAGAAGCGGCGAGAAAGCACGAATGCACGCGAGGACGAATGGGTGACCTAAAGAGATAGGTGAGCTCTGGCGATTCTCGGAGGCGAACACGCGTCCGGCGGCGTGGCGGCCGACGAAGCTGCGTGGCACGCATGCGCGATCGCCAAGCCGAGCTCGGTGAGGCGTGAGTCGCGAGGAAGAACTCGACAGTGGGGCCCACACGCCGCTGGACGGTGGCAAACGGCTCGAGGCCGGTCCGTGCAAAGCGGTGGAATGGTTTGACTCGATCAGTATCACACCGACCGTTGGATCTAAAACGGACGACTGAGATCGATGTATGCATTCGGACAGGTCGACGAGACAAGCAACGTGGACCGCTCGATCTTCATCGGACGGCTGACAGCCATCGGGCTCGCACGGTGCAACTAGGCTATGCAGAAATGGGATAAGTCATATTCTTTTACATCGTCAGCCTTTATTTGCTTTCTTTAATTATACTTGCTTGTTTTAAGGAGGCTGACGGCTCTTTTGGGTTATGTAGATGAAAAGGTAAGAGAAGGCTATGGGTATGGTCCATACTTATCCAAGAATGGAAAAGCGGGTCCATGCCAGATTTCTACTTCATGCCTCTAGCCCAGGCACTACTGTCTAAAACTTATATTGATACTCCCACGCTTACATTCACAAGCGATCTATCCTAGGTCGAATTGCTAACCTGATTGGTTAATTAGCAGGAATTAGCAACACGAATCCTATGACGAAACACGTGCTTCCCCCGCACTCTCCCGATCGGAAGACTAATCCTAAACCTCCTACGAAGGGATGGTTCTACGTTAGCAGGCTGTCACTTTAAAGAAGATGAGGTTTTTAACATAATACTTTTGAAAAGGGACAGGAATAGAAATTGATATGGGGATGAGGGTTAATAAGATAATTAGTGCAATATAGCAGCGAGAAAAGCACACCTAAGTTCTTACTACAGCTTCTATTTTATTAGCGTGGCCCAAACCTATTGCTCTGATACCATCTGTAACGCCCCGTGTCATTACCCCAGGGGTAATCACACTTAGGCACACGGATTACTATTTGTTTGCTCAAGAGAACAACCGCTTCAACGAATAGTAAACCTTTACGAGTTACGCAGTGAGAACAATAAGATAAAACTGTATTTTTATTCCGATTAGCCACGCAAGGCTATGGTTTCTGAGTAATTTACCATCGCAACAATGGGACCAAGTCCCTTTGCGGCCTCTCTTTACCCCACCGGTCTTCTATCCGTCCCACGCGTCAAGGTGGCACCGCTTTGTCCGGTCTTCATAGTTAGTGCCTCCTCCCACACGTGATGGCCTTGGTACTGCATGTTCTTCGTCCCGCTCAGGATAATTCCTGCCGGACTAGGATCTACAAAGGAGAATACTAACAAGGTTGAGTACAAATTAATGTACTCAAGAAGCACTATTAGCAAAATGATGCATTGTATGCACTATCTCTACTCATTATCACAATTTCTAAATCATCTCACTTTAGAAAATAGATCTCGATGTAGTGGCAAGTTTTAATACAGAAAACTCTACTAGTCACTCTGAGAGACGATAGACCCCCGTGGTTCCGTGAGACTCCAACTCGAGACCGGCATGAATTCATGATTTGTTTAGCATCGCGGAGCTTTGTACCACTTTACCCATAGCTATTTCGAACTCTCTGTGAGAATGTGGTCCACCCCATTGCCTTAGATGCGGCTTCGAGATCGAATACGTAACGTTTTCCGCCACGTGATTAATTTCTCCACCCATCACCTTCCGGCAGTGCATTAAGTCACGTCACGACCTCATCATCCACCGAAGTTCGGTGAGGTTGGTTGAGGCGGCTTCTATCCCGCACTCAACACTCCACCTTAGCGCTTATAGCGCCTTGGATCCCCACTTCCGACTATCCCCACCGGTCCCGGTTCCTCCATATCACTCACACACACCTATTACTTACCGATGTGGAGAGCACATCCACGTAACAAGGTAGCATTTTCGCCGTCGAAACGGGAAAATGGTTGGCACTGAATTACGGCATCTGACCGAGCAAGAGTTTGTTGGTCCTTATATTATAACCATATGTAAAAAGGGGCCCACCTCTTACCTCAACATCATCGTCGCGTTTCCCCAGCCAGGGCCCCCTTTTACCCTCCTAGTAAGTCTCATTTCTTTCTTAATCATCTTATCTTATCTCAATCATTTTCTTTAGGTTTTAGAAAAACATTTTGATGCAATACATATAATAGTGCAAGATAGGGTATATTTTTAAAGTAACTATATTACTATTCAAGAGGATCGCTTGCCTTCAAAGTTGTAGAAAAGGTTGGCGTCGACGAATCTATGACCAGTTGCTCTTCTCGGTGTTGGTTCGTCCTCTGTAGCAATACAACAGCACAAATAATAATATAAATAAATACATATTTGATTTTGGGTGATACTAAGGGTATATAAGTTAGTGGCGACTACAAGTTAGTACATTTTAATTAACTAAAACTTTTTTGAGAATTAAGCTAAGTTAGCACTTCCCAAATAGTCACCCTACGGTCTACTCACGCTAAGATCGAACACCCGAGGTTCGCATTTTGACAAACTAGAAATGAAATACTACTCGCACTTGACACTCACTAAGTCTATCAAATTTTAATTGTACAGATACTCTAATTGCTTTATTCTGATATTTCCCAAAACCCTACTTAATCCCAACCCTAATCTTAACCTCCTCCTCCTAATCTCTCTCTCTCTCTCTCTCTCTCTCTACCTCCCCTCGGCCGATTCCCCAACCCCACTCGCACCGCACTTCCCCCATCTCTCTCTCGCCCCTCCTTCCCCATACGCGCCCAGCGCGCCGCCTCCTCTCTGCTCCCTCTCTCGGCTCACCCTACGCCACCGCCTCTAGCTCACCCTCGCGCCAGCTCCCGACGCCGCCTCCACTGCCGGTCCAGCACCACTGGCTCCTCTCGCCCCTCTCTGGCTTCCTCGGCGCGGCCCGGGGCCAGCGCCGCCTCATCCCGGTCTGCGCCGTGGGTCGGCCGGCTCGGCCTCTGACTCCCCTCCGGCCTCCGGATCTTGGCGCCCCCGCTACGGCTAGCCTGACCCGCCGTCGCCTACGGCGCTCGGTCCGGTGCTCGCCCAGATGGTGCCTCCTCCCTGCGTCCCCACTCCGGTCCGGCTCTCCGACTCTCACTGCTCGGCTTGGGCGGCGGCTTGGCTCGGCGCGCCCGGCCGCCACCTGCTCCCCGGCTCCGGCTCGGCTCGGCCCGCCACCTCCGGCTTCTCCTGCGGCGCTGAGGCCCGGTACACGGTTCCTCGCGCCACCCCTTTCCTTTCTTTGATGATTTTAGTTACTGTTGCAATATTCAACTCTTGATGTTAGAAGATAGATCTGCACTTATGCATGCACATGATGGTGATTGATGATGGAGGACGCATGGGTTTTGGTGGAGATGAAGGATACTACTAGGATCTCTCGAGGTAATACTTCCCCTACATCCTTCCCTCTATTGCTCTATCTTTGAAAATCTTGAGGGCTATAGTTTTGTGATACGATGAGGCGAGAACTAGATATTGATGCTACCTTGATATCCGTGATATGTGTGAATGATGTGTGTGAGTGTAGTTCATACTGAGATGTGGTTGAGGTTACTCTAGATGGGTTCTGGATGGGGAAGATAGGTAGCAATCTTTGGCCTCTTGCTAGTGCTCCCTTTTCTTCTCCCCTGGTGGCTTGGCGTCCGGTTGTCGCTGCTGTGGGGTGCACTAACCTCCTTCTTACTCCTCCCGCCCTGGTCCCGGGTGGCCTTGATGAGTCGACAGGTTCGAGCCATCGCGGCGCCACCCTTGCTCTCGGCTTCTCCTCGCTCCCTTCCTCCTTGCTCCTTCCCTCGCTGGTCTTGGCCTTTGGTGAGAAGAAGTGGGAAGGGGAATGGATGTGTTGTGCTGCTGTGTGTGTGTGTGTGTGTGTGTGTGTGTGTGCAGGCTTGGCCTTCTTGTTCTTGGTTGCCTTCGGTTGATGAGGAGATGGAGTGGGATGTGTGGGGGGTTGGCTTTCGGCTGGTGCTAGCTTTGCCTGTATTTGCTTGTGGCTTTGCTGGCTTGAGGTGCTTGAGAATGAGGAGGGCTTGTGGATGAGAATGGCTGATCAGGGGGATGGATATCGGCTGGCTTCTCTTGTGGCTGGCCAAAGACCACTATGCCTTTGCCCTTATCCTCAATGCTCTCTTGTGATACTATTTGGGCTAAGGACCTTTTGGTCCAAGGATGCTTAGAGGCTATTTTCGGATATTCTGCTAATAGAGGTAAGTCGGTAAACGGTGGGCATCTATTCTAATATTGCCGAGTGATGAGGCCCACGAAGCGAGATGGTGCCACTACCCTATGGTGGTTGGGAAGCCTCTATGACCTTCAGTAAATAATCGACGGCAATCTTCTCCCTCTCTAACTCCTCTTTATTGCTTTTGGTCTAATACCGATCTTGTGTTTTTGTTGGCGGTCGAGGGTGGTTGGGTTGGCAATGAAATGGGTTTGACAGCGGGCGATAAATGGACAAGATTCAAGGAGGGCTTCGCGATATGAATGCAAAACTTGGATTGCAATTTAATTAGTTAATTCTTGTAAGATGTACTGTGATTGGTTGCAACGCATTCAAGGTTGTAACAAAAGAGGATTCAGAGATGCCTTAAGCTTATGTATTTGATCTTGAGTTGAGCTAATGTTCAATTAAGCTTGTAATGCAATTCTTTTGTAAAGGATTTTAAGTTACACTAATTAAATTGAGATTACATTTTGTTCTGGATCAAAGAATTTTAATTACCACTAATTACCGATTACTGTTGTTTAGCTTAGTTTAATTGTTCGGGTTCTCACAGCATTGTTGTCAAGACATCGCCTAATCGACGATTAATTGTCCAGTCGGCCAAGGATCACGACTAGGGACCAACAACTCAACTAGTTTGTCTAGTCGTGCGACTTGTTGACTAGACGTCCAACAACTCAGCTAGTTTGTATAGTCGTGCGACTTGTTGACTAGACGTCAACTTGGGAGTTAAGTCAGACAACTAGCAGGGCTGAGGCTCACTGTCAGGAGGAGACCCATACAGACTAGCAGGGCTGAGGCACAAGAGAGAGGGGCAGCTCGACTCAGCAAGCGAAACAGAGAGAGGGGCGGAGGCAGAACCCTAGCCCGCGGAGCCATGGCTAGCACCGCCGCCGCCGCCACCTCGTCCTCCTCCCGACACCTCCTCGCCTCCCGACGCCAGTCACCGCCTCCTCCTGCTCTTCCTGCCGACACAACTCCTCCACCTCCTAACATGCCTCATCCTCCTGCTCTACCGATCGCCAGTCCTCGCCCTCCTCCTGACACACCTCCTGGTAAGTAGCACTTCCCCCTCTCCTCCCCTTTTCCTCCCCTCCCCTCATCATCTCCTTCTTCTTTTGTTGATCTAGCAAGTAGTAGAGTAGCTGCAGCTCTGTTTCTTCACCTCATGCTCTGTTTGTGCTCTGTTTTAGTAGCAGCAGCAAGTAGAGTATCTCAGCCCAGTCCAGCCATGCCATATCGCCCTGTCTGCTGCTCGGCCACGGACTAGGCGGCCGACTAGTCGCCCAAGTCGACAAGTCGGTCTTATGGTGACGCGACTCGATTTTACGACTTAATAACCATAGTTACAGGTTACTGCAATTGTCATAGTCATCACGCTGAATGTCTAACTGTCAATACTTGAACACATGATGTACTTAAAAATCACAAGCAGGAACTTTGAAATAGTTAACAGCCTCCTGTGTGATTCCTTAGTAAATAGCAATATTGTTAGAGAACATGTAAATGAGCTATTAATATATCAAATGAATAAGTTCCAACTTCTATAAAAGGACATCAGGAAGATGATCAATGCCGAGTAGATTGCATCATTACTATTTCTGTTGCCCCGTAGGAGGTTTTGTATATGTTTATTCTGTTTGCTATTAGATTACACGCACCTCAGTGGTTGACTCAAATGATAAAGAATGATTGCTTATCATTTTCTTCTCAAGAAAGTCCATAGCTTCCCTCTCTTTGAAACCAGTGCTTACTGCCTGAGGAGAGGACATCGGAGAAGTCATGTCCTTTTTTAAAAATGTAGAAAATGCTCCTAACTAATGGGTGGTTTCTCCACCAAGAATGTTCATTGGCTCTATAATCAAAGCAGTTTATAGTTGCATGATAGTGTAGAAACTGTTATGAATATTGTATATGTATTCGTGAGGCCCAATAGGCAATATATATAGTGAGTACAAAGGAGATATTACAAGAAAATATGCCATACACATATAAGAAAATACAAAAGACATATAAAGAAATACAAAAGAATTTCTATTCTAACACATCCCTCAAACTCATGATAGATCACACACACTAAGTTTGGAGAAGAAATACAAATGTTGTACCCTAGTCTGTGACTTTGTGAAGAAGTCAGTAATCTGTAACTCTGAGGGCACAAACTGTAAAGCAAATACTCCCTCCTTCGCCTGTGAGCGAGTGTATGAAGCATCCACACCAATGTGCTTAGTGAGCTCATGTTTCACTGGGTCACAAGCAATACTGATAACACCTGTATTGTGGTCATATAGGCAACAACGACAAAAGTCTCATCATAGTCACGTCCGTACTCCTGCTGAAAGCCACGAGCCACAAGACGAGCCTTGTAGCGCTCGATGGTACCATCTGACCGGGTCTTAATCTTGTACACCCACTTGCACATGATAGGATGAGCATGCACAGGTATCGGTACAATATCCCAAGTCTCTGTACGTCGAAGAGCATCAAGCTTCTCTGCCATGGTGAGCTGCCACTCAGAACGAGGAGCAGCCTCACGATAAGAACTAGGCTCAGTGACAGAGAGAGCATGAGCTATCAGAGCGAATCCAAGATGATCAGGAGGTCGAAGGAATGTCCGGTCACGAAGAACATAACGGAGAGCATCATCAGGAGGATCAGATGTGGATGTCTACAAGAGACCAGGAGAGGAGACTGGGGAAGGACGAGGACGTTTGGAGTAGTGAATACCAGAGAAACGAGACGATGGTGCTGCAGGAACAAGAGGCGAAGGTACAGAAGGAACCACTGGAGACAAACTAGGGGAAGACTGTGATAGTGGAAAAATGGGTGAAAAGTCAGAAAGAGACAACCATGAAATCGACTCAACGGTGAAAACATGATAAGGAGCCGAATCTCGATAGAAGAAAGGTCGAGATTCGTCAAAGACAACATCTCGTGAAATCATGATCTGTTGAGCAGAAGGATCATAGCATCAATAACCCTTATGCTCAGAACTATAACCAAGAAACACATACTCAACTAACTGAGCCGATAGTTTGGTGCGCTCATGAGTCTACAGCAGAACAAAACAAGTACAGCCAAAACACAAATGTGAGTGTACTGGGGGGGGGCTTGATAGTAGAGACGCTCTATAGGACTGACACCCTAAAGAGCAGTGGAAGGTTGTATATTGATAAGATATGCAGTCGTAGAAACAGCCTCAACCTAAAATTGTGATGGAGCGTGAGGCAAGGAGAAAGGTGCGACCAGTCTCAATCAAATGACGATGTTTACGCTCAACAGCCCTATTCTGAGCATGGGCACCAAGACAAGAAGGCTGGTGAAAAGTGCCCTACTCAGAAAGAAACCGTCTAAAAGCGCCAAAACAGTACTCACTAGCAGAATCACAGCGAAAAATACGGATAGAAGAATCAAGCTGGGTACGAACCATCGTTGCAAAGTTACGATAGATCGCAAGAAACTGGCCATGATTAGACATAAGGAAAATTCATGTAAAACGGGAATAATCATCAATGAAAATCACATAAAATTTATGTCCGCCTTTAGAGATATAGGCGCAGGTCCCCATACATCTTAATGAACTAAGTCAAAAGAAAGAAAAGACAAAGACTCACTAGAATGATAAGGAAGTTGTAGCTGCTTGTCCAGCTTACAACCGTGACAAAACATGGTCGTGTTAATAGTAACATGTCCAAGAACACCCTAGAGAACTAATAAAGAAAGGTGAGACCCACACAAGTGACCTAGACGATGATGCCACTGCGCAAAAACTCTAGAGGTAGTGGCAGCAGTGGTAGTGGAGGTAGACGTAGAGGTGATAGGAGCAACTGAAGTAGACGGAAGGTGGAGGCAGTCAAGGATGTAGAGACCCTAACTATCCCTACGGCACTGGTCAGTCCCAAGTACCATCGCTGTCTGTCGGTCCTGGACGAAACAGGAGTGAGAGTCAAAACCAACCCTACAACCGAGATCGATAAGCTGACCCACTGAGAGAAGTTGTATAGTAAGCTGGGGAACATGGGAAACAGTTGGAACAAAAAAATCAGTAGACAAAAGAATACCCTGACAACTGACATATAGAGGAGTATCGTCGGCTGTCTGAACAGAGATAGGAAAAACAGGAGGTCCTACCTAAGTGAGAGATGTGGAGTCCGGTGTTATGTGGAAAGGAGCACCAGAATTCAAAACCCAAGAAGTATCTGGAGGAGGCATCTGAGCTAGACTAGGAAAACCTGCTGAGCTGTGAGAGAGCTGCTGAAGTAGAGCCTGGCAGAACTGTTGAACAGAGTCACCTCGTTGAGAAGGTCCTAACATGCTGATCTGTCCTCCCGTCAAGGAAGGCCCTCCTTGCCCCCCTTGGATCATCCACCCCTACGCACCTTGTTTCACTTTTTTCACACCGCACAACTCTGGTAGTCGTGCCTGAAGTTTTTGTAATAATTGCATTGAACCACAGTTGGTACAAAAATAGAAGCAAAAACAGACACCTGAGAAGGGACTATAGTCGAAGTAGAAGCTGTCGATTTAGTCGAAGAAGAAAGGGTAACAAGCACAACAGACCAAACTATGCTGCTAACCCACGGCGAAGCTCCTCAGCACAAAGTGTCGAAAGAGCCTCAGTGACTATCGGTTATGGTGAGCGGCTCAGCAGTTGAGCCCTGATAGGCTCAAACTCTAGGTGAAGACAGCAGACGAAGTCATAAAGGCGAAGACGATCACGATCCGCCTTCTACAACTTATGACACTCCTAGTAGAGCGGAGAAGCCAGCTCATCCAGCTGGCGCCAGAGACTGGCCAGGGCTCAGAAGAAGTCGTCGATGGAGGAGTCCTCTTGGCAAAGCGTCTCCAATTCACGCTGAAGTGAAAAGAACTGAGCATCGCTACTCTGCTGGTATCGCTCACGCAGGTACTCTCAAATCTGACGAGTCGAACACAGACCAACAATGTCTGGCTGGATGGAGTCATCGACACTGACCACCAGGATAGCTCGAACACAGGCCTCATCAGCACACCAGCGCTAAAAAACGTCTATAGCATACTGAAAGGCCTCATCAGTAGCGACAGCGACAACAACCTCTGCCTCCTCCTTAGCGGCCTCATCTTCTGCAGGAGGTACAGAAGTAGGCTGTTTGGGAGGAGGCTGAACCGGTGATGGCAAACAAGGTTGAGCACCAGTGATATATCCCCGGAGGCGGAGACCATCGAGCGTGATCTCCATGAGTGAAGACCACAACCTGTAGTTCGTCCCATGAAGCTTTGTTCCCAAGAATGGGATCGCAGCTGATGCAGCGAAAGCCATCGGTAGGCGGCGCTGGACATCGCGTCGACCAAAGCAATGAAGTCTAACAGGCGGCGCTGGATAGCGTCGTGGTTATATCAACATTGTGTGTTTTTTATTTCTTTTGGAACTGAGCTTATTTTTAAGAGGAACCCGTTGATGGATTTCTAAACCAAATCAGTCTCATCCGAACCCCTCAGCGACGACGGTGACGGGCGGCGGACTCGGACCTGTGTAGTCCTCAGGTCAAGCGTCAGGGGGCGGCGACGGTCGGCGTCGAGACGGGCTCGAGCAGGAGGCAGCGATCCAGGTGGCGGCAACTCGGGCTCGAGTAGGAGGTGTGGCACTCCGGTGGCGGGCTCAGGCCCGCGTTGTCCACGAGTCGAGCGGCGTCGGGACGGGCTCGAGCAAGGGGCGGTGATCCAAGCGGTGGTGGCCCGGGCTCGAATAGGGGAGCGGCGATCCGAGCAGCGATAGGCGCGCGTGAAGCAGAGGAAGGGTGTCGGTGTTGACGGTTGATGGAGGGGAGTGGCGGCGGGCGGCGGCGACAGCCTTCGACGACGACGGTAGGATGACAGCGGAAAGAGTTAGGTTAGTGCTCTAGCTCTGATACCATGTTATAAATATTGTGTATGTATTCATGAGGCCCATGTTATAAATATTGTGTATGTATTCATGAGGCACAATGGATAATATATATAGGGGTACAAATGAGATATTACAAGGGAATATGCTATACACACATAAGGAAATACAAAAGAATTCTTATTCTAATAGAAACAAAGAATATCTTATCTGTGAATTTCATAGTCATCCACAGAAAAAATGTGACTGACTTGCATTATGATGAACACAACAAGTTAATGACCAACACAAAATTCCTTGAATACCTTGTGGCCAAAGACTTGTCCGGCAGGATCACATGTAAAGAGCTGGGGGGTTCCTTTCTCTTCATCAATTCCCAAGATCATAGCAACTGTGAAAGAAATGAAAAGGATTGGACTAACCAACTAGATCTTTTAGAACATAAAGGAAGAAGAGGATGATGGCTGGTTTCACCACTCCCCAATAGGCCAATACGCAAGTCAGATAGTAGAACTGACCAATTCCATAAGGTCTCGTGTAAGCATGCTGGGTGCAGATCTGTGCTCTTGCCGCAATCCCACAAACACGCAAAAATAAACAGTTGGTTAAATGCAGAACATCCCAGTGAAAAAACCAAAGCAAGCGAATTGAGTTATTGAACAGAGTAATGTGTGCATATAGCTTAACAACAGAAAAACAAGTTTGATACTAAAGCACAAGCAGAATTTTGCCAGAAACTCCTCACCATCTCTTCTCATACCTCCAACATGAACACTGAATATGAATGAGAGTGGCACAGAGAGACTGAATTAATTAAGGTGCTGATCAAAGATTTTTAAATGTTATCAAGCAAATATTGGTTTTGTCAACTATTGTTGTGTCATCTACTTCAGTAAGATCAAAGTTTACCATTGTGCTAACACATGAGGAGGCATTTCATATCCCCACATGAGACGAAACTCTGCAGCTTCGTTCCTTGCCTCATGAGCTAATGGCTTTCCATCAGCTGCAATGAAGAAATAACCTGTCAACAGTCTAGAAAAGCAGACAAATAAAATTGTTATCGTTGCGTCTATCCTGCTCTTGGCCTCTTCAGTGTTCCATAATCCATATGATGGTGTTATGCATTCTAGTTGTTTCAAAAAGTTCAGATTGGTTGCTAACTTTTAAAATCATTTAAAACGTAGAAAGATAATTCATGGCATCACTTGGTGATGTGGAACTCATAAGAGCTCTCAACCAAGGGTCCAATGCAATGATAACAAGAAGCAAAAATAGTTAAATAGCAGAACTACCTCACCAAAGGAAGCATCGAACTGTCAATCATGCATCGAGCCATCGACTATTCAGTAACACTAACCAGAAGATCACATCAATAAAACTAGACAACCCAACTGATGATATGAAGTGACCTAAATAAAATTAATAATACATCAAATCAGATTGCATCACATATTTTATCTTGAAAGTGCAAGCCAAAATGTAAATATAAGGAGCTCCAGTAAAAGTTTCCAGTTGAACAAGAGCATCGGCAATTACATCCTACCACACCGCAATGCTCTGACGACACAAATGGTAAAAAAGAGTTTAGCAGTGCAGCCATGGATCATGCTACATTACATACAGTAAATTCCCAGTAACACCACCTAGGTCCTAATCGTTACAATGCAGCTCGAATTCGTCAGGGGAATCGGAGTGCGCGTACCCCCTGTTTCCCGTGGCGTTGGAACAGAGATCGACCACAAGGTAGCGAGTCGCTCACCTGGCATGTCGGTGGCGACCAACCCTAGCCGCTGGGTGATCGGGAACATGTGCGAGCAGCTCGTCGTGTCCAGCAACTTGTCCTAATTAAGAAGCAAACAACACGACATCACCGATTAAAACTTGTCCTAATTAAGAAGCAACACACGGCATCACCGATTAACCAAGAGGCAAAGAGATTTCTTGCGCCGCCAATCGATAGCCACTGGAACGGCTAGCTAGGGGCGCACTCACTCACCGTCGCCTTCCGCTGGGTGATGACGCAAACGGAGTCGTCCACGCGCACGGCGACGGAGGTGACCCTCGCCAGCTTCACGGCGTTGAACGCGTACTTTGCGACGAGCACGCGCAGAGCATCAGAAACCGTAGGTACGGTACACCGCGTTGGTAGTCGCGTGGTGCTGCTTTGGGGGGGGGGGTGATTTGGGTTGTGTGGCTTCCGCCCGTACTCACCGACTTGGTAGAGACGACCCTCAGGGGAGAATACGGTGATGCGGCGGTCGTAGGCGGGGGCGGCGCGGCTCCTGCCGCTGCTCTCCTGCACGGCGTACGCTTCGAGCATCGCTTCCGGCTTCGGTGTGGTTTTGGGAGGAATGCTCCCTCCTCTCTTCGCGTGTGCGTCTTCGTCTGCACCACTTACTCCGCGGCCCATCTCTTTCTAGGTTTGCCTGAGTGCCGGCAAGCGGCCCAACCACCTGCGTGTGCGTACGTGGGCCGTGGGGGCAAGCGTGAGGTCCACACAGCCCCTCGCGCTGCGGACGAGGCTGCAGAAGGAGCGGCCCAGCATTTTCGGCCCATCCGCCCAACGGTGTTCTGATAACATCGAACCCGAATCGAATCAATGATTCAGTTCAAACGCAGGAGTTTCACTACAATCAATTCACTTCCCGCACGAACAGGACATTTTTTGCGTTCTAAATGGGCCTTACATGTCGTGTCCCCTATAAACACTTTTGGACTCGCGAAAGAGCACGATCGGATATCTCCTTTTATGTTCCATCAGTCGTTAACGTTATGTCGAGGAACCGTCGTTGGCGAGTATCCAGTTTGAGCAATTACCTCGTAGATAAACTCAGAATCGTAAGAACAATGCAATAACACACAGACAGAACAATAGATGAACACAGAGATATAAGGGGACTTTAGACATCTCTTTATTGGCCTTCTCAATAATTATCGTTACAACTGTCGGATCCCCTCCTTTATATAAGCTACTAAGTGGATGAGGAGCCCACCTGAACTAGAACTCCTGATCTGAGCCTGGTTTCTTAACACGTGACACTTAAATTTGTCAGGAATCATTGGCCTTGCGAGAGTTAAGACGAAGAAATGGGAAGGGGGAAGCATGCATAATACAATGCAAGTGTGATTCGGCTGGAAATCCAGCCAAATTTATGGGACGAACACGGCGAGACCCACGGGCCCGCGCGTGCCGTGGCCGTTGCGCGCCTTTCCCCATGGGCGAGGGCGAGGGCGAGGGCGAGAGCGCGAGACGGCAACCGCGCCAACGGATGGATACCACCAGCTTTTAGTTACCCGCGCACTCTCGTCCACCGCTGCACGCGACGGCCGGGGGCCCTCGCGCGAGTCAGTTTCCGGCGCGTGATTCGCGCCTTCCCGGCCAGGGCCGCACCGTCGAGAACGACCCGGTTTTTTTAAGAATCACGTGGACGAATGGCATGGCTAGCTAGCTACTGTATTTCGGCAACGTTGAAGCTTGACAGGCACAGACGGAACAGTTGCTGTCAAGTTTTCATGGAGATTTTACTCGCAATGTATATACCAAACTACCAACCGATGATCACTCGGTCGCTGTTTAGCTGATAATTAATGACATAATTCTTTATTTGCTATCGAAAATTTGATCATCTCTTATATGTCATTTATTGTATCACTGATATGTGATCTTAGACTCTGTATGTCAGTAATACAATTTGTAATTTTGAAAATTTCTAGTAACATATAAGGAATTAATCTATAATTAATTGTTGTTGAATTTGGAAGATGCCGTAGCATAGAGCTAGGAGCAGTTGTCTTGTCAGGCGCCTTTCGTTCATATCCATAAGCAAACATAGTTAGTTTCGAAGCAAGCTAAGATAAATATTTTCAAAGTATCGTGTCAAATCAAAGCGCGATACGCTGCATCACTAAACTCGTACGTCAAAAATTAACAACCGTAATTCACACGCACACGCACAAAAAAAAAAAAAAAAGTTTAGCCGCAGCAATGGACGGTGGTGCCCACAAAAGAGGACAAAGGAAACTAGCCGTTACAGGCTTACAGCCGAAGCCGAGCGCCGCCCGCCGTTGCGAACGGATCTCACCCGCTGACGCTGGAATCGACCGCCTCGATTGATCCCCGCGGTGCGGCCGTCCCATGCGGGGAGGAGCGTCTCGACGGGCAACAGGTGGCGCGCGGCGAATGGGCCTGGCGGCCGTTGGGTGTTCATGAACAGCGGCGAGATTTCGAGTGCGTGCCGCGAGTCCGCTCACCGCCTGCGGGAGTTGCTAACGTGATCGTCGGCAGCTGTGCTTCTTAATTCTGGATGATAGAAAGGGATGCCCCGATGTTACGGCCGGATCTGTGTGATCAAGCCACGTCTAACACAAAAGTTCATAGAGCAAAAGATATTCCTTTAAGGAGGTTTTTTTATATAACTTTTCTTTTTAAGGAGATGTACTGATGCTAAAGCAAACTCCGCCAATTGGGTATTGACGCCTCAACAATGCCATACTTGTAACGTTTTGTTGTAATTAACTCGGGCACGTAACATCGGATCAAGATTGCAGAAACTTGATTCTAGTCATACAATTTTATGTTTCTACGACCCAGATTGACTGAACCGATCCAATCATATGATGGAGTCTTAATTTGGTATAATTTTAATATTATTATGATTCTAATAAAAAAATTATAAAATCGTGATCAAAATTTTCATACAATCCTACTTAATTCTACCTATTATAGTGATTTATTATAAATAATTATTTGCATATATCCCTTTCATTGTATTTTTTTGAAAGAAGGCATAGCCCTACTTATATAGAAAAGATTACAAAAGTTCAAACATTCATTTTTACTTTTTATTTCTTCGTATCCATTATAATTTGAATAAATAACAAATGATCTTTCCTTCGCTACATTTTGGTAAAAAATAATAATAATCTAAATGTATAGTTTTAAAATGTAGAAGTGTTAAAACACAAGATATATTATTTTTTAAAAAAATATTTATTGATAGAATCAGATTAGAAGATTCTACATCGATTATACGATTCACAATGGTTCTAAACAAACCTCGGATCCGATCCAGGAATGTGATTCTGAAGACCTTAGCTGCAACAGTAGCTGCGGGTCATCCCTGAGCGCATTCTCAACACCATATTTCTTTCTACCATGATAGTCATGCTTCGAACATGTATAAAAAGGCGAAGGGATTTGCACGAGGCTTTTTGAAAATGTTTTTTTAATGATCTCCTAAATAGTATATAGATGAATACATAGTCCGGCTATATGCAGCTGTTTCTCCGTGAAACTGCGGAACATCATTTATTATTCTTGAAAAAAGGTGGAGAATCATTTATTCTGTGAAAGCCTCCATTGCCTATCATTGTAACTCTTTGCATGATTGCTACATTGTTATTTTAAAATGTCCAGTTCAAACTAAATTTCTGGTATTAAAAATCAATGCCTTACTATACTCCCCTTGTTTAAGAATATATGTCGTTTTGGGCATTGATATGATCTCTAATATGCAACTTTGACTATTTTATTTTTATATAAATATGTACATAAAATAATTTAAAATTATTATATTATGAAAATATTTTTATGGTTAATCTAATGATACCATTTTTACATGACCAATATAAATGTTTTTTTCCTATATTAGTTGTCAAAGTTAAAAATGTTGGGAAACTATGGGCCTGACCCTGCAGTCGGCCCATTAGTGGGCGCCCCATCCCAAACCCTAGCAGGGTCGTAGCCTATAAATAGGGGGTGCTATTCATTGTAAAGGATTGATCGATGGATGAAGGAATAAAGAGAAGCAAGAAGTCCACCTACATCTCTGTGTTCTATCTCTTATTTTGTTCTTGTGTTCATGCATTGTTCTTACGATTCGAGTTTGTCACGAGGCGATCGCTTCGGACCGACTCGCCGACGGTTCCTCAACACGTTATCAAGACGATCGACTCTCCTCGTATCGAAAAGGTAACCGTCGATGAACGACACTCGTAGATTGAATCGTTTTCTAGATTGCTTTCAACCGCAAATTTGGCTTTCTAGATTGGTTTTCACGGTGCAAACCGCTCTAATCTACCGCGAGCCGACTTGAAGTCGCGCCAAGCCGATCGGTGGGTTGCATGAAAGAGTAGATGATGATTGTACCAGTAGGTTGTATATGCGATCGCATAAAGGCATCATGTGCGCGCACCGCGCCGCCGCGGTCGTCACTACCTCGCGACACGTTACGTCGGCATAGTCCGCCATCACGATCGCCACGGAGGCAACGCAGTGGTCACGCCGCTAGCACGCGGCAAGCACGCACATGTCGGCATGAAGCGCGCGCCTGTTGCAATCTCATACTATATTATATTGCATCGCATACATGAACAAGAACAAAAAAGACGGTGATGGCTCTCAGAGCGTCGCCGCCGATTTTGGTGTCACACCGGCCACCGAAGATGGCACCACGCAGCGCGCGCACGACGGCACGAGGCGGCGGCGCGCCCCGCGATAAGCAAAGACCGCGATTGATGAGCGATGTCGCCGTGATGAGCAGTACCGCAGCGTATGAACGAGTGTTTTACGGAAGAACAATGCTCGCGAAGAATTTTGCTACGCCCGGACGGGCTTCGCCGAACATGACCGCCACCGCATGGCGCCACCCTCCGCGTCAGACGCGCCGCGATGGCGTCAGATACTCGCGGCAGCGCGGATGAGAAAAATGGAGGGGAGGCGCTGCCCCTGACGGACTGCCACCGCACGGCGCCTCGCCCGTTGCATTGCGGCTCGAGCCGCCGCGCCACCGAACAGCGCCGTGCTGTGCCAACCGCCGCGACGCGGCACTCCCGCCGACCGCCGCGCACGCCTCCGATCGCCGCACGCGCGCTCCCACTTTGGGCTCGAACCGCCGCATCGCACCACCTCGCAGATCACCGCGACACCTGCCGCCCTCAGTGTGCCCATCGTGTGTGTTTTCCGACTCTTTGCGTCTTGTATCCCACCGCCACCTCTCGTAGTGGAAGGCCGCCATCGCTCGCGTGCGTGACGATCGCCTCGCGCGCCCTCGGCCCGCATGGCCACACCGGCCTCGGTTTTGCGTGGCGCAGCCACCCCGCGCGCCTCGAATGGCGTTGCGCGCCGCTTGAACCCACCGGCAAGCGAAAAAGGGAGGCGGTGGAGAAAATTCGAAATTTGCGAGAATTTGTCGAGAAGTCATTTTTCTAGCAGAAAGAGCCTCTGAATTCAAATTTTGAATCGCTTTTTGCATTTGAAGCATGTTTAACTTTGTTATTATTATTTCTATGTAATTTATTTCTTGCATTTATGTTTTGATTATACGTAATTGTTTATATTGCTTTTAATCACTTTGGAAATAGCAAGAAATCATGAAAATGCATAGAAAAATACGGAACACGAACCTAGAGTTCAAGAGCATTGTGAGAATTTTGCAACCATTTTATGCAGTTACAGTAGTAATCCTTTGAACCTTTTGCATGAATATGAAGATGACGGCATCACGAATCGAATTTGAAGAATCGACCAAGATGGTCGTAATTTGTGCGTAATTTATAACGGTCTTCAATTCGTGGTAATGTAATCACGGATGAGCGTAAGATTGAGAAGACTCTCTACCTTTCACTCGAGCGGTGCAATCCGCAAGCAACTATCGTCAAGACGGCTACATGAAGTATGCCGAATTAATTGACATCATGCAAGTTGTAGAAACTCAAGATGATATTCTAAGAAAGAACTTCATCTCGCAACCACCTAGTAGCAAATGTTGGCCATGAAGCCACTGCTAGCAGCTACAAGGTGATGAAGCCTTTCACGAATGAGAGGAACAAGAAGGGTAAGGTCGTGCGTCGCACATTATTGATATTTTTCAGTCTAAGAAGAAGGGCAAATGATAGCATGAGGCATACCTTGCCATTGCAGGCACAGAGGATCCACATCCATTAGCTGCACTTATGAATGTGAACGACCCAATGAGCGCCCCATCATCCTCCTTTGGACATCGCGGCGACCACCGTAGTCGTGCCAAGAGAGAAGATCGCGCATGGAGCCGATTTAGGCGTAAGTTCTGAATCCTTCGCCTATTAGATCCAAAGGCACGCATTGCACTCGGACCTTTATAGAAACTTACGATTTGTAATTGAAGCAGAATTTTGAATTATTGAATAATGGTTGCAAGCTCTGGGAGAGCAAAGCATTAAATTCTTATTATGAGTCCTGCAAGACTTATTTTCCCGTCTTTATAATAGCAAGTTACGTTTTGATATCTGAAGTATTTTATTTATGTGTTGCTTGTTTTCTGCTACATATTAATAAAGTATATTATATTAGAACGCGTGTGACGCCCTATGGAGGAAGTGTGCTTAGCATGTAGCGGCACAACGAATACCATCCTGAGAGAAATGATTTTTTCGGTCGATCGGCAAGAATCTTTGGTAGTCTTATGACAATCATGAAATGATACTTGTATAATAGGCTCAGGAAGGGCCATAATTATACTTCCAACGGGCACAACTTTGGTCATTGAAGAAGACTCGTTGTACCCAGAATCGACTAGAACTCTCAAGGATATTTGCGCTAACAGTTTCCATGTAGAGACTGAAGAAGAGTATGGTACAGAATACCTGCTCATTACAAAGCGTGAAGAAAGTGAAAAATTGCATTAGAATATCTTCCTCCATATGAAATTGGGCTATACTACACTAATATTAAGACACCTACAGCCTATACTGTCCTGAAAACCGTATTTAGAAGCTCTGAACTTTTCTATCTCTGACATGATAGATTGTGCCGTCTAGGTCTTAGGATGATGAGAAATATAATTAACAATTCACAGGGACATGATATGAATGTTAAGAATTTCTCGAATCAGAAGACTTTGTGTGCCCGCATGTGCCACGGAAATTAATTACTAGACCTTTTGCTCAAAGCAAAGGATGAAGTCCTGCATTCTGGACCGTATCCGGGAGACCTTTGCGGTCCTAAATAGCCCCGTAAGGGTAATTTGAGGTATTTTATAGTGCTCATCGATGCTTCCTCGGAATGGTCGCACGATATGTTTATTGTCTCACGAAATCATGCTTTTGCAAAGCCAATCTCGTAGATAATTAAATTAGAAATATTTTCACGATCATCATGAGAAGTCCACTGAATGGACAACGGGAGAACTCACTCAAAGCATTTGATGATTATTGCATGAAAATGGGAATTAAAATTGAGCATTTTGTACCGCATGTCCGTACCCAGAATGGACTAGCAGAACTTTGAAGAATTGTAATTTACCAACTACGTGTTGGGGACACGTGATCTGCTCGCAACAACTCTCATCAATTTTAGACCGTCGGCCTATAACATCCATCCACCTAAGCAACTAGCGCAAGGGTCAGCACCGAAAACTTCTCATCTCTGAAGGTTTGGTTGCAAGGTTTATGTACCTATACCACCACCACAGCGGACTGCAATGGGCCCTCTCCGAAAGTCTGGGATATACGTTGGTTATGAGACAGCATTCATAATCAGGTATCTGGACCCGATGACTAGAGATTTGAACAAATGCCCGATTCGCTGATAGTACATGAGATGAGGTTAGTTTCCCGTCATTAGGGGGAGGAAATCAACCCTTTTATGATAATGTCGGGAAATAATTGAAGTCTAGAAGACAATTGAAATCCAGAAGATAATTAAAAATCTATGCATATGACCCGCGCACTAGTGAAGCAAATAGAGAAGTCCAGAAGATAATTGCAGTCCAGAAGATAATTGAATTGAAGTCTAGAAGACAATTGAAGTCCAGAAGATAATAGATTTGCAAATATTAACAAATCAACTGTCAGACCACTTTAGTGATTTGAAGAGCGTGACCAAGTAGCATTTGCCTGTACGCAATGCACCGGAGAGGGTTGAAATACCAATGAAGGTATCCCTAATCCCGCCCAAAGGCCTCGAGAAAGGGCGAGAACTCCGGCCTCGAAACCAAGTAACCGGGACGCTGGTGAAAAGGATAAGAAGGACTTGACACGGTAGATCACCAAGTGCCCAGAACCAAAAGGGGAGCCGGTTGAGACTGGTATCGGTATGGAACCTTGAAAAGGCATACGAATTGAACATCCCCATGAAGGAGACATCAGCATGGATGTGCGCACACATCGGAGTGAAAAACTAAAGGACTTGCCCGCAATTGGAAGCAAGATGAGCAAGTAGAAGCATTAGAAGAATCGCCCTTGAAGAAATAGCTATAAAATTTATGACCTCGGGAGAATCTTTGAATATGACAACGACCAATGTCGACATATACTTTGCAAAGAAACTTGCCACAATCATCAATCTTGATTGAGAGCTCAGACGCTCATTGAATGAAAGAAAAGATCGGATTGAAAGAAGCGCGAGAAACTAAATTATTCTCTCCGAATAAAACAAGGCGTTTGGGCACATAGTCGTCACGTCTCCCTTTGTGCACCTGTAGGGCATAAGTGGATATTTGTTTGAAAGAGAAATGAAAAGAAGCAAGGCTCGTTACATAAGGTTTTATTGAACATCCAGAGATGATTATGAAGAAACCTATTCCCGGTCATGGCGGAACTCCTTTTAGATATTTATCTCAATGGCGAGTGAACTTGAAGTTAGAATTGAAATTGATGGATGGGATACCAGATACCTTTATGAAATATTGGATTCGGACATTTATATGAAGATACGAATGTATCCTCGTCCCAACCAAGATAGAGCAAATAGAAATATGTACAGTGTGAAACTCGAGAAAGTCATTATACGAACTTAAGCAATCAGGCGAGAATGTGGTATAATCGCAGGCGACTTTCTATGCAAGAAAGGCTACACGAACAATGAGAATAAATCCTGTGTATTTATACAACAATCCCAGAATGGATTTTGTATAATCTCAGTGTATGAAGATGATCTGAATATTATCGGAACCCTGAAGGATATTAAGAAAGCAAACTCTTACCTGGAGTTGGAGTCTGAAATGAAAGGTTTGGGTAAAACCAAATATTGCTTAGGCTTGCAGTTTGAGCATGCCCCTGAAGGAACATTATTGCATCAGTCAGCCTACACTCAGAAGGTGTTAGAAAGATTCGACTTGGCAAAGACATACCCTTTGAAAGTGCCAATGGTCGAAAGATCTTTGCAGCAAGACAAATACTCATACAGACCTAAAGAAGAGGGGGAGGAAGTCCTGGGACCGGAACTCCCACACTGAGGTGCAATAGAAGCACTAATGTATTTGACAAACTGTACTAGAACGGACATTGTATTTACCGGGAACCTACTAGCAAGGTATAGTGCAGAACCTACCAAAGGCATTGGCAGGGAATAAAGGATATCTTCCGATACCTCTAAGGAAGCAAAGAACTTGGTACATTCTACGAAAGAACAAAGACTTAACTATGAATGACAATGCAGAAAACGGGTACTTGTAGGACCCGCATACAGCCAAATCGCAAACAGGCTATGAACTCCTATGTGGTGGAACTGCAATTCCATGAAAATCGTCTAAGCAGAGTCTTGTACCGACTTGGCGAACCACTCGGAAACAATAGCATTATACGAGGCCTCACGAGAATGTACTTGGTTTCAGCGGATGATTCACTACATCCAAGCAGATTATGTGGATTGAATACCGCACCAATCCCACTATTATCAATGAAGATAATGCGACTTGTGTTGCACAAGTGCGGATGGGTTATTGTGAAGAATCCTCTCACAAAGCATATCAACCCCAAGTTCTTCTATGCTCATGAATTGCAAAAGATGAACGTAATCAAATCTTGCATACTAGGTCATGTGAGAATCTTGCAGATTTATTGATGAAGTCATTTCCAGTCTAGCTTTGAAAGATGCATATGTGGAATTGGAATGATGAGACTTAGAGAAGTACAGATCGGGGAGAATCTTCACAAACTCATTACTAAAGCTTAATCACGAAGATCAGTACCCAAAGGTAAATCTGGAGATTAAATGAAATTGGGTGGATTGTACTCTTTTTCTCTTGACGAGTTTTCCAAGTTTCTCGGCTAAGGTTTTTAATGAGACAATTAAGTGCAACATAGCGAGAACATGATTCATGTACTCTTTCTCCAAATTTTTCCCATCGGGTTTTATGGAGTTTTGACGAGACATAGACATGAAGGATGGGTGCCCAAGGGGTGTTGGGAAACTATGGGCTCGACCTGCATCGGCCCATTAGTGGCGCCCATCCCAAACCCTAGCGGGGTCGTAGCCTATAAATAGGGGGTGCTATTCATTGTAAAGGATTGATCGATGGATGAAGGAATAAAGAGAAACAAGAAGTCCACCTACATCTCTGTGTTCTATCTCTTATTTTGTTCTTGTGTTCATGCATTGTTCTTACGATTCTGAGTTTGTCTACGAGGCGATCGCTCGGACTGGACTCGCCAGCGACGGTTCCTCAACAAAAAAAGCTTGATTGTGCGCCTTCTGAAACGCCATATATTTCCGAACTGTGGGAGTAACATTTATGCATACACAAAGTAATGTATAATCAAATGAAAGGAAATAGGAAGAGCCAAACAAAGATACCAACCCCAAACTCCATCATCAGCACAAACTACCGTAACAAAGCCAATCTCCCATGACAACGACCAACTAATCAAACCACCCGAGCCACGCCACGGCACGGCGCCCCCTCCCTATTCTCACCGCCCACGCAGTCACGCGCACCTCCTCACCCCCCCTCGCCTCCGGGCAACTTAATCAACCTGTCACCTTTGCCTTTCCCCCGACGCCTCCGAAATAAGAATTCCCTCCTCGCCGCCGCGCCTTCGCTCATCGCCTCCTCCCCAAAATCAACAATACGAAACAATAATATCTTCCTTTCCCCTCTCTTCTCCCCATCTCATTCGTCTCCTCGAAACCCTAAGCGGTGGCGCCGTCCGGGCATCGTCCGTCTCGTCCCATGGAGGACTTCGCGCGCGCGGTGGAGGACGGGCTCAAGCTGTCGAAGCGGCTGGTGCTGCCGGGCGGGCTGCCGCCGCCGAGGCCGCCTGCCGGGATGGAGCGGGGCGGCGGCGCGGCGGCCGCGCTGCTGCTTCCCTCGGCGCCGACGGCGTACGCGGTGGTCGCTGACCCCGGCGCGGTCGACACCCCCGACGTGCCCAGCTACCAGCCCTACGTGTACGGCCGCCTTGACCCGCCCGCGCTGATCCCGCTGCAGATGAAGGAGGTCGACCTGGCGGTGGACTGCGCGCTAGACGCGGCCGCCGTCACCGTGCGCGCGCGGTGGTGGCTGCACTGCATCACGCGCAGCCGCGAGTGCGACGTCCGACTCGTCGTGCCCATGGGCGACCAGGTGAGCCGATCGGATTCTGCTGTCGTGGTTAACAGCATTTTACATTTTTTTGTTCTGTTGACTTGCCTCCTTAGATTCAGTTCGGTGAGGGTTCAAATCATTGCCGTTGCAGTATTATTTTGGATGTTTGACTAGAGCTATTGGACAGTCAGGGCCCATGAATTTCTTGTTTGGTGCATCAATAAAAGTGCCTCTTGATTCGCAGTTTTGATTTGTGCATTTGAGCTGTTATTTCTGCTATTCATTTAACATGACCCTTTTGATAGTTTGATGTCGTTGTACTTTGATGTGGCCTGTGATGTTGGAATGGTTGGTGGCATCTGACTCTTATCTTCCTCTCATGTGTTTTGATTTGTTCTGTTGTGTCAAGGTGGCTGACTGCAATCGTTGGCTTGCTCAATACTAAATTCTAGATACTGTAAATAGCTTGGTTCGTAAGTTCTAGATGAGTAAAAGGGTTGCCTTCAGTTATAATAGATTAGTATGTTTCAGTGTTGCATGAGCAAGTGAAACTAATTCCTTGCTTCGTCCAATGGAAATCAAACACTGGAAGGGATATGTTGGTTCTGCAGAGAGGTAACCTTATTTTTATTGTGATAGTCATGCAAGGTGCAAACTTTTATTGAGATAGTCATGCAAGGTGCAAACATGCTTGGAGTGTTCTGAAAATGTGATATGCTGTACTATCTCATTTGGACACATATTGGATTTCCTGGTCTTTACTTCAGCATCTAGATGTATATGTGATGTTCCTATGATATTTGGTAGAATATACATGGCTTGGAAAATGGAAATGAACCTGACAGTGAAGTTCTCCTTGGATGATTATAGCATATTATTAAGTGCAGTTGGGTTGCTGTTGTTTTTCTTGCCTTGCAGAGTGGGTTGACAAGGACTTGAATAAGTAAAATAAAAATAATTCAAGCACTTGCACTAACATTGGATTTCTTCTGAAACAAAAGCATTTGTTTTTTTTACTGATCTGATGTTCTGATTGCTTGAATTTAATAACTTGATAGGTACAAGTGATACGGAAAATTCCTCGATTTTGTTATTCATCAACACTTGCTGTATAATTTATTTCCCATCCATCATTAAGAACATTTATAATTATATTAATATTACATCAAACGAAACATTAGGTAGCTAGTATATTTATATGGTAAACATTTGTATTATTTTATCTGAGCTACATCAATTTTCATGTATGTATTGGTCTCAACCTAAGAACGGTTTGGCTAATAGGGTTCAATTCTAGGCGCCGAGGTTACTGTTGGAAGAAGATCATATAATACTCAAGTAATTGACGTAGAAGACCACACTGCAGAGAATATTGGAAAAGCCGATAGTGGGGGCCTTTTAAAACCCCAACTGTTTTCCTTGACAATAGCACAGGTACATGCTATATACTTGTACATCTCCAGTCTCCACTGTCATGTTGTAATTTTTTTGAAGCCGTATCTTACTTTGCCGGTTCATTACTATCTTATTAATCAAGGTTGAGGGTGGAGCGGATATTATCGCCACCATTAGATGGTCTCAGAAATTACACTATGACAACGGACAATTCTCAGTTGATATACCTTTCCGTTTTCCATACTATGTCAACCCATTACCAAAAGTGTTCATGAAGAGGGAGAAAATTCAGTTGACTGTGAATAGTGGTTTCAGTAAAGAGGTTTTGTTGCAGGGCACTAGCCACCCGTTGAAGGTAATCAAGTATAACTTATTTCTTAAATACTGTTTTGATCTTCATTTGGGAGCATTAGGGCCTGTTCAAAGGTTTAATCTTCAGAAGGATTTCTATTGCTATTTCAGGAAAAGGGTAGGCATGGTGAGAAATTGTCTTTCCTGCATGAAGCAATTGTTGAGAATTGGTCGAGCAAAGATTTCACCTTTTCATACAGTGTGAGTTAATTCTGCTATGATATTTTTCTACTCACTCTTTAATATTTATGAGCTCACTAGTTCCTGCGAGAATCTAACTTTTCAAGGCATCTTGAAGAAAAATGATCTTAAAAAGTATTCCTAGTAGAGAGCAAAAGGAAGATAATGAACTACCGTAGCACATCACAATATTTAATGATCCAAACTTGCAATATTGCTGAGTACGTGTTCTGTTCCTTTGCCTAATTTGTGTTTATATCTATAGGTTTACTCTGGTGACTTGTCTGGTGGTGTGCTCGTGCAACCCTCAACATTACGTGACTATGATGATAGAGATAGGTTCTGCATTTTTCTTTTACCTGGAAGTGGCAACAGGAAGGTTAGTTGCTTACTTGGGATCTTGTTGTGCTCCCATAGTTCTTTTAATATAAAGAATCATATCTTCCTTGACTGAGATATCTGCAGTCTGCACTTGGATTTTTTTTAAGACAGGGACCTCCTGTAGACTGTAGTAACCATCCTGATTAAGCTAATGCAAGTGCAACACCATTGTTGTGATGAAATAGTTTTAGATTGCCATTTAATTCTGCTCTCCTGCCCTAGAGAAATGCTGATAACTGTATGCAAAGTCTCAGCTTGATATCTTGCATTCTTGCATACATCATTGAAGTCACAAGAAACAATGACGTTATCTAAGTAGCTTTTCATATCAAATTTGGTTGATAACTCTGAAAAGTTCATTTTCTTATTGCTTCACAAAATATGCCTTCTTGGTGCTTTATCTCATATGAGCTATTCAATAGGTCTTCAGAAAAGCAGTAGTGTTTGTTGTTGATACAAGTGGAAGCATGCAAGGAAAGCCTCTTGATAATGTGAAGAATGCAGTGTCTACTGCTCTTTCAGAGCTTATGCAAGGAGATTACTTCAACATTATAACATTTAACGATGAGCTTCACTCATTCTCATCATGTTTAGAGAAAGTAAATGAGGAAGTAATAGCAAGTGCATCGGATTGGATGAACTTAAACTTCGTTGCCAAGGGTGGCACAGATATTATGCATCCTTTAAGTGAGGTATTATTATTTTGAATATGATCTCAATTGGGAATGAGCCGCATATCTATTATTTTTATATCTCTCTCTCTTCTTTCTTGTTATTTCATACTCCTTTTGATATCTTCATGCAAGGCAATGGTGTTACTGTCGAGTGTCCATGATGCGCTTCCACAAATCTTTCTTATGACTGATGGATCAGTTGATGATGAACATAATATCTGCCAAACTATGAAAACTGAGCTCATCAACGGAGGATCTAAATCTCCTCGGATTTCTACTTTCGGACTAGGTAATGTTAAGGAGCACTTCCAATACCCAAGTACTTCCCAGAATTAAATGAAAGTTCTCCTGCTTTTGTCTATTGGCTCATCATCTTTCTATATGCAAATATTTATTCCTGTGTGAAAAAAAGCTTACAAATAACTCAAAAGGACAGTGAAGTTTATGTTTTCTAATTGTTTGCATTCGCTCTCATTGGAAAATGTTAGGTTCATATTGCAACCACTATTTCTTGCGCATGCTGGCATCAATTGGGAGGGGGCATTATGATGCTGCACTCGAGACAGGTACTAACGGCTACCCCTTTAATTCAATTGTATTAGCAAACAGTATGCTCTACCCTTTCCCTCCTGAACTTCAAATTTAAAACTATGAATCTATGATCTGCATTGTCTGTATAGCCTTTTTCCATGGCTTGATGGATTTTCGTTAATATATTATTAGACTTTTTGGAGTTGCCACGATGTGTATTATAATTTGATTAGATGACATAATACAAATATAAGTTGTGATCAGTTCAAGTTGTTATTCAGGTGATATGTACAGTTCATCCAACTTTCCTCAGAAGTATGTCAATCTTCCTACCTAAAAAGCCATTTATCTACCCAAGTCCTGAAGTTGGGCCCACTTTGTTCAAGGTGCCACCCAAAAAGCCATTTATATACCCAAGTTTTCCTCAGAAGCTTATTGTTTTACAATATGAGAGCTACCAAACTCTACTAAAATTTCTATTTCGTACTGTACTCTTGGACCGTGATTTGCTTTAATTTTCTATGTAATGCACATTTATCAGCAATCACCGCCCTGTTTAATGTTTATTATATGCATTAATTGGACTAATAAATACATGATTTTATTGAAGTCCATGTTAGTAAACCTTAATAATATGTAACATTTTTATTATGGATTTGTTATCCAGGATCAATTGAGAGTCAAATACTTGGGTGGTTCAGGAAAGCATCAAGTACAATAGTGGCAAATATCTCCATTGATGCTGTGAAACATCTTGATGAATTTGAAGTAAGTTTGTACATGGTAAATTACTTAATTTTGTAACTTTCATTATGTAGGGATGCATATGATAAAATAAGCTATGCCACTAACCTTTCTTGGCTGCTGTAAATTTCATTATGCAGTTCTTGCTGCCATCATGTTCATATCTTATAATGCTATAGGCACTTTACGGTGTCCAATTTCAGATAGTCCAGACCATTTTGTCAGGCAGTATATAGATGTGGATTGGACTGGACAGACTTACCACCTTCATTACACTACCATAACATACTTATACTGCTCTTTTGGGCAGCCAGCCTATTTTGTTAAGGAAACTTCTAAGCTGTTGTATCCTTTCTTATTTAGTATGGGGTTGTGTGGGTGGGAGGTGGGGCAGATTTTGTAAGTATTGCAAGTATAGCTGGAAAAAATAGTGTTTTTGATAGTCTTATTACTGTTTTTCCCTGTTCAGGTGGATTATGAATACATTCCAGACATTTCAGCAAAATGTCCTTTATGTGTATCTGGGAAATACCAAGGCAAGTTCCCTGAGACAGTTACAGCTAAGGGTTACTTGGCTGACATGAGAGAAATCTCGATTGAACTGAAGGTCCAGCATACAAAGGACATACCTCTTATCAAAGTAAGTTGCCCAAACTTGCTATTTTGTACATTTGGTTCGTGACTTTTGCTATTCATTAAGGGACTTGCACAAGGTCTTAATTTTAATTCTGTGACGATGATTTAAACCTTAAGCTAACTGATGTACTGTCATATGATATAGCTTTTAAGTTAATCTTATTAGATATTTAGGACAATCTTATTAGATATTTAGGACCATCGGTATGCTGACAAGATCTGCATTTTCGTTTATGTATGGATTCCAGGTTTTGGCGGCACAGCAGATTGGTCTTCTCACAGCAAAGGCATGGCTTTCTGCAGACAAACAACTGGAGAGAAAGGTGAGTTGTAGGTTATGCTAATGGTTGCATTACATTTTCTTGCTTTTAAACCTCTATTAAACTTTGACGGTGTGAAATTTGGTTTAATAAAACTAAGAATTGAGTCATCCTAGAACCGACACTTTGATGTCAATATCATGTTGTGGTACAAAGTTGAAGGACAAGCACCAGTTGATATTACTAAACATGCGTGTAGACAAGCAAGGAAGTTAAAGCTTGATGGTTTTCACAAGTTGCTGATGTTTGAATCCGTACTATTCTTTGTTTCTTACATTGCCTGTTCTGAAGTACTGTGAACACTTGTTGATATTAAGTACCTTTAATATGGTTGCTGTTACTGCATGTATGCTATCTTGGTGATAAATTTCCATTTCATTATGGTCTGGAGCAGGTTCTACATTTCCATATAGGCTACATTTATTGTGTGAAGTGTGCATGTCATTGCACTATGTTACTTCTTTCTTTTTCTCTGTGTGTGTGTTGGGGGGGGGGGGGGGGGGGTGGCGGGCGATTAGGGCAGGGCTGTAGGGTATATTTTGCTCTAGATCCATCCATCTTGCACAGTTCGGTTTAAATTCATTCAGTTGATAGTATGTGGGTTCCTTTATTTCTTCGGTAACTCATTTTCTTCTCAATTTTTCAGGTGATGAAATTAAGCATACAAAATAGCATTCCTTCAGAGTACACAAGCATGGTCCTACTTCAAACCAACCTGGAGAATGTAGATACAGCACAAAAGGTCGGTCCGATTGTTTTTTTTTTCTTTTTTCAGGGTAAATTAATTTAGAAGAAACGGATGTCACTAGCCCAGAACTTCAAACTAAGCTTGTTGTACCTGGACAGGTCAAGCAGAAACTAAAAGGACACAAAGGCCCCGATGAGCCACTACGACTCCCGCTTCGCGGCCTAAAACTCGGATTCGGTGACAAAGCCGCTACAAGGGAAAACCGCACCACGGGGTTCGGGGACGTGAAACCGCCGGAGACGCTCCAGATCCTCGACAAGGCGGCCGGTTGCTGCAGCCGGCTAACCGACTGCCTGTGCTGCATGTGCTGCATCAAGGCGTGCAACAGGATGAACGACCAGTGCGCCATCGTGCTAGCGCAGGTCTGCGCGGCGCTCTCGTGCCTCGGCTGCTACGAGTGCTGCGCCGAAGTGTGCTGTGGAGGGTCCGAGTCATAGACAGTGGCGACCCGGGCGTTGGTTTTGTATGGAGTATTGGACGAGATCTGGGGTTGTACATAATAGAGTTTGCGGGAACCCATGCCTCTGTCGCGTACTGTGTAGCTTGATCAGGTGAGCCATCGTTGTACAACATGTCCATGATAAATCGTCAACTTTGGATAAAGCGTGAAGTTCTGTCTAGATTCCGAGAGCAGATTGCAGGAATTAGTTGCAGAACTACGGGCCTTTCCTTGCAGTTAACGATGGGAATGGAATTACTGACAGAACTACGGGCCTTTCCTAGAAGTTAACGATGGAAATGGAACGCTAGTGAGTATGTAGCGTACTGAGACATTTCAGACATGGCGATAGTTAATCATCATTAGCAGGCACTTAGCTGTATTATAATAATTCAAGCCAGTTTCCGACTCGCAGTCGATACAATACACTTAACATGGACTAGTATATTGCACGAGTGAGGTGTACGCTGTTTGGGAGCTCGGCGGTGCGGCCAACCAGAGGCCATCCATATGGGCGTAACACGATCCGAGATGACAAGTGTCACGACCAGGTTCCCTATGTCGGGCTGGCCATGGTATGGGCGTAACACGATCCCAGATGACAAGTGTCACGACCAGGGTCCCCCATGTCGGGCTGACACCTGTTTGTTAATGACCGTCTAACCCGAACACCGTTAGGGCATGTATAATAGTATAGATAACTGTTGTCTATAGTATCTCTTCATGCCATCTATAGACAGCACTAAATACAGCTTTTACAATAGGTTATCTCTTTACATGTCTCTGTAAACAGCTCATCTATGTACAATGTGTCATGTTTCTCATGTTACAGTCAACTATTGCATTAGAAACGATCCAATTCTCTATGCCTCCATCTTTCCTCCACATCATCTTGTGTCATACATATCAAGTCTAACAGATAGCTAACGTCATACTATTGTGTATGCTCTTAGGCGTTGGATTACCAATTAGCACCGTGATTAAATTAGTCATCGCGATGCCTCCAATCTTGTAGCCCTCCCCTTGCCTAAATAATGGCGAGATCATATCATGGGTTAGTGGGTGTAAGTAACTAATTAAGTGGAGGGCGCGAGCCCGATCTCCGACGCAGGGGGCTTAAACCGGAGGTTTTGGCTCATTTATCGTGTTTTTAAAGCGATATAGTAAAAATGACACTCCTGTCACGCAAAAACGCTGAGGCAGGTGTTGGTGATATGTACTAGAGGCAATCATATAGATGATTGTATCACGTCTATATTTATGAGTTGTAGAATAAATGTTATTACGTTCTTTGGATGAATTATCATTTATAAAGATTAACAAGTATGTGACTTATTGGTGAACCTCTTTGACTTATATGATGTCATTCTAAATGTATCCCTAATAAGAACACTAGTAGTTTATCGACCAACATATATATTGATTGATGACCATGTTTCACTGGTCATAGATATGAAGATATCGAATCAATAATGTAGACACATGGTGTTGAATTGACCCACCTTGAGACACTATTAAGATTGTTATGATTTATGTGTCATCAGTTGGTCTCAAGCAATGATGATGTATAATCCTTAGATCTAATATCAACACGATTTCCTACATGTGTAATAGTACACTTAGGGATTATCAAATGCTACTCTGTAACTAGATAGTTATAAAGGTAGCTTTCAGGCATGCTATAAACATGTAGAGGAATGTAACTGGTCGGATATGAGATTTGCTCTTCCTAACATAACAGGAGAGATATCCCTAGCTCCCTCGATGTGGTCGAATAAATAAAGTGCATGACCATACCACTAGTGGTCGAAGAGTCGACCATTGAAGTTATCCATCACTTGATCGATAAAGTATTGAACAGTCCATGAATGACAAAATATCTAACCTGGAGTTCAACCAGATATCGTGAGGTAAAGAAAGAATACGTAAGCAGGTCGTTCAATCCAACTAGATACAAATCGATCGTATGGAGATACGGACTGGTCGTAAATTGATCGAACATGATCACTAACTAATCAGCAAACTGGTCATAAGTAGTTATGAACTGATCGTGACTAAATATGAAATAGTCGTGTGGAGATATGAGCTGATCGTAAGTGATAAGGACATGATCGCATATCATATTGCATAAGGTTTGTCCGATATAATATTTATGTGTATTCGGAAATTGTTATGTTCTGGTAGGAATTGTTAACAACTTGTGGTCGAAAAAGAGTTTCGAGTCACAACCAATTACACATGAATCTACAGGGTCACACACTTAATGGGTTGGAACAAACGAGTTTGGATAGGATCCGTTATGGGCTCTTTATAAGGGGATGCATGAGGTTGTTGGGACATAAGAGAGTTGCTCCACCGAAACCCTAGCCGTCATCTTCCCGAAGGCTCTACCGTGCGCGTTGGTGCTAGCACATCAGCGTGCGACGTTCCACCTCTGGATGTATAGATGTCGTAGAGGCACTGCTGCGGTTGCTGCTGTGTTGATCGATAATGATCTACACCCTACGCAAGGAACGTGATAGGTTGCTGGAGGAGACAATCGGTGCCGAGGTTATTGGACGATCAACTATGACCACTACATCGACGTGCTCGACGTTGGATTAGGTTGCTCCAATTCTTTTTCTGCTGTACTGCGCATGTTGTGGTAACGATTTATGATCTTTTGTTTGCATAGCTTTTGGACTACGTGTTACAATTTTTGAATTATCAGCTGGCGTAGCCTACCTGTATCCCTTCAGTAGGGGCCTACTACGCCCACACTGAGCGATAGACGACTACCTGCCGCTCTCTAGGGGCGAGGGCAGGCCTGCCGACGTCGAATATGAGCTCGTCACGTGGCTTACGACGCACTCAGGACGTAGTAGATCACCTCTCATGAGTTTTGAACACAACATTATTGATATTTTTGACATTCATTCGTAAGTGATTATTTTTGTTATTTCATTGCGTAACCGTACCATTTTAACCGAAAACTCAGGTCCGTGTACGCGCGCTGCGCCCAGATCTGGTCCGATCTGGCGCGGAGTGAACTTCGCTCGACTGATGTATCTATCGGTCGCGCTCGCGCCACGTAGGCCGCTTTGGTTCGAGGGCTAGCTCTTGGCTGTTGCACCGGGCACCTGGCGCTGGCAGTAGATATTCTACTGGTTTTACTGACCGTACATATTGCGTAGCCAACGGCCAGTAACCTTGTCTGTTTTCCCCACGAACAGGGTTCGATTTGGATTGAGTGGGTGATTCGTGTGTGTTTTCCGCTGTTATTTTTGTGATTTGAACACATGACACTTAGGTTGTGCGCGAGTCTTAATTTGACTATAATTTTTATTTTCAATTGTACCTACTCTTTTTTTATTAAAAAGGAAAGAAATTCTAATCAACTAATGACTAGTTCAATGTCCGTACTTTGCTACGGATTAAAAAATTATAATCCCAACATATCGTGTCGCCAACTATCATTTTGCTCAGCGACACGATCTAGGCTATCGTGCTCTACTCGCTAATCCAACAAATGCTGAAGAGGGTGAGAAGGAGAGATGATCACCGAATCTAATTTTTAAATAGTAGAGATATTTAAGTTTCAAAGATACGATAGACAGAAACAATTAACATGTCCTAGTTATACATAGGCAACCTTTTCCCCTTATGTACACATGCATAAGCCTGTAGCTGGATGCGACAACGCAATTTGGCCACTACGCTCAAGTCAGCCATGGGTTTCTGCAGCAGACTAGCAGTCTCACTAACCCTATTTAATTCCCGGGGGGTTGGGGACCCTTGTTGCATCTAAGTCACTTACTTGACTTCCCTCTGCTTTCTTTTACTACTAAACCTTTCGCTCTAAAGCTCTTCCAATGTACGTGCTAGTAGGAGGAGGAGATCGAAGCTTCTAATTAACCGGTGTCCTCCCTGACCAATCAGAGGACACCTGCAAAACCCTGAAACTAAGATTTTGTTGCCTCTCAGCGATTGATTATTTGCTTCTCCTACAGAAGTTTTTGGCCGACATATTGCTCAAATTCACAGGGTAATCGTTCTGAAGAAGCTAGCAGTAAGATATGGGGGTAAGTTCACTTGCTTAAGATAAATCTATACTACATATATAAGCTACGATCGATGTTAATTATGACAGTTCTTCCTTGTATATGTTCTTTGGTTTTCAGAGTACGTGTGTGGTGTAACAGTTCCCTTAATTTTGTTTGCAGATCATTAACTGGATGCAAAATCGCTTTAATGCCAAACAAGAGAAGAAACGACCCGACGCCGCCGTCGTGAGCTCGGCTCGCAGTAAGTGATCGTATCTTCACACTTAAGATTGTACGTGCAATCAATTGTATCTACACACTGAAGAGCTAGTCCTTGCATGCGTGCGTTTCACGTACGTAGATGCTCCGGTTCTAGAGAGTTGCCTCGGCCAAGGCGCTCGCGACGAGAAGAGCCCCGGCGACTGGCCGCCGCAGGGTCTCCTCTCCATCGGGACGCTCGGGAACGAGTCGCCGCCGCCGGCAGCGGCAGAAGGCGGAGGCCCCCGAGCGTCGTCGCAGGACGTGACGGACTTCACCATCGAGGAGGTGAAGAAGCTGCAGGACGCGCTGAACAAGCTGCTCCGGCGCGTCAAGTCCAAGTCCAGCGCCCGCGGGTCCACGGTGGCCTCCGACGAGGAGAACCTGCCGCTCGACAGGTTCCTCAACTGCCCCTCGAGCCTCGAGGTCGATCGGAGGGTCTCGCTCAATCTGCCGCAGTCGGCCGACGGCGAGAACGGTGAGTTCTCGCCGGACACGCAGATCGTCCTGAGCAAGGCCAGGGATCTCCTCGTCAACAGCAACAACGGCACCATCAAGCAGAAATCCTTCAAGTTCCTGCTCAAGAAGATGTTCGTCTGCCGCGGCGGCTTCGCGCCCGCGCCGAGCTTGAAAGATCCAGTGGAATCAACAATGGAGAAGGTGTTCGATTATGATATGATCACTGATCACGCATATCATGTCTTCATTTATGATCATGCAAATTAATATTTCGTTCTCTTTCGTGTATACATATGTGTATATATGCAGTTATTTAGGACGATGCTTCACAAGAGGATGAACGCTCGACCGAGCAATGCGTCGTCGTCGAGGAAGTACTATCTGGAGGACAAGCCGAGGGGAAAGATGCAAAGGGATCATCGCCACGATCAAGAGGATAACAATGGAGAAGACATCTTTAAGTGGGATAAAACAGATTCAGATTGTAAGTACTTACTAGAATTTGACTGCGTGCTGCCTTATCTTTGCACACATGCACATTCAGAAGTATGCACGGAAAAATTGCAAGAGTTCTTTCAGTAGTAATCTGACGTTCTGAACTGAGTGGAATTTCTTACTATTTTTGCAGTCATTGTTCTAGAGATGTAAAACTAGAGGCACAAGGTCAAGATCATTATGATTTGCACATTGGTAAGTTACTACTATAATGGAACCATACAATTAAAAGTTGATACTCTCTGTTAGGATCATATGTGGCAAGTGGCAACTACTGAATTTTGGATGGCCTAATTTTTTGCAGGCTACATGTGATGGTGTCCTGACACGACGGAAAATCCCCATTATAGTGTGATGCCGTAATAATCCCTATACGTTGAATGTTCAGTTAAACGATGAATCGATCAGACAGGATACAGAATGCACCAGGGTGTACTACTGAATAAAGATCACACATCGACGGGCTTGTTCAAGCACAAGATTTGAGCTGTTCATAGGATAAATTAATTTTCATCTTCGTTTTACTTTCCTTTCCTTTTTCAGATGTCAGATATATCGATGTTTCATGTATACTCCCGGCCTCTTTCTCATCCTATGGGATACAAGAAAGTTTAATCAGTTAGTGAACCCCTCATGCTCTATTTTTATGTGGCCATTTCAAGAACATGGCCTTGCCCATGGTGCATGAAAATTATATACCTTGAATGTACAGAAATAGACCTGCAACTGGGGCTCTTCGAACATGCTAATAGCCAAAACTGGTAAGCCAACCTGGAGCTGGGGGCACATCCCAAATCTCCATCGGCATTTGGATAAGCGGCAGCTCCCCGGCACATTTGTGTATATTTGTGCCCAACTTTGGGAAAAAAGGTGCAGAGTGGGAAACAAGCAACATTGTACACCTTTGGCAAATGCCGATGTGCCATTGAATATGTGATCACTGAACAAGTACTGGTGTATTACATACATATATATACACACAAGCTTGCAGGAAGCTAGTGGAAATACAGTACTTGTATAATACAGTAGTACTTGTTTGAGATGCTTACTGAGAAGCTCTTGTCTCTTTGAGACATTTGGTCTTTGTTAGTTATGGAAGGATCCTAGGGATCCACTAGAGGAGAGGTTAATTAAACTAGGTGCCTGATAAAGCTTGTTATCAAGAGCTATTCCTACAGTTTAGTTGGGTTCATTTATATTTTTCTCTCTGGCTTTGCAAGAATGTTTGGACAGGCCAGGACACTCATCATTTATCATTCGTGAATGGATCGATCGATGCATAAAATATATGTGCTGCTCTAGAAGGCTAGAACTAGCGAGAAGCTGCTGCGATGTGGTCCCGAATCCCGGGCAGCTTTTGACTAAAAGAATACCATACTGGTCTCTGAATCTACACCAAGCATGCATATCTAGCGGATGGTCAACTCAGCGTGGATATCACGAAATATACTCATGATTTTAGAATGATGATATAATTGATAATAGTGATGAGGGTCTATCGAAAAACTCATTTTCGGCAAATTTCAGAAATTGTCAGGCTTAAGGCGGTTTGACCGGCCATGAACAGTGGTTAGACTAGCCAAGGCTTTGACCAAGAGACTGGCGGTCAGATCAGCCATGGGCGGTAGTCTAACCGGCCAAAAAGGTGACTTTCGAGTTTGGAGCAAGGCCAAAAACAGAGAGTGAGGCAAGAGGGGATTCTTCTGCACTTTGTCTTATAATTTTTGAAGCTCTGAGTCAAAAGTTCTATTCATTTTAAATTTTCATAGAGGTTTCGGATTCCCATATGGCAAATTTGGCTAAGCCCCTATCCTAGCGGTCAGACTAGCCATGCTGGGCAGTCAGACCGGCCAGGGGCGGTCAGACCAGGCATGCTGGGCGGTCAGACCAACCATGGGTGGCGATCTGGCCGATTTTATCCTATTTGTTGGCTGGCAAGGCGGCGATGTTAGTAGGTTATGTCATTTTCATGGTTTTTAGTGTATATATGTTGCATGATGCATATTTTAACTAACGTGGGTCAAGTTGCGAATAACTTGTTCGCAGAATCGATTTATTGGTCTATTGTTATACAAGAGGGTTGAAGGTTAACGACGGTTAACGGCGAGGATGATTAAGACTAGGTTTGGAGATATGAGGTCCAGAACGATCGAGGATGTCGGGTGGAGTCATTGGACTCAAGCATGGTGCAAAATAGACAAGGATGACCGAACGAAAGTTGTGCGATGGGTTGCATCAAGCGCGAGGGTCGGTGCAAATGTCATAGTGGTTTCGGTGGAAGCCGGATGGGAGAGACTTGCCGATGTGAAGAGAGTCGTTGATCAACTTACACGTGGCGATGAAGAGTGCCATCAAGCGCATCTTCAAGATACCTCCATTCTACCATTCAATATGGTATTTGGTATTCCTACTCATCTTCCTTGTCCATTTGGGGTTTTCTGATTCTGATTCTGCGGTGTCGGCTAGATAGGAAGAGTGCCTCAAGCACTTGTCACTTCCACGGCACCTCTCTTGTCTCTTGGTCATTTAGGAATCAATCTGTTGTACAATCCATTGCAGAAGCTGAATATGTAGCTGCCGCTAGTTGCTGTAGTCAGATTCTGTGGATGGTGTCCACCCTTAAGGACTATGGGTTAGCCTTTGCTAGTGTCCCTCTTCTCTGTGATAACACTTCTGCCATTAATATTGCTAAGAACCCTATGCAATATTCTAGGACCAAGCACATTGACATTCGCTATCACTTTCTTAGAGACCATGTGGACAAGGGCGACATTGTGTTGGAGTTTGTGGAGTCCGAGACTCAGCTAGCTAATATCCTCACCAAGTTTTAGACCCAACAAGATTTGCCACTTTAAGGAGTGAGTTAAGGATAATTTATCCATATGGGTTGGTTTGAGGGGGAGTTGGTTCTCTTCTGAGCTTTCCTTGTGCTTGATCTTTTCTTTGATCTTCTTTTGAGCTTTTGATTTTCTTGATCCTTTTAGGCTTTTGAGTTTTTCTTGCATCCCATTGTATCATATAGTATTAAGGAATAAGTCCAGATTACTCCATCGAACTATCAGAAAAGTCTGGTTTACCCCATGAACTACAAAACCGGTTATTTAACCCCCTGAATTTACGAAAACCGGACACAAAACACCTCACAACGGTTTGGAGCGGTGGTTTTGCTGACGTGGCCACATTCGGCCAACTCAGCATGTATGTGTCATCCACGTCAGCATCAAACAGAGCATCAATCAGCTATTCCCTTTCAACCCAAGTGCATTTCATCGAACATCTTGAGTGCATCTCTGACACGCAGCCGCCTCCGCCACCACCCCCTTCAGTTCAGTGGCATAGGCTCTTCCATCTTGACCTATTGCAGGTAGCTCATGCCGTGCGGCAGATGGGCATCGGCGATCGCGTGGCGGAGGTGGACGCAGGGCCGTTAAAGCCGAAGGGAGGGTCCATGAGGGGTGGCAGCTCGGCGGAGTTGAGGAAGTCGTTGATGAAGCTGAACGAGACTCACACCGGCCGTCGCCATTGGCCCGTTCCTCGCCGCCAGGTCCTTGTTGAACACCTTGCACACGACCCACTCATCCTGCACGCGACAAGGCATCAAGAAAACAAGAGGATTTAGCTCATCAACCCACAAAGGAAGAAAATTAACAAACTTGGAGAAGAGAACATGGCAAGACAAGAGACGCGGCGGCCAGACCTTGGCGAAGTGCGGGAGCGGGTGGGGAAGCTTGCCCTCGAGGCGGAACTCGTGCATGACCCAGCCGGTCTTATCGCCGTGGGGGTCGTGGCCGCAGTAGAAGACAAGCGTCTTCTTCATGCCGACGAGGATGCCCCTCCCGTGGAAGATCTTCTTGTCCTTGCCGGTGGCCTTCCAGTAGCCGCTCTCCGTCGCGCGGTTCGTCCTCGTCCCCATCGGGTACTTGCGGTCCTTACGGCAGAAGAAGTACCACTCCTTCTCCCCCATCTTCGCCTTGCCTGCAAAATCAACGCACGGAGCTAAGCCAAGAACATGGGGGTCGGCGCAGGGAGGGCTGGGCCGAGCCGGGGAGGCACAGGGGCGAGAGGAGCCGGAGGAAGGCGGGTTGAGAGGAGGTCGGGTTGGGGAGGCGGCACCGGCGCAACTCCATGGGGAGACCCAGGGCCAGAGAGAGAGGGAGGTGCAGGTGAGCCCTGTGCCATGGCGCGGCGCTAAGGCGGAGGTGGCACCGGCGCGGACCGAGAAGCCGGCGGTGGCGCGTAGAGAGACGCGATTGAGGCGGCGCTAGAGGAGGAAGCACCATGGGAGCCTCCGCCAAGGAACCAAGTACCAGAAGGAAGGCAATGGAAAGAGGAGAAGTGAATGGAGAATGGGGGAGAAGAAAAGCATTGAAGAAGAAGTAGAGGCTTGAGTGTTCGGCTGGGAGAAGATAAGGAAGAGAGAGAAGGTAAGTTGGATGACACATACCGACGTGGATGACACGTACACGCTGATTTGGACAAAACCGGCTACGTCAGCAAAACCACCGCTCCAAACCGCTATGAGGTGTTAATTGACCGGTTTTCGCAAATTTAGGGGGTTAAATAACCGGTTTTGTAGTTCAGGAGGTAAACCAGACTTTTCTGATAGTTCGAGGGAGTAAACCGGACTTTTTCCTAGTATTAATATGAAAATCACAAAAAGATGCATTGCAATATAAGCTTTACGCTTGTCTCTTAGTTTGATGAAGCTTTGCTTATTACCCTCTCGAGCTTTAGTATCTCGATTCATGCTCAATGTCATGTCTAGTTCATTGATTTGCTAGAATTATCATGCTTTTACATGTGTAGCTTAGTCTTTGCTTGATAAGCTAGAATTTTAAGACATCTTGAACTAAAAATTTTAATTTGTAGATTTTTTAGTTAGTTGCACCATTAGTAATCATTTTGTGACACTTGCCATGTTAAAATTACTTTGTTAGCTCTTGAATCTAGGATTGAACATCAATTGAGCTTTTAGTTCTTTTGTGAATCTAAAATTTGCTCCTATGTAAAAAAAAAATCAAGTTTTATGGTTCTTATGTGAATAATTGTGCCAAACTATTCTTACAAGACTGCATACCAAAGATATGAATTTAGAGATAGTTTGATGATCCAGATGATCTCATAGTGACTGCTTGTCAAAATTAACATGAACCTCAGGATTTGTCGCCCCGATCAAAGCTTAGGAAGAGTTTGTAGATGGCTCCTAGTCTAGGATCTTCACTAAGATAGACCTTTAATCAACCTCAACATGTGTTATTCATTACAAATGAAAAATATTGTAAGAATTGGGTGATTGAGGTACCTTGAGCAAATCGATTTACTTTTGGAACTTTCAGACTCTAGGATGGTCTTTGTTAGTTTCTTGATCTCACATTGACATTTTGACATAACTAGTATCACTCTAGGACACCTTATGACAAACTTACTATTTTTGAAGCCTTGCTTAAATTGTTAAAATTCATCACTTCATCTTGAGCCGTCTAGCTTCACTTGAATATATATGTCTTAACATGATCTTGATAGCAGCCTCGTGCTAGATGTGTCTTGAGTAATAGTAGAAATGCTAGTATGCTCTTTTGGATAATCTCCAAAGCTTCTTGTACTCAAAAATTGAAAATCTAAAAATGAAGCCACTCCATTGCATTTTATGCATGCACTCCTTCTTATGCTTCTTCCTCATTTCTGCATTTGTCATATCTGAATGAGAGGAAGATGTGATTCCTTGATGACTCCATTGTCAAAGTTGGAGAAAATATAGCAAAAATGTTAAAAGATGAGCTATTTAGAAAAAATGAGAGAAAATGGTAGATTTTTTAAAAATAATGATCAGAGTGAGGGCATCTAATTTGCATTCTTGTGATCTTATTGCCTTTTCTAAACTTGAATTACAATTCTTGGAACTAGACAATGATCAAAGGTCAAATTGAACAATTGTTCTTTCATATGAACCTTAAGTGAGATTTTTAACTCTTCTCTAGAAATTGAAGTTTTCTTGCTCTCTTTTGTCTTATATCACCTCTGCTAATCTGAAGCCAACTTGGTTATTTCTATTGCTTTTCTTGCTTTTGGACCAAATTATACATTTGCACGAAAACGTTGAGTGTTTTCGTTTTCAAACCTCAAAGTTACATTTTTTAAAATTATCAATGTGTTCATCAAGGGGAGATTGTGGATATCATAGGGATATGTTCATTATCATAGGATGATGATACAATTAGCAATGGTGATGAGAGTTTGTCAAAACACTTATTTTCGGCAAATTTTAGAAACTGTCAGGCTTCAGGCGGTCTGACCGGCCATGGTGGCGGTCTGACTGGCCATGGGCGGCGGTCATACTAGCCAGGGCTTTGGCCAAGAGGCTGGCGATTAGACCAGCCGTGGGCGACGGCCTAACCAACCAAAAAAGTGACTTGAGTTTGGAGCTAGGCCAAAATAGAGGATGTAGGCCAGAGAGGGGAGACGGACAATGGCGGCGATGGAAGAATCGGACCGGAAGGGGAGAGCGAGTGCCACGGGATCAGGTGAGCGACGTGCGTCCAATCCCCGATCGAACGGGGGGGCGAGAAACCATGGCAGAAGATCGGAACCCGACGGAGCAAGCGGAGGAGAAGAGGAAAGGGAAGGTTCCGCGAGTGGCGATGTTGAGGAGGGAATTGCGTGCGTGAGATGGAGGCGGAGGGTGGTGATGAAGGGAATGAGTCATGGACCCACAAATCGGTACGTAATTTTTTTTAAGAGAAAGAAAAAGGAGAACACATCAATCACTACCATTAGAGTTTTTTAAGTAGTACAAATATTTGATGGTGTCTTTGACAACAATCATATGCAAGGACCTACTGCCATGGTCATGCGCAGCGAGACTAGCTCTTTTTTTGTGGCGGCCACGAGGTGGTATCCTAACAGTCTAATGCACTGACGACAGAAAGCTTTTGCATGTCGTGGTGGTGTGTTGTCGATGGCGGACTAGGAGGCCGCTAATATTACTGTGGAAACAGACTCCAAAAGCCTAGTGGATCTATGGAGATCTCGGTACTGCTGCTAATTAATTAAAGTCGCTCTTGGTCTGAAAAAACCCTATGTTACACTGGATTACTAGTAACCAAGTTAGAATACCCAATAATAATGTTAAAAAAAGGCGGCCCCAAATAGACGGCTAGGCTGCCTGGAAAAACTGCGTTGGGCTGGAAAGTGCTAAACCCATCACGCGTGGATCGGCCCGTCACCTCTCCAATCCGCGATGCATAGCGAGTGGCCGAGAGCGGAGAGCGGCCGACGACGAAACGACGAATAGAAACCGGCGACGAGGCGTGAGATTACGACGCGAGACCGTGAGCCCTAGTAGGTGGCTCCGCTCGGGGTAGTCGGCCAAGTACCCACACAGCGTGGCGTGGCGGCAAGCGCGAGGGCCGAGGGCACGGCACGGCTGGATGACGCGCGAGGGCCGAGGGCCACACGGCGAGGCGCGTTTGCACGGCTCAGCCGAGCAGATAGTCGCCACCGCGCGGGACGGGATAACTCGGCGTGGGCGTGGCAAGGCAGGTTGTTAGGCGCGAGGCCTCGCCAGTGACGGCCACCGCGCGGGCTCGCCCCACGAAAACACGTTTGCGAGCCACGATCGCACCGCCTTCCACCAATCAAACAGATGGTGAAGGCAGCACGCCGAGAACCATCGGACGCCGGTGTAAAACGCGGCATTACGGCCAATGGTGAAAATGAGACAGCGATACGACGAAAACCGCAGCCAGCAACAGTAACAGAAATCCAACCTGATGGTCTCTCGACTTTAACAAGGACAATGCAATCGGTAGTAACGCTACATTTCGACTCGGCTAGGGTCCAAAAACCTCACGGGCAATTACCAGCCAACACCACGACGATATGACAATGAAAAACTCCAGATAAATCATGCTAGTCCACAGACCGCCATCGCCTGCCTCAAGAGAATTTCTGCAATAAAACAGGTTAATCGAAATGTTAGTTCTAAACCAACATGAGCAAAACAAGACCTTCTCTAACATGCAGGATAATTTTTCTAATTTAATTAGATGTACAAGAATTAGCTCCATGACCATAAGACCAAACTGATGCTGGGGAGATGGAGTATAACTAGATATAAACAATCTCCTCGAACACCATATACGTTTACCAATAATATGTATAATATAAGATACTCCCTTAAAAAGGGAATGGCTGCTCTGCTACTTGAATATTACAAGTTACCACAACTAGACTAAGAAATTGGAGGAGCTCCAACATGCTGAAACAACTTACAGATTTTGTTGAAGGCCACGATGTCACAGCTCTGGATGTACTCATTTGCTGGCTCAGTGCAGAAATGGTCCTCAATCAAACTGTCGACAGAGACAAGGTCATCAATAATTGTCATCATGATTTGCAACTTCTTGATACCATATCCAACTGGGACAAGTTTGGCTGCAAAGGAAATATTCATGTTAAAAACCAAACTGATGTGTGAAACTAAATTTCACAGTAGAAAAAAGTAAGAGCGTAGTAACATACAGGCACCCCAATGCAAGCCTTCCATCTTCACATTCCTCACAGCTTCCTCGAGCTTGGTCATGTCAGTTTCATCATCCCATGGTTTCACATCAAGCAAAACTGAGGACTTTCCAGCTGACACAAAGGGCAAGTTAGAAGTAACACTGGGTTTTGAGCCTGACAAGTGACAACTGACATACAGTATCGAAAAGCTACTATGCTAATACCATGATATTAGAATAATGGTATACATGTAATGATGTTTTTCATCTTAGACATGTCACCTGTCGAATCTAAACCCAAAATATCATATTTTCTAGATGGTAGAATAGGGTAAGATGCTAAGTGTATAGAGTTGCCGGACCTGGGCCCCTAGTGGCACGGGACCTGGCTCTGTCCCCACAACACGATATTAGGATATTAGGAATAACGACTGTATAGTCCTTGTAGATAAGTGTCCACCCAAACTGTAGACAGGAAAATAAAATACAACAAATGTAGAATAAACATACATTCCTTCTTCTTGCTAGAAGCCTTGACAGCGGCAGCACGCTCTTCAGCTGCCTTCTTCTCCTCTTCAGTCTCCTCACCAAAAAGGTCAACATCGTCATCGTCATCATCAGCTGCAGGAGCCTGAAATTAGAATATATGCTGTTATGTCTATGACAGTGAAAGATACTAAACCACACAAAATGCTTATTCATCAAGAATAACTTCTGGCCACAGCAATTCAGTACAGCCATCAGCGGCAAATTATGAGTATGTCACTATGTCAAGCCACTTCATAATTTTCAGCTAAAACAGATGCAACTTAAAGGTTGTAAGTTGTAACCTTTGCGTCAGCAAAATCAGGAGTTGAGGCTTCAGGAACAGCTGATGACTCAACCTTGACGCCTTGACCCTCTGCAGTGACTCCACTGAACATGAATAGAACACATAGCAAATTCACATCACTGAACAAGTGAACATGACAAGTGGAAATGAAAAAAATTGCTTTAATTAGCTTAAGTCCATACCTCAGCCTTAGGAGTGCATCAATGTGACTGTACCACCTTGCCACGTTGGTATACTTCGAGGAGGGAGCAGCCGAAAACGCAGAGTACACAGCCATGTCATCCTTGGAGGCTTGGTAGCTAGAGGAAGATTATTGCAGGGTAAGTCCAGGCGTCCAGCACAGCGAATACAACCATCTAGTAAATAGGGTGGCAATGTTCACATACCCAGTGATGTAGCTGCGAGTGAGAAGGTAGTCATCAAGCTTTTGAAGGCCAGCCCCAGAGTTAACGTTGGAGAAAGAAACCGCCATCTCCCCTCAAGAAAATGTCACAGGTGATCTGTTGGCACAGACGAAAATGGTTTCAAAACAACCAAAAAAGCAAAATGATGGTAACAATGGATGCATGGGCAATTAACAATTAACTATGTTACTTCAACTGTTAAGTAGTAGAATAAGAGCAACGATAAAAAGAACTAAGTAAAATAAAAATAGCCCTAAATCCTCATCCTAAACCCTTTTTTCCCGAAGTCTCATAGCTTAAACTAAAGATCAAATCAAAACTTTCCGCACGTTAGACTACAGAACAGAACTACTCGATTGAAACCAACAACTCATCCTAATGGTATCGAAAATAACCAACAGAAACAACAGCATACCACTAAGACTAGGCAGCTTTCGCTTTTAGCAACCAGCACAAATCTAAGCACGTAGCATGAACGGTAACCCCAAGAACTCGAGCCGCGGAAATCACCATATCTAGAACCAACGGAAATTCATAGGGAACTCGGCATTGCTATAGAACTCGGCGGAAAACTAACACTTAACAGAGAAATCCGGCAAAAAGATCATATCACTCCATGGAGTGTGTACAGCTTCAAACCACCAGTATCCACTACTATCCAAGGCTCCAACAGACAACGATACAGCAAATCATATCACACGGATCCAACCAATGTTTCTAAACTAGCAATTAGATCGCCCAAGAATCTACATACCGAAGGATATACGAGACCGCACGGTTTCGAACGAAACAAGCAGTTTGCATCAAACCTAGCAAACTCGACAGGCTAAAGCCCTAATCTTTCGCTAAACCCAACCGAAGATACAACAAATCTCGCATCCAGTTGACGAGGAACTCGAACCCAAAAGTAGGAATCAGCGACGAATCGAACCTTCCTCGATCGGATCGGGGCTGAGGCAGGAGGAGCAGAGGGCTTCGGCGCCGGTTTGGGGGAGACGGAGGCGCTGGGGCGAGCGGAGGAGATATAGCGGAGGGATACGATGCGAGGGTTTCTGCGGCTGATTACGGACGTCGGATCCGATCCAACGGTGAGAGGATCCAGTACCAGCGGAACGGGAGGGTGCGGGCTCCGGCGCGCGTCCTGGAGCTGCCCCGCTAGCACCTGGGCGGGCCCTTCTGTTGAAGTTCTCGTCGGCCCATTATAAATTTGGCCCAAGGATGTCAGAACCTGGGCTTGCCCAAGAGGAATTGCCCGCTAGAAAGGTTATAAGAATCTCGATTCTAGTCGTTTCGATCGTATGTTTCAACCATCCAGATTGATCGGACGAATCTGATCTTGTGGTATGGTAGAGTCTTAATTTCATAGAATTTTAGTATTATTACGATCCTAATAAAAAAATTGCAGAATCGTAATGAAAATTTTCATACGATCCTACCCAATTTATTGATTCTAGTGGTTTATTATGAATAATTATTTGCATATATCTCTTTTCTTGTAATTTTTTACTTTTTAGTTCTTCATGACCATTATAGGCCATGTTTGGTATGGTTTCAACTCTCAACTTCTTAGTTGGAGTAGGTGGAGCTGTGCCAAACGGGTTAACTCCATAAAAATTTTGGAGTTGGAGTAACCTGGAATGGAGCAGCCTCTAGTACAAATTTTAGAAGCAGGTAAAACCTTGCTCCAAGTAGGGAGCTGTGGACTAACAATAGATAATACCCCTAGAAGCTGAAAGAAATTACCCGCAAAATGCCACTCGACTACCCTACCCTTCCCACCCGCACCCCCCCCCCCACCCCTTCCTGCAAAACGCAAGGTCTCTCTCCCTACCCGTGTCGAAACCCTAGCCGCACGCAGCCCCCAGGGCCGTTCCTGGCATTTTGGAGGCCCTGTGGCGAGATAAAATGGGAGGCTCTTTATTCTATCATCAACATATAATGCTACTTTTTATATCGACTGTAAAGCTATTCAATACATCAAAAAGATACAAACTACTCATAGAAAGCAATTTCTTATAACATTTCTTAATGCAAATTCATTTATAATAGTATCTACGTCAATGTAATCTAACATATCCTTTTTGATGCATAAAGTGGTCAAACCATTCAACCTTTCTTATGACATTGATGACCTCAAATAGTTTTTCAATAACTTCAACTTTGAAAAGCTTCTTTCAGCTGATGCTACAGTCACAGGTATAGTAAATAAGATTCGATAAGCAATTGAAACATTTGGATAACAATCTACGTCTCTAATAAACTCAAAAATCTCAATAGCAGACATTGTCACATCTAGCAAAGTCATTTGCAACACTCATAATTTAGACAAAAGATCATCTAATTCAACATCAGATGAATCATTTTGAGAAAAAGTTTATGCAAATTTAGTGGAACATTTTCTTAGCTCGATATCATCCAATGACTTCATGTTTTTTGAGCTAAGTAAAAACCCAAAAAATATCTTTAAACACTTTAAGTTCCTCAAATATTTTTTTATTGAAGTAATGACCACATCCACCATGACTAAAAAGTAATTAGCTTCAAAAGGGAGACCGTGAGGCGTGACTGGTGAGGGCGTGAGGAGGCGGTGGCGTTGGTTTCGTTGCAGAAGGATGAGGCATCAGACATGGAGCAATTAGCGATAGGAGGGGAGACTGGGTCTGAGAGTTGTCTGTTGGTGCTTCGGTAGTTGACTAGTTGGGTGGGCATTAGTTGCCAATTAAATGATTTAGGCCCATGTCCTAGGCTCCTGCCTAGCTCAATGCCTCAATCTAGTTAGTAGTTATGCAGCCATGCGAGCAATTGAACATATACAGAGAATATACAATTATACATATACATATATGTAGTTTGATGTATATCTAGTGGGCCCTGGGCGGTCGCCCCGGCCAGCCCTCCCTCAAGAACGGCCCTGGCAGCCCACATCCCCCGTGAGAGCTAGGAGGTGAAGAGGAAGCGATGGCTGCCGAGAACTACTGGAGGTACGCTGACGCACCGCAGCAGCATGCCATGGTAGCGGCGGTGACGGTGGGCATGGCCCTGGCGGCGACGGTGGCGACGGTCATGCACCCGCAGGCCCCAATGGCGCGTGAATGCTGCCGCGCCGCAGCGCGCGCACTCGACTCACTGAAGGTTTGTTGCCCTGTGCCCTGTAGATCTGAATTTTTATTCGTTTTGGTGGTTGTTTTGCTACGTGATTTCGTTGTTCCTGTGATTGCTTGTTGGGGTGTATGAAATTGGAGAAGATTTTAGGTTACGTTGGTTAGATCTAATCTGTAATTTGTAATAATCAAGACGGTTTCAGCCTAATTTTTAGGTGATACTAAAATTTGGAATATAAGCTAGCATCATAGCAACAGATCGAAATTTGAATCTGAGTAGCGAAGAAATCCTATTTTTCGAAGATAAAACTTGTTTGGTAATTACTAGTTAGTCAGTTGATAGTTTGTAATATGCTTTCGATGTGAATTGGAACTCAAACTGAATTCTGATTTCTGTATAAATTGGTATATAGGAGGCCACAAAGGAAAGCAGCTATCAAGTTTGTACACTACTCTAATTGTTCTTGCACTTTGTTATCTCTTGATTACTGATTACACTCGTTTTGTGGTCAGTGGTTTTTTCTAATCATTTAACTTATCATCAACTTGAGGATAAATATAGGAGAAGGAACGAAGGGTGTGTGCTGTCCAGGAACTAATAGCATTCATCTACATTCTATCCGCTCCCTTTGATCATTCAGTGGATGAGAAGTAGGTTTCGTAGCTTAGTTGATTTAACAATTTTGGTACGAGTTAAGGCTAATCTTAGTTCCTTAAATTAAAGAATGTAAAGGTGCCACAGCTAATTTTTATTCGTATTTACATCAGTTTGAGCTAACTTTGTCAGTTCGACAATATGCTTTACCCATTTTATGATATTTGTTTCCAGGGAAGCATCTGAATGTTCGTTGAAAGGTATTTTAGGCTACACAGATGAGGATGTGGTAATTACTAGTTAGTCAGTTGATAGTTTATAATCAAACAGTGATGTATATAAAACTGATGTGTAATGATCTTCGAGAATGTAATAAAGGCAATAAATTTTGTTATGTCATTGTGGCTTCCAGTGTGATAAAATTTTTTGTTATTGAATCCAAGCTCAGCTACCTTGTATTTTTGTGTTAATCAGTAAACAGTAAACATTAATCTGGGTGTTAATAAGCAAACAGTAGTGTCATTAGATGTTAATCCGCCAACAATAAACAATAAATGACTCAATGCAAAAAGTAAATGTTAATCTTGGTGTTAATCAGCTGAAATACTATGTAAACAGTAAAAAAAATCTGATAAAAATACAAGTCATGAGATCAAGATTATTCTCGTCTTTTTACATAGATCATTTTTATTTATGGAGTGAGAGTTAGCTTCCTAACCAAATACCTCCTCAGACTACTCCAACTTCTCAAAGGAGTGGATCCAAGAGTGAAGTTGGAGTTGGAGTTGCTAAAACTTGGAGCAGAGCTATACCAAACAGGGTCATAATTTGCATAAATAAAAATTTAGCATTCCTTTGCGCTACATTTTGGTAAACAAAGTTCTAAAAATATAGTTTTAAAAATAAAAAGTGTTAAAATACAAGGTAGATTTTAAAAACTGTTTCTTTGATAGAATTAGATAGGATTTTAGATTCTATATCGATCATGCGATTTGCGATCTTGCTGAACAACCTTCGATCCGATTCAAAACCTTACACAGCAGTGACCACGGCTACGCTCCGGCCTGCTCCAGTGCTCAGATCGACATGGTTCGGCCGACCACTGCGTGTTTACAGTTTTGAAGGAACTGACGAAAAAGCGTGGACTCGTTAACTTACAGTCCTAGACCAATCCGAGAGTCCGTATACACTATGGCCCTTTTGGTACGGCTCTATTCCAATTTTTTACAGCTCCAACTTCAGCTTCACTCTTGGATCCACTTCTATAAGAAGTTGGAGCAGTCTAAGAAGGTGTTTGATTAGAAATTTGACTCTAGCTCCAAAAATGAGGATGATGTATGTAGAAAGACTACACTACCCTTGTTTTGTGACTTGTAATATTTTATTTTTGTATTGCATAACTTGTAACAGTTTAGTAAGTCGATTCGGATCGTGTTGTACTTTTTTTATTTTTGCTTGCCATGCTGTGCCATATTTTTCGCAACTTTTACTCAAAAAAAAAATACAACTTATAACATGGAAATGAGGATGCCAGACCCAAAAATTAGAGGAAGAATTTTACATGTTCCCTTCTATCACTAAAAGAAGTGTATGATGGTACACAGATGAGCCCAGATCATACAACATATGGGCTCAGCAATAAGCTATCATGGGTCGGAGAGGATGCCGGAGAGGACGAGGATGGGAGGAGGAGTCGGCTGCCGCCGCCTCCCTGGTTGCCGCCTTGGTCGCCGCCGCCTCCCTCTAGGGTTCAGAGACTGAGGCAAAAGGGGATGGGAGGAGGCGAACAGATGCACTCGGGGGCTCGGGATGGGGTGGCCGGAAAGGGTTTTGTTTGATGGTATTTGGTGGGTAATTTCACCTTAACTCTAGGGGTATTTTTGTAACCGGCTGACTGCTCCATGCGGGGAGCAACCTTCTCGCAGCTCTGAGAAAATACACTACGGGCTGCTCTAGATTCTAAAACTCCAGATTCGTTTTTTTGTTGGAGCTGTACCGTTTGGCATAGCTCCACCTACTCCGACCATGAAACTGGGAGTTGAAGCTATGCCAAATAGGGCCTATATACATATACAAGCTTCTATCTCATGCACTGCGGATTCGACTTATTTTTCGTCTGAACGTGGTGGCATATACATACAGGTCGTCGCTGGCTCGCTGTTGCGCAACCGCGTGAGGCTGATGGAATCTTCTTCTTTGCGAGCCCAGGGGCCAGGGCTGATGTAATTTGGGAACAGCCGAACAGGGCACTATCGCTGAGCCTTTTATTTTTTTATTTTATTTTTAAAAATATTTTAAAGATAATATCTTCCTAACTTTATTTCCAATTCTGATCCTTTTGATCATGTCACAACGTGTGGGGTGGCAAAAACACGTTGTCACATCACAGACCTCGGCGTGACCAGACTTTGCATTGTCACGCCACTACTCTTGACGTGACAGGACTTAGCCTAAAAACGGACGCGTCCAAAAGGGTCAGTAGCGTGACAACACAGTTTGATCACACCACGTGGTGTGACAACACTGTTTGGTCACGTCACGTGATCAAAAGTCAGAATTGAAAATAAAGTTAAAAAGATATTATCTTTAAAATATTTAAAATAAAGAATTAAAAAATAAAAAGGCTCACTATGGCTTGATCTTATTGTGTTTCGCTTCTTGAAATGCGAGTTAGGAGTAGTACTACTAACGAAAGCCTTATTTTTCGTCGTCAAGGAATTATTGCGATTTTAGTACAGACATGCTACTCTGTTGTAGCGGTACGTCAAAAGCAAACTACTAGATGCGAGCAAATGAGTTGGTTTGCTCGATGTGGAATCAATTTACCCCAAGAAATCGAAATTTTGATTTGTGCAAAGTAGTTATGAACCGCTGGAATAAACACTGCTCCTGTATATATCAAACCGTTATTTAAGAGCTAATTGCTGAATATATAAGCATTTTTCGAAGTATTTTAATCCAGAAATTTGCTAGATAAAACATGAAAATAACTATAACTAAGAACACTATAGTTATACTAGATTCTACAAGAACGAAGCTAGCATTCCTATCTCGGTGTTCATAACAATAATGTAAAATAAAACTAAGTAAACGACAAACGCGAGATAGGCATACCCGGATCTTTCGGTGGAAGGAGTAGAAGTAGAAGCAGGAGTCTTGGTGAGGTCGTCGTTAGTCATGGCGTAGTGGGCGTCGTGGTAGTAGTTGTTCGATTGATGTAGATGTAGCAGAAACTTCGTGGATGTTGTGGTAGTAGTCGTGCGGATGTAGCGAGAAAGGATGAAGCGGCGATCGCGCGAACGCTCCCCAAAACCTTATTCGTCCTCGCTCGTGCAAGCCTTCGAGGACGGGGTTCCGAGGCTGCTCTCCGGTGCGGCCGACACGTGCCTCGCCGGGATGGAGATCGCAGAGACAACGAACAAACCGTGATTACGTATTGTGGAAGTGGAAAACTTGGGAACGTAACGGTACTCGGTTTCTCTTAAATAGCCAAAGAAAGGAGTCCAAAGGCCAATAGTTACCATTGATTCAACAGAATCGAAAGGCCATGATTGCCATTGATTGGCAGAATCGAAAAGCCAACGATTGGAATCAGAAAGACCAAAGGTTGCCATTGATTCGCCATCGAATCAAACCTTTTAATAGCCAAAATAAAGAGCGAAGACCAAAGGTCACCATCAATTACGAGTCGGTGCATTTGATTTTGAATAGATAAAGAAAATCGCGCCGCACTGACACTTGCGGTACTGTATCTGCGCACACGCACACGCACACACACACACACACACACACACACACACACACACACACACACACCGCATCGCACCGCCGCACGCGGCTCGGCTCGGCGCGGCACGGCTCGGCGGCGCGCGCGCGTGTGTTGGCTCTTTCCAATTCCACAATAGGGCTACCACGTTCCACCTTATAAAGTGGTGTAACTCCCTTCATCCGTCCATATGGGACTAAGCAGTCATGCACATGCACATGGGCCTTTGAGATTTACCAGAATTAATTAGAATATAATATTTGGGCCTAGCCAGTTAATTCCAACAATCCCCATCAGATCCCAATGGCACATGTCGATGCCTTGATCCACGTATTGTTTTTAATATACGGTGTTTTGATGGAGACCGGTAAAGTTGAACATCCACCTAGAATGAAGTTACACTTATCCACAAGCGCACAATGGACTAAGCCTTGAATTGTGATTTTGTGTGAATAAGTTTTACTTAAGTCCTTAAGCGATACTAGGTGCCGAGCATCCCCGCGGGTTGGAGCATATAAGTCATACTCCTGACCTATTCATGAGCTTCCTAGAAATTACCCTATTTCATAGACTGTGACTAGCAGTCGGGCTCATATAGGTGTGTTCTTCCAAGACTGCTCTGTAGGATAGCATCTTTGCTTTAATAAGCCACAAAACACATTAAGATAAAAATCAACCTGCCATACAGATTTAGGAGAGAATTGCATCTCCAATGGAGTGGGTCTATAAGGTACTCTCCTCTCAGTTAACCAATAGCTTGTTTCGCCAATCCTACTTCACGGGATCTCCGATCATATAGGATGGGTTACCACTATGGTATAACTCACGTGGGTCTCAAACCCATCTCCCTCGATGCATTGTCTATCACATTTCGTGATAAACCCTTTGTGAAGGGATCGCAGATTCTTAGTCGTTTGGATATAATCCAAAGCTATTACTCGGAGTTTCTCATTTTTAGCGGACTTGATCTTCTCTTCACATGTCTTGATGCCTTCATATTATCCTTAGAATCGTTCACTTTGACAATCACGACCGATTGTCACAATTCATCGAATAGCCGCACGGTTTTCAACCACCGCAAATCCATCAAGAGCTCACAAAGCCATTCGGCTTCAACGATGGCGATATCTAATGCCGTGAGTTACGCTTCCATTGTTGACCTCGTTAAGATGGTGCGCTTGCAAGACTTCCATGAAACAGCGCCACCTCCAAGTGTGAAGACATATCCACTTGTGGCCTTAATCTCATCAAAGATCGATATCCGGTTTGAATCGCTATAACCCTCTAGTACCCTAGGTACCGGTATAGTGAATGCCATAACTCATATTACCCTTTAGATAGCGCATTACCCTCTCAAGAGCATGCCAATGATCATCTCGGATTAGAAACAAACCGGCTTAGTTTGCTCACACGACAAGCGAGATGTCGAGCCCGTACCGCTAGCTAAATACATAAGTGAACCAATTATCCGAGAATATCTCAATTGGTCTCGGCTATTCTCCGATTCTTCCTAAACAACACGCTAGGATCATAAGGTGTTGGAGAAGGTTTGCGATCGCTATAACCAAAACGACTGAACCTTTTCCACATAATGAGATTGCAACAATGTAATTCCACCATCATCACCTCTCAACAGCTTGATGTTCAAGATAACATCAGCTACTCCCAGATCTTTCATCTCAAAATTCTGAGACAAGAAATTCTTGACCTCCTTAATCACATTAAGGTTGGTCCCAAAGATCAGTATGTCATCAACATACAGACATAGAATGACTCCCTCGCCCCCACCATGGCGATAATACACACATCTGTCAGCTTCATTCACAATAAAGCCTGCAGATGTTAAGGTTTTGTCGAACTTTTCATGCCACTGCTTAGGTGCTTGTTTAAGACCATACAAAGATTTCAATAACTTGCACACCTTTCCTTCTTGACCATTTACTACAAATCCATCTGGCTGTTCCATGTAAATTTCCTCGTCCAACTCTCCATTTAGAAAAGCCGTCTTAACGTCCATCTGATGAACGAGAAGACCGTGTGAGGCAGCCAGAGATAGTAGTACTCGAATAGTGGTCAATCTAGCCACAGGTGAATAAGTATCAAAGAAATCTTCGCCTTCCTTTAGGTATAACCCTTGGCCACAAGCCGTGCCTTATACTTCTCGATAGTACCATCAGGCCTAAGCTTCTTTTTGAACACCCACTTACATCCTACAGGTTTACAACCATAAGGACGCTCAGTGATCTCCCAAGTTCCATTAGAGATAATGGAATCCATTTCACTACTGACGACTTCCTTCCAAAGATTCTCAGATCCGGAGAAGCATACGCTTGAAATGGTACTTGAGTATCATCCACAAGGTACACAATGAAATCAAGACCAAAAGACTTTGCAGTCCTTTGTCTTTTACTCTTCCTCGAGTTTCATTGTCTTCCTCCTCGAGAATTTGCTCGAGGTTTGCTCAAAATATTCCATTGGAATGGCGAGTTCGGGAGTTGTATCGGGCTCGACTCGATGAATTAGTCATATCTTTCATTGGAAAAATATCTTCAAAAATGTAGCATCTCGGACTCCATAATTGTACCGACAAGCACGTCGGTACTCAGATTTCACCACTAGAAATCTATATCCAACGCTATGGTGAGCATAGCCTAGAAAGACGCAATCCACGCTTTTTGGTCCAAGCTTACGCTTTTGGAAATTGGCACGTTGACTTTCGCCAAACAACCCCAAGTGCGTAAGTATGAAAGTGATAGTCTTTTCTTCTCCCATTGTTCAAATGGAGTTATCTCTTTATTCTTTGTGGGAACCCTATTTAGGACATGACATGAAGTCAATATAGCCTCCCCACCATGCCTTGGAAAGACCCATTGTGTCTAACATGGCGTTAACCAAATCGATTAGAGTACGGTTCTTTCTTTCGGCAACCCCATTTGACTGGGTGAATAGGAGGCGTCCTCTCATGGATTATACCATGTTCCTCACAGAATAAATTGAACTCATTAGAAAAGTACTCGCGCCACGATCGGACCTAACCCTTTTGATTTTCTTTTCAAGTTGGTTCTCAAACACGCCTTATAGATTTTAAAGTAGTGAAAAGCTTCATCTTTAGTTTTAAAAGATACACATAGCGAGAACCTAGTGGAGTCATCAATCAAAGTCATGAAATATCTCTTACCACCTTTTGTCAACACACCATTCATCTCGCATGATTTGAATGTATGAGTTCTAATGGTGCCAAGTTTCTTTCCTCCGCGGCCTTGTGAGGCTTACGAGGCTGCTTTGATTGCACACAAACTTGACACTTAGAGCCTTTGGCAAAGATGAATTTTGGGATTAACTCTAAAGCGGCAAGCAGCGTCATGCAACCAAAATTTATGTGACAAAGTCGTGAATGCCAAATAGTAGTCTCATTACCACTGAAAATATGGTTCACAACATTAGTGCATAAATATGAAAGAGATAGGCGGAACAAGCCTCCGCACACATAGCCTTTACCAACAAATTGTCCACACTTGGACATTACAAATTTATTGGATTCAAATACTATCTAAAGCCATCTCTACAAAGAAGAGATCCGCTCACGAGATTCTTATTGATAGATGGCACATGATGCACGTTCTTGATTGCACAATCTTCCCGAAGTAAACTTCGATCGGCCGTGCCAACACCATGAACAATGGCATGTGACCCGTTCCCCATTAGAACGGTGAATCCCGAGTGACACGGTAAGAAGAGAACAATGAAATATCGGCACACACATGTATATTAGCACTGTGTCTATCCACCAATCGGTAGATTGACATACGGAAAGAACAGTTGGTAAATTACCATACCACGATGTTCCGTCTCGGTGAGTACCAATAACAACATTAGCGGACTTAGAATTGCGCCTTGCCGATTCTTCCCACCCTTGCGTTGATCGCAATCCTTGGCCCAATGACCATGTTCGCCACACACAAAGCAAGGACTATCCTTTGTGTTCTTCTTCTTCTTCTTGAAGCTAGTTGTTTGTGCGATCTTGTTCTTGCCTTTGAACTTTTGAGCTTGGTCATTCTTTTACGTACCACATTGGCACTAGAATGTCCTCATTACCTCGATGTGTGTATCTTTTGCCTCGCCTTCTCTTCAACATCAAGAGACCGATGAGATTTTCAACAGAAAACTCTTGTCTCTTGTGTTTCAGGGAAGTAGCAAAATTCCTCCAAGAATGAGGAAGCTTGGCAATAATGCCTCCCGCGACAAACTTGTCCGGTAACACACATTTGAAATGCTCTAGTTCTTTGGCCATGGATTGTATCTCATGAGCCTGCTCAACTACAGAACGGCCATCAACCATTCTATAGTCATGGTATTGCTCCATAAGATACAATTCACTGCCTGCATCCGAAACCCCAAATTTGGCCTCGAGTGCATCCCACATCTCTTTCCCATTTGTGATCACCATGTATGCATCAACTAACTTCTCACCAAGAACACTAACCACGGCACCTTTGAAAGGTTATCAGCAGCCTCGAACGCTTGCTCCTGTTCAGGAGTAAGTGTTCCTTCAGGCTTGCCTTTTGCCACATGGAAAACGTTCATGGCAGTTAGCCAGAGTACCATCTTGGTGCGCCACCTCTTGTAATTCGCACCATCGAATTCATGGGGTTTGAGCGGCAGCAAAGCCAGTTGTCGAAAAATGCCTAAAATAAGGTTTTGGATTTTGAATATATAAGCATTTTTCAAGTATTTTAATCAGAAATTTGCTAGATAAAACATGAAAATAACTATAACTAAGAACACTATAGTTATACTAGATTCTACAAGAACGAAGCTAGCATTCCTATCTCGATGTTCATAACAATAATGTAAAATAAAACTAAGTAAGCGACAAACGCGAGATAGGCATACCCGGATCTTTCGGTGGAAGGAGTAGAAGAAGTAAGCGAGGAGTCTTGGTGAGGTCGCGTTAGTCATGGCGTAGTGGGCGTCGTGGTAGTAGTTGTTCGATTGATGTAGATGTAGCAGAAACTTCGTGGATGTTGTGGTAGTAGTCGTGCGATGTAGCGAGAAAAGGATGAAGCGGCGATCGCGCTAACGCTCCCCAAAACCTTATTCGTCCTCGCTCGTGCAAGCCTTCGAGGGCGGGGTCCGAGGCTGCTCTCCCGGTGCGGCCGTACTGCGTGCCTCGCCGGGATGGAGATCGCCGAGACAACGAACAAAGCGTGATTACGTATTGTGGAAGTGGAAAACTTGGGAACCGTACTCGGTTTCTCTTAAATAGCCAAAAGAAAGGAGTCCAAAGGCCAATAGTTACCATTGATTCAATGAATCGAAGGCCAACGATTGCCATTGATTTGGCGAATCGAAAAGCCAACGATTGGAATCAGAAAGACCAAAGGTTGCCATTGATTCGCCATCGAATCAAACCTTTTAATAGCCAAAAATAAAGAGCGAAGACCAAAGGTCACCATCAATTACGAGTCAGTGCATTTCGATTTTCGAATAGATAAAGAAAATCGCGCCCGCACTGACACGCGCGTACGCTAGCAAGACACGCACACGCACACACACACACACACACACACACACACACACGCACCGCACCGCACGGCACCGCACGGCACGGCTCGGCTCGGCGAGGCACGGCTCGGCGAGGCGAGCGAGCGCTCGTGTGTTGGCTCTTTCCAATTCCACAATAGGGCTACCACGTTCCACCTTATAAAGTGGTGTAACTCCCTTCATCTGTCCATATGGGACTAAGCGGTCATGCACATGCACATGGGCCTTTGAGATTTACCAGAATTAATTAGAATATAATATTTGGGCCTAGCCGATTAATTCCAACAATCCCCATCGGATCCCAATGGCACATGTCGATGCCTTGATCCACGATATTGTTTTTAATATACCGGTGTTTTGATGGAGACCGGTTAAAGTTGAACATCCACCTAGAATGAAGTTACACTTATCCACAAGCGCACAATGGACTAAGCCTTGAATTGTGATTTTGTGTGAATAAGTTTTACTTAAGTCCTTAAGCGATACTAGGTGCCAGCATCCCGCTGGTTGGAGCATATAAGTCATACTCGACCTATTCATGAGCTTCCTAGAAATTACCCTATTTCATAGATCGTGACTAGCAATCGGGCTCATATAGGTGTGTTCTTCCAAGGCTGCTCAGAGGATAGCATCTTTGCTTTAATAAGCCACAAACACATTAAGATAAAAATCAACACGCCATCTGATTTAGGAGAGAATTGCATCTCCAATGGAGTGGGTCTATAAGGTACTCTCCTCTCAGTTAACCAATAGCTTGTTTCGCCAATCCTACTTCACGGGATCTCCGATCATATAGGATGGGTTACCACTATGGTATAACTCACGTGGGTCTCAAACCCATCTCCCTCGATGCATTGTCTATCACATTTCGTGATAAACCCTTTGTGAAGGGATCTGCCAGATTCTTAGCTGTTTGGATATAATCCAAAGCTATTACTCCGGAGTTTCTCATTTTTACGCGATGACTTGATCTTCTCTTCACATGTCTTGATGCCTTCATATTATCCTTAGAATCATTCACTTTGACAATCACGATCGATTGTCACGATTCATCGAATAGCTGTACGGTTTTCAACCACCGCAAATCCATCAAGAGCTCACGAAGCCATTCGGCTTCAACGAAGGCGATATCTAATGCCGTGAGTTACGCTTCCATTGTTGACCTCGTTAAGATGGTGCGCTTGCAAGACTTCCATGAAACAGCGCCACCTCCAAGTGTGAAGACATATCCACTTGTGGCCTTAATCTCATCAACATCGGATATCGGTTTGAATCGCTATAACCCTCTAGTACCTAGGGTACCGGTATAGTGAATGCCATAACTCATATTACCCTTTAGATAGCGCATTACCCTCTCAAGAGCATGCCAATGATCATCTCCGGATTAGAAACAAACGGCTTAGTTTGCTCACAACAAACGAGATGTCGAGCCCGGTACCGCTAGCTAAATACATAAGTGAACCAATTATCCGAGAATATCTCAATTGGTCTCTCGGCTATTCTCCGATTCTTCCTAAACAACACGCTAGGATCATAAGGTGTTGGAGAAGGTTTGCGATCGCTATAACCAAAACGACTCGTAACCTTTTCCACATAATGAGATTGCAACAATGTAATTCCACCATCATCACCTCTCAACAGCTTGATGTTCAAGATAACATCAGCTACTCCTAGATCTTTCATCTCAAAATTCTGAGACAAGAAATTCTTGACCTCCTTAATCACATTAAGGTTGGTCCCAAAGATCAGTATGTCATCAACATACAGACATAGAATGACTCCCTCGCCCCCACCATGGCGATAATACACACATCATCGACTTCATTCACAATAAAGCCTGCAGATGTTAAGGTTTTGTCGAACTTTTCATGCCACTGCTTAGGTGCTTGTTTAAGACCATACAAAGATTTCAATAACTTGCACACCTTTCCTTCTTGACCATTTACTACAAATCCATCTGGCTGTTCCATGTAAATTTCCTCGTCCAACTCTCCATTTAGAAAAGCCGTCTTAACGTCCATCTGATGAACGAGAAGACCGTGTGAGGCAGCCAGAGATAGTAGTACTCGAATAGTGGTCAATCTAGCCACAGGTGAATAAGTATCAAAGAAATCTTCGCCTTCCTTTAGGTATAACCCTTGGCCACAAGCCGTGCCTTATACTTCTCGATAGTACCATCGGGCCTAAGCTTCTTTTTGAACACCCACTTACATCCTACAAAGTTTACAACCATAAGGGCGCTCGGTGATCTCCCAAGTTCCATTAGAGATAATGGAATCCATTTCACTACTGCCTTCCTTCCTTCGATTCTCAGATCGGAGAAGCATACGCTTGTAAATGGTACTTGAGTATCATCCACAAGGTACACAATGAAATCAAGACCAAAAGACTTTGCAGTCCTTTGTCTTTTACTCTTCCTCGAGTTTCATTGTCTTCCTCCTCGAATTTGCTCGAGGGTTTGCTCAAAATATTCCATTGGAATGGCGGTTCAGAGTTGTATCGGGCTCTGACTCGATGAATTAGTCATATCTTTCATTGGAAAAATATCTTCAAAAATGTAGCATCTCTGGACTCCATAATTGTACCGACAAGTACGTCGGTACTCCGATTTCACCACTAGAAATCTATATCCAACGCTATGGTGAGCATAGCCTAGAAAGACGCAATCCACGCTTTTGGTCCAAGCTTACGCTTTTTGGAAATTGGCACGTTGACTTTCGCCAAACAACCCCAAGTGCGTAAGTATGAAAGTGATAGTCTTTTCTTCTCCCATTGTTCAAATGGAGTTATCTCTTTATTCTTTGTGGGAACCCTATTTAGGACATGACATGAAGTCAATATAGCCTCCCCACCATGCCTTGGAAAGACCATTTGTGTCAACATGGCGTTAACCAAATCGCTTAAGTACGGTTCTTTCTTTGGCAACCCCATTTGGTGGGTGAATAGGAGGCGTCCTCTCATGGATTATACCATGTTCCTCACAGAATAAATTGAACTCATTAGAAAAGTACTGCCGCCACGATCGGACCTAACCCTTTTGATTTTCTTTTCAAGTTGGTTCTCACACGCCTTATAGATTTTAAAGTAGTGAAAAGCTTCATCTTTAGTTTTTAAAAGATACACATAGCAGAACCTAGTGGAGTCATCAATCAAAGTCATGAAATATCTCTTACCACCTTTTGTCAACACACCATTCATCTCGCATGATTTGAATGTATGAGTTCTAATGGTGCCAAGTTTCTTTCCTCCGCGCCTTGTGAGGCTTACGAGGTGCTTTGATTGCACACAAACTTGACACTTAGAGCCTTTGGCAAAGATGAATTTGGGATTAACTCTAAAGCGGCTATCGCGTCATGCAACCAAAATTTATGTGACAAAGTCGTGAATGCCAAATAGTAGTCTCATTACCATCGAAAATATGGTTCACAACATTAGTGCATAAATATGAAAGAGATAGGCGGAACAAGCCTCCGCACACATAGCCTTTACCAACAAATTGTCCACACTTGGACATTACAAATTTATTGGATTCAAATACCGGTCTAAAGCCATCTCTACAAAGAAGAGATCCGCTCACGAGATTCTTATTGATAGATGGCACATGATGCACGTTCTTGATTGCACAATCTTCCCAAGTAAACTTCAGATCGACCGTGCCAACACCATGAACGATGGCATGTGACCCGTTCCCATTAGAACGGTGAATCCCGAGTGACTGGTAAGAAGAGAACAATGAAATATCGGCACACACATGTATATTAGCACCAGTGTCTATCCACCAATCGGTAGATTGACATACGGAAGAAACGGTTGGTAAATTACCATACCACGATGTTCCCGTCTCAAGAGTACCAATAACAACATTAGCGGACTTAGAATTCGCCTCTTGCCGATTCTTCCCACCCTTGCGTTGATCGCAATCCTTGGCCCAATGACCATGTTCGCCACACACAAAGCAAGGACTATCCTTTGTGTTCTTCTTCTTCTTCTTGAAGCTAGTTGTTTGTGCGATCTTGTTCTTGCCTTTGAACTTTTGAGCTTGGTCATTCTTTTTCTGTACCACATTGGCACTAGAATGTCCTCATTACCTCGATGTGTGTATCTTTTGCCTCGCCTTCTCTTCAACATCAAGAGACCCGATGAGATTTTCAACAGAAAACTCTTGTCTCTTGTGTTTGAGGAAGTAGCAAAATTCCTCAAGAATGAGGAAGCTTGGCAATAATGCCTCCGCGACAAACTTGTCCAGTAACACACATTTGAAATGCTCTAGTTCTTTGGCCATGGATTGTATCTCATGAGCTGCTCAACTCTGAACGGCCATCAACCATTCTATAGTCATGGTATTGCTCCATAAGATACAATTCATTGCTGCATCCAAACCCCAAATTTGGCCTCGAGTGCATCCCACATCTCTTTCCCATTTGTGATCACCATGTATGCATCAACTAACTTCTTACCAAGAACACTAACCACGGCACCTTTGAAAAGGTTATCAGCAGCCTCGAACGCTTGCTCCTGTTCAGGAGTAAGTGTTCCTTCAGGCTTGCCTTTTGCCACATGGAAAACGTTCATGGCAGTTAGCTAGAGTACCATCTTGGTGCGCCACCTCTTGTAATTCGCACCATCGAATTCATGGGGTTTTGTGTGGCAAACAAAGCCGATTGTCGAAAAATGCCTAAAATAAGGTTTTTGGATTGCTGAATATATAAGCATTTTTCGAAGTATTTTAATCCAGAAATTTGCTAGATAAAACATGAAAATAACTATAACTAAGAACACTATAGTTATACTAGATTCTACAAGAATGTAAGCTAGCATTCCTATCTCGATGTTCATAACAATAATGTAAAATAAAACTAAGTAAACGACAAACGCGAGATAGGCATACCCAGATCTTTCAGTGGAAGGAGTAGAAGAAGTAGAAGCAGGAGTCTTGGTGAGGTCGTCGTTAGTCATGGCGTAGTGGACGTCGTGGTAGTAGTTGTTCAGTTGATGTAGATGTAGCAGGAAACTTCGTGGATGTTGTGGTAGTAGTCGTGCGGATGTAGTGAAAAGGATGAAGCGGCGATCGCGCTAACGCTCCCAAAACCTTATTCGCCCTCGCCGTGCAAGCCTTCGAGGACGGGTTCCGAGGCTCGCTCTCCGGTGCGGCCGCACACGTGCCTCGCGGGATGGAGATCGCGAGACAACGAACAAGCGTGATTCGTATTGTGGAAGTGGAAAACTTGGGAACCAGAACCAGTACTCTTAGTTTCTCTTAAATAGCCAAAAGAAAGGAGTCCAAAGGCCAATAGTTACCATTGATTCATGAATCGAAGGCCAATGATTGCCATTGATTGGCGAATCGAAAAGCCAACGCTTGGAATCTGAAAGACCAAAGGTTGCCATTGATTCGCCATCGAATGAAACCTTTAATAGCCAAAAATAAAGAGAAGACCAAAGGTCACCATCAATTACGAAGTCGGTGCATTTCGATTTTCGAATAGATAAAGAAAATCGCGCCGCACTGACACGCGTGTCTTGTGTACGCGACACGCACACGCACACACACACACACACACACACACACACACACACACGCGCACGCGGCACCGACGGCCACGGCACGGCACGGCTCGGCGAAGCGAGCGAGCGCGCGTGTGTTGGCTCTTTCCAATTCCACAATAGGGCTACCACGTTCCACCTTATAAAGTGGTGTAACTCCCTTCATCCGTCCATATGGGACTAAACAAATCATGCACATGCACATGGGCCTTTGAGATTTACCAGAATTAATTAGAATATAATATTTGGGCCTAGCCAGATTAATTCCAACAATCCCCATCGATCCCAATGGCACATGTCGATGCCTTGATCCATGATATTGTTTTTAATATACCGGTGTTTTGATGGAGACCGGTTAAAGTTGAACATCCACCTAGAAGAAGTTACACTTATCCACAACCGCACAATGGACTAAGCCTTGAATTGACAGTTTGTGTGAATAAGTTTTACTTAAGTCCTTAATCGATACTAAGTGCCAGGCATCCCGCGGTTGGAGCATATAAGTCATACTCGACCTATTCATGAGCTTCCTAGAAATTACCCTATTTCATAGATCGTGACTAGCGATCGGGCTCATATAGGTGTGTTCTTCCAAGACTGCTCAGAGGATAGCATCTTTGCTTTAATAAGCCACAAAACACATTAAGATAAAAATCAACTGCCATCTGATTTAGGAGAGAATTGCATCTCCAATGGAGTGGGTCTATAAGGTACTCTCCTCTCAGTTAACCAATAGCTTGTTTCGCCAATCCTACTTCACGGGATCTCCGATCATATAGGATGGGTTACCACTATGGTATAACTCACGTGGGTCTCAAACCCATCTCCCTCGATGCATTGTCTATCACATTTCGTGATAAACCCTTTGTGAAGGGATCGCAGATTCTTAGTGTTTGGATATAATCCAAAGCTATTACTCCGGAGTTTCTCATTTTTCTGACAGACTTCAGTCTTCTCTTCACATGTCTTGATGCCTTCATATTATCCTTAGAACTGTTCACTTTGACAATCACAGTCTGATTGTCACAGTTCATCGAATAGCTTGCACGGTTTTCAACCACCGCAAATCCATCAAGAGCTCACGAAGCCATTCGGCTTCAACGAAGGCGATATCTAATGCCGTGAGTTACGCTTCCATTGTTGACCTCGTTAAGATGGTGCGCTTGCAAGACTTCCATGAAACAGCGCCACCTCCAAGTGTGAAGACATATCCACTTGTGGCCTTAATCTCATCAAAGATCGATATCCAGTTTGAATCGCTATAACCTCTAGTACCCTAGGTACCCGGTATAGTGAATGCCATAACTCATATTACCCTTTAGATAGCGCATTACCCTCTCAAGAGCATGCCAATGATCATCTCCGGATTAGAAACAACCGGCTTAGTTTGCTCACAAAGAAACGAGATGTCGCCCTGTACCGCTAGCTAAATACATAAGTGAACCAATTATCGAGAATATCTCAATTGGTCTCGGCTATTCTCCGATTCTTCCTAAACAACACGCTAGGATCATAAGGTGTTGGAGAAGGTTTGCGATCGCTATAACCAAAACGACTTTAACCTTTTCCACATAATGAGATTGCAACAATGTAATTCCACCATCATCACCTCTCAACAGCTTGATGTTCAAGATAACATCAGCTACTCCCAGATCTTTCATCTCAAAATTCTGAGACAAGAAATTCTTGACCTCCTTAATCACATTAAGGTTGGTCCCAAAGATCAGTATGTCATCAACATACAGACATAGAATGACTCCCTCGCCCCCACCATGGCGATAATACACACATCTGTCAGCTTCATTCACAATAAAGCCTGCAGATGTTAAGGTTTTGTCGAACTTTTCATGCCACTGCTTAGGTGCTTGTTTAAGACCATACAAAGATTTCAATAACTTGCACACCTTTCCTTCTTGACCATTTACTACAAATCCATCTGGCTGTTCCATGTAAATTTCCTCGTCCAACTCTCCATTTAGAAAAGCCGTCTTAACGTCCATCGATGAACGAGAAGACCGTGTGAGGCGACGAGAGATAGTAGTACTCGAATAGTGGTCAATCTAGCCACAGTGAATAAGTATCAAAGAAATCTTCGCCTTCCTTTGGGTATAACCCTTGGCCACAAGCCGTGCCTTATACTTCTCGATAGTACCATCGAGCCTAAGCTTCTTTTTGAACACCCACTTACATCCTCTGGGTTTACAACCATAAGGACGCTCGGTGATCTCCCAAGTTCCATTAGAGATAATGGAATCCATTTCACTACTGACGACTTCCTTCCAAAGATTCGCATGCGGAGAAGCATACGCTTGTAAATGGTACTTGGAGTATCATCCACAAGGTACACAATGAAATCAAGACCAAAAGACTTTGCATCCTTTGTCTTTTACTCTTCCTCAGAGTTTCATTGTCTTCCTCCTCAGGAATTTGCTCAGGGGTTTGCTCAAAATATTCCATTGGAATGGCAGGTTCAGGAGTTGTATCAGGCTCCTGACTCGATGAATTAGTCATATCTTTCATTGGAAAAATATCTTCAAAAAATGTAGCATCTCTGGACTCCATAATTGTACCGACAAATACGTCGGTACTCAGATTTCACCACTAGAAATCTATATCCAACGCTATGGTGAGCATAGCCTAGAAAGACGCAATCCACAGTTTTTGGTCCAAGCTTACGCTTTTTGGAAATTGGCACGTTGACTTTCGCCAAACAACCCCAAGTGCGTAAGTATGAAAGTGATAGTCTTTTCTTCTCCCATTGTTCAAATGGAGTTATCTCTTTATTCTTTGTGGGAACCCTATTTAGGACATGACATGAAGTCAATATAGCCTCCCCACCATGCCTTGGAAAGACCACTGTGTCTAACATGGCGTTAACCAAATCGATTAGAGTACGGTTCTTTCTTTCGCAACCCCATTTGTAGGGTGAATAGGGGCGTCCTCTCATGGATTATACCATGTTCCTCACAGAATAAATTGAACTCATTAGAAAAGTACTCGCCACGATCGGACCTAACCCTTTTGATTTTCTTTTCAAGTTGGTTCTCACACGCCTTATAGATTTTAAAGTAGTGAAAAGCTTCATCTTTAGTTTTTAAAAGATACACATAGCGAGAACCTAGTGGGGTCATCAATCAAAGTCATGAAATATCTCTTACCACCTTTTGTCAACACACCATTCATCTCGCATGATCTGAATGTATGAGTTCTAATGGTGCCAAGTTTCTTTCCTCCGCGGCCTTGTGAGGCTTACGAGGCTGCTTTGATTGCACACAAACTTGACACTTAGAGCCTTTGGCAAAGATGAATTTTGGGATTAACTCTAAACTGGCTAACCGCGTCATGCAACCAAAATTTATGTGACAAAGTCGTGAATGCCAAATAGTAGTCTCATTACCACTGAAAATATGGTTCACAACATTAGTGCATAAATCTGAAAGAGATAGGCGGAACAAGCCTCCGCACACATAGCCTTTACCAACAAATTGTCCACACTTGGACATTACAAATTTATTGGATTCAAATACCAGTCTAAAGCCATCTCTACAAAGAAGAGATCCGCTCACGAGATTCTTATTGATAGATGGCACATGATGCACGTTCTTCGGTTGCACAATCTTCCCGAAGTAAACTTGGATCGTGTGCCAACACCATGAAGCGATGGCATGTGACCCGTTCCCATTAGAACGGTTTGAATCCCGAGTGACTGGTAAGAAGAGAACAATGAAATATCAGCACACACATGTATATTAGCACCAGTGTCTATCCACCAATCGGTAGATTGACATACGGAAAGAACAGTTGGTAAATTACCATACCACGATGTTCCGTCTCAAGAGTACCAATAACAACATTAGCGGACTTAGAATTCGCCCTTGCGATTCTTCCCACCCTTGCGTTGATCGCAATCCTTGGCCCAATGACCATGTTCGCCACACACAAAGCAAGGACTATCCTTTGTGTTCTTCTTCTTCTTCTTGAAGCTAGTTGTTTGTGCGATCTTGTTCTTGCCTTTGAACTTTTGAGCTTGGTCATTCTTTTTACGTACCACATTGGCACTAGAATGTCCTCATTACCTCGATGTGTGTATCTTTTGCCTCGCTTCTCTTCAACATCAAGAGACCCGATGAGATTTTCAACAGAAAACTCTTGTCTCTTGTGTTTCAGGAAGTAGCAAAATTCCTCAAGAATGAGGAAGCTTGGCAATAATGCCTCCCGCGACAAACTTGTCCGTGAACACACATTTGAAATGCTCTAGTTCTTTGGCCATGGATTGTATCTCATGAGCTCTGCTCAACTCTGTAACGGCCATCAACCATTCTATAGTCATGGTATTGCTCCATAAGATACAATTCACTGCCTGCATCCGAAACCCCAAATTTGGCCTCGAGTGCATCCCACATCTCTTTCCCATTTGTGATCACCATGTATGCATCAACTAACTTCTTACCAAGAACACTAACCACGGCACCTTTGAAAAGGTTATCAGCAGCCTCGAACGCTTGCTCCTGTTCAGGAGTAAGTGTTCCTTCAGGCTTGCCTTTTGCCACATGGAAAACGTTCATGGCAGTTAGCCAGAGTACCATCTTGGTGCGCCACCTCTTGTAATTCGCACCATCGAATTCATGGGGTTTGAGCGCGGCAGCAAAGCCAGTTGTCGAAAAATGCCTAAAATAAGGTTTTTGGATTGTTGAATATATAAGCATTTTTCGAAGTATTTTAATCCAGAAATTTGCTAGATAAAACATGAAAATAACTATAACTAAGAACACTATAGTTATACTAGATTCTACAAACGAAGCTAGCATTCCTATCTCGAGTGTTCATAACAATAACGAGAAAAATAAAACTAAGTAAACGACAAACGCGAGATAGGCATACCCAGATCTTTCAGTGGAAGGAGTAGAAGAAGTAGAAGCAGGAGTCTTGGTGAGGTCGTCGTTAGTCATGGCGTAGTGGACGTCGTGGTAGTAGTTGTTCAGTTGATGTAGATGTAGCAGGAAACTTCGTGGATGTTGTGGTAGTAGTCGTGCGGATGTAGCGAGAAAGGATGAAGCGGCGATTCTGCGAACGCCCCAAAACCTTATTCGTCCTCGCTCGTGCAAGCCTTCGAGGACGGGGTTCCGAGGCTCGCTCTCGGTGCGGCCGTACGTGCCTCGCCGGGATGGAGATCGCAGAGACAACGAACAAAGCGTGATTCGTATTTTGGAAGTGGAAAACTTGGGGACCAGAACCAGTACTCGGTTTCTCTTAAATAGCCAAAAGAAAGGAGTCCAAAGGCCAATGATTACCATTGATTCAACGAATCGAAAGGCCAACATTGCCATTGATTTGGCGAATCGAAAAGCCAACGATTGGAATCAAAGACCAAAGGTTGCCATTGATTCGCCATCGACCAAACCTTTTAATAGCCAAAAATAAAGAGACTGAAGACCAAAGGTCACCATCAATTACGAGTCAGTGCATTTCGATTTTCGAATAGATAAAGAAAATCGCGCCGCACTTTGACACGCTGTACGCTGCGCACGCACACGCCTGCGCACGCACGCGCGCGACACGCACACGCACGGCACGCACGCGACGCGCTCGGCTCGGCTTCGCGCGAGGCGCAGCGAGCAAGCGCTTGCGTGTGTTGGCTCTTTCAATTCCACAATAGGGCTACCACGTTCCACCTTATAAAGTGGTGTAACTCCCCTTCATCTGTCCATATGGGACTAAACAGTCATGCACATGCACATGGGCCTTTGAGATTTACCAGGAATTAATTAGAATATAATATTTGGGCCTAGCCCAGATTAATTCCAACACTAAACACAAAAACATTAGTTGCTAAAACAACGTTGACTTGTATTTATTCACACAGGATGATGATGCAGTGAACAAAGATGCTGAAACTTTGGCTGAATTGATAAGTTTTTTATTCATAATAGCAAAAGTAGCTTCGTTCATACGAAATTGTAAAAATAGCACCACGACAGGCACATACCGCACTTCTAGTCCGCGAAAGCCACCTGCTGTACTCACCGTCCGTGATAGAAACATGTCTACCCGCGGTGGGAACATGCGTATGTCATCCTACCACGGATTGGGAGTACGGCAGGTTTCTTCCGCGGACTAGGAGTACAGGTAAAGGTGCAAATGTTGTTATTTCGATCGATGTAAACTACATTTGCTATTTGGTTTCCGAAAGAAATTAAATGAGCCAAAACTTGACAGACACGTTGGTTTTCGAAGCCCTAAAACCCCAACCACACGTCACAAAACCTCAACTTCAGCTCTGCACTTGCGCTCGCGCAGACCATAAGTAAAACTCCACTAAACAAAAACCTTGTCAAAAATTCCCTCTCCCCGAGGTCTTCTTCACCCGAGAGCGATGTTTATTCGCTCTAGGTACCAAACATTTGCCCCACACTCCGTGTTAGTCCTTTTTGTAGGACAGGCACGTCACGGTGGGAGTGAACATGCTCCTAGATCATCCACAAGATGAGCTTAGTTTTATCTCCTTTTGCCTTGTTCCATCTCTCGGTAAACATGCGGGTATTTTCTAGATTGGTTTCATGAGCTATTGATTAAGCATCGTAGGACAGCTTATCAATTATTCATGTGAGTAGTGTTATTCATGTTCGACACGTCGTTTTTTCTTTTTCTTCTTTTTTACTCCGGCGTTTTGCTAGGCGGCACCACACTATCTTGGAGTAGCCACCCGTTGAACTGCAACTCTAGTATTCGCAAAACCTGACCATATTGGTATCTTTTCCTATTTAATTTGGCAAATCTACACGGATGGGAAAAATGGGATCTGCCCCTCTAATTCTTGATTCCATGAAGGGCAAACAAGCTTATGACTTGTGACCAACCTCTGATTGCCAATTTATTTGTGATTAGGGTTCCAGATTGGATCAATAACCAAGAAATCACCCCTTTTTTCTCCAAATGTTAATACGGACACCCCATGCCAATGCATAGTGTCCAACGAAATGGAGCCAATAATACAGAGAGATAATTCCAATGCAAAATCTTCCCCAATGTTGGTTCCTCTCACTTTGTCATCTTCTCAGGTTTGTCATGCATGTTTGCCTAATTCCATTTCATCCTCTGTTCCCCGGGCAAATAGGGTTAGGGGGTGGACCTAACATTTCATCGCGTCTCCACGTCAAAGTCTTCTCTTCCGTTCTTCTTCCACTCGGCGACTCCACATCCTCCCCTCCTTGAGATCCCACCACCTCTCGTATTTCTACCCTACCCAATGCTCTAGTACTAGTGCACTCTACAAGCACACACAAGAAGCGATCTTTCTCCTGCCTCCTCGATGTCAATTCCCTCCATGAGGCTCGTCCACCTCATGGTGGCTTTGTCATGCGCCCTCCTCTGCGCCGACGCGTCGGTGCACGACTACACCGGCGAGCGCTTCGCCGGCTTCGGCAACGCCTTTGTCCTCCACGGCGGCAGCGAGGGCGTCTACGCCTCCGCCACCGCGGACTCCTTCATCCGGTATGCCTTAACTCTAACCGGCGGCCAAAACCATTGCTAATGTCATCGCTTCGTCGTTTGCTTGGGTTCTTGGGAAGTGACGCGCTCGCGTGGTGTTTCTTGGTGCAGCTTCGAGAAGGTCTCCTTCAAGAGGACGCCGGAGTCCGCGGCCGCGGCCGAGGAGGATGGCAACCGCACGGTGATGGTCACGGCGGTCATCTTCGAGGCCGGCGACCGCGACGCGGTGGGGGGCTCGGGCGCCGGCGGCGAGCGCGCGCTCTGCTGCACGCCGGACATGGTGAAGCTCGGCTCGTGCACCGAAGGGGCGCTCGTGTACCGGGTGCCGAACAGCACCGCTGCGCCGCCCCGGTCCGGCTGGCCCAAGGTGCTCGCCGCCTACTTCCCCCCGGGCGGCATCGAGGCGGCGTTCCCGGACGAGACCGTCGCCGTCGCGCGCACGGGCATGTACAACCTCTACTTCGTCCACTGCCACGCGTCGCTCGCCGGGCAGGTGGCCGCGGAGGGCAAGACCATATGGAAGAACAGCCGCGGCTATCTCCCCGGTCGGATGGCCCCTCTCTTGGCGTTCTACGGCTGCATGTCGCTGGCGTTCGCCGTCCTCGCCGCGTTCTGGTTCCTGCAGTACGCGAGGTTCTGGAGGGAGGTGGTGCCGCTCCAGAACTGCGTCACGCTCGTCATCACGCTGGGGATGGTGGAGGTGACCACGTGGTACTTGGACCTCGCCGAGTTCGACGAGTCCGGCGTCCGGCCGGCCGGGACGACCTTCTGGGCCGCGACGTCCGGCGCGGTGCGCGGCACGGTGTCGCGCGTGCTGGTGTTGCTCGTGGCCATGGGGTACGGCGTGGTGAGGCCAACGCTGGGAGGCGTCAGCGCCAAGGTGGCCGGCCTCGGCGCGGCGTTCTTCGCCGCGTCGGAGGTTTTTGAGGTCGGCGAGAATGTCGGGATCGTCAGCGACCACTCGCCGACGAGGAGGCTCTTCTTCATACTCCCTGTCGCGATCCTGAACACGGTTTACATTTACTGGATATTTAGCTCGCTGTCAAGAACTCTGAACAAGCTCAAGGTGCGTAATTCAGGCTGGTTTCAGTTTCGGTACCTCGAGAATTCTTCAAGAATCACGCAGGAGTTTTGCAATGCGTCGCAGGCGAGACGGATGACGGCGAAGCTGGAGATGTGTCGGAAATTGACCAATTCTTTGATCATCGCTGTGGCCTTGTCTCTCGGTTGGATCACGTTCGAGGTAAAATATTGCAGTCGTTTACTGATATTTACCAATGGACCAAATGAAACAAATTTGGGGCCTGTCTGCTCTAACTCAGTGATCACACAAGGCTTTGGTTAACAAGCCCTACATTGCCACCGGAAAGCACATTTTTTTAGAACATAATGCATCTTATCCCAGGGTCCAGTAGGATCAAATTAACTTGAGATTTCTCGATCTGAATGATGCTCAACTGCTGATGCATTGGCGGCTCTCGTTGCCCACTCAATGCCCACAACACCTGTGCATTCATCTTTGCTGGTCAGCCGTATACGACTAAACAAATCGGCCGTTCGCCACGCGCAGATCCACTTCAAGTCGACCGACGAGTACAACGAGCGGTGGCGAGTCGCGTGGGTCATCCCTGCGGCGTGGCAGCTCATCTCCTTCGCGCTCCTCTGCGCCGTCTGCCTCGTGTGGGCACCCTCTCACAGTTCAGTGAGGTAGAAGAGGCTTCCATTCCTTGGCAGACACTGCATTGGCCATGCAGCTGCTCATCATCCTCAGCTCTTCCAGTGATCGCCTGCATGAAAAATTTACGATCTTGTGCGTGTGTGTGTATGTGTCGGCAGGTTTGCCTACTCGGACGAGGAGAGCGAGGACGCCGATCACGATGACCTGGAGGACACGCGGCCGCTGATCAGGCCTGGCCCGTTGTCGTACGTGGACAACTGGGCGTGCTACGTGACACAGGACGCCAAGATCGTACTGAGAACTGACTCGGGTGTATACGCAAAAGCCGGCGAGGAAGACAAACGAGTTTAGCTCCGTGATCGTGGCGGCGGCCGTGTCAAAACACCGTGGTAAGAACGGCGTAGCAGATTGAGCAGAGACCGTAGCTTAACACGCTGCTTTAGAAACTGTCCGAAATTTGATTAGGCTGAACATGCTGTTGTTGCCTGTTAGAGCATCTACAATAGTCCATATCACTTATTATTAAAGGGTTATCACATCAGCATTTTAGTGAGGTAGAGGAGAGAATGTGAGGTAAAGGAGAGAATGTGAGAAGAGAATATGAGCTTGTTTCTAGATAAAAAAAAACAATCAAGTTGTTGATACTAAAACACAAGAAATGACAAAATAGCTATTGAAAGCTTGCCTGTTACATAAAAACATGGTTTATGTGTAGTAATTAAAGTATGAACTAAAATCTATAAGCTCAAGAAATAATTTATTGGAAGGCTTATTTTTTTTATTAGATTGAGTATTCTCTCTCCTTTTAATTTCAAGCTAAGAAACAAATTATGGTAGATGATCGTAGATATGTCGCTCTACCGAGCTCAATTAGCATGTCAAAGGGGGAAATAAAAGAATGGCATAGCTCGTACTAGTTGTTTGTACAAATTTGTGTACACGTCACTTCGACGATCCGAAGGGTATTATATGGACTTGTACAGATACAGCAGACCCCGCAGCTCCTTTATGGCTAGGTTAATTTCGTGACTCAGTGGTGGAGTAGTTTCGGTGTTCTTTTCGAAGGAAGGGTGGTTTAGTTTCAATGTTGTCCAGTACCGAGAGCTGCGTATAACCGTGCAAGAATACAACTACAAAGATCGAAATCAACAACGCCGCCTGGTCCGTCCTGTGCAGCAAGGGGGTTCAATTCGATTCGATCCCCTGTGAAGGAACCCCAAAACAAACAAGAAGAAGAAAGAGAAAAGAAATCAAGAAGCAGCAGCAGCCCTGCCCATAACCGAGAGAGAGAGAGAGAGACGCACATCTTGTCGGCCTCCCAGTTGCTCCGCGCCATGGGAGCAGACGAGAGGAGGGATCGCAGCAGCAGCAGCAGCAGCAGCAAGAGGAGGAGGAAGCCTGGAATCCCGGATGAGTTGTCGAGTTGAGAGGATGGAGAGGGAATCAGGGATTCAATCAATCAATCCTCATCCGCCTCCCCCTCCAGCCGGGGAGAACGCGCAGGACCTCACGGCTGGTGGCGGCGAAGGGATGGATATGGACCTCGCCTCAAGTCCTCATCTCGGTCCGAAGAAGCGCCGCCGAAATCGCTCCCACGCGCAGGAGCACTGCAGTTGGGGCGAACGAGATCGATGGGAGAGGAAGACAGCACAAGTGGGCAGATCGGCTGGGCTGCACGTTCATATGGGCCCGATAAAATTGGACCGGTATTGTTTCTTACCGGTAACCGGCGAATTTTTTTTCACTGGTAGCAACTGCCAACCTACTGGGCCGCGTGCGGGAGGCGCGGCGCACGAGTGGATCCCCTCACCTCCTCCGACCTCAACTCTAGGCAGCTTCACGGTATGTGTCGGCCTTGGCAGGCCCTGGAGGTAGTGCAACACCTAAGCGACGCTCGAGGATCATCTTCACAAAAAACAAATTTAATATCGAAGTTTGATTTGAGTTTTGGTTGGGGTGCGCCAAACTCCGGCTTTAGTGCAACGCCGGAGTGACACTCAAGTGCTTCAATGGCAAGCCATTGTGGTGGACCCTCTCCTATAAAAAATAAATTTAATATCAAAGTAAGCACATAGCCCACGTATCAGATATTAAACTGATAAGAACAGATACTACACTTGATCTTAGCCAAAAGGCCGAGAAAGGTATGAGTTGCTTAGGAGCCCTATGCCACCTTTTATTGCAAACCTTCTGCCCCCCTTGCTCAAAACTGGGGATGTGGTACTAACAAAACACAGCATGGCTCTGGTTGTTCGGTTACTTGGGCCAACTAATTAATTGGGTTGGCATCCAAACTCCCCAGCCTAACACATGCAGACATGTTTTAATTCCTTTCCAGGCCCAAAGCATGTGTAGTCCCACATCGATTCTACGGCTGAACAAATTAAACATCATACTGAGATTTGACTCTGGTGTATATGCGAAAACCAGAGAGGAAGACAAACAAGTGTAGCTCCTTTTCTCCTAACTCTGCGATGGCTGTCACCACCGTATTAGGAACGTACTTAGCAGATTGAGCAGAATGCCCTCGACTAAAAAGAAATGAATGCTTGATTTAACACGTTGCTTTAGAAACGTATCCGAAATTTGGTTTGATTACAATTTATACACGCTGTTGATTTAACACAGGAAAGAAATAAAACAGAATTTGCATATTTGGTTGTACAAATTCGTGTACTGGTCTGTTTGACACTCTGAAGGTATCGCGGTATCTGCAGCTCGCTTAGTCTTGTACTCTCGTGCATGTCCGTTCCTTTTGCTGTCGATTCTTTGGAGTTTCATCACAGACGAAAGCAGTAGTACTATCAAGCTTTTCAATGCTGTGGTGCAGGGAGTAGCCAACAACGCAGCCTTGGCAAATCCTTCACCGTGCCTGGCCCGCGCCAACTGCACTTCAGTCCGTGCCCGTCTGGTCCCTGCGCAGCAGCTGCAGCCGTGTCTAGGCCACCTGAAAGCCGTGTCTAGGCCACCTGAAACAGCATGACATCCAGCTTTCTCTCGACCGGCAGGGCCGTAGATCTCTAATGCAGTTCATCTCCTTCAACACATATCACACTCACATGACACGCGAACACCAACGTGTGTGTTCCCTACACACGCTAAGGAAATGATCAGAGCCCCCACACACACACACACACATGCGCGCCTCCAGAGCGCGGATACACAATGTTCCACTTAACGCGCACATGTGTGTACCTAAATTTATTAAGTGAGACACACCGGATTCAGGCTATGTGCTCTCCAGTAACGCTAGCCACCCGAGCTATTGCTCGGTTCTCAGTAGTAGAAGTAAATTACAACACAGCCTTGGTAAATCCTTCATCGTGCCTTGGGGCGTGGATAGCACTGATGTTTGCACACCGTCTGGACCGTGTGCAGCCGACCGGCTGGGGCCGTGGCCCTCCAACGCAACTCCCTTCACTCCCATGACTCCATTGTGTGCTGCCAAACCCCCGCACTTTGCTAGTCAGTTCGCCTCCTCAGCCGCATCTGGAGCATGCGGCACGGCCCAAGGATTGCTATTGGCGAATTCACTCATGGTGCTTTTGTTACATGCCACTGAATGTGTATGGAACAAGGGACGTTCTGATTTATGCTACATCAATGTTTTGGATTGTAGGTGAGTAATTACTTCGTCAATAAAAAGGATTATGTTTTTTTTTTCTAAGTGTGAGTTGTGTTATTGATGTTCCCATCACTCTTTAGCATGAAGTTGGCATGGCCTGTTGAGGTGGTGCTTTTGTTCTACAAGTGGTATGGAATTGGTTTTATTGCATTGTATATTTTCAGTTTTCTTTTGTTTCCACCTGCATCTTTAGTTAGTTTATACATTCTTTGGTAATCTGTAGAGTATGCGAGATAAGAAGGTGAATACACATATGAGCAATTGAATACAAAGTTTCTTAGCAAAACATATAAACTAATTAGATACATGAATATGATGGTAGGACTCTTAATTTGGCAATCCCAGTCACCTCACACAGCTTGCAAGTATAAGTTCAATTTTTGCCTATGTACCAAGGACTTCAAAAAAATCATAGAACAATGTAGTGTTTGTTCATAAAAACTCAATTCATGGTTGTATGACTCAAGATTGTGTTATATCAAATGATAATGCCCAAGGTTTATCTCTAATTGAACTGAAATTCAATAATTCTAGATTTTTGGTGGTATATTTAGGTACACCAACCAATAGCGTGCCTCCCTCTCCCTCCACCATTACATGGGTCGTCAGAAAGGATATTACCATTCACTGATATGGTGAATTGCGAATATTAGGGAAACTTGCAAATTTTAGAGGTAGGAAGGATTTTTTGCCAAGTTTTACTACAACTCTGCCTATGGATTGCGTCATCTAAAATTGAATCCTACACACCTTTAAAAATTATTTGTGGCAAAATGTGCTATAAACCAATCATGATGCCGATAAGTCTAATAATTGACCACGAGTCACCGTAACAACTAATGAATGAAGAAGTACCAAGTGGGACCCCTCGCATCATCGCCCCAGCAAAACCACACCGCCCAGCCCTTGGCTTGCGGGAGGAGAGGAGCCGGGAGTACCTTAGAGGAGAAGCGGCGGCGCAGGGGAAGGGAGGGGAGGGGAGGAGAGGTGGTGGCACGGTAAGGTGGCGTCGGGGGCGGGAGAATGCACCAGGAGAGAAGAGAGGGGAGGAGGCAACAGTACCTTGGAGGAGAAGCGGCGGTACTAAGGAAGGGATGGGAGGCAGCGATTGCGCACGAGAAAGAGGTAGAGACTAAGGCGTCATTCTCTCGCCGCGCCGCTATCTCGAGTTCAACGCACTACATCCTCTTCATCCAAATCCTCCCCTGCGTTGTCGCCTCCTACTCTATGCTGGCCAACCAAGCATCGTCGCCTCCTCCTCGCTTACCACTGTGATGTCACCACCACCTCCATCCCTGACCTCCCACCTCCTCGCTGTGATGTGCTTAGCGAGGGTTGCAAATGCCAATGGTCATAAAAATTGAGTCACAACTTGGGTTCAGGGTGGAAGAAGGGGGTCGTCGACGCGTAGCTCTCTTCGTTGCCGCGCCGGCAATGGCTGGAAATGGGCAACGCGTCGAGAAGGGAAGTCGACGTCAACTTCAAGTTCCAATGGTAAACAATCAATTAGCTCGAAACTTTAATTTTTGGGTAGTAGTAGTAGTAGGTGATGCAATACGCAAGTTAGTGTATATGTTTATATATGTGTGAAAGAAAATTGATATTTATTATGTGGTTTAGGATCGCATCTGTTGATATATATCATTCTCTTTTAGGGTTCCGTTGCAACGCATGAGCACCCCTACTAGTAAATTTAATATCAAAGTTGGCAGATAGCCCACGTATCAGATATTAAACTAACAAGAATAGATATTACACTTGATCTTAGCTAAAAGGCCGAGAAAGGTATGAGTTGCTTAGGAGCCATACGCCGCCTTTTATTTCAAACCTCCTGCTTAGGTTGTTCATTTCCATACCGTACCGAAAAAACCATATCGATCAACTCCGTTTGACCGGTATTTGGTACGGTTTTCAGAAATCAGGTTTTCTAAGAGTTCGGTTTATTCGGTAAAAACCTGCTGAAAACCGAACAAACCGAAATTTCCGTATCATCTCTACGCCTACGCTCTGTAGCTCTGGGCCTCTGGCTTGCAGGCTCGGGTGCTCCACGCTCGACCCATCCATCAGACAGCCTAGCGCCAACTCTCTCAACTCTTATTCTCTCATCTGATCATCCCGCAGGAGGCAGGAAGTGCATCTGTGCAGGACTCGCAGGAGGCAGTCGCACCACTCTGGCGCTCTCCCCTAACTTGTCGAACGGAAGTACATAACTGCCGTGTTGTGTCTTGTGTGATGACTGCTACTCTACTAGAAGCCTAGACTAGAGTGCTAGTGCTGTAAACTGTAGTGCAGTAGCTACTAGCTAGTAATGCACTAAGTGACAAAGCCACTAATGCTTATGAGTTATTTATTCCAAGAAGAAGCTACGCGAGAGCGCACGCCGAGCCTATCACTCGAACGCGGGCAGGCTGAGGCCCCAAGTCCTCCCGTGCCCACTGGGCTACTGCCCAGTTCTCAATGCTTATGAGTTATGCCCGGCCGTGAACTGTGAAGTCTGAAGTGTCAAATTTTGTGATCGCAAGTATCTATGACTCGCCGTATCGAATTGTTCTCACTTCTCAATTCACGCCAACTTTGGTAAATATGATATTTACCGATACCGTACCGAAATAAAGTAGTATTTACCGATACCAAACCGTATTTTAAATAATACCATATTTACCATATACACTGTATTTATCGAACCATATACACTGAAAAAACCGAATAAACACCCACCCCTACTCTGCTCCCCTTGCTCAAAACTGGGGATGTGGTACTAACAAAACACAGCATGGCTCTGGTTGTTTGGTTACTTGGGCCAACTAATTAATTGGGTTGGCATCCAAACTCCCCAGCCTAACACATGCGGACATATTTGAATTCCTTTCCAGGCCCAAAGCATGTGTAGCCCCACATCGATTCTACGGCTGAACAAATTAAACATCTGCATATGCATTCTCAGCAGGTTTGCCTATTGGGATGAGGAGAGAACGTCTAAGCAGAGAATATTTCCCGTCTAACGTCGACAGCATCTACGTAGACATGTTCCAGCCGGGGAGAATGCGCAGGACCTCACGGCCAGTGGCGCCGAAGGGATGGATATGGACCTCGCCTCAAGTCCTCATCTCGGTCCGAAGAAGTGCCACCGAAATCGCTCCCACGCGCAGGAGCACTGCAGTTAGGGCGAACGAGATCGATGGGAGAGGACGACAGCACAAGTGGGCAGATCGGCTGGGCTGCACGTTCATATGGGCCCGAAAAAATTAGACCGGTATTGTTTCTCACAGGTAACCGACGAATTTCTTTTCACTGGTAGCAACTGCCAACCTACTGGGCCGCATGCGGGAGGCGCGGCGCACGAGTGGATCCCCTCACCTCCTCCCGCCAGGCCGACCTCAACTTCACGGTATGCATCGGCCTTGGCGGGCTCTGGAGGTAGTGCGACGCTCGAGGAGCCCAACGGCGAGCCATTGTGGTGGATCATCTTCACAAAAAACAAATTTAATATCGAAGTTTGATTTGTGTTTTGGTTGGGGTGCGCCAAGCTCCGGCTTTAGTGCAACGTCGGAGCGACACTCAAGGGCCTCAATGGCAAGCCATTGTGGTAGACCCTCCCTTACAAAAACTAAGTTTAATATCGAAGTAGGCACATGGCCCACGTATCAGATATTAAACTGATAAGAACAGATACTACACTTGATCTTAGCCAAAAGGCCGAGAAAGGTATGAGTTGCTTAGAAGCCCTATGCCACCTTTTATTGCAAACCTCCTGCCCCCTTGCTCAAAACTGTGGATGTGGTACTAACAAAACACAGCATGGCTCTGGTTGTTCGGTTACTTGGGCCAACAAATTAATTGGGTTGGCATCCAAACTCCCCAGTCTAACACATGCGGACCCCCATGGCTCTGGAGTCTCTCATGACTCCATCGTGCCGCAGAACCCCACACTTTGCTAGTAAGTTCGCCTCCTTAGCCGCATCCAGGGCGCGTGGCGCTGCCCAAGGATTGCCTCGCCTCCCACCTGCTCATCGCTCTCAGTTCGGGCTGCGGGCTCCGTAGTTGCGTGCTTGCCCCCAAAATTCCATCATGACCGCACGACACGCACCCATAAATCTGGGCGGTCTCCACGATCCATCACCTTAGCAGGAGCACCATGTTGTGCCTGTAGCTATATGTACCTACCTAGACATGTTCCAACGCCAACCACGGGCGAGCAGCACTCCTATAGAGCCCGCACACCATCAACCAAACATGGATAATTGATGCACTTTTAAGACTTCTTAAGTCACAATCCAAGAGTCAGAAGACATGTACAATAGTTGAGGGGCTGTGTAGCTTCACCACTCGTTCAACATACTACATACAGAATATTTGATTCAAATTGATATGGATGAACCCCAAATTTAAAATATAAAATATTTGATTCAAGTCTCGGTTGGGGTGCGCCAAGCTCCGGCTTTAGTGCAATGCCGGAGCGACACAAGGGCCCCAATGGCAAGCCATCGTGATGGACCCTCCCCCACAAAAAATAAATTTAATATCAAAGTAGACACATGACCTACGTATCAGATATTAAACTGATAAGAACAGATACTACACTTGATCTTAGCCAAAAGGCCGAGAAAGGTATGAGTTGGTAAGGAGCCCTAGGCCGTCTTTTATTGCAAACCTCCTGCTCCCTTTAGTCAAAATAGGCGGTGTGGTACTAAACAAGGGAGACCCTAAACAAAGCACGGCATGCGCTGTTCGGTTACCTGGGCTAATTGGGTCAGCATCCAAACTCCCCAAGCGTAACACATGCGGACGTATTGGAATTCCTTCCCAGGCCCAAAGCATGAGTAGTCCCACATCGATTATACGGCTGATCAAATTAAACAGCTGCATATGCATTCTTGGCAAGTTTGCCTATTCGGAAGAGGAGGAATACTTCGATCTAACGCCGAACATGACTGGAGGACACGCGCGCTGATCGGGCCAGGCATTGGCGTTCAGAGAGATAGTTGGTCCTGTGCACACGATGGGCGTAGATAAATATAGCGAAACAGCTTTGAAAGTGTATCTGAAATTTGGTTAGATTATAATTTATGTATGCTGTTATTTGGTTGTATTAAAATGTTCAATTAGCACAGGAAAGAAATAAAAAAAGAATTTGCATGGTTGTACAAATTCGTGTACTGGTCTGCTTGACACTCTGAAGGTCAACATCTGCAGCTCGCTTAGTCTCTTACATGCCCGTTCCATTGCTGTTGATTCTGACTTTGGAGTTTTAACACGCGGAAGCACTAATAGTTTCAAGCTTTCCAATGCTGTAGTACAGGAAGTAGCCAACAACGCAGCTTTGGCAAATCCTTCACCGTGCCTGGCCAGCGCCAACTGCACTTCAGTCCGCGCCCGTCTGGTCCCTGCGCTGCAGCTGCAGTCGTGTCTAGGCCACCTGAAACAGCCTGACATCCAGCTTTCTCTCGACCGGCAGGGCCGTAGATCTCCAATGCAGCTCATCTCCTTCAACACATATCACACTCACACCACACCACCCGAGCTATTGCTCGGTTCTCGGTAGTAGAAGTAAATTACAACGCAGCCTTGGTAAATCGTTCACCGTGCCTTGGGGCGTGGATAGCACTGATGTTTGCACACCGTCTGGTCCGTGTGCAACCGGCTGGCTGGGCCGTGGCCCTCCAACGCAACTCCCTTCACTCCTATGACTCCACAGTGAGCTGCCAAACCCCGCACTTTGCTAGTCAGTTCGCCTCCTCAGCCGCATCTGGAGCGTGCGGCACGGCCCAAGGATTACCTCGCCTCCCACCTGCTCCTCGCTCTCAGTTCGGGCCACGGGTTCCGCAATTGCGTGGTTACCTACAAAATTCCATCACGACCACACAACGTGCGCCCAGAAATCTGAGTGGCTTCCATGAATGAACTCAACCTAGAAATCTGGGCGATTTCCGCGATCTAACTTGCCTTGGCAGGAACGCCTCCACGGCGCCATGTTTGTGCTGGGCTGTATGTACCCACCACGATATGTTCCTTCGTCAGCTACGAGCGGCTCTGCTGGAGCGACTGCATGGCGTCAATCGAACACTGATAATTGAGGGCCCTTAAGGCTACTTAAGTCACCATCCAAGAGCCCACAAACACGTACGACAGTGGAGGGCTCGTGTAGCTACTACCTGTCGTTCAGAAAGAAGTTAGATATACCCTTCATTCGGAATATTTGATTCAAATTGATATGGATCAACCCCAAATCTAAAATATTTGATTCAAGTTTCAGTTGGGGTGTGCTTGGCTCTGGCTGTAGTGCAACGCCTGAGCAACAGTCAAGGACCCCAATGGCAAGCCATTATGGTGGACCCTCCCCACAAAAAATCTTAACAAAAAAAGGGGGTTACCCCCACGCAGCGGGACGAATCGTCCCGCCCTGTTACAAAAAGAGCACACTCGGTCTCTCGTTCCTCCCCCAACTGCTCCATCATGTGATTTGTATCTCATCCCCTCCACTTCTCCCACGATCATCTCATCATCACGCAACGTAAGAGCTCCAAGCTTTTTGTTTCTCGCAGCTGCGGTCCCCTCCCTCTCCTCCTCCTCCCTGATCGGAAGAAGCTTGAATCCTTAGGAGAGAAACCCACAAGCCCTCGGGCGTGCAGCATCAATGGGGAGCTTGCGAGGTGGGTGACGGGTTGAGCTCCAAGACTAGTGGGTTTGGTGCAGAATCGAGCGGTTTTGGGGTGGTTGATTAATCTCCTGCGCTCTTGTCACGCAGGTGGTGGTGACGACGATGGCAAGGTCAGGTTGCCGGTGTTGGACGTCGCACTCGCGTTCCCGTAGGCCACGCTGGCGTCCCTCTTCCCGCCCGCCGGTAAGATCTCTCGCACTTTGTTTCTTTTTTTCGTTCAAAGGTAGAATTTTCTTTAGATTTTAATTACATGTGCTGTAGGTGTATAATCATTCTGGTAATGGACATGCTCTCAAAATCATGATGGTTGTCCTTGCGGTATTTTTTTTCATAAGTTGGTCCGCGGCAAACATGATTGCTATGGGGAAATTTGACAAGTGGCGAGTGGGTTCTAAGGTAAATTTGGGTTTTGAGGTAAATTTGTGTAAGGTGATGAGTCTAAATCCGAGGAGTTTCAGTAGGATTGATTGACATATTTTCTGATTTTGTGTTCCGCAGATGAAATTTGGTGCTTAATGACATACATTCTGCTGTTATGCAGCTTGCTAGCACCTATGAAAGCTTATGGACCACAAGCTTTTAGTCATGCCTGGCTGAACGCTCCGTTTTCCACCGCAGTTGTGCTCTCCCATGGCTCCACTTCCGCTGTGTTGAGGGTTGGTTAGCTAACCAGTGCAGCCATGGCCCATGGAGGCATGTTTACTAGCTACTTTGCCGTCTGGCAAGAAAAAAAAGAGATTTTGTCATGTTTGCTTCAATTCATTTTCCTTCAATGAGAACCATAATGCAAATAATCTCTTTAATTTGTTACTCATGTTGGTAATGCTCAAAAAATTAGGCACAGTACACTACCATGAATTGATCAGCCATTCAGTTGTGGAGGACATCATTTGCTTATCGGTTATATCATGAGTCTCGATGAATAGTGGTTGGTTGCTTGCTCTACTTCAGTCACCCAAGGTAGAGATTTTAGTTGAGATTTCGTGTGAATGTATATATTTCTATTTGGATTGCTTCATATGAAATATTTGACTGTGACAATGGTTTCTGCTAAAAAAGAAAAGAAGGGATTCTAATACATAGATGGATGTTGATTCTTAGGCCCATATGCATGCAAAGAGCGGTTTGCTGTGTCATGTTCTATAACATGCATGCAGATTAGTTTTGATGCCTGCTTTTTATTGTGTTGTATATAATCTTTTTGGGATAAAGATTTGACGGTCAGATTTTTCCATGCATGCAGAGAGTAGATTGCTCTAACATGGTTTCATACGAGTTCACTTTAATAATTTTACTAAAATGTTTGGAACTTTTCTTTGTAAGTGTCCCCTAATTTCATGTTGCTTGATTGCTCCCTGCATGTTGACATACCAGGAAGCTGTAGATATCTAGGTTAAATTACCTGCTATGATCAAGGTAATTAATATTTAATATATATATAATTATATTATACTCCATAGATGTCAAACAAGTAAAATTGGCTATTTACTGACTCGAGCTTCGTGGTATAGTTTCATTTTTTTTTTTTTCTTTTGGTTTCAGATTAGATGTCATAGCTATTTCCCCGTCTAACGTCGACAGCATCTGCGTAGACCGTCTATGTGACATAGGATGCTAACATCATACTGAGATTCGGCTCTGGTGTATACGCGAAAACCAGAGAGGAAGACAAACAAGTGTAGCTCCTTTTCTCCTAACTCTGCGATGGCTGTGTCACCACCGTAGTAGGAACGTACTTAGCAGATTGAGCAGAATGTCCTCGACTAAAAAGAAATGAATGCTTGATTTAACACGTTGCTTTAGAAACGTTTCCGAAATTTGGTTAGATTACAATTTATACACGTTGCCTCGCCTCCCACCTGCTCATCGCTCTCAGTTCGGGCCGCAGGCTCCGTTGTTGCGTGCTTGCCCCCAAAATTCCATCATGACCACACGACATGTGCCCATAAATCTGGGTAGTTTCCACGATCCAACTCAACCCAAAAATCTAGGCGGTTTCCATGATCCATCTCACCTTAGCAGGAATGCTTCCCTCGCACCATGTTGTGCCAGATTGTAGCTATATGTACGTACCGCCAGATTGTAGCTATATGTACCTACCGAGACATGTTCCAACGCCAACCACGGTCCAAGAGTCGGAAGACATGTACAACAGTTGAGGGGCTGCGTAGCTTCACCACTCATTCAACATACTTTATAGAATATTTAATTCAAATTGATATAGATCAACCCCAAATTTAAAATATAAAATATTTGATTCAAGTCTCGGTTGAGGTGCGCCAAGCTCCGGCTTTAGTGCAACGCCGAAGCGACACTCAAGGGCCCCAATGGCAAGCCATTGTGATGGACCCTCCCCCACAAAAAATAAATTTAATATCGAAGTAGGCACATGGCCTACGTATCAGATATTAAACTGATAAGAACAGATACTACACTTGATCTTAGCCAAAAGGCCGAGAAAGGTATGAGTTGGTAAGGAGCCCTAGGCCGCCTTTTATTGCAAACCTCCTGCTCCATTTAGTCAAAACAGACGGTGTGGTACTAAACAAAGGAGACCCTAAACAAAGCACGGCATGCGCTGTTCGGTTACCTGGGCTAATTGGGTCAGCATCCAAACTCCCCAAGCGTAACACATGCGGACGTAGTGGAATTCCTTCCCAGGCCCAAAGCATGAGTAGTCCCACATCGATTATACGGCTGATCAAATTAAACAGCTGCATATGCATTCTTGGCAAGTTTGCCTATTCGGAAGAGGAGGGAATACTTCCCCGTCTAACGCCAAAGATAACCTGGAGGACACGCCGCCGCTGATCAGGCCTGGGCATTGACGTTCGTAGACAGATAGTTGGTCTGTGCACACGATGGGCCGTAGATAAATATAGCGAAACAGACGGACTACTTTGAAATTTCGTGTGAATGTGTATATTTCTATTTGGATTGCTTCATATGAAATATTTTACTGTGACAATGGGTTCTGCTAAAAAAAGAAAAGAAGTGATTCTAATACATAGATGGATGTTGATTGTTCTATAACATGCATGCAGATTAGTTTTGATGCCTACTTTTTATTGTGTTGTATATAATCTTTTTGGGTTAAAGATTTGACGGTCAGATTTTTCCATGCTTGCAGAGAGTAGATTGCTCTAACATGGTTTCATACGAGTTCACTTTAATAATTTTACTAAAATGTTTGGACCTTTTCTTCATAAGTATCCCCCCTATATCAGGTTGCTTGATTGCTCCCTGCATGTTGACATACCAGGAAGCTGTAGATATCTAGGTTAAATTACCTGCTATGATCAAGGTAATTAAGATTTAATAGATATATAATTAGATTATACTCCATAGATGTCAAACAAGTAAAATAGGCTATTTACTAAGTCGAGCCTCGTGGTATAATTTCATATTCTATTTTTTTTCCTTTTGGTTTCAGATTAGATGTCATAGCTGTTTGGCGAATTCACTTATGGTGCTTTTGTTACATGCTACTGAATGTTGTATGGAACAAGGGAAGTTCTAATGTTTGCTGCATCAACGGCTTGGATTGTAAAATTGGGTATTTACTAACTCAAGCCTCGTGGCATAGTTTCAGATTCTATTTTTCTCTTTTGGTTTCAGATTAGATGTGATAGCTATTGGCGAATCCGCTCATAGTGCTTTTGTTACATGCCACTGAATGTTGTATGGAACAAGGGAAGTTCAGATTTCTGCTGCATCAATGTTTTGGATTGTAGGTGAGTAATTACTTCGTTAATAAAAAGGATTATGTTTTTTTTTCTAAGTGTGAGTTGTGTTATTGCTGTTCCCATCACTCTTTAGCATGAAGTTGGCATGGCCTGTTGAGGTGGTGCTTTAGTTCTACAAGTGGTATGGAATTGGTTTTATTGCATTGTATATTTTCAATTTTCTTTTGTTTCTAGCTGCATCTTTAGTCTATAGTTTATACATTCTTTGGTAATATGTAGAGTATGCGAGATAAGAAGGTAGATACACACGTGAGCAATTGAATACAAAGTTTCTTAGCAAAACATATAAACTAATTAGATACATGAATATAATGGTAGGACTCTTAATTTGGCAGTCCCGGTCACCTCACACAGCTTGCAAGCATAAGTTCAATTTTTGCCTATGTACCAAGAACTAAAAAAAAATCCTAGAACAATGTAGTGTTTGTTCATAAAAACTCAATTCATGGTTGTTTGACTCAAGAGTGTGTTATATCAAATGATAATGCCCAAGTTTTATCTCTAATTTAACTGAAATTCAATAATTCTAGATTTTTGGTGGTATATTCAGGTGCACCAATCAATGACGTGCCTCCCTCTCCCTCCACCATTACGGGGTCGTCAGAAAGGATACTACCATCCACTAGTATGGTGAATTGCGAATATTAGGGAAACTTGCAAATTTTAGAGGCAGGAAGGATTTTTTGCCGAGTTTTACTACAACTCTGCCTATGGATTTCGTGTAGCATCCCTAATTTGCGAGTTTTTGAATTTTCAAAAGTTTTAAAAGTAACCATTTGGTTTAATTGCAAAAAGCTTAAATTGGAAATTTAGAAGTCAAAAACCTTTTAAATGGAATTAATCCAACTTCAATTAAATTAAAAAGTCAGTTTATTGGAGTTTCCTGGATTTTATTTGGATTTTAAGTCCTTATTTGCTTTTTCTGGATTTTAATTTGGCTTTTCCCTTTTTGTTTGAAGCCAAAATCTATTTTGTTTGCAAAATTAAAAACTAAAGTATAGCTAAAAGTATTTTTATTAAGTTCTAAATAATTCTAGGGACTTCTGTGAATTTTTCTGGAATTTTTAGACTCTATTAACTATTTTCTAAAAGTGTTTTTGCTTTTTCGGGATTTCTTTAATCGGAAATCTATCTAAAAACCTTTTTGGCTCGTGGGCCGAATCTCTTCCTCGGCCCATCTCCTTGGCCCGCCTCGCGTCGGCCCGCTCCGCCTCGCCGCGCTCCTCCTCCTGTCCGCGCAATCGGACGGCGCCGCCTCCGCCACGCCTCCCTCCACCCCCGACTGTCCGATCTGAATCGGACGGCCGAAGCCCTTTGTTCCGTGCGTTCGTCCTCCTCCGGACCCCCCTCTCTCCGCGCGGCCGTGCGCAGCACGCCGCCGCATTTCCCGCCGATCCCCGTCGCCCCGCGTCCTCTCGCTGCCTCCCCGTTACCTCGCCGCCTCCGCCGTGCCCACTGCTGCCCCCTTACCCCGTCCCATCACCTTTTTCCCCACGTCGCCGCACGCCGCCGCCATTGCCGCCGACACCTCCTCCCCTTTCTCCTCCTCCGAAGCCCCTCGTCCCCTATTTAAGCGAGCCCCGGGACCGCCTCCCTCTCCTCTCTCGTTTCCCCCATCTCTCTCCTCCTCTCTCGCCCTCCTTTGCCCCCGTTTCTCGTTTCTTCGCCGCCGCCGATTGCGCCGCCACCAGAGCTCCTCCAGCGCCGTGGACCCCGCCTCCGGCATCGCCAGCGCGTCGCCTCTCCCGTGCGCGCCTCCACGACCCCGGAGACCCCTCGGAGCACCGTCGCCGCCGAAGCCCTCTCCCCGTCGCCGCCTTCTTCTCCGCCGCCGGCCGCCTCTTCGCGCCGCATCGTCGAGACCGTGAGCACCGAGCTCACCGCGAGCTCCTCTTCGCGTTCGTGCCCTCGCCGCCGGCCAAAGCCCCGCGCGCGCGCCGACGACCGAACCGGCGCCGGCGGCCGGTGCCGGCGTGGCGCCACTGGCGCCACGTACGCGCCACCTCAGCGCCTGGAGCCCGCGTGGCTGCCACCTCCACAGCCGTGTGTGTGCACGCGTGGGCACTGGCGTCGCCGAGCCACGTGGCGCCCAGTCAACGCCACCGAGGCGCCCCGTCACCCTCTTTGCCCATGTGGCAGCTGACGTGGCATTTCCTTTGATTTCCCGTTGAAAATTAATTCAACCAGAAATTAAAATCCCCTCGCTGACGTCAGCTGGCGCAATAATCCGAATTTCCTTTGGAAAAATAAATCAAAAATTGAGGAAAATCCAATTTTCTTCATTTTTATGTGTTTTCCAACTTCGGAAGGCCATAACTTCTTCGTTTGAACTCCGATTCGAGTGATTCAAATTTATAAATTCATCTAAAATCCCCCTCTTGATGTTAGTGCTATTTTTGTATTTATTTGGTATTTATTTGAAGTTGTTTTATTTATTTTGCTCTTTTCGCACGTGTAGAAACAAGCTTTTGGAAGTTTCTCGGATCCGACGACCGAAGCACCTCAACTCTTCAACGAAGGCAAGTCATAGACCTTTGATCATATTGAACCTATTTTGCGAAACTATATTGTTTGTTATGAACATGCATTGCTATTTTTTAGTATAAATGGTTTTGGGAGTAGATAATTGCCTAATTGATGTATACCTCCTTGATAAATTGCAAACGACATGTACCCTTGAATGACATGAACCCTTGGACACCATAGGATGGTTTATTGTAGTTGGACATTCATAAATCACCAACACAGGTATTGTTATATGCTTAGCCATGCTATAGTTGTACGTCGGGACTCATGATCACATGCTCGAATGATTAAACATGACTAAATGAATTATGGAATTATGGCGCGGCCACTTTTGTTAAAAGATGTTGTGCTGAGGCTAGGGTGGTCTTTGGCCGGGTTGAACCGAAAATGTTTTATGCTCGGGCGAGTGGGCGGTGGTGAGTGTGGGTGCCGTAACGCACATTGGGACGTGGATTAGTCTCGCATGAGCAGCCAACTAAGGGCTTAATCTTGAACCATTGATCTGGGTCATACCGTGCAACCACATATCCAGGATGGGGTGGACGTGGCCAACTAATTAGTAATGCTTTGAGTCGGTTTTGTTTTGGATGAGAACGCGCAAGATCGGCGGAAGTAACTCGTAAGAAGCAAAATCGAAAGCAAGTGGCAAAATAGAACTTGTAAAGTAACTCGTACCTAAGGTAAGCAAATGCCAAACAAACTAGAGAGTTGTGTCTTGTGGGTAAAGTGTACAACCTCTGCAGAGTGTATAAAAACTATTCGAATAGCCGTGTCCCGGTTATGGACATGCCCAGAGATTTCACGCAAGGGTAGATTGTCGGGACCCAAAAATACAATCCTGGACCCTCGTGTATCTTGCACTAGTCCGGGATCACGAGTCAAAATAGAACTTGTAAAGGCCTTATCACGTGCTCTAGACTCGGAAGGCTTACCTAAGGTAGTGAGCAATGGTTGGGTGGTATCGACCTTATTGACCGACGATTCCTCCATTTACGTAGGTTTGGGCGCAAGTTTTACAACAAGCGTGAGTACACAACCGTGCTCGCAAGTCATACCACGAGATGCAATGTATATATCGGGCTTATTCCAAAGGAAATGGCTTACGTGGTTATTTTGCAGAAATGCAACATTTGCAATTGAATACAAATAATAGATTGAAAGCATAATTCAAAACAAATAGACAATATTAATTTAATGATTATTTTCCCCAAGACACATAGCCTAATCAAATTCTTTCACACTGACCATATGACTTAAATCACACATTGTCCCTTCCCAAAGGTTTTATGAAAATCTACCCCTCGTGTGAAATCCCGAGCATGTCCATGACCGCGGATGCGCTATTCGAATAGATTGTTTAACACTGCTGAGGTTGTACACTTTACCCACAAGATGCAATCAAGCTGGATCGAGTGATCACAACAAAACCTTCGAAACTTCATCTCAACATTGACACTCCCGGTGTGCTTACAAACCGTTATACATCTCACATAGGCCATGCATAACACACACCGTTGGGCGGGGGACGAATCCTCCGCGATGCAACCACCAAGTAGTCACACCTCCACCCTATCACAAAGCCTAACCTACCACACGAACATCAATGCGAGAATCCATAACTTACTAAGTTAGGCCGTCCCATACCGTGCATGTGGTCGTGCAGAAGGCTCGATTCAATGGCGCACAAAGTTAAGTCCTTAATTGACCAAGGCAAGACTTCCATTTTCTAACTAAGCCACACAGATTATCATTCCCATCACATAGTCCACCATGTCACACAGTCTCCACCACTTGCCTCAGTCCAAATCCTTTACCACCCAGTTGGTTTTAGTGCAACACATGCCATCACAAAGTAATAGCACACAACACACGACTTTACACAAAGTTTCATAGTCACTTAGTCACATTTAATAATTGCAACTTTCATGAGATGTGAGACTCGCGACATGGCTAAGCAATCTACTGCGTACTAACCAACCCACGTTGGTAATACCATAGCACCAACTAAATATGAACCAATCTAGGGTGACAAAAGATTATGACATACTGTTGATGTAGAGTGTATAAAAACTATTGAATAAGCCAGTGTATTGTGCTTTTAATCTACTTATCGTATTTACTGTTAAAAGTTGCTTTCTGCAAAAGAAAACATAAAGCCATCCTTGTCTAGCCTCACATGAGTAATAATTGCATACATTTCCTTATGATTTGTTGAGTACATTCAACGTACTCATGGCTTGCGCCCTGTGTGTTAAATCCCCACAGAAGAACCAGGGAATTCGTAATATTACGAAGAGGAGTATCCTGAAGACTTTGCGAACTAGATCGCGTCCTCCACTCGATTGCCTGTGGGCATGTCATGTGGCCACCACTAGATGTTATGTTCCGCTGCAAGTTGTCTTTTGTTGCTAAGCCCTGCGTGGCGCACTCTGTAAGACTTGACCATAAGGTCCCTTTTGCTACTTATTCATATTAATTTGTCCGCTTCATTGTTATTTTGTTGTATGGTTGTGGTTACACCGATGTTGTAACTGTGCGAGCTAGCTACTGATCTGGGACTAGTTCAGAATGCACAGAGGGTCCCGGGGTTGCATGCCGGGGTCCCGACATTTCATCATCTAAAATTGAATCCTACGAACCTTTAAAAATTATTTGTGGCAAAATGTGCTATAAACCAGCCATGATGCCGATGAGTCTAATAACTGACCACGAGTCACCGCAACAACTAATGAATGAAGTACCAAGTGGGATCCCCTGCATCACCGCCCGAGCAAAACCACACCGCCCAGCCCTTGGCTTGCGGGAGGAGAGGAGGTGGCAGTACCTTAGAGGAGAAGCGGCGGCGCCGGGGAAGGGAGGGGAGGGGAGGTGGTGGCACGGTAAGGCGGCGTTGGGGGCGGCAGAATGCACCGGGCGGGAAGGGAGGAGAGGAGGCGGCAATACCTTGGAGGAGAAGTAGCAGCACTGAGGAAGGGATGGGAGGCAGCGATTGCGCACGAGGAAGAGGTAGAGACTAAGGCTTCATTCCCTCACCGCGCCGCTGTCTCGAGTTCAACGCACTACACCCTCTTCATCCTAATCCTCCCCTGCGTTGTCGCCTCCTGCTCTGCGTTGGCCTACCAAGCATCGTCGCCTCCTCCTCGCTTACCACTGCGACGTTACCACCACCTCCATCCCTGACCTCCCACCTTCTCGCTGCGATGTGCCTAGCGAGGGTTGCAGATGCCAATGGTCGTAAAAATTGAGTCGCAACTTGGGTTCAGGGTGGAAGAAGGGGGTCGTCGACACGTAGCTCTCTTCATTGCCGGTCGACACTGGCTGGAAATGGGCAACGCGTCGAGAAGGGAAGTCGACGTCAACTTCAAGTTCCAAAGGTAAACAATCAATTAGCTCAAAATTTTAATTTCCGGGTAGTAGTAGTAGCAGGTGATGCAATACGCAAGTTAGTGTATCTGTTTATATATGTGTGAAAGAAAATTGATATTTATTATGTGGTTTAGGATCACATCTGTTGATATGTATCATTCTCTTTTAGGGTTCCGTTGCAACGCATGAGCACCATACTAGTAAATTTAATATCAAAGTTGGTAGATTGCCCACATATCAGATATTAAACTAATAAGAACAGATACTACACTTGATCTTAGCTGAAAGGACACTTGATCTTAGCTGAAAGGCCGAGAAAGGTATGAGTTGCTTAGGAGCCGTAGGCCGCCTTTTATTTCAAACCTCCTGCTTAGGTTGTTCATTTCCATACCCTACCGAAAAAACCATACCGGTTAACTCGGTTTGACCGGTATTCGGTACGGTTTTTAGAAATTAGGTTTTCTAGGAGTTCGGTTTCTTCGGTAAAAACCGGCTAAAAACCGAACAAACCGAAATTGTCGTATCATCTCTACGCCTACGTGCGTAGCTCTGGGCCTCTGGCTCGCAGGCACGGGTGCTCCGCGCTCGACCCATCCACCAGACAGACCAGCGCCACCTCTCTCAACTCTCATTCTCTCATCCGATCATCCCGCAGGAGGCAGGAAGTGCAGCTGTGCAGGACTCGCAGGAGGCAGTCGCACCACTCTGGCGCTGTCCCCTAACCTGTCGAACAGAAGTACAGAACTGTCGTGTTGTGTCTTGTGTGATGACTGCTACTCTACTAGAAGCCTAGACTAGAGTGCTAGTGCTGTAAACTGTAGTGCAGTAGCTACTAGCTAGTAATGCACTAAGTGACTAAGCCACTAATGCTTATGAGTTTTTTTTGGTGGCCAGAATATAGCTAGTTGGATCAAAGAAGAAGCTACGCGAGAGCGCACGCCGAGCCTATCACTCGAACGCGGGCAGGCGGAGGTCCCAAGTCTTTCGTGCCCACTGGGCTACTGCCCAGTTCTCAATGCTTATGAGTTATGCCCGGCCGTCAACTGTGAAGACTGAAGTGTCAAATTTTGTGATCGCAAGTATTTATGACTTGCCGTATCGAATTGTTCTCACTTCTCAATTAACGCCAACTTTGGTAAATATGTTATTTACCGATACCGTACCGAAATAAAGTGGTATTTACCGATACCAAACTGTATTTTAAATAATACCATATTTACCTTATACATTGTATTTATCAAACCGTATATACCAAAAAAAACCGAATAAACACCCCTACTCTGCTCCCCTTGCTCAAAACTGGGGATGTGGTACTAACAAAACACAGCATGGCTCTGGTTGTTCGGTTACTTGGGCCAACTAATTAATTGGATTGGCATCAAACTCCCCAGCCTAACACATGCGGACATATTTGAATTCCTTTCCAGGCCCAAAGCATGTGTAGTCCCACATCGATTCTACGGCTGAACAAATTAAACATCATACTGAGATTCTTTGGAGTTTGTCTGTTTGACACTCTGAAGGTATCGCGGTATCTGCAGCTCGCTTAGTCTCGTGCATGTTCGTTCCTTTTGTTGTCGATTCTTTGGAGTTTCATCGCACACGAAAGCAGTAGTAGTTTCAAGCTTTCCAATGCTGTAGTACAGGGAGTAGCCAACAACGCAGTCTTGGCAAATCCTTCACCGTGCCTTTGGCCGTGGATAGCACTGTAGTTTGCACACTGTCTGGTCCGTGGCGCTCCATCGTGCCACCTGCTCATCGCTCTCAGTTCGGGCCGCGGGCTCCGTAGTTGCGTGCTTACCCCCAAAATTCCATCATGACCGCACAACACGCTCCCATAATTCTGGGTAGCTTCCATGATCCAACTTAACCCAAAAATCTGGACGATTTCCACGATCCATCTCATCTTAGCAGGAATGCTTCCTAGCACTAGCTATATGTTCCAACGCCAACCACAGGCAAGCAGCTGTCCTATAGAGCCCGCACACCATCAACCAAACATAAACAGTTGAGGGGCTGCGTAGCTTCACCACTCATTCAACATACTTTATAGAATATTTGATTCAAATTGATATGGATCAACCCCAAATTTAAAATATAAAATATTTGATTCAAGTCTCGGTTGAGGTGCGCCAAGCTCCGGCTTTAGTGCAACACCGGAGCGACACTCAAGGGCCCCAATGGCAAGCCATTGTGATGGACCCTCCCCCACAAAAAATAAATTTAATATCAAAGTAGGCACATGGCCTACATATCAGATATTAAACTGATAAGAACAGATACTACACTTGATCTTAGCCAAAAGGCCGAGAAAGGTATGAGTTGGTAAGGAGCCCTAGGCCGCCTTTTATTGCAAACCTCCTGCTCCATTTAGTCAAAACAGACGGTGTGGTACTAAACAAAGGAGACCCTAAACAAAGCACGACATGCGCTGTTCGGTTACCTGGGCTAATTGGGTCAGCATCCAAACTCCCCAAGCGTAACACATGCGGACGTATTGGAATTCCTTCCCAGGCCCAAAGCATGAGTAGTCCCACATCGATTATACGGCTGATCAAATTAAACAGCTGCATATGCATTCTTGGCAAGTTTGCCTATTCGGAAGAGGAGGGAATACTTCCCCGTCTAACGCCAAACATAGCCTGGAGGACACGCCGCCGCTGATCAGGCCTGGGCATTGACGTTCGTAGACAGATAGTTGGTCTGTGCACACGATGGGCCGTAGATAAATATAGCGAAACAGCTTTGAAAGTGTATCTGAAATTTGGTTAGATTATAATTTATGTATGCTGTTATATGGTTGTATTAAAATGTTCAATTAGCACAGGAAAGAAATAAAAAAAGAATTTGCATGGTTGTACAAATTCGTGTACTGGTCTGTTTGACACTCTGAAGGTCAACATCTGCAGCTCGCTTAGTCTCTTGCATGTCCGTTCCATTGCTCTTGATTCTGACTTTGGAGTTTTAACACGGGAAGCACTAATAGTTTCAAGCTTTCCAATGCTGTAGTACAGGAAGTAGCCAACAACGCAGCTTTGGCAAATCCTTCACCGTGCCTGGCCTGCGCCAACTGCACTTCAGTCCGCGCCCGTCTGGTCCCTGCACAGCAGCTGCAGCCGTGTCTAGTCCAAATGAAACAACATTTTTTTTTGACGTAAAAGGTAAAGAATTCTCCACCTTATGATCATTGTGTTAAAATGGTTGTCAAGGTATTACAAAAAGGGGGAAGAAAGGAAACAAAAGAAGAGGATAATAAAAATAGAAAGCTATTTATATAAGGAGCTGACACCACTGTCTTAGGGAATCCTGATGTTCGGACTTAGACCTGTAGGACCAAAGATTAATGTATTCTCGGATGTGACGCTGCATTGTAGCGTCTAGACCATCTGAAACAGCATGACATCCAGCTTTCTCTCGACCGGCAGGGCCGTAGATCTCCAAGGCAGCTCGTCTCCTTCAACGCATATCATACTCACACCACACGCGGACACACGCTGTCACACTTAACGCGCACACGTGTGTACCCAAATTTATTCGGTGAGACACATTGGATTCAATCCTAGATTGAATCTAGGTAGGCTATGTGCTCTCCGGTAACCCTAGCCACCCGAGCTATTGCTTGGTTCACAGTAGTAGAAGTAAATAACAACGCAGCCTTCACTGTGCCTTGGGGCGTAGATAGCAGTAGCACTGATGTTTACACACCGTTTGGTCTGTGCGCAGCCGGCCGGCTGGGGTCGTGGCCCTCCAACGCAACTCCCTTCTCTCCCATGACTCCATTGTGTGCTGCCAAACCCCACACTTTGCTAGTCAGTTGGACTCAGTTCGCCTCCTCAGCCGCATCTGTAGCGTGCGGCACAACCCAAGGATTGCCTCGCCTCCCACCTGCTCCCCGCTCTCAGTTCGGGCCACAGGCTCCGCAGTTGCGTGGTTACCCACAAAATTCCATCACGGCCACACAACGTGCGCGCCCAGAAATCTGAGTGGCTTCCATGAATGAACTCAACCTAGAATTCTGGGCGATTTCCGCGATCCAACTCGCCTTGGCAGTTGGCAGGAACGCCTCCCTGACGCCATGTTTGTGCCGGGTTGTATGCACCCACCACGATATGTTCCTACATCGGCTATGAGCGGCTCTGTTGCAGCGACGCATGGCATCAATCGAACACTGATAATCAAGGCCCCTTAAGGTTACTTAAGTCACCATCCAAGAGCCCACAAACACGTACGATAGTGGAGGGCCCGTGTAGCTACTACCCGTCGTTCAGAAAGAAGTCAGATATACCCTTCATTTGGAATATTTTGATTCAAATTGATATGGATCAACCCCTAATCTAAAATATTTTTTTTTCAAGTTTCAGTTGGGGTGTGCTTGGCTCTGGCTGTAGTGCAACGCCTGAGCGACAGTCAAGGGCCCCAATGGAAGCCAATGTGGTGGACCCTCCCCACAAAAATCTTAACTAAAAAAGGGGGTTTACCCCTACGCAGCGGGACGAATCGTCTCGCCCTGTTACAAAAAGTGCACACTCGGTCTCTCGTTCCTCCCCCAACCGCTCTATCATGTGATTTGTGTCCCATCCCCTCCACTTCTCCCACAATCATCTCATCATCATGCAAACGTAAGAGCTCCAAGATTTTTGTTTCTCACGACCGCGGTCCCCTCCCTCTCCTCCTCCTCCCTAACCGGAAGAAGCTTGAATCCTCAGGAGAGAAACCCACAAGCCCTTGGGCACGCAGCGGCAATGGGGAGCTTGCGAGGTGGGTGACGGGTTGAGCTCCGAGACTAGTGGGTTTGGTGTAGAATCGAGCGGTTTCGGGGTGGTTGATTAATCTCCTGCGCTCTTGTCGTGCAGGTGGTGGTGAGGACACTGGCAAGGTCAGGTTGTCGGCGTTGGATGTCGCACTCGCATTCCTGTAGACCACGCCGGCATCCCTCTTCCCGCCCGCTGGTAAGATCTCGCGCTCACTTTGTTTCTTTTTTCGTTGAAAGGTAGAATTTTCTTTAGATTTAATTACATGTGTTGTAGGTGTATAATCATTCTGGTAACGGACATGCTCTCAAAATCATGATGGTTGTCCTTGGGATATTTTTTTCATAAGTCGGTTTGCGGCAAACATGATTGCTATGGGGAAATTTGACAAGTGGCGAGTGGGTTCTGAGGTAAATTTGTGTAAGGTGGCGAGTCTAAATCCAAGTAGTCTCAGTAGGATTGATTGACATATTTTCTGATTTTGTGTTCCGCAGATGATTTTTGGTGCTTAATGACATACCTTATGTTGTTATGCAGCTTGCTAGCACCTGCGAAAGCTTATGGACCAAAAGCTTTTAGTCATGCCTGGTTGTACGCTCCATTTTCCACCGCAGTTGTGCTCCCCCATGGCTCCACTTCCGCTGTGTTGAGGGTTGGTTAGCCAACCAGTGCAGCCATGGCCCATGGAGGCATGTTTACTAGCTACTTTGCCATCTGGCAAGAACAAAATGAGATTTTTTTTCATGTTTGCTTCAATTCATTTCCCTTCAATGTGAACCATAATGCAAATAATCTCTTTGATTTGTTTCTCATGTTGGTAATGCTCAAAAAATTAGGCACAGTGCACTACCATGAATTGATCAGCCATTCAGCTGTGGAGAACATCATTTGCTTATCGGTTATATCATGAGTCCCAATGAATAGTAGTTGGTTGCTTGCTCTGCTTCAGTCACCCAAGGTAGAGATTTTAGTTGAGATTTCGTGTGAATGTATATATTTCTATTTGGATTGCTTCATATGAAATATTTTACTGTGACAATGGGTTCTGCTAAAAAAAGGAAAGAAGGGATTCTAATACATAGATGGATGTTGATTCTTAGGCCCATATGCATGCAAAGAGCGGTTTGCTTTGTCATATTCTATAACATGCATGCAGATTAGTTTTGATGCCTACTTTTTATTGTGTTGTATATAATCTTTTTGGGTTAAAGATTTGACAGTTAGATTTTTTCATGCATGCTGAGAGTAGATTGCTCTAACATGGTTTCATACAAGTTCACTTTAATAATTTTACTAAAATGTTTGGACCTTTTCGTCATAAGTGTCCCCCCTATTTCAGGTTGCTTGATTGCTCCCAGCATGTTGACATACCAGGAAGATGCAGATATCTAGGTTAAATTACCTGCTATGATCTAGGTAATTAATATTTAATAGATATATAATTAGATTATACTCCATAGATGTCAAACAAGTAAAATTGGCTATTTACTGACTCGAGCCTCGTGGTATAGTTTCATATTCTATTTTTTTCTTTTGGTTTCAGATTAGATGTCATAGCTATTTGGTGAATTCACTTATGGTGCTTTTGTACATGCTACTGAATGTTGTATGGAACAAGGGAAGTTCTGATGGTTGCTGCATCAACGGTTTGGATTGTAAAAAATTGCGTATTTACTAACTCAAGCCTCGTGGCATAGTTTCAGATTCTATTTTTCTCTTTTGGTTTCAGATTAGATGTGATAGCTATTGGCGAATTCGCTCATGGTGCTTTTGTTACATGCCACTGAATGTTGTATGGAACAAGGGAAGTTCTGATTTCTGCTGCATCAATGTTTTGGATTGTTGGTGAGTAATTACTTCGTTAATAAAAAGGATTATGTTTTTTTCTAAGTGTGAGTTGTGTTATTGCTGTTCCCATCACTCTTTAGCATGAAGTTGGCATGGCCTATTGAGGTGGTGCTTTAGTTCTACAAGTGGTATGGAATTGGTTTTATTGCATTGTATATTTTCAATTTTCTTTTGTTTCTAGCTGCATCTTTAGTCTATAGTTTATACATTCTTTGGTAATCTGTAGAGTATGCGAGATAAGAAGGTAGATACACACGCGAGCAATTGAATACAAAGTTTCTTAGCAAAACATATAAACTAATTAGATACATGAATATAATGGTAGGACTCTTAATTTGGTAGTACCGGCCACCTCACACAGCTTGCAAGCATAAGTTCAATTTTTGCCTATGTACCAAGAACTAAACAAAAATCCTAGAACAATGTAGTGTTTGTTCATAAAAACTCAATTCATGGTTGTACGACTCAAGAGTGTGTTATATCAAATGATAATGCCCAAGTTTTATCTCTAATTTAATTGAAATTCAATAATTCTAGATTTTTGGTGGTATATTCAGGTGCACCAATCAATGACGTGCCTCCCTCTCCCTCCACCATTACCTGGGTCGTCAGAAAGGATATTACCATCCACTGGTATGGTGAATTGCGAATATTAGGGAAACTTGCAAATTTTAGAGGTAGGAAGGATTTTTTGCCGAGTTTTACTACAACTCTGCCTATGGATTTCGTGTAACATCCCTAATTTGCGAGTTTTTTAGTTTTAAAAAGTTTTAAAAGTAACCATTTGGTTTAATTGCAAAAAGCTTAAATTGGAAATTTAGAAGTAAAAAACCTTTTAAATGGAATTAATCCAACTTCAATTAAATTAAAAAGTCAGTTTATTGGAGTTTCCTGAATTTTATTTGGATTTTAAGTCTTTATTTGCTTTTTCTGGATTTTAATTTGGCTTTTCCCTTTTTATTTGAAGCCAAAATCTATTTTGTTTGCAAAATTAAAAATTAAAGTATAGCTAAAAGTATTTTTATTAAGTTCTAAATAATTCTAGGGACTTCTGTGAATTTTCCTGGAATTTTTAGACTCTATTAACTATTTTCTAAAAGTGTTTTTGCTTTTTGGGATTTCTTTAATCGGAAATCTATCTAAAAACCTTTTTGGCTCGTGGGCCGAATCTCTTCCTCGACCCATCTCCTTGGCCCGCCTTGCGCCGGCCCGCTCCACGTCAGCCACGCGCCTCCCCTCCCCGCACCGTCCGATCATAATCGGACGGCGCCGCCCGCCACGCCTCCCTCCACCCCCGACCGTCCGATCTGAATCGGACGGCCAAGCCCTTCGTCCCCGCGCATTCGTCCTCCTCCGGACCCCCCTCTCTCCGCGCGGCCGTGCGTAGCACGCCGCCGCATTTCCCGCCGATCCCCGCCGCCCTGCGTCCTCTCGCTGCCTCCCCGCTACCCCGCCGCCTCCGCCGCGCCCTTGCCGCCCCCTTACCCCGTCCCATCACCTTTGTCCCCACGTCGCCGCACGCCGCCGCCATTGCCGCCGACACCTCCTCCCCTTTATCCTCCTCCGAAGCCCCTCGTCCGCTATTTAAGCGAGCCTCGGGACCGCCTCCCTCTCCTCTCTCGTTTCCCCCATCTCTCTCCTCCTCTCTCGCCCTCCTTCGCCCCCGTTTCGCGTTTCTTCGCCGCCGGCCGTGAAGCTCGCCGCCGCCGATTGCGCCGCCACTAGAGCTCCTCCAGAGCCGTGGACCCGCCTCCGGCATCGCCAGCGCGTCGCCTCTCCCGTGCATGCCTCCACGACCCCGGAGACCCCTCGGAGCACCGTCGCTGCCGAAGCCCTCTCCCCGCCACCGCCTTCTTCTCCGCCGCCGCGCCTTCTCGCCGCGTCGTCGAGGCCGTGAGCACCGAGCTCACCGCGAGCTCCTCTTCACGTTCGTGCCCTCGCCGCCGGCCAAAGCCCCGCCGCGGCGCGCGCGACCCGCGCCGCCGGCGTGGCCGCCACCGGCACCACGTGGCCGCCACCGGCGCTGGAGCCCGCGTGGCTGCCACCTCCGCAGCCGCGTGTGCGCACGCGTGGGCACTGGCGTGGCCGAGCCACGTGGCGCCCAGTCAGCGCCACCGAGGCGCCCTGTCACCCTCTTTGCACACGTGGCAGCTGACATGGCATTTCCTTTGATTTCCCGTTGAAAATTAATTCGTTCAAAATTAAAATCCCCTCGCTGACGTCAGCGTGCAATAATCCAAATTTCCTTTGGAAAAATAAATCAAAAATTGAGGAAAATCCAATTTTCTTCATTTTTATGTGTTTTCAACTTCGGAAGGCCATAACTTCTTCGTTCGAACTCCGATTCGAGTGATTCAAATTTCTAAATTCATATAAAATCCCCCTCTTGCTGTTAGTGCTATTTTGGTATTTATTTGGAATTTATTTAAAGTTGTTTTATTTATTTTTCTCTTTCTACGTGTAGAAACCGGCTTTTCGGAAGATTTCTCGGATCCGACGACCGAAGCACCTCAACTCTTCAACGAAGGCAAGTCATAGATCTTTGATCATATTGAACCTATTTTGTGAAACTATATTGTTTGTTATGAACATGCATTGCTATTTTTAGTATAAATGGTTTCGGGGTAGATAATTGCCTAATTGATGTATACCTCCTTGATAAATTGCAAACGGCATGTACCCTTGAATGACATGAACCATTGGACACCATAGGATGGTTTATTGTAGTTGGACATTGATAAATCACCAACACGGGTATTGTTATATGCTTAGCCATGCTATAGTTGTACGTCGGGACTCATGATCACATGCTCGAATGATTAAACATGATTAAATGAATTATGGAATTGTGGCGCGACCACTTTTGTTAAAAGATGTTGTGCCGAGGCTAGGGTGGTCTTTGGCCGGGTTGAACCGAAAATATTTTATGCTCGGGCGAGTGGGCGGTGGTGAGTGTGGGTGCCGTAACGCACATTGGGACGTGGATTAGTCTCGCCTGAGTAGCCAACTAAGGACTTAACATTGAACCATTGATCTGGGTCATACCGTGCAACCACATGTCTAGGATGGGGTGGACCTGGCCAACTAATTAGTAATGCTTTGAGTCGGTTCTGTTTTGGATGAGAACGGCGCAAGAGGGGGCACGAATCTTGCGGAAGTAACCCGTCAGAAGCGAATCCTTAGCGAGCAGAACCGAGTCAAAACAGAACTTTATAAAGGCCTTGTCACGTACTCTAGACTGCTTACCTAAGGTAGTGAGCGGTGGTATCGACGGATGCCAAACAAACTAGAGAAGTCGTGTCTTGTGGGTAAAGTTGTACAACCTCTGCAGAGTGTATAAAAACTATTCGAATAGCCGTGTCCCCGGTTATGGACATGCCCGAAGATTTCACGCAAGGGGTAGATGTTTTTCTTAAATATTGTGGAATCGATGGTTTGGGTGGAATGGTTGGAAAGATCTCTGTTTGTTTCAAAGAACTGAATTACTTATGTATTAATCTTTGAAATTGTGCTTTTAATCTACTTATCATATTTACTGTTAAAAGTTGCTTTTGCAAAAGAAAACATAAAGCAATCCTTGTCTAGCCTCGCATGAGTAATAATTGCATACATTTCCTTATGATTTGTTGAGTACATTCAATGTACTCACAACTTGCGCCCTGTGTGTTAAATCCCCACAGAAGAACCAGGGAATTCGGAATATTACGAAGAGGAGTATCCTAAAGACTTTGCGAACTAGGTTACGTCCTCCACTCGATTGCCTGTGGGCATGTCATGTGGCCACCACGAGATGTTATGTTCCGCTGCAAGTTGTCTTTTATTGCTAAGCCCTACGTGGCGCACTCTGTAAGACTTGACCATAAGGTCCCTTTGGCTACCTATTAATATTAATTTGTCCGCTTCATCGTTATTTTATTGTATGGTTGTGGTTACACCGATGTTGTAACTGTGCGAGCTAGCTACTGATCTGGGACTAGTTCAGAATGCACAGAGGGTCCTCGGGTTGCATACCAGGGGTCCCGACATTTTGTCATCTAAAATTAAATCCTACGAACCTTTAAAAATTATTTGTGGCAAAATGTGCTATAAACCAGTCATGATGCCGATGAGTCTAATAACTGACCATGAGTCACCGCAACAACTAATGAATGAAGTACCAAGTGGGATCCCCCGCATCACCGCCCGAGCAAAACCACACCGCCCAGCCCTTGGCTTGCGGGAGGATAGGAGGTGGATGTACCTTAGAGGAGAAGCGGCGGCGCTGGGGAAGGGAGGGGAGGGGAGGGGAGGTGTTGGCACGGTAAGGCGCCGTTGGGGGCGGCAAAATGCACCAGGAGGGAAGGGAGGAGAGGAGGCGGCAGTACCTCGGAGGAGAAGCAGCAGCACCGAGGAAGGGATGGGAGGCAGCGATTGCGCACGAGGAAGAGGTAGAGTCTAAGGCTTCATTCCCTCGCCGCGCCGCTGTCTCGAGTTCAACGAACTACACCCTCTTCATCCTAATCCTCCCCTGCGTTGTCGCCTCCTGCTCTGCGTTGGCCTACCAAGCATCGTCGCCTCCTCCTCGCTTACCACTGCGACGTTACCACCACCTCCATCCCTGACCTCCCACCTTCTCGCTGCGATGTGCCTAGCGAGGGTTGCAGATGCCAATGGTCGTAAAAATTGAGTCACAACTTGGGTTCAGGGTGGAAGAAGGGGGCCGTCGACACGTAGCTCTCTTCGTTGCCGTCGGCACCGGCTGGAAATGGGCAACGCGTCGAGAAGGGAAGTCGACGTCAACTTCAAGTTCCAAAGGTAAACAATTAATTAGCTCAAAATTTTAATTTCCGGGTAGTAGTAGTAGCAGGTGATGCAATACGCAAGTTAGTGAATCTGTTTATATATGTGTGAAAGAAAATTGATATTTATTATGTGGTTTAGGATCACATCTGTTGATATGTATCATTCTCTTTTAGGGTTCCGTTGCAACGCATGAGCACCATACTAGTAAATTTAATATCAAAGTTGGCAGATAGCCCATATATCAGATATTAAACTAATAAGAACAGATACTACACTTGATCTTAGCTGAAAGGACACTTGATCTTAGTTGAAAGGCCGAGAAAGGTATGAGTTGCTACGAGCTGTAGGCCGCCTTTTATTTCAAACCTCCTGCTTAGGTTGTTCATTTCCATACCCTACCGAAAAAACCATACCGGTTAACTCGGTTTGACCGGTATTCGGTACGGTTTTTAGAAATTAGGTTTTCTAGGAGTTCGGTTTCTTCGGTAAAAACCGGCTGAAAACCGAACAAACCGAAATTGTCGTATCATCTCTACGCCTACGTGCGTAGCTCTGGGCCTCTGGCTCGCAGGCATGGGTGCTCCACGCTCGACCCATCCACCAGACAGCCCAGCACCAGCTCATTCTCAACTCTCATTCTCTCATCCGATCATCCTGCAGGAGGCAGGAAGTGCAGCTGTGCAGGACTCGCAGGAGGCAGTCGCACCACTCTGGCGCTCTCCCCTAACGTGTCGAATAGAAGTACAGAATTGTCGTGTTGTGTCTTGTGTGATGACTGCTACTCTACTAGAAGCCTAGACTAGAGTGCTAGTGCTGTAAACTGTAGTGCAGTAGCTACTAGCTAGTAATGCACTAAGTGACTAAGCCACTAATGCTTATGAGTTATTTTTTTTTGGTGGCCAGGAATATCGCTAGTTGCATCAAAGAAGAAGCTACGCGAGAGCGCCGAGCCTATCACTCGAACGCGGGCAGGCGGAGGTCCCAAGTCCTCCCGTGCCCACTGGGCTACTGCCCAGTTCTCAATGCTTATGAGTTATGCCCGGCCGTCAACTGTGAAGACTGAAGTGTCAAATTTTGTGATCGCAAGTATCTATGACTCGCCGTATCGAATTGTTCTCACTTTTCAATTAACGCCAACTTTGATAAATATGTTATTTACCGATACCGTACCGAAATAAAGTGGTATTTACCGATACCAAACTGTATTTTAAATAATACCATATTTACCTTATACATTGTATTTATCAAACCGTATATACCAAAAAAACCGAATAAACACCCCTACTCTGCTCCCCTTGCTCAAAACTGGGGATGTGGTACTAACAAAACACAACATGGCTCTGGCTGTTCGGTTACTTGGGCCAACTAATTAATTGGATTGGCATCAAACTCCCCAGCCTAACACATGCGGACATATTTGAATTCCTTTCCAGGCCCAAAGCATGTGTAGTCCCACATCGATTCTACGGCTGAACAAATTAAACATCATACTGAGATTCTTTGGAGTTTGTCTGTTTGACACTCTGAAGGTATCGCGGTATCTGCAGCTCGCTTAGTCTCGTACTCTCGTGCATGTCCGTTCCTTTTGCTGTCGATTCTTTGGAGTTTCATCGCACACGAAAGCAGTAGTAGTTTCAAGCTTTCCAATGCTGCAGTACAGGGAGTAGCCAACAACGCAGTCTTGGCAAATCCTTCACCGTGCCTTTGGCCGTGGATAGCACTGTAGTTTGCACACTGTCTGGTCCGTGGCCCTCCAACACAGCTCCCTCCACTCCCATGACTCCATCGTGCCACCTGCTCATCGCTCTCAGTTCGGGCCGCGGGCTCCGTAGTTGCGTGCTTACCCCCAAAATTCCATCATGACCGCACGACACGCTCCCATAAATCTGGGTAGCTTCCATGATCCAACTCAACCCAAAAATCTGGCCGGTTTCCACGATCCAATCGTAGCAAGAATGCTTCCCTCGCACCATGTTGTGGCTGTAGCTATATGTACCTACCTAGATATGTTCCAACGCCAACAGCTCTCCTATAGAGACCGCACACCATGAACCAGTGTAGCTTCACCACTCGTTCAACATACTACATACAGAATATTTGATTCAAATTGATATAGATGAACCCCAAATTTAAAATATAAAATATTTGATTCAAGTCTCGGTTGGAGTGCGCCAAGCTCCGGCTTTAGTGCAATGCCGGAGCGACACTCAAGGGCCTCAATGGCAAGCCATCGTGATGGACCCTCCCCCACAAAAAATAAATTTAATATCAAAGTAGACACATGGCCTACGTATCAGATATTAAACTGATAAGAACAGATACTACACTTGATCTTAGCCAAAAGGCCGAGAAAGGTATGAGTTGGTAAGGAGCCCTAGGCCGTCTTTTATTGCAAACCTCCTGCTCCCTTTAGTCAAAATAGGCGGTGTGGTACTAAACAAGGGAGACCCTAAACAAAGCACGGCATGTGCTGTTCGGTTACCTGGGCTAATTGGGTCAGCATCCAAACTCCCCAAGCGTAACACATGCAGACGTATTGGAATTCCTTCCCAGGCCCAAAGCATGAGTAGTCCCACATCGATTATACGGCTGATCAAATTAAACAGCTGCATATGCATTCTTGGCAAGTTTGCCTATTCGGAAGAGGAGGGAATACTTCCCAGTCTAACGCCGAACATGACCTGGAGGACACGCCGCCGCTGATCAGGCCTGGGCATTGACGTTCGTAGAGAGATAGTTGGTCTGTGCACACGATGGGCCGTAGATAAATATAGCGAAACAGCTTTGAAAGTGTATCTGAAATTTGGTTAGATTATAATTTATGTATGCTGTTATTTGGTTGTATTAAAATGTTCAATTAGCACAGGAAAGAAATAAAAAAAGAATTTGCATGGTTGTACAAATTCGTGTACTGGTCTGCTTGACACTCTGAAGGTCAACATCTGCAGCTCGCTTAGTCTCTTACATGCCCGTTCCATTGCTGTTGATTCTGACTTTGGAGTTTTAACACGCGGAAGCACTAATAGTTTCAAGCTTTCCAATGCTGTAGTACAGGAAGTAGCCAACAACGCAGCTTTGGCAAATCCTTCACCGTGCCTGGCCAGCGCCAACTGCACTTCAGTCCGCGCCCGTCTGGTCCCTGCGCTGCAGCTGCAGTCGTGTCTAGGCCACCTGAAACAGCCTGACATCCAGCTTTCTCTCGACCGGCAGGGCCGTAGATCTCCAATGCAGCTCATCTCCTTCAACACATATCACACTCACACCACACCACCCGAGCTATTGCTCGGTTCTCAGTAGTAGAAGTAAATTACAATGCAGCCTTAGTAAATCCTTCACCGTGCCTTGGGGCGAGGATAGCATTGATGTTTGCACACCGTCTGGTCCATGTGCAGCCAGCCGACTCGGGCCGTGGCCCTCCAACGCAACTCCCTTCACTCCCATGACTCCACTGTGAGCTGCCAAACCCCGCACTTTGCTAGTCAGTGCGCCTCCTCAGCCACATCTGGAGCGTGCGGCACGGCCCAAGGATTGCCTCGCCTCCCACCTGCTCCTCGCTCTCAGTTCGGGCCACGGGCTCCGCAATTGCTTGGTTACGTACAAAATTCCATCATGACCACACAACGTGCGCCCAGAAATCTGAGTGGCTTCCATGAATGAACTCAACATAGAAATCTGGGCGATTTTCGCGATCCAACTCGCCTTAGCAGGAACGCCTCCCTGGCACCATGTTTGTGCTAGGCTGTATGCACCCACCACGATATGTTCCTTCGTCAGCTACGAGCGGCTCTGCTGCAGCGACTGCATGGCATCAATCGAACACTGATAATTGAGGCCCCTTAAGGCTACTTATGAAATAACCCAAAAATTCAGATTTTCAAAAGTTTTTGAAGTTTTTGTTGGATTTTCGAATTCTTTCCAAATTCGGCAAAACTCATCTCCTTTCCGCTTTCCATTTTCGGCTTTCCGCCTTCTCCTCCTGAAAACGTCTTCCCCTCCCGTGCCTTCTTCCTTTCTTCCTTCCTCCCACTGCCTTCAGCAACGCCGCCGCCACCACCTCCATTTTGCGGCGCCGCAATCGACGACCGTCGCGCCAGCACGCCACCTCCAGCGCCTTCGCCGCCTCCACCTCACCCAGCCATCTCCCCTCTCCCCGCCAGACACGTCGCCGCCGCGCCCTGCTCCCGCCGCCTCCCTGTTACCGCCGCCCTACTAGCGCAATCGCCTCCTCGACCTATAAAAGGGCACCCAGAGCATGCCCTCATCTTCATCTTCCACCACACCACCTCCCCTCCGCTTCATCTTCTCCAGAGCTGGCTCAATTCGAGTTTCCGCCGTCGCCTCCTCTTTCTTCCCCGACGAGCCTCAGGTGAAATTCGTCTCCCCCATTCTTTCCCTCCCCTTCCGAACCCAGCTATAGCTTCCCCTCTCCACCCCGCTTCTTTCCCCTAACCTCCCCATCCCTAATTCTCACCGGAGCTCGCCAAGCCACTACACACCACCCCAAGCCCCACCGGCGCCTCCCCTGGCCTCCCCTTGTCCCACTAATGCTCAAGCATCCCTCCTCTTGGCCCGGGGGGCACCCTAACGCCGCCGGCTTCGTCCCCTGCTTCGGCCGGCCGCCACCCGCGCCGCCACCCCATTCCCGAGACTCATCATCCCCGGCAAAGCCCAAACATGGAACCACCTTGACTCCCTGATGCTCCCCGCACCACCCACTTTCGTCGCCGGCCACCGGAGCTACCGGAGCGCCGGCGCCGCCTCTCGCTCGGCGGCGGGCGGCGCTTTTCGCCGCCGCTGGCTCAAGCGGGCGGCGTGGCCTTATGGCTCGCCGAATTGGGCCGAGGCCCATTTAAGCATTGGGCTCAGCCAATACTGTTCACAACCCATGAACAGTGAAACCATTTATTATTCACTCAATTCGGGCCAAACACTATTCACTGCACAGTGATTTCATTTACTGTTCATTCCGAAAAATAAAAACACTGTTCCTAATCCAAAAATTGCACAGTAAACCCTAGTTACTGTTCATCGCATGAAAAATAGTCCGCCACTATTCTTCTTAGCTAGAAACAGTGATTTCCAATTACCGACCACCTCCAGTTTTCATTTATGGATAGTAAAATGAGTACTATTCATTATCCAATCCTGTTTTCGCCCAAAACCCTAATTTGACATTATATGTCAAATTTGACCGCCTCGAACCCAGAAAACCCCTTTCACTGTCTATTCTTTTAAATCAGCCCAAACACTGGCCATTGCACAGTAAATCCATTACTATTCATTACCCGAAAATGGTTTGTGTAATCATTCCCATCCGCAAACAGTAAACCCTATCTACTGTCCACTTCAAACCAGAAACATTGATTTCAGCCATTATTCACTGATCCATTGTCGTATATGAATAGTAAAATAAGTACTATTCATCATCCGACGCCTTTTCGCCCAAAACCCTAATTTGACATTATATGTCAAATTTGACCGTTTCGAGCCCGTGACTCCAAATCTCAGCTCCGTTCAACCATATGAAACTCCAAATAAATACATATCATCACACACCACCTTCTTTTATGATTCTATATCTATTTACAATATTTTTGTTGTACTTGGATCCAAATCCCAGCTCCGTTCAATCCAGTCAAACACCAGATAAAACTTCTACCATCTCACACCATCTACCTTTCTTTGTGTTTCTTTTTCTGGTTTTATTTACTTGCTTGTTGTTCCCAGCTCATTCCTTGTCGAGCCGGATTTTATTTGAATTGTTTTATTGTTTTGTTTCTCGTTAGGTCACGACTTCAACGACCAGACTCCAGAAGACGTAGAACAAGACCAGTATCCAGAAGACTTTGTGCAAGAAGGCAAGTCGCATTCTTTGATCATTTTGAACCTACATACATGTATCTATTACTTTCATTACTGTATTTGTGCCAATTACTTTAAATAATGAAATAATACTTTTGAATGCCATGATAATTAGATAAATCCTAAATACCCCACAAACAAACCCACCCAACTCTTGTAGGCCATATTCACCTTGACAATCTTAGTTTACATAGAATACTATAAATAACTTTATCACCAAAAATGTGTTCATCAATCAAAAGCAAGTATTGGCTACTCGCCAATGGTTTTGGTGGTGAGTTGAGGGTTGTGTCCAGGAAGTTGGGCAACCCAATAGACTCATTTAAAAGTGAGTCATCAGTGAGATCTAGAGGTGGACAGCCACGAGTTGGTGTTGGGCCATCGCCTCACTGGATGACAGGTAAGGACAAGAACCTTGTGCCAAAGTAACAGACATAGAAACCGCTCAACCACAAGTGTGGTCATTACTCCCTAGCTTAGTACACTGCTCCTCCGATTGAATATTTACAGCAACAAGAATGGGACAGGAGTGGCCGGAAGGGGACACTCGCTGATCTCCACAACGATAGGCGCCGTCAGCGTCGGGTTAATAGTTCTGCCATTGGCCGGTGGTTCCCCGAGACTGTATGGTCCAAGAGCCTACCGGGTAGAGACTAGAAAGGTTGAGCAGTGAAAAGGCTTTGTTATCTCAGCTCAGTCGCACGCTAATGTGTTGCGTGTATATGATCTGACAGTACGAGCTGGAGATATCTTGTGGGTAAAGTTGGGCAACTCTGCAGAGTGAATAATCAAAGGTATTCGAATACGCTGTGCTTCCGGCTAATGAAGCTGTGTCAATGGGTGATTCCAGTACAAAGGCATAAGTAGAGTTTTGAGATGTTAAGTTGGTGATCGAGATTGTTGATAAACCCCTGATGCTATTACTTATTATTGTTTTACTGTTTTATAAATTGTTTTAAATGTAAAGTGCATCCACAAATGCCAGGTATGGTAAACCCTAATCATCCATTGAACTCCTTGCATGTAATTATTTAGCATTTCCATGCGGCTTGTTGAGTACGGTGGTAGTACTCATTCTTGCAATTTGCAAAACATCTACAGAAGAGGATCCTTGTGAGCAAGATTTTGGTGGACCCCCAGAAGGCAACGACTATTGTTACTAGGTCTCGACTGCGCTCAAGCGTACCTGTGGTTTGAAGTTCTTTAATTTGTCTTGTATTATATTTAACTTTGGGCTTGGATGCCCGTGTCAGGTCAAAACAGGTTGTTAAACCTTAGCTTTACATATAATAAAAGTCTGGTTTTTATTACATTTGGAAGCTTGCTTGAGATACTATTTACTTCGCAACTGTACATCCTGGGCGGTTGCGAAGGGTTTAGCAGTCCCGAGAATCGGGGCTGTTACAACTTAAGTCACCATCCAAGAGCCCACAAACACGTACAACATTGGAGGGCTCGTGTAGCTACTACCTGTCGTTCAGAAAGAAGTCAGATATACCCTATCCAAGCTTTTTGTTTCTCGCGGCTGCGGTCCCCTCCCTCTCCTCCTCCTCCCTGACCGGAAGAAGCTTGAATCCTTAGGAGAGAAACCCAAGCCCTCGGGTGTGCAACGGCAATGGGGAGCTTGTGAGTTGGGTGACGGGTTGAGCTCCGAGACTAGTGGGTTTGGTGCAGAATCGAGCGGTTTCGGGGTGGTTGATTAATCTCTTGCGCTCTTGTCATGCAGGTGGTGGTGAGGACGGTGGCAAGGTAAGGTTTCCGGCGTTGTACATCGCACTCACACTCCTGTAGGCCACGTTGGTGTCCCTCTTCCCGCCCGCTGGTAAGATCTCTCGCACTTTGTTTCTTTTTTCGTTCAAAGGTAGATTTTTCTTTAGATTTTAATTACATGTGTTGTAGGTGTATAATCATTCTGGTAATGGACATGCTCTCAAAATCATGATGGTTGTCCTTGGGGTATTTTTTTTCATAAGTTGGTCCACGGCGAACATGATTGCTATGTGGAAATTTGACAAGTGGCGAGTGGGTTCTGAGGTAAATTTGTGTAAGGTGATGAGTCTAAATCCGAGGAGTTTCAGTAGGATTGATTGACATATTTTTTGATTTTGTGTTCCGTAGATGAAATTTGGTGTTTAATGACATACCTTATGCTGTTATGCAGCTTGCTAGCACCTGCGAAAGCTTATGGACCACAAGCTTTTAGTCATGTCTGGCTGAACGCTCCGTTTTCCACCGTAGTTGTGCTCCCCCATGGCTCCACTTCCACTGTGTTGAGGGTTGGTCAGCTAACCAGTGCAACCATGGCCCATGGAGGCATGTTTAATAGCTACTTTGTCGTCTGGCAAGAAAAAAAGAGATTTTGTCATGTTTGCTTCAATTCATTTCCCTTCAATGTGAACCATAATGCAAATAATCTCTTTGATTTGTTTCTCATGTTGGTAATGCTAAAAAAATTAGGCACAACACACTGCAATGAATTGATCAGCCATTCAGCTGTGGAGGACATCATTTGCTTATCGGTTATATCATGAGTCCCAATGAATAGTGGTTGGTTGCTTGCTCTACTTTAGTCACACAAGGTAGAGATTTTAGTTGAGATTTTGTGTGAATGTATATATTTCTATTTGGATTGCTTCATATGAAATATTTTACTGTGACAATGGGTTCTGCTAAAAAAAAAAGGAAAAGAAGGGATTCTAATACATAGATAGATGTTGATTCTTAGGCCCATATGCATGTAAAGAGCGGTTTGCTCTGTCATGTTCTATAACATGCATGCAGATTAGTTTTGATGCCTACTTTTTATTGTGTTGTATATAATCTTTTTGGGTTAAAGATTTGACGGTCAGATTTTTCCATGCATGCAGAGAGTAGATTGCTCTAACATGGTTTCATACGAGTTCACTTTAATAATTTTACTAAAATGTTTGGAACTTTTCTTTGTAAGTGTCCCCCCCCATTTCACGTTGCTTGATTGCTCCCTGCATGTTGACATACCAGGAAGCTGCAGATATCTAGGTTAAATTATCTGCTATGATCAAGGTAATTAATATTTAATAGATATATAATTATATTATACTCCAGAGATGTCAAACAAGTAAAATTGGCTATTTACTGACTCGAGCCTCATGGTATAGTTTCAGATTCTATTTTTTTCTTTTGGTTTCAGATTAGATGTCATAACTATTTGGCGAATTCACTCATGGTGCTTTTGTTACATGCTACTGAATGTTGTATGGAACAAGGGAAGTTCGATGTTTGCTGCATCAACGATTTGGATTGTAAAATTGCGTATTTACTAACTCAAGCCTCATGGCATAGTTTCATATTCTATTTTTCTCTTTTGGTTTTAGATTAGATGTGATAGCTATTGGTGAATTCGTTCGTGGTGCTTTTGTTACATGCCACTGAATGTTGTATTGAACTAGGGAAGTTCTGATTTATGCTGCATCAATGTTTTGGATTATAGGTGAGTAATTACTTCATCAATAAAAAGGATTTTTTTTTCTAAGTGTGAGTTGTGTTATTGATGTTCCCATCACTCTTTAGCATGAAGTTGGCATGGCCTGTTGAGGTGGTGCTTTAGTTCTACAAGTGGTATGGAATTGGTTTTATTGCATTGTATATTTTCAATTTTCTTTTGTTTCTAGCTGCATCTTTAGTTAGTTTATACATTCTTTGGTAATCTATAGAGTATGCGAGATAAGAAGGTGGATACACATGTAAGCAATTGAATACAAAGTTTCTTAGCAAAACATATAAACTAATTAGATACATGAATATGATGGTAGGACTCTTAATTTGGCAGTCCCAGTCACCTCACACAGCTTGCAAGCATAAGTTCAATTTTTGCCTATGTACCAAGAACATAAAAAAAATCCTAGAACAATGTAGTTTTTGTTCATAAAAACTCAATTCCTGGTTGTACGACTCAAGAGTGTGTTATATCAAATGATAATGCCCAAGGTTTATCTCTAATTTAACTAAAATTCAATAATTCTAGATTTTTTGTGTGGCATATTCAGGTGCACCAACCAATGGCGTGCCTCCCTCTCCCTCCACCATTACCTGGGTCGTCGGAAAGGATATTACCATCCACTGGTATGGTGAATTGCGAATATTAGGGAAACTTGCAAATTTTAGAGGTAGGAAGGATTTTTTGCCAAGTTTTACTACAACTCTGCCTATGGATTTCGTCATCTAAAATTGAATCCTACAGACTTTTAAAAACCATTTGCAGCAAAATGTGCTATAAACCAATCAGGATGCCAATAAGTCTAATAACTGACCACGAGTCACTGTAACAGCTAATGAATGAAGAAGTACCAAGTGGGATCCCCCGCATCACCGCCCCAGCAAAACCACACCGCCTAGCCCTTGGCTTGCGAGGGGAGAGGAGGCGGCAGTACCTTAGAGGAGAAGCGGCGGCGCCGGGGAAGGGAGGGGAGGAGAGGTGGTGGCACGGTAAGGTGGCGTCGGGGGTGGGAGAATGCACCGGGAGGGAAGGGAGGGGAGGAGGCGACAGTACCTTAGAGGAGAAGCAGCGGCACTGAGGAAGGGATGGGAGGCAGCGATTGCGCACGAGGAAGAGGTAGAGACTAAGGCGTTATTCTCTCGCCGCGCCGCTGTCTCGAGTTCAATGCACTACATCCTCTTCATCCAAATACTCCCTTGCGTTGTCGCCTCCTGCTCTGCGCTGGCCGACCAAGCATCGTCGCCTCCTCCTCGCTTACAACTGCGATGTCACCACCACCTCCATCCCTGACCGCCCACCTCCTCGCTACGATGTGCCTAGCGAGGGTTGCAGATGCCAATGGTCGTAAAAATTGAGTCGCAACTTGGGTTCAGGGTGGAAGAAGGGGGTCATCGACGCGTAGCTCTCTTCATTGTCGGTCGCAATGGCTGGAAATGGGCAACACGTCGAGAAGGGAAGTCGACGTCAACTTCAAGTTCCAAAGGTAAACAATCAATTAGCTCAAAACTTTAATTTTTGGGTAGTAGTAGTAGGAGGTGATGCAATACGCAAGTTAGTGTATTTGTTTATATATGTGTGAAAGAAAATTGATATTTATTTATGTGGTTTAGGATCGCATCTGTTGATATGTATCATTCTCTTTTAGGGTTCTCTTGCAACGCATGCGCACCCCTACTAGTAAATTTAATATCAAAGTTGGCAGATAGCCCACGTATCAGATATTAAACTAACAAGAACAGATATTACACTTGATCTTAGCTGAAAGGCCGAGAAAGGTATGAGTTGCTTAGGAGCCGTAGGCCGCCTTTTATTTCAAACCTCCTGCTTAGGTTGTTCATTTCCATATCGTACCGAAAAAACCATACCGATCAACTCGGTTTGATCAGTATTCGGTAGTCGGTACGGTTTTCAGAAATCAGGTTTTCTAAGAGTTCGGTTTATTCGGTAAAAACCCACTGAAAACCGAACAAACCGAAATTGTCGTATCATCTCTACACCTACGCGCGTAGCTCTGGGCCTCTGGCTCGCAGGCTCGGGTGCTCCGTGCTCGACCCATCCACCAGACAGCCTAGCGCCAACTCTCTCAACTCTCATTCTCTCATCCGATCATCCCGCAGGAGGCAGGAAGTGCATCTGTGCAGGACTCGCAGGAGGCAGTCGCACCACTCTGGCGCTCTCCCCTAACCTGTCGAACAGAAGTACATAACTGCCGTGTTGTGTCTTGTGTGATGACTGTTACTCTACTAGAAGCCTTGACTAGAGTGCTAGTGCTGTAAACTGTAGTGCGGTAGCTACTAGCTAGTAATGCACTAAGCCACTAATGCTTATGAGTTTTTTTTTTTGGTGGCCAGAAATATAGTTGGCTGCATCAAAGAAGAAGCTACGCGAGAGCGCACACCGAGCCTATCACTCGAACGTGGGCAGGCGGAGGCCCCAAGTCCTCCCGTGCCCACTGGGCTAGTTCTCAATGCTTATGAGTTATGCCCGGTCGTGAACTGTGAAGTCTGAAGTGTCAAATTTTGTGATCACAAGTATCTATGACTCGCCGTATCGAATTGTTCTCACTTCTCAATTCACGCCAACTTTGGTAAATATGATATTTACCGATACGTACCGAAATAAAGTAGTATTTACCGATACCAAACCGTATTTTAAATAATACCATATTTACCGTATACACTGTATTTTTCGAACCGTATATACCAAAAAAAAACCAAATAAACACCCCTACTCTGCTCCCCTTGCTCAAAACTGGGGATGTGGTACTAACAAAACACAGCATGGCTCTGGTTGTTCGGTTACTTGGGCCAACTAATTAATTGGGTTGGCATCCAAACTCCCCAGCCTAACACATGCAGACATGTTTGAATTCCTTTCCAGGCCCAAAGCATGTGTAGTCCCACATCGATTCTACGGCTGAACAAATTAAACATCTGCATATGCATTCTCAGCAGGTTTGCCTATTGGGATGAGGAGAGAACGTCTAAGCAGAGAATATTTCCCGTCTAACGTCGACAGCATCTGCGTAGACCGACAGTTGGACGTGCTATGTGACATAGGATGCTAACATCATACTGAGATTTGACTCTGGTGTATGTGCGAAAACCAGAGAGGAAGACAAACAATTGTAGCTCCTTTTCTCCTAACTATGCGATGGCTGTGTCACCGTAGTAGGAACGTACTTAGCAGATTGAGCAGAATATCCTCGACTAAAAAGAAATGAACGCTTGATTTAACACGTTACTTTAGAAACGTATCCGAAATTTGGTTAGATTACAATTTATACACGCTGTTAATTGGTTGTGTTAAGAAGCTCAATTAACACAGGAAAGAAATAAAACAGAATTTGCATATTTGGTTGTACAAATTCGTGTACTGGTCTGTTTGACACACGGAAGGTATCACAGTATCTGCAGCTCGCTTAGTCCCGTACTCTCGTGCATGTCCGTTCCTTTTGCTGTCGATTCTTTGGACTTGACGAAAGCAGTAGTAGTTTCAAGCTTTCCAATGCTGTAGTACAGGGAGTAGCCAACAACGCAGCCTTGGCAAATCCTTCACCGTGCCTTTGGCCGTGGATAGCACTGCAGTTTGCACACCGTCTGGTCCGTGGCACTGCCCAAGGATTTCCTCGCCTCCCACTTGCTCCTCGCTCTCAGTTCGGGCTGCGGGCTCCGTAGTTGCGTGGTTGTCCTCAAAATTCCATCGCAACTGCACGACACACGCCCATATATCTGGGTAGCTTACACGATCCCTCAACCCAAAAATCTGGACGGTTTTCGTGGTCCATCTCACCTTGACAAGAATGCTTCCCCCGCACCATGTAAATTTGGGTTGCTTCCACGATCCAACTCAACCCAAAAATCTGGATGTTTTTCACGATCCATCTCACCTTGGCAGGAATGCTTCCCCACACCATGTTGTGTCAGGCTATAGTTGGATATACCTACAGAAACATGTTCCAACGCCAACAACACACTGCCAACAACGCTGGCGGCTCTCCTATAGAGCTAGGAGAGCCCCACGAGCGAGCAGCTCTCCTATAGAGCCCGCACACTATCAACCAAACATGGATAATTGAGGCACTTTTAAGACTTCTTTAAGTCAGAATCCAAGAGTTGGAAGAAACATACAACAGTTGAGGGGCTGTGTAGCTTCACCTCTCGTTCAAAATACTCTTCATATAGAATATTTTATTCAAATTGATATGGATCAACCCCAAATTTAAAATATAAAATATTTGATTCAAGTCTCGGTTGAGGTGCGCCAAGCTCCGGCTTTAGTGCAACGCCGAAGCGACACTCAAGGGCCCTAATGGCAAGCCATTGTGATGGACCCTCCCCCACAAAAAATAAATTTAATATCGAAGTAGGCACATGGCCTACGTATCAGATATTAAACTGATAAGAACAGATACTACACTTGATCTTAGCCAAAAGGCCGAGAAAGGTATGAGTTGGTAAGGAGCCCTAGGCCGCCTTTTATTGCAAACCTCCTGCTCCATTTAGTCAAAACAGACGGTGTGGTACTAAACAAAGCACGGCATGCGCTGTTCGGTTACCTGGGCTAATTGGGTCAGCATCCAAACTCCCCAAGCGTAACACATGCGGACGTATTGGAATTCCTTCCCAGGCCCACACCGATTATACGGCTGATCAAATTAAACAGCTGCATATGCATTCTTGGCAAGTTTGCCTATTCGGAAGAGGAGAGAATACTTCCCCGTCTAACGCCAAACATAACCTGGAGGACACGCCGCCGCTGATCAGGCCTGGGCATTGACGTTCGTAGACAGATAGTTGGTCTGTGCACACGATGGACCGTAGATAAATATAACGAAACAGACGCTCAAAATATTCCATTGGCAGAGTTGTATCGTGCCCCACTGATAAATAGGCATATCTTTCATCTGAAAATATCCTCAAAGAAAGTAGCATCCTCGACATAATTGAAATTATGCACGCGTACTCAGATTTCACCACATCCAACGCTATGGTGAGCATAGCCTAAAAAGACGCAATCCACGGTTTTTGGTCCAAGCTACGCTTTTGGAGATTGGCACGTTGACTTTCGCCAAACAACCCCAAGTGCGCAAGTATGAAAGTGATAGTCTTTCTTCTCCCATTGTTCAAATGGAGTTATCTCTTTATTCTTTGTGGGAACCTTATTTAGACATGACATGAAGTCAATATAGCCTTCCCCACCATGCCTTGGAAAGACCCGATGTTTCTAACATGGCGTTAACCAAATCATAGAGTACGGTTCTTTCTTTGCAATCCCATTTGACTGGGTGAATAGGGAGGCGCCCTCTCATGGATTATACCATGTTCCTCATGAATAAATTGAACTCATTAGAAAAGTACTACGCCACGATCGACCTAACCCTTTGATTTTCTTTTCAAGTTGGTTCTCTTTATAGATTTTAAAGGAGTATTTTGAAAGGGTTGTAATCACCATGTATGCATCAACTAACTTCACCAAGAACGCCGATCACGGACCTTTAAAAGGTTATCGTGACTCAACGCTTGCTCCTGCTCGTGAGTGTTCCTTCAGCTTGCCTTCTTTGCCACATGAAAACGTTCATGGCAGTTAGCCAGCACCATCTTGTCACTCTTATAATTCGCACCATCAATTGAGAGGCTTAAGCAGCACACAAAGCCGCTTGTTGAAAATGCCTATAATTTGGTTTGATTATAATTTATACATGCTGTTAATTGGTTGTATTAAAATGTTCAATTAGCACAGGAAAGAAATTAAAAAGAATTTCCATGGTTGTACAAATTCGTGTACTGGTCTGTTTGACACTGAAGGTATCGCAACATCTGCAGCTAGCTTGGTCTCTTGCATGTCCGTTCCATTGCTGTTGATTCTGACTTTGGAGTTTCAACACGCGGAAGCATTAATAGTTTCAAGCTTTCCAGTGTGGTAGTACAAGAAGTAGCCAACAACACAGCCTTGGCAAATCCTTCACCGTGCCTGGCCCGCGCCAACTGCACTTCAGTCCGCGCCCCGTCTGGTCCCTGTGCAGCAGCTGCAGCCGTCTAGGCCACCTGAAACAGCATGACATCCAGCTTTCTCTCGACCGCAGAGCCGTGATCTCCAATGCAGCTCGGCTCCTTCAACGCATATCACACACCACACGCGACACACACGTGTGCGTGTTGTTCTTCTTCTTTTCTTTAAAGCAAATTGTTTTTGCCTTTGAACTTTTGAGCTTGGCCATTCTTTTCCGCACTACATTGGCACTAGAATGTCCTCATTTCCCTAGTGTGTGTATCTTTGCTTTGCTTTTTCTTTTCAACATCAAGAGACCCAATGAGCAAAAAAAAATTTGGTTTGATTATAATTTATACATGCTGTTAATTGGTTGTATTAAAATGTTCAATTAGCACAGGAAAGAAATTAAAAAAAAAGAATTTCCATGGTTGTACAAATTCGTGTACTGGTCTGTTTGACACTGAAGGTATCGCAACATCTGCAGCTAGCTTGGTCTCTTGCATGTCCGTTCCATTGCTGTTGATTCTGACTTTGGAGTTTCAACACGCGGAAGCATTAATAGTTTCAAGCTTTCCAGTGTGGTAGTACAAGAAGTAGCCAACAACACAGCCTTGGCAAATCCTTCACCGTGCCTGGCCCGCGCCAACTGCACTTCAGTCCGCGCCCCGTCTGGTCCCTGTGCAGCAGCTGCAGCCGTCTAGGCCACCTGAAACAGCATGACATCCAGCTTTCTCTCGACCGGCAGAGCCGTAGATCTCCAATGCAGCTCGGCTCCTTCAACGCATATCACACACCACACGCGGACACACACGTGTGCGTGTTCCCTCACACACCACACGCGACACACGCAGCGCGTTCCCTACACACGCACGGAAATGATCGGAGCCCCCAAACACACATGCGCATGCATGTTCCCTCCGGAGCGCGGATACACGCTGTCACACTTAACAAGCACACGTATGTACCCAAATTTATTCGGTGAGACACACTGGATTCAATCTAGATTGAATCCGGATAGGCTATGTGCTCTCCGGTAACGCTAGCCACCCGAGCTATTGCTCAGTTCTTAGTAGTAGAAGTAAATAACAACGCAGCTTTGGTAAATCCTTCACCGTGCCTTGGGGCGTAGATAGCACTGATGTTTGCACACCGTTTGGTCCGTGTGCAGCCGGCCGGCTGGGGCTGTGGCCCTCCAACGCAACTCCCTTCACTTCCATGACTCCACTGTGTGCTGCCAACCCCACATTTTGCTAGTCAGTTCGCCTCCTCAGCCGCATCTGGAGCGTGCAGCAAGGCCCAAGGATTGCCTCGCCTCCCACCTGCTCCCCACTCTCAGTTCGGGCCACGGGCTCCGCATGTAGCGCCCCGTGTCATTACCCTAGGGGGTAATCACACTTAGGCATACTGAGAATACTATTCGCTCGCCCAGAGAACACCGCCCGACGAATAGCAAGCCTTTACAGTAGTCGCCACAGAGAACAATAGATGAAATCAGATGATTATAACATTAGCCACGCAAGGCTACGCCTTATATTACACTTAGTAATTTACAATAGCAAAATAGGACCCCGCCCTCGCTTGCTCGCTCGACTTCATCGGCCGCCTAATCGTCCCAAGTGTCAAACAGGGTGTCCACCTCGCCCTGCTCCTCGTGGTAAGGATCTTCGTCCCCTGCGGTCTTATCGGTACCTGCATGCCCTTTATCCCACTCAGGGTAATCCCCGGCCGGACTAGGATCTAACAAAGGAGAATAATAGTAAGGTTGAGTACACTAGTGTACTCAGCAAGCATTAATAGCAAAATACACTGTATGATATCTCTGTTCGTTATCACAATTTATAATCATCTCTTTTCTGGAAAATAAATCAACTCATTCAAATCTTTAGGTGGCAAATTTTAATACTTAAAAGACTACTTGTCACACGAATAGAAGATAGACCCCCAGTGGTTCCCGTAAGTTCCAATCCAGGAACAGGCATGAATTCATGATTTTATTTAGCACTGCGCAGGCTTGTACCACTTTACCCATAGCTATTCTGACCCTTACTTAACTGGGTTCCCTGCATTTCCTTTGATGCGGGTTTGAGATCAGAATACAGAACCTTTTTCCAGGTTACGTGATTAGGTCTCCACCCATTACATTCTGTCGGTGCTGACCTTGCCACGATGCTGGCCTAATCACCCACCGAGTTCCAGTAATGTTGGTTGGGCCGGCCTCCCCGCACCCAACACTCCACCTTAGCGCTATAGCGCCTTGGATCACCCACTCCCGGACTCTCTACCGGCTCTGGGTTCCTCCATCACACTCACACATAGTACTTACCCGATGTGGGGATTTTAATCACGTAACAAGGTAGCATTTTTTGCCCGTCGCAACGGGAAAATAGTTGGCACTTGATTTACGGCCTCTTATCCGATGAGAGTTTTGTTAGTCCTTATATTTTAGCTCTATGTAAAGGGTCCCACCTCTTGCCATCATCTCTACCTGCCACGGGCCCCCTTTATCAGCCATATAATTCTCTTTCTCATCTTTCTCATATCTTTCATCTTAATCTCATTCATCTGATTCGATTTTTGAGACATAATTTTGATGTAATAAGTATATATAGTAAAGCAGTATACAGTTTACATTTAATATAACTATATTCATGTTCAAGAGAATAGCTTGCCTTCGTAGTAGTAGAAATGGTCGGTGCCGATGAGATCGTGATGTCAGTACCTTGGCCTCAGTGTGGTCTCTTCCTCTCAGAGCAATGCGGTAGCACGAATAATATATAAACAAATACTTAGTTGAGTTTGAGTGATACCATACATACATAGATTAGTAACTTCTATTGTGTTAGCAAAATTTTAGTTTAGCAACATTTTTCGGTCCCTACTAAGTTAGCACTCCCCAAGGTGGCTGTTCAACGATCTACCTGTCTAATATCTACAGGTTTGGCATGCCCGAAGGCGATCCTGATATTAACGAAAGCTATGGCTATTCCAGCTATTTAATTGAACATCTATCTAGTGCTAGCATTTACCATTTCTTTTTATTCCAGACCTAAATTAATACTCAAACTACCTCATCAAACACGCTGGAAAGCACAAATACAGATTTTGATTTTATTCTCTGAGATTGCAATGCTCAACCTAGACTCTAACCCCTAATCTAATCCCCTAACCCTAATCCTATTCCTACTAACTCCCCAAACTTCCTTCTCATCTCCCCCTCACTTAGCCGACACCCTCCCAGGCGTCTGCTTCTCTCCCCCATCCTCTTCCTCTATTCTCATCTACAACTCCTCCAAAGAATTCCCCTCTCGGTTCTTCTCCCCATTCGCCACCCACTTCAGCAAGCGCCACTCATCGACTGGCTGGCTCGCCAAAGACGACTCCCATCCCCTATGCCTCCTACCTGCTCCCCCATTCCTGGATCTCCCTCTCATGCGCTTGCACTGCCGCACTTCCTCCTCTCGGTTCTACCTCTTCCTTCCTCCCCTTATTCCGATCTACCCCCTAGATCTCTTCCTCCTGGCATCTCATGGCCCGGTTTCTCTATGGCTTCACCCCGGCTCCTGGCTGCCCACCTCGGCTCGGTGCGGCCTCCCCTGGTGCCTGCTGACCAGGCCTTCGGCCACCGGCGCCCGGTTCGTTCCCTTCTCTCTCTCTCTCTCTCTCTCTCTCTCTCTCTCTCTCCCCTACTACTACTACTACTACTACTACTACTACTACCTCATTTCTTGGTGATGTGGCTTTTAGATTGAGCAAGAACTAGATTTTGGTGTCGATGCTAATTAGCTACCAGATTCTTTTATGTCTGAGGGTGATTTTCAGATCTGATGCTACCAACTTGATGTATGAATGCAGATCTGTGCTTGCATGGAGGAAATGACAAGAAGCAAGGTGAGGATGAGGCTGCTACTCTGACCTAGTGCGGTACAACATGCTTCCCTACTCCCCTTCTCCCCCTACTGCTTTGTGATGCAAGGATCTGAGGGCTAGGTGCTCAGGAAGGTTGATGTGTATGGGTACTTTGGGATGCCTAGAAATGGCCGGATAACAACAAAAGGGCATAAAATGACGTGCTCCCGATTGAGCCCGACAATGGTGGGGTAAGGTTGGCTACCTGACAAATCGATGGTCGGCTCTATTCTGGGAAAAAGTTGGGGGCTGCTTTCGTTGGTCGCTTTCTTGGGTGGATGTGGCTGGTGGTCGGCTTGAGGGGTCCCCGGCTGCCTTCTCTTCTGGATCCTCTTCTTGCCTTCGGGCTCCTCAGGTTCCCGGCCGCCTCCTCTTCTGGCTCCTTCTCTTCTTGCCTTCGGGCCTCCTCCCTCCTGACCTTCTGGACTCCTGCTCCGGATCTTCCGGACTCCTGGATTCCTCTCTACTTCTGGTGAAGAGCTTTGGGGGTGGTGGTAGGGCAGTGGAAAAAGCAATCTGAGGCGGAGGGGAATACTGTTGTGGTGCTTGTGAGTGGCAGTGCAAAGCAATCGGCAGGGGGGATGGCTTTGGGCTATGCTCTCGCACGTCAGACTGATCTTATCGCTTCCTCCCTCACAAAGCGTTGTTCGAGCGATACCCGCTGGGTAATAGGAGGTTACGACTATTGGTTGGCTGTTTTTTTGAAACTGTGGGTGCTGGGTTTTGGTGCAAGCCGAATGAAGAAACCCACGAAAGTGATATAGTGCTAACTAACTTAGATCGGCATGGTATTTTGACGATCAAGGCGCCAACCGACAAAAGTGGGTTTGGGAACCTTGACGGTCATGGTGCCGGCGGGTTTAGGTTGGTTTGGGAATCGACTGTACTTCGGGAAATATGACGGCACCTTCTTTTTACTCTACTCGATACTACTGTCTTTTTGGTGTACTATCGGTTTTCCAAGTGTTTGGGCTGCACAAAGGGCGGATTTAGGTAATGGATCGAAGGTTTGATGATACAAGGGCTAAGATGCAAGAAGGCTTCGACGATGCATGCATACAAAGGAATTGAAATGCGCTTTTGATTACCCGATGTAAAGTACACTTAAATTGGTTGCAACAATTTTGTGTAACGAGAATTAATTTTGTGATGCATGGCTTGAGATGATTTTGTTAATGCTATTGAGCTGACAATTGTTCTTAAACTAAATGACTTATTGATTATCGTTAATTATGGATTTACGAGGATTAGTTTGGCTTAATTAGTTCGGTTTCTCGCATCCTCCCCCTTAAGGAAATCTCACTTGAATAGGCTGGTATAGGCTTCGCGAGGTCCTGTTCCTTTTCCCAAGTAGCTTCTCGTACAGAGTGGTCCTTCCACTTCACCTTGCGGAAGCGAATAGTTCGATGCCTTAACTGACGGTCCTCTGTTTCTAGGATCTTCACCGGCTGTTCATCATACGTCAGATCATCTTGCAGGGGTATACTAAGATTAGTTATGTGCTAGGAAGGCTCTCTCAAACATTTCCTGAGTTGGGACACATGAAATATGTCGTGGATTCTTGATAGTTGACTTGGCAATTCCAATTTATACGCTAGGGTGCCTTTACGCTCTAAGATCCTAAAAGGTCCGACGTACCGTGGACTTAGCTTTCCTTTTAATCCAAATCGACGCACCCCATGCATGGGTGGTACTTTTAAATACACATAATCCCCAACTTCAAATTGTAGGTCTTTTCTATGTTTATCTGCGTAACTCTTCTGTCTACTTTGAGCAATTTTGAGGCGTTCTCGAATTAGTTGATTTTTTTTTGTCGTTTTCCCGTACAAGTTTAGGTCCTAACAGCGGTCGTTCTCCAACCTCATACCAACAAATGGGCGATCTACACTTTCGGCCGTAGAGGGCTTCGTATGAGGCCATTTGAATACTAGAGTGATAGTTGTTATTGTATGCGAACTCCGCCAAGGCTAAATATTTTTCCCATGATTCTCCGAAATTTAGCACACAGGCTTGAAGCATGTCTTCTAAGATTTGGTTAACTCTTTCAGTCTGACCATCAGTTTGTGGGTGATAGGCCGTACTGAAATTGAGGTGGGTGCCCAAGGCATTGTGTAAACTTTTCGAGAAACCAGAGGTAAACACTGATCCTCTATCGGAGGTGATAGTCTTTGGTACTCCGTGCAGTGTGACTATTCTTTCTATGTAAAGTTCTGCTAACTTGTTGATTGAATACTTTTGGTTGGTGGCAATAAAGTGGGCCGACTTAGTAAGACGGTCCACAATTACCCAAATCGCGTCTTTCTTTTTGATGGTCATGGGAAGGCCTGTTATGAAATCCATAGAGACATCTTCCCACTTTCATTCAGGTATTTCTAGTGGCTTTAGCAATCCTGCAGGGCGTTGGTGTTCTGCCTTAACTTTCTGACAGGTGTCACATTGGTTTACATACTCAGCTATGGTTCTCTTTATGTTTGGCCACCAAAAATTCTCTTTTAGATCCCGATACATTTTTATACTACCTGGGTGTATAGTGTATTGTGTATCATGGGCTTCACGTAGAATTATTTCTTTAATTTGGGGGTGGTCAGGAACACATATTCTTGATTGTCTCCATAAAATTCCCGAGTTATCTATTTGGAACTCAGAAGGTTGGCCTGATTTAATTCTTTGGATTTCTTCGATGATGAATGGGTCAGACAGTTATTGTTCTTTTATCTGGTCGCAAAGGGTAGGATGGAATATCATGGCTGAAATGGTTGCTTCAGATGTGGTAATCTTCACTTCTATATTCATTTTGGCCAAGGCCTAAATCAGTTCAGATGTATGACTTTCAGCAGAAAGGTGATGACACTGAGATTTCCTGCTGAGGGCATCAGCTACTACGTTAGCTTTTCCGGGGAGATAATTTATGGTCAGATCGTAATTCTTGATTAATTCTTACCATCTTCTTTGCCTCATATTCAACTCTTTCTGGGTAAAAATGTATTTAAGACTCTTGTGGTCACTGTACAATATACACTTTGACCCATAAAGATAATGTCTCCAGATCTTCAGGGCAAACACTACCGCTCCCAGTTCGAGGTCATGAGTGGGATAATTCATCTCGTGGGGTCTTAATTGTCTGGAAGCGTAAGCTATGACTTTATCATCCTGCATTAGCACACATCCTAATCCATACTTCGATGCATCGCAATATACCACATAGTCAATCCCTTCTTTAGGTAGGGGCAAGACTGGTGCAGTGGTTAAGCGATGTTTTAATTCCTGGAAACTTTTCTCATATGATTCTGTCCATACGTACTTAGTGTCTTTCTTCAGGAGTTTGGTGAGAGGTGTGGCTATTTGGGAGAATCCCTTTATGAATCTTCTGTAGTATCCCGCGAATCCCAAGAAACTCCGGATTCCTGTGGTATTCGTTGGACGCTTCCAAGAGAGGACTGTATCAATTTTGGAAGGATCCACTTCTATTCCTCTCCCAGATATGATATGTCCTAAAAATGCTACTTGGTCAAGCGTAATTCACACTAATCGAATTTGGCGAAAAGTTGGTTTTCTCTAAGGACTTCCAACGCAGTGAGGTGGTGCACATGTTCTTCCTCACTTTTTGAATAGATCAAGATATCATCTATAAAGACCACAATGAATTTGTCCAGGTGTTTCATGAATAATTTATTAATTAGGTTCATGAATACAACAGGGGCATTGGTCATTCCGAATGAAACTACTGTGTACTCATGATGCCCATACCGAGAGACAAAGGCGGTTTTATCAATGTCAGTGGGGTTGATTTTGATCTGATGGTATCCGGATCTTAAGTCAATTTTTGAGAATACTCTTGCTCCTTTCAGTTGGTCAAATAGGTCATCTATTCTGGGCAAGGGGTATTTGTTCTTTATGGTGACATTATTTAGCTCCCGGTAGTCAGTACATAAGCTTACTCCTCCATCCTTTTTCTTTGCGAACAGAACTGGGGCTCCCCAAGGTGAGGTACTCTCCCTAATGAATCATGTGGCTTCAAGTTCGTCTAATTGTTTCTTGAGTTCTACCAATTCTTTTGTGTTCATTCTATACAGCCTTTTTGAAATTGGTGACGTTCCTGGAATTAAGTTGATGGTAAATTCTATTCCTCTATCTGGGGGCATACCCGGTAATTCTTCAGGAAATACATCTGGGAAATCCCTGACAACTGGTATGTCCTTTACTTCTTTTATTTGCAGGCTGACCAAGCTAGAATTAGCTGGTTTTGGGCTGTTTCTACTTCTAATGTATTGTAGTCGTGTCCCATCGGGCTTTCGAATTGAGGCCTGCTTAGATTCGCAATCTATATTTACCCCGTGGGCGGATAGCCAATCCATACCAGATTACTTCTAGACCGCTTAGATTGATTATGAAGAGATCTGCTAGGAATTTGGTGTTAAGAATTATAATGGCTTGATTCTTCCTAACGGACGTTACGTCTAACATTCCAGCCGGGGCACTAACTCCCATGGATTTTTTTAATGGTTCAGTGGACAGATTGTTCTCGGTTATAAATTTATCAGATATAAAGGAGTGAGTGGCGCCAGGGTCAACTAAAACAGTACCCATGGAGGGTGGGAGTAATAGCATACCAGTTACCACGTCTGTTGCTTCTCCAATCTGTTCTGCAGTCACATGAGTTAGGCGTGCTGGTCCTCCTGTGACTGGTGGGGTACCCCTGGGCTGATTCACACGGTTGTTTTGGGGTGGTGCTGGGACAAGTTGTCTTTGTACATAGACTGGCTGTGGTGGGGTTCTGGACGTTTTTTGTGGGTAGGGGCAGTCAACCTTACGATGACCAAGCTTCCCACAATTGAAACATGCACCTGTGCCTCTCAGGCAATCTTTTGTTAGATGGCTCCCTCCACACTTAGCACACCTAATTGCTAAGGCCATTGGTTGCTGGGGGACTATGGGCCTTTGGAAGGATGGATTGGAAGGTTTCGGCTTGGGTGGTCCATATCGAGGTGGTTGTTGGTGCTGTATGTATTGGCGAGACCTTTGAATAGGAGTTGGGCGGTGGTCTATTTTAGCCTTTTCCTTCATTCTTCCGCTGTTGGAGTGCTCATTTTCTAAGATTATGGCTCTATTGACTAAATCCTGAAATTCAGTTATCTTGTGGATGGATAAGAGCATTTTAAGATACGGGTGCATTCCACCGAGGAATTTTTCTATCTTCTTTTCTTCGGTGTCTACGTCACCTGGGGCGTAGCGAGAGAGTTCATTAAACTGACTGAGGTAGTCTATCATCTTCTTCCCGCCTTGGGTCAGTGCTCTAAACTCACGCTTCTTTAGCTCCATTCTACCAGTGGGAACATGTGTTTCAGTGAAACACAGTTTAAACTCAGCCCATACAATTGGTCGCCACGACACTGCTATTGATTATAGTTGAGCCACTGTAGTAGCCGTCCGGCCAACCGATGTGACTCATACCGCATTTCTCTACATCTGAGCACCCGACTGTGTCAAGTTTCTTCTCTATCTCCACTAACCAATCACTTACATCTAAGGGGTCGGTTGCTTTGGCAAAGGTGGGAGGGCGAGTTTGGAGGAAGTCACCCAAACTAACCCTGTGTGGCGGCTGTGAAGTAGTAGGTGCTATACGGGTCAACATGGCTTCCATGAAGCGGTTTTGGTTCTCCTAGGCTTCTTTTCTGGAGTTTTCTAAGAAGCGGAGTACATCAGCCATAACTCCTAAAGGATCGGTTGTTCTGGTAGGTGGCATTTGGCTAGCTTCTGGTATAGTGGCAGCTTGAGGTTGATTAGGTGCTGGCTCACTAGTATTCATTGGTGGGTTCTCTGTGGACTGGTTTTGTGGCAAGAGCCCCAATCTCAATCCCAGTTCGTGTTCTCCACTCCCTTGGCCTTCCATCCTGCAGGGGGGATGCCAAGAAACAGTTTGCATTAGTGGTTATCTTTATAACTTGTTACCTGTTGGTGAGCTATCTTTTTTTTCAATACTATTTCCCAAAATTTTCACTTCTTCAGCGATAGCTTGAGGTAAGAAAATGGTTATCATGTTCATCTGATAGAGCTGGCCCTCGGGTGAGTTACGATTATCCATACACAATAAACAAATAACACCAAGAAACAAAGAGATGCCAAAAGATCCAAATCTTACGCTATCTAAGTTTCGTGCCCAGTCACGCTCGAGTACCCATTCTCAAGACCGCCCAAACCACGTGTTTGGGACCGCTCAGAGCTTGCCTCTAAGTGCAACCTACACTACCCTAAATCCACGTGCCCAGGTACGCTTGTTATCCCGTTCTCGAGACCGCCCAAACCACGTGTTTGGGACCGCTCAAGACTCATTCCTGAGTATGCCCAGGACTTCGCTCCTGGGTACGCCAGAGCTACAAGCTTGAAGTGCCACGAACCACTCGTTCGGGAAAATTTGATCTGCAGAAATGAGGTAAGTCACATTCTTTTACACTATCAGCCTTTATTTGTTTTCTTTACGTATGCTTGCTTTCTTTTAGAATGCTGACAGATAGATTTTCAGTTATACAGATGAAAAGGTAAGGAGGCCTATGGGTATGGTATGTACTTATCTAGAGTTGGAAAAGTGAGTCCATGCCAGACTTCTATTCCATGCCTCTAACCCAGGCATCAACACTTAGGATCTTATATTGATATTCCCCTGCCTGTAGCTGCAACTCATCCATCCTAGTTGAACTACGAGATTGATCTACTGATGGGATAACATAGCATAATAGATCCTGATACAACAGAGACTGGCATACTTAGCATACATGGTAGTGGAAGTAGTGTATACCACAAAGGAAACTCTCAGCTAACACTAGTCTGCTCGCGACTCGACAAGGCCAAATGGTTGCTAACTACTCCTCCTCGGAGTCACTCTCCTCATCTGCTAACCCCTGACCGGTACTAGCTCCCCCAACTGGGTAACTACTACCAGGACCTCCAAAGTAGACACGGAGAACCTCATCTACTAGTGCAGAATCTCGAACAGGGTCTGTGTGTATGCATATGCAACGCCCACTAAGCTCAGGTCGCATGCGGTGAGGAAGAAGGTGGTCCGTGGGGCTGATACTGCTACACCTCCCTGTGGCGGTGGGGTATGGATAGTAGGGTAAAAATTATAGAATGTAAAAGGGATGGGACCTGCTGGGGGTATAGGAATAAAGTCCACTGCTGGAAATGGCTCAAATGCAGTAGAAGGTGGTGCATCTGGATAGTATTGGGGTGGGTTTGTAGGTGGAATTGAAGGTGGAGCTGTGGGTGGAAATGGTGGTGGAACTGTGTAAGTACTATGCCTAGTATCAATAGTGGTGTGAGTGGGGTGATGGGGTGGAGCATCTGGAGTAGCAGTATGGTGGGTCGCTCTGAGAGCCTCTAAGGCATGGAACTGCTACTTCCAGTACTCAGAGCTCTCCTCGGCTCTAGCTAAGGCTCCTCGGGTGGTGTCATAAAGCATGGCACTGGCTAGTAGCATGGTGCCTGTGGTATCACGCTGCACTGCTACAGTGGCTCAGGAGAGTGGTGGGCAAGGGTAGCTGGTGGTCTGGCTAGGACCAAACAGCCTCCCTAAACTCCCTGGGGCTATAGGTGGTATCTCTCCAAACTGTGATCCCCTCAACTGATCACCAAAGTGAGCCCTAAGTGTGAGGATTGCCTTATCAGCTACTTCCTGCATACGTCTATACTCATCTGAGGAACGCCACTCCTCTATACACTCAAAATAATAGGCTGGGTTCAAGGTAATCCCCGTGATAATGACGCCAATCACTGGTGTGGCTTCCCCTGCTCGGACTTCTAGGAAAAACTCTAGAAAGGGTGCCCCCAAGTGGTGCAGTAGCCTCCCTAGAATCAGCACGTGCCCCCCTCGCACTTTCTCAGAAGGGATACGAAACCTAGTCATCCTACAAGAAGGGATGGTTTTATGTTAGTACTGGTGACCCCTTAAGAAAAGGTAAGCCTTTTAACATAATAATTTCGAAACAAGACTGAAATGGAAAATGACATAAAGACGAGAGTTAACAAGTACTTAATGCAATATAGCAAGCGAGAAAGCGTTCTTATGTTCTTCTACTGTTTCTATTTATTTAGCGTGGCCCAATCTTATTGCTCTGATACCAGCTGTGGCGCCCCGTGTCATTACCCCAGGGGGTAATCACACTTAGGTATACGGATTACTATTCATCTGCCTGGTAGAACACCGCTCCGACTAATAGCAAGCCTTTACCAGAGTCAGTGCAGCAGAACAATAGATAGAAACTGTATATCTTTATTACAGCATTAGCCACGCAAGGCTACAGTCTTACATTACACTTAATAATTTACAATAGCAAAATAGGACCCCCATCCCCTCGCTTGCCTGCCCGACTCTACTGGCCGCCTAATCGTCCCAAGTGTCAAATCAAGGCCCACCTCGCTCTTCTCATGGTAAGGATCTTCGCCCCCGCGGTCTCATCGGCACTGCATGCCCTTTATCCCACTCTGTAATCCCCACTGACTAGGATCTAACAAAGGAGAATAATAGCAAGGCTGAGTACACTAGTGTACTCAACAAGCATTAATAGCAAAATGCACTGTATGATATCTCTGTTCGTTATCACAATTTCTAATCATCTCTTTTCTAGAAAATAAATCAACTCATTCAAATATTTAGGTGGCAAATTTTAATACTTAAAAGACTACTTGTCACACGAATAGAAGATAGACCCCCAGTGGTTCCCGTAAGTTCCAATCCAGGAACAGACATGAATTCATGATTTTATTTAGCACTGCGCAGGCTTGTACCACTTTACCCATAGCTATTCTGACCCTTACTTAACTGGGTTCCCTACATTTCCTTTGATGCGTGTTCGAGATCAGAATACAGAACTTTTTTCAGGATTAGTGATTAAGTCTCCACCCATTACCTTCTGTCGGTGCTGACCTTGCCACGATGCTGGCCTAATCACCCACCAAGTTCCAGTAATGTTGGTTGGGCCGGCCTCCCCGCACCCAACACTCCACCTTAGCGCTATAGCGCATTGGATCACCCACTCCCGGACTCTCTACCGTCTCTGGGTTCCTCCATCACACTCACACATAGTACTTACCTGATGTGGGGATTTTAATCACATAACAAGGTTGCATTTTCTGCCCGTCGCAACGGGAAAATGGTTGGAACTTGATTTACAACCTCTTATCCGGTGAGAGTTTTATTAGTCTTTATATTTTAGCCCTATGTAAAGGGTCCCACCTCTTGCCATCATCTCTACCTGCCACGGGCCCCCTTTATCAGCCATATAATTCTCTTTCTCATCTTTCTCATATCTTTCATCTTAATCTCATTCATCTGATTCGATTTTTGAGACATAATTTTGATGTAATAAGTATATATAGTAAAGCAGTATACAGTTTACATTTAATATAACTATACTCATGTTCAAGAGAATAGCTTGCCTTCGTAGTAGTAGAAATGGTCGATGCCGATGAGATCAGTATCAGGTACCCCGGTCTATGTGGTCTCTTCCTCTGTAGTAATGCGGTAGCATGAATATTATATAAACAAATACTTAGTTGAGTTTGAGTGATACCATACATACATAGATTAGTAACTTCTATTGTGTTAGCAAAATTTTAGTTTAGCAACATTTTTCGGTCCCTACTAAATTAGCACTCCCCAAGGTGGCTGTTCAACGATCTACCCATCTAATATCTATAGGTTTGGCATGCCCGAAGGCGATCCTGCTATTAATGAAAGTTATGGCTATTCCAGCTATTTAATTGAACATCTATCTAGTGCTAGCATTTACCATTTCTTTTTATTCCAGACCTGAATTAATACTCAAACTACCTCATCAAACACGCTGGAAAGCATTAATACAGATGTTGATTTTATTCTCTGAGATTGCAATGCTCAACCTATACTCTAACCCCTAATCTAATCCCCTAACCCTAATCCTATTCCTACTAACTTCCCAAACTTCCTTCTCATCTCCCCCTCACTTAGCCGACACCTTCCTGTGCGCCGCTTCTCTCCCCATCCTCTTCCTCTACTCCCATCTACAACTCCTCCAAAGAATTCTCTCTCGGTTCTTCTCCCCATTCGGCCAACCCAGCCTTCAAGCGCCGCCATCGCCGACTGGCCGGCTCGCCACCACGGCTCCTCTCCCCTGCGCCTCCTACCTACTCCCCCTTTCCTGGATCTCCCTCTCATGCGTTTGCTACCGGTTGCACTTCCTCCTCCCGGTTCTACCTCTTCCTTCCTCCCCTATTCCGATCTACCCCTAGATCTCTTCCTCCCGGCATCTCGTGGCCCCTTTCACTATGGCTTCACCCCGCCCCGGCCGCCCACCGCCCGGTGCCGCCTCCCCGGTGCTCGCTAACCCGCCTTTGTCGCGGCGCCCGCTGCTTCCTTCTCTCTCTCTCCTCTACTACTACTCCCCATTTCTTGGTGCTGTGGCTTTTAGATTGAGCAAGAACTAGCTTTTGGTGCCGATGTTAATTAGTCGCGATTCTTTTATGTTTGAGGGTGATTTTCAGATCTAATGCTACCAACTTGATGTATGAATGCGATCTATACATGCATGGAGGAAATGGCAAGAAGCAAGGTGAGGATGAGGCTGCTACTCTAACCTAGTGTGGTACAACATGCTTCCCTACTCCCCTTCTCCCCCTACTGCTTTGTGATGCAAGGATCTGAGGGCTAGGTGCTCAGGAAGGTTGATGTGTATGGGTACTTTGGGATGCCTAGAAATGGTGGATGACAACAAAGGGCTTAAAATGATGTGCTCCCTGCTGAGCCCGACAATGGTGGGGTAAGGCTACCGACAAATCGACGGCGGCTCTATTTCGGGAAAAGTTAAATGCGTTGGTCGCTTGGGTGGATGTGGTGGTGGTCGACTTGAGGGGTCCTCGCCGCCTTCTCTTCTGCTCCTCTTCTTGCCTTCTGCTCCTCAGTTCCCGCCGCCTCTTTGGCTCCTTCTCTTCTTGCCTTCACCTCCTCCTCCCGACCTTCCGACTCCGCCCGGGTCTTCCGAACTCCCGGCTTCCTCTCTACTCGTGAAGGGCTTTGGGGTGGTGGTAGGCGGTGGAAAAGCAACTGAGGCGAGGGGAATATCATTGTGGTGCTTGTGAGTGGCAAGGCAAAGCGATCGGCAAGGGGTTGGCTTTGGGTGTGCTCTCGCACGTTGTACTCGATCTTATCGCTTCCTCCCTCACAAAGCGTTGTTCGAGCGATACCCGCTGGGTAGTAGGAGGTTACGACTACTGGTTAGCTGTTTTTTTGAAACTGTGGGTGTTGGGTTTTGGTGCAAGTCGAATGAAGAAACCCACGGAAGTGATACGGTGCTAACTTAGATCGGCATGGTATTTTGACGATCAAGGCGCCAACCGACAAAAGTGGGTTTGGGAACCTTGACGATCATGGTGCCGACGGGTTTAGGTTGGTTTGGGAACTGACTGTACTTCGGGAAATCTGACGGCACCTTCTTTCTACTCTACTCGATACTATTGTCTTTTTGGTGTACTAACGGTTTTCCAAGTGTTTGGGCTGCACAAAAGGCGGATTTAGGTAATGGATCGAAGGTTTGGTGATACAAGGGCTAAGATGCAAGAAGGCTTCGACGATGCATGCATGCATAGGAATTGAAATGCGCTTTTGATTACCCGATGTAAAGTACACTTAAATTGGTTGCAACAATTTTGTGTAACGAGAATTAATTTTGTGATGCATGGCTTGAGATGATTTTGTTAATGCTATTGAGCTGACAATTGTTCTTAAACTAAATGACTTATTGATTATCGTTAATTATGGATTTACGAGGATTAGTTTGACTTAATTAGTTCGGTTTCTCACACCGCAGTTGCGTGGTTACCCACAAAATTCCATCACGACCACCCAACGTGCGCCTAGAAATCTGAGTGGCTTCCATGAATGAACTCAACCTAGAAATCTGGGCAATTTCCGCGATCCAACTCACCTTGGCAGGAACGCCTCCCCGGCGCCATGTTTGTGCCAGTTGTATGCACCCACCACGATATGTTCCTTCATCGGCTATGAGCGGCTCTGCTGCAGCGATCGCATGGCATCAATCGAACACTGATAATTGAGGCCCTTAAGGTTACTTAAGTCACCATCCAAGAGCCCACAAACATGTACAATAGTGGAGGGCCCATGTAGCTACTGCCTGTCGTTCGAAAGAAGTCGATATACCCTTCATTCGGAATATTTGATTCAAATTGATATGGATCAACCCCAAATTTAGAATATTTGATTCAAGTTTCAGTTGGATGTGCGTAGCTTTGGTTGTAGTGCAACGCCAGAGCAACACTCAAGGGCCCCAATGGCAAGCCATTGTGGTGGACTCTCCCACAAAAATCTTAACTAAAAGGGGTTTACTCTCTGCAGCAGATGAATCGTCCCACCCGTTACAAAAAAATGCACGCTCGGTCTCTCGCTCCTCCCCAACCGCTCCATCATGTGATTTGTGTCTCATCCTCCACTTCTCCCACGATCATCTCATCATCACACAACATAAGAGCTCCAAGCTTTTGTTTCTCACACCGCAGCCCCTCCTCTTCTCCTCCTCCCCGACCGAAGAAGCTTGAATCCTTAGGAGAGAAACCAACGAGCCTCGGGTGCGCGCGGCAATGGGGAGCTTGTGGGGTGGGTGACGGATTGAGCTCCGAGACTAGTGGGTTGGTGCGGAATCAAGCAGTTTCCGGGTGGTTGATTAATCTCCTACGCTCTTGTCGTGCGGTGGCGGTGAGGACGATGGCAAGGTCTGCTACCGATGTTGGACGCCGCACTCGTGTTCCCACAGCCAACCGCGCCCTCTTCCCGCCACGGTAAGATCTCTCGCCACTTTGTTTCTCTTTTTTTTGTTCAAAGGTAGAATTTTCTTTAGATTTAATTACAGGTGTTGTAGGTGTATAATCATTCTGGTAACGGACGTGCTCTCATAATCACGATGGTTGTCCTTGGGGTATTTTTTTCACAAGTTGGTGTGCGGCAAACATGACTGCTATGGGGAAATTTGACAAGCGGCGAGTGGGTTCTGATGTAAATTTGTGTAAGATTGTGATGAGTCTAAATCCGAGAATTTTCAATATGATTGATTGACATATTTTCTGATTTTGTGTTCCGTAGACGAAATTTGGTGCTTAATGACTTACCTTATGCTGTTATGCAGCTTGCTAGCACCTGCGAAAGCTTATGGACCACAAGCTTTTAGTCATGCCTGGCTGGATGCTCCATTTTCCACCGCAGTTGTGCTCCCCCATGGCTCCTTCCACTGTTTTGAGGGTTGGTCAGCTAACCAGTGCAGCCATGGCCTATGGAGTCATGTTTACCGGCTACTTCACTGTCTGGCAAGAAAAAAAAAGATATTTTGTGATGTTTGCTTCAATTCATTTCCCTTCAACGTGAACTATAATGCAAATAATCTCTTTGATTTGTTTCTCATGTTGCTAATGCTCAAAAAATTAGGCACAATGCACTACCTGAATTGATCGACCATTCAGCTGTGGAGGACATCATTTGCTTATCGGTTATATCATGAGTCCCAAGGAATAGTGAGAAGGCATTCTAATACATAGATGGATATTGATTCTTAGGCCCATATGCATGCAGAGAGTGGTTTGCTCTGTCATGTTTTATAACATGCATGTAGATTAGTTTTGATGCTTACTTTTTTATGTTGTATATAATCTTTTTGGGCTAAAGATTCGACGGTCAGATTTTTCCATGCATGCAGAGAGCATATTGCTCTAACATGGTTTCATACGAGTTCACTTTGATAATTGTACTAAAATGTTTAGAACTTTTCTTCATAAGTGTTTTCTTTCCCCCTTATTTCAGGTTGCTTGATTGCTCCCTGCATGTTGACATACCATAAGGTTGCATATATCTAGGTTAAATTACCTGCTATGATCAAGGTAATTAATATTTAATAGATATATAATTAGATTATAATCTATAGATGTCAAGCAAGTAAAATTTGCTATTTATTGACTCGAGCCTCGTGGCATAGTTTCAGATTCTATTATTCTCTTTGGTTTAAGATTAGATGTCATAGCTATTGGGGAATTCACTCATGGTACTTTTGTTACATGCTACCGAATGTTGTATGGAACAAGGGAAGTTCGATGTCCACGTGATCAACGATTTGGATTGTAAAATTGGCTATTTACTGACTCAAAGCCTCGTGGCATAGTTTCAGATTCTATTTTCTCTTTTGGTTTCAGATTAGATGTCATAGCTATTGGCGAATTCGCTCATGGTGCTTTTGTTACATGCCACCAAATGTTGTATGGAACAAGGGAAGTTATGATTTCTGTTGCATCAACGTTTTGGATTGTAGGTGAGTAATTACTTTGTCAATAAAAAGGATTATGTGTTCTTATAAAAAGGATTACGTGTTCTTCTATGTGTGAGTTGTGTTATTGATGTTCCCATCAATTTGCAGCATGAAGTTGGCATGGCCTGTTGAGGTGGTGCTTTAGTTCTACAAGTGGTATGGAATTGGTTTTTTTGTGTTGTGTATTTTCAATTTTCTTTTGTTTCTAGCTGCATCTTTAGTCTATAATTTATACATTCCTGGGTAATCTATAGAGTATGAGGGATAAGAAGGTGGATATACATGAGAGCAATTGAATACAAAGTTTCTTGGCAAAACATATAAACTAATTAGATACATGAATATGATGGTAGGACTCTTAATTTGGTAGTCTCGGTCACCTCACGTAGCTTGCAAGCAAAAGTTCAATTTTTGCCTATGTACCGAGAACTAAAAAAATATTTCTTTTTTTCCTAGAATAATGTAGTGTTTGTTCATAAAAACTCAATTCATGGTTGTACGACTCAAGCGTGTGTTATGTCAAATGATAATGCTCAAGGTTTATCTCTAATTTAATCGAAATTCAATAATTCTAGATTTTGGTGGTATATTCAGTGCACCAACCAATGGCATGCTTCCTCTCTCGATGAGGATATGACCTTATAGATACAATCAAATTTGCTATGCTTGTTGTTCCAAATATAAGAGCTCGTACATTTCACTTAAATTATCAGTGAGCTCGTTTTTAGAAGTGTCTTTATATTATATGAACTATATGATACTACCTAATGATGAAAATGTATATTTGTGCAGCACCACATCACTTTGTGTCCAAGCCAAGCAAGAGTTCAAATTGACACGTTCGAATCCAGTTCGCCTCCGAGACAACCCCGACTTCAAACAGTATAACTTTCGTGATACGAACTCCGCTTGAGGTCCACGAGTACTTGATTGAATGCTTATCTCGTTCTCTTTCAAACGGATCCATCCTCACCTCCAAATTCATTCTGTGCATGTCGCAATCATCGAAAGAAGGTGTTGCATCACCTATTTGGGCCAAATTGGGCCTTGTAACCTATTTGGGCCGGCCACCTCCTTGGCCATCCCCCTTGGGCCGTACTATTCATGATTGTACTGTTTATGTGAACAGTATCTATGAATAGTATCACCCCTTAGCTCTTAGATATGTACGGCTCCCCCTCCCCTATATAAGAGGCTGCACCCCTCTAGTTTTCTTGGATTTCGTTGAGTTAAGGTTTAGCCATTGTGCAAACTTCTGTTCTTCAATTGTGTCGGACGACCACCTGTCAAGACAGCTTTCGGTATCCCAACTTATCAATATTTCAATCCATATTTGCAATTTCATATTGCTTTATCTTGTTCTTGCGTGCTTCTTCGGTGTATACAGGAATCGACCTTCGTGGTTAGGTCATCCGAGTATTCGTGCACGGTTGATAACGACTTGTCAATGAGTTCAACGATTGCGTGGTTTCGAGCCTTTCGTGTTCGTAGCTAGGATCGTCAGAGTTGAGCGACGCCTACCGAACTTATCGTTCTCATCGAAAGATCGGGCCAACAAAACAAGGACCTTTGGGTTCATCTGGTGGTATCAGAGCTTCAGTTGATCAGTTAGAGTTTCTAGTTTTCTAGTAGTAGATTCGTTTTTCATACCTAGAGTCTAGAAAATTGCCAAAAAAAATAAATATTGCATCTATCATCCATACCGAGCCCTTTGAGCCTTTGCAATTTTTCTTTTCAGTATTTTTCTTGTTGAATCATTAGTTGCATCGTCGTGTCTAGTTGCTGATCTTTAGTTCTAGTTATTGTCTAGTTGGTCATTGTATAGATTGCTTCTCGTGTTTTCCTTCGCGTTGCTTGATCGTTCGTTTAGGGTTCTTAGTTTTTGCATCTAAAATAGAAAATTCGTGGGTTAGAACTCCTCTAATCCGCACCAAAAAATAGAAAATTTGTATTGTTGTTCATCTGAAAAAAGAGGGTTGCTATGATCTTTTGGGAGAATTGATGTTATTTGCGACTTACGGATATTAGAAGGAAAAAGAGGCAACAGATAGAACAAAAACCGCGGTAGAAAAAAACAAGAAAAGAAAAGTGCATAAAATTGGTGGAGACCTTCTACATATAACCAAAAGCTTTCACAAAAAATTCAGCAAGTTTGGCCCACAGGTTTGAAAGATATAGCAGTTTCAAATTTAAACCGAGACGGTTTTGAGTCCGAGTAGGATTCCGTATCCGAGGTACCTTCAGTAAAACGGGCATAACTTTGCATACGATGTCCGTTTTTGATGTTCTTATGCTCGTTTCAAAGCTAATGACGAGGCACATCTTTTCATATAATACACTAGTCGCCCTCTAGGTGCCCCAAAATCGCCATCTTCGCCCCGAATCGCGTCGCAAGTTTTCGGTTTCTATTTTTGCCATTTCCTTCGATCTTCCTTTCAAATTTGGAGTTTACCTCAACCGCAGTTGTAGATCTCATCGAACCCTTTAAAACAAGCATATATAAGCCATATAAAACTTTGCTTTTTCATCATTTGAGACTAGCTATTGTTTCTTCTCAATCTAGAGGGTCGTTTGCATTGCACTGATATTGTTGTCTTTTGTGCTCTACGTCGTGCGAACAATCTTGTGCCCTTACGAAGTTTGAGTAGTTGTCTAGCGTCTCCTAGCACTTGTTGTGAGGTTCTCCTTTTCTTACATCAAGTCATATTGATCATTGCGTGCAGCGCATATACACTTCTCTCGCATCGGGCTTTGATTAGCTTGGTTTGATTTGGCTAGGGTCAGCAACATTGACTAGCAATACTGATTTGATTGTTGCTAATCCTTGCTACCATATTGAAGCCTTCCATGCTCCACTTCCTACTAACTCAGAAAGTGTCGTTCCTTGCAATCGTTGGACCATTCACAGGTGAGAGTATCACAAACTAGCCACCGGTTGTACCACTTCCTTGCTCATTGGGAAGAGCTTGTAAGAACTTGGTAAAAACTTGAGTGTGAACGACTGTTGAAAACTCCAGAACCTAGTAGTTCATAGGAACATATACACTGCGATTTGTTCCCTTATTTTCTACTAACTATGGCAGGTTCATGGGATGATTACAAGATAGATCCACGTCTTCTTCGAGCCATTGAACGGGAGTGCAAGAAAGTCTACGAGGAAGATGCACGCTTGAGATGCGATTATCTACCATGGGAGGTACATGAACGTGATAGTACGTCTGGTAAAACTATACTCACTGGGCCTTCTTTTGCTGGTAAATTTGATCCTGATGCCTATATTGACTGGGAGATAGCTTTAGACAAAGAATTTAAATATGATGATTTGTCTGATAGGTAAAAGATGAAACCTGTCACTAGTATTTTTGTTAAAGATGCAATACTTTGGTGGAAGCATTTACGTAGACATGGAAGAGTGCCTCAAATTTGGCATGCATTAAAGAAACTTTTCAAAGATGAATTTGTTCCTAAATATTTTGTTGATTATTTGTTAGCTAGATTACAACGTTTAAAACAACATAGTAGATCTGTAAGGGAATACTATCATGAATTAAAAACTCGTTTGTTGCGTTGTGGCTTAGAGGAACATGCTGAAGCTACAGAGAAAAGATTCTTAAGTGGGTTTAATCAAGAAATTCAGGACATTCTTGTTCACAAATAATATAATTCCCTTCCTCATTTGTTTATATTTGCTTGTAAGGTTGAACGTCAGATTGAGGAGAAATTGAGCATGCTTGATGATAAGGAACATGAGAACAAACCTATGTTTGTGTCTTATTCTGTGAATAACAATTTGCAGGAAGTTGAGGACCATGCCAAAGAGGAGAATGAGCTGATTGAACCATCTACTCCATTAGTTGAGAAGGAAGATGAGGAGATGGATACACCTACATCATCTGAGGAGAGCCAAAAAAAAGTAAAGATCATGGCGCTATCATCAATCAAGGTGAGTATGCTTGTGAAGAACTACATTTGTCCACTGTTCATGCTATTTTAGAGCAAAAATTAGTGGAAAACAATTCTGATATGCACATATTTCAAGTAGGGAATACAGACTGCATTGATTTGATTGCACCATGTGATGAAATAATTGAATTGCCTGCTGTTTTTAGTGATTCATATGATGAGTTAATCGCATATAATGATCATGTGGAATTGGTTAGACATAAAGAAGTTTTGACTAGAATTTGTCCTGCTGATTCTTTGTGTTACATTATGTTGGATTCACCTATGAAATTGTCACATGCTATGGAGAAAGTTTCTGAAATCGTATGTTCAAAATGCTTGTCTAGTGCCTACACCCCTGGGTATAAGTTTAATTTGATTGGAGATTATGGTGTAGACAATCAATTTCTTATTTATCGAATATGCATAACTTGTGATTACATGGATAAATTGAAGCTTTTGTTTTGAACAACAATTCTTATGTGTCGAATCTTGTTCATTATGAGAGAAAATTAAATTTTAGTGATCATTCAATGCCCATGTGTTCATCTCTTATTGCACCATCTAGTATGGACAATCTGCATCATGATATTGAAGTATGAAAGAGTTTACACATCCATTCACCCTTGCTAGATGGATTTCCTATTGCTCGATTGAAATATGAAAATATGGATAAACTTTGTTTGATTCAAAAAGTTGTAGATTTGCCCATATGTGCTACCACTGCAAGTTTACAACTTCGGAGAGTTGAATTGCATAAATACTTCACTTATATTTGCAAAACTAGTTGCAATAATTGTTATGTGAGAAATTTTGTTTTGCTCATTAACATATATGATTATTCTTGGGGTAATAATACAATGAGGTTTTACGATCGCTACTGTTTTATAACATTAATTGTGTAACAACGAAAAATTATTAAAACGGATAACATATACATATACTATGCATACACCTTGGCTTCTTTGTTACCCTATTTTCAGTCTATCAAAAACCGAGGACGGCTTTGTTTTCAAGAAGGGGAGGATGATGAGGACATGACCCCTATAGATACAATCAAATTTGCTATGCTTGTTGTTCCAAATATAAGAGCTCGTACACTTCACTTAAATTATCAGTGAGCCTTTTTAGGAGTGTCTTTATGTTATATGAACTATATGATGCTACCTAATGATGAAAATGTATATTTGTGCAGCACCACATCACTTTGTGTCTAAGCCAAGCAAGAGTTCAAATTGGACACGTTCTAGAATCCAGCCTGCCTCCGAGACAACCCCGACTTCAAACAGCATAACTTTCGTGATACGAACTCGTTTGAGGTCCACGAGTACTTGATTGAAATCTTATCTCGTTCTCTTCAAACGGATCCGCCTCACCTCCAAATTCCTTCAGGCACGCCGCAATCATCGAAAGAAGGTGTTGCATCACTGCTTGGGCCAAATTGGGCATTGTAACTGCTTGGGCCAAATTGGGCGTTAGTAACCTATTTGGGCCGCCACCTCCTTGGCCACCCCTTGGGCCATACTATTCATGACTGTATTGTTCACATAAACAGCACCCATAAATAGTACCACCCCTTAGCTCTTGGATATGTGCGGCTCCCTCCCCTATATAAGAGACTGCACCTCTAGTTTTCTTAGATTTCGTTGAGTTAAGGTTTAGCCATTGTGCAAACTGTTCTTGCTTGTGTTTGACGACCACTGTCAAGACAAACTTTCTAATCCCAACTTATCAATATTTCAATCCATATTTGTAATTTCAGATTGTTTTATCTTGTTCTTGCGTGTTTCTTCGGTGTATGTAGGAATCAACCTTCGTGGTTAGGTCATCCGGTATTCGTGGCACGGTTGATAACGACTTGTCAATCGCTTCAGCGATTGTGTGGTTTCGAGCCTTGCGTGTTCGTAGCCAGGATTGTCAAAGTTGAGCGACGCCTACCGAACTTATCGTTCTCATCGAAAGATCAGGCCAACAAAACAAGGACCTTTGGGTTCATCACTCTCCCTCCACCATTACCTGGGTCATCGGAAAGGATATTACCATCCAGTGGTATGGTGAATTGCTAATATTAGGGAAACTTGCAAATTTTAGAGGTAGGAAGGATTTTTTGCCGAGTTTTACTACACTCGCTATGGATTTGTTCTTCTAAAATTGAATCTTACAAACCTTTAAAAATATTTGTGGCAAAATGTGCTATAAACCAATCATGATGCCCACGAGTCTAATAATCGACCACGAGTCACCAGAATAACTAATGAATGAAGAAGTACCAAGTGGGACCCCCTCGGCATCATCGCCCTAGCAAAACCACGCCGCCCAACCCTTGGCTATCGGGAGGAGAGGAGGCGGCAGTACCTTGGAGAAGTGGCGACGCTGGGGAAGGAATGGAGGAGAGGTGGTGGCACGGTAAGGCGGCGTCGGGGACGGGAGAATGCACTGGGAGGGAAGGGAGGAGCGAAGGCGGCATTACCTCGGAGGAGAAGCAACGGTGGAAGGGAGGGGAGGCAGCGACTGCACATGAGGAAGAGGCAGAGACTAAGGTGTCATTCCCTCACCGCGTCGCTGTCTCGAGTTCAACGCACTACGTCCTCTTCATCCTAATCCTCCCTCGTTGTCGCTCGCTCGCTGGGCCAAGGATTTTGCCTCGCCTCCCACCTACTCCTCGCCTCGCTTGGGTTGTGGGCTCTGCAGTTGCGTGGTTACCCCAAAATTCCATCACGACCACACGGCGCACATCCATAAATTTGGGTGGCTTCAACGATCCAACTCAACCCAAAAATCTAGGCGATTTTCACGATACATCTCGCCTTGGCAGGAATGCTTCCCCGGCGCCATGTTGTGCCAGACTGTAGCAATATGTACCTACCGAGACATGTTCTTGATCCAACCATGGGCGGCTCTACTATAGAGACCGCACACCATCAACCAAAACACTGATAATTGAGGCACTTTTAAGGCTTCTTAAGTCACGATCCAAGAGCCTGAAGACACGTACAATAGTTGAGGGGCTAGCTACTACCTCTCGTTCAGAATACCAAAATGGATCAACCCTAAATTTCAAATATACTAGTAGGATGCCCGTGCGTTGCAATAGAACCCTAAAACTTACAGAAGTAATATTTTCCTTTAACACATAAAGCAAATCAAGTAATTAAAAGATGATTATACATACGGGCATCATATTAGTGCAACACGAGAGAACAAGAACTATGTGCGACAATTCTAGAAATGAACAGTATAAACAATATTTTCCTATAATTTACTTAAATACATAAATAACTGACATACCATCGTAGATTAAGTACAAACTAATGATAAAGTACGTATCATGCATTAAACAAAAACATAAACAAAAATTTAGAAATGAAGTTCATGTGGCACCTTATGGAAGACACATCCTCATCTCTAGCTTCACGTAAATGTAATGAAAGCACATTCTACAAAATGACAAACAAAAGTTAAACATCATAAATCTATTGCATATTATATGTAAAGAGATGTCAAAAGACTGAGTGACTTGCTTACGTTATTAATGTACAAACATTCCAGCAAGTGCATCATTCCTTACATCAACAAAGATTCATGACAAAGTTCCTTACATTTACATCGTAAAAGACTACTTGTCGTAGTTCTTTTTAAGGAGAGTACTGATTAATTATTAAAGAAAGATGTCCATACATTATTTATATGGTTGTTTACCTTAGAGCTCTTGTGCACCAGCAACTTGAGGTCCAAAGAAGAAATCTACATCCCATTGTCATTAAGCAACCTTTTCAACATTATAGTGTATAGGATTAGTATGTTATAGCAATTTGTTGAGTATGAAGAATAAATTTGAAATAGCTCTACACATACCATAATGACTATTATTCTTTAGCATTATCATGGCCAAAACATAGTGGTCTTCACCCGCAAGTCTCCACCGTGTTAGATATCGCACAATTAGCCCATCCAAACACACACAAATAGTAAGTTATGGCTAATTCACAGAAAACATAGACTCAATAAAAGATATGCAATATAATATATTCTCTTTCAACAAAGTAGAATCATCATTGTGCTACTCGTACCTGTCATCCATGATACATAATTCCCTCATCAGTATACGATGTGGGAAGCTATTGATGTGCTGAGTTGGGCCGACGTGTACAACCAAACTGACCACATCTTGCCAAAGTTGCATCAAGTATTATTGTGAGAAGTAACAATACAAAAAAGTCCATTATACGAGAAGATACAATATGTGAAAACAGAGATCTTGCCAACAATTGACTTATTTGGTTTCTGATAAACCTCTTCAAAATGCGTGAAGTAGGTAGGGAGATCAGAAAACTGAATAAAACTGCTCAACTGTAGAACAATAGTTTGGTACGTAAACCTTAACTCAAGCTCCTTCCCAAGGAAGCAGAATTCATTGGGATTTGGATCAACGCTATTACACGGGCCTCATAGGAATTTCCTTCCGCAAGTAATCTATCAAATCTATGCACTTGTCTATCGAAGCAAAATAATGTATGAAAAGACCTTAGTAGAAAAATCTTAATAACATGTGTGTCTAATAAATTTCAAAGTAAATATCAGTACATACATTCTCATCAAGAACAATAAATCAAGCATAAGTTCAGACATGATCTCTCGTGATAGCTAATTTGTGCACTACATACACACGTAAGAACCACATAAATGCACGCTGCCTGCACTCCAACTCATGAAAGTGGATGCATCTACAAAAAGAGAAATCAACAACCATATTATTTTGTATTCATGTTAAATGTACATTTATTACATGCAAACACGCAAAATATTAACTGAAACAAAAAAAGGAAATATGCATAAAGGTGCATTTGGAAAAACTTACCTAGGCTGGGATGGAGTGGGGGCATCAAACGGAGCATAGACTCTATGAGTGGAAAGGTTCCTAACCGACATGATGCTGACATGGCACATCAAACAATTTGTCAGAAAGAAATCTAATACGAGCAAATTCTGTTTTGTAACTTTTGTGCTAAAAATATTCCAACGAGACATACATCTTGACAAGGATGCCAATAGCAAACAACAAAGGACCACATAGAAAATATTTTTATACTTAGACGGTTGTAAGTAAAACAAATCGAATACAAAACTCCAAATTACAATAGTTTGCATGGTTTCTCTTCCAACATGTATACAAACCAAATAAATTCAAGATAGTACATAAGCCATCTACGACGTAAGAACATCTTTATAAACAATATTCTTGGTGACTGTCCGGGCATATACGAAAGTCCTATTCTTTTCCCGTGAAGCAAGTATTCTTATATTGCTCCTAGCAGTAGCTCGCGAAAGCACGACATAGAGTTGTCCATGTGAGAAAACAGGACCTGGGAGGTACACACCAACAATCGGGATAGTTTGGCCTTGCGCTTATTAATCGTCATAGCAAAACTTAGCCTGATTGGAAATTGTTTTCTCTTGAACTTGAAGGGGAACATTTCATCATCAAATGGGCATAAAGGTATCCGGTAGAAAACCTCTTCTTGGCATGTTGTTCGAGCACTATTTTGGCATCAATAGTATTCTTTTGAAAGCCTTGGACTACCAATCTCGCCCCATTACACAATCCATTTGTCTGGATCCAAGTTCTCAGAGCAATATAACAGATAGTTAACCTTTAGCTTCAAAGACATGCGAGGCAAACCATTAGGTGTGAGAGAATTCAAGAATTCAAAGGGTAGTACTTATGAGGATCATCCTCCGCACGATCAAAACTATGATAGATTATCTCCTCCCCAAGAAATCGATCGATCAACTTCATGTTTATCGTATCAACATACTCATTACACGTTGCTAGAATAGCTCGAGAAGTAATGTAGTCCGGATTGGAGATGTTTGTTTCGGACATTGGGAAGACATTCTCTATAAGGTTGTTTATGTCAGACTCCTCACCAGTGTATGGAACACATATCTCATCTAAAAGCTGCACATAATCTTCTTCTACAGTTTCTTCAGTGCCATTACCGATTCTCAGAAGGTAATTAGTAAACAACGGATCGTTTTGAGCCCTCATGTTACGAACAAGCCTTAGTTGCCTCATGTTTTCCCAAAGGTAAGACTTATGGAGCGTAGCATTAGTTATTTGTGCCCTTGTCCCCTTCTGAACAACAGGTAGCACCTGGCTGAAGTCACCCCCAAACACGACCATCTTCCCCCCAAAAGGCAAGTCATGCCGACCGTAATGTCCTCATACTATTGTCAAGGGCCTCAACCACCGCCTCTTTGTCATGGAGGCTTCATCCCATATTATTAGGGATGCCCTTCCAAGAAGCTTAGATGTACACCACTTTGCTTGGTGAAGTCGCATGTTGCACCATTTTCAATGTTTAGGGTATCTTGAACCTCGAGTGCGCAATCCTACCACTGTGCATAATGGAGGTCGCGACGCCCGATGTCGCAGCTTGCCACAACTATCTTTCCTCACCTCAACCTTTGTAAGCAACACTTTGTATAGGAATATCTTTCCGTGCCTCCCGACCATCAACAAAGAATACGCCCCGTCATCATCACAATCGTGGCTAGTATCTCGTCATATGCGCACTTCTACTCGTGGTTGAGAGAAGATATTAGAGATGTGTGGTCTTGGTCTACCTCAATCATGGACTCTCGATGATCTCCTAGCCTCACCACCGGTATAGTCATGGGTCTCATCGATCTTGGGAAGAGGGAACAATGTTATATCCTTCCCCATCGATTGGAGCATATCTCTTATATCAAATAGTACCATTTGCTTAACTGCACGTGGACACCCTTGGGAGCGACGAAAGTCATCTGACATTGCTTCTAGGTGCCTATCCCAGAGACAGAGCACATCGCTCGGCTTGTAGTAGACCAATATCATAGCGAAGAGCCTACGAAGCGCAGATGGCATTTGGAATACTTCGGCCTCATTAAGGCAATCATCAATGCTATTGTCAACCTCAATAAGACCCCTCCTTTTGGCGACATCATGAAAGGTCGGGCAAATAACACCATCCACTGTTCTCAGGTCTTCGAAGGAGGTAGCACACGTCACATGGTTTAGGAGAATCCTGAGATAGTATCTCTCCCTATCAGCTGGATGTGCCTTCACGATTCTACCGACATGCGTGCGTTCTTCCCTTGGCTTCCAATACTTCCCACTAGCCCTCCATACAAACGATGCCGGGAAGTCTTTGTATAGGATGCTTTGAGCCCAATCATATTCCTTGTTCGCCTCGAAATGTGTCAACATGGTCTTCATGGCGCCATACCGAGAGACTACTCGTTAAGGTCCTGACTGCATTGAACAACACCATATGCATGTTTGGGAGATGAAGTTGTAATTGCCTAACGAATGGAGAGATCTCACCGAGATCAAAGCTATAGATCTCCACAATGCTTCGCGGGGTGATCCACCTAGAATCCTGTACTACTTGATCTCATCCACGTTTTTATTGCTATCCTCGATGTAAATCGATGCACAATCATGCCCCTTGTAGATGTACTTGAAGAGGTACTTAACGGCCTTAATGCTCGAGCAAACCTCGGCATTGATGTGGCAGTTGTACCTCCTCAATAGATAAGGATTGTATGGCACGACCCACCTGTTGTCCAACATTTGGCCTCGAACCTTGCACAACGGCCGTCGCACCTTCTCCTATAAATGGGGTATGAGTCCTTCCTTGGAGTGTTGTCATGTTGAATGGACGTGGGTAATAGTTCTTGCAACCACCGTCTTGCATGCACACATTCTTAGGGTTCAAGACTCCGCACGGACCATGCATCATGTGCTTTACAACCATCTCGTACAACTCTAGGTACTTTTGTTTGTCTAGGAGCTCAGGAAATATAATGCATTCGCACTATTTTGGACATGTCAGCTTGTACTCTGACTCCATGATCAGCAGGAAGTGAGCATGAGGTAGATCCCTTTTCTGGAACTCAACAACGTATACATATGCAGCCACTCTACCGAGCATGTGCTCCTTGAATAGTTGTTTCTTGAGGTCCTCTAGCTTGGCTCTAAATACACGTACGACAAGATCAGGATGATCCTATGGGGTTTGGCCTACCTGAAGTTCTTTGGTAATCTCATCCCGCTTGGGGTTGCAAGTCATGGTTAGAAATATGTCCGGCTTTCCATACTTTTGCACCAAGACCATCGCATCTAGGTATCTTCGTTTCATATCTCTTTGCCCCGATAAATGATGCCGAGTATGGTTCTTTTTCCCATCAGATCAAGACGGTCCTCCAAAGATGAATGCTATCTACCACACTGCACAGATCAAAGATGTATTACATTCGTTTCTATCGATGTAGTCTAGCCTTGAACTTTTCACCTTGATGTACATGTCGATTGTGACATCGAACAGCGCTTCCTGTAGTACAAAGGTTGAATATACCACGTCGCATTTGAAACTTATAACAGTAGTAATCTCTAACGGTGACGCATAGCCAACAGTTCTTATCTATGGAAAAGAGGGGGCAAATGTTAGGACACACATCAATAGTATTAATGATATAAAACTAATGATTGCATACCATGTATGCCGGACGACTAACCTAGGTTCTGAAGAGTATTATTGCGACGAGACCGTCGTACTACATCCAAGCTGATGCCATCCTTTGGTATCTCAAGATGCCAACTGAGCTCCCCTCTTGGGAAGAATAGACGGTATGACAGAGGGTCATAGCATCCAAAATATGGTTGGATACCGTATTTCTTGTTATTGTTCCCATAGAGGACTATGCTATGGTCGAAGTGCCTACGTAGATCATTTCCCTCGACCGACACAGCAACCACCTCCGGTGATATTGGCATGTTATACATCCGTTGGTCCATATTCATATCTATGTTGAGTTTGATTGGGTACTCCTTGAGGTCATCGACTTGGTCTAGACTCCTGAATGTCTGAGAATATAGATTGTCTCGAAGGATGTCGACCAACCCTCTAACAACATCTTGGTCAAGGCTAGGAGAGTGTCGAACCTATGTTGCAAAGTGGGGTTGTTATCATACAAGTAGAGTCGCAGATGGTCCTAAATAGCATCGCCGGACCAAATGAGTGTACATTGTGGTATATCGCCTGAACGTATACACTCCCGCCCTCATATTGGTGTATTCTTTGTCCAAACTTACACCAAGGGTGGTGAATAAAAATAACTATTGAAGTATCGGATGTTGTCCTGAAATGCTTTGCATCAAGATTCGCTCGTGTAGAGCCTCAGAGATCTACATACGGTTCGGGTTTGCGCTTGATTTGACCATACCGACAGCAAAATCCCTTTGATTTTTATTCAAACTTCTTCACGCCACAATGGTCACAGTCTCTCTCGGGCTTTAACATATGAGTGATATCAGGAATGTTCTGGTAGACAAGGTCATGTGGATCATAGTTGTTGGAGCCCACGACAGAGGGATCTACTGATTGATCAAACTGCATATCCCCACCTGAATGAATAAAACAAAAAGGTATAGTAAAGAGATTGTATAGAGAGAACACAAATAGAAAGAAGAGTTGCATGGTGTCAATGGCACCTCTTCCAAAGAAAGATGAAGTACTGCCTTTATGTACTCCTGTCTTTGCGTTGAAGCAAGAGAATCACGACTTGGGGTATTACGCCTTAACTGCTTCATTCATTTCGCCGATGGTAGTTCACTTGTTTCGCCACCGCCGATTTGCATACCATACTCTATTGTATGCTTGTCGTGCTTCAATCATACTTTCAATTGCACCAGAAGAAAAGGGGCTAGGTGCATCGAGTCTCAACGCATTTCGTGTGTTTTGGCGATCACACCTTGCTTGCCTCTGATTAGGAGTCATATTTGCGTAGTGTGCTCTATCGCGTGCTCGCCTTGCTTCAACCTAATCTTGCATCATGGTTGTGTCATGTGCATTATGTTGATTATGCCTTGGATGCCCTTCCTCCGTTGTTTGGATCATGTGGCGTGGTGCACCACGATCATGCTTTCTACCTAAAGGGTAGTGCATGCATAATTTCAGAATAGATGATTAAATGTGCGTGCATCATTAGCAATCATGCGCAAATAGCAAGTTGTATCATTTGAGCTGCCTTGAAACAACGCGGCCCTTGTGAGGACACTTTGAGATTGAATTGCAAATGATGAAGGCATTTGATTTGGGTCATCATCATCATCTGAAGAAGTAGAACTCACGTTTTAGGTGGCAGGTAAATCACGTATAAACAACCCGGTGGGGGCACGTGGCACAATATTGGTCTGAATTCTCTTCGGTACACTATGTTCGTCCAGCACTACGTTAAAAAAATAAAGCATGTAGGTTTTCTTTTAGGGTTGATGGGATGGAACACAACAATGAAAGCTACAAGGTTTGGCAACATAGCCACCTTCTTTTCCTTTTTTGTGATGATTGGTTTGGATGCCGTGACATTTTTTTTGCGAAGATCCTTCCCGATCTGATATAGAGAGAAAAAAAATGGTGTGACACCTGAACTGGTCACTTGATGGTGAACAATTCTGGTTGCCAAATTTGTGGTATACAAATCTGATTTAGTAGAGAAAAACACTAATTTTATCATATCTAACTGATGAGGAGGAGAAAGCAAAAGAAATTGTAGAACAGGGAAGGTATCTATTATACAGATAACTATGTATCATTGCATTTTCAGGCCATGTTATTTTTTTTCACCATTTGATTTTATCAATGTCCAACATCTTGCACATCACTTATATAATGCAGCTTTCCACCTTGATTTTTGTTGGTGACAGACATCATTGTCTAATTTTACTTATTACAAGCCATATCATAGCTTACATAGATTCAATACATGCAATATCTACATGTAAATAAGAATAGTTACAGCAGAATCCAGTAATCACATGTTTAATCTATTACACTTTAACATGTAGACCAAACAAACAAAAATTATAATGAACAACCACAAAGAAAAAAGAGTACAACAGTTGAAATAAGCATTGTACAAAGCATAGAACTCAGATAGCACACACCGCCACATACTACAGCGCCAAAATGAGAAGTTGATGTGAAAAGGGCCACCAAGACAGACCCTTAATTGCAAATTCATCTCCTTAGATTACTGAAAAATCATAAAAAATGGATAGTTCATTAAAATTAAAAGTCTTTTAAATTAGAAATACAAAATGCTTTGCTTCATAAATATATTAAATGCTGTGAAACTATCTAACAAGAACTACAATGAAAATATTTTTTGTTGGGAAACATGTTTGCAGGGATTTAGCAAGCATGCATGAGTTGCAATCAAATTTGCTGCATTTAACACATTACATTAGGTGAAAAATTGAATACTCTGAATACTAATATAGAAAATTTCCGTTTGGGCAAAAAAACTTTCAATCTTATCATCGAGAATACTCTGAAAACTAATACTACTTTTGCATGTTCTGTTACTCCATCATAACAATGGTAATATTGTTTCCTCAAATAAATGTTACATTTGACTCAGAGTTGAATGAAAGGAAACTGAATTGCAACTTCTCCACTCAGGTCTAACCCCTTAAGCGAACATTATTTTATGACAGCAAATCTTCTACCAAAAACAAAATCAACTGCGGCTGCAAGTCTTTTTTCTTAAAAAAAAAATCTAGTATATGAATGTGAGGTCAGTTGATAGGAGGTCAGGGCTAATTTGGATTTGAATGTCTGATGTTACTGAGAGGTAAATTAAATGGGTACTATCTGCCTGATGGATCAACATCTTTCTTTAGAAAATAACCCAGTAATACTGCACATGTGAAGAAGCACCAAACGTGGTGAAGTTAAGCTCATGTCATGGTATAACCACAAATGACAAAAGATCTATTGTCCATACATCTCGATTTATATGGTTCTCAGCCCTATTCCAACACTTTCTATGCTAGTGCTGGGCCTTCTGGCCATAACATGACATTAAGAGGGTAATGTGAAAAGCAAGTTAAACTTGTCAAGATCACTTCTGGTACCCGAATCTCAGAACATGCACATGTATCAACTCATAAATTGTTGGGGAAATGTGACCTTACAATGCTTTGCTTCATAAATATATTAAATTGAATAGTTATTACAAAATCTCTTGGTATGGAATTGTTTGGTCTGAATAGAATTCCAAGATTTGATCACAGGTGGAGTGATACAGCTCATAACAAATTGAACAATTATTATAGAAAATTACATATACTGGTGATGAAGGTGGTACGAGAGCTTCAGCCTTGTTAGACCTCACACTACCATAAGTTGAGTGGTTTTTCAGTACAAAGTTTTAGAACAATATTATCCTCATCAGTCATAGCCATGCAAGGATACTTGATTATTTTCCAATGTTCTCTAGCTTCAAGTAAGTCATCATCCCTTATCAGACTACAAACACAGAGATAAAACAAATTCTTTATTTCTGAAAGACAAAACTATAAGATTTCAAGGGCAAGAACTACAATTTCACACTGCTAAATGACAATTTCACACCGCTCCGCCCATTTGCCATGTATATTCTTTCAAGTGTTTTTTACTTCATGTATATATCTGAATATATATGAAAACTGCATGTTAAATGATATATCCTACCTCTTTTGGCTTTTTATTCAAGGAGCCTTTGCAAAGTGTGAGCTTGCCTCCAGTATGGTTGAATATGGAGGAAAAAAAACATGGAAGTGTACATTGGTTAGCATTGAATTTAGGAGCATCTAAAGAGTTCAATAAACAGTGCAAATTTAGAGAGTTAAAACTCAAAACTATCTATCTCAGGATCAAAAAAGAAGTCTATTTAATAAAGAAGAAAAATGGCATTCTGCTCAGCAAAATTGGCGACAATCTGCACTAAATACAACAATTCTGCAAAGTAAATGGCATGTTTGTTGACATAATACCTTCAAATTTCATCAAACTTTGAGAAATTTAGGTCCTGCAATAGGCGCACGATATGAGTAGAAACAATTATTAGACAACATATTCTAGCTGTTGTCACCTTTGATGCTTCCATGATCCATCGTGAAATACAGTAGTTTAACTGATAGTGGGCTGTGTAATTGTGATGTCCTTGCCACTGTTGTCAAGATCACTTCTGGTACCAAAATCTCAGAACATGCACATGTATATAGCTAATAAGAATGGCCATCTTAAATTTTAGAGGATCAGCTAATGTGGACATGTAGCTAATGTGGACATGTGCATACATACCACAAGACAGGTACCACTGAAAGTCATTCCTTTATGGAATTTTAGAGGTCATACAGGGAATGCTATTGTTGAGTTTGCAAAAGATTGGAATGGTTTTAGAATTGCACTTGGTACATACTTGCACTTGGTACATACAACCAGGGTCTTGTATTATGTTATCCAAGTAGACTTGGTACATACATACCACAGGACATGTAGCTAATAAGAATGACCATCTTAAATTTTAGAGGATCAACTAATGTGGACATGTAGCTAATGTGGACATGTACATACATACCACAGGACAGGTACCAGTGAAGGTCATTCCTTTATGGAATTTTACAGGTTATACAGGGAATGCTATTGTTGAGTTTGCAAAAGATTGGAATGGTTTCGGAAATGCACTTGCCTTTGAAAGGTACTTCAAGGCAGAAGGATATGGTAAAAGGCAGAAGGTTGTTGTTGATCAAAATGAAAAAGGAACAGTTAAATCATGTACAAACCTCAGGCTTATAATATTGGAAGAATTCCTTGATATTTTGAAAAGATATTACTGGACTACGGACATATCTTTCTGTAAAGCCTATGAATATAGAGAAATATGAGAATCAAAAGGCAATATACTAAATCAATCAATGTATCAAAAGGCATGGAAGGATATGTTCTACAGAGTACCGACATCGATGAATTAAAAGAGAACCAAGGGGCATTTTCATATCTAACAATAGAAATACATCATCATTAACCAAACATCTGAATAAAAACATCATTGACCAAAGAGTAGAATTTACCAGGCTTTCGATACCAGCACCAAGTCCTTCTGCAAGTCCTGACAACAGGTCCAATACCAGCACCAGATGCAGCAAGATCAACCTGCATGTAGAAAAGAGAGATCCCTCAAGAAACAGAATGCATAAGCTTATCTCTGATGTAATTTTTTCCCTTTATGTTTTCATCTATTTTTTATTTGGCTAAGCCTGAACTCATGCCTGCACATTCTTATCATTTGTATTTATTTTTGCCTGTGCATAAGATCTAACAGATATAATTATGACTATAGAGTTTCAAGGAGTGTGATGAAGTCATGATCTCTACTATGCCTCAGTATTAGTTAGAGCACTACAGCAAAATGTGACGCAGCAGGCAATGAGGCAATAGCATGTATAGTATAAATGACAGTTTTTTTTATTGGACACTTAATTCGAACAGGACACAAGCTGTATAACTAAGCATAATAAACAACAATAACATATGTAAGCAGATGGATTTCAGAAAACATGTTTCATTCTGAAAGAGAGATACACAATTTCATCTAAGCTTTGAAAAGTTTGCCAGGGCACTATATGTGTAGATTATTAGCTTCAGAGATCATATAGATAGCTCAAGTGATTTTTGTTAAGAGGGCAATGTAATGGAATGTAGGTTGACAGATACTGCGTGATAAGTGGTAGCATTTTTTGTATATCAATAAAAGCCACGCGGATACTAATGTAGTACATGGATTTCAGAGGCAGAGCAAACATATATACTTCAGTGTCTATTTCAGTCCTTTCTCAGCCAAACAAAATACTATGAAAAGCTACCTTGAATATGACACTGATGATAATTGCAAAAGCTAGATGATAATTGCAGATGTATTACCTGGTGAGTGAACAGAATGGAACTCTGACAAAAGAATGTCAGACAACAGAATACTCTGGGCTTCTCTCCCCTTGATATCTCTTCCTTCCAACCTTCTTCCTATAAATACAAAGGCACAGATTCGCTTAAGTTGCAATCGGCTACTCCAATCACGCAATTGCAAAATAAATTCCTACCTAGCAGCGACAATTCTAAATTACAGAGAATCTCAAATACAGAGAACAATTACAATTCTACGATCAATCCTGACAATACCACTCCATTCAGTCAAAGCAAAATGAGCATGGAAGATCTACATTGTTTGATCAGTACAAGATTCAGTCAAAGCAAAATGCTGCACGAATGCTTCCAGCTCCTAGCTACGAACTACAACCCTCCTGTAATCATAATTGCATTTAGAACAAAAGGAGGAGGAAGGAAAACAACAAGCAAATATCCAATATTGAAAAGAGAATTGCAACTAGGTATATTATAATCAATATCACATAATTAATTGTGAAGGCTCTGATTGTAGGATAATCAATATCAGTAAACTTTCCAAACCATTCATCTAAGAAAGTAAATTCAGTAAACATCAAATTGCAAATATCCAGTGCACTCAAATTCAACAAACAACAAATTGTAAAATTCAGATGACACACCTCCGATTGTTCGTGCAACAGTGAAATGAAGATAAGGAGGAGACGTTTGGCACGGATAAGGAGGAGGAGGAGAGAGGTATACCTTTTGTAGTGTAGAAATAGCAACCGCTGGCCACATTTTTTCGTTGCTTGCAACCACCGTGCTAGCTGGTCAGTTGGCGAGGCAGCTGACCACTACTGCACATAACCATCCAGGGGGCCTATGCGAATGCGAGTGAGGGTGGCGCGGCTAGCGCTGCATGGTGGATGCGAGTGATGGGGCGCGGCGCGTAGGCGAGGGATGTTGTGGCGGCGCGACGGGCGAGAGAGGCACGTCGGGCTATGCGGCGCTGGGCAAGGGCGTAAAGAATGTGAGGGATGAACGGGGAGACGACTAGAGGACCTAGGGGTAGGGGGCGCGTCGGCGGGACTGGGTGAGGCGCGGATGCGAGGGACAGTCAGGTGGTGGATAGAGTACCTAGGGACAGTGTGGACGGGTGGGAGAAGACGGGGCGCGGAGGGGTGAGGGCACCTCGGTGGAGGCGGACAGGGTGGAGCAGCCTCCATCATAAGGCCACGATGGCTGCGCGGATGGGCGAGTAGAGGGGCGAGGTGCGAGGGCGTCACGGCGGCACAGAGGCGGGTGAGGGGGGAGGGACGGAGGGGCGAGGGTGTTGTGGCGGGGGGTGAGGGCGAATCTGAGGTGGGATGATGAGGACGTGGAGGGGCGAGGGGCGATAGGCCGCAATGGCAACGCAGAGGGGCGAGGTGCGAGGGCGTCGCGGCGGCGCAGAGGCGGGTGAGGGGGGAGGGACGGAGGGGCAAGGGTGTTGCGGCGGGGGGCGACGGCGAATCTGAGGTGGTAGTGGGACGATGAGGACGATGGGAGCAGGCGGTTTTTTTGGGGAGCGTGGGGCGATGGCTTTTTTGTGCGCTGTTTTTTTTGTGCGCTTATGGGTGGTCGGAGGGACGTTAGGGATAAACTCCAAATTATAGTAGTTAAGATATATGAAGCCATGTGCATGCGTTGACAAGGAAGGCGGGCGTTTGTTCCAAAACTTCCAACAGCACGTTTAATCACATAAAAGTTATTCCATCAACGATTCATACTTTTTGTCAAACACGTGATTCTGAAGTTTTGGACCATATATATGCTGTAGATATGAAAGCAGTCATAGCAAAGTTTACCGTGACAGACACTTTTGTACACTGGTGAATCTAGGAAAAGTAGATGGCCGCTTTGTCTTTCATCTTTGCGTTAGATAACGAAAAGATAGCGTTTCCCGAGCCTTTTCCCATGTGTCATGAGGAACATTTGAGAAGCCGGGTTGATGTAACACGCAGCCACCCGATCGAAGGAAACAAAGCAACGAACTTTGCTTTGCCAAATTGCCTATTTACAGCAGGGCATCTTGCGCCAAGTACAAGTACAGAACAGTACTAGAACAGCTTCTAATTCTTTCTTGCGAGGTCTCATAATATAACAACGAAAAGCGAGCAAACAAACTTGAAAAGCTCGCTTCAGATCAACACACGCAGTGGTGCTAGGGACACTAGCACTGCATGAAGATTTCCAGCTTCCATGTCGATCGAGCAGATCGGTCGATGTTAATTACGCCTAGCTAGATGGTGTCTGCTGGTGCGCCGTGGAGGAGTGGAGCATGGTGGTGAGCTCCTTGGACGCGACGATGGACTTGTAGATCTCAAAGATGAGCTTCTGCTCGAACTCCGTGGGCTGGTCGGGCCTTGGCGCCGGGAGCTGCTTCCGGCGCGGCACCCGCTTGGCCTGCAGCCCGTCAGGCAGCGCCATGGCCGACGCCTTCTTGGCCACCGCGAGCATGCCCACGTACGCGTCCCGTATCTGCCGCAGCACGCGCGCGGGGGCCGTCACCACCCGGACGCGCACGCGGCGGAGCAGCCGCACGCCCCACCCGCCGCGCCGCGCCCCAAGGCGCTGCGTGCCCCTGATCTTGCCCCCGCCGTCCGCGGCCTCGAGCCGCTGGTACTTGCGCCGGCACCAGAACGAGCGTATGCCCCTCGTGAACCGTATCGGGAACGCCTCCACCTCCATCTCCCTCCCTCCTCTCTCGCGCGCGTCGCTGCTGTTTTGCGCCGGGTTAGTGGGGTGCAGCTTGGCTAGCTAGTTAGCTGCTCGGGCAAGTTTGGTGAGATGGCGATGCCATGGCCACCTCTTCTCTCTATGCATTGGGCCGTGGTTGGTTATTGGCACCGTCACAAGATAATGAGATACGATGACATTCGCGCCTTCGCGGCAGATGGCACGTTGAAAACATGAAATGTATGATTCCCGTTCGCGCGAAGTGCGCACGTCTCATTCTAACGTCCCGTTTTGGTCTCATTCTTCAGACGTTTATCAAATTAGCAACTGAATTCAAAAATTTCTTCTAGCATCTCTAAGCTCGAGTTTGTGTTTCAAACCTTTTTGCAAATTCTTGAATTCAAATTCGAGTTTGAATTCTTCTTTTCGAATCTTGGGCCATTTCTGAAAGTTGGCCTTTCCTTTTTATGGGCTCTGCCCGTTTTCCTTCTTGGGCCGGCCACCTCCCCTCTGGCCCAGCTGGCCCATCCCGCTTTCTCCCTTGACCGGCTCATCTGGCCTTTTCTTTCCTCAGCCCAGCAGCTCCTTGGCCCAGTTTTCCTTCTTCCCTTCCCCGTTTCTTCTACCTCCACCCGGCCAGGTCAGCACCAGCCCCGTGCGGCCGTGCACCCACTGCAGTGCTCCCGTGCATCCTCGTCGCGCCCCTCTGCCGTCGCCCACGAGCTCCACTGCACCGCGCCTAGCTCCCACGCCTGGGGCCATCGTCATCCTCCTCTGGTCAAGCTGCCCAGGCCGCCTCCTTCTCTCTTGGCCGTCCCTACTACCCCCGAGCTTCCTCTGGCCACCCCCACCAGCGACTTTGGAGTCCGCCGTCCTCGCTGCACCCGCTTGCCCGGTCCAAGCCGAGCGCCTACGTCCTCACCGTCCTCGCCGCACTCGTTTGCCCGGTCCAAGCCGTGCGTCCACGTCAACATGGACGCCAAAGTCTTCTACCGTGCCCCACGCCCGTCCTTTGGTCGGTCTAAGCCATGCGCAGCGCACGCGCGATCGCATGGCCACGGCCTCCCCTTCGGCTATTTAAGCACCCCCATGCTCCCTTGCTTCCCTCACATCGCCCCTTGGAGCACGGGTAAGCGACAGCCAAAGAACCGTCGCACCGAGCTTCCTTGGCCGCACCGCCTCGCCCCCGCACCGCAGCATCGGTGAGCCCCCAACCCGGCCGACCGCGTCACGGGATGCCCCACAACATGAGGATTCGCCTCCTCCTCGCCTCCTCTCGCCGCGAGACGAGCCGCCGCCGCCGCCTCTTCCTTCCCTGCGCGCGCCGCGACCGCTGGGCCGCTCGAGCCGCCCGCCGGCTCCACACCGCCCCCATGGCGGCGCGCAACTCATGCGTGCCATACCTCCCTCAGCACGCCACCCCGTCGCCGGTGACACCACACGCCTCCATTCCTGTGCACCCGCCGCTGCCGCTCTCGCCCCACTCCGGAGCCGCCGCCACCTCCGATGGGTCCGCCACCTTCTAGAGGCCCCGCTCCGCCCGTCGCCAGCCGCCCCGCCGCCCCACTCGCCGGCGCCGCCACGCTCCCAAGCTGGCCCGAGCACCTCCCTCTGATCTCCCCCGTTTTCTTCTATGGCTGAAGGAAATGAGTGGGGGATTTTGGTTTGAGTGGCCCCCCATGTCATTGGGTTTAACCCCCCTCACCTTGCCTGACCAGTGGGCCCCTCGACGCCACTATTCCCGTGGGCCGGTGCTCCTATGCGCATGGACCCAGTTCACACTGTGCTGTGCACCAAATTTCCGCCCTTTCCCTCTTTTAATTCGTTTAAATCTTCGATAATTCCGTTCTCCTCCGTTATAGCTCCTAAAATTATGAATTAAAATTTTAATTTGTTGTAAAATCAAGATCTTGCTAATGGCATAGGTCTTGTTTAATTTGAAGTTCATTTGTTGTTCATTTGTATTTATTTTGCTCTTTTTGCTTGTATGTGCCTTTTTCCGGTACGTTCGTCCGACTAGAATTTGAAGACGCGGACGACCTCTAAGTTGATCGAGCACAAGATTATCAAGATCCTCTTGCCTTCACCCAAGGCGAGTCAACACTTTGATCATATTGAGCCTACATTTTATACAAATTATATTCTTTTAAAATAACAAATTACATGCTTTAATTCTTTAAGCAAATATATGTTAAAACTTAAGGTAGTTACATACCCATTCGATGATTAATTAATTATTATGTCATCCTTGACAACTTGAATCCCTTAACCATTGTCACCCTAGTAACTATGTGGTAATACTAGTTATAGGTCGTACTTAAGCGACATGCTAGTCTTACTTAAGTACTGGGACATTAAAAATGTCCCAATCATCATCTCTTCAAACATGAAAATGGTTTGGGCAGTCATGGGTGGTCCATGACTAAGATAAATGTGGTAATTTGGTTTTACTCCTCAAAACTTTAATAACTTGTTGTTACTATCTAGGTGGATAGAGAGGTGGATAGTATGACAATGGGTGCTAATGTAGCCCAAAGAATGTTATTTTGTGGATGGTATATGGAAGATCCGCCCAGATAACCCTAAGGACTTAATCTTGTCACGACCTCCCGTGTAAAACAAGTACAACCACAAGTCCGCAACAAATCGCGACTTGGCTTAGTACATTTATCAAATCCTGAAAGTCATCTAACTAGAGGGATAAAGGGGTACAAGCTCTAGGTATGTCGGGCTTGATGGGACACCGAGTCAAGGGTGAAGTTCGCTAGTCGCTGAGGTGTAGCCGCTACGTCAGTCGCTGAGGTGGACATCCCGCGCAACATATGGCCGTAACCCCATATGGGTGAGACGATGGAAGGGGCGAGATATTTAGAAAGGTTATTATGACGACCTCTCGACTACATGACCAAGGAATCATGTAGGGTAACGAGTTAATCGTCTCTTGTGGGTAAAGTGTACAATCTCTGCAGAGAAATAAATTGTTTAAATAGTCGTGCCTACGGTCAAAGGCGGACATGAGAACTTAACTTGAGTTAGTTCTATTTCAAAAATCTTTGTGGGTGGTATGAAAATTGTGGCGGGCTCACCTAACCCTGAGATTGGATTTTGATTGAGTTTTCAGACTCAGTGATGTTAATAATGGGGTTAGCCCTAGTCAAATAAGCATCAGGTAGAGTTTCCGATGGAGGGAACCTCTGCTGATACAAATATTGTACAATTACTCCCTTTAACAAAATACAATTTGTTAAAATGCTAAGTGATAAGATTTTATAATTATGATAGTTGAAAACATTGCTTTAGCAAATAAAAAAACCGGGCCATCCTTGTTTAGCCTTGCATATATATTATTGCATTATGTATTGGCTCGCGAGCACGAAAGTTGTGCTCATCCTCGCTCTCTCCCAAAACCCTCAGAGGCTACAGATGAAGGAGATTATGCGTACTACGAGGATCCAGAAGTCGATGGGCAAGGAAATGATGAAGAGTAGTCTAGATTCTGTAGTCTAGGTCTCGCCGCAGTCTAAGTGGACTCGCTCGGTAATTGCGTACAACCGATATTATACATTCCTTAGTTAATATCAGTCGTACACATACTACCCCAGTCGCTTGCCTGTGGAGAGATGAGCTCTACCCCTTTTGCTTTCGCTATCGCTTTCGCATCTTTTGTAATGTAAGCTTTTAGCCTGATCGATTCTTCTGTAAAACTCGACTCAACGTGGTCTATGTCACTTTAATGGTTATAATAAATCTAAAGGCTTTAGTTCACGCCTTATATGAATGATTCAACAATGTGCCTGTGAGTGCTATCTGCTGATCCAAAGAAAAACATAGTGTTTTCACAGAGAATTCTAGATTACAAAATTCGGATCCGACACTTATTCAAAATACACAAATAAATCAACCCTAAATTTTAAATATAAAATATTTGATTCAAGTCTTAGTTAGGGTGCGCCAGGCTCTGGCTTTGGTGCAATGCCAGAGCGACACTCAAGGACCCCAATGGCAAGCCATTGTGGTGGACCCTTCCCTACAAAAAATAAATTTAATATCAAAGTAGGCACATAGCCCACATATCAGATATTAAACTGATAAGAACAGATACTACACTTGATCTTAGCCAAAAGGCCGAGAAAGGTATGAGTTGGTAAGGAGCCCTAGGCCGCCGTTTATTGCAAGCCTCCTGTTCCCGTTAGTCAATACAAGCGGTGTGGTACTAAACAAAGCAGCATGCATGCGCTGCTCACACAGGCTAACTGGGTCAGCAACCAAACTCCCCTAGACTATATAAGTAACACATATGGGCCAGATGTCCCCGTTCCTGGCCATGGCCATGGCCATGTGTAAGCCCACAAAAAAAAAGCTTCGTATACGCATTTCACTCAAAAATAAATAACTGCTGTATTTAACCTTTTAAAGGTGATATTGCTGTTGACAACATTTAGGTTCATAATTGTTTTTGGTAAAACTGCAAAAACCCACCTGAAAATACGTCGTAGTTTGATCCCCCCTGCAACTATTTTTTACGGCACTTTCATATTCACTTAGTACGCAGTTGATTTTCCAGGAAGCAAGGAGAGCCATTCGGTCGGTGCACGGCAGATCCCTTGTTGCCACACCTAGCTGGGAACTAAACATTGCCGGTGCCGAACTCTGACTCACCGACGGATTTCCTTTTTTTTAAAAAAAAAAAAAATAGTCCTTTCCATCTCTTTCAAATGCTATGTGGTCTTGCAGACGCAACTTGGCATCACCCCATGTTGGAGTTTTGGCATTTTTGAGGAATATCCTGTGTTAATTCTCAGACAAATACGTCGGCTTTCGTTTCATCTGCTTGTCCACACCTGCCATCTGTCCTGGGCCAAGAATATTCCTGTCATCTTCCAGCAAGAGAAGAAAAACTAGTCCTGGGAGCTTTCGTTTCGTCTACTTGTCCTTAGTCGCTGCTGTTAGGAAATAGGAAGTTTTGCATAACGATCGATAGCAATGCTCCTCTGAAAAAGTCTTGGGAGCAGACTAGTGCAGTTAATCCTGATGTCATTTTGCACCCCACTTAGGTCTAGCTAGAGATAATTTTGTCTCTAACATATGCTATATCATCTTTAGAGACAACATCTCCAATAGATAGTCTCTAACACACTCTTCAACATTTATATTTTATAATTTTTCATTGAAACGGATCTACATATCAACTAGAGTAGATTAATGTATCATGTCTTGTTTGGCGTACACGATGATCTCTTCAGGAAGAGACAACATATACTCTCTCTTCTCCCCCTCTCTCCTCTACGTAGGATTTTGTTGACGTAGCATAGTTAAGAGACGATAATAAATACACTATTGGAGATGCCCTTAACTGCACTGAAGTATATTCGTTTAATCGAAAGAATCATCCTGTGTGTTTTCGAAGTTGTTGGAACTGGCCGCAGCCCCTAAGCACGAGGAGATGATCACGCACAAAAGTACATAAGCAACATACGGATTTGTTTACGAGGTTAGGTAATAATACGAAGGAGTTTGTTTTTGTTACAAGAGGTTCGCTTTCCGAACACAGCTTTTTTTTTTCCATTCATGGGCCATACACAGAAGTACATGAACTCTTCGAGTTGTTTGTTGCATCCTGTCATCAAGCATTACCGTCTCTGTTCTCTCTCTCACTCCTTTTTCGCGAGAAAAAAAAAAAAAGAAGTCAGAGCGAACAGTTCTGACTTCTGAATGATGGATTGACTCATGCATGATCTGAAGATTCTGAAATAGTATGGCCACTCGAGCAGATCACATCACCGGTGATATTGTTCATATGTTTTCGCTCTCTCTCCTTTCGACTTTTGAGTTTTGACTCATCAGGAGCCACGACTGAATTGATGATTCTATTAATGTTGCTTGCTAAGCCACAGTTTCTGCACACTAGATCATGCGTGTACAGTTGATGTATCTCCCATTGTGACACTTCCGCCATGAAATAGTTCAGGATTTCATGCAAAGTATACATCACTAGCTTGCAGAATGCATGCTCAATTCGCACAAAAAAGAAGGCAAACATAAAAGCATCAGCTCATGAGAATTTGCGAAGATTTGTAATGCACAACCGGCTATGCGATTTTCGCACCAAACTCAGTATGAACCTGTATGTTATCTCACATCTTGGTATCTTACATTAGTCCAACTAGTTAGGAAGTGGCGAAATAAGAAAAAAGAAATTAAAAAAAAAACTTAGAAATTACACATCTCTGGCATTTCCCCGGCAAAACCAAGAGGCAGCTGTAACGACCGGAGCCAGTCGGAGTCCGGCAGGCTGAGTGGCGGCAGGGAGTGGCGGCCGTACGTGGAGCTCCCGCTGCGCACGTCCTGCATGGTCAGCAGCGCCGCCACGGTGTTGCGGAATATGCTCTGCTCCGCGACGGCCAGCGCCTCGCGGTCCCGGCGCGCCGCCGCCTGCCCCTCCGGCGCCGTGGGGAACACCGCCTCCATCATGTCCTCGCACTCCCTGACCATCTGGGACACAGTCTCCGTCTCGAAGAAGGGCTGCTCCAGGACGGTCTCGATCACCGGCAGCCGGAGCACCGCGCCCGTGCGCTTGTCGTACTTCTTCAGGATCTTGGCCAGCCCTGGCAAATGCACACAAGTTCAACAAATTAAGCATCGACAATCGAACTAGTAATAGCCATTTTAGCTTCCCTCCAAATCCAGTTGCTACATGTCTGAATTCCATTCCGTGGATTAATGGATATGGTTTTCTTGATGAGGTGTAGCTGGTTAATACCTATGTAGTTGATGCTGCTGTAGTTGAGCAGCAGCACCATCTCACCATGGAAGTTGACGATCTCCCTACGTATCGCGGCGATCTCCGACTCGTACTGCGCCTCCACCACCGCCGCCTTCCTCTCCAACGCCCACTTGATCGCATCATGCAGCTCCTGCGCACCACCAAGAACACACACACACGTCGTCACAGTGAGTTGCTGTTGCTGTTGTTACAATACAAGCGAAGCCATTGCGGCTGACTAGTGATCAGCGTGCGTACCCTGTGCCGGATGATGAACTCCTCCTCTTGCTCGATGAAGAAGGCGTTGATCTTGTCGATCTCGGCGTTGAGTAGGTCGACGAACTCGGCCTCCTCGGCCGGCGAGGGCGGGCAGCTGGAGATGGCGTTGACAGTTTGCTTGAGCTCCTTGTAGCGCAGGAACTGATCCCTCCACTCCGGGAGGCTCTGCTCGATCTGCTTCTTGAGCCACTTGCCAAACTTCATGCTGTCTGCAACTGATCAACTATACTTACTGCACTGATTAATCCCAATTGCCAGCTAGTACTAATCTCGTCTCCTCGCTTGCAACAACAACAACAACAACAACATGCGCTTGTGGATTGTGAGGGGTGCAACATTGATGAGTGCTCATATTATAAGCGCAAAGATGTGGGTGGTGAGGTAAGCGTCTGGAGGGCGAGAAGGGTGCCGTTCTTGGAATATTTACTAGCATATGCTAAGCGTGCTAAGAGGGCACGGCCGGGGTGGGGTGGCGTGGGGTGGGTGGGGTGGGAGAGGGCACGCTAGAGGCACCCGGTGGGTTACTTACGTTTAATCTGTGTTTTTAAATGGCGGATGGGGTATGGTTACGAGGCTTTGTATGTGTATGGTTGATGCCAAATAATTTCATCAAATGCTGAAAGCGAGGGATTGTTAGCAATTGCATCAACGTTGTGTTTGGCAAGTTTCGCTTTACCTTAAAATCGCCTGAACCTGTATGTTTTCAGTTTAAGAAAAGCTTACGCCTCCGCGCACATTTGTACTAAAAAAGTGAAGTCACTAATAACCGATTTATCACATAGGCCAACATACGAAGCCTAGTTCCTAATCAGGTTGTAGCTACGTAGGTCCATTTCATTTATAAAGGACGTTCAAAAGCTAGTCTTTGTTGGGAGTGTATCATTTGTCGTGCAATTCACACAGTATGTATGTACATCTACGCTTGTTTTGGGTACCAATTAGAAAGAGTAGTCTTTTTGGAAACGCAGTACGGCACATCCTTGCATTTGGGTTTATTCTAGAGTTTCAACTATCTAGTCGGAAATTCTGCACGCCGGGGTGAAGTGACTTCATTTGTGTTTATTCTAGAGTTTCAGCTATCTAGTCGAAAATTCTGCACGCCGGGGTGAAGTGTCTAGTGGTTTTAGTGATTTTGGTAGTGTAAAGAGGAGAGAGAACATTGGTCCTTGGAGAGGACGGATAGAGACTGAGTGGTGACTAAAATTCGAAAGCATACAAGAGGCATATTCTTGGCCAAGGGTGAGCCAGAAACTGTGGGTGGCAACCAACGACTTTTGTTGCCTAGCCAGACACTGCTTTTAGCGTTTGTTTATAGTAGTTGCATTTGCAGGCAAAGGAGATGAAACGATGATTCCATGGGATCTTCTTATACTGTCAGGATACCTGTCATGGTCTCTCCTGTGGCCCGTGGGTTTCCTTTCCATCCTTTTTACCGATGAAAGCTGGCGATATCGTAAGATTTTTATCATTGTCACAACAAAGTTAGGGGAATTTCACCTTTTGTGCCAATTATTTGGTTTATGGCTGTAAATTTGGCACGTCACAATTTCTTAGCATCAAGACCCACCCGTCGTAGATACTGTTCATTGCTAAAATTATCTAATTTGTGGTGACCAATTATTATCTAACTTGTGGTAATCGATTTTGGTCGCCACATGGCTTACTTCCACTTTACCGTAGCTAGGTTCAACAAAGTGTGGTGGCTATCCAAACATGTCCTTAGTTTTTTTATGACATCATCGCCCAAGCCATGAATTTGAGCATTCTATAATAAATTTGAATTTATAGCGTCAGTTCCGAGAAATGGTAAGATGGCATCAAAGCACAAATGGAAGAGAGATATTATGGGTTTCATCTCTCTTTCAAGAATAATAAACATAATTAACGGTGCAGAAGGTTCCATTCTGTTTGTGCGAAGAATATTTTAGGCATTATGCTTTGCTGAGAAGTATTTTATTACACTCGACATGAATTACAGTTGAACGCTCAAGAATTGGTTTGTTACTTTCTTGAGATTTTTTGGGAAGAAATTTTATGTTGAATTGATAAAACAAAACCAACCAAGAAGATCATAGTATTGCTCTCTTGGCAGTGACCTCATAAGACAGAACTACCCAATCCAATCAGTGGCCAGGGAAGAACAGGTACAAAATTGCATCACTTTATTCTCGAAGCATGTATCAACAAAGCCTCTCAAAAACAACAGAGCATATAAGCATGCATAACCGTTCTTTTGACATTAATATTTTCTTTTTGGCTATATTCTCTCCCATATAAAGGATGGCCCTTAAGCTTAATGAGCTCTCAATTAAGGGTTTATTCCAGAGCATATCCATAAAATCACGCTTTTGGTGTATCATCACAAAGTGATGTTCTTCTGTTCGCCTTTTTATGTCATTGCCTTGGAATGAGCTGGGATGAACGTATAGCCAATTGCTTAGTAATTTTTACAGTTTCTGAACTATAAAATTGACTATTCATCAACATGGTGAAATTATGCGATGATATTAGAGAACAAGATAGGAAAACTATCAAACAATACATATATTTGTTTGCTTGAAACTGTGACAGTAGGTAGTATATTCGAACTACTCCTATGTAGGTAGAAAAATGCACACTAGAAACAGTATAAGGTATATTTAGTGGTTTAATCCGCTTATTCTTTGTGATCTCCTCCAACCCTGAGTTGGAATATTTTGTTGAAAAAACGAGCTAGCCATGTATAAGTCTGAACAAAAAAAAAAAAGTAGGTACAAAGATTAGCAGCAGTTAAAGGTAGCTGCTACATTTGTTAGTGCAAACTGTGAATATTATACAGCCCCAATTAGAGGCTTGTGCAATTTTAAATATTTTGGAGATGCAGCTACCCTAATAATCCCTCCTAGGATTGCATTTGGGGTGTTCTGGTGAAGTGATTGTTTCGGCTTAGATCTGAGTTGCAAGAACAAATGACCATATTGTTCATTCTTCATTATACAAGCAGCCCGATGGTTGAATAATCAGAATATAATATCTAACCACGTTTTCAGGGTGTTAGTTGCCAGCGAAAAATGAGGAAAACCAGATGGGAGAGACATGTCTCATGATATTGATGTGCGCATCCTCTTGCAAAATAACATATGATATTCATATACCTGGTTGCACTAGATAAAAAAAAAATGTATTCCCATGGTCAAATATTTACGTGTCCAAGTGTTGAACCAAAGACGACTGGTTTGAGCAGAAATATATTGATGTTTTGGCTTTCAAATAAGTGTTAGCCATCAAGAGTGACGAATAAAATGGCTAGAAAGCAAAATAATGTGCTGGTATGCCATGAATACCCATGAGTTTCAAGTTTAGAAAGGAAAGTATCCCCTCGACTAGATTTATAGAATCACATGAAACCAATCAACCAAACAATCTTGTTGCTAGAGTCAATCACACAAATTTGACGGCCTCTCAGCCAAGTATGCAGCTTGGCTCGATATTGTGACAGCATTTACTTGTATTTTGTAAAGTGAATTATTATATACATGACCATGAAAGTTAACACGGACAGAGAGCAAAACTGTAAGATTATTAATTTTTATTGGACATCAAAACATAGCTAAACAGAAAACATGTGATGGTAAAGGAGAAGGGAAACATGATGCAGCGTACAAGTTCCTCTGCCTCGTCTCTGAAGAACTCTATTCAGGAAACCATGAATGGAGCCATCCATGCCTGCTCCGTGCTTTCTGCTATATGTGTAGTCTGCACGTGGCACATTTAGCGCCATTATTGTACTGCCAAAGAGATAAAAAATAATAATTCAAATCAGTGTTACAGAGAAATCTGAGCAAAATCTGCTACCTCATGAGCAGTATTCTGAAGATCAAGAGCATCTTTTATACGGTGATCCACAAAAGTCCATGTATCACGTAACCCTGTCTACAAAAGGCAGATGAAATATCAACAGACATGCATACATGCAAATCAATTGTCCAAAGGATGATACCATTCAGTATTTTTTTTTTCTTCAGAAGTATAGTTGTATACTTGTATATGTGAGACCAACCCAGAAGAGATAGAAACATGAAATGCAAGCTATTTAGACTGCTGGACAAGGGACTAAACTTGGAATACCTGCACAGGAAGAAACCAAAGATAGAAAAAATAAAGCAACAAATTCATGCCATTGTATATATGTTTCCAATTTCTTCTTGTCATTTTTGGACTATATTTTCTTGACTTATCCACCCACACTCTCAAAAAAGGAAATGAACAAAGCATAGTAAGTAGAAAGACGGGCTATAGGTGAGTATCAAGCTCAACATACTCTGATTTTATTACACAAAAATAGGATACTCTGTGAGATGCATGAAGCTCATTCCTCTACTTTATTTTGCGTAAGCTACTATAGTCGCAGAACATTTTCCTGCAGCTAGGTGTAATACCATTCCAAGACGTTGCTTTTCTAGAGTTGGCATGGAACTTCAAGTGGCATAGAAGACAGACCACAAAACTTAGGTGTAACTAAGGCATGAAAAAACCTGGTGAACTGTCAGTTGTCATATACATCTCTGTGGTTGAGCTGAGCATATACTCCCAAGCATAGTTCACTTTGTTAGAGTTATATGTATAGTGTGTTATTCTCCATTGTTATGAGGGGTTATTTGCATATTCACCATATGTACATTGTGTATATATACTAGCCCTTTGACCCCCTGACAATACAAGTTGCTATTCCTAACATGGTATCAGAGCCAGTTAGGTTTACCTCTCCCGGACGCGCAACTCATCCTCCCCTGCCCTAGCCGCCGCCGGCTTCCTCCTCCTCTCGCCCTCAAGAGCCGTGCCGCCGCCGCAGTCGCCGCTCTCAAGAGCGCGCCACCGCGAGTCGCCGCTCCTGAAAGAGCCGCGCCGCCCGACGCTGCCGCCGCGACGCCACCGCTCTCAAGAGCCATGCCGCCGACGCCGCGCCATACGCCGCCGCGCCCAAGAGTCGTGCCGCCGACGCCGCTGCCGCGCCGCCGCCTCAAGCGCGCGCGCGCGCGCGCTGAAGGGTTGTTGCTTGTTTCTCTTCAAGGAAAACGACCTCCTTCCTACCTGGAAGTCGACGCCGAGGAACCCGCCACCGTTGCCGCGCAGTCAAGTCGAGGCCGCAACGCATCATCTTCGTCGCGTCTTCTTCTCGGGTTGTAGCCGCCGGGCTCTCTGCTCGGGGGCTCTTCGCTCGGGCCGCCGCCGCCCACGATCGACGCCGCCTCCGCTCAGCCGCACAAGCGCCTCCACTTGGCTGTCGCCGGCGCCGCCTAATACAGCCGGGCCGCCTCCTCCGGTGTTCGGTCGCTCCTCCACACGAGGCCGCCACCGCCGCTCGTCGCCGGAGACACCCGCCACCGCCGCCAGGGCAGCAGCAAGGGGGAACCCTAGTTCCCTCGTGCGCTCTGTTGGCCTGCAGGCCAAGTGACAGGCATTTTTTTAACAGAGCCGGCCCAGTAAGAAACCGGCCCAAAAAAAAAGAAAAGAAAAACGTAGCTCTAACCGCCGCGCCGTCTAGCGCCGCCTGTTAGACTTCGTTGTCTTGGTCACCGCGCCGTCCAGCGCCGCCTACCAATGGCTTCTGTTCCATCAGCTGTGATGACTCGCCTGAGTGGTGCTGGTCTGATGCCACTCCCCTCCGTGCTCGCCGCTCGTCCACTGCTGCCGATCGCTCCACACTTCAAAGACACCGCCTCCTCCATGCATCGCCACGGTGGTGGTGGCCACCCTCCATCTGGCGGTGGTCTTCCTCACTGCTCCTACTGCGACAAGGTCGGCCACGTTGAGTCCCAGTGCTATAAGAAGCAGCGACATCTTTCACGCTGTTCTTCTACTAGCACTGGCACTAATGCTTCTACATTGACGTCTGCATCGACTCCTTCAGCAGTTTCTCTCACTGAGCAGGAGATAGCTAGCCTTCGACGCCTTCTTGCCGCTTGATTCTCCTCGGCTGTGTTCTCGGTTTACGCATCGACTCTTCGGCATTGCGAAACCACTCCTACACAAATCCGGTCCTCCCGTGGATCCTTGATTCGGAGCATCTTTTCACATGACTTCGATTCTTCCACTCTGTCTTTTATTACACCTCTTGATTCTCCTGTTAGTGTTCTTACTGCTGATGGTACATCTCTTTCTATCTCTGGTCGCGGATCTCTTAGCAACTCATCTTTTCATATTCCTTTTGTTGCTCATGTTCCTCGCCTTACCATGCACTTCTTTTCTTGGGCGACATCGACCTTGGTTATCGGGTCATTCTCGACTCTGACTCTTGTTGTGTTTAGGACCGCCACACGAGAGCTCTGGTTGGTTCTGGCCCTCAGCGCCTTGACTCACAGCGTCTCTGGGAGCTTGACTGGCTTCACCTTCCTTCCACTGCCACCGTCGCCACCAGTCTCTCCACTTCTGCCACTCCGTCTACCGGATCTTTTTAGTAGTGGCATCACTGTCTTGGTCATCTGTGTGGATCTCGTCTGTCATCTTTAGTTCGTCGTGGTCTTCTCGGGCCTGTCTCAGGAGACGTGTCTTTAGATTGTTAGGACTATAAGTTAGGTAAACAGATTCAGCTTCCTTATCCTTATAGTGAGTTAGTGTCTCAGCGTCCTTTTGATCTTGTCCATTCAGATGTTTGGGGTCCGGCTCCCTTCGTTTCAAAAGGGGGTCATCGATATTATATCATATTTATAGATGATTTCTCTCACCACACTTGGATATATTCCATGTCTTCTCGTAGTGAGGCCTTGTCTATCTATAAACAATTTTCCACTATGGTTCGCACATAGTTCTCCACTCCTATTCGTGTCTTTCGTGCTGACTCTGCTGGCGAGTACCTATCTCGTTACCTGCGCAACTTCCTTGCTGAGCAGGGCACTCTTGCTCAGTTCTCTTATCCTAGTGCTCATGCTCAGAATGGTGTCGCTGAGCGCAAGCATCGTCACCTCCTTGAGACGGCTCGTGCATTGATGATTACCGCCTCTATTCCACCTCACTTTTGGGTCGAGGCTGTTTCCACTTCCACCTATCTGATCAACATCCATCCCTCTTCTGCTCTTCAGGGTGCAATCCCTGTTGAGCGTCTCTGTGGTCTTTTCCCTGACTACTCGCCTTCTTCCTGCTTTATGAGTTTGCTATGTTCTTCTCCCCCCTCGAGAATGCACCAAACTGACTGCTCAGTTTGTTGAGTGTGTCTTTCCGAGATAAAGTGCCGAGCACAAGGGCTATCGGTGCTAGGATCCTGTTGGTCGACGGATGTGAGTTTCTCGGGATGTGACTTTTGACGAGTCTCGTCCCTTCTACCCACGTCCTGCCTCTCCTTCGGCTTCCTCTGTGGAGTCTCTATCTTTTTTGACCTTTCCAGATACACCTATAACTATCTTGCCCTCATCCACCCGTCCCACTGAGTCTCCACATATTCCTCCTGTTGCCTCTCCGCCGTTGTCGTCGTCTCCTACGGCTCCTCAGACTCCTCCCACCATAGCACCTTCTTACCCTCTCTTCTACACTTGTCGACCTCGTATTGAGGATCTTCCCGATGAGCTATCTTCTCCCGATGCTCCATCTTCTTCGATGCTCCATCTTCCCCGATGGGTCATCTTCTCTCGCTACGCTCGCGATCGCCATCGATTCGCCCCGACCGTTATGGTTTTTTGGTGCAACTACTCATGAGCTCGCCTCCCACCGGATGTCATTACTCACCTTGAGTGGCAGCATGCCATGGCCGAGAGATTGCTGCCTCGAGCGCATCGGGTACTTGGGATCTTGTTCCTTTTCCATCTCACTCTCGTCCCATCACGTAAGTGGGTCTATAAGATTAAGACTCGCTCGATGGCTCTCTTGAGCGCTATAAGGCGTGTCTTGTTGCTCGTGGCTTCCAGCAAGAGCTTGATGTCAAGAATGCCTTTCTTAATGGCGAGTTGCGTGAGGAGGTCTACATGCATCCGCCACTTGGGTATTCTGTTCCTGAGGGCATGGTCTGTCGCCTTCGTTGCTCTCTCTATGGCCTTAAGCAAGCCCTCGTGCTTGGTTTGAGCGCTCCTCGCTGATCACCGCCTGGTTTTTCAGCTAGTGATCATGATCCTGCGCTCTTTGTCCACACTTCGTCTCGTGGTCGGACTCTTCTTCTTCTGTATGTTGATGATATGATCATTACTGGAGATGATTCCGAGTACATTGCCTTTGTCATGACTCGCCTTAGTGAGTAGTTCCTTATGTTGGATCTTGGTCTTCTTAGTTACTTCCTTAGGATTGAGGTTACTTCCACTCCATATGGTTTCTTTATGTCCCAAGAGAAGTATATTCAAGATCTTCTTGATCGCGCCTCTCTCACTGATCAGTGTACTGTTGAGACTCCCATGGAGCTCAATGTTCATCTTCGACCCTTTGATGGTGAGTCTCTTTCTGATCCGATTCGCTATCGTCATCTTGTTGGGAGTCTTATCTACCTTACTGTTACTCATCCAGATATCACTTATCCAGTCCACATTCTGAGTCAGTTCGTTTCTGCTCCCACTCAGGTCCACTACAGCCACCTTCTTCGAGTTCTGCGATACCTTCGTGGGACTATCTCTCGCCGTCTCTTCTTTCCACGCTCCAGTTCGTTACAGCTTTAGGCTTATTCGGATGCTACTTGGGCCAGCGATCCCTCTGATCGTCGATCTATCTCTGCTTACTGTGTTTTTCTTGGTGGTTCTCTCATTGCTTGGGAGACAAAGAAACAGACTGCAGTGTCCCGTTTGAGTGCAGAGGCTGAGTTGCGAGCTATGGCTCTCTTGACAGCAGAGATTACTTGGCTACGGTGGTTATTTGAGGATTTTGGTGTTTCTATCACTACACCGACTCTCTTGTTAGACAAGACATGTGCTATCGTGATGCCCGTGATCCTCTGAAACATGAGCTCTCCAAGCATATTGGTGTTGATGCTTCCTTCATGAGGTCTTATGTGCATGATCAGGTGATTGCTCTTCAGTATGTGCTTTCAGAGCTTCAGCTAGCGGATTTCTTTACGAAGGCCCAGACTAGAGCACAACACGGCTTCTACCTCTCCAAACTCAGTGTTGTTGATCCACCATGAGTTTGAGGGGGGTGTTAGAGATATATGTATAGTGTGTTATTCCCCATTGTTATGAGGGGTTATTTGCACATTCACCATATGTACTTTGTGTATATATACTGGCCATTTGGCCCCTGGTAATATAAGTTGCTATTCCTAAGACACTTCATGTACCGATCCAGATGTGATCCTAGGTCTCTAGCAGCATGCTGCATGCCAGGTCTCATCAATGAGGACCGCTCTCTGCTTTCAGCTCATTGAAATGCATGCCGGTTGAGACTATCAAACAGAAAACTTAAAGGAATATTTGATAAGTTGAATGCTCAAAGCATGAGGCCACTTTCACACATAAGGTGCACGCTTTTCAGCCTCATTTGTAAAGGCTACAAGCTTTGAGAGTCGCGCATTGAGACCAAGTTCTTCAACCGCCTGTCTCTCCACCATCAACACGAGCACCTCACCGAGTAGTCATCCATGAACAACTACACGTAAAGATGAATGAGCTCTCAACAATAGGCACACCATAGCATGATAGAAACAAATAACTTAGTTCAGAACTTCAGATCCTCTAGTATTCCCCTTGTCAGATATAATCTAAGGTTAACATTAACAAGGCGGTACTGCTTATCTGTATGCATACAAAGGTGTCAAGTAAAGAATCCTTTTTCGATGTCGGTATTGATCTGGCCTTTAAACAAACAAAATTGTATAATTTGAAGGAAAAGTCTACTTTACAACTCGAACTTTTCAAAAGTCCAAAATCAACCTCCAACTCCAAAACCGGATACAACGCAACCTCCAACTCTCAAAACCATTTTGTTTTCAACCTTCACCCCTTCCCACCTTCGGTTTTCGCTGACATGGAGGCGGTTTTGGCTGGGTAAGGTGGGGCCCACATGTCAGTCATACTTTTCCTTTCTTCCTTCTTTTCTCTCTCCCCTCTCCATGCCTCCACAGCACCACCTCCTCAGCCCCCCTCTACATGCCACCCGAGCTTCCCCCGTCGTCTCCTCCACTTCCCTCTACACGCCTCCACCTCCTCATCCTCCCTCCCTCTCCATGCCTCCCCGACCGCCCTCGCCACCTCCTCCCGCTCTCCACCACGTCGCCCACCACCGCCTCCTCCTCCCTCCCTGCGGTTGGAAGGTCGGCGGCCATCGAAGGCAAAAATGGAACCTGCCAGGTGAGGCGACCAGGGGGTGGAGGCGCGCAGCTCAAAAGGGTTTAGCCAAGCGCATGCGTGAGCTAGGCAAGTACCGTGGGGAGATAAGAGGCGGTGGCACTCAGGTGTGGGAGGAGAGGAGTTAGCGCGCGCATGGGCTCCGGTGGGGTGTGGGGAACCTCCCGGTGCAATTGCCGACGACGAAGAAAGGCCCGGATGGCTCAACGACGCAAGCCCGGCGGCGGCATGGTGAGGGCGCCGTGGGGGTGGTACTGCGGGGAGGGAGAGCTCAAATGGATGGTGGGGAAAGGTAAGGGGAGATGCGGAGATGGTCCCGCTGGGTTTAATTGGGTAGAGGCTCACTGGATAGGGCACGGAGGCGTCGGCGGCGGAATTGGCCGGGGATGGGGAAGATGCGGTCGGCGCGACGCTCCAGTGGACGAACCTTCCAATTAGTAGGGGATTCTTGTTCGCGGAGTTGGGTAGCGCGGCGTGACGCGGTCGGCCGGCGGCGGAGCTCGTCGGAGCAGCGGGGAGACGAGGTGGCGCGTGGCGGCTTGTGCGGCCAAACGGCGTTGCTCTCGGGCTCCTAGAACTCGGTGGAGAAAGATGGACAGAGGGGAGGGGAAGGGAAAACCGGGGCCCGTAGCACGGGCCAGCAGTGCATGCTAGTAAGGAGCGAGAGGGGGAGGCCGAGCCAAGGAAGTGGCGCTGGCAGCCGGTGGCCGGGAGCGGCGTCGGGACCAAGCCGGGCAGGAGGAGGCACCACCAGAGATGAAGCAATGGGGAATGAGAAGATGACATGTGGGCCTTGTAAATAGATTTTTTTTGTTTTTTTGCTAAGTGGCTGTCATGTCATTGAAAAGAATCTTACATGTCAAAACCATTGACACGTCAGCGCCACATCACCCAAAACCACTCCTGTTTGGGTTGAGGGGGGTAAAATGAATGGTTTCGATAGTTGAGGGTGTAGGATGTCCGGTTTTGTAGTTTAGGGTTGAAATTCAGACTTTTCGAATAGTTCAATGTTGTAAAGTAGACTTTTTCCTAATGAATAATGGACCAACTAATGCATTCCTCTCTTCTACCAGGTGTCTTGACTTCGATTCGCCTGTGTTGTTTTTGTTGCGATTACAAGGAAGACGCACATGCGCACACACACGCGAGTGTATCCTCATAGCACACGTATAGAAAGGCGGAGACCGGGGATAAATCCGTGAACTCACAAAATTCTCATCAAGTGCACTCGCAGTGTGTGAAGGTAGGCACCGTGATTTGAACTCGTGGGTGGAGTCATGTTTACCTCGCTTGTGTTGTTATCTTCATATCAGACATTGTTTTCACCTAGAAATATTCTTTTTCCCTTTCAACAATGTATTTCGATTGTGGTTATCTGAGTTCCAGTTGCCAAAGCATGTTCAATGTAGGACAACACCATGTGGTTGTAAAGAACAGTAACCATTAACCATTTCAATTCAGATAATGTTTGGAAAATAATGGTTATTTGCAAGATTAATCCCAATTTGTTAACTAAGGCATTAGAGTTCGCTGGAAGAGGATATGTTGATCGCCAAGAAAACCAGCATTTCAATTCACCTAACAAAGGACCATGAATGATGAATATTAAACCCCACTTTTGCAATCAACTTCTTTCCATTTCTCTATTCCCATGTTCTTCCCATCAATCCAATAGTTAATATCGAACATTCTCTCATCCCTTGATAGTACAGATAAAACTACAAAACTCATATTTCTTGTAATGTCACCGGTATGAAGCTACAACATCTTACAATAAGGTTCATAATTTGGTTTGCTGTGCAGGTTGAACTGGTTAGCAAGTCACTAAGTGTAATGATAATGCAAGGACAGGAGAATAGGAGAAATAACAAAAGAAGCAGTAAAGAACAACCTGAATGCTAGTGCACAATTACAAGTGTTACATATGTATATAGCTTAGTGTTTTCTTTGCATTTTGTCTACTCTTTACATGTTGTTATATTAGCCTTTGGCCCATTGGAATAGATAAAGGTTCATCCCAAGATGGTATCAGAGCCATGAAAACCCTAGCCCCTTAGACCACCTGACAGCCGTCGCCGGCCACCACTGCCATCGTCCCCGCGCCTGAGCCTCCTTCGCCGCCGCACGCTACCCGAGCCCCTTCCGCGGATCCCACGTTCCCAATGCCAGATTCGCGCCGCCCGTGCCAGATCCCACCTTCCCTGTGCCGCCCGAGCGAGATCCCGCCCTCCCCGCGAGCTTTGTTTCACGCCGACCGGGCTCGCTCACTGCCGCACCTCCTCGACGCCGCGCCGCTGCCTCCCGAGAACCTCCTGCAGCATGGAGACAGCCGCCCCGAGCGCCACCTCCTATGCGCCCCGATTTGGTGCCGCACCGCCATCGCCGCCGCCGCCGCCCGGCCAACTCCGTCGCCCCAGCTCCCGAACCCGACGTCCGGCCACTCGACCTCTGGTCGCTCTACCACCTCTGATTCCCATGCGCCAACTCTGTGCCACCACTCGCTCCAAATGGCTTCCGCTGCTGGCTCTCGCCATCCCATTTCGACGGGATGAACTTCCGTGAGTGGGCTGTTCACCCGAGGATTCACCTCAACAGCCAGTGTCTCTAGGGTCATCTCATCGGCGAGTACTCCTGCCCGCCTCACCCTATGCCACCAGCCTACCAGCCTCTTCCGCTCATGCGGATCAGCGGCTCAGAGGCCGCCAATGCCGCACCGAGGAGGCCCTAGAGCTCACCGGCTTGAGTTGTATGCTTACGAGAGATGGCAGGATGCCGAGGCTCACTCTACCGCCATCCTGGTGGGTAGCATGCATGTGGCCATCTCCATGGATGCAGCAAAGCTGCTGACAACTCAGCTTATGTGGGAGTGCCTCCGAGCTCACTACCAGCTGATGAGTGATGCTATATATCTCTTAGTCGTGCACCAGGCGCATGCTCTTTAGCAGCTCGATGTCACCGTGGATGACTTCTACTAGCAGATGTCTGAGGTATGGTGTCAGCTCAACTCCTTAGGGACGGATGTCTGCCAGACTTGTCCCTACTGTGTGCAGCTTCGCGCTCACTAGGAGACTCACCGTATCTACGACTTCTTGACGCGCCACCGCCCGAGTGCAAGACCGCATGCTCGCTCCCGACTCGCACCGCGCCGAAGTTTGGTGGAGGCCTCACGGTGTGCGTGGCCGAGGAGACTCGCCATCGTGGCGGGCTCGAGATGTTGACTATCTTGTTTGCTTCAACACTTGCTCCTTCAAGACCGACCATGGTCCCTCCAGCTCTCGAGCACTAGTGGTTGCCGCTCATCGCGGTCTCTAATGCACCTATTGCGGTGTGACGCCACAGTATCGTGACCACTACAAACGGAGGAGGGACCGTGGTTTTCGGGTGGACGCGTCCCTAAAGGGCTCTCGAGGTCCCCACTCGTGAGCCGGGCGCCTCGCCAAGGCTCCTCCGGTGACGCCACACATGCCAGCCTCCTCGAGTTCCCGCTTGTCCTGCCTCTTGCTTCTCGAGTCTTCACACCTCCATCTCTCCTCGCCGTATCTTGCCTCTATGGATCTTGGACTCGGTGCTTCTTTTCATATGACACTAGATTCTACCCACCTCACTTCGTGAGTCCCACGATTCTTTCCTTGTAATTATGCAGTCGCAGATTGTTCCTCTCTTCCTGTTGCAGGCCGAGGCATCCTTTCCACTTCTTCTTTTCATGTGTTCTGTAGTCTCTCATGTTCCTCAACTTACTATATAGCCTATGTTGGCTGGTCAGATCACTGATAATGACTGTTATGTTGTTCTTGAGTCTGACCCTTGCTGTGTTCCTCGACTTGGTACTGACCCTCGGCGTTGTGATTTGCAGCATCTTTGGGAGCTCGACTGCCTGCATCTTCCTTCTGCTGTCTCCACGAACCAGTCAGCCACTACCACTACCTCTGGTTTTGCCACGTCCTCTACTACTCCCTTCGCTCAGTGGCACCATCGTTTGGGTCATCTCTACAGATCGCTCTATCGTAACTAGTAGGTCGTGGTGTTTTTGGGTCTGTTTTCGGGGACACCTCTTTACATTGTATGGGTTGCAAGCTCGGCAAGCAGCTGCAGCTCCGCTATCCCTCTAGTGATTCTGTTTCTACTCGTCCTTTTGATCTTGTTCACTCTGATGTTTGGGGTTCGGCTCCCTTCATTTCGAAAGGGGGTTATCGATACTATGTGATCTTTATTGATGATTATTCTCGTCATACTTGGATTTACTTCATGTTCTCTCGTACTCAGGTTCTCTCTATTTACCAGATGTTCGCCACCATGGTTCGTACTTAGTTTGGTTCGACCATTTGTGTGTTTCATGCTGACTCTGTTGGTGAGTACCTGTCTACTGCTTTGCGTCGCTTTCTTACTGAGCAGGGGACTCTTCTCCAGAACTCTTGTCCTGGTGCTCATGCTCATAACGGTGTCTCTGAGTGTAAGCATCGTCACTTATTTGAGACTGTTCACGCTCTCATGCTTGCCTCTTCTGTTCCACCTCACTTTCTGGGCTAAGGCTGTCTCCACTGTTGTTTTGCTCATCAACATGTAGCCTTCCACTGCTCTTTATGGTACTACTCCTATCGAGCGTCTCTACGGTCGAGCTCCATAGTATAGTCAACTTCGCAATTTTGGCTATCTACTTCATCCTTTTTCCATCTCGTGAGCACACCAAGCTGTCTGCTCAGTCAGTTGAGTGTGTTTTTTCTTAGCTACAGTCTTGAGCATAAGGGTTATCGCTACTACGACCCTGTTGCTCAGGGATGAGGATCTCTCGGATGTCACTTTCGACGAGTTCCGACCTTACTACCCTCAACTCTCTCATCATTTCGCATTCTCTTGTTGAGTTTATCTACTTTCGATTTTTCCAACCTCGCTTCCCACTTTTGTTTCGTCACCTCCACCTTCTTCGTTGTTAGATGGAGACAGAGAGTGGAAACGTGAATGGTTAGATGTATTGCAATAGCCCACGGGGCAATATATATAGTACAAGGAGACACATAAACCCTAGACTATGAGTGGAATACTACAAATACCCTTAACACACCCCCTGGAATGCAAGACATATGCAATAGCATTGCATTTGAAAGGGTTGATACTAAAATAGGAAAATCCAAAATCCGAAGTCTTGGTAATACCGTCAGAAGGCATTTCTTTGAAAATATGTGGAGTATCAAAAGATCTCACATCCAGGGTCGTGTGACAACCCAAAAAGCACAAGGTGCAGGGCTGAGAAAGTAGAGGCAAGCGGGAGCAAAGTCGACCGTGGTAACACGACGAAGAAGATGATGAAGCCGACAAGAATAGAGAGAGCTGTCAAATCAAGCCGAAGAGGAATGGATAGAAGCATGGCAGCGTAGATCGAAGCCCAAGACGGTGATGGCGCAGTGCACAAGAGGCGTAGCGGATGGAATGTTACAGACTTGGATGGACACAACGGAAAAATGACTCAAAGGGGCAACAAATACTAGCAGCAGTAAGCCGAAGTCGGAGAAGCTGAGCAGAAGTCAAAGCCAGCTATAATTGGAGGAGAAGCAGTAGTTGACAGAGAATCCGGAGCCGGTGAAGCCGAGCGGCTCACCGATCCGTTAAACCAGATCGACTCTTTTTCTCTACTCCCATCTCTTCCTCTCTCCCTCTATCTTCCTCTCTCTCCACCGAAATGGGAAGGCGACGGTGACTGACCTGCCGACGACTTTGGTGTGTCTAGGTGTCGGAGAGGGGCGGCCGAAGTAGAGGAGGGAGGCGGCGCAGAACAAAGGCGGCCGTCGCAAGGGAGTCGAGGTGGCGGCGGTGGCGGTTCAAGAAGACGACTGGCGGGGTCGAGGGCAACTAGATCAGGCGGCGACGGCGGCGCCGGATGGCGCGAAGGTGGAGGAGGTCGGCGCGCCCCACCTCTGGCCACCGGATCCTAAGGCCAGGCGGTGCCCGGGGACGATGGTGGCGTCGCCGCTTCGCCTCGCTCCTCTTCGGCTCTGGGGAATCGGGTGCTGGGGTGGTGAAGAGGCGGAGGTGTTGGACCGAAAAGGCGACTAGAGGGGGGGTGAATAGGAGCACGATCTCTTTTTCTCCCAAAATCAATTCAATACGAATCTCACTCCAATAGCTATGAAAGCTATGAAGATCAATCAATCATGCACGGAAGACTTGTATTGAATCAACTCAAAACCCCAAAGTAAAATCAACACAAAACCAAAACACGAAGACATCGGGCGGTCGACCTCTCGGGGGCTGGGCTGATCGGTCACCGGGCGGTCGATCGATCCAGCGGTCGACCGTTTCCTCGGGCGTCGACCGATTTCACGGAGGTCGACTCTCGCTCGATGAACAGAGAAAACAAACGACAAACCAAACGCAAATTGATCAAACTTTTGATTCGTGAGTCCAAACTTCGTGAAACTTGACACACAACTTCCTAAGGATGTCAGAACCTATTCCAAGCAACAATTGTGATAATTCTTGCTCAGGTTCGACCTTTACCGCTTGAGCGGTTAGGTCAAAAACCGAGTCAAAACGAAAATATGATCTTAAGACTTGCACGTGGGTGATTGATGATCTTGATGATCCTAGATGTATTCTCACACGCCACAGCAAGCTAAATCACGCCAAGAAACTAAGCAATAACTCGCGGATCAAGCAAAGACTCAATTCATCAAAAAGAGAAAGAAAGCACATGAACTCACTTTTGAAGAAACTTTCTTTGGATTGATTTGATCCGTTTACACCACTCCATCAATGGATGACAAAGACTCAATACATGAGCACGAAATCAAATCCAACTCTCTAGAACCCTAACCTCCTCTCCTCCTCTCCTAAGCAAATTAGGTTTCTAAACAATGAAACGTCGAAGGTCGGGGAGGTGCAGCCACCTCCTCCTCTATTTATAGTGGAGGCTTAGGGTTTCTAATAGAGTCTCCCTAATGGGCTCCGTTAAGGCCCAAACAAACGGTGACACACGCACGCATTTTAAAGCGCCGTGTTCATATTGTGCGAAGCACTCGCTGTTCGCCACGTGTAGGTTGATCCAACGGCCTCATCATGTCGGCAAGTTCTCCCATCCGGCCCCACCGAAACCACCATGGCACTTGCACCACCCCGCGCCGCTTGATTCAACTGGGCCGCACCGAATCGCCTGCTCGGTCACCTTTGTCCATCTTGCACCATGCTTGAGTCCATGACTTCACCCGCATCGCCGATCGCTTTGAACCTCGCTCTCAAGCCTAGTCCCGATCATCCTCGCCGTTGACCGTCGTTGACCACCAAGCAACCTCGCACAACAATAGACAAGCAATCGATCGGGAACAAGTTCTTCACAACTTGACCCATCGTTAGTCAAAACATGCATCATGCAACACATATGCCATGAAATCCATTTAACTTGACCTAACAAGCAATCATCGCCGCCACACGGTGACGCACTTAAGTGAAAACCGGCCGATCGCCACCTTGGCTTGTCGACGCCACCACCGGCCCGACCTCCAATGTAGGCCGGCCGATCGCCACAAAGGACTTAGCCAAAATTTCAACGCTGAAATCCGCAACCTCTCTGGAAATTTAAAACGAATAGAACTTTTGACCGAAGCTCCAAAAATTATGGGACCAAGTGTAGTAGAATCTCCTCACTTGCCTACACCTCTATTTTTGGCCCACCAAACTCCAAAGTCACTCAACTTGCCGCCCGATCGCTCAACGACGCGGCCGATCGCCGACCGCGGTCGCATCACAAAGACAACACCCAGGCATGGGCGGTCTGACCGCCACCAGGGCCGGTCTGACCGCCTGAGACCTGACAGAAACTGAACTTTACCGAAAACTCGTGTTTCGCAAACCTTCAACGCCATTGCCAATTGACACATCATCCTAAGATCATGAGCATATCCCCATGATATCCACAATCTCCCTTGATGATCACATTGGCAATTTCCAACAAATGCAAGTTTTGAGGTTTGAAAAGTAAAACTCAACGTTTAGCAAAGGCACAACTTGGTCCATATGCAAGAAAAAGCAAAGGAAATGACCAAGTCGGCTTCGTAATAGCATCGGCAAGTGAGATAAGGCAAAAGAAAGCAAGAAAGCTTTATTTTCCGTAAAGATTCAAAATTCTCACTTAAGGTCCATATGAAAGAACAATTGTTCGATATGACCTTTGATCATGGTGAGGATCAAGAATTGCAATTCAAGTTCGAAAGAGCAATAAGACCATAAGAATGCAAATAAGGAACTCCACCTCACTATGATCCTCAAAATTTTAAAATTTCAAATTCTCCAATTTTCTCCCTCTTTTAATGTTTTTAAAACTTCTCCTTTACACATTTTGAAATATCTTTCTCCCTTTGACAATGGAGTCATCAAGGAATCACGCCTTCCTCTCGCCCAGAGATAACAAATGCAGAATGAGGAAAAGCATAAGAAGGAGCATGCATGAAATGCAATGAAGTGGCTTCATATTTTTGAATTTTTCAATTTTGGATTACAAGAAGCTTTGGAGATTACCCAAAAGAACAAGCTAGCATCTCAAATTTTGCATAAACACCATATCACCAATGCGCTAGCAAGATCATGATAAGACAAATATAACAAAGCTAAAGCAAGAAGGCTCAATATAAAGCAATGAATTTTAGCATTTTAAGCAAAACTTCAAATCTAGCAAGTCCATCAACAGGGATCCTAAGATGATACTGGCCATGTCAAAATGTCAATGTGAGACCAAGACGCTAACAATGACCACATTAAGAGACAAACAAGTCCTGAATTGAATCATTTTGCTCAAATTGTCTCAAACGCCCATTTTTCAACAGATTTTCATTTGCAAAGAAATATTGAAGTTGATGAAAAGGTATATCTTAGTGAAGAAGATCCTGGACTATGAGCCATCCACAAACTCTTCCTAAGCTTCTACCCATTTGATAATTCATTTTCTTATCCACGCTAGATCTCAAGCCTTGCCACACCATCTTAAGCACAAAAAGCTTAAAAGAATGATCTAGATCATCCAAAACTCCCCCTGAGTTCATGCCTAGTGCAATGGCAAGCCGTCTCATAAGAAAGAATTGGTGAGATCAGTTTTTTCGCACAAAAGAGACCTCCCTTTTTTGTTCACAAGAGCAGATTTAGATTCTTAAAAGAACAAGAAGCTCAAGTAATGATCAATACTAGATTCAAGAGCTAACACCGCAATTTTGACAGGGCCAATGTCACAAAAGGATCACTAATTGCGCAACTAGCTAAAACATTCACAAATTGCAGTTTCTTAGTTCAAGTTGTCTTAAAGTTCTGGCTCATTCAGCAAAGACTTAGCTACACATGTGAAAGCATGATAATTCTAGCAAGTCAAAGAACTAGACATGACATTGAGCAGAATTGAAATACTAAAAGCTCAAAAGGGTAATAAGCAAAGCTTCATCAATTTTAAAAGACAAGCAGAAAAGCTTATATAAAAATGCATCTTTTTGGATTTTCATATGAATGCAGTATCTTTTTGGATTTTCATATACGTGCAGTATGATATGATGAGATGCACAAAAACTGAAAAAGCCTAAAAAGATCAAAAAGATCAAAAGAAAATCAAGAAAAGATCAAATGAACAAGGTAAGATCAGAAAAGATCAAACTCCCCCTCAAACCAAACCGTAGGGATAAATTACCCCTAACTCACTTCTCAAGGTGGCAAACCTAGTTGGATCTAAAGGCTTGGTGAGGATATCACCAACCGAGCCTCTGACTCACGAAATGTAGCACAATATCACCCTTCTCGACATGATCTCTAAGAAAGTGATAGCGAATGTCTATGTGCTTGGTCCTAGAGTGTTGCACAGGTTTTTAGCAATGTTAATCGCAGAAGTGTTATCGCAGTAAAAGAGGAACACTATCAAATGCCAACCTAAAATCCTTAAGAGTGGACACCATCCACAAAATCGACTACAAAGAACTAGCAATAGCCTACATATTCACCAGCAGTGGATTGTGCAATGTAAGACTGCTTCTAGAAGACCAAGATACAAGAGAAGTGCCTAGGAAGTGACAAGTGATCGAGGTACTCTTCCTATCTAGCCGACACCGCAAAATCGAATCGAAACCCCGAATGGACAAGGACGAAGAGCAGAATACCAAATGCCATACCGAGGGTAGAGTGTAAATACCAAGATGCGCTTAACGGCTTGGCGATGGAAGTCTCTGAGACGCTCAAACTCGCACGCAGGCAAACAAATGGTGGATGTCCGGCCTTGAGGCCGCCAGCATGTGGTGAACCGATCATGCCGCGGTACTCGCGTTGATCCACGGCTTCTCCTTCCTCATCGGATCCAAAACACTGGTCGCCATGGGAGTGGCGACGCTTGCGCCGCCCATCTCGGCGCCACAGATCCTGGTGTACTTGCCGATGGATGAAGATCCTTCCTTGCATTGCTTGATTTGAAGCCCCTAAAATAATTGAGCTCTCCCATCATACTCATCTCAAATTCCCTGGACATGGTCTCAGAAAAACTAGAAACAAGAGTATGAGAAGAACCACCAAAGATAATATCATCTACATAAATCTGAGCAAGCAGGAAGTCATTGCCACGCCTAAGGATGAACAGGTCTTGTCTACCTTACCCATCTCAAAATCATTCTAAGCGTAAAGGTCTTAAGTCTATCATACTGTGCTCTAGGGGCTTGCTTAAGACCATACAAGGCTTTGGATAGCTTGAAAACATGATGTTGATGCTTGGGATTCTCAAAGCCTCGGGGTTGTCTAACATACACTTCCTCCTCTATAAAACCATTCAAAAAGGCACTCTTAACATCCATCCGATATAATCTAAAGCCCTTAGAAGCAACAAATGCAAGGCATGCGAATGGCTTCCAATCTAGCAACATGAGCAAATGTCTCATCAAAGTCTAACCCTCAACTTGGCTAAAACCCCGAGCTACCAATCTAGCCTTGTTTCTAACCACGTAACCATCCTCATTTTGTTTATTTTTGAACACCCAACGGGTTCCTATCACATTATGACCACTAGGAGGTTCTACTAGATTCGCACCTTATTCCTCTCAAAATTCTCTAACTCCTCATGCATGGCATTAACCCAAATAGAATCGATAACGCATGTGATATATCGCGGGTTCGAAAGAAGCAACAAATGCGTAATGAGAGTAGAGACTTGATCGTGATACCGGAGCGAGTGACTCGCCATTAAGATTACCAATCATCCGATCCGAGGATGATGCCTCAATATGAAGTGGAGCGCCGGGAGACAATATCTCCTCAACCTCCGCAGTAATCGCGATGAAGAAGATGCGCAGAGCCTCAATTGGAGGTGAAGCAATGAGAGCAGTTCGGAGCTTGGACAGAGCCTCAACAGCAGTGGAGGACAAAAATCAGCTTTGTCATCATCTTCCTCCACAAAAATGCTTTCACACCTGTGTATCACCCGAAATGCCTGATCTAGCTCGTGGCTAGTCTCATCAAAAGTGACATTGCATGTCTCTGGACAATGTTAGTTTCAACATTAAAACCCGAAAACCCTCGAATGTGCAGATAACCTGAAATAAACCATCAAAAGTCCTTGATTCAAATTTATCTAGATTTCTGCCTTAAGAATGAAACACTTAGCTCCAAAAACTGAAAATGAGAAACAGAGGGTTTTCTACCAAAACGAAGCTCATATGAAGTCTTGCCCAAAGATGGTCTCAAGAAGACACGATTTGCAATATGGCAAGTCAGAGAAATAGCTTCGCCCAAAACCTCCTCTGTGCTATACTCATCTAGCATTGTCCTAGCTATCTCGACTAAAGTTCTGTTTTTCCTTTCCACAACGCCATTCTCGCTGAGGGACGGTGGAGAAGAGAATCGATGCTCAATTCCGCCAAAGACAAAAGAGGCAAACGAGGCATTCTTGAACTCCGTGCCATTGTCATCGCGGACGCTCTCAAGGCACCGAAAATTCGAAGCCAAACGAAGAACAAGATCACGATAAAAACCAAAAGCTTCATCCTTCAAGCAAGAAAGAACACCCAAGTGTATCTCGAAAAATCATCAACTATGACAAGAATGTACCACTTGCCACCAATTGACCGAACCCTAGCAGACCAACAAGATCCATATGAAGCAACTGCCCCGGTCCGTCACCATGACCAAAGTCATCAAGGGTGTGAGGCGGCAACTTGCTTGCCATGCCTACTGTGGCGCACATACAAGATCCTTGACGTCTTTGAGTTTGGGCAAACCTCTCATGAGATCAAGGTTGCTAGCTCGCCGATGATCAAAACCAATGTGCCCCAAACGTCGGTGCCAAAGCCGTAACTCAAGAAGGTGTAAACAAACATTTAAGAGAACTACCAGAGATTCGGAAAAATCAGCTCCAAAGATTCTAGCAACTCTATAAATCCCAAAACGAGCTCACCAGTAGTAATCAAGCACCCGACAGCATTTTTCTTAAATATAGTCTCATAACCATCATCAAGAAGTCAGTGAGACAGAGAGTAAGTTAAACCTAAGCTTGTCCACAAGGGCGACGTCCTTTAGGATGAAATTGTCGTTCACCCTGATTGTTCCTGTTCCTTCAATCCGCCCTTGAGTATTGTCTCCAAAGGTGATGAGGACATCACCTATCGATCGCGTGAAGGAGGTGAACCATTTTGAGTCTCCGGTCATGTGGCGTGAACAAATGAGTCGACGAACCATGTGTCCTTCCTTCCGCGGTGATCCTCATTGTTGTCATTGATGTCGTCGGAGTCAGCCATGAGGCACATGCCGGTGAAGTCCTTGGCCTTCCCCTTCTTGTCTTGAGGAGCTCCTCCTCCTTGTCCTCCCGCTCCCGAGTCCACATCACCAAGGATCGATCTCCAAGAGCGGCAAGAACCCAGGTGAGCGCCTTCCCGAGCTTGGCATCATCAAACTCGGACTTGCGCCCGAGGCTTCTTCCAAGTCGGCTTTTCATCCTTGTGGCTGCTCTTACCTTTCACCTGGGGCAATTTGCCCGGATGTGATTAAGCTCTCCACACTCATAACAAGTCACAGGCCGCCTCTTTTGTTTCTCATATTGTTGTAGGCCCATGTGAACTTCTTAATCAAAAGCGCCATCTCGTGCTCAGAATACTCTCAAGATCCTCTTCTTGAATTGCGTATAAAGAAGCAAATGAAAAACCGAAGAGGACTCAAACGACCCATCGAGGCTCTCTTGAGCGGGTCGCTACCAAAGCCATGTTACCCTTCTTAGAATGGTCACTTTCTAGATCTCATGAGTCTTGAGCTTGCTATAGAGCACCCAAAGTCGATCGAGAAGTTGACATTTTCCCGAATGGCGTAGCCTTTATCTCCCACTCCCCGGTGTTGATTGCAGCCGGAGATGGATGGCATTTTGGATCGAGTAAATTCAATACCAACAGACTTCATCCGATTTATCACCGTGTTGAAGCGATCGAAAATGTCATCGATGCTCTCACCGTGACGCATCTCGAATTTGTTATATTCTCTTTATACACTGCCGACGCACTTGTTTGATTTGGGAAGAACCTCATGATAGGTTTCGAGGGTCTTCCAAATTTCATGTGCGCCTCGAGATTGCAAATCTCGTCATATTCTCGTCTACCAAGCCCACCATACGAAAATTCTTTGCCTTAAGGTCATTAGCCAAAAGGGCTTGAGGCCGGCAGAGCAACCTCAGCAAGATTAGCGCACCTCGAACAGCCTCCCAAATACCTCGTGGTTCGCTCTCAAGAAAGACACGATGCGGTTCTTCCAAAAGGCATAGTCGTGCCCATCGAAGATATGCGGTTTGAAGAGTACTTATCCATCGCCAAAGTTCAAAGGACCTGTTAAGATCAAGATTGAACTAACCGTGCTCTGATACCACTTGTTGGACCGAAAAGGCGACTAGAGGGGGGGTGAATAGGAGCACGATCTCTTTTTCTCCCAAAATCAATTCAATACGAATCTCACTCCAATAGCTATGAAAGCTATGAAGATCAATCAATCATGCGGCGGAAGACTTGTATTGAATCAACTCAAAAACCCCAAAGTAAAATCAACACAAAACCAAAACACGAAGACACTGGCGGTCTGACCTCTCACGAGCGGTCGGGCCGGCCACCGGGCGATCGACCGATCCCAGTGGCCGACCGCTCTCGGGCGGTCGACCGATTTCACGGAGGTCGACTCTCGCTCGATGAACAGAGAAAATGACCACAAACCAAACGCAAATTGATCAAACTTTTGATTCGTGAGTCCAAACTTCGTGAAACTTGACACACAACTTCCTAAGGATGTCGTGAACCTATTCCAAGCAACAATTGTGATAATTCTTGCTCAGTTCAGACCTTTACCGCTTGAGCGGTTAGGTCAAAACCGAGTCAAACGAAATATGATCTTAAGACTTGCACGTGGGTGATTGATGATCTTGATGATCCTAGATGTATTCTCACACGTCACAGCAAGCTAAATCACGCCAAGAAACTAAGCAATAACTCGCGGATCAAGCAAAGACTCAATTCATCAAAAGAGAGAAAGAAAGCACATGAACTCACTTTTGAAGAAACTTTCTTTGGATTGATTTGATCCGTTTACAGCCACTCCATCAATGGATGACAAAGACTCAATACATGAGCACGAAATCAAATCCAACTCTCTAGAACCCTAACCTCTCCTCCTCTCCCTAAGCAAATTAGGGTTTCTAAACAATGAAACGTCGAAAGGTCGGGGAAGGTGCAGCCACCTCCTCCTCTATTTATAGTGGAGGCTTAGGTTTCTAATAGAGTCTCCCTAATGGCTCCCGTTAAGGCCCAAAACAAACGGGTGACACACGCACGCATTTTAAAGCGTCGTGTTCATATTGTGCGGCACTCGCTGTTCGCCACGTGTAGGTTGATCCAACGGCTCATCATGCCCGGCAAGTCTCTCCCATGCGGCCCACCGAAACCACCATGGCACTTGCGACCGCGCGCTTGATTCAACCGCCCGATCGAATCGCCTGCGTTGGTCACCTTTTGTCCATCTTGCACCATGCTTGAGTCCAATGACTTCACCCGGCATCGCCGATCGTTTTGAACCTCGGCTCTCCAAGCCTAGTCTCGATCATCCTCGCCGTTGACCGTCGTTGACCACCAAGCAACCCGCACAATAATAGACAAGCAAATCGAATTCGGGAACAAGTTCTTCACAACTTGACCCACGTTAGTCAAAACATGCATCATGCAACACATATGCCATGAAATCCACGAACTTGACCTAACAGCAATCATCGCCGCCACACGGCGACGACTTAAGTGAAAACCGGTCGATCACACCTTGGCGGTGGCCGATCACACGCTGGTCCGACCGCCAATGTAAGGCGGTCGATCGCCACAAAAGGACTTAGCCAAAATTTCACGCCGAAATCCGCAACCTCTCGGAAATTTAAAACGAATAGAACTTTTGATCGAAGCTCCAAAATTATGGGACCAAGTGCGAGAATCTCCTCACTTGCCTACACCTCTATTTTTGGCCCACCAAACTCCAAAGTCACTCAACTTGCCGGTCCGATCGCTCATCAGACGGCCGGATCGCTACCAAATCGGTCGGATCGCGACCGCCGGCGGTCGGACCGCCAACACAGAACACGAGGCATGGCGGTCGACCGCCACCGTACGGCCGACGGCGCCGAGACTCGACAGAATCGAACTTTGCGAAAACTCGTGTTTCCGCAAACCTTCAACGTCATTGCCAATTGACACATCATCCTAAGATCATGAGCATATCCCCATGATATCCACAGGAGGAGTGCTACCTTCGCTGTCCCTCCTCAAGTTCAACGGCTTCCCCGCACACTTGTTGACCTCCCATCCGAGGCCAATCTAGAGAAAGGAGGACGGTTGTCCCACGCGCGACATTGGATCCGGCCGGGAAACAACCTGCCGATGCCGGATCTGGGAAAGAGACGACCAGTCCGCGGCGGGTTTGGCGAGATTGAGGGGGCGGCAGCGAGAGACACGGATGCAGTCGGGGACCGAGCAAGGAACGCAATGCTCCCTCGAGGCCACCTTCACCCCCTACGCCAAGGTTGCTGACACCGAGATCATGAGTGACCGGGAGACGGTGTTGTTGGCCGCTGCTGCTTGTACCGAGAAAATACTACAACTAAGACTAAAGGTGGCCGGCCCCGGGAGTGGAGATTGCTCCTCGGGGTAGCAGTGTAGCGGAAAAGGTTGGAGGCTAGGTTTGAACCTTAGCTCGATACCATGTTAGATGGACTGAGAGAGTGGAAATGCGAATGGTTAGATGTATTGCAATAGCCCAAGGGGCAATATATATAGTACAAGGACACACACAATAGTAAACCCTAGACTATGAGTGGAATATCACAAATACCCTTAACATTCGCTTCCCTCTCCTCCAGCTCCACTTGTTCCCCCTTCGCTGGATGTTCCTTTCATATCTTTTGTTGAGATTCCACCCCTTCCTCTGCACTACTCTCGCCGTCCTCGGTCTACTCCTTCTCCAATTGAGCCAATGTCTTTGCTGGGCCTTGTTCCCAGCTCTTCTTCTCCATCCTTGTTAGGTCCTGCTCCATCTTCTCCTCCTAGATACGATCTCTGTGATCGCCACACTATCAAGCCTCCTAAGCGCTACAGCTTTGCAGCCGCTGCTCTTTCTGAGCCTACGACCTACTGTGAGGCTGCTGCTCACCCCGAGTGGTAGCTCGTGATGTCTAAGGAGATTGCTGCTTTGGATCGTATTGGCACTTGGGATCTTGTGCCCTTACCTGCACGTGTCACTCCTATCACGTGCAAGTGGGAGTACAAGATCAAGACTCATTTGGATGGTTCCGTTGAGCGCTACAAGGCTCGTCTTGTGGTGCGTGGTTTTCAGTAGGAGCATAGTTATGACTACGATGAGACCTTCGCTCATGTTACTCACATGACCACTGCTCCAATCTCTTTATTGTGATCTCGTTCGACGGTGGCCTATCTCTCAACTCGACATCAAGAATGTCTTTGTCAATGACGAGCTGCATGAGAAGGTCTACATGCGCTTACCTCATGGGTATTCTCGTCCCGTTGGTATAGTTTGTCGCCTTGCCGCTCTCTCTATAGGCTCAAACAAGCCCTCGTGCATGGTTTGACCGTTTCTCCTCTATTATCACCTTGTGTCGGTTTCTCCGCCAATGATCACGACCCTACCCTCTTTGTACACACCTTTCCCGGGTCGTACACTCCTTCTCTATGTGGATGATATGATCACTACTGGAAATGACTCTCAGTACATTGTCTTTGTGAAGGAGTGTCCCAGTGAGCAGTTCTTGATGTTTGATTTGAGTCTTCTTCGTTACTTTCTTGGGATTGAGGCCACTTTTGTGTCTGAGGGCTACTATCTCTCCCAAGAGAAGTACATTCAGGATATCCTTGCTCGCGTTTGTCTCACCGATCAGTGCATGGTGGATACCCCTATGGAGTTTGGTGTTCACCTTCGGCCTACTGATGGTGAGTCTTTTGAGGACCCCACTCGCAACCGCCATCTTGTCAGGAGCCTCGTTTACTTTGGGATCACTCGACCTAACATTTCTCGCCCAATTCACATCCTGAGTCAGTTCGTCTCTGCTTCCACTCAACTCTACTACAGTCACATTCTTCGTGTTCTACGATATCTTCGAGGGACCATCACTCGTCGCGTTTTCTTTCCTCGCTTCAGCTCTCTACAGCTTCAGGCGTACTCTGATGCGACCTGTGCTAGTGATCATTCTGATCGCTGGTCTATTTCCGCCTATTGTGTTTTCCATTGTTCCTCCCTAATTGTTGGGAAGACCAAGAAGTAGACAACCGTTTTCCGTTCGAGCACTAAGGCTGAGTTGAGAGCTATGGTGGCTTCGGTGGCTACTTGAGGATTTCGGTGTGTCAGTTTCTGCACCCACTCCTCTCTTATCAGACTGTACTGTGCGATCAACATTACTCGAGATCCAGCGAATCATAAGCTTACCAAGCACATTGGAGTAGATGCTTTATACATGAGACCGTAAGTGCAAGATCAAGTTATTGCTCTTCAGTATGTGTCTTTGGAGTTTCAGTTAGCAGATTTCTTCACGAAGGCACATACTAGAGTTCAACACGCTTACTTTTTCAAACTCGGTGTTGTTGATCTACCATGAGTTTGAGGAGGAGTGTTACATATGTATATAGTTTATGGTGTTTTTTCCATTTTTGCCGACTCTGTACGTGTTGTTATATTGGCCTTTGGCCTATTAGAATAGACAAGAGTTCATTCCAACAACAAGCACATTTGCACGTGCATGTACTGTGTTAAGCATCTAGAGTTGAACATTTCCCTAGAATGCTCAAAAGCAATCATGCAGCATGCAAGCAACAATCGTGTGTTAACATGGGGGACGTATCTGGTGAACATGGGTCAATCTATGCACATATAGACATACGCGATCACGGTCATCCAATCTAAAATCGGCGACCCAGATTGATGCGGCGTTCCCACCTCGGCGCTTTTGCTAAAACCCCCCCAAGACTTTTACCCAATCCCGCACAATCCGTCTCCTCCCTCCCCCATAGAGTCACTCCCTCGTCCTGCGCCGCATAGGAGCTAGGGTTAGGGGAGCCGCTGCTGCGCGCCGACCGTGGCCGCCGCCGCCTCTGCGACTCCTCCGCCGTCGCCCCCACCGTCCTCCATGTACACGGAGAGCCCCCCTCTAACGACGGCCTCCATGCAGGCGGCCTCCACATAGGGGCACGGTGCGGCGATGACGTGACTACCTCCACCGCACCACCGCCCTCCATAGGCACGGCGAGCCCCATCCGGACGATGGCTTCCATCTATCGCGCTCGAGGTGGCCTTCAACTATGCGACTGCCGCGACGAGGCCTCAAGCGGGCGTGCGCAGCGGCGCGCCCGCCTCTGCGCGCACACGTCCCCCGCGCCGTGCCCTTTGCCCGCCATCACCGGCGGCGCTCGCCGACCGACCGGCGCAGCCTCCTCACCGCCGCCTCTGCGCGCGCTTCTTTCCTCGCACCCTCCATCCTCGCATCGTCTCGCGACCATGTGCTACCGCCATCACCACCGATGTCATCCACGACCGACGATTGCTTCTCCGCATCCGCAAGCTCCTCTCCTTTGCCTCCTATTCTTTGCAAGGATGTACAAAATTGGCAAAATATATGGACGAAGCAAATTTGTAATTCTAGAATGTGTGGATGTAGTAATGACTGGATGTTGCAATGATTTTGTGAATTGCATGTGGTTTTGTTTGTTAGATGTGTTCGAGTTAATCCTGACTTGGACCATAAACCAGTATTCACGTTCTGGTATTTGTTTGAGATTCAAGATCGAACTTAAACAACAAGTCCAAATCTGAAAGAGCTGAACAAGAAGTTCAGTTAACAAGATGGTTTGTAAAATTCTTTAGATTGTATGAATGAAAGCATGGTCCTGAGTTGGTTTGTGAAATTGGGAACTTGTTAGTGTCAACTCTTGTGTGAACTTCAGAAACTGTCATGCATAGGCATAGGCATCAAGACTCAACAGAAAAATGGTATTTAACATGGATGCTAGAAGGTTTGTTATTGCAATGCACTGAAGCCAACATGTGCATCCGGTCACACAATTAGGACCGCAGTGTACCTTTGAGACTCAGCAGCACTTCACCCAAACAAACTTGAAGAAGCAACCTCCCATTTCATTTCAGAATAAGATAACACATGAGAAACCATGTCTTCTGGCACTACATGATAGAATTAACATAACACATCCAAAGTACAAGAACTTGGCTATTACATCCATTTCAGAGCTTGGCTATTACATCGATGAAAAAACTTCCAGAAGTACAAGAACTTTCATTCATTTGAGATGTTGCTTGTATCAGCTATTCCATTGATCAAGACACAATGCTTGAGAGCATACATCGTGAAACTCCAATGTGTCCTCCGCTTTCTGAAGCTCAACCATGTGGAGCGATGGAGCAACCTCAAAACTCGCAAAATATGGTTGCTCCTCGGTGGAGAAAATGACATGAACATTAAACATCACCATATGCACGAGGGCATGGCAAACAATAAGTAACAGGAAATTTAATATATGCATACCTTTCCATCATATTCCTTCTTCACAGAACCTCAGGAGCAATGTATGTCTGAGTTCCAACGATTGATTTCATTGTGAATGAAGAAGCGAGGACCGCAAATGCATAAAAGAGTAATGAGCGTAATGGAGTAACATTTTCGGGGAGAAAAGTTCTCCGCACAAAACTACATGACCGCAATTAGGCGATAGTACACAAGGTAATTCTTAAAGCGGTAGGTATCCGGAGGCGCAGGGGAGGCGCGACGCAGCGTCGGGTGGAGGGAGGAGCGACGGCGGCGGGGGCAGAGGCGCGGGGCACACCGCCGAGGAACCCTAGCTCGTGGGCGCGCAGGTCGCCCGGGCTCAGCCGGCAAGGCTGGAGGCGGAGCCATGGCGCATCGCAGGAGGATGGCAAAGGCATCGCCCAATGGGGAGGAGGCGCCCGCGGGATGAGGGGAGAGGCGCAGGGGCGGCGTTGTCGGCTCGACGCAGGGGCGAGGCGCAGACGCGCGAGGTGCGAATGCTCGGGCGAGGCGCGAGGCGCAGGCGACGTAGGGCGGCACGGAACCACCGCGCGCGGGAGTCTTGGCGGCGCCGCCGACTTGGAATGGGGAGGAGTCGATGGAGCAAGACGGTTTTCACAAAGAATCGGTGCGCGCAGGGGGGATTCGCAAAAAGCGCCAAAGTTGAGAGGTGGGAGCGCCCGCCTCCATCTGAATGACACGTTTTGGATCGGATGGACGAGATGTCTTGTGTGCATATGTTCACAGATTGACCCATGTTCACCAGATATGCCCCCGTTAACATGGGCCCTATATTCACTAATTCCCATCAACAAAGTCCAAACTGAGCTAATCGTTCCACACAAAATTACCATTACAAGTAAAAGTGCATTATTACCTCTCAGTTTCAACTCCGTAAAAAATATATCAGTCAAGGTAAAACGCCCAAACCAATTGCTCAGTTCCCTTGGTCGAGCACTCGTATCACTTCATAGTTCATCTCAAACTCACAATGTGTTCGCTGTTAAACATTGGTAGCTCAACACGAGCGGCCTCCCGGGCGAAAGCGCTCACGATGGCCGGCGGCACGCCAACGTCCCTACTCCGGCCGGTCATCGCCGACTCGCTCCATTGCTCCAACCCATCCTCGGGTACCCAAACGAGCAACCAACAAATTCACAGAAATTCGAAGAAAAATCTAAATCATACGAGTTGGGAGTAGAAGAGAGTTGGATCCCAACCACGCGGAGCGCCTTCTCCTTCTTGCACCTCATCGTAGCGTGCGCTGCCCCGCGCACCGATCCCTGTCTCCGCCCGCAGTCTCTCACCGGCTTCGGCGGGCAGCGGGGCGAGGCGGTGGCGCCGATGGCTCAGCAGAGAAGCAGCAACGTGCTGTCAACGCACGGCACGGGGTGTAGTATAGCTGGACTTGGAGGAGAGGATACGGCGGGCGGTGGCGTGGTGGCTCTCCGGGGACGGCGTCGCCGCTTCCGTCTCTCGCCGGATTCGAGGAGGGCCATGGGCCGCCGAAACTGGTCCACCGCGCAGGTTTTTATATGACACATTCACAGAGGCATCCCAACCGTAGAATCGTAAACCTGCGGTGAGAGATCGATCTCAAGGCGCGAGCGTGATCCTAACCGGAGGCCCAAACCAAGAGGCCCAAAACCTCCTTAAACCCCACCCACCCACCCGCCCGCACCCAGCCTCCTCCTCTCATCCCCACTCCGCCGCCGGCGCGACCCGCCGCCGTTCGCCCGTTCGAGCTCGCCGCGTCGCCTCGGTGGGATCCCTCCATCCACCGGCCAGCCCATCCCCTCCCCTCACGCCCTCGCCATCACACGTAGGCTCCTGCACGCCCTCCCGGCCTCGCGCCGCCGCCGCCTCCATCTTTGCTCCCCTCGCGCCCTGTCCGTACCCCGTGCTGTGCGGCGCCACGGGCCCCTGCTCCTGGCGGCCTGGGTCGCGCTGTCGCCTCCGTGCTCACCCCGGGCCTCCCAGTGCCACTCCTCCTCGCCGCGCCAACAGCGCCTCCAACTTGGTGCTCGCCGGGCAGGAGCTGCCTTCTCTTGACATCCTCGGTGCTCGCCGGTGAGGCTAACTAAACCCTGCGACTGTGAATGTATTAGTATTTGTTTATGCACTTATGCTATTGGCTTATTGTTTCATGCAGCAAAGTTTGATGTAAATTCGGAAAATTAGACCTGCTCTTTCTTGGTTGGTCATCATCGTCAACATATCAGGTCCATGAAGTGTAATTTCCGAATAGTTTATTCGTGCTTCTGCTGGCGCTGTCAATGTAAGGAGGGGATTGGTGCCCTAGTCTATGCGCCGGGCAGTGGTGGGGTTCCCGCGTCGAGCCCTTATTGTAAGCAGAAACCAGCCCCCAGTGTCGCGCCTTTCCACCCTGGCTTGTTGCTTGAACAGCTTGGATCATCAAGAACCCAGTCGAAGCTCCATTTGCAGTGAGTATAGAAGCCATTGCCTTCTTCCTTGATCACACTGGCAGTGCGGACTTCTAATTGGGATGCGGCAAGAAAGATTAGCTTCAGGGAGTGTGTGAGGTTATACGGCCTATCCCAGTCAATCAGGTTGTTTGCATTGCTCATGCAGTCATTCTTGCCACGGAGAATCAGAGAGATCCGGTGCTTGATTCAGAGCATTGTTGATTACTGTGGAAATGCCGGGCCGGAGTTGTTCGAGCTGGCACCTATGATGGTCAGCTATTTGGGCGGGTCAATGACATTGCTACAAGTTTATACCGCGGTCATCCGGGTTTTTGTAGAGGTGTCGATGTTTGAGGATGCTCTCCTCACTTACATCGAGGCCAAGAAGGTTGGAATTGAGCTGCAGTTGTGTAACTTCTTGCTGAAGTGTTTAGTCGAGAGGAATCAAATCATGTACGCAAGGAGTTTGTTTGATGATATGAAGAGTTCTGGTCCTTCACCAAATGTTTACTCCTATTCAGTTTTGATGAGTATGTATACACATGGAGATAGGTTATGCTTGGAGGAAGCTTCTGAGCTTCTTCGCGAAATGGAAACAAAAGGTGTGAGACCGAATGCTGCAACCTATGGTACTTACCTCTACGGGCTTTGCCGTGCCAGACAGGTGTCATCTGCATGGGACTTTCTTCAAACGATTTGTCAGAGGGGCTACCCTTGCAACAGTTATTGTTTTAATGCAGTGATTCATGGTTTCTGTCATGAGGGTCAGGTTCACGAAGCCAAAGAGGTGTTTGATGCGATGAAGGAAGGTGGGTTTGTTCCAGATGTCCATAGCTACAGCATATTGATTGATGGGTTATGCAAA